>JARBWI010000338.1:1312441-2624882 GCA_037576405.1 Campoplex capitator
AGGGGATTTGTATAGTCATCGCAACTATATAGTATACAGATGCAAAAGGCACGAATGGCACCTACCCCTTCGATCGCCGAAGGATATTAAACTTCCAACAGCACACAATACTCCTGGTCCGTCACTACTACCCTTTCTCCCTCTTTCTCTCTTTCGTTTTTCCACTCTCTATCTCTCTCTCTTTTCTTCTTTTACCTCTTTATCTCTACGAACCTTCGACGTCGTTCCCCTCGATAATAATTCTTCCGAACAATCCCTATAGTTTTTTTTTTTTTTTTACTCGAACACGCGTTAGACGATGAAGTTCGTGTCATCCAAACGGATTTCGTTCGGAACGGCAAATGCAAAATGCTGAATGTCTGAATTATCGTGTTTTATTTTTGACCGAATTTGGCTTTTAATTTGTTTCAAAAACGAAATCGTGTCGTTACAGCTTTTTTCGTACACTCAAGTCGTTTTTTATTCACCAAGAAATACATCGAAGCTTTTTGTTACAATAAAATTGTGCAATGTTAATTCGCTGCCTTCAATGTGCCGCACGACGATGTTTTTCGAAGGAAGTTACGATCGAAATTTGCACGCATAAACTTTCACTTTGGCTTTGAAATACTTATCGTAGAATTTGGTATGGGAATCGATTCATGCGCGATGCTTGTGGTACCGCAAAAAAGGTACTATAAGGCTTGTACACACAGGGGATGCGAAGACTTCTCGGCACGCTCGGAATTTCTTTCCACACACTCAATGGTTTTGTTCGCACAGTTTTCTCTGTGAGCTTATTCGTACATCGATACTGATCGTGTAAAACAGAAATAGGAATTTACAGGTTTTCTCGTGTCCCTCAAGAACGTGAGGCATTAATTCGCAAATGGTTTCAAAATGTTTTTTCAAGACTTTTAGCGCGTCATTGAACTTTGTCGCGATCGCTCAGTTCGTACCAAGTTTTTGTCATGAGCACAAAACCTTTTGCTTTTGCTCTTTCATTTATTTTGAGGCCCCGTTTTTTTTGAAGAAACAGTTGAATTGAAAGAGGAAAAAAGTATTTTGGCGTACAAGGAGAATGACGCGGAGATATATGAACGACGAGAGATGAATAAGACAATGGGCGATGACGATGATGATGCGAGAGAAAAAATATAGTTGAGTTTGCAAGAGAAAAGCCACGACGCAGACAGTCGACCTTTCGCGTGCAAAAGCGCGATATCCTACCGTCGAAACGAACAACTGCGTTTAAACTCTTCTCCTCGTCTGGCTGATGCTTTCTCTATTTTGCTGCAGCGCATGTTGTTGTCAGCCAGAGGTCTAGGCATCGTGGTATTTTTTCAATGAACAAAAGCCTCGGAAAGAGGTCCTATTTTACCGGAGCTTTTTTAATTGCGTATCCCTATCCTGCTCTCTCTCTCTCTCTCTCTCTCTCTCTCTCTCTCTCTTAAGCATACAGAGGAACTTCTGTTCAATAGGATCGCAAACTTATAAAAAGAAAATTAATAATCAATCTTTCCGAGATCGTTTGCTTCGACGTGAGCTATCATCGTGATCCAAAAGTCTTGGGATAATATTACTTCTCCGATAGAAAATCTTAAAACGTTCACTGAAAAAGAACATTTTTCCATTCAACAAAATTCTTGTTTATTCAACGATATTTTCGTTGTAGTGAACAATGTTTTCTTTGAGGTTATAATAAATTGAGTGATTGGATCAATAATAAACTTTTTGGTGAGTCAACGAATTTCATTTTCGTTTTTTTAAACTCCCGACTGCCCACACTGGCAAACACCGGGAGTTGTGCGTTTGACCGCGATCAGCTGTTTTTCACGAATTTTTCATGCAGAATGTTTGTTGAAAAGGCGATAAATTACTTGGCCATATTTGGAATATATATTCTGTTATCGGTGGGCATGGTTTTTAGCAACGATTCAACACGACCGAATATATGTTCCTGAAATAATAATTTGCAAAACAAAAAACACCGTAATATGGGTTATGCCGCCATAACCACGTTCACTCGTAACATCTGCGCCATACTTCACTCCGTTGGTTGTGACAGATTGGTTGGTTGTGTTTTCATTGTTTTTTTTTTTTTTAATTCTCTTCAGAAATACAAAATCTAATGAATATTTGAATAATAAAGGAAATGATTGCTATCAAGAGACTCGGTAGAGTCTCGGGACAAGTACATTGACAGCCCTGTCGTCTGCTGGCCCGAGGCTCGCCGAGACTATAGGGACCGTGCGTACCCATACACTCTCACCAGAGTGAGAATGTGTAGTCGTGTATATGCATACTGGTGGCGACGCTAACGGTGAGGAAAGGCACTTTTGTGATGCAAAAACGTATGTACGTACACGACTACACATTCTCACTCTGGTGAGAGTGTATGGGTACGCACGGTCCCTATACTTTCTCGAAACAAAACTTTTCGCGGTGGTGGGGGTAAAATTGGCACATCATTTTGTTCGTTTTCGAAGTTGAATAAATTTTAAAAATAAGAAAAAAAATGGTGAAATAAAAATTGTTTAAAAAAAAAAACTCCCAACTCGAAATGGCGTATTTGAAAAAAGAAAAACTTGAAGATAATCATAAATAACTCCCTTAAAATTTCGTTTTTTTTTAACTGAAAATATTTAACAATCAGTAACTGAGCGATAATTATGGCAGCTGATGTGGAATTTAAGGGATGTTGAGAGTCGTTTCCTAGACTGTGCACAAAAATTTTGAGGATTTTTCATATTGGATCGTAAGGTTTAGAAAATTTCATATCAGCTACCACAATTATCGTTCAATTATTCATTGATAAATATTCTCAGATAAAAAAAAAATGAAATCCTGAGGGAGTGCTTTGTGATTATTTTCTAGTTTTTTATTTCACATACGCCATTTGAAGAAATATAAAACAACATGTTGTGAACGGAATTGGTCTATAGATACTGAAAGTCGTAAGGATTTCGTTATTTAAAATTTTCGTAATCAAGTTTTTTTTTTGTAAAATAAACAATGCTCATTCAAAAATAAAATTTACAGTCGAGACTTCTCTATAAGCCTATTCGCTATAAGCTTCTTCCCCGCTT
The DNA here is from genome assembly GCA_037576405.1 of Campoplex capitator. Lineage (NCBI taxonomy): Eukaryota > Metazoa > Arthropoda > Insecta > Hymenoptera > Ichneumonidae > Campoplex > Campoplex capitator. Next base: position 1,315,510 of record JARBWI010000338.1, read on the forward strand.
GCAACGCTGATAGCTATACCCCCACCCTGAAGCATCTTCGAGTTTGATGAAACTACTTTTTTTCCTTTTTACAGAGCGACCGCGTTTTCAGTAGAAATTTTTTTTTCAAATTTCTTTGACCGGATTTTGAGAGGCAAAGTTCAAGCTATAATTTCGTTTTTTTTTAAATCCGATACGATGTTTTGAAAAAAGTTATGTTTTTGGTGAAAAAAGACCGAATTCAGATATTCTTGCGTAACACGAGAACTATAACATTTAGAACACAATCTCAAAGGAGTGAAAAGTTGCCTCTGAGATTGTTCTAGTCACTAGATTTTTTTCCGAAATTTTTTTTCCTCATCGATTTCAGTCTAACTCCAGGTATATCAATTTCCGTAATTCAAAAACTATGGGTTTTTTGACTAAAAGTCCAATTACAAAAAAGTTTTATTTCTTCATTTGAAACGTTTTGGAATTTTTTTAGATTTTTTTCGAGTTTTTTTATCCGACGATGTTTATTCCGAATTTGGGATTGAATAAAAATATTATGAGGGATAAAAGTTTTATATTTCAATTTTAAGAGGTTTTGAATTTTTGGAAACTAATTTCATCAGACACAAGTTCAATCGGTAAGTGAAGAAACTAGGCTTCAAAAATTCTAAACCTTTTAAAATTGAAATACAAAACTTTTATCCCTCTTAATATTTCAATTCAACCCCAAATTCGAAATAAATATCGTCGGATAAAAAAATTCGAAAAAAAATCTGAAAAAATTCCAAAAAATGAAGGAACAAAACTTTATGTGCTTGGACTTTTAGTCAAAAAACCCATAGTTTTTAAATTACGGAAATTTATATACCTGGAGTTCGACTGAAATCGATGAAGAAAAAAATTTCGGAAAAAAAATTTGAAAAAAATCTAGTAACTAGAACAATCTCAGAGGCAACTTTTCACTCTTTTGAGATTTTGTTCTAAATGTAATAGTTTTCGTGTTACGCAGGAATTTCTGAATTTCGTCTTTTTTCGCCAAAAACATGATAACTTTTTTCAAAAAATCGTACCGGATTAAAAAAAAACGAAATTACAGCTTGAACTTTGCCTTTTCAAAATCCGATTAAAGATATTCGAAAAAAAAATTTCTACTGAAAACGCGATCGCTCTGTAAAAGAGAAAAAAAAGATGAAAAATGGTCATTTTCAAAATGACGTCCTAGTCATCGAAAAAATCGCAAAAATTGTTTAAAAAAAGCAAAATGAAATATGATTTCTCCCCTTTAAAATGCCGTTTGTTAAATCCATTTATCTACATTATCGACGGAAAAACACGAAAATAAGTGCGGGAACTTTTTCGGACTTTTGTCCGGAAACTTTCCGACGGTAGTGTATGTGCTTCTAATGATTTAATTCATGGAATGATAAAAGCTACTGAAGTTGTTTATAAAATTTAAAATTTTTTCAGCGGGTTTGATAGAGTTTATTTATTTTAAATCAACATTAAGCTTGTACTACCGGGTATAGCCCGACAAAAATTCAACGGTGCGCTGTAGTAGGGGCGCTGAAAACTCAACAATTGCTTCAGGCTTATAACGAGTAGTCCGCGGCCAAAATTTCGATCGCGATATAGTGGAGGGGGGGGGGGGGGGGGTAATACCCGAAAAAATTTCACCTACAGCCCGGAGACAGGCTCATAGCGAAGTCTCGACTGTACATCTTTATTTTTGTATAACAAGTATGGGAAAATTTTTTTTCGTTTTATTTTTCGTCATGAGCAAAATGGATAAAAGAACGCATGCAAAATCTGTTTTTTTTTGATCCGGGAATATTTTTCTTTTTGTGAAAAATATTCTTTTAGCCGGCAATCATGTATAGTTTAGTACATGACATACCGTTGGTTTTCACAGCGATGTATTATTGTGGAGCAATGTTATATTCAAGAATATATTTTTCGATAGATGTTGAGCTTCGAGAATTTATAAAAATATGCAGATTTTCGTATACTTGAGATTCGTGGAATGATACTCGTTCGATATATTTTCGTACGATAAGATTCTTGGTTTCTCGATTGGCAATAAAGAAGGGAGGAATGAGAGAAAGAGGGGGCGACGAGATTCGATTCCAAATTCAGTGCTCGAATCTCGGTTCTGCGTGCGGTGTCGCGCACGGACGAGTTTTCCGAGGAGTTTGGGTGTGAGAAATTCAACCGTCGCGAGATGCGAGGAAGAAAAAGCAAGAGTAGGGAGAAGAAAAAGCGATGGTTTTCCTCTCGCTCCTACAACGGAGTTCGATGGAATATTCGGGTAGCCACGGTGAAATTTTCGCCGCATGATCGAACAATGAGATTTGCACTACGGGGAGAGTATATATATACATCGAGAAAGTTACGAACCTACCGAAGTAAAGAAAACCTTTGGAAGAGAGAATAAAAACATAAGAAATTCTTATTTATTCCAATCCATTTATGGTATTTTACATGATGAAATTCGTGACGAGGTTGCCTACTCGAAGCGATCATAAGATTCGATGGAAACGATAAAATAGTTGAAACTAAGTAAATAAAAGAAAAACAACTTATTTAGTCGTCGAAGCTTTCGAAGGAACCTTGAAATTTATAATAATTATGAGAAAAAGAAGAATCTAAACTCTCCCAGCAATGATCAATGTCGACCTGACTTGAAGAAAAATTGTCAAAAAAACCGCAAGATCTCGTTATTGCAACATTTGCATCGAAATTCCTGGGGTTTGAAAAATTTTTGTCATCGATTTAGTAACCTTACCGACGAGTCATATAGCGTCGAGTAATGAAGCATGGAAAACTGTCGTTTCCAATATACGTACACATGGGCGTTAATGAGAGGTTCATGAAACGTTCTTCCTCGTATACATTGGATCCCATAACAGTTGTCTATATAGAAACGTTCGTGACATCGAGTATTTATATGCTCGGATGATATGGCTGAACTCGACAGGGTTCATAGTGGATAGTAATTCTTAAGGGGAAGTATGAGCCGAGTACCGAAAGCGGAACTATGCATACACCGGATAATTCGCCTGGTGCATCACCGATGAGCTCTAGGAAACTTCGACTTTTCATCTCAAAGCAGACTGAGAAATAAGCTATAGATATACAGTTTATTATGGTATGTATAGATAGGACATTGAGGATCCTCCAGCCCAGAGATTTTCGAAGCTCCCGACGGTCATAGGGTCTTTTCCTTGATGCTTAAGCATCGTAGCTTCGGGGTAGAGAGTCCGGCAGAAGCTCTTTCTCGTTTCGTCAGCCAGTACCATCGTGTCACAGTAGAGAAGCACACGAAAGACCCTCAAAAGCTCCCCCCCACTGACTATCCGACTTTCCCGGTGAAACGCGAATAGTGGGCGAACCGAGCTTCAAAACTCGAGATGAAAGCTTATATACACTTGCAGCACAATATAATATACCGCCCCTATGTTCACATACAATGGGCCAAATTTCAACAAAAAATTCTGCAATGAAACTTATCATCCGTTCCAAAGATACGCCAAAGATCTTTTATTGATAATAACAATATGTTTTATCATTATGAGTTCAACGAATATTATTTTTTCGCATTTGGTCTTTTGGCAGATGGTATGAAAATACAAGCGTGACGATATTGAATGGAGCGAGCAGCATCTTGAACGGACACTGATTAGTAACGAATCGGCTGGTTGAATTCATTGAAATTTGGTATTAATATTTGAAAATGTTTTCACGGAGAAAAGTAGTTGAGTTAAGCTGCCCATTTTTCTGAAGGAATGAGCGAAGGCCGATATTTTCATGGTTTCGTAAAGCTCGTTCGAAATACGCATTACTCATCTGGAAGTTGATTTGGGGGGACTGCGAAAGAGACGAGGAGGGCGGACCATTTTGAAGGACCTAGTTGAACGAACATAGAATTCTCGGTTAGAAGAGAAAGAATAAGTCCATCATCAGCAAATTTCTGTTGCGGTTGTCTTAGCCTAGGAAAGTTACACCTTTTGAAACGTCATAAACGGGCAACGATCGGATAAGCGAGAAGTTTGAAAAGGCCGATGACGATGCTTTAAGGCCGAGATGAACATTCGTTGTGGTTGTGGTGACTGGAAAACCGAGAGAATCTGGTCAAATAGTCTGCGAATGTAGCGCAAGCTCCGAAAAAAAAAGAGAGACAAGTAGAGATGTATAGAGAAAAAGAGACGGAGAAACGAGAGTTTAGCAAGCGCAAGAAGAAAGTTTGGAAAAGAGCCAAGCAGGAAAGCTCCCGCGCGAGTCACGCAAGGCAAACGTAGACAAGCATACAGCAAGGATAACAGTGAACGGAAGGGGTTGGTGCTTTCGATCGTGGTAGAGGGAGAGCCGTGGTACATTATCGTCAAGGGCGCAAGCTCGAGGTCGTCCCGAACACTCCCACTCCCGGTTTTCCCGGGAGAGGGGGAGGGGGGGGGTGGAGCTTTCCCAAGCCATCTCCACGACAATACATATCCGGTCGAATTTCGCTCAGTTCTTTTTACGCTCGTAACGCGCTCAACGCACGCCCGTGCGTGCCGCTCGTTACACCTTGATTGCCGCCGCCACCGCCGCCGCCGCCACACTCCTGCGGGCGGCGAAATATTACAAACGCCAAGATTTTTCCCGCGTACGTAGTTACGTTCTCTCATGTATCATATTAACATTCAAATTATACTTTCTAAAATGTTTGTTCTTTGTGATTTTTTCTCTATTATCGATGACATTGGTGTTACGACTATTTCCCAACGATTTAAACATTGGTGCTAATTATCAGAAAGCCCGCATCATCTCATCAAGTTCGGAAGTATTCAGTGACGCGTCTTGCGTTGTTCAAACAAGAAAAATAAAAAAATAATATAAAAAAACAAAAAATATCGTTACGACTATTTCGGTGTTCGCGCAATTCCGGTCTTGTCTCCTACGAGGGACAACCTTGTCCTCGAGCCCGAGCCTCTCACCTTCATCTTCTTACTTCTTCATTTATGGCGACTCGAGTGTCCGATGTTCGTTCCATTATCAACGGATCAAACTTTCATTTGGAACGGAGGCCTTACACTTCATCGCTATTTCTCTCCGTCTCACATACTTCTTGGCCAAATATCGTGCAAAAAAATTCACCTTTTACCAATTAAAAACGTAATGTAATAGAAGTAATTAGTTCAAATTTCTTCAAAGTTCGTCGTTCCCTCGCCATTACATTTTTAACCCGAGACAAACCCCATTAAACCATGAAATCCCGTAAACAACCACCCAAGAGTTAAGCCTGAGTTCGAATTTGATAAAGTATCTCTGGCACGCAAAATTCCAGTGTCTTTTTCGGTTCACAATTCAATAATAATTTCTTCCAAACCGTTCAACGCAGCGATGCTGAGAAGCATGATCGTATTTTATGGACTTTTGCACGTTTCCATCGTTCCGCATGCTTTATAAATCGACAAAATTGCAATTCACGTTAGCTGGCGAGAATATACTTTAACGCTTGACCAAAGTGGATGTTATAAACGAAAGAAGAAAAAAAAAAAAGTACTGTGGTATGCAAGTATCCCAAGGTGCAACGAGATGTCGACGATGCGTAAAAATTCCACCAGAGTTAAGTCAATTCTTTGGTTATACACTCTGTGAACACGCGGTAAATTTACATTAAGGTATACGTGACGTGTGTATAAGTCAACCTCGAGTAAAAGAGAGGAAAGGATAAGCGAGAGAGTGGAACACAAGAGAACGAGAGAGAGAGAGAGAGAGGGAAAGAATCGTTCACCAGAATTTACGTTCACCGATGTGGTATACCCGAGCTCTCGAGCATTTTAGCTGCCTTATTCCTCCACAGATTCAAGAGGCTCGTCCCTCAAAAAACACATACACACAGACACAAACATTAAAACACACACGAGCTCAAAACGGCGGACACGAATTCATGTTTTCTTACCGGTGATTCCGAAACACCTTTGGTCTCCCGTGTACCTCTGCACCTCCCCCCAATCATTCGAGGTCTTGTACATTTCCCATCCACGAGAGGTGAGCACAACCGTGTGCGTAGCTCGGAGAACTATCCGCAACGAAAGTCCCTTTGCATTCGTCGATCGTTGATCGTTCGTTCCTGGTGGCTTCACAACGCCAGAGCTGCAGAACTCTTTTCCAATCGATTCTCAGTTCTCCGCGACACATAACTCCATAAAATCCAGTTCGCCTGTTACATTCATTCGCTTCTTACATTTTTAAATATATTCAAACCAACCTATATTAAAAAGGAAAACACACTCGTTATCGAACTCTCTCTCTCTCTCTCTCTCTTCAATATTCAACAACTAAGATCTGTTTTGTGTATTCACAGATCTCGGATGTAGCCAGCAGGGGTGCGGGTGATTGCGGTGCCCCAAAAGTGTGTTGCAAATACGTGAAGAATTGGTGCGGGGGTGATCGGTGAGGGTGCTACGAGTGCAGATTTAGTGCACACCGTGCTTACACTATTATCACGGCTAAATCACACATATACATGTACATATTATATATATATATATCTCCTTCATACATATATTCTATTACGAAGCTGTGTCAGCGCGTAGCGCATCTAAACGTGAATCTCAACGACAAACATATAGCAACAACAAAATTCGTGTAACTGCGTCTACTGCTGATCAAGCACATACTAAATCGACGGCTTGAACTGACGAGCCGGCATACGCACCGGTACCTCCAACCTAACCATCAACAACGTTGCATCCACGAAAATGGAGCCAATCGACTGTCAACGAATCGCGCTAACTCTCATATTGTGCAATTTCCTGCTACCGCATTTCGGTAAGTCAATCTTTTCATCTGTACAACTCCCGAGTATTTCTAGATAAAATATTCGAGCAGAGAACTGCTCGAATATTTTATTGGGCATCTTATTAAATTTCTGTTAAGGAATTCTGATTCCTTTCTCTGCCCTTGGCTGTAATATTTAAACCTGAATTAATCCGTGTTGTTTATCTTCGTAATGATTCATCGACCAAAATCATCGCGCTGAGAAGCAGTTTTTGCGCATCGTACGTTCCCGCTTGAGACGATAAATATATTTCTGAAATTTTTATGTTCACAAGGAATAAGCTGCACAAATACAAATTTCAATTCAATTTGCTTAACGATCTGAGGGAGAAGGAAAAACGGGATAGAAATAAATTTTTCATTTTATTTAGAAGCTTCCGAGATCACTGATCAAACGAATCATATGTGTCCTAATACATTTCGAGCTCCCCATTTAGATTATGGAGAAAGTGATCATTCCATTGACCTTAAATTCACATCAAAACGTTTTCTTTTAGGTTCCAGAAGCCCAAAGAATTCCAATGCCAATTGTTATTTGCCTGCTTCTCCTTTACTTTATCGGTGGACGCATTCGTTGAATTATTCAAATAGCGAAAGGTCCAATTAGTCGGGGAAGATATAAGTTGATTTTGTTTCGATAATTATGTGAAAAACATCATCGCATTAATTTTGAAAGTATTTATTTCTAGAACCAAGACTTGTCGATATTTTTATTCTCAAATAATCGTAACATCGAACGTTTACGATTTACGATCATTCGAAATAAAAACATTTTTACAAATCACAGTTCCAAAACGTAAGGCCAACTATTTTTCATAGGTGCAAATAGCATTTAAAATTCAACCGAAGCATCGATCTTTAATTTCTTTTCGTAATTGCCAAACCATCAAGTGTTTCGAATCGAGAATATTAATCAAGCATCGCATCGATTGTATATAGAAATTGAAAACCGTACAGAAGGTTTGTCAGTTACGTAAAGAACGCGAGTGGTTGAGCAACGTGTTTGTTGTATCGGTAACAAAACGTGTACGAAATACTCGCAAACATAGAAACGTCGATTCCGAGTATGAAACTTTCACATTGCTTCGAGACTTTTGAGACTGATGGGGCAAATCGCCTCGAGTACATTCGCGCTCGCCGCGAGGATATTCGATACGTCGCGTACGAGACACCCGAAAGACTAAGCCCATTTTCTTCGCTACGATAGAGCCTCAAGGAAAAATAATATCTTCCAATGTGGTGTATATCGTGTATATATATGATAAAAAAAGTTTAAGATTATTTGCATATATATCCGGGCAGATATGACAGATGTGAACGATGTTCAGTATTAAAACTCCCACTGCTGCAACACTTTGGCCATAATTATTGTAAAAATCATGCAAATGTGATGAAACTTTGTAAGTTTTCTGAGAATAAATGTATGCAGAGTTCATTCGTTAACGTGAAATACTTTCTGGACGATAAACATTTCATTCGGAACCGCTAATTCCACTTGTATCGTGCGACTACAAATAATTATACGCGACAGAAGACTAAAGGAGCTATTTAAATGGTGAATTTTCTCGCTATATATATAGTTATACTAGCACGCTAATATAAAGCCACGTTGACATACACACGCAAATATTCTTCGGTCTTTTAACGTTATACGGGTGAGCTTGGCGGGTCCTGCGTGTGCTTCACATTTATGCATAACTGTCTGCAAAGTTATTATGTGTGTACGAGAGCTTGAGCGAGGACTCGCATTCGACCGACCGGTAATTCCATAATGGCCGGGCTCGACGCGAGTTTCGTATGTACTCGGTGAGATACGATGCAGCCGTGGCCTACTTTTTTTCTACGTATACTCGCAGCTTCATACAGTTTCGACGTACTTTCACTCGATGCTTTTCCTGTGTATGTTGCCTGTGCACTCTCGCGAGCAAAGGTTTCTCACTTCGAATCGCTCTACCTGCCATCAACCTCTCTCTTCGTCGCTTTTATTCACTCGCACATTTTCATCTTTCTCGTTCGTGCCGAGGCTGGAATGCCTGCTCTCGACGACGCAGGTTGGTTGGAGCAGCATCTCTACAAATTTCAGTTTATTCTTGCCGCAATACTAAACTTTTTTTTAATTCCACCAATAAAAGCAAACAATAATTGAGACGTTTTTGACGGTTACCAAAAACGAAAAATTACGTTTGAAGTAACCATTTTTTTCTCTCCTGTTCGCACAACTTCCATTCATTCGCTTTTCATTAAAGTTGAATTCTGCTGTGAAACACAACAAAATCTGCTAATCACGATCATTCAAACTGGATGAATTCTGCTGCGGTACACTCTTTTCACAATAAAATCAGCCGACAACGATCTTGTTTCAAAATCTCGAATTCCCTTTCAGTTTAATAAAATTCCTTCGCATTTACGATTTTTCTTGATCATTCAAAAGGAAAAGCTCCGACTGCAGTAGTTGCAGCAGCGATCAGGCACCGACTTTCGACAATTTTGAAGAGCAATTCATGAAATTGAATTACGATATATAAAAAAATATTAGAAGCAAATGAAATAATCAGATAAGAAACTCAAGTGTCTCCTCAATTTTTTTTTAATTTCGTATAAGACGTTTCAGCTTCGTTCGACCTTCTCGCGATATCCGGATATCTTTCGTTGTTATCATGAAAAGTGGTCCACCCGTTAGATAAAATCGTGGAGGGAGGGGGGGGGGGGGGGGCTGAACTCGGCATTTGTCGGCTTCGAGTGGGGAATATTGTTTCTCGGGGAGAGAGCGAGATTCTCGTGGCGCTCGAATTGCTCGCATTTACCGGCTTATCTGGATTACCGTACATACTACACCCCTCTCTCTGTATACGAGAACGAGAGCTGTATATATCGGAGTAGTACATGGCGAGCACGTTTCTCCTTCGGCCTACTAATACAGGACCAATCGAGACTCGACCTCACGATGGAACTTATTGTTGAGGGCGATATCTCTACTTTTGCAGTATAGTGCACGCTTAGGGTCGCTACCAGTTAATATAATATAGTGATACTGGAGAGTATTAACAATAATCGAAAAGAGATTACTATAAAAATAACAATAAAAAAGATACTTAGAGAACGAAAAATAAAAAATCGACTTATTTTAGGGAGGTGAAACGAAATACAATTTAAAAAAAAAACGAATAAAAAAGAGGCATGAAAGTACGCTGAGAAAAGGAATGTGTTCCTTGAGTAAAATCCTATCAAGTTGGACGAGAATATGGAGGGTTTACCTATTTTTGTTGTTGAATACACTAAATCTTTCACAATCTAATAAAAAGAGTCTGATACACCGGATTTTCGTTGAACCGAAAGGAATTTTCTTCGACAAACAATTTTGTTTTCACACGCAATACAGCGATTGTATGATGATAAAAAAAATGAAGAAATTCGATGAGGTCGTGAAGAACTTATTGAACAAGAACAAGCAGAAGGGAAAAAAACTCATTTCGTCATGAACTCGTAAGAAAAGGGACACATTCTACCAATAAAAAGTGAACCAACTTTTTTTTTCTGTAGAGCACAAGAGGACAGAGAATAAAAGTGGGATTATTTTAGAATGATAAAGTTGGAGAAAAACGTATTACAGTCCACATGGTCACGATTCTTCATAGCTCGAGGATATAAATATTTGCGTTGGTCATAGATGTCCCCGAAATGGTTTAATGGGATCTTCCATTCTGCAACGACGACCTCGTTCCCATCTCGCCGATTACCTCGAGGTTTTGTAGCTTATAAAGAGATCATGGCAACGTTGTATTCGAACGAATGTGAATTTATAGCATAAGTAGTAGGAAAAACTATAGCTTGGATCGTTGGTGCATCGCCCTTTCATATAGCGTTGCATGAGTTCTATAGAACAGAATCATACCCCCAAGGTAAAATGATCGAGTATTCATAATTCCAGTATCAAAGACCAATTTAATGTAGATTTTTCACTGGTCCATAAATAGTTACGATTCAAATAATAATTCACCTTGAAGTCAATGATTGTCGATCGATTAACTACTATACTACTACTAATACTACTATTATCTCTTAACATCGCGAATTCTTTCACTCCCGCTTACTGTATATGTAATAATCGTTGGGAACTTGATTAAAACTATTCGAATAGCAGTAGTTCAATTTTTCATCGATATTTTGACCAAAATTACAATCACCTTGAATTTATTTTAGTTCAATAAAGTTACATGATGACGTCTTATTGTGAAAGAAGAACTTTTACCACTTCAGACACTAATTGGCAATTTTGATCGGGGTATTTCCAATGTTAAATGTTCAAGAGTAGGAGAAAGCCTCTTTGAGACTGCTTTAATATAAAATGTACATGTCCAGGTATTGTAGATGTAGCTCATACGGGTCTATGCTTTTGGACCTTCCTGTAAAGGATTAAAGCAGAAATGGGGGAAAAAACTGGTACACAGATACCAGAAAAAGTCCTAGACTAGACCAGACGGTTATAGAGAACAGGAACGAAGCAGAGAGAGAGAGAGAGGACGCCCGTGCGTTATCCTCTTTGGGAGTCGAGAGATTACTTCAGGTTCGCTGGATCCAATGCCGAAGGCTTTGGTTGCTCCGGCATGCGAGACTTATTTTACAAAACACACGTGCGTTTATACATTCACATTTATATACATTTTTACGTCAAACAACGTCGTTGAGTTTTGTGTTCAAAATATCGTACGGATTAGAGTATGTAGTCGGTTTATCACTGAAAATATCGTACAAGTAGATAGCACCGGTATTAGTCAGCCGAATGGGCAAGTAATATCTAAATACCTACTTACACGAAAAATCCGAAGCTCCGGCTCGATGACTGCGTTTAGATAGTATACATGAACAATCAGTAGATAAAAAGGGGAGTGCTTATAATATTTATTCAAATAAGTTTTCTGAAGATCGAAAATGAATGACGTTCACGATTGATTACGAGTCTTTTGATAACCAGTTTTTATTTAAAACAGATTGAATTAACGATTCTGAAAAAAATTACGATGGAAAATATAGGAAATGTTTGTCTTCCGATCTCAAAATGTATTTTAATTCAAACCAGAAAATGCTTTATTTCATCGATATGGATGACCAATAGATTTTTGCCCACTGCACAAGAGAAGTTCATTGGGCGTGGGAGTAGTTCTGTATCACTGGAAAAAGCACTCACTTCGTCGTTCTTCGTCGATTCTCTTTGGCAGGGGTATCGTCGACAGCAAATTGTGTATAACGAGACATCTTATTTCAGATTTCAACGTCGCGGAAGTTCTCATATCGAAAGTACATAAACAGCGTTACGTGTGTAGGGCCGAAAGTCGATGTGGGGTTGAAAAATAAATGGAAAATAAAGGGAACGAAAAGAATCAAAGAATACGTGAACGACGTTTCGGTATATTGGGGAAAACAATTTAACTAATGGAAGGGTATTGCCTTTGGAATTCCTGGTAGAGTTCTTCTCCATCGGGTTTCCCATTCTACAGAATTCTTTCTCTATCTCGGTCCTCTCCTCTCTCTCTCTCTCTCTCGATCTTTCAGGTATACGATGTAATCCACACGATCGTCCTATCTGTCCCCTTTTTTCTTTCTTAGCGCTTCTTTTTCCGTGTTTTTTATTCTCTTCTTTTTTTTCTTCCCTATTGTCGAAAAGAATTCGCAACGTATCTACTCCGCTTTGATCGTAAACTTTGAATATACACGGTATCTTTTGTACTATACAAAGTATTGTTGCTCTGTGCGTGTTTTCCGAATACTTCCCGATGCGATTCGTAATAGCATAATGTCAAGCAGTATATATTATCGCGATGTCTAATCTCTCGACCTTTCAATGCTCGCAAACAATGCATACCGGACTAAGATTCGCCACAACGAAAATTTTATGGCTGCAAATCAAGTAACAATTATATTGGGGTTTACAAAGATATTACCGAGAAAGAGACAAGAGAAGAAAGGGAAGTTAGGCTTGGAACGAGGGGCTTGCCAACCGGCGTCGTTCTCGTTGACGGGGCAAAAAGGGACGCGTCGACGCCACGCTGAATAGTGCTCCGAGGCCATAATGCATCATTACGAGGTGGGTTAGACGACTGCGTGACAAATGTTTGACGGGGTTGAAAATGGATTCCCGTTATGGGTTTTTGCCTCGGGGCTTTTTCGTAGCCTACCCCTAATTTTTTTTCATTTATGGACAACAGTTTTTTTTGTCTCAATCTTTAGTCATCTGGGAATCGTTTGCGACGATGGATATCCAACTCTACTAGCTCAATTTTAATTAGTTAAATTTTAAACCATATTAGAGACAATTTAAGGTCGCACTGAGAAACAAAATTTGTTCATTGAACAAATCCATCGTGTTGGACGTTAAATTCGGTAGATCCAACAATTTTTTTTGTTGAATGGTGAGTGCCATTCTCGAATTAGTTTATTCAACTAAGTCATGAAAATTTCTTATCCAAGGATCAACCAAACCCCCGGAGCCAAATGATTTTGTTCGAACAACTGAAATTATTTATTCGCTTACGCGTACTTTTTAGTTGTTTTAATAAATATTTGTTTGAATCTCGATTATCAAATTGAGTAAAGGGTGATCGTTTTCAAATTATTAGCAATTACAAATTATTTTGTCATCTCAAAAATATTCTGTTGCCCGTATTGAACCAAATATTTTGGTTGAAAGAAACGAATTTTTTTTCGACTAACAAAATTATTTTCTTAGTGCAGAGCTTCGTAACAACGTTTGCCACATTTATCGGTACACAGTACATCGCTATATCCTCGAAACTAAACGTCCAAAACTCTTTTTTAACAAAACTGCCGAGTCGTTAATAAAAAATATCTCGAATCCAGAAGTGTAAATCCTTTGAAAATTCAGCAAGATTTGCCAGGCAGTATCCTCAAAATTTTCTCGAAATTTTAACTAACTTTGTAGAAAATCGCATCGGTAAAAGAACGATTTGAAAACTTTGCAAACGCACGTTGACACTTTCATCTGTGACAATTCATTCGATGCATTATCCAGAGAATTATTGCAATCAAGATTCTTCCGCATATTTTATTTTCCGGAAAACTGTCGAAATGGAAAGCAATCACCATTTTTTGAAACGTAAAAACGCGATGGAATATTCAACGCATGTTCGGACTAGTAAAAAATTGCAGCGAATTCAGCGTTTGTCAAAAATGTATGCGAGCATACAAAGATGTTTGTATGTGCCTTCTATCCGCCGCAATTTTTTACTGCCCGAAATTTGAAATTGGGAGATATCTACAACAGAAAACTTAAGGTCCCACGTGTGATCCATAATTGTTCATTCATTGTACGAAGCCCAATGTACAAAGCGTGTCCGTTTTATGTCCGATACATACGACATACACAGTTCAGAGAAAAAGTAAAAATTTTGATGGTTGGTGAGTGAAATTGCGTGCAAATGAGCCTAATATAAGAACGACAAAACGAGGTGGAATGTTGTCGAAAATTTTAGGGTCGGAGTTGAAAGGTTCCAAGAAGTGCGTGGTGCTTTGAAAACTATTATGCTTTTCCGTCCGTAATGTGGAAGTAAGTATGTCTCTATACGTGTGACGCGTTGGTGTTTGTGTGCGTTTATGTGCGATTGTATCGTAGTATGTAAAACGGGTTTGCATACTCGGCAAAAGTCTATAGCCGAAGCTCGTTGCGACACACGGGACAGTTCAATATTGCGAGAAGGGGTTGGTAGCCCAGTCGGTCGCCTCAGAGAAATGGGGATCGCTCTTAACGTAGTACAATCGAGATAGTCCCTTTCAAAAGTAAACCTACTTCAAGATTTCACAATGAGCAATTAATTACTTTTAAAAAGTCAATAAATTACTTATTCTCGCGATATACATACGTAAAATATTGGACTATTTGAAAGTCCAAATGTAACACAGTGACTAAAATAAAATCAATTTTTGGATAGTCCTATTGTCTGCAGTCGAAAACTTTTTGCGGGACCTGTACCATTCGGGTCCACCTAACCTCACTTTTTAACGTCATTGGCCGGTTATGCATTTTGTAAGATCGTCTCAGCCAAACAAATCTTATCACGTATTTCGTATTTCGAACACTCATAACTTGGAAAGTTTACGATGAAAAGTGATAATTCTTTTTCGACAATAATCGTACAATACTTATTTATCATTCTACAGTTTTTTTTATTAGTTTCTGTCTGGCCATTTTTCTATAATAACGTAAATGTGATATATCATAGGGTTCCATGTATGCAACACGTGTTGGAATGCTAATTTCAAAAGCAAATATTTCGATAACGAAACGATAAACATAAATGAAATTTCACCAAAGTGTGCAGGATAACCTAAACAATATTAGTTTCAAATATAAAAACTTTCTGTCTCAGACCATTTTCCATATGTACTACCTTAAAGCATTTGGCGAGGTATAGCCGTCGTTACGCTCGTATGCGTGTACGTGTATCGCAGTTATAGATATATCTGGAGATTTGGCAGACTATAGAAGTGTTGCTGCTACGATACGCTACTCTGCTTTACGGTACACGCATCACCAGCCACCCTTCTCGCAAGCTCAGCATTCCCACTCTTCTTTTCTCTACCCCGAACCACCCCCCGCTCCTCATCCAGAATCCCGAACCTTTATTGTCTATCTCACTCTTTTTGGTCTTCTCTCGTTCGTCTTTGATATCGTCTTCCCATTCACTCATTTTTGCTCTCTCTCTCTCTCTCTCTTTCTTTTATCTTTTTTCCTTTGCACAGGAATATAATAATGACTAAAACCTGAAGATCCCGATCTCTCCTTTCCACTCGTGCGACTTTAATCTCTTAACGGGCGCCGAAACGTCACGAAAAATACTTGAATCGTATTATATTCTCAGAGAGGCTCGAGTGAAAGGTCGTTTCTGCGTTGAGATTACAATTACGTTGGATGAAAGCTATCGTCGTATTTTCTCGATTAAGATAGTGGCCCTATCGCGGGATTGTCTGATTTCAACGATGTCGAGTCGATGCCCGATTTGTTATATATACAGTTTAGGTCCAATCCATCAGTAAGCCATTTTTTATACGGCATCGTTTTTTTGTCTAAAATATATCTTTTACGAATATTTAATAAAAGCACGATAAGGGTGATTTAAAATATAATAATATTGATAAACAGCTCTGGATAAAATAATGATCACGCACCAGTTTAAGAGTGATTGAACGTTTCCAAGCTTTTCGAGTTAATTCTCAATGTTTAATCTTCTTTTTAACGATTCCCCTCTTCGTGTAAATCTTTCAATCAGTAATCTCCATGCGCATAAAGATCGTGGTGTAATGTGCTGGCGTTCATGAGATAACAACAAAATATCGACGCCCGTTGGAATGGTACTTGGGAACATCTAAAATTGCATTCTCGGTCTAGTTGCTATTTGGTAATTAGCACAAGTATCTTTCCCTCGAAAGCAGAGAATGACATCTGTCTCATTAATCATGATGGGAGTATTAAACTTAACCATAAAATATATATGAAAGTTTAGGTATGGATATTTATGAGGGTAGATCGTCATCAGTTCTATGAAATAAGGATGAAGCGAGAATGAAAAAAGGCTCCGATGAACGTGGAACAAATTGAGTAATGGTGTGATTCGATATCGTGCGTTAACGTCCGACTTGTGCCATTTCGAGACTGCTCGTTCGCGAGCACTTAGGAAAATCGATATACCCCCGGTTCACTTGATCCGCCAGCAACAGCAGCAGCAGCAGCAGCAGCAGCAGCGGCGGCGTAGCGTTGGCTGCTACTGGTGTACTCTCGTTGCTGCTTCTCTTGCTGCCAGGCCATATCTTGATTAAAATCAGTGCCACCACTCGTCTCGCTTTTTCGCCCTTTCACCATCTCCCACGTACTTTACTCCCAACACCCAAACCCTTCTCTCGCAGCCCTTGTCTTCCTCTCGGTCTTTACTTTCAACTCCTTCGCATCAGCTCTTCTGTATCTTTAACACCTCTTTTTCACACCTATTGGAAGTGGGATTCTCACGCTCGTTTAGCCTTTCTTCATCTCCTTCTCCTTCTTTGTCTTCTTTTTATATCCTTCTTTACTCTCATCATCCCGCATCGCTCTTCCTCATCGCATCCTATGGTCCTCGTCGATGAATCCAGTTAGTCTCGTTACTGTCCGAGACATCCGCCCCCTGAATTAAAGAGGCGAGTTTCTTCTTCGTTTCAAGCTATACCCCCTTCCCCCTCCCCTTTCCTCTCTTTTTTTGCCCTTCATATATCGCACTGCTGTCATTTCCGGCAGTTTACCTCCGCCCTTCTTGGCAACCGAAGCTGAGAACCCTCTTCAACGATAGAGCTTTCTCGCTCCCTTCGCCTCCAAAACTTTCTCCCTTTATTAATCCTGACGCAAATGCAAACAAGTCAAATATAGGGCTGCCTCATATTAAAATTTTTAAGACCAACTTCGCTATCCTTATTCTCTATTTTATATAAATGATAATAATAATAATAATAATAATAATAATGGTTTGAAGGATTACAGTCAAATTACCTTACGCAGGTAGCCTCCAAATATTCGTATACGGTTTTTCCATTTATTTACTTACAACAATATATATTTTTTAGCCCAATTTGCAGTTTTTTTTTTAATCAAATGGCATTAAAAACTATATTCATTTCCGCAATCATTCGGGAACGCCTGAGAAATGCGTTTCAGAGAAAACGATGTATAATGTTAGTCCTTGCTCGATGAGATTGAGCAAGTTTATCTTGGCTACTCGCTAGGGACGGATCTCGTCGTTGCCCTTTCACGCGTGAAGTTCACTCACTGTTGTGTGGTTACAGAGGAAGAGTGTCATAGAGAATGATAGAAGAGTGCTGTTCCGAAAAGATTTGACGGTGATGCTACGAGATCGTACGCAGCTCATGAAAATCGAATATCTCGCCCTTCGACTGCCGGTTATTTGTCTCGATCAAATGTTGACCAACGGTCTTCTCTGCTCCCTTCACAATTTCCCCTCATTCCACGGTCATATATACTCCACTCATGATACTTCAGTAAATAATGCTTGAAACTTGGAATGAAAATGGTGCGCTCTTACTTATATGAACTTTTCGATGCGATTTTGTAACGGTCAATCTGTGTGCATCGCGTATGAACAGACTGGTACGATGAAACGGAGTTTTTAAAGGTACTGCGAGTTGCCATATGCACACAAAAGTCACAGCAGCAGTTGGATTCTTCAAAAAGCAGCCAATTTCTGTAGATTTCGCTAAACTCCTGTTTTTTTCAGGCGTTTCACCGTTTTTTTTTTTATGCAGGCTTTTATGACGAAAACAAATATAGCGAGAGTGTTAAATACGCGAAGCAGATACAGAAAGAGCAATCAAAATGAGAGCGCGATATGCAGGCGGGACATGACCTTGTTGAGGTTTCGCGTTTCGCTCACAGAAATAACTTATTCGCTTTATGCCTTGGGGAAACGGAGCAAGGACGGAACGGACAAGGATGATGCCGCAGCGATATTCATTTTGTGGAAAGCGGGAGTAGCCGCGAGTTGCGTTTTAGCAGCGTTCTCCAATGATTTAATAGAAGTAACGACTACGATGAAACGCCATTCCTCGCAAAGTCTTATGTGAGAATTTTAATTCGCAATCAGGTCTCGTGCACGGTATGAGCATAGCAAAAAATAGAGGAAAACGATGAGAAAGATAGAAAAGCATTGAGCGAGACAAGAGTGGAATACCGGAGGGAAGTTAAAGGGGAAGGAGAGAATAATTCGCGATGAAAGTGAGCGCACACGCTCTTCTCTCGTCGATGGAAATCGTCCCCGCCCGTTCGTTTTACCAGCGTTAATTCGTCCCGGTGATTATGGATCCATTAGCGTGGCAGGCAACAAATAGCACGGTACAATCCAATAACCGTCCACCGGCTACATAATATATAAAAGGGACTGTACCGTGTTGGCGAGGGGTGGATTCTTCGAGTTCCACACAACGCCATCGCATCCCCGTTCCTCGTGTCCTCGTGTCCTCTCCGTCCTACTATATACTATACCATTCCCACCATTCCCCTTTATACACTTTAACTGCCGTTCGCTTTGCTGCTACCGTGAGATACAGAATTTTCTGCCATGAATTCACCAGCTCTGCTTTCACTTTACCATCGTATACAATCATGTATACATATACTACTTATTCGTAAACGCCCTCTGTAGAGTAGAAATCGAAGAGCGGAGAGGGTGGAATCGTCGCTGACGGTGATACGTGCGTGTGAAGTCTGCCGGCTAAAACTCACGACAACCCCAAATCGCGACGATCTAGGGTATTATATACATGTATATATATATATAGTGATCACCGCATTCATGGTCACATCTCTGTAATGTCCTGCGAAAAAGAGAGAATAACGAGGAAGAGAGGAAGAGTGGGGAAAAAGGGATGAGTCTGATGCGTTAGCGATCGAGGGATGATCAGCGATGATCGAGGGTGGTATGAACACGTTTGACGCAATAATCCAAAAAGGGTGCGATGAACTAAGAAGTCTGTTGGAGCGTAATCATGCGCACATCCGCTTCAATTCTCCTCGTGCAAATAAAACGATTCAACCAACTTCATATATAATCGGTACAGCATTCAATAATGATCTGGTCTCCAAAAAGTCGCTTCAGAAAATGGACAAATTCCATTGCAAACTGCAGTTGGCTTACAATTGCGACATTAATTTTCTCTCAATTTACTTTATTGTTGGTAAATTTGAGATTCTGAGATTATCAAAATTTGAAGTATTTACTTTTATACATGCTTTCATTGAATCCGAATTATTCAATCTCGTCATTATTTCGTATGCTTTTTATACAGTAAAATCTACCATAAAACTGAAATTCGGTTCTGTGCAAAGCTCGCCAAAGTCTAAAGATAATTTTATGATCCTGCACGTCTGAGTGCTTTTATATAAATAAATAACTTCACTATTCTGGAGAACGGTACACGAGAAGGATTAATGCAGGATTCTTGCAGACGATTTCTGTTCGGTACGGAACTGTAGACTTCAGCAGCTCATTCCTGCTTTTCATGCATTCGTTTCTTCTTCCCGCAATAGAACAAAATTCTTCTATTTCGCAAAGTGATGAGAGAAGCCGGGAGAGAATGAAAATAGTGGAAGAGAGCAAGAGAGAGCAAGAGAGAGGGAGAGGTCGAGTAAGCGGAATTAAATCCATGCAGATCGGGGGATAAATGTCGGGGTGTGCGGCGTTACGTAGGCATTTGCTTTCGGTTGTATTGCTCCTATACACGAACTCCGGCAGCTATATATACGATTGACTATGCACGAAGCATTTTTTACACAGAATCCACTACCATTTCGCGTTCATTTGTTTTTCGATGCTTTTTATTCTAGTATATAGTAGCCTCCGTGTCTAAAACATAACGGGGGCCTAAACAACGTGATTTTCTGAAACAACAATGATCCGAAATGCCAAATTTGCTATTAAGAGCAGCATGGGTCAGTCGGTATCTCGCCATCGTGATTGCGAGAAGGATAGCTGCAAATTTCGAAAGTGATATTTTTCGGCACGGTTTGACCGATTAGAAAAAAGCTCTCTGTAGCTCTGTCTGAGCTTTTTTGTAATTATAGTCAAGCCGTGTCGAAGAATTGGGACTTAGAAAAATCGAGGTGAAGTCTGGTGACTGATCCAGCTTCTGGAAGCAAAAATTTGATTTGGTTAAATGAATAGCAATGATGTATATATATCTGTTTATTCCAAGTGCTTGTTTAATTTTAATACCGAAGCTTCTGCGATTGGCTTGAAAAAAGTAAAAGCAGTTTGATTTAGTGTAGAATGCCCTATTCAAGGATTTATATACACGTTTATGTACAGTACGTCATCGCTTACAATGCTGAGCTGGATGGATTCGTTCGTTTCTCCTAGCACCACTAGCCGTATCACTTTTGTATTGGGGTGGCGATGCGTTCAGCATATTCCGTTGATAGAATACGTGTGTTTGTGTGTTTGTGTATCGCCGCCTGTGTTCGCATATATGTAGATTAACACACCATGTCCAGCGGTCGAGTACAGAGAGAGAGAGAGAGAGAGAGAGAGAGAGAGAGAGAGAGAGAGAGAGAGAGAGAGAGGTCGAGACGCGTATATCGCTGTCTCATCCTTCCGCTGATCCGTCCGTCCGAGCATTCCGCGTTATCCACGAAAACCATCAACCAGCTCGAGCGTCCGTCGATGCCGTCCCTTACTGGCGTGCGTTCCATTCGACCTCATCATGAATTTCTCCACGTATATAAATAGATATATGTAGACATGTAGATCGAATCCACATTCGGACACACGATTTATATCGACTGGTAGCGAACAAAAGGCTGTAAACATCTCCATTTTTTCTGTTTTCTCGTTAATTTGAGTCTTTCTCTCTCCTGGGCAATCCTCGTCCAGATGTGCACTCGGGGGCGTCATATATACGGTTTTCTTGGTGATCTGAAACATCGGTTTTTTTGGTTAAGATGAAATTTTCAGGTTTTTTAGGATTCTCGGTTTTAGCGAATTATCAGATTTCGAAACGTCCTTATTAGGGAAATATGAATTCAGTATGACTCTGTCAAATCTTCTTGATACGCAGTCGTAGGTATATTCTGATCTAAAACTGTCCTGCTCCATGTGGAAAATCCCATGTTGCACACGTGAGCACGTACAATCGCACTGATACATAAACACACGGTTTCATGTATATATCGCTGTCGCATAAACCTGCGCGCATTTCGCAATTGCAATTCGGCGGATCGTATCCCCCACTCCCATCGAATGACAACCCCTATTATGCAAAGTTGGAAATTGGAATTCATTCTTTTTTCTCCTTTGTCGCTTCGCAAACGCGTTTTAGTGCGTAAAAATTCAATTTGTAGGTTAGACTCGAACGGACGTACAAGTGTATTGCGAGTGTGTTCGATAAAAAAAATTGACGGTTTTTAAATATATTTTGAAAAATTTGGATCGTCAATCATAGTGTTCAGCGAGATGAACAATATTGACCGAGTAGAGGATAGACGATTTTTGCGAGAGCGTTATATTTCGACGGTTTTCAACGGAAACAATGCAGATCATCGCCACCGATCAATGGGGGAATACAGTTTCAATTCAAAAAGATTTTTTGGAGTGATTACCTCGAAATACGGTGATTTTATTGAGTTTTCGTTGCGTTTACGAAAATGTTTTGAAAAAACATAAAAACTCCCGACTGAAAAATTCCTTCACTTAAAGAAAACAGTATTAAACTTTAAAAAGTCTGAAATAAAAAAATACATGTCGGGATTTTCGTCGGGAGATGTCTTTACTTCTTATTCAATGATTCGGTTAGAGACATCTCCCGACGAAAATCCCGACATCTATTTTTTTGTTTCAGACTTTTTTAAGTTTAATACTGTTTTCTTTAAGTGAAGGAGTTTTTCAGTCGGGAGTTTTTATGTTTTTTCAAAACATTTTTTTATTTCACACTTTTTAAGTTCATAATTTTTCATTTATTTTTTTTATTATCACGTTAGGTAAGAATTATAACACAAAAAAAATAATATATACATGTATATAGACGAACTGCATGGACAGACGCGCGTTGGTTCGGATTGAAATTAGCAGCGCACAACAGTGTGAAGTTCGCGATAGTCGAGCATGACCTTATATATAAGGTCCCCTTTCGATATGGCAAAATGCGTTTGAAATGTGAATATTAATGATTCCTAATTATTTCAGCGAATTTGCAATAGAATTGAACGAACTATGTCTAAGAACACTGTCTGTCACACATGGAAAGTATATGCAAAAATTGGTCAAGACAGTTGTCACTGTTTCGGAGAAAAGTGGTGACAAAGAAATAGCTCCAATCAGCTAATCACAGTGTAACGCATAACTCCGGTCTTTTTGCGCTGCGGGCAGTCGAAAGTTAAAAATGAATGGACATAGTGTTCTAATTATAGGGATCTTTCAATTTTAATGATTTGATGATATAATAGGATATTCAGGATGTTTCGTCCGTTGTTGTAAAATTCGTTGCATTTTTCAACAGCAATTCATTTGCAATTTCAGGTGATGCGAGAAACGGTCTTGAAAATTATGGACCACTGATAGGGAAACTGAGCAACTACGCTCACGGGATAACAGGCCGAGCTTATGCAGTAGATGACACGACAATATTCATCAAAGGATTCTCGTACGATGGGACTGGACCAGATGCGTATTTTTGGGTCGGAAAAAGTGAAATGCCCAGTCCGGCTGGAGACATCGTTCCCTATCCCGAAGACTACGTTGGCCGGTGAGATAAAGTTTATCATTTTTTCATAGATACTCTGTAAAGTAATTACCAAGTTTGTAAAATGAGATAAATTCCAATCCCATGTAAATTTACAAAAAACACATTTGATCCTTCAGCTCAAATGGTTTATGAACATGGCACGTGTACAATTGACCCAGGCGCGCTTCTCGCAGATTTCGAAAATAAAACACCGTTTCTGTCGTTAACCTTTGTCATTTAGATTCCTCAGAATCAGACATGATTTGAGCCAAAAAACTGGATTATGTCAAAGTAACTAGTTAAATCGGCGCAAAGCATTTTATTAAATCGAAAGATTGACCACTAGTGAATGATTAAAGCAGAGTTGAAGTTAATCCAACGTTAATTTGTGTCTAACCAATAAACGACACCGGTACTGATCTTGCTATATATTCCCATCATCTTCAATAATACCGCAATGAATACATCACGACCGTTAATGTATTCATAGTTCGTCGTATCATGGCGATTGAGATTTAATGAAGTATTTTTCAATAACCGCTTTCATAGCGATAATAGACAGCAGGCCTAGTAACAGTAGAGAGATGCAACTCAAAACGAGATCTGAGGCAGTAATTCCGATTTTATTAACTGCGCCCCTTCGCATTCCATTTCTGCATTCAACCCCCATTTCACTCGGCTCTCATCTCCCTTCGGCTCGTCCCTGTAAACAGTAGCTCGAGGCTTTTGGTGAGTGTTGAGATATACATATATATGAAGCGGTCCCTCATTTCATCCTTGAGATCCGATCTCGCCGGCTCCCTTTTTGTTTCTCCATGATCCGGAGATCTACACCGTTATGTACCAGCTATGGGGCTGTCTTCATGGTAACGAATAAAGCCGCATCGGAAATATACAAATGAGTTTATAACGAATATAATCTCTCGTTTATCGATCTCGCGTCGTTCAATCTCTTGCGTGGCTTTAACGTCATTTTTCATTTTCTCCGCTATTCGTCGTTTGCATTACCTAAAAAAATTGCCATCGTTACGCTTGTTGTCTTTCTTTTTGTACAGAGATCCACCGGTTCTCACCGACTACAACAATACCGACATCATTCTCAGATTGCCACAAGGAAAAAGGATACGTGACATCAAGTGGCTGAGCGTTTGGTGCCGAAGATTTACCGTGAGTAAAAACAAAAAATACGTTTCTCTGAGCAGGAGATTGTTCATTGAATTAGTACTGTAAAGTGGTAAAATGACCGAAATCAAATTCCTAATAAGATTATTCCTAACTCAATCGCGTGGTTAGCTCCCCAAAAATTGCCAAATCACCGCTCTCCTCCGCTCCGTCCATTGATCATCTCCAGTGATCGAGATAACTAGATTTCTCGAGGAGAAAAATAAGGAACGCGGGGGGTAAAATAGTAGGGGCACGTCGAAATCATAACGGAAAAGCACATACACATACACCGAGCACGAATTCGACCTCCCGCTGCCACTATCGGACGTGCATTCATGGTCAATGGTGCGTGTCAGATGAACCCAGAAGTAAAAAAAGAGAGAAAAATCGTCGTGCACTAGAAGCGGGAACGACCCAATACTCTGTATTTGAATACAGAATCTGTGCAAATCTTTCTACTCGAAAATTCTGTCCCTCGGGGCATTTTACTACTTTGCTTCTGTTCTCTTTCCCTTCCGTCCTTCTTTTCTTTTCTTACCCGTGAAATTTCGAGTTCTCCACATTGACGAGAGCAGTGAAACAGCGTACCCGAAAGCTGTAAAATCCATAGAAAAAAATTTCGAATCTTATCTTCTTTCCAGACAAAGCCTTGTCATTCTGACACATTTCAAGATATTCACGGTAAAAAGGCTCAAAGTGGTTCAAACGTAAGGAAAAATGGCATTCAGGAAAAATGCGGTGAACTATTTCCCTTGTTTCTCAAAAATTCTTTCGAACCTTCAGAATCGGTTCATTAGGATTCTCGAACCATCAATAACGCGCGAGGCATAAAATTTCTCATCGATCGGCACATTTTGAAAGCTTGACACAAAAACTTCCTATACACGCGCGTATCACCACATTTTTCGTCCATCACATTCTATCAATCAACCAAAATATTTATTTTACTGCTTATTTTAGTCACGATCGTTCAAACCATGCATCAGGACGATAATCTAAGAGGAAACGTTCGAACATCTACGAAATTTTCATTGCTCTCACTTTTTTCGTCTCCCAAGAAAAAAATGGTCTACCTCGAAGAAGATGTATAAAAAAAAACTCGAAGGATCAGAAAACGTTGGTGGATAAGAGACCTAAAAGACCTTAGTGCTGCATGGTTCGATCGAAATATTAGTCGAGAGCAGAGTGATGTGCACACAAATTCTATGTGTGTGTATAGATCGACACAGACGTAACCTGGAGCTTTTGCTCTGATATTAGAAGGGCTTTAATATACAAGTCCGAGAGCTGGGCAATAGGGGAGAGAGAAAGAGGAAAAAGCGGATCGGGGTAGAGTAGGGGAGACAGCGGAAGGGATGAGACGATTCGCATGGGAGAAGTACTGCTGTATAGATCGTTGGCGAGCACGAGCTTTGGGGTGCTCCCGCACTGTGACAACCCTCCATCAGACACGCTCTGTCACCGCAAAGCGCGTCGTCGCGTTCTCCTACGGTCTCTCGCCACTAGCCGACGTTTCGTTTTCTATACGCAGCTTCAACCGCGTTCGTAGACAGGGGCACAAGTATATAGATCAATATATATTTACAGACAATAACGATACGTCGACGTTCGAGCTTTTCGACTTTTCCTATACGCTATGTTTCACGTAAGCCCCCAGATGAGCTATATACTTTAACGCGAAACCCTCGAGTCTCATGACGCAGCAGCGAACCACACACGCTCCACACGATCTTTAACAATTTCCCCACCCTCTCGATTAGGACTATTTTTTTCCTTGTTTTTCACAGTCTGCCACTCCGTTCTCGTCCCTCGAGTGCATTAGTACACGGTGTCGTGACTGATGCCGATGTTATAACGGTAATGGATCAAACTTTTCGTGTAACAACAACCGCGCGGCGTATCGTGTCCCCAGCCCCAAACCCCTTTTTGTTTCACGACAACTTCGGATAAACTTTGATTCGTAAGTTACTCGATGATCGATCACTCGCAACTCTTGAGTATCGATCATAGTCATACTTCCAAATCCAGAAGTTCGGAGGATTCGGACTTGAAGATTCAGAAAATGACATTACTGTTTTTTTAAGTGAGAGATGATGAATGAAAGCTCGATATTTTCTTAGCTTTCTTCACGTTTTCGAGAGGCCCCATTTCGAACGTGAGTAAATATAATTCATTTTTTTTCGTTCTCCACCAAAATACACTCATTTTTTACACATGAGCTTGTACGACATTGAAAATAACTTCCAAGCTATAATAATCACATCATTTCTCTTTGGTGAACTGCGGCTCGAGAAGGGTGGAATGTGTTTCCGTTCGGTATACGTAAATCGAAGAATGATAAGCGTCATACAAATGCCAAGAGTTGATGTGTGCTATAGGCGGTATACAATAGGAGGGGAGAAACCAGGAATGGGTGCAGTTTTGCTTGGATATCGAGTAGACAGGAGCTGTCTGCCAGTTTTCAGTTGACTCTCTCGTGGATCCCCAGGCGTTTTCTCGACGAAGGATGTATTGTTGAAATAAGCTCTCCCCTAGCCGTCTCTACGTTTTCTCTTTCTGTCCAGATTACTCGTAGCTCTTTATCCTAACGTTCGCATATATATATATATATATGGGGAGAGAAAGAAAAGATATTCTACAGATATATATCCAGACGTTTCTCTCGTCTTGGGATCTATATCAGATCCTTTCTCTCGGATCAACCTCCTCCTGATATTCTCACGAATCAAACCTGTTCCTCATTCCTTTTCTACTCGTGCAAGGATCCCCTGAACGGGACGTTTTCAAGCGTTCCTCCAATCCGCAACCCCTACCGTGCTCTTGTTCCCGGTTGAGCTTCCCAGAAGCTTTCCCCTCTTTTCAAAGCAGATATTTCGGCGATATCAAGCTCAAGCAGAACTCGAGTGGAACGTGCCGTTCGATGAATCGCCCGATTCAACTGCGGGATTCGCTCGTTTTTTTTTTTTTTTTTTTTTTTTTTTACTATTACTGCTACTACTTTGGTGACGTTTTTTCGACATTTTCGGCAACATACCTTCGTTCTATGTCGTTACATTCTTTTTTCCCCAAAATCGCTCCCATAACCTTTTTATTAAAGCTATAAACGTGGAGAACAAAACATAGGAATAAACAGTTTGCGGCATCAATATTATCAACCAATCTTTTTTCAACAGCTCCTTTTACCATTTAATCGTGTTTTTAATTCTATCCTGGAATTTTAGTTTGACGTCTCTCCGAATTCAATCATTTTATTGCTATGAATCGTGAAATTCTTCTGGTCCAAATCGACAAAAAATACCATTCCACATCATTGTCAAAGCTAATTTATAGAACAAATACTGAAATATCGTACCTCGGTAGAGCTCGATAATAAAATTCGTGTTTGGTCAACATCAAGGGCTGATTTGCACATTAGGAGGACAATAATGAAAATAAAAGTCACGCACAAATTGGTCGTATCATTCCTGATTATCTTGCATTTAACGCCCACGTGACGTAGATTCGGGTACAACTGTGTTGAAAGTACCGGCACGATGACACTGTTCTTCCTTATCCTCATCCACAATCTTAACGACTGCTCGCTTCAATCCCTGGTACACTATACATTCTACTATCATTCATAACTAAATTCGCTACAAGTTCGTGATCAACAGTCACGTTATACAGCAACAGTTTCATTATACACATCGATTCATAAATATTGCAGATCCGCGATCGGTGACACGACGTGAACTTAGTGTACTGACAAATGTCATGCTGGGGATACTTGCAATACGGAGCAGGTGAATCGCTTGAAAAAGACGAAATTTTACTTTTTCCCAAAAATTCTTCCTTATCGTTTATCAAAGATCCGACATCTGCCATTTATATAATTAATTCGTCTCTTTTTTCTTAATCACTCATCGAACAGAAATTCATGCGATAACACTATCGCGCAAATGTTGAAAAATTGTGATTTTCTGTGCTGATTCTTTGTATAGATTCGTTCGTTGTAATATATTTTTTTAAATTTCATTTTATGGTACAGTTTAAATCTGTTCTAAGAAAAGACAATTGTGATGAATGAAGTTATGAAACGGACTGATTACACTGGTCAACACGATTTTTGAGTCTACGTAGATGACGTAGATGATAAGATTTTCTCTTATTAATTTTAGATTTTTCAAAGGAAAAATTACGACTTTGCCCCAATAAGTTTGTATTCGTGATTCGTGGATATCATGCTTAAGTTACATTGGTCCTGGTAACGAGTTTCGAAACCTATCACGTCTTACTAGTACGTATAGCAGAGCTCACACGTATATGAGAAAATAGCACTGCCAGCGACGTTTTTAAAAAGAAAAAAATCTGTTTTTAATGTTGACACAGGACCATCACGGGACCTATCCTTTTATATACTCCTGAGTTCTTTGACAAAGTGTAGGCTTTCTAACATTTGTTCACTCTACTTTAATATTAAAACTTCATGTTTATCACTTCTCTGGAAAGATAAAGTACACATTTGAACAATGCCTTGAACAATGGCAGCAAATCTTAACTTCACTAACGAAAATATAAAAAAAAAATACAATTTTGAGAATATCGTCATCTCCGAAATGATAACAAACTTTGAAAAGTATGAAATTGTTATTTTTTGTTGCTTTTGTGATCCAATAGCAGCAACAATTTTAACGACGACAATGCATCGTTCATAATTTTACTTCAAAAGCTAAATTAACAGCAGATTCATGCAAGAAAAAAGAAAAGTTGGTACATTTAATTTGAAATTATTATAATTGAGAAGTTTTTAAAATTTTCATATAACTTCACGAAAGTTTTGATAGTCTTGATACTTTTTAAGTCCTTATCAGAAAGAACAAAGCTAAATTATCACGAAGTACGGGAGTTCGGAATAAAGAGCTTCTGCAAATGATGCGCGACGACACTCGCGAGCGCGCGCGCGTGTTCGTGTGTGTGTGTGCTCGATGGTGCGACCATGTTAATTAAACGTATTCGCCGCGTAATTTTCGACGGTGGGGCGATGACGCCGGGGCGCAGAGACACTGAAAGTTCAGAGTGCGTGGAATAAGGGTAGTCGTTGTGAGAAGGATGAAACCGTGTGGCACTGCCGTTGGCACCAAGTGGATTCTTCATTATACCCTTCATTATACATACAACCAACTATTGGTGTAATACTGAAGTCCTGCACTCTGCGCTCAAACATCTGAATTTCCAAAGCATCTTACAATTCCAAACGTTCAAACACTCGCGATCTGAATAAGTATAGGAAAGTTTACAGCGTTTAAATCCACGAAATGTTCCATTTCACATGCTTGAAATGCTAAAACATTTTTTTCGGTTCAAGAGCCTAATTTCAATGCTTTTTTTTTTTAAGGAGCTGCCCGTGCAATTAACAATATCTTTTCAGCATTAACATTAGTAATTAGCAATATTTTTCGAGCCAAATGACTTTAAGCCCGATCAATTGCCCGAATAATTGGAACAAAAATTTCAGATATTGTTTTTTTCCTCTCTCAGAGTTGTATTCCTTTTGAAACGATGTCCTATCTTAAGAACGTAAAAAAATATAATTTGATTGCATTTCCCTATAAATTACATTAGTATTGTGACCTAAAATAATTGACGAAACAAGATAAACAATACCTACAGTCAAAACGTTGTAACGTTCAAAAGATCTGTACGAAATTTAGCAAATAGATAAAAGTCAATTAAAAAAAGCCTTCTTACTTCGCTTTATTCGTATCTCAAAATTCTTCGGGATTATTGGCCAAGGATTCTGACTTGATGTAATTGTTTCCAATAGTCAATCGTTGGAGAAAAAAAAACAATAAAAAATACGTATGACACATATTGAAAGCATCGTCTCCTTTTATTGATAAATGGATCTGGTGAATCAACAGCAGAAATGGGGAAAATACACCAGTTGGTGTTTAACGTGAGGTGATTTAGCCAAAAATTGGATAAATAAGGTAGGATGACTATGGCAGGCAAATAGTCGACGATATAAAAACTATTGGACCAAGGATCAGGGAAGGATAAAGGACGAAAATAATGGTAAATAGATTCGTACGGACCGAATCGTCGAAAGAAATGCAAAAAGGTGCGCTGCGTTTTCGTACAATATCCATAAATTTCAGCGTTTTTATAATCACCACGAATCCTCGATGGAGACGACGAGATTCGCAAACGAATCGAAGATTGAAGATAATATAAGAATCTAATGATAATTATAGCTGATATAAACGGTAGACGATCAGGTATTGAAGCACCGTTGATATTCCGGGGTAACACTGATGTGACATCATAGCGCATGCGTGTGTACAGGCGCGCGGCAAACACCGGTCGATGTTGGCCGGGCTGGCGCGGTCGTGGAGAGGATGCAGCCGCTCCGCTACTCCGCTGCTACCTCAATTCTTCGACTTTAAAGCCTCTGTCGTTGCCGTACAACGACGCCATTTTGAAAATTCATGTCGGAGGATACGACCCCCATACGCGAGACCAACCCAAACCACTTCTGTCCTTGCTTTTTGTTCACCAAGTTCTCCACGTTTTGAAAGCTCTTCGTGAAAAGACCAACACCAACAACGAACATATAGCATTCGAGTCAACCGATTTTTTTTTAACAATTCATTCGCTACGTTTATTGAGACCCTGATTAAGCCAAAATGAATTTAATGCTCAACATATTTCGCCTGCTATGGTATTTCAAGAATTACAATGGAGGATCGAAGTGTCTTCGGAGTCATTCTTAAATACATTTTTTTACAAGCAAATTCAAGCAATAGTATATTACACTACTAGGGAGGAGGGAAAGTATAGACTATTTCAAATCGCGGGTAAAACTGACAAACACGCGATTTGAGATAGTCTTTTTTCACTCCCGTGTAGCTCCCGTACTATTTTTCACCACACCTGCACGGAAATTTGAAATTTCCGTGAAGCTGTGGTGAAAAAGGTGTTGCCCCTTTCGTTTTATAATACAACAAAGATTTCGGTGGCATGGCTCCAAAGAAGTTTTGAATCATTTTTTTAGACCCTCATTCGTTTGCCACTTCTAAAATCACGTGTCGTATACTTTTTTTGGCATGTGTTCAGTAGGGTGGTTAAAAAAAAATCGATATTTTTTTTTTCCCAATGGGTACGTTTCGATAGTTGCAGTAAGGTAAAAAAAGAAGCCTGTCAAAATTTAAGCCCTTAAAAAAATTTTTTAGAGGTCGCTCATCGCTATTTTGTATTTCCCATTTAAATAACACGGGAAAGACATTGCTTGCTGCTCCTGAATTTTATACCTCGCCAACGCGTGATCGTAGCATAATGCCACAGGCGGGTTTTTGTAGGGATTCAAACGCACTATCAAAAAGATCTCTCATCGTTTTGCGATAAATCAACTCTTTCGGAAGATATTTATGGTTAAAGTTGACTTTGTAGTCAATTTTAAGATTTTTTCACTTTTCCGGCGAAACTATCGAACTCATCACAAAATTTTATGGGACTTTTTCTGAAAATCATGTGTATTTCTATAAAATCACGTTCGTAGATAATTAAAAAATCGAATTGCTGTATTACGAGCTCATTCTTTAAAGGAAAATTGCGATTTCCGTCAAACAAATCGTTCTATTAACTAAAAATTTCAATGAAAAGACTCCAATTTTCATTGAGTATATTTCATTGAGCTATATGTAATGTTTATTGTTGATGAAACTTTCAAAACATATCGGACTTTTTTCACATTTTATTGATAGTTTTTCCTGCAGCATTCAATTTTTTTTTAATTAAAAAATAAAAAGGTGCAAACGTTGAAAAGTATTTCAAATTTGGGTGAATATTTACAATTCGTTCTGACAGGATTAGGCAAGCGGCGACGGTGTTCTTTTACTACTTGTAAAATATATCGCAGTTGTTCCACGCTACTGCATTGAGCAATGTCATTCAATACCCCTTAAATTTGTAAAAATCGAAAATTTTCTTATTACTTTCATGATTACATCACAATGATAGATATATCTCGAGAAAGTCATAAAGCAAATCGAAATTTTCACAAAGTTACTTTTGATTGCTTATTTATAGTACAAAAAAGTTATCGCCTTTTTTTCACTCATTGATTACTCTCCAAATTCACTTTTATTATCGAATTCTAATATTCGATTTGCGAACGACTTCCTTCATGTAGACATAGCACTGTGATCTAACCATGAGAGTTATCAGGGGAATGTGGATTTTTTTAAAAGTCCAAGTGTTGTTAGTGATGTTGCCGAACGTGGAATTGCCTTAATAGAGGGTGTTGTGTCCGCGAAGACCGTCACGAAGGGACGAGTTATCAAGGACTAGTATTTAAGGGATTAAGGCCAACAATAATTGCCGAACGAAGAATGAGGAACAATTCCGCTACGTAGTAAAAGTCGTACAAGCACATCGTCGATGTCTTCCGGATTGTAAAAAAAAAAAATCTGAAAGAGATTCGTTTTTTCATACCGAGTATATTTTTTTCGATTGTCGTACGCTGGTTGTTTTTACGAGCCACACTCTGACTGCACAATCATGACTGTTATTTCATTTTTCAAACTTGAAAAAAAGCATTAAGAATCACGTTGTAACTTAATAAAGATTGGAGTCTTTTTATTGAAATTTTTAGTTAATAGAACGATTTGTTTGACGGAAATCGCAATTTTCCGTTAAAGAATGAGCTCGTAATGCAACAATTCGATTTTTCAATTATCTACTAACTTGATTTTATAGAAATGCACACGATTTTCAAGAAAAGTCCCATAACATTTTGTGATGAGTTCGATAGTTTCGCCGGAAAAGTGAAAAAATCTTAAAATTGACTACAAAGTCAACTTTAACCATAAATATCTTCCGAAAGAGTTGATTTATCGTAAAACGATAAGAAATCTTTTTGATAGTGCGTTCAAATCCCTACAAAAACCCGCCTGTGGCATTATGCTACGATCACGCGTTGGCGAGGTATAAAATTCAGAAGCAGCAAGCGATGTCTTTCCCGTGTTATTTAAATGGGAAATACAAAATAGCGATGAGCGACCTCTAAAAAATTTTTTTTAGGGCTCAAATTTTGACAGGCTTCTTTTTTTACCTTACTGCAACTATCGAAACGTACCCATTGGGAAAAAAAAAATATCGATTTTTTTTGAACCACCCTAGTGTTCAGTGACCCAAAAAACTAGCGGATCGAAAAAAAATTACACACTTTGAATGAAACGCTGTTGAACTAGTTGTAAAAAAAAAATTGAAGTAAAATCAAGTAAAAAAAAAACCCAAAAAAGAGCGTAGAAAATTTGAAATATTCAGTCTCTCCTTTTTCCCCTTTCTCTGATCAGTTTTCGCGATAATTGAATTATACATTTTTCGTCAAACTTCAATCATTGTGAAACTAACCGTTTTTCGATATCAAGCTTTGTACCAGCATTTAATTGGTGGAGAATTGCACGATTGATTGAAAACAAAATATTTCCGGACATACCGATTCTAATAAGAGTTTCGATGCAAGAACGAAATGGTACGAAGAAAAAAAGAATAGGAAGTTTAACTCCGGTTACTGGAAAGATCCTGGATGTGAAAAAATCTGCTAAAATACCTTCGATCACATCGACAACGATGAATGTGGAGATCGTAGAAATCGGAGAATTCACCAGTTAATTTATTCATTCAAATAATGCTATAGACGTAAATGTTTCAATGATTTATAATTTTTTTTGCATAAAATAATAATATATCAAAATAATAAATATATCAATATTTTGGGAAACATGAGATGTTTTCGTAGAGAGCGTTTGAATCGTAACGTATCGTTAACTATGCGTCTACTCATTAGCTCGCTACGTACCCATTATTATTTCATTGATTAAATGAATGGAGTATGAAAGAACATAAAATAATGAAAGTATACCCATTGATACCAAGTTGAAAAGATAGGCTGAGATCTCGTCGTTAGAAAACTGAAAGTTAGCACAAAAAAAAAGAAAACCATACAATTCGAGATCCTCGGTAAATACGTTCGGAGCCCTTAAACTACTTATAACTCGTCCGGTATACTCCCATTTTAAAAAAACTGCAGAGTTCAAGCTGAAATCCTCGTAAAGTTTCGCAACCTCATCTACTTTGGCAGTTGGAACGCCGATGAACAGGAGAAGCGCCCACATATACACATCTGCACGTATCGATAAATGGGGTATAAAGTAGAACGAAGTTAATGTGTGGAGCTCGAGAGCCTCTGGCGTTTTTTCGTTAGCGATACTTCTCTTATGCCCAGAAATCGGAGATAGACCTCTGGCGAGACGGGGCTGTGTGCCATGACCGTATATTTCAACAAAAGTTCAACTTAAAAAAAAAAGGAATTTCATCATGGAGGATGTTTTGTTGTGGAAAAACCATCTTTTCAGAGAAAAATCACTCAAATATTCCAAGGAACCAAATTTCAAAGGAAAGCCGACGTTCGAATATCTGTAGTTGTAACGTACGGTAAAAAAAATTAACAAAGCTTTGACAGAGACAATTACACTATAGACTATTGAGTCCATTCATCAGGAGTTTTTGCCCGTCGATACCTTGTGGCAAATGGCCATTACCATTTTCACTGAAAATCAGAATTAAAAAGCGATTGAGGAATTGTTCGATCGTTCCATCATTTGACTTTTTATTAAGGTATTTCCTGGCACGTTATACAGTTCCTTGATAAAAATGCAGTCTCGTATTAATTTTGGAGAGCTATCTCATAGCGAAAGCTTGAAAAGAATTCCTCGATGAATACGGCGGACACTAATTACTTACTTTTTGTCTGAAAAACCAGAGCAACTGTACGCATTAAAAATTTCTCGTGTTTAAAGAGCTCACACTGCCTGCAACATATTGCAAGACCATTGTTCAGCTTTGTAGCTGAGATTAAACAATGAGGGAGAAAGAGGAATGCAAATACTAATTTGGACAATCTTTTTCCTTCGTTCAGGCTCTCTAAACCTCCTGACCATTAACGAACGAATACATACATACATAAACATACGAATTTTTCTCAAGGAGTATGGAAACCTCAACGGTTTTACCTGGACACAGTATGGGCCGTTACCAACGATGACCGCACCAACTTACGAAACTATGGTCTCTGTTAGACTTAATAGAGGATCCTCCAAAGTACTATCTCCAGGGCACGTTTACATATAGATATTCCGAGTTAGTGAGCATCACTGAAAACTCGACGCTTCGTACTTATAGTATACTACGGCATACGTGATTTTACCTCCACTCTGTGCCCATGTGCATTCGAAGCTCGCAGTTCTGCACATACACAAGTAAGCGAGCGCGCGCAACCTCAAGTTCGACCTATCCTCGTCTCCTTTCTAGCACACAGAATGTCTGTTTCAACCTGAACTCGGTCTCTTTTCCTCGCTCTTCCTGCATATGTACTCGTTTCTCTCTTGCACTCTCCATCCGCCTGCCACCCTTACCGCAACGCCACCATTGGTCCAGAGCTTGCGAAAGTTCCAGGTACCCAGTTGAGACCGCCCACAAGCACACCGATATTCTTCCCCGCCGCTCCTTCCTCTCCCTTTCGCCCACCACATTCAAAGCAGCCGAAGTTTTGTCTCCGATGACGAGGGCTGCGCGCGTCGCTTACCCTCGACACCGCCGTTTCATTGCTGTCCTCTACTACTGCAGCTACTACTACTACTACTACTACTACTACTACTACTACTGCTGCTACAACTACTACTACTACTACTACTACTTTTACTACTGCTCTTACTACTATATATACTACAACCAATACTATTACGACACTACTGTATTCTACGTTTAAAGGTGACCAAAAAGGGGCGAAACTTCTGACTGGTCTGCTCTCTCTCTCTCTTCCTCTCTTTTTCTCCACCAAAACGCCATACCCGATCTTTTCTTCCTCTCTTCCGCAGTCTCATCGCTTCTTTACTTATAGTTCTATAGTTTTTTTAAATCTCTCTTTCAATTTATTTACTGCTATTACTACGATAATAATTTTGGGGTCGAAAACAGCTTTTGATAGGTAGACGAAAAGTGAGGAACGAAGCAAACTTTTTTGGTTGTTGAAGGAAAATTTTTTCGAGTCTCTCGTGGTATTCGAAGAAAAACAATCGGGAAAGTCCGGGCCACGAACTTTTGGTCTTCAACATGGGCGCTGCTGGAAAAATGTCTTTTGGTCTGAATTATGAATCACTGGCTAATAAAAACCGCGTATTTCCACGCAACTCCAGCGCGGAACTATCTTGAAAGCCAAAAAAAGGAAAAAAAAAAGTGTTTTAGAGATTATCGTTAATAAGGATGAAAAAAGGCGTGACAAAAACAACTGGCTGAAATTTCCTCATCGATTCGTGTGCGCAAGCGGCTCGGAAGAATTGGATACGATAAACTTTACTTATTGGCCTGCCATCGTAAGCGAGACGGCATAGTATCTGAGGGTTGAGACGCGTTCGCGAGGAAAAGTTCACCGAAGGAATAATCTAGCGCCTGGTGCGGTACAGTGGGCTCGCATACACCGTGTGCCCTCCCGCTCCGTTTCACTGCACTGAAAGCTCCGGAACACTAGTATTTAACTGGAGCTTAGCAGTTATCCTCGCGGGAGCATAAAGTTTCGGAATAAAAAAAAAACGTCGAAAAAGAAAATTGCGAATGAGCCGGGAAAAAAAAATGAATAAAGTAAAGTTCCATTAAACCTGGCACGTGAGACCGGTTCGGAGAGGAGAGATCTCCTCTTCGAAAGTCGATGAGGAACGAGAAACTGCAATGAGCCTGCGAGCTGAGGAAGAGAGGAGAGATGGCGCGTTTAATTTATCACCTATTTGAATCCTCGTCGAGGAATACTTCTTTATATATATCCTTCCCAATTTTTGCCTCATTTTTCCTACAGGAATATTCCTACGTTTCCAAGATTTATTTCTGGCAGCTTCTTTATTTTCATCTCTTGTTTCAAAGTTTTTATATTCTTCTACTTCCTCACATTGCTCTCCTTCATTCTTTCTCGATTTTACTGTCAAGCGTCTTTTTTTCATCTCAGTACTCATTTCAGAATATCATCAACAAATAATAATACAAATTGTGAGGAAATGCGATTCGGCGGTTGAGGCAACACCTCCCTTGTTTCTCGTTCAGGATCCTTGTACGCTTCTCGCGTAGTTTCAGCGTGTTACAATCCTCGGTTGACGATTTACGATTCGCGACATGGAGAGCAAACCATAAAGGGGAGTGTTACGCCCTATCACGCTTAACGAGGCACGATGTCTCAATTTCCGAAAGGACCGATTCGAGCACGTGGCCCTAAGAGAACAAGGGTAGTGCAACACCCTGTCCGAGTTCGTCCCTTATCCAGCATTAGTTAACCATCGGTGTATGCAACTAAATCTGATATACGCCGTACCCACACAGGGACACAGATGTATACAACGTCCGCTAGTCGATGAAGCTGAATTTACGCCTAACGAAAACTATTGGATATTAAACTCGATGCAGCACGACTTGACAGCACGTGCTTCATTCGCATCCTATATATTCTACCACCAAAAGCCCATCGTCGCCAAGATCAATTTGAAACAGTTATTCCCCGGTGTATCCGATAAAGCACCTTCGATAAGATTCGTTAAAATAATATTATTCGTCCAAGAGTAGGGTGATAAATAAGGACTACAGGGTCGAGAAGAAATTCACCCTCTTTTACTGTGATCTCGATTTCAACCCCTCCGTTTAACAGTGAATATATATGATACGGATATAAAAAAGCGTTAGCTTCCTTCGCAAATGTACGGAATTATTTACTTTAACGATACGGATTTTCGGGACTGGACCATTTACATAGTTTTTTCGAAATGTAATGATGAAAATCGGTTTTATAAAGAATCATCGTTGTCGATATTGGAAGATAAAATTTATCGTAGTACGCTTCGAAAAGTCAACTTGGAAAAAGAAAAGGGAAATGCACGCAAAGTGATCAATGTAGGCCTCATTTGGCTTAGTCAAAATTGTACCGATGGCTGATTCCCCTTAGCGAAGTAAAGGATAAAGAGATGAAATAAAAAAAAAATAAAAAAAAAAAAAGAATCGTCAACCGAGAAAGAAAGATTCGAGATTCGAATCTAAATCCGTGCGGGACTTATGAGATAAATGACCGTCTATTAGGTCCGGCAGGCATTATAGAGGGAAGCGAGGAGAGTTTTAGCGAGTATGAGAGAATGATCAGGAAGAGAAATTGACGTGCGGTAATCTATATGGTAGCACCGAAAGAGCATAAGCCACACCCCTTCGATTATCCAGGAGCTTTCGCAAACTCACCTAATGTACGGGGTGTGCGACACTTTTCATATCGAATTTTGTACTCGAAAAGCTTTGTATCATTTTTTGATCCGATTCGATCCAGACTAGTCACTAATTGTTACAAACCTATTCTCTTCCATGTGTCATACTGTCGAAACGGTTGGAGATAGAGTAAAAATGCATAGGACCAATTTTGTGGGGCATGAAACTTTCCACAAAAAAGTAATCTATAGTTTTTTTGTCTACATACAGTGATTCGCTTCTGAGAGTGATCTGAAAAGAGCAAGTGCTCTTTTCGATTCACCCGATAACGAAGACAGAACGACAGCGTAAGAGGTTTTTGTAGGAACTTTTAAGCTTTTTAACTTTGCCCCGTGCGCTTAAGCCCGATTTCTAACCGTTTTGACACAGTGCACCGGTTTTTCAACTTCAACAACGAATAAATAATTATAGGAAAGAGTCTGATCAAGCAAAAATTAGATTTTTCGAGATTGTATTCAGTCATAAACTCAAGTTTATGGGAATGATCAACAGTTATGTCACACCCTGTATATTAAACAGTGGGTCCGCAAGTACACAACGGCCAGATCAAAGCTATCGAATTGATGAGAATCGAGAAGGTTTTTGACGAGATTTGTATAGTCGCAATCTGCTTAGTTACGTTCAAAGCATTTGTGATAAGCATTTCATTTTTTCCGGTGTCATTTTCCATTCAATTCTTCATAGATATCTTATACTTATTATTAGAAATTTCAATGTTTGTACAAGCAGAAGAAAATGAAACGACGATAAAGTGATTTTTCACGAATAACTACGGGGCACGAACGAATCTCGACTAATATTATATACATATATATAAGAAACAACTCTCAAGAGATGCTGGTTTTCTTCGTTTCGAATTTCGCGGTGTGAGATGAAGTGAAATTGTATGAGAGATGGAGAAAAACCGAGAATCGTTTCGAGGGAACTGAAAACGGAACCGTTTTGCGAATTTAACCACGGGTTTCTCTCTCTCTCTCTCTCTCTCTCTCTCTCTCTCTCTCTCTCTCACTTTCTCCCTTCCCACTTGGAATCCCATCTCATTCTCTTTTTCTAACTCTCTCAGAGCGTTTGACGGGATTATATACTTTTTCGATGCTGCGAAGCTTCTGATGGGTCTGAGGGGGCAAAAGCGGAATGACGACTTATATAGTGCACTTGAAACAGATAGAAAAAGGAGAGGAGGAGAAAACGATCGCTGGCTGCGCCTCCCGTTTCTTTTCCACTCGCTGTACGCGTTACAGAGATAAAGGCGTATATCGATTTTCTCCATTTTCCCCACTGATCCGATAACCAGCATCGAGCATATAAAAAAAACCACCCTCCTCAGCTTTCTTCTGGTCCATATTAAATTATATATGTCGCTTACAAATTAGTCGTTGAATCTCGGATGATAGTGTTTATGTGACGGGCGTGTGACCGTTGACGACGTTATTATACGCAATGCGAGGGTGTCGATCAGACTCTTATAAATGATAAAAAAAAAAAAAAAAAAATCTCCTATTCCTCCGCCTCCTCATGTGCGATCATTTTTTATGTCGTTTTTAGGTTAATTTCGGTGACGTATTCATACCGGAAAATCTTGAAGTACCGAAAACACGAGTCTTGCCCGAATTCTCGAGACTCGCTCATGGTCTCAGCAGTGGCAACATCAGCATATTGGATAGCAAAACAATTTATATACCCAATCTTCATTACGACGGTGCTGGACCGGATGCATATTTCTGGGTGGGAAATGGACCGGAGCCAAATGCACTCGGGACCAAAGTACCCAACGAAATGGGAGGGTAAAGACAGTCTTTTTATTTCAATCCAATTGCCATAAATTATCGTGAAAGTGAGACTTTTCATACGCTCTTAAATATAAACGATTTATGGAATAAATAAACAACAAAGTTCCGTATTAAAACGTTCTATTCTTTGTGTAGAACGAATGTTTCGAAGCTATCAACTGTAATCGATACACATTCTCAGGCTAATGTAACTGCACGTGCAATTAACGATTATGCAAATGATGCACCGCACCGGCACTGCCATATAACGGGTCCACTTTTTTGAACGGAGCATTTTAAATGTGAAAACTACGAACATTAAAAAAAAATAAAAAGAGACAAGTAGAAAAAACATTGGATTCGCAACAGGATTTTTGGATATCAAATGCTCACGATAGTTAGAAACTATCAAACACATTAACTGTCAAATTTGATAGCTTTCCGTAATGACTTTCCTATACAGTTTGAAAAAACTGCGAGGCTACCAGGGCGAGGATATCGAAATTGTTTTACCAGGGAATTTAACAGTCTACGCGATCGACTGGCTCTCGGTATGGTGCGTTCAGTACAAACACAACTTTGGTCACGTCATGATTCCCAAAGATCTCAACGTTCCACCAGCTCTTGGCCAGACGAAAATAACTGTAAGTACTCGTCGTCGCACGATTCAGTTTTTTTTCTTCTCCTTCCCAAACGCACTGCGATCTGTCAGGATTCGTTAAAAAAAAAAACGTTTGTTTTCTGTGAATAAATTGGAAAAGCCGCCTTGGTGGTACAATCCAGTGAGTATCGATAACAAATTTCCGAATCATTTATGCGACGAATCGAGCAAACATTTTTTCTCGTTTCTCTAAGATTGAAAAAATTTAATTTATGATAAAAAAAAAAAAAAAAAAAAAAAACCATCATCAATTTGTAGACTATCAGACCACCCGTTGCACCGCCACCGAGACTCGAACTTACGAACTGCAAAGAAATGATGGACGGACGAGTACAAGTTCAATGGGAAGCTATTGGCGATGATGTGCAGATACGTTTGTCTGGAAGAGTGAAAGATGATTATTGGGTCGCTTTCGGCTTGTCAGGACGCGAAGGCGAACCTAAAATGTTGGAAGCTGATGTCGTCGTCGTCGCATATATTACCAAAACTAATAAATTTATTGCCGATGATTATTACATGTCGGATTTGGCTCAGTGCGATGGCAAAAAAGGCGTTTGCCCGGACGAACGGGTCGGTGGTCGGAATGATGTTATTCTACTCCATGGACAGAGGAAAAACGGCGTCACAACCGGTGAGAATTTACTTTACTGACATGAGCAAACATTTTTTTAACCACAAGTTCGACGATCCCCGATGAATGGAACATTTTTAAGTTAACAGGACAGCGATAAATATGAGTAATTGACGAAAGAATCATTTTCAAAAAACTATCGGAATAGCTGTCCGAATAAACGAGTATTGAGTTATGGAAACCCAAATTTGAAAATAAAAACATTTTATTTTATTCCTCAAACAAAGTTCTTGGTAAAAAACATAAAGTTCGAAAAACATTCAGATTTCACCCTTAAAAAAGGGGACATGCCTGCGAAATAGCGCCGTGGCAAAACGCCACTTTTTTCACCAAAAATCGACTGAGCAACATTCAAATGAGATATAATCCACAATCTTAATCGATTTTATAATAATCGACGTTTCAAATTATGACGAAGGAATTATAAAGACATTTTTTTGTTTACCAAAAAAAAAAAAAAAAAAAACTGAAAAAACAGCGTAAGCGGAAAATGTGCGATATACAGAAATTAAGTATGAAAAGACCGTAAAGTTTTTTGCCGAATCAAGCCAAAAATTGGTCAAATTTCAATTCAATCGTTTTTTTTTACTCCTTTGGAATGTTTTAGCCTCTTAAAAGAACACACCTAATGAAGGAGCGATCCCTTCAACCCGTCAGTGGTCGTGCTATTAGACTTTTTCTCACGCTTTTATCAAAACAATGATAACTCGAAAAATGTAATTACTATAAACATTTAAAAATTTTACATCCTCACAAAATTTATTTTTTTGTTCAATAGACAAGATAACTTTATCTTTTTTTCATTAAAATTTTTTCTTCATTCGTTCTTCTGGAGTGTCAATAACCATTGCATTGGTTTAACCAAGCATGTACATTTCCAGTAAATGTATACATGCTTCAAAGCCACAATCACTGCCGCAGAACCATTTTCAAGTTACTATGTCACGAATAAAGCAGTTGAATGCATAACGGTGAGAAAATCTCTCATTGCACAGCCAATGTTTTAAGTACCAGTAACGTGACCGCTAACGGGTTGAAAGAGCGTTCAACATGACTGTAACCATCACGATTAATCGTTAAGGGGGACTATATCAGTGTGAACGCTGAAAATTTGGGTGATTTTCGGGAATTTTTCGGAAGAAAAGTACTCAATTAAATCTTTCGAAAAATTGTGGATATATTTGGCTAGTTTTACCTATATTACATAATTTTTTCATGGACACATATTGAGATCCAAGCGACATATGCGCTGCCTTCGGAGGCGCCATAAAAAAAATGTTTCCCCACTGCTGACATGATTCCGGCTGATTTGATAGCTGAAACCAAAAAAAGGAAAAAATGTCGTAGGATTATCGAAAAATATCAAAATCTAACAAAATCGCGTAGTTACAGAAAAAAAAATGGTTTTCTTGCTTATAAAATGGTTATTTCTCCAATGCCGAATCTTCAATTTTCATCCAATTGAAAATATCCTAGGTCATTATAGAGTAAATATATTCAATAGTACTCAGTTCAAAGGGTCTAGCCGGATAAGATGGGTCAATCTGCCCCCACTGAATTTCGGGGCTCCAATTGTTTGACAGATTCATCACCAAAAAAAAGAAATTTCTGCAAATTTATAGTTGTCTACAGTGATTTTCAGCGTTTCTATGTCTAAAAATGGTGTTTTTCCCAATATTATGTTTTTTACACATCTAAAAGTCATTTAAAAATCTGAAAAAATTCTGAAAAATCTGGAATCTTTGAAATTTTATGAAAAAACTAATCTCAATTTTTATTCTTATTGAATACTATTGTTTATGATCTAATCTTCATTTTTTTAAATCAATACAACATGTATCGACTCTCTTACTATGTTGGCAAAATTCAGCATGATTCTACTCTCCAATCTTTGTAGATTGAAAAAAAAAAATATCAACATTCGACCTGCAACACATAAAAAAAAAATAAAAATGACAAAATTTCTCATTTTTTCGATGAAAATCCATAAATAAATCATTCTTTAAGCTCAATTGATGAGCAGTAATGACTGCAGGTGTTGTGGGGCATCGTGTACAGAAACGGAAATGATCGGAATTTATTGTTGATTTCAGACGAGCTTGAATTTGCGAGGTCCATTAAATATTGAAAGGACTCAATGCGATTTCTCAGCATTTCTCGATCTGGTGTTGATAAAAGAATTAATATCAGCATTACAGTCGGTCAAAATGCGCGGTTCAAGTGGTGCCTCTAGTAGCCTACCACCTGACAGAGATGCATACTCGATATTACGTATTTTAGTTTCTATGGTAATTTTCGAACTCATTATTAGTACATTATGCGAATGATGCATTGCGTCCGCGGTTGCATATATTATTTTTTCGTTCGAAGGTTGCTAAAATGAATTTTATATTTAAATGGTATAAAGTAAACATAGATATAACTACTACTACTATTCGAACCTAGGCTAGGGGGGCTAGGGAGCGGAGCCCCCTACGGGGGGTTCGGGGGGCGGAGCAACTTTTAACTTCATTGTTATGTTACATATGTTACAAAACAGTTGTATTCCAAAACATTAAATTTAATAAAATAATATTATAAATCGCAAAAATCCCCTCACGGGGAAAAAAACGTGGACAAGTACATTGGTGGTCCCTTGTTTCCCTATGATATTAAAAAAAAATTCAAAACGCTGCTTAGAAGAATACAAAAA
Organism: Campoplex capitator; assembly: GCA_037576405.1. Taxonomy (NCBI): domain Eukaryota; kingdom Metazoa; phylum Arthropoda; class Insecta; order Hymenoptera; family Ichneumonidae; genus Campoplex; species Campoplex capitator. The sequence goes on from JARBWI010000338.1 coordinate 1,359,813, forward strand.
AAGTTACAAAATAAGTTAAGATCTGTTGAAATATACGTGGCCAAATACGGGAAGCTTTACTGCGTTTCAATAAATTTTCAAATACGGTTTGATGTTGATAGAAAAAATAATAAAGTTCGGAAATTCAACTATGTCACCAACCAAATTGCAAACGTAAAAAAATTAGATTGTAAAAACATTCTGAACGAAGTACTTGGCGAGGATTTTTCCATGAAATTAGCGTAGTGTATAGATCATGATCACGAACTCGCCAAGTACTTCGTTCAGAATTTTTTTATAAAAATATCAAAATATCACGTGGAAAACATGTTTAGCAAATTCAATTTACTATCCTAGAACGAATGATTACTTCAAATAATTACCTCAATAGAGGTAACTTTTATAAAATCATAATTGAGTCAATCGGGGGGCTCCGCCCCCTAGCCCCCCTAGCCTGGGTTTGAATAGTAGTAGTAGTTATCTATGTTTACTTCATACCATTTAAATATAAAATTCATTTTAGCAACCTTTGAACGAAAAAATAGTAATGCAACCGCGGACGCAATGCATCATTCGCATAATGTACTAATAATGAGTTCGAAAATTACCATAGAAACTAAAATACGTAATATCGAGCATGCATCTCTGTCAGGTGGTAGGCTACTAGAGGCACCACTTGAACCGCGCATTTTGACCGACTGTAATGCTGATATTAATTCTTTTATCAACACCAGATCGAGAAACGCTGAGAAATCGCATTGAGTCCTTTCAATATTTAATGGACCTCGCAAATTCAAGCTCGTCTGAAATCAACAATAAATTCCGATCATTTCCGTTTCTGTACGATGCCCCACAACACCTGCAGTCATTACTGCTCATCAATTGAGCTTAAGGAGTTTCGGTACAAAAGGCAAAATGTTAAGAAATTAATGAAATTTGGTGATAATGTTCTTCAACATCAAGTACGAAAACACAAATTTTTTCAAAATTTTCTTCTACTTAGGTATCGAGTAATTATGCATTAAAGCAGATTTCTTGTGCCCGAAGTGTATACCTATATATATGGAAACGCTATGCTTATACACGTGAACTTTAGTCTTCAATTACTCGATAACTGTGTAGATGAAAAATCTAAAAAAATTTGTATTGTCGAATTTGGCACTAAAGAATATGTTCACCAAATTTTATAAAATTCTTAACTTTTTGACAATTTTTTGTGTTTTTAACATGGTTCAGCATGGCAACATTGTATCACCTGTACCGAAACCCCTTAAAGAATGATTTATTTATGGATTTTCATCGAAAAAATGAGAAATTTTGTCATTTTTATTTTTTTTTTATGTGTTGCAGGTCGAATGTTGATATATTTTTTTTTTAATTTACAAAGATTGGAGAGTAGAATCATGCTGAATTTTGCCAACATAGCAAGAGAGTCGATACATGTTGTACTGATTTGAAAAAAATGAAGAGTAGATCATAAAAAATAGCATTTAATAAGAATAAAAATTGAAATTCGTTTTTTCATAAAATTTCAAAGATTCCAGATTTTTCAGAATTTTTCAGAATCTTAATCGGCTTTTAGATGTGTAAAAAACATAATATTGGGAAAACACCATTTTTGACATAGAAACGCTGGAAATCAATATAGACAACTATACATTTGCCGAAATTTCCTTTTTTTGGTGATGAATCTGTCAAACAAATGGAGCCCCGTAATACAGTGGGGGCAGATTGATCCATCTTATCCGACTAGACCATTTAATTAAGCCAATCGGATAATTGCTCTTTGAGTTACAATGACAGCAAATTTGAAAAATCTCATTTGGAGAAAAACGCTTTTCTTCTTTCAATTATTTATACTTTTAAGTATAAACTGTCGAAAAAGGCAAAAATAAAGATTTTTCGAAAGTATCACACTGATAATTAATACTTCTAATGATTATTTTGACTGACGCTTAATACTTTTTTAATGATTATTTTGACTTTACAATTTGTTTGCAACGTTTATAACGTCGCGAATTCATAAATAATTGTACTTTAGTCGAATATCGACGTCCAATGAGAACGAATGAGCCAGTTCTGGATCGAATGATACCCGATACCGAAACGAGTGTGATAGCTGCTATCGGGCCATTGAATTCATTGGGAGAGGCCAATTCGCACTCAGCGTTTGACAAAACGACCGAGGACATTCGCATTGATTTTACATCGACAAACGTCCACGAGTGCACGAATTCGTTGTACGATATACCGGACAGGAATGAGATAGATGCTTGGCCCCAGCCTGTTATCGAGGATGAGAGCAATTTCAACGTTAGACTCGGTCCAGCCGGTGGAGACAGAGGATACTCTCGTTTTACTGGTTGGTAGAATTTTTCTGGTGATTTGAAGAATCGTAGCCAAAACTTTTAAATCCATACGACTTTGCATTCTTCGTGCAACATAGAATGAAACACACAAATTAAATTATGATGATGATGAAATGATTTTCTTGAAGCGTGGCATTTTGATGAATTGACCATCGATCACTTTTACAATAATCATTGAGACCAATGAGAATTTGGTTATTTTTTCATAATCGGGAGCTGAATTTTTCTTCAATGTTATCATAAAATCGATTCGTGACTTTGAAAGTGATGAAATGGCTGTACGAAATTAAAAAATAAAAGATAGGACTCTTGATCGACTGACTCCAGTTTTGATCAAGAGTGTGATGTTGACCTTTGGCAAACATCGATAATCATAATATCTGAAGTATAATAATTTTGTCACACCGGACGTTATCCAACTTTGATATTTTCTCAATCAGGTCAACCTTCTTGGGGAATAGCATGGTACGTGAATGACCTTCTCATTCCGGAATTGACTGTCGAAAGAGGACAGACTTACACGTTCGTCGTCGAGGGTGGAAACGACCCAGCAAATCCAGCCAGATATCATCCATTTTACATAACTAACAGTCCGGAAGGTGGTTACAGTCAAAAAACTGAGAAACAACAGATGGAACAAAAACTGTATGCTGGTGTTGAATTTGATTCCGATGGCTACCCGTATCCAACTGCTGCAGGCCGTTACTGCGAATGGGTGCACAAAACCGTTGATATGAGCAACCAATCTCCAACCTTTGAAGAATACTTTCAAACTTTACGTCTCGAGTGCGCCCAAGGCGAACCAGCCAAACTCGTGTGGACCGTTGCTGAAGACACTCCTGATCTCGTTTATTATCAAGTAAGTTCTACGGTTTCTCTCGCCACTAATTCAATCCTCCAAATTCAAATTCTCACTTATCTCAAGTGCTTACATTTGTCCAGCGTTTAAAAGTAGGATTTTTCAGGAACTATTCTCGCTTATGGCCAGGGTTTCAATCGCTTTTTCTCAATTCTGCAGTTTTCAAACGACTTTTTCGATAATTTACCTTTCGCAAAATTCAATTAATCGACATGCAAATCGACACATCCGAAATATCACATTCATTATTTATTGCGAATCTGCACGGGAATATGTCCTCGCCATTGGAGAAAGTCCAGTAGTCACACTATTAAAAAGTAAAATGCAAAGGAATCGCATGCGAAAGCCTAGAAAGCTTCACTATCACAACAATCATCGATGAATTAATAAATATCTCGAGAAACAGATTTATCACATCGAGACCATTATTTGCGTGGCTTGAAGAATTACACACCTTCGAACAATATAAGATAAAGAAACGTTACTTGATATCTATAGTAGAAAAAATTTGCCGACCAGAGTCGGCAAAAACGACTCTGGTAATGCGTCAAAAGATCAAAAAATTGGAACATGAGTCACAAGAAAAGATTGACAAGCTATAAAATATGAGAATATTAGAAAAAAAAACAACGCATTTTACCAAAAATTGAAAAAAATTCTAAATCCAATTAATTGAATCGATTTACAGTGTTACACGCACAATAATCTTGGCTGGAAAATCCACGTAGTCGACGCCGGTTACAGATCCAGAAGAAACAACGGAAACGTAATCGCAAGTGATTTTCTTCCGAGTATTATGACGATCATATCGATCGTGAGTCTTCGGTTAAAGTTTCTCAGATGAATTTAAATGAAAAAGCATTGTCTACGGTCGTATACTAAAGAAAAAAGAAAATCATAAGCGCGATCGTCACACTGAGATCGGACGCTCTTTGCCTATCACAGAGCCCTACTAATTCACGTACGAAGACGAATTATCATCACCACCACTTTTATCACCATCATCATTAGTTAGCATCAGCATCGATACAGCATCACGAAGAAGACAATAAATATAAACTGCACGTAAAAATCCGCCGGTCGACGAAATTACACATTAAATGTGCACACGAGGTAAAGGTAAGTATTCGGAAAAAAAGTTAACATTCTCGATAAAAAATAAGCGAAAAAGAAACAAAGAAAAGAGAAGTCGAATCATCAAACACAGGAAAAACCTTTATCCAAATAACAAAGAAATAATGACAAGTAAAAGGAACCTAAAGCAGCCACGAGACGCAAGAAAAGTCGACAGAAGGTTGTAAGAAAGTATTTAGCTCGTAAGCATTTGAAACGTGTGAGAGAGATTTAGCCAGATATTTTTAAGACCCGTCAGATTCAATTTTTCATATTATGTTATACATAAATATAAATATATATACATGGGATAAAAATAAAGCGCGACGAGTATACATGTGTAAATGTGTAGAAACGAGTGCTCGAAACCGAGAAAAAGAAATAAACGGAATATCGAAGAGTTTTCGTACGATCGTACGATCGAAAAATTACGAAAATACGAGACAATAAAAAGGACAAAAATTCTGGGAGGTAAATGCGAAAGCAAGGAAGAGATAATATAATCGTTTTATCTGTTACTCCGACAATAATGTGCAGAAATGCTACACGGGACTGGGATATTATCACTATAACTATGATTATAACGCATAGAAAGGAATAGCATTAACGATATGTAAACGCTGACAATAATTCCGGGAGTTTTATTAAAACAGGCTACAGAATATACACGTATATGTCAAAATAACTATCTCGGTGGATGCGACGATGAAACAATACGAGAATAATGATAAAATCGAGTGAAAGCGGTACTTATAGCCCGTGCGCGAGCTATTACACGATATAAAAACAATAAAATTACCAAAAAATAACGCCGAGACTGATAACTTGAGCTGCGTTAGAATCGCTTTTCGAATCTCCATTATAAATATATCAACAAAACGAAATGAATAAAAAAAATGAAAAAAAAAAAAAAATAAGAAAAATATATAGGAAAGAAAATAAAACTACACGTATTGAAGTAATATCGTGTACCGGCTACAAAGTACCATGTAAATTTTTGCACAAATCTAGCAGATTCATCCGGAGCGATTATAAATTATAATGTAATTACGATTAATTGAAAATATTATATGATTATAGAATTTGTGTACGATTTATTGCTCGTGATAAGTGCTGTCTGTTTGACAATAATACGTAACGATAGAAAAATATTGATGGATCGTTGATTGGCCATTTTTGTGTTTGTTTGCGAGAGTGTATCTGTCGAAATGTCGTACTTTTGCTCATTGAACAGGTTGAATGTAATTTGTGTGAACGAGAATACAAAATGGGACGAGAAGCGATCTTTATTCAATTATCTATCGTTTACATAAACAATATACCAAACAAATAAAGTATATTATATACAGATTTACATAAATATATGAATGTCTAAATGCATTCATGTGGTTATGTACGGAAATAGGTTTACTCGCGTATCCACATTCTGTCGTGTACATAAATGGGTAATGTAGGGTGGACCTTCCTTGAACGAAATGAAAGTATAAAATGTGCCTTGGGTGCATTTAATGTTATCTTTTCTTTGTCTTCTTCTTTTTATTGAAAAAAAGGATTACGTTTTTTATGTCTTCTTTTTTTTTGAGGATTTAACTTTGATTCTGGTTTTTAAAGGACACCCGGATCGCTTGACATTTACAGTTCAATCCTGTTGGTCCCTTGAACTAATTGAACCTGAACTCGAAGTGATAATTATGAAACAGTGTGAGCGAGGGAGATAATTGAAGGAGCTGGAAAAAGTATAAATGATATATATTTTTGAAAATGCTCCTCGTTGTTAAAACTTTGATAGAACGCTCGAATATTTACACCTACGATATAATGGGCCACGGGAGAAATGGTAAGAGAAATTTTATAACTCGAAAAAATCGACTAAGTGTGTGTTTACAACCGCGAGATATTGAACAAGGGAATAATAAACGTAGAGGGACGGATAGCGATGCTTCAAGGGGCCGGGACGTTCATAGTGTAACCAAGAAATCTGCGAAATACATAATCAGCTTTTAACACTTACGAAAAATGCAAAACAAATTAAAAAAGAATAAGAAAGTAAGGTGATGAGGCAGCGACAGATTTAGGATTAAATAAATATGAATTGAGGGTCTGATGGAATTTTTTGAATAAATATTTTACAAGCATCCAATGGTCTGAGGGTCAAGAATAAGGGTGTCCCCGAAATTCATTGTGAAGAAATGAGGACACGACTCCGTTGCACCGTGGTCTCTTTTCCATGATTCACACAGTCATGAAAGTTGAGCTTTTTCGAGTCAATGATTATAAGTACAAAAAAATAATAAATATTAAGGTAAAATCTCGAGCAAGGAAAGTGCGATTTTAAAAAAAGTTTGTATATTTTCAGCAATTCTGGACTTGATTAAAAATGTTATCGTAATTTATTAAATGAATTTCGATTCAAAACTGATCGAATAAGTGGAATCATATTAAATTGGAAATGAATCATGAGTTCCGGATACGTTCGTAATATAAATAAATAATCAAAAAGAATTTTTCTTGCGATCCGCCTCCAAATGAAATATCTTGATCTTTTCTAAAAACGCATTTTCCATTCGTTTTTCTTTTCATTGCAATCAACCGTCAAATTTAGGTTATTCAACAATACTTTTTCACAATCCCCTGATTTTTTCTGTATTAAATTTCATTCGTACACTTTTTTCAATTAAGTCATAAGTTTGAAATTGGGTTTTACGTTAAAATTTCATAAATTGTGCATTATCAAATGACAAATGATGAATAACGGTGTAACGATTATACGAAAAATTTTGAAAACTCTTTTTCATCATCTTGAAGTGACAATAATCATTTGTGATGTTCAATAAATTGCAATAAAAAATGAACCACGAGTCGTGTCCTGATATAAACGCATCAATTTCGGTGAATTATTTATTTATCGAAGAGAAAAAACGATAAGCACAGAGCGTACATTACAGAGAAATAATCAAATGTGAAATTGGATGAGGTTTCGACCGTTTTAGGCGATTTAATAAATAATTGTAATTAGATAAATAAGAGACAATAATTCGAGAACTGATGGAAAACAATACAAAAAGAAAAGAAATACAAACCCGCTCTAATACTTTGTCATTATTCGCTAGATGCACGTACATATACTACTTAAAAAATAAGTGTGTATTGTGTATACTTTAAGCATGAAAAAAAATGCGGAGCCTTGTTTTAGGTGGCGCTGACAGTATACATGAATACGTAACACACTGATAATTGAATAGTATTAGTATTTTCGTGCACCTAGCGAATAATGTCGCATAAGGAAAATGATACATTATTATACCGTATACTACACTCGGTGAGCAATTCGAGACAATAAGTTGCGTGCCAGGGCCAGCCGATTTCAGTTTGTCCTTGTTTTTTTTTTTTTTTTTTTTTCCATCCTTCATTAGGACAAACGTTTTTCAATCATAGATTTATGTATGTCATTATAAATATATATGGGCATGTCCATTACTTTTCGACCGCAGCCTGCGCGCTTGAGTCAGCGATTTGGCTGCCGATTTTTTCTCATAAAATAGGTCTTAAAAATATACGATCCCCCAAATTTGTAGACAATTCAGCAAAATTTTATGGCTGTAGAAATTTTTGAAATTCTTATAAAGTCGATTTTTTAGCCATTTTCACGATTTTTTCATCCGAACTCGATAAAGCTTGAAGACTCTCATGAAGCAGCGTTTTTCTTCTCCAATCTTCCACTTTTGAGAAAAAAATAGTTTCCCACTCCAAACGAAAATCCTGTTAAATTAGCACCCTTTTCTTGAATTGGTATTTTTACAAAATTTGACGTATTTTTGAAACGCTGCCGGAACGATAATTTTTCTAGTAGACGACTTTAATACGGCTCAAATTTTTCATCTGGGTATATTCTATAGATAAATATACGAATTTTTATATTTTACCAAGTTCCTATTTGTACACGGCCTCTTAAAGCTGGTTGAATCCTGAAAAAGTGCTGTTTTCAGATGACTGTAACTTTTTTCTACCAAAATTAAATGCCTTGAAATTTTCAAGGAATATACTTTATATCACGCGGTACGTAAATGGACGTTTTGCGTACGCTTCGCGTACCCAAAACCCCCATTTCCGCACCTCGTAATATAAAATTTCGTATAACACGCGTACGAAGAATCTTTTCTGACTCGTGTGATCTGCAGTCCTCGCCTTCGGCTCGGGCTGCAAACTCACACTCGTCAGAAAAAGATTTTTCGTCCTTGTGTTATAATATACTATTATTCTATCTCCCAACAACTCTGAAATTTTTTTGAATGTGTTTTTCCTTGTTAGTGAGCTATGAATTTTCTAAATGTCCCAGATTCCCATATTTTTTTTTCATGTTTATGAAAACTTATGAACTTATGAAAATACATCAGATGTTAAATTTATATTGTCCCAATCTATTTTTTCCCCAATAATGTCTTATAACTTAAAATCTATTCGTGCATTTTTTTTTGACGGTATCATGTGCACTTAAATGATGATAATAATATTGACAGTAATAATTAGTGAAAGAGAGTGCAGAAACAGTTTTTAATAACTGTCTTATTGGTATTTTTACCATAATTGTTAAACATAAAAAATAGGAAAAAAAATCATGTTCAGTTCAGATTTATAATTTATTAGTGAATCTCTTTCTTCAAATGTCAACTGATTACCGTCAATATCATTATCATTAATTCAATGCTCATGATTCCGTTAACAAAAATAATGCACGAATAGATTATACACAAAAAAAAAATATGGGAATCTGGGATATTTAGAAAATTCATAGCTCACTAACAAGGAAAAAAACATGCAAAAAAATTTCAGAATTGTTTGGGGATAGAATAAAGTATATTCCTTGAAAATTTCAAGCAATTCATTTTTGGTAGAAAAAAGTTACAGCTATTTGAAAACAGCACTTTTTCAGAATTCAACTAGCTTTAATTAAGACGCCGTGTACAAAAAGGAACTTGGTAATGTATAAACATTCGTATATTTAGTTATAGAATATACCCAGATGAAAAATTTGAGCCGTATTAAAGTCGTCTACTAGAAAAATTATCGTTCCGGCAGCGTTTCTAAAATACGTCAAATTTTGTAAAAATACCAATTCAAGAAAAGGGTGCTAATTTAACAGGATTTTCGTTTGGAGTGGGAAACTATTTTTTTCTCAAAAGTGGAAGATTGGAGAAGAAAAACGCTGCTTCATGAGAGTCTTCAAGCTTTATAGAGTTCGGATGAAAAAATCGTGAAAATGGCTAAAAAATCGACTTTATAAGAATTTCAAAAATTTCTACAGCCTAAAATTTTGCTGAATTGTCTACAAATTTGGGGGATCGTATATTTTTATGACCTACTTTATGAGAAAAAATCGGCAGCCAAATCGGTGACCCAAGCGCGCAGGCTGCGGTCGAAAAGTAATGGATATGCCAATATATCAATTTATATATGTATACACACATATATTAGAATATAATTTATATCTAATGTATATAAATGATATGATGTATCTTTAGTACGTAAGCGGATAAAATCTCCTACTTCTGTGAACAAGACAATAATTGTACGTTGCTAGACAACCTGGACAAAAGTCTGAATGCTAGCTGATTCTGTATTATTATCTATTCAAATTTTTGTTTCCAATTTGATGATAACGTAATCACCAAAATGTTAAAATTCTATAGATTTTCTTTTTTTTGGCACTTTAGTTTATTCAATTGTTTCCATCTCTGGGCTTAAGTTTTTTTATTTTAAAAATTTTTAAACACGACCAGAATATAGTTTTTGTTGAGAAATTCAAAGCCAGTGCCGAATGTAACTCTGCCAAAAGTAATTTGGAAGAATTAATTTTCGACGACATCTCGATAGGAATTTCTGAATGAAAAGTCTTTGAATTTCTGCCACTAAAAAGGAAAATGAAGGGCCTAAATAATCTTATGATTCACGATAATTTTGTATGCGATGAATCGGAACAATTTTGATCAAATCGGGCGAGTGATTTTTAAAATTTGTCTGGTAAGAAATTTTTGAACGAAAAAGTCTTTGCGAAGTTATGTCACGACCGTGGAGCACTTTTAAAACAGGAAACACCTTTCGTAATGGATATCTTCGATCATATGAAAGCCTTTGTCCATCTGTTTCAATAGTTTTCTAAATTTCATTTTTCATTTTGACTCTTCTTTATCTTATCTAATTATGTTTTCTCTCGAATCATTGCATCATGCATTGTGAAATTGATTTCGTGCGTTCATAAATAAATAATGAAGAAATATATTCTCTGAGCTGTTGAAAAAAAAGTGGTAAAATTTGAAAAAAAAAAAAAAAATGAGTTTTGGTTAGTGTCGGAGGCAGGAGACAGTGAAATAATTAATCAATAAATCATAAAATAAAGGCAGCTAAGACGATGTCCAGTGTTGCGAGCTTCTTAGGAAAAGAGGAATAACTAAGTTAGACAATAAGAAAAACATTTTTTGCTATATCTTACAATAACTTGTGTTAAAGAAGAAAAAAGGGATTAAAATCGATTGAAAAAGGGTTCGTAAAGTTTCAATCGAATGGTAAACCGATTCGGAAAAATAAACGTGCATGTATATCTTCAGATTCCGTGTACACTCGAATGAGATCCAAACGCAAAAAAAGCGTGTGCAAATTAAACAAGATGCCCGCGTAATTGTGTATATTATGTATAAAAATTTATATTGCAGCGTTTCTTCATCTTTTTGCATCTACTACGTTATTTAACCATATTAATAACAATAACATAATGTACATATGTACATCCGACGGTTAATTTGACGGAAAATATAAAAGAAACGGAATCGCCATGAGAGGGAAAAAGATTGAAAGTATTAAAAAAAAAAAAACGGAGAAAAAAAAGTAAAACGAAGAAAAAGAACGCTATGAATCGGGACAATAAATTGAGGCTCAACGAAATGGGGAGAAAGAGAGGGAGCGAGAAATGAAAGGAAAAAAGCAAGTGATCCTCGGTATTTTCGTAAAAAACGACGAAATCATATAGATAAACCGAGGAACTATATTTGACTCTAGATGATAAATTTTATTTGTATAAAAAGGATATTACTTGAAAGTAGCAAACTTAAAATAATTCAAATCTATGAAAGTATACAGGAACAAATATGAAAGTTCTGACGATGATAAAAGAAGTAAAGAAATACAATAAGTTTTGTCAATGCATATGATAAATATTGAATTGAAAGTGGGTTGAAAGTGAGGAGGAGGAGCGGTGACTGAAGGGTGCTCCGAAATTTTTATCGTTATAGATACATCTATCGAACGAGCAATTTAGAAGAACGTTGATGATTTTTATTATAATTTTACATCTTCGCTAGTAATTATAGAACAATAAAAAAAAAAAATGAAAAAATGAAAAAAATGAAAAAAGAAAAAAAATCGACAACAAAAAAAACACAAAAAAAAGGAAAAGAAAATTAATTTTCTTTCTGCAATTGAAAACGAGGAGTCGTAGATCGTAGGCAATTGAAACTTAATGTATATGTAATATCAATTATAAATATTATACACGCACCAAAAAAATGACTCGCGAGAGAGTTTGTATGTGTGAGTAAAAAAATAATATAAAGCAAAAATAATAATTACGAACAACACACGAGCTAATAATCGTTTCGTCCATCAACAACTACAAAAATTGAGTCGAGAGCTATTGTTCGACGACGTAGAGTATGTCGAGAGAAGGCGAATTATCGAAGAAGAAAAAGAACAGGAAAATACGTATCATTAGTTATCAATGAATGAATGAATGAATTGGAAAATATAATCGAATCAAAATTTGGAGGAAAGGTAAAACGATCAAAATCGAGAAAAAAACCGATGCACTTCGACTAAATATCAAAAATAAAAAATCCTCACTTAATAGATCCTATTTAAAACATTGTCAACCATTTCTTTTCAACGTTTGTGTGTTAGAATAATAATATTAAGAACAAACGAAAAAAAACGTAACAGCTCTCTGTCTAAATACGCTCGTAGTACACGTCGTGGCAAAAAAAAAAAAAAAAAAAACAACAACAAAAATGAATCTATACGAAAAGCAGAAAAATTGATTTGGGAAATGAAAACTTATAAGAAAGAATGAATTCGATTGAAAATCAACCAGACAAACGCTTCGTCGTAAGAAAGAGAAATTGTTTGCAACGCACAAGAGAGCCATGTACCGTTTAATCGTGTGTTAAAATATAATAAAACAAAAAAGAAAGTATTGAAGATTTTAAGGATCGGCGCGTCGTACAACGTTCGTTAGGCGGCAATCTAATCGATCGACAATTTATTGTGTATCCTTGGTCAATGAAGCAAAGCTTATCTTAAATCCTTCGTATTTCATAATTAATCGTCTAGAACGATTCAGAAATGGAAAAAAAAAAAAAAAAAATGATTCCAAAATAACATTATATCAGAAGAAGACAAAAAAAACATACACACAAATCTTTATAAATGATAATTATTACATATCGCTCCTCGTTGCGCTCGCGGAATGTCTCGATCCCCGATAGCCTGCAGTTTATATCGTGTATATACATCAAACACACACACACACACGCACACCGAAACAAACACACAACACACATCTGTAACATCTAATTGGTAAATTATAAGTGAATAGTGACGGACTCTGCAAAAAAAGCGTTCGATTAGATCCATGTCACATCTGACCCTCGTATATGGACTTTTTTTGTCTTCATATCAAACAAATAACCGAAATGAAACGCTCAGCGAGCTCAGGAACAAAAAATGAAAATTCAATTATCAAATTTCTTCAAGAAAAATTCATCACTGCAATTATCAGAATTACAGAATTACGTTTTCAAATAAAAATTATAATTGGACTGTAAAAGTTGTTCAAACTTTGGTTACTATGTACTTTTCGAGCCTGACCGTTGATTGGGTCAAATTGACCCAGGCCACTGCGTGGTCGCAACTCCAAAAGGAACTCGTAGTTTTCGTAACACTTTTTTTCATCCGAGAAAACGTCCTGTTTCACTGCAGTAGGCAGTAGAAAACTTTTGAACGAAATATTCAACTCAACGTAGTCGAAACTAACGTTTGGCCAGAGTCCGAATGACTCAACGCTGAGGATTCAGGCTTTGCTCTGAAACGCGTTGGTATATCAAAACATCATTCAGAAATGATTTCATATTTAAATAAAATTTCCATTTATATTAATTAATAATCATTTTTAAAAAACTGGAGAGCGAAAAAATAGAATATTGCAACGCTTTTACACTCAAGTTCTGAAATATTATAAAAATATATTTTCCCATTATGATGTTTTGTAGAAAAGTCAGAAAAGACGGATATCATTTGATTCTAGTAGTAAGTTGACTCAACTTTTTTTAAAATGAAAAATTGAGCACTGAAACGACCCGATTTTTGTCTCAAGTGGCATTGATTTTAATTTGGATGATACATTCCCGGAGCTTACATTTAGCAGCTCTATAGTTCACGTAACGAACCGAACAAAGATTATTGCACCTGAGATCGTTCAGAGCTCTATTTATACAATGAGAGCATTAAAAGAGCAGAGAAAGTGGAACCGGAAAAAAGTACATAAAAAAAAAAGGGATCGATAGTCGCTCTATCGATGCTTCAGCACAAACCAACATTTTTATTGACGAACACTTATCAATATGCGCAGTTTTACTTACCTGTAATTAACGATGTATACTGACTTGAATATTCGTACGTCGCGGAGAATACAATCGACGAATGCGACGAAAAAATAATATTTGAAAACAAAAATACAGATATATTTTATGATTGAAAAAAAATTAAAAAAAAAAAATAAAAACAACGAGTATTCAAGTTCGTAGCTTGAATGGAAAAAGGCTTGTTCTCGTACCGATTGAATTGAAATATGTATACTTGTTATAATTTACGACAAATGTTATCCCTTGAATTTAATATTTTGATTAATTTCATTCCTGGTATTTGTTCTGTGTACCACAATCACTGTGACTATTTAAATCGTCCTCGTCGTGTATTTTTCCCGGAATGTTCCAGCTGCGTGAAGCCCGATTCCTAATATTTCTCGTTATTATTCTTGAAAAGATAAAAATATTATCGGGGATTGCAAAGCAAAACGAGCATCCAACTTGTAACACGACATATTCAATACGCATTATGATTATTAATTATTGAACATTGTATCAAATTTTATATTCACTTCGTGTGGTTGACAATAAACTGGTTTTGTAAGGAAGCCATATGAAAAAAAAAAAAAAAAAAAAAAGAAACGAGATACTATTTCATTGTAAAACGGAAATGAGGATTTTTTCCTTGATTTTTCATAACTTTGTCTCATTTTACACCGTGCGTGCACTTTTCCTTTCTTCTCCGATGAATCTTCATCTTGGATAACCCCAGGGATCCTTCTTTAGGTCCATTAACGCGAGCGAAGACTCGCAGATTTTGCCGGTTATTTCGCGGAGTTTTTCCTTCGAAAATACACTATAAATTTGATACTGCTCCGAAGCAAGAATATCGGCCAGTTCAACGCATTCCGCGTGCTCGTTCATATCCGACATTACGGTCAAAAGAAGAAGAGTTATTTTCGGTATACAGAGACTACGGAGTCTTTTCAATTGATGCAATCGCAACGGCATTGCCGGCGTCGTTTCGTTTTCGATAACTTTCTCGCCTGATGAATCGACGAGCCAGCCGCCATCCGGAAACAGAAGCACGTTGAATAGCAATTGTTTGACCGCCTGGAACGATGTAAAATTTATCTTTTTTTTTTATTGAAATTTGAACTGTGGTCAAAATTAACAAACTAAATAGCTTGAAAGATCTATTTTTCGACAAGATATTATTGGCTAATAATTCTTCAACGAGTGCAACAAATACTGCCGAATTTTCAATTGTTTATCTTTTTAACGTCCAATATGATTTGGGTTACAGTCAATTACCTTCGTATGATGTTGCATCGTGCATTTCCATCGTTCGAGCTCTGCGCTGTACTGTGCTTTTTTATGATCATAAGCAACTTTTTCGGTGAAAGTCGGATACGATGGCAAATCATCCAAAGGTGCTGGTTTTCCTTGATAGAAATGCGAAAACCATTCTTGAAAACCTTCTTGCGCGTCGAGATACGCTTTGTAACAGAGATATTCGCGTATCGAGGCCGAAGTTTTTTTCGAGATGTTGACCGTCATTGTCATAGCAGCGAGAGTCGCTTCTAGTGAAGGATGTTCGTTCATTATCACTTCAATGGCATCAGCTGGTATCTGCGATTAGAAAACGATATGATTATTTTCGAAAAATATTTCAAAACAGATTTTGTTTTGTAGAAAATGTTATTTAACATGGTACAGGATTTTTCTGATGATGGATAAGTTTGTATTGTTTGTTTGTTTTTCGAACTCACCTTGTTGAAGGCCTTACGAGCAGCGTCGACTTTTCCACAAGTGAGAAAATATCTTATGAGAGCGTTTCCTTGCCAAAGTGCTTCTTCCCTTTGACTCGGGTAAAACGTGACCCAGTCCAAAGCATCAATTTTCTCCAAATCGGCTTCGGTCAGCTTTCCCGTTAAATCATCTTTCGTCTCAAGATTGATGTTCTTTTGCCTAACATTTTCAACGACTAATTTCGTAATGGCTTCGACATTTAAATTAGCTTCTTCAGCAGCCTCGAGACAGAGCTTGCGTTCCTCGCTTTTTTTAACGCCCTCGAGATAATTAGCAAAATTCGTGATTTGATCCTCTTGGGGCAGAGTCGCCGTGTAAAAAGCGACGAGTGTCGGATCCCCGATTTCTATGAGAACTCGGACGTAAGCGAGCAATACTTTGTCGCCGATTTTATCTCTGTCGTCTTTCCCAATTTGACGGAAGAACAATACCAAATGAGCGAGGAACCGAAGGAATTGCGGATTTATGGAATTATCACTGTCAATCCATATTCGCATTTGCTCCAACAGCTGAGGCACTTGATCGAGTATCAAAAATTTTTGAATCAAATGGTCCGGTTTGCAGGCTTGTGATTGTACAACAGCGTTTTTCGAAGCTTGAAGATTCGCAAATATGTCCTCGAGCCCAACTTTTGATTTCCAATAATCATCAGGCATGGAAATATAATTCTTTGCCATCACACCTCGCACTTCGCTCTCGACCTCGATATCCATTAGACATTTCATGTATGCCCAAAGCTCGTCTTGCCAGGATGCAGCTACTGTCAGCAGATGTTGCAAATTTCCACAAAGACTCGCATAAATTGCTCGATAGTATTGGCCTTTCGAAATATAAAATCGATCAGTATTAAACCACAAGAAGATAAAGAAAAAAAACGTAGATTTCTGGTTTTACTAGTGCATAGAAACACAAAAGTATAGTTTTTCATCAAAAAAATGAATCATCATTTTCACGGACAAATATTGATATTAATTTGAAAAAGCAAATTCACTTTTTTCCTACTTCTGATAATCAGGCATTGAAAGAAAAAATTGTAGTGTTTTTTATGAAAACGTTAATTTTTGTTATTCCAATATGAAAAGCAAGCGTTATTCAATTCTAAAACTATGATTTGAGTTTCGAAATTTTAAAATGACGTTTCATTCGCCGGAGTGTTCGATTCATATATTTCATTCTTTAACATTAAAAATAAAAACTATACGAACCGACTCGAGGATCTTGAGAAATTTTCCAGGCACATAGTTTCCAAAGACTTCTGTTAGGATTTCCTTCGACCGGTAATTTAGTATCGATCAATGGATTATTGTAATTAGGATCGTGATAAGGTTCCCATCCCGACAAACACGCAGCACGCCATGGTTGTCCGCAATGCACAGCGAGTTCTTGAGCTTTTTGGAGTCGGCCACAACGAACCTATTCAGCGGAGTAAAATGTATCCAACGATCACGGAACTGCATCATACTTTTAAGATTGGACCGAAATACAGAAGAAAAAAGAGAAGGAAGAGCAGAAACGAAAAGAAAAATGAAGTACCTCGATGAACATTCTTTTCTCGAGCCGAGCATCATCCTCTTTATCTAAATCGTGCAATGGTTTGCCCTCTCTGATGGGAGCATCTGGATCGAGAGAAGTCACAAGAGGTCTTGAAGAACCAAACATAATCCCGCCCTGACGATTGTGTAACTGATGCATCGTGTTTTCCCAGGCAATAGTTTTGTCCGTAAAATGCTCAATTTTTGGTTGTGTTTCAGCTTGATCAACAGCATTTTTCTCCAACCAATCAATAATCAGTTGATACTCTCTTATTGTACTCTCATTCCTTATCAAAGCTTCTATAACATTCTTTTCCGACAGATTTTCGTTTACATCAGTTTCCATTTTCGATTGAAAATTCGAATGCGATGATAAGCGATTTTGATACAGACAATAGACAAGTCGCCATGTGTTTCTCTCGTTCTCCAAATTTATCTCCTCCTCAGACATTTCTATGCTATCTACTTTTGCCTGCATACCTGATGAACAAAGAATTTATCTTAGAAACGATTTTCAATATGAAGTTGTGAAAATAACGCTCAAGTTTTTGTTTCAAATAGTACTTTTTAAAGAATTAAAAAATTGAAATGATGCCAGCTATTCAAACGCAATATTCTAGAGGCTTAAATTAATGTTATATGCAAGAAAAACGATTGACTTCTAGGAAGTTTAGGAAATCAATTGTGAGACATTACTCGAAACATTTAATGCCGTATGGCAGAAAAAAATTGTTGACAGAAATGAATATGAAATTTTTTAAACATGTTTGAAGACCATACCTCTCATCATTTGAAGCGTATCTGTACAATTTTGAATGAAATCTGCTATTGTATCAAAGATCTGAGGTTCGGAAGAGTGACCTTGGATAATTTCTAGAAACTCGTGATATAGTTTGAGAGCAGCTTTTCTCCAGGGTTTGTCAGACTTGAGTATGAGTCCGGTCGATGCACTATCTTCCATCATTTCTCTCAAACTTAAATCAAATTTGTCGGAAGTCAGCATTATGTCTCTGACTTCGTGATGTGCGGAACGAAATGATCTGGATAGTCTCTCACCTGAATTGTAAAATTGCATTCAGTAATGGCAATTTTGAGAGAAAAAAGCGCAATTTTTTGACAAAAACAAAATAAAATCGATTTAAATTAAAAAAAAAAGGCTACTTACCCGGGTAGAGAGTTATTGATGTATCGAAATCCGAAAGATCATGTTTTAGCAATTTAGACTGATTTTCAAAGTGGTTCGTCAGTTGCGTGTTAGTCTCATTACCACGAATTTCTTCATCTCCCAATCGTTTCAGAGTAAGCGATTGCTGGAGCGGAATTCGTTTAGGAGTGGTACTCTTCGTGCTTAACCTCAAAAACGATTTCCGTTGAGCATTTTCCTGACTCAACAAACCTATCGACTGTTCCAAATTTTCTTTGGTACTGTAACGAGACTCCATTTTTTCGAATGTACCATTAGTTGTGTGATGGAATGGTGCGTATTATTCGGGAAAATACTTTTGGCCGGTTTTCTTGTCACATCACATTTTTCGGCGCGCATACAACAAACAGACATTTGCGTGTGAAAGGTAAGTGGAGTTCCCGGTGTCCGCATCCCCATACATAATTTCCGGCCCCTAGCGCCCTTGCCCCACACGTTCAACACCGTACCGTAGGTAATGACATACTTGACGAGATGGAAGTTATGGTTGTGCGCGTCATTTCTACTTTTTTTCTTTAGATATTTATTTCAATCTAAATTTTTAGAAAATATTATTCATTACATATCAAGTAGAAAATTGGAATATTTGGACCCGGTTGACGGTTGTTCGAAAATATTTTCACGCGAATTTAAAATTCTTCGAGGAACCAAAACAAATACGCGCTAGTCAAATCACTGTTTATGCATTTTTTAATGATTGATTCAAGCGTTTTTCAAAGACAAATTGTTAAGTTAAAACGATTCGTTGTAAAAAAAAGTAATTGAAAAAATTCTGTTTTGTACTAAAAAAATAGGCCAAATTTACCCTGAAAAATCATGAATACGTATTTCGAAAGCATACAAAATAACTAAAAATAAATTTTTTGTATTAGAAAAAAAATGGATTCTAAATAAGCCCAAGCTCTGGCCGCTGTAGCTATTCGCACCCCTTTTTCGTACGTTGGTCCAATAAATACAATTATGCATACTTCGGAGTAACATGTACTTTCGTTATCTGTATTATCGACTAACTGCAAATTTAGGCCAGAAAACGAAGCTACAAAATGATATCAGATTTTGACAAAAATACTAACAGGTAACCGCGAGTGCCATCACACGCGGAAAGGTCATGTTATAACCTTTAACTGCATAGTTTTGGACACGAGATTCCGAGTATCTTATTTGTTATTAACAAATTAGTGAGAAAAAACGCACTTTTTTTTTAGTTTTTTGCTTATAAAACGAAAACCAATGCAGCTATGGAAAAGTAACCGACGAAGGACGAAGCGTAGAGAATAAAAATGCGAAAAGAATGAGTCCTCAAACGACCCGATCGGTTAATAAATAACGGAAAAAATTGAAAAAAACATGAAAAGAAGACGTTTTTTCAAAAAAATTTATCGTCGCCATTTTTGAAGTTGGATCATTTCTTTTTTGCACGATTCTAGGTATTGATAGATACTTCCTCTGTGAAAAATCCAGGTGCTGTCGAATATATAGTTTTTTAGTTATGGCACTCAGAAGTCAAAAGGGCCATTTTTTTCAGCAAGCAGGCTGGATGCTCTGGAAGTCGTCCGATTTCAATTTATGAAGCCGATTTTTTAAGTAGAAGTGTTCAGCTACGAAATGTCAATCTTCGTTTTTCGTCAAAATGTTGAAAAATAGGTGAAAATTAGCCGCGAACATGAGCAAAAACGGCCGAGCGCGCTGAAGTGGGCGAGTGGTGGGGGTCGATCAGCGCATATATAGTAATAGGAGCGCCTTCCCCGCGGCTCTGCTGTTCTACCCCCGCCACTCGAGCACCGCCGCGCGCTCGGCCGTTTTTGCTCATGTTCGCGGCTAATTTTCTCTTCGTCGTTCTCTCGTGGCTCGCCGAACGAACGTCGATCGCAGTCGATCCGAAGATTATTTATTTTCATTCGCTGCTGCTGCTAATATGTCAACGATCAACGATCAATATTAGCAGCAGCAGCGAATGAAAATAAATAATCTTCGATTTCGCGAACCGTCGTATGAATTATCCATTATTTCATTTTTTAATTTAATATCAATTTCATTTAATTCGTCAAATAGAGTCGGGATATAGTAACAATAAACAAAATCGAACGGGGAGTGAAATATAAAGGTTTATTTGACGCTTCGTGAGAAGAATGTCAAGTCCGAGCAACGACGTTGCTGGAGCTTCGCCTGAACGCAAAGTAAGTTTTTGACAGTTACCATTTGACAGAAATTTTTCTTTTCCGGAGCATAAAAGGGCGGGCACGACAGCCGGTATAATAAATCACGTAGTCTCAGGATCTTTTTATTCTTTTTCTCTACGTACCGCTAAATTGACCTTTTTCCAAGTCCTCGTTCGATATTTTTCTCGCGACGTCTATTCACCTCAATGGTGAAAATCGAGCATATCGTTCATTACTTTTTCCTTATGTCTAGTGAGATTGGGTGATGAAAAAAAAAAAATCCATTCGATTACGTTTACCCAAAATTTTAATCGCAACGTTTTCACTGTTTGCTCAAAATGGTTTCACCAAAAACTGAGGCTGAACAGGTAGTGACGTAAATTTTATAGAAAGAGGACTCCAACTGATTTTCCAAGAAAATCGATACAAATTCTTTCCTTTTTAATTTTTTTTTCGTTCTACTTTTTCTCTTTTTTTTTTCATTTTTGAATGCTATTGAAATGTTTTCTTTATTGCCAGAACGTTAAAGTACTCTACTAGTCCACACTGAGACTGTACACTGAGACAATGAGAAAGAGGAAACTTCCAGTTCGTTCGATAATAAAGAAAATAAAAAAAGCATTACACAAAGTTTAAAGTTTAAAAATAATGTTGCTCGCATTCCTAACTTTACTTTACTTATTTCTATCGTTTTATCTCCGATACTGAACAGTCACTATTGTTTTTTCCTTTGGTAATACTTCCTCATATCATATTCATACTTGTGTGTTTGTTTTTCAACATCCCATTGTTTTCCTTTTCAACATCCCATTGTTTCCTTTCCTTTCCTGATTCCGCTGACATTTACGAATTATATTGATTCTTGAGGCTTTTGTTCGAATACAGAAAGCTGTAAATATTTAGACCTTGTCATTTCATAAATCGTGCCCTTATTATTGATGTTATTGAAACATAATTCTTTATTGAAAATTTGAACGAAAAATTGCAAGAAATCCAAATAGCAGGGGGAAGGGGGATCGTTCCTAAAGCTCTTCAGAAATACAAGAAAAAAATGATAATTCAAGTAAACACATATAATTTCGAAAAAAAATTCGAATTTTCGTCGGCTGGTCACCAGATCCAGTCCGAGTTTCAACGAGAAACACAAATGGTCAAGTTCACTGGAAAAACCATTCTTTTTTTCCATCTTAAATGAAAGCTCGTTGAAATCTAAAGTATCGAATCGTTGGATCATATGCCTCGAATCACCGTGTCAAATTTGAATATAAAATATGACGATATATCGATGCAGATTCATATTACTATTATTATTATGTGAGGTTATTTTTTTAACCAACAAAGAGTTTGACATCTTTGCAAATTTGGATTTCGCGCGAGACAGAAACAATATTGAATTCAAAGCGAATGATTAATTATACGAAACATGTTTTTATGCAAAAAAACAGAAACCTGCGGAAGAAGCCAGCGAAGACACGATAAATGTGGTGAAAACGTTGCAATTCGTGCTAACATCGGTGAACATTTGTGAACAACTTGAGGAGCAATTTGCAAAATCGAAAATCGATCACGAAGAAGCGTTGGAAAAGCAAGCGAGTTACAAAGAAAAAATCAATCAATTGCAGGCTCAACTCGCCGCCCAGGAGATCAAATACAAAAATGAAATAACGTCAGTTTGCAATTTATTATTTTTATTACAAAATAATGGAAGGCCTAACAAATTTGATATTTATTTCCAGAGCGAACTTGGATCTCGAAGAAATTCGTAAGCAGAACGATTCCGAAACCGTAAGACTTGGGGCGATGTTCAGAAGGGCTGAACTGAAGAGTAATTCATTGGCAGAGTTGGTCGAACAAAAAACGAAGGAGAACAAAGAGTTAGCGCAAATAACGGATGAGCTGATTGCAAGGGTTGGAGTCGACAAGTCGGAATAATTAAAAAAGTAAAAAAAAAATTCTTTCGATACCACATCGTTCTTGGATATCAATCTTAATATCGTCGTGATCTCGATTATCGTACTGAAACGGTGGATTCGTTGTCAACAACTTACCGAGAGATTTTTTCAATTCTGCGTACATAAGAGAAAAATAGCATATAGATATATATATTTGGCACGATAAATAGCGCAACATTCATTTGTACAAACTGATTGATATTTATGATAGAAAAAAGGGAGAGATGGAGAAGAAAAAAATAGTTTTGTCGGGATCGTCTAAAAGAGCTGATGGAACGAAAAGAAAACCGGTGCTTTACGATTTAAGGAGGACCCTCAAACAGTAAAAGATCACGATAATACTATTAACAAATTTCACTAGATTTCTATTGGACCGTCCTTGATTCGCATATCTTTCACTTCGTGTTTTTCGATTTCTTTAAAGTATTTTAATTTTACTCCACGCTATTTATATGTAACCGATGATGATGTGCGAAGTTACGCGACCAATGATGTATGCAGATTTGAATTTCTCTCTGTTCCTCCTTTTCTCACACTTTAGCAAGCGTATATCTCTATGTAAATGATTTATCTCTCCGAATTGAAAAATCAAAAAAACAAAGAAAACGGCAAAGAAGAGAAGAAGCAACAACAAATACTACTAATAGTCGAGTTACGGTTTTTTTTATTTAAGCGAAACGCCTTTTTATTAATTATTTATAGGTTGTAAAATATACTATTTTATTGCTAATAAAAAAATATGCTTAAATAATTATTCTATGATTTATCTGTCATTTTTTTTACGCCGTTATTTACACAAGGCTGTTTTGATAGTCGTCGATTCCGGTGAAGCTCTTGAGTCTAGTCAGTATATTTAAAAAAATGAAAATAAAAACGAAAAAAAGTAAAAACAAAAAAAAATCAAAATGATCAATACATAAAAAAAGAAAAGAAAAACAAATCGAAACTAAAAAGAGAAACTTTTTCAAACGATGCAAACGTCAAATTTTATAACGAAAAAAAGACTTCTTTTCAATCTGTAGACTTTGACTCTACAATGAGGAGTACATGACGTTTCGCCAATCTGAGCATACGATCACTCCTCGTACTCCCAGGTTTTCGTGGTACATTTGGGTTTTCCAAATCCGGCATGTACTTCTTGACAATTCGAGCGAGCTGCGACGAAGCACATTGCTTAAATCGTGGATGTCCCATAGTAATGCCTTTGCCGCGAAGTGCTTCAGCAATGGCCCACAACAATTTCTACATTTGGGAAACGGGGAAAAATGTATTACGAATTCAAAATAATTAAAACAAAAAATTGAAAGCAACGTTTTCCAATTTATAGAAAATTTTGACGTTACTCACTTTTCTGTGAGTTTCACTGAGCTCAGATTTGACTTGCTGAAACGAAGATTCGCTCTTCATGTGCAATCGAAGGACAAACTTTTGGCCCATTTGAATCGCGGACTCTCGAGTTCCTCTTCGCTCTTTCGTTTTTTCGAATCTTCGAAATTCAGCGCCCTTTTCATATCACTGGCATTTAACGTCGAAGGAGCGGGTATATCGATTTTTGTTTTAGAAATCGGAAAGAGTGCCCTCTTAATTCTTTGTTGAGAGTTTGCGTTAACAAGTGATGGTGATGATGATGATGATGTTCTGTTGCTCGGGCCCGCCCGATCCCCCGGTGGACTTTGGAACAATGCTCTCTTCGACGTTTCCATTGCAGCTTTGTTTTTCGAGGACTCGGCGAAATTCTACTTAACCCAGCCCTCTTTTTTCCTGAACCACGAGGACTTTTACCCCGTGGGCTTTCCCCTCGAGGACTCTTGCCCTTTCTTATCGTTGGTTTTCTGAAACACAAAAATAACACTCAAATCAAATAAACTCTTTCATGATTCACTAAAAAATTTTGTTATGTCCAACTTTCGTCTCATGAATCAAATATTGATTTAATTCAACCCTTTTCCCCCTCTTGTACTCACTTTATATTTAGAACGAGCTGTTTTTTGTCTGTCATTCCCAAGCCCTGAAGATTGGCACTAGAAAACGTGCGTCTACGCCGTGCCAAATGACTCAAACGTTTTCCAGGACTCTGACCATTGTTACGACGTGTTAGAAGATTACGTTTTTTGACGCTACCCGGTGCTTGTTTCGTGAACCATATATTGCAGGACGATTGAGTCTCGGCTTCGATGTAACGTTGGCACAATTTTAAAGTAAGGCCTTCGTATTCTTCGACTACTCTGCTTCGATTGTAACTGAAAAAAAAAGTTATTCATAGACGATACGATTTATGGTTTATACAAAACAAAAAATCGTATTGAATCGACGCTTACTGAATGCCATGTGTTTTCTGTCTATAAGCAAGATCCCACGGCATATCTATTACATCCTCGACACTGACAGTCTTAAAAAATGGGACAATCTCTTTCTCAGGCATTTGAAAAGTAACGTGCTTAGTTTTTTCCCTGCTGGTGATAATTCCATTCGTCCTAAAGTTACTCAAAGTCGAATCATCTAATCGTGTAGTATTTCCATGCTCAGTCTCATCGTTTTCTCTTATGTTGCCAATAATATTTTCGTTGCTTGTGGATTCAAAGCTGGTCCGAAATTCACTCGAAGTTTCAGGAAAATTTTCCCTTGTCGATTCACCATCGAAACTCGTGGTCGTTTCGTCATTGCGTTCACAGGCGTTAAAGGCATTTGTCAAATTTCTCAAACTACTTTTTCCACGATGATTATTAAAACTGCATTCGCTCAAAGGATTCTGTACTGTTCTATCCCCCTGAACCTTTTTTTCCTCGCTATTGTTCGTCACTTCGATCGTTCCTGTTTTTTCCAACATTTTTGTTTCTTCCTCGATCGCCAAAATGCTTTCTTCTTTCTTGAAAATATTGACGATTAGCTTTTATCGAAGCTAGCAAATCGCCACAATCGCTCTGACATATTGTGTGTTTTGGCGGGGGAGGAATACCGGCAAGAAATTTATTGATTCTAGCCAGCAAGTTACAATCGGATTTTACTATCAACTCTTCATCGGTCGCGCGGTCCAACACATTTATCCTCCCAACTCAATTTGTCACTTTTCTTCGGCAACAGTTCGCTAAAATCCTTTTTTACTGTTCTATCATCTTCCTCGTTGTAGCTTTCAAACATTTCTGGACTCGATACTTCGATCGTTGCATCATGAGTTTTAGGAGTTCCCGTCGATTCGGAATAGGTGCAATCCATAGTTTCTTCGTTCAAGTATACCAAACTACGGTTTGGATTGTACACAACCGACGGTACTTCCGGTTGATCCTGCAGACTTTTGTCTTGTGGACCTTTAAACAATTTTGAGTTCAGTTCAATACTTGTTACATGATACCATTGAAGCATGTTCTTTACGTCAGAAATAATAATAATAATAATAATAATAAAGAACGTTTAATCAGTAAATCAGTATCTTTTTATCGATTCAGTATCGATTTCTAACACTTACAGCTGGAAATTGATGAAAATATATAATTTCATAATTAAAATGAAAAGCGTTAATTACCGAGAGTGGAAGAACTTAGCGCAAGATCCTTTTCCAGGATGGAAGTATTATTGGGCATGGAGCAAACATCCAAGCCACCGGGTAGTTTCGAAGACGGACAGCTCTCAGTGTGCATTCTCGAAAATTCTAAATTATCTTTTTCTATCCATTTCATAAATAAAGAGGAAATGATTAAAAAAAAAGTTGAAATACTGCTCGATTCTTCGTAGGAGTTCGAGCAAACAACGTAAATCTACATCAACATTTGATATTCAGATGTTGGTCACTAAATTCGCCAGAACGCTGCATTTTCACCGTTTCCTATTTGTTTACTGTTGATCAATAATGTAACATTGCTAGATAAATGAAACAAAACAATAAGGAATGATTGGTCGATTATTATTCTATTTTTGACCGCTCTTTTTTCAGCACTGTTGTACATGGCGGTTAGAAAAGGTTAGGTTTTACATGGCGGTTAGAAAACACGTTGTCTTCGTTCTAAAAATAAATTCAATAAATCAATAATTAACGCTTCCGTTGATTTAGAATTCACTGACAATTTATACCCGATATGAACATAAGATAATTCACACCCATTCGAAAAAGATAATAACAATTCGCAACAACAGTCAAATGTCAATAGTCGAAAGAAAAGATGAGATCGACTTTGAAACAAAATCGACTAAATTCACTCAACTGCAATAACAACAAGAAGTGATGATAAAGAAGAATGTCGAATGCATTGTTTTATTGCGAGCACACACCGCACGTGCGTTCGATCTCATCCTCAATTTCCAGCTAGAAAATTTTCTTCTCGTCAATGACAATCAAATGTAAATGTTCAAAATCTTTGAGAAACTCCGTAGAGATTTGTGGGACATGCAAAATAAGATTCAAAGTGTCACAAGGTGCAAAATTCAAATGATGTTTGAACTGATTTTTTGAATAATTTTGTTTCCTGAATTTTTTCACGCAAGACTGATTTAAAATTCTACAAACGTGAAACATGCCTGAGTGCTTGATTTGCGGAGGTACAGAATTTTATGCAGAAGCAGGTTTTTACTTTTGTCAAGAATGCCAAACGCAAACCCAGGTATTTTTAATTGTGACTATTTAGGTGATAATTTTTCTTCATATTGGACACCAATAAATTATTTATTATTCTGTTAAATGATCTAGGATATTCGAGAGGAAATACTAGAGGTGAAGTATGATCTAACGACTCGAGTTAGAAAACTGCGGATACATTCCAATAAATCAAACAAATCCGGTAAGTTCTTGACCATTATTTCATATATTTTCAAGTGATAAAAAAATTCCTTTCCCTTCTCTACAGAGCACGTTGAACTTTGACTAAATTTTTATTTTAAGAACTTTGCAGCGTTTCGCTTGATTTATTCTCCCATATATTAACTAACTTATACCAGTTTGTTAGCGGTATAGTCGTGTCGTTGTTTTGAAGCACATTTCATGCCGCAATATCATTGAATAGTTGACTAGTAAACAAAAATCTTCAGCTAATTTTTGATATTTTCAGATCTAAAGTTTGCTTTGTTGAAAATGAGATCAGTTTTGTAGCGATTTTTCATTGCTTTAAACTTATTTTTGAAACTCTTTGAAACATTGCAAGTGTTTAGCTAACATTCTTTGAAGCATGCAGTCAAATATCCACAATTGCTCACTTCCAAATGAAATAGTGGACATAACATATTGATCGAGTACAATGATTAATTCATGCACTTAACATGTTTCTTTATCAAATGCAGAGGAGCCTTTGGGATGGACAACTTGGGAACAGTACAATTTCATATTGCTCGGAATGATTAGCGAATTTGTTGAGCTGGGAGCCTCCATTGACATAAAATTGACAATTTTGCAGCTTTGGACAGCTTATCTGAAGAAGCTTGAAGTAGCCTTTACATCGACGAAACAACAAAAAGTGCCAAAATTGGCTAAAAGATATAACAAGAGGTAGATTTCTTGTTAAATCAGAATGGTTATTTTGCATATTTGTTAATTTTTCCTTTAATCGCAAAGAAACTTTTTTCCATTCAGGGATGCTGAAATAATTTATGGAAAAATTGCAGAACACAAAAAGAAACAAAGACGACGCACTGGCAGTCTCACTAGCGCTTCGTCCATGGTTTCTGCGCTCCAAAGTGAAAATAGCTCGAACAGAATAATACATCAACAAAAGGTTCGTAATTTGGCATAAATTCAATGTGGCCAATTTGCAAAATATTCTCGATTTGACGTGACTATGTGACGATATGACTTTCCCAGTGTTAGTTCTCAGGTTTTTCATGAACAGTGTAAATTTATGTCTTTCAAGCGTATGTTAGCTGTTCAATTTTTAAAGCAATTCTAAAGACTGACATTTTTTATATGAAATTGCCAACCGAATAAGAATGTCACAATCCAATTGAGATTTGCGACATGAAATCACTGTCCAAAAATTAGCATATTCCTGGACACTCAGGAGAATACAAATTTAATACGGGATTTTTATAGAATATGAAATTCTTACGATTTCAATAAGATTTACTGAGATTTGGAGAAAAGGAAATTTTCAAAGTCGCTAATACGTTCTGACGATTCCGTTGAAAAATTTTTAGAATCCTAAAATTATTCGAATAGCTTTACATTCGTAAATAAGTATAAATAAGTTTTGTCGCGTGGAAAAAAGTTTTACGAGTCCAACTAAATAGGAAAAGAAGCAAATTTAACATGCAAAAAGTCTCATAAAACATAATCGAACTAATTCGTTCACTGAAAACTCAATTTAGTTATTAAAAAAATGTTTAATTTTATAAAAAAAAAAAGAGGATCCAATGATTTTTTCCAGAAACGATTGATAGAAGCGGAGTATGAACGATATGTACAAACTCACGAGAGCTCGGAGGGTGAAGAAGCGAGCATAATGAATCAGAGTTTATACAGCATGCAGTCGAGTGCGGGGAGATCTTCAAATAAATCAGAACTTCGGTAACAAATTATTTCCTTGTTTTAGTGAGAGCGTCACCATAGCAATTCCCGTTCGTAAATTAAGTCAAAGCATCACATTTATATTTGACAGCGTTCAATTTAATAAAGCGGCGAAGGAAGAGTCCGAGAAGATAAGAAAAGCGTCGATGGAGTTGCCGCGACAAATTCGTGGGAAGTTTCGTCGAACGTATAGACGAAGTGCATACTGCGATGGGCCGCAAGTTATGACGCCTATACAATTGTGGTCGTTGATTTACCTCGCGCTTCGAATACACGATGAAAATATCCAATTAGCAGATATGTTGAGGTACGTAAAGAAAACTACATAAAAAACAAACAAAAAAAAAAACAAAAAATACGTGGACCTCAATAATCTTTCGAAGCACTGCCATTGGTAAAATTATCTGTTTCCGATAAAAGTGTTTTGTAGACACTCGCTTGTAAACGTACTTGTCTCGATTCGCTACCGCGACTTTTGATAATAAAAAAAAATTTGTATTTCACGTCGAAATTAACGTTAAGAAATGATGAAATAATTTTTTACGTTGTTACAGGTGGGCACGAGAAGGACACTTGTCATACTACAGATTGGATAATTTGCTACCATCGGAAGTGAACCTTACGAGAAAGGAAGTAAACATGTTGTATCAAAGGGGAGAAATAAAGCACAAAGGTTTAAGGCGATCGATTGGAAATCTCGCAAGATTTCTAAACGTTTGGGAAACGAGAAAACCGGATCTCTTATCATTGATCAAGCGGTATTGCACCGAGCTGCAGTTGCCGAGTAAAAAATTTGTTTCTTGTATACTGCGTCAAGTTCTCTTATGACTCGGTGGCTGTTCATTAAAGAGATTGAATTTTTATTACAGAAGGAATAGCGATTTACGCGGAACGAATGATGACATTGTCACCACCAAAAATGCAATTTAATGACAAAACTGCCTGGTTTCCAAATTACGAGGGCAGGGCGATGGCATTTATCGTCGTGGTGCTGAAAATGCTGTTCGCTCTCGATGGAGTCACCGAGTACGAGATCAGTCGAGTAGTCGAAAGAATCAATAAGTAATTCATTCTCTTAATAATAACATTGAATAAACGAATAAATCGTGGTAAAGCGGTCGTTGCGATGTCAGAAAATGTCAGAAAAATCAGTACAACAAAACTTCTACGATCGTCTGAAAAAAAAAAGAAACACGAAATTTCAATTATTTCGATCCTTCTCGGCTGTTTGGATAATTTTTTAAATTATGGGTTAGAAATCATTTTCGATCGAAAAAAAAGGAATGTACAATTATTAAAAATGAATAAATCATGCGAATGTCACACGACAGACGACACGGATAATTCCACCGTTGTCGCTTCACCCCTAGAAATAATCGAGCCGTGTGTAATAGTTCACGGTGGTATCGTCGCGAACTACTCGTTAAACCCGGTATTTGTTGAGCTGGTCAAGGCATGCAGAATATCCGCGTCTCTCGGATATCAGAAAATATTGAGCGGTGGAAATTCCATAGACGCAGTGGAGGCTGCATTGTGGTGGCTCGAGAATGACGAATTCTTCAACTGTGGCTACGGTTCGGTCGTTAATAACAGAGGTATGTGTATAACATGCTTCCGAGTCGTTGATGCTGAATGTAACTCGCGTTGTTTTTTTTTCTGACGATAAATCATTCTTTCAATACGTTATTTTTTTTAGGATTCGTTGAGATGGACGCCTGTCTTATGAACGGGACAAACTTCGAATGCGGTTCGGTCGTCGCGGTACGAAATATAGAACACCCAATATCTTTGGCTCGTTACGTAATGGAAAATTATCCAAACACCATTATTGGACCTTCGGGTGTTGAAAGATTGGCTAAAATGGCTCGTATCAAATCGGTCTCACCGGAGAACATTATTTCTCCAGCTTCATTTTTCTCCAATGAAACAAAATACCCACCGAGCCTCGGTTATTTTATTGATGATCGTCGTCATAACGAGAGTGCTGAGATATTGAAAAGTAATAAGGATTAAATACGCGTATCGATCGTGTTTCAACGTAAACACCAGAGTTTGCGCGCTGTGTTTGAAAACGATTGAAAAACACGTAGGCGAACTGATACGAGCTATAAATCACGTCGTATAGCCAATAATCTCGGAGCTGTTGGCTGCATCGCTTGGGACGGGCGCTCGATCGTCGCTGGAACATCGACCGGTGGTACGAGGGGCAAAATGGTCGGACGAGTTGGCGACGCTTCCTTGATGGGTTGCGGCATTTTTGCCGATGAAAAATCTGCCTGCTGTCTCACTGGCCACGGGGAATCCATCATTAAAATGGCTCTGGCACGTTCAATTGTCCACGATCTGACTAATGATAATTCTGCGCCTCGAGAAACTCTGAAAAAACACTTGGACCGGGGTTGGAAAAATTTCGGTCACCCAGCCGGCGGAATCGCGTTTAATCGTGATGGCACTTCAGGAATTTACTGTACTCATGAAAATATCGACCCAATCCCATACGCAATTGCTCAGTTTCAGTCGATCACTTTTCCTCCTTCGGTGGTCGGAGAAAAAATCAAAGAAAAATATAGGGATCCTCGGAAAGAAGAATTATGCAAATGCGATCGATCTTGATAAATTTGGAGGAAATGATGTCCTTTTTGCTTTTTTCTCAGACGATCGGAGAAATATTCAGTGTACGCGCTCGATTTACATTTTGAATATAGTCGCTTTTATGACAATTATTTTTTTAATTTTATGTTAAAATCTTTTTTGTGTAACGTTTCAGAGCTTCCAGAGCAAAAGGTTTGACCGGATCGAAACTTTTCAGTTTTTGCGAATGGCAACGTTACATCGAGTGTCGTCGAAATCTCTTGACCAATGTTCATTACCCAACGAAATTAAAGAGATCACCTGGAACTCCTGGCAACAATCATTTGTTCTTGAATCATTTCGCTGCTATGAAAGCCAAAAGTAGCCACAGAGAGGAACCGGAAATCACGTCGCATCATCATCTGATGCCCCAAAATCTCACTGACGCGATGAAAAATATATTTGAAAAATTGGACGAGACCGCGACTCCGGCTCAGAAAGAAGTCGAAATATTCTCAGCCTCTTTGACACCGCAATATTCGTATTTACAAAAGATGCTTCAATATCCTGAAAGAGATTTACCCTCCGTATTACGTGCGGACTTTACTGCAATGAAAATTGGCTATATGACGGAACCAAAAACGTAAGTTGATAGGAAAATGATCGAATAACAATGATCGAATCAATAATAGTTCAAATTCATCACATTTATACCGATTTCAGGCTTGAAACTTTAGCTGCTCATTGCAATATCAATCTGAGGGTTGTCAACCATGGATTACATTTCTTCGATAAACTTGTGCCTCCTTATCAGCAACCGAGACTTCCGAGTATTCGGGAATACAACGAAAGAATAAAAATCGAGAAGCCAATCGAAGCGAAAACTCATTTTGGATCTGAAGTTTGCAACGATCTCGAGGAATATCTTCATCGCGATACTCCCTTCATACTTCACATCGATCGATCTAAACGTGACGAGTATATGGACGTTTTCGAAGCTTCGGAGAAACGTCGTTTCAACTCAGCGAATAATTGTCTCGATTTTTGTTTCGACGAAGTTTTACCAAACGGTAAGCTTCTCGTGAGAAATGACGATGACTCCGATGACGAGAGTCCTCCTCGTTCTGTGACTACGATGAAGAATGGCAATGATTTTGAAACCGACAGCGATAACGAAGTCCATGGAATTATTGATTTTCTCGAAAAATGCAACGTAAGCATGTCGAAGGTTGAAAAGTCGAGACTCGTCACGGCTTTGAAAAGTAAATCCACAGAGTCTCGACCTCATAAACCAAAACCTCAAACATTGCGAGACCCTGCAACAGGAAAATTCGTCCTGGCTGAGAGTTTGGCGAATGAGAAAGCTGCGGAGGAAGGTACTTCGTTCAAAAACGTCAAACGGAGATCGACCAACAAGAAATTATCGCCTTTCACGGATAAGAAATTTGACAACGATGAGAACGAACCTGACGTCGGCAAATCCACCCATTTTAACGGTTTGGATTCGAGTTACGACGACGACGACGACGACGACATTTCCGTGTTACACGAAACCCGTTCGAATTCTTCCGAAGAAAATCTAGGAGAAAATGATTTCTCGAGTACGGAAAACGAGACAGAAACTTTGTTTAGGCCTTACACCGAATACTGGCTGTTACGTTGTATTTTCAGTCAGACGCACCAAGCGAATTTCCGAGACGTTTTGAAAATTCTTCCCTACAACTTTTGCTGGCTTTTAGAGGAATGCAGCAGCATCGTCGAGATGTCCGATGAGGATCTTTACGAGGAAATCTATTTGATCGAGTCGTATTACTCTGATATATTGAGACCGAAAAAAGATCCACCGACGAGCAACAGTTACAAACGCGAGAAATATCGATCGAGCTCTCATTCCAATTACATAAAAAAAAAATGGTGAATTATGATGAAGCTCTCGTGTAGCGTTCGTGAAAATCGACGAACCTTACGGAAAAAATAATTCTCGTGTGCCACATACACCGAGATAATAAATCACCCACGTGTCACGTGTCACGTGTCACATGGGAAAATATATTTTTATATTAGTTCAACGCAGCTGTTACGTTATTGACAATCCTCCTCTCCGAGTACGCGTTCTTCCTCTGGGCATATTCACGGTAATAAGCAAATAGACCAGCCGCAAAGCGATAGCATGATCGCTTATGCTCATACTTACGAACAAATAATTATTTTCCTGTTACGTGTAATAGCACATTTTAGTCTTTTCTTTTTCGAATTCGATATTATTGAATAAAAGAAATTTTTTAAATGAAAAATTCTAACAAATTATCGCTTTATTTTCGGGATTAATGATAATGAAAATTAAATTAAATTGGGGATTTGCAAATGATCTGAAAAGCAGAACCAGCTCTTATTGAAACGTTTCAAACATTATAAAATAATGAAATGTTCGAAAATTGATTAATGGATTGTTGGGAAGAAACTATTGTTGGACAATCAACAAGACTTTTTTCTGTTTCGTTGTAGAAAATGATTTTTTTTTTTTTTTTTTTCATGTTTTTTCTATATTTGAAAAGTTATTCGAATCTTTATACTTTTTTTTAAGATTCATTTGTTCCAATTTTCTTGAGACAGTTATATAAATAAATCGAGAAATTGCTTGTGCAATCATTTGAAATTTCATAAATATGATGATGTATCTTTCGATGATAGATTCACGAAATATTCCCAATTTTTCATGATTTTTTGTTAGTTTTGAAATAAAGTCTAGAGGAAATGAATGTTGAAAGAAAATTGCAATGTAACCTCTTCCTCTGAGACGAAGCGAAAAATTGTCTGTTGAAAAATTTTCCGTTTGATCGGTATTTGAATAATTTTTCAAAACTTTTATTATAAAAAATCAGTATCTATAAAATCTGAAAAATGGTGAAGCTTCGGAATTACGATTCTATGAAATTTTTGGCTAAGAAACACGTGAAATTTATTGTTAAATCTTCCCCGCATAAATCAACCAAGTTTCTCTTCTGATCGTCGTAAAAAATTAAAAACTGATGGAAACTTGGTTTTTTTTTTTTTCGTATTTGCAAAATGAACTAATAAAATTACACGATCTTGTGAAATTTGATAATCTTCGAAACAGAGAAATTTTCCGAGAAACCGAGGGAAATACAGAGACAGCGCGTGTCAGGTCGAACTAGGTGTATCGTCTCTAAAAGGTAAATAAAAAAAGAAAAAGAAAAATCATTCTGATACGATCGGAGGCAACTGTTGCGCTCGAGTTTCGAGGAAGCGCTCGGTAAAATTCGGAAAGACTCGGGAGTCTCGTCTGCTGCGTTTCGTCCCTTTACTACTTGGCTCTGTCCCCCGAGGTACGGGTTTTAACAACTCTTGCGTACACTCGCGGCGACGCTCTCGTGAAGGCACCACACACCGACCGTGTAACATAGAGCAGGAGTTTGGTGGAGGAGAGAAATCGTGTGTTCGAGACGAGAAAGAGCGAGAGAAATAAATATATATGTGACAGGGAGAAAAAAAAAAGGAAATAAAAATAAAAAAATAAGCTGGCGCAGTGTGTCTACGGAGGCGGCACAACTGTCCTCGGTACACACGGCGGCTCAACATTTTTCAGTAGTAAACACATTAGTTGTGCTTGAACGAGCGTAAAAGTAAAAAAAAAAAAAAAAAAAAAAAAAAAAATTCTCTAATCAAGTTAATAATTGGAATCGAAAAGCAGGCCGGTTCGGTGTGACATGACTTGTATCGTTGTTATTCAAAACGTTCAATAAATAAATAAAACATGAATATTATCGTTCAAATGCATGCGGATATGATCTTACAAAGTTTATGGTGGCAGTGATGATGAAGATGATTCTCTTATCGTGTGCGTCAGTGGATGTGAAGTGTAATTAAAAAAATATTGGTTTTGTAATTGTTTGAATAATCTTATAAGAGACCTTGGCCCGGTACCGATCGTTAAAACAAAAAACGAAATATTCAACAACATCCAAAGTACACGGTGAATTGAACACGCGTTATATTGATAAAAAAAAAAAAACAACAATTCGTAATAATTTCGTGGCGTGCGTGTGGGCGAAAAAAAAATTCTTCGCCTCTCATTTGAGCCATAAATAAACATCACAACCCCTCAGTTCCAAGTCAACCGCAATTTTATTGGTGAGTAATGTTTGCTCTCGAAGGGGCAATATTTATAACGCGATGACTCCGTGTTTATGCATTTATTATTATTATTTTTTTTTTTTTTCATTGAGAATGACAATTTGAGTCTCGGGAGATTACTCACCGCGACGAAGAGAAAGAGGAAGAAAGCTGTAACATTTGTGAAAAAATAATTCTGTAGCCGGCTTTTTGTGTGACTTTTACGAATTAACTCGGTGTCGTTCGCACATGCCAACAACGTGGTGACGTGCTTTCATCTCAATTTTTATTTTATTTCTCATTTCCTCTGTAACGCTCATTCTCGATACCTTTTTGTATGCAATTATATCTCCCTTCGATTTATCTTCCACAAAAAAAAACGGATCTCCACATCAAAAGAGAGCCCAGACGAAATATACCGCATTGCAACGAGTTTTTGCCCTCCTGTGACGTCGCATCACCATGCGAGCATTGCACTCGTTTATCAGCCCCATTTCCTACGACGAAATACTTCCTTTTTCTTCCTTTTTATTTATTCCAAACTGGCAATCGTCCAAGGAATTCTCTTAGTCATACAGGGAGGACCGACCCTCGAATACTCTTCTAGCGACTTCTAGTGAAAAAAAAACGAATAAAAAAGGAAAAAAAACGAGGGAGGAAATATGCACAAGAGCACAATATAGACTTTTGTATCAAACTCGAACCGTATATATCTCTCGTCTAATGCTTCCTTGGCAAAACGACCAGTATAGTTACAATAAAAGAACAATTGTATGGAAACGGAGAGAGAGAGAGAGAGAGAGAGAGAGAGAGAGAGAGAGAGAGGAGGGAGGGAAGGAAGGACACAGGACAAAATGGTAAACTACAAATAAAACGTGACTTTTTACGTTCCGAAAAACTTTCAACGATTGAACCATCAGGGAACTTTTATTTTTCAACATGAAAAATAATCCACGTGTTAGTCGAGGCGTTGCAACATTTTTTTTTCACGCATCGATATTCTCGTATTTATAAAATTATTTGAGAAAATAATTAATGATAAAACATCATAATTTGAGTTGTGGCATTTTAATAATTCAAAGTCGTCAAAATGAATTAACGAACGTCAACGCGAATAAATACAAAAAAAAAAAAAAGAAAAAAAAACAAATTCATAGGAAACTCATCGAAAGACTCGATAAAAGTGTAAGAAATCATATGGTATCGAAGTAATTTACGAAAACCAATCAAAATAAGTGTTTTCAAATATCCACCGT
Organism: Campoplex capitator; assembly: GCA_037576405.1. Classification (NCBI taxonomy): domain Eukaryota; kingdom Metazoa; phylum Arthropoda; class Insecta; order Hymenoptera; family Ichneumonidae; genus Campoplex; species Campoplex capitator. The sequence continues at coordinate 1,396,866 of JARBWI010000338.1, forward strand.
GCATCGGACGTACTTCACAAAAATACACACCGCGTCGCGATCAATCAAAGTCTCTCGACGTTCTATGGCAATAACACAGCAAACTTCATTATTCAGGATTTCTATCGTTTATCACGAAGCAGACGATTTGTGTGAGGAGGGTGAATGGGGGGGGGGGGGGGGGGAGATCAGTGAGTGGACAATTTCATTCGAATATAAGCACTCACGAGAGAAAAAAAAAGGAGGATGATAATAAATCTGGTTTCCCGTGTTGCGAGAGAGTTAGAGACGACGACGACGACTACGACGTATTTCGCGAACTCACGCACGAATAAGAGAAGCTCGTTCGAGCGCGATCTCATCAAAAAGTTTGACCACCACATGGGGCGTAGTACAGAGGTCGTAGTAATAGTATATTGCTCTCGAATTTCACTAACTTGAGCAAATCTTGCGATACCTCAAGCATATTAAATCAGAAGTATATGAAAAAATATAGAGTTCTCTCTCTCTCTCTCTCTCTCTCTCTCTCCACGAAGTTGGTAGATCTCGTGGAAACGGATAAGAGCTTGTTTGGCTCATCAAGCAGGTAATCCTATCGACTTGGCTGGTCATACTAATCACTAAATTCAAAACCTTTTTTGACCGATCCCAATTTTTCATACTTGTAAAATTAATAGTTTTTATTTTTTAAAAATTTGTCCCCATCGAAGATCAGTTTTAAAAATTTGTATATCATTACAAAACTGAAATAAATATAGTTATTTCAGTGACTGGCGTAATACTGGAGCGCGTCGATACGCGCGGGCTTAACGCTACCATATCTAAAAAAGAAGGATTTTTATGCAAATTGGTAGATACGTTCGAAATTGACTAAACTATTTGCTCGAAAAATTTCAACGGGTTTCATCGTACCGTTTCTGAGAAAATTGAATTAGTTTTTTACATTGGTTCTTATGGAAAAGGGTTAAAAACTGCAAAAAACATTGAAGAACTACCGTTGAAAAAGACACTTTTTGATAAAATTAAAACACGTACATGAATAAACTGTCAAGATCACTCTCGTTAAATTCGCAGCCATTTCACCGTACCGATTATCTGCAATCTACAAAAGAAAATTAATAAACGCAGTTTGTCTCTCTCTTTCTGGTGGACACAGATACAAGCGCGGCAACTTCGCATCGACCGACGCGCTCGCGACGCGAAGTTGGTAACACGAGAGGCTTCCCATGTTTAAGCATAGGAGTACCCCTCTCTCACCACCTGCCCCGCAAAAGACGTAGCGTTCTACCTTAAGGAGTTTTTGTACAGGCGATACAATGTTGCCATGCTAAACCATTTTAAAAACACAAAAAATTTCAAAAAGTTTAGAATTTTATAAAATTTGGTGAACATATTCTTTAGTGCCAAATTTGACAACCCAAATTTTTTTAGATTTTTTTTCTACACAGTTATCGAGTAATTGAAGACTAAAGTTCACGTGTATAAGCATAGCGTTTCCATATATATAGTAGGGTGGTTCAAAAAAAATCGATATTTTTTTTTTCCCAATGGGTACGTTTCGATAGTTGTAGTAAGGTAAAAAAAGAAGCCTGTCAAAATTTGAGCCCTTAAAAAAATTTTTTAGAGGTCGCTCATCGCTATTTTGTATTTCCCATTTAAATAACACGGGAAAGACATCGCTTGCTGCTCCTGAATTTTATACCTCGCCAACGCGTGATCGTAGCATAATGCCACAGGCGGGTTTTTGTAGGGATTTAAACGCACTATCAAAAAGATTTCTTATCGTTTTACGATAAATCAACTCTTTCGCAAGATATTTATGGTTAAAGTTGACTTTGTAGTCAATTTTAAGATTTTTTCACTTTTCCGGCGAAACTATCGAACTCATCACAAAATGTTATGGGACTTTTCTTGAAAATCGTGTGCATTTCTATAAAATCAAGTTAGTAGATAAGTGAAAAATCGAATTGTTGCATTACGAGCTCATTCTTTAAAGGAAAATTGCGATTTCCGTCAAACAAATCGTTCTATTAACTAAAAATTTCAATGAAAAGACTCCAATTTTCATTGAGTTGCTATATGTAATGTTTATTGTTGATGAAACTTTCAAAACATATCGGACTTTTTTCACATTTTATTGATAGTTTTTTTTGCAGCATTCAATTTTTTTTTAATTAAAAAATAAAAAGGTGGAAACGTTGAAAAGTATTTCAAATTTGGGTGAATATTTACAATTCGTTCTGACAGGATTAGGCAAGCGGTGACGGTGTTCTTTTACTACTTGTAAAATATATCGCAGTTGTTCCACGCTACTGCATTGAGCAATGTCGTTCAATACCTCTTAAATTTGTAAAAATCGAAAATTTTCTTATTACTTTCATGATTACATCACAACGATAGATCTATCTCGAGAAAGTCATGAAGCAAATCGAAATTTTCACAAAGTTACTTTTGATTGCTTATTTATAGTACAAAAAAGTTATCGCCTTTTTTTCACTCATTGATTACTCTCCAAATTCACTTTTATTATCGAATTCTAATATTCGATTTGCGAACGACTTCCTTCATGTAGACATAGCACTGTGATCTAACCATGAGAGTTATCAGGGAATGTGGATTTTTTTAAAAGTCCAAGTGTTGTTAGTGATGTTGCCGAACGTGGAATTGCCTTAATAGAGGGTGTTGTGTTCGCGAAGACCGTCACGAAGGGACGAGTTATCAAGGACTAGTATTTAAGGGATTAAGGCTAACAATAATTGCCGAACGAAGAATGAGGAACAATTCCAATACGTAGTAAAAGTCGTACAAGCACATCGTCGATGTCTTCCGGATTGTAAAAAAAAAAAATCTGAAAGAGATCCGTTTTTCATACCGAGTATATTTTTTTCGATTGTCGTACGCTGGTTGTTTTTACGAGCCACACTCTGACTGCACAATCATGACTGTTATTTCATTTTTCAAACTTGAAAAAAAGCATTAAGAATCACGTTGTAACTTAATAAAGATTGGAGTCTTTTTATTGAAATTTTTAGTTAATAGAACGATTTGTTTGACGGAAATCGCAATTTTCCTTTAAAGAATGAGCTCGTAATGCAACAATTCGATTTTTCACTTATCTACTAACTTGATTTTATAGAAATGCACACGATTTTCAAGAAAAGTCCCATAACATTTTGTGATGAGTTCGATCGTTCGCCGGAAAAGTGAAAAAATCTTAAAATTGACTACAAAGTCAACTTTAACCATAAATATCTTCCGAAAGAGTTGATTTATCGTAAAACGATAAGAAATCTTTTTGATAGTGCGTTTAAATCCCTACAAAAACCCGCCTGTGGCATTATGCTACGATCACGCGTTGGCGAGGTATAAAATTCAGGAGCAGCAAGCGATGTCTTCCCCGTGTTATTTAAATGGGAAATACAAAATAGCGATGAGCGACCTCTAAAAAATTTTTTTAAGGGCTCAAATTTTGACAGGCTTCTTTTTTTACCTTACTACAACTATCGAAACGTACCCATTGGGAAAAAAAATATCGATTTTTTTTGAACCACCCTAATATATAGGTATACACTTCGGGCATATGAAATCTGCTTTAATGCACAATTACTCGATAACTAAGTAGAAGAAAATTTGTGTTTTCGTACTTAATGTTGAAGAACATTATCACCAAATTTCATTAATTTCTTAACATTTTGCATTTTGTACCGAAGCTCCTTAACTTCTTCATCTCTGAAGTGTCAAAACACTGTAACATTTCAACAATTTCATAAAAACTAGGTCGACAATCGTTTTTTTTTTTTTCTGAGATCATTGGATTGCTACAAGCTTAAAGTACTTAGATCTGCTAGTTTTTGTAAAATATCTTATGGATTTTCACCAAAAAATATATATTTTTTTAGTTACCGGAAATAGGATTTTCCTATGTCGCATTCTGGGAATCCGTCACGGAGAACACCTATTTTTAATAATTTTTTTTCTCTCTCAATTGGTCGATGACCGAGCCTGAATTTTCGTGAGAAATTGATTTATAAATAAAAAACGCGATTGAATTTTTTCACGCGAATCTTATGACCTAGACACGCGCCGCGACAGGATTACCTTAAATCAGAGGTGCATATATGAAAAAATGATATAGTAGATAGAATTATTTCTCCACGAAGATGCGGTAGACGGTAGATCGGGAGAACCGATGAGATTTTGTTTGGCTCGTTGAAGCGAGAGAATGGTTGACTCAAAACAATAGAAACCTCTGAAGCTCATTGTATTCGTTGGGACTATTTATTTTTTTTTTTTTTTTTTTTTTTTTAGTTTGCTTCGTAGTATTCCCCATGCAGGATATCGTAGTTTATGGTTTGTCTCCTCGACGTCGCCTACGAATTGCTTAAAAAGCCATTAAAAGATACAAGAAAGAGAGAGAGAGTGAAAAATCAGTGAGCATAGCATTAGCAGTCTCGACAAGGCGCAAAAACCCGTTGCTCGGGTTACGACGAGCTGTTTGTCTCGTCGTATACCGTATACTGCTACACAGCGAAGTGGTAGATTTGCAGTAAGACACTCATCTTGCTACTCTTTCTCTCCGCTGCATGAACGAGTGAGGAAAGGAGGAAAATATATACGAAAAGAGTATCGCAAAGCGAGGAGTGTTGAAACTCGAGCATGGCGCGTAGAGGGCAAAAGGACGTTTGACCGCTGTACTGTAACAAATAACAAAACTTCCATCCTTTATTTCTTCGCTCGAGCCATTTATCTACAGGAAGTGGTTTTAAAAAACAAACTGAGCTCAGAAAAAAAAAACATCTTCGCGAGGGATGTCGTTCGATCCTCACTTTTAATTATTGTATTTTGTAGTAGTTGAATCGAAAACAAAAAAAAAAAAATATCCATTAACCGACCGAGAGACGAGAACAGATGAGAACAGTGTCAGCCAATAACTGGTTTACTCGAGAATTATATTCTAGTTATCGTCCTCGTAGACGAAGGATCCGCCGGGATATCGATTTAATGCTTTCGAACATTACATTTCCTTGGTGCGCTTGAAACATTCTCTCCCGGCTTCGATGAACGCTATATATAAGCGCGAGGATAAACCGATATCGATATGACTGTTATGAATTCTATTTCAAGATTCATATTTGATTGACACTAATTGACTCGAACGGCTTGAGGCAAAAATCCAAATATCATTAGATTTTAGAAAAACGTTCTAGAAAAACATTTCGAATAACAATAAAGCAATATTATTAAAATTAAGATTCGCCCCGACTTTTGTTAATTAATTTATCCAATTTTTTCTATTCATTCTTTTTACACGTTCCGTTCGTATGATAAAACGATGAAAAAATACATGCACACGTCCGAAACTAATGATGAAAAAAACTTTGCTGTCCCTACGAATCAATAAACTCAATAAACTCAGTCAAAATGGGGTATTTGGAAAAAGAAAATCTTGAAAGAAATAAAACAACTCCCTCAGAATTTAGTTTTTTCTGATCCGAATACATTCATCAATGAATAACTGAACGATAATTATGGAAGCTGATATAGAATTTAAGAGATGTCTGGAGACATCTACTGCATCTCCTGTGTGTACAGTCTAGAAAACGTCTTCCAGCATCCCCTACATTTCATATCAGCTGCCATAGTTATCGTTCGATTATTCATCGATAAATATTTTCAGTTCGAAAAAACAAAATCCTGAGGGAGTTGTCTTATGATTATTTTCTTTTTAATTTCAAGTTATTCTTTTTTCAAATATGCCATTTCGAAGTCAGCAGTTTTTGTTTTGTTTTTTAAAACATTTTTTCGTTTCACACTTTTTAAAATTCATCGCTATTTTTTATACCCAAAATGTTTGCATTATTTATTTTATTTTTTTTTTATATCTGCTTCCAGTGTATTCCGAAATTCACTGACAGTGCTGATGATACAAGGTGAAATAAAAAATAAATGCAAAACAATAATAACTTTTTATTATCACATTAGATTAAAATTATAACCCAATAAAGTATATATGAGGTATTCCACGTCAAACCGGCGGACTTTTTCCCTGACCCTCGCCGATTTGGTTAATTATTTTTTATATGATTATGTGAAGTCTAAAAGACACCCTGGAATTTTTCCGAACAGCCATTTAAAAAAAAAAAAAAAAAAAAAAAAAAAATCCAAAAAAAAGCCCCTTTTTAAAAATCTGAAAAAATTCCTAAAAATCACTGATTATATGCCAAACACTTTAAGCTACCGCTCGTAGTGGAAGTACGATTTTTTCTGTGTGTTAATCGGCTAATAACGTTGAAAAAATTCAAAAAATGCCGAAAAACACTTACTCTGGCCCAATACTTGAATACTTTCGTACCCAAAAATTTTTTTGGGATATTTCAGACCAGTACAAAACAAAAAAAAATTGAGCCAGGCAAAAAGTTGGGGTATTCATTCAATAGTTTTATTCAATTTTATCAAATGATATGTGAATCTATTGTTTTCCAACTCTAGAAAAAGATCCTTCCATGACCGGTGTAACAGCTTCAAATATTGTACGTAAAATGTTATTATATTGGGAATTCGTAACTGCTAGCTGATCAAGGTCCATATTTTTTATTTGATTGTTCGAAAATTGTCGACGAAAATTAGTTTGAGGTACCCAAATATTCAACTATTGGGTCAGAGTAAGTGTTTTTCGGCATTTTTTGAATTTTTTCAACGTTATCAGCCGATGAACACACAGAAAAAATCGTACTTCCACTACGGGCGGTAGTTTAAAGTGTTTGGCATATAATCAGCGATTTTTAGGAATTTTTTCAGATTTTTAAAAAGGAGCTTTTTTTTTGTATTTTTTTTTTTTCAAAAATGGTTCTTCAGAAAAATCTGAAAAAATTCCAGGGTGTCTTTTAGACTTTATATAACCACATAAAAAATAATTGACCAAATTGGCGAGTGCGCTGCGAATTTGATTAATTTTTTTTTTTATATCATTACATTTAGTCTCAAAGACACGAACATTTTTTTAAAAGATTTTTATAAACAACCCTTATTGGAGAAGAATAAAATTCTGAAAAAATCGCCCCGTTGTAAAAATCTGAAAAAAATGTCAAAAAGCCACGATTCAATGTAGAACGTTTTAAGCTATCTTTCGCAGTGGAAATATGATTTTTTCTGTGTTTCCCGAGCTAATAACGTTCTAAGAATTCCGAAAAATTCGAAGCCCGTTCTTTGAGCTGATTAACTGTTCAAAAACTGTCAGGAAAATTCATTTCAGCTATCATAATATTTACATATCTGCATAAAGTAAGCGGTTTGCGGATTTGTCGGATTTTTTTCAACGTTGATAGCTCTTGAAAAAAAAACGCCTTGTTTTAAAAATCTGAAAAAATTTTCCTACATTCGCGATTATGTGTAAAAAATTTTAAGCTATCACCCGTAGTGCAAGTATGATTTTTTCTTGTTTTCACGGACTATTAATGTTGAAAAGTTCCGAAAAATACGAAAACTGATCACTCTGGCCCGATAGAATACTCAAAAATTATCAAGAAAATTCGTTTTGGGTATGGAAATATTTGAACCTCAGCCGAAAGTAAGCGGTTCACGAATATTTCGGAATTTTTAGAACGTTAATAGCTCGTAGAACACAAAAAAAATTATACTTCCACTATGGATGATAGCAAAATGTTTTACATACAATCACGCATTTTTGGGAATATTTTCAGATTTTCAAAACGGGGCGTTTTTTTTTGTTCAAAAAAATTTTTTTTTTCCAATGAGGGGTGTTTGTAAAAATCAGCAGAGGTCAGGGATAAAGTCCGCCGGTTTGGCGAGGAACACCTCATATACAATATACATATATATAGACGAACTGTGTAGAAATACACGCGCGTCAGTTCGGAGTGAAATTAGCAGCGGACAACAGTGTGGAGTTGGCGATACCAGAGCATGACCATACAGGCTCCCCTTTAGATATGGCAAAATGCGTTTGAGCGTGAATATTAAGGAGTGAGGGCTATACCTGTAGCACCGAAAAAAAACGCTTTTTTCGGGATTTTTTTTTCAAGCAGGTTTTTAAAGGAAAAAATTCTTTTCTCATATGAATAATCAATATTTTTCTAGTAGCTATTACAGTAAAATTTTCATTGAAAAATAATGATAAATAAGCGAGATGCGGTCAGTCTGCGAGGAGTCCAAAAAAAGGTGTTTCACGGTGATCACCCCTGCTAATCACTGGATCATCTGAAACGAAAAAAATTAACGTGAGCATCGTTAGTAAAATGGTCACATTGGGCCCAGGGATGGATGAAGGGTTAACGAAATATTCGAATTTTTACCAAATGGCGGATGTTTAAAGTTAAAACTTGTTTTTCCACCAAAAATTCACCCATATTTTCAGTTATAAAAAAGAGGAAACTATTCACCGCTGATAAAAATCGTTCGTTCATCCAGGGGAAAATTATGTACAGAATAAAAGTGATACAAATTTCAAAAGGATCGATCAAGCCGTTCTGGAGTTACACCGATCACCGACTTCGAAAAGATGATTTCGAGAAAAATGCGTTCAAAATTTTAAGTACAATTGACACGTAGATAAAAAAATTATTTTTAGACTTGGATTGAATCATCCTTTCCGGCACTTTTCTGCGCCTCAGCAGCTGCAGCAGAAGCGATTTTTTTTCGTATCGTAGAGGGCATAGCTGCCGCTACCTATATCTACTTATTTTACCTACTCTAGGCGACTGCGCTAAAATCTGTTTATCTTCATAAACAATGCTCCGATTTGTCTAAAATTTTCAGAAAATACTTTTGAAATGCTGTACTTTGAGAAAATTCAAAGAAAAAACAATTTTTTGAAAATGCTGACTAGTCTTCGTACCCCTCAATGATTCTTCATTATATCAGCGGGTTCGCAATAGAATTGAACAAACGATGTTTATAAGAACAGTGTCTGTCATACATAGAAAATACATGCGAAAATTTGTCAAGAGAGTTGTCACCGTTTACCGTTTCGGCGAAAAGTGGTGCCAAAGAAATAGCCCCGCAGCTGATCGCAGTGAAGCTCATAACTCCCGTCTTTATGCCCGCCTACGGGCAGTCGGAAGTTGAAAAAAAATTCGCTACACTCGAGATTTTCTAATACATGATTTATTCTCTCTCGAAAGGTTCTCCTCGAGTTCGCCATTAGGCTGCAACTTTGAGCTCAGCAGCAGTTTACTCGTACAACCATTCAATCCATTTCTCTCCTGTAACAGCTGATGTTCTTTTATCCTGCCAGCACTTAGCAGCGGCGAAACCCTTTCCCGAGTACATGCATACAGAGAATCTCCCTTTCGCTCGGTCTCTCACGAGCTCTGTGTCTTTTTCCTCCCCTTTTTCAAGGCTCGCTTGCGATCGTTGTTCGTACGCTGCCAACATACGACGCCCTCCTCACCGGTACCTACTCCGTTCTCTTTTACAACTTGTTCCACAGGTGTACTTTCGAACGAGACCCTATTGAACATGTGCTCATGCATTTTTACAACCTAAACTATGCATTTTTCTTGTTGTTATTATTACGTCCATTTTTTAAACCTTTCGTTTTTTATTTTATTCGAATATCAGCGATATATTAAGGTAGAACGCTACCATATCTAAAAAAGAAGGATTTTTATGCAAATTGGTAGATACGTTCGAAATTGACTAAACTATTTGCTCGAAAAATTTCAACGGGTTTCATCGTTCCGTTTCTGAGAAAATTGAATTAGTTTTTTACATTGGTTCTTATGGAAAAGGGTTAAAAACTGCAAAAAACATTGAAGAACTACCGTTGAAAAAGACACTTTTTGATAAAATTAAAACACGTACATGAATAAACTGTCAAGATCACTCTCGTTGAATTCGCAGCCATTTCACCGTACCGATTATCTGCAATCTACAAAAGAAAATTAATAAACGCAGTTTGTCTCTCTCTTTCTGGTGGACACAGCTACAAGCGCAGCAACTTCGCATCGACCGGCGACGCGCTCGCGACGCGAAGTTGGTAACACGAGAGGCTTCCCATGTTTAAGCATAGGAGTACCCCTCTCACCACCTGCCCCGCCGCAAAAGACGTAGCGTTCTACCTTAATTGAAAGGGAAAAAATGAAAATTCGCATTTTTTTTGTAAAACGCCTCGATTCCGTAGAAAACGGAGAAAAAAAAAATGTTTTCAACCTTTTTTTTCGATTTTTCCTGAAAATTTGACGCGATGTATCGAATATTTGCTCGATTTCGAACGCTGTGAGTGGCAAAACAAACGTCGTTTATCGTTTTAACGTTTGTGATCATGACGCTTACAATTTCTGAAGCTTTTTTTTTTCATTATAACGTCAATTTTCGAGAGGTTTTTTTCAAACGGTCGGGTACAGTATACTGCGACGAGTATATCAAGAATATGAAATCATTGAACATTTGAAATTTTTTAGACTATGGTGAAAAAAAACCGTAAAATTTAGCAAAAACTGAAGAATAGTTGATGAAATTTCGGACATTCCGGGGTCTTCTTCATCATTTTTTTGAGCGCTGAAACCAAAATTCGGTTAATTTTTTCACAGAGCTCATTGAAAAACACAGGGAACGAGGCAATTTTCATAATTTTTTCACTCGCCTACAATTTTTCAAGCTCTCAAGCAACCCTTGCTCGAAATTCTTGAGAATGAACACGTTCAGTCAACTCGTTGCTCGCCCCCGAAACTATTTTTTCCCTTATTTCGCGACTCCTCACGAGTTCACAGATCCTTAAACAGTATGTGCCCCAATTACAAAAGAGAATGACATATATACGTGCCCGAATCTCCACTGTGTTAACCCGAGAGAGAGAGAGAGAGAGAGAAAAGCGACTCGGGCGATACGTTATAACTCCACGTAAAAAAACACACGGATACAAACTAGCGGGAGCTTTTCCCTCTCTCCCTCTTTCTGACGTATTAAATATACACGTATACAATATCTGTGTTTTATTTTTTATTTTTTATTATGTACGATGCAACATTTAACCTCGATTAAAGTCGAGCCACGATAGATCCGCGGGGGACGAGACTTAAAGAGGATGTTCCCCCGTTTGTTGCTCCCCGGAGAAGCGCAGACTCGTCTGACGCCGCTCTTCGTGGAGTGAAAAAATCCGTCAATTTCGTACTGGTAAGTATTTCGAATCGTTAAATCGTTGCGATTATGCGCGTTTCTTCCTCATCTGGCACGCTTATACAGAGTTACGATAAATTCTGTTATCACAGAGAAGAATAAATTTTCTAGATAAACACTCTTTATCTCGTGTATACATTTTTTTTTGTATACCGAAAGCTCGTGCGGCGTTCCATTTTTCAAGTTGAAATTTATACACAAAAGATTGTCTCGTCGTTGATAAAGTCGGTCGGAATGGTGAAAAAGAGCTTTGAATTTTACTCGAAAAAAGTTCATTTTCCTCTGTTGGAATTACGAGTTCAGTTTCAATATGAATCAATTGTTCCTTTCATCATTTATAAAACAATATTTTCAGCAACGAATATGCAGATTCGTAGTATTCTATATCGCGTTTTTCTCGTTCAAATTATATGGCCGTTTTGACGCGCGAACGACAAAAAGTGAAAAAAAAAGGACTTTTCTATCGATAAACGGGTTAATGACAACGGAGCAACACTCAATCACGCTAGTAGAGTGTTCATCATCGACTAAAAACTATTGAAAAAAAAAACAGACAGACAGGGATGACGGGGGAGACAGGAGCAGAGGAGGAAGATTTTGATTCGCGTGATACGCAGCGGGGTATCGCATAATTGATTCGACACCTTCAGTCACCCGCGCACTCATGTAAATCAGCTGGTTTACATATATCTTTCAGTGCTCTGCTCGATTCACTCGCGAATGTTTTTTTTTTTTTTTTTTTTTCATCATCTCTCGACCTATAAATGAGATAGACGTTGAGCAAATTTAAACTTCACCTGTTCTACATATTTCTCTGTGGTAAGACAGTGAATAAGTGAGGGGAAGGAGGAGATAAAGCTTTGAGATAAAAAGAAAAAGGAGAGAGAGAGCCGCGAGGGATTACATTCAGAGCACAATTCGCATCAGATCTATTCTCATTCTTTCAACTCCGTTTTACCAGCCTTTTTTCATCTCTCGTATACGACGAGCAGTACATGACGAGCTCGTACGTCAGTATGTGTGTGTATGTGTGTGTGTGTGTGTGCAAATGAGTGTGCGAGTGGTTTTGTGGTACCGGAAGGTCAGACGCGTGCTGTCCGCGTTTTGGCCGTACGTCCGTGACGACCACGAGAATTTTTTTTGTTCCACCGTACTTTTTTTCCTCTCTCTTTCCTCACCGATTGTGCATTCCGCTTAATAAATATCCGCAGCAAAAAAACCGGCTTGTACAATCGAGTACGAACGGTAAAATTGGCCATGACTCATTAAAAATCATTCACAATATACTTTTTACTTTTATTTTGAAGAAATAGGATTGGCATCGTTTGCAAAATTGTTGAAAATTATGAAACCCGAAGCTCTTGCTATCTTAGGCACTTTATTTTTTTTTCGAGGAAAATTAAAAACTTTTTCGCAATCGGGAACAGCGAATAAATTCAAACGAAAAAGACATACATATTCACGATATATTTTGCAAGTTAGTATTAGTCAATTCGTTCGAGTCTCGATTATTTCTAATTAAAACAAATTGCTAAAAGGTTTAAACATCATTTATGTGGAATGATTGGCACAGATTTTAACGCGTGCTCGCAACTCCATTTTTATTTATTCTTTATCAAAGAAAATTGCTAAAGTTTTAAAAAGAATTTATAAGGAATTATTGACACACAATTTTTTCACTATAATCGTCATCATTCGAGCGGTCTCTGACGTTTGTAAAATTATACGAATTGTTGGTTTACGACTCCATTTGAGGATCATGAGACCTAACTACAGGTATGTTTTCTTTTTCATCATTTTCCTCTTTTTTCACTGTTAGTGGTCATACAAACTGAACGTACCGGAGAATGAATATATCTTATTATAATGGAATCGATAAATTATATGAAAAATGAATACCTCGTCATTTAATCGTGAAGGTAGGTAATGCTTATTCATATAGAATTAACTAGTCATTGCTATGGAAAATGGAGGAGATTCGATGTTTAACCTACTTTTTTTCGATTGGCTCTTATCTTTCGTAAAGTAAATATGAAGAGAAAAGGTGACCAACGAGTATTTCCTTTTATTCTTCATGTCCATTTACGATCTATTATATGTAAGACATTTCATGTCATTTCGACATTCGTAATCTCTGATCATGTCAATTTTTCATGTTTTTTTTTTTTTTTTTTTTTTTCGTACTAGAAACAAGCAGACACGTACTTTCGAATTTTTCGAATGGAACCTCATTTCATTTGATTTTTCTATGGTACTTTTCATGATAAAAAATCTACTTTCGTTCATTTTTGTGTAAAAATCATATTAATTAAAAAAAAGATTGATTATCGTACGATTTTCATTCGTGAAATGGAATTATTTTCATTATTGTATTGTGAAGGCATTTTTTTACGCTTTTTTTTTTTGGTGATTTTTTTTACGAACTAAATTAAGATTCAACTGCGAAATTTTGTTTATACATACTTATTCGCGTTTTGAGCACACTTAACAATTTTTTTTCAGACGAAAATCGTCGCTCATTGCTGAGGTACACGGTAACTCTCAGCTACTCATTTTCAAAAAAAACGTTTTTTTCGATTACCACGATTACGGGCATTCTGCTTATCTGAAATAAAAAAATCAAACGGCATTTAAATCTATGAAGTTTGAACCTGTCTTCGAACTAGGATTATTAAAAAATATTGAAAAGATAATTTGTGGCGACTCGTTGAACTCTTATCGTCAATTTTCGTATTTTTTCCACGACTTCATCAGCAGTTTCTATACATTTGTACTGAATAAGTTCACTAAATTTCAAAGAAATTCGTTCGATATAGATTTCGAGATATCGTGTTCACCGCAAAAAAAAAACTTTTTTCAAGGTACATTATCGTGTCCTTGAGCAATCAACGACGATTTCGGGCTGAGAAAATTCTTAAGTATGCATAAAATATATGAATAAATATGTAGTGAGAAGTTCGCAGTTATATTTTCATTTGCTTCGGCAAAAAAAATCCCAAAAAAAGCAAAAAAGAGCCTTTACACGGGATCACTCCGTTGAGGAGATTCTTATTTTTATTTAAAAAAAAATAAAGCTGCACAATTTGGCTGCGAGTCATTTTCGTTGCAAGGTTTATATTTTCCGATTTATCGCAGTTTAAAATTTAAACGAGTGAAGTTCGTTTGTAAACATCGAAAGGATCATCGGATTGAAACATTATGAGTTTCGTACTTTTTTATCCAAGACGAATCTGGAATAGAAAAGTTTATTTAAAATTTGCATTTATCGAAAAAGGTCGAACACATCGAACGAAAAAGTAAAGCGAAATGCCCGATATGCGGAAAGAACGCAAATTTTAAACGCGTTCATACATTCGGGAGTTGAATTTCGACATTTTTGAAGCGACATTCATGCTCCAATAAATGTACGTATCAAAGGTACATTTATACATCGACAAACAATGACTCTGATATATTCCTACCGTTCGTTGAGTCTCTATTAAATTTTAACTTTCATATTTTCATATACATGAGGTGGCATTCCATGCCATTTCGCGTGGCGATGCGGCCCCGACCATTTTTGCGATTTTCCTAAAATTTTCGTTCTAAAATAGTACCCAATGAAAGGAATATCCAAACCAATTTTTAGATTTTTATCTCACATCTTTCATGAGTTACAATTTTTCAAAAAAAAAAACCCAGATTTAGCGAGGTTCAGCTCGGAAACGTGTTTCAACGACGTCTGTATATCTGTGGAAATTTCACACTTTCAGAAAAAAAAAGAGGAAACATAATAAATCAGCGTTTTCACCGCTTTTTCCGCATCTGAAGTAAATAATATTTTGTTTTCAAAGATGATAGTCATGTTTTATTATTTTCCAAAAAATTCTCTAAAATAGTATGACCAGTTTCACGACTTTTGACGCTGCTCCGATCGTGGGCCTATTTTTTCTTCTATTTTTTTATTATATGGAATTTTTTTTCATATGAACCTTATCATCACTACAGATGTATCTGATTATGATTATTCATATAAAAAATTTCAATTTTCTGAAAATGAAAAAAAAATTCAATATTGCTTCGTGCACGAAATTGCAGTTTTTTTCACAAAAATTCATGGAAGAAAAAAAAAAAAAAAAAAAAAACAACTTTTTTGCAAGAAAAAAACTTCAATATTAGAAAAAAAATAGAAAAAAATGTGTCCATGATCGGACCAGCGTCAAAAGTTCTGAAATTGATCATATTATTTTAGAGAATTTTTTTAAAAAAATAAAAAATGGCAATAATCTTTGAAAACAATAGTTTTTACTTCAGATGCGAAAAAAAAATTGACAACGCTGATTTATTTTGTTTCATCTTTTGTTTCCTGCAAGTATAAACAAAAATGGAAAAATTCGATGTGGTAACATTTTTCGATATATGTCAATTATTTCCAGAGATGTTGAAAACAGGCGTTGAAACGGTTCCGAAACCCGCTGAATCTGGGTTTTTCGAAAAATCGTAATACTTGAAAGGCGTGAGATGAAAATCTGAAAATTAGTTTAGATATTCCTTTCCTTGGGTACTATTTTATAAAGAAAATTTCAGAAAAATGAAAAATTATCGGGGTCATGGTCGCGCGAAATGCCGTGTGGAATGTCTCATATATTTGTAATATCTCCGTTTGCTATTTTCTCCGAAAATATGACGAGAATTCCATAACTTCTCAAGCATTTTTGAAAATAATGAAAACAATGTTCGTCATTGCTGGTACAAAAAAAAATGGATTGAGAAATGTCATGGATGAACTCAACGAATAAGAAAGGTGCAATAAAAGAAAATAATGAATAATTGTAACGATGATCCCTCATGATAAAAAGGAGAACGCGTTACAATGTTTCGATTGAAATTGTGAGACCTTATGCCGATTATTGCATTTTGTGAAATTATCGGGCGTTATACGGTCAAAAACACTTTGGTAATGGAGCGTTGAGTGTGTGGGATAATAATGCGTCGAGACACTCTCATTGCTTATGAAAGCATAAGATAAATTGTTGTGGAGTAAAAGCTGCTGCTGCTGCTGCAGTTGAGGAGTGTCAAGCGCAACACTTGTGACCGATAAATGGACTTCATTGGATCCGAATCCAACTGGTTTTCGTTTATGACGAGTCTTGCACACGATACCCGATCAGCTACTATTCTTCATTCGAAATACCCGCTGGACGAAGTATTTTTATCCCGATCTTACGATTACGTGACGTCTATCTGTAAAATTTTCTTATTTAAACCCTAAAACGTTTAATAGACATGAGAACAATTCGATTTAATGCAATAAATCGTAATTGATATGTACGGTCAACTTATCATGCAATGATATAATCGAGAGAGAGGGAGAGAGAGAGATACATTTGTAAGAAAAAGCGATAAAGGAAACGACGACGAATGCTCCCATGAATCATCGAATAATCATTCTCAACGTAAACTTACTTCGTTAATCTTTGACTTTCCACAAGCTCTCATCTGTACTGAGCTTTTCACAAGGCGAAGAAGACGCATCCCTTCAAGGATGCAACGGTGCCAGAAACCTCGATAAATGCAGCTTTCGGACTCTCGAAGCTGCGAAAACGACTCGGAAAAAATATTTTTTCATAAAAACACATAAGCAACATCTAAATAATAACAGCTATACGATATTTTTTAACTATGAGAATATGTAACAAAGATTTGAGTTCAATTGTAAATGGAGCTCACTCCCGAATAGTTATAATACACTGTAACGAAAAAATAATGAAGAATTAATGGAACAGAGGATCGAAACATCGATTCAGATGGAATTTTCAAAAATTAGGAGAAATTAATGAGGAATTTGATAAAATGAAGACAAGAAATTAACGAAAGAAGGTCTCGAATAATCGAGTCAGTTTTATTTTACAAAAATAGTCGATTTCCTCGAGAAAAAGAAAACGTTGTTGTCCGCAATGAAATTCGCTTATTTTCAATCAAAATATTTAGTTCGAGGAACAAATTATCTCTCACAGCTTGTATACTAATGATTTTGTTCTTCATTATCAAGCATGTCCTTGCGTTAATTGATCCGTATTCTACTAATTAAATAATCCTTGTAATCTTGAACTAACAAAGCATCGTTACAATTAATTGGAGAAAAATGCAAGTTTATTAATCCGAGTTCTGTTCTCAATCTCAATGTTAAATATTGATTGAAAGCTTCTGACCAAGCTACATTCCTTCATGTCAATAATCCCCCCTTGTTCTTGATTATTCAACGGAATGTCATTAATATCATGTGTTGCACTTGCCATGAGAATGGCACAGATGTTGGTACTGCCTGATTATTGAATAAACAACGAAATAGACATCTGCTGTAATATTCCTTATTTCTATATATTGTTATGCCAGTGATAAAAACAACTGGATTTCACTTGCATCCATTCTATTTGATAAGGATTAGCTTCGAAAAGCGTTCTCACGCTTTTCTCATTGCATCAGCAAAAGTGACCGTGAGAGACCGACCGTACTACGTTCGACCACCGCGCGTAACTTAGGCGTAGTAATACATCTTAACCCTAACAATAAGGTAGATTCTTTTTTTAAGAGTATGAATTTAGTCTAAAGCGCTCCTTCGACTTGGCACGATCTCGAGAGACGTTGCCCGGAAAGATCGAAGTACGAAAAGAAAGAAATTTGTAAACTATGAAAGAATTACAAAATTATATGCCAGAATGAACTTATGAATATACACCAGATGTTAAATTTATATTGTCCCAATCTATTTTTTCCCCAATAATGTGGCATAACTTAAAATCTATTGCATTAATTTTCTGACAGAATCATGAGCATTGAATTGATGATAACGATATTGACGGTAATCAGTTGACAATATAGATTTTGAAGAAAGAGATTCACTAATAAAATTATAAATTCTGAACTGAACATGAATTTTTTATATTTAACAATTATAGTAAAAATACCAAGAAGACAGTTATTAAAAAATGTTTCTGCACTCTCTTTCACTAATTATTACTGTCAATATTATTATCATTCCGTCAAAAATAATGCACGAATAGATTTTAAGTTATATGAGACATTATTGGGGAAAAAATAGATTGGGACAATATAAATTTAACATCTGATGTATTTTCATAAATTCATTCTGGCATATAATTTTGTAATTCTTTAATGTTTCCTATTCAACTTAATGAAGGATGAGAGTAAAGTTGTTACGTGCAATTCAAAAAGTCATTTTTAATGCCATAAACATGAAAAAAAATATGGTAAACTGGGACATTTGAAAAATTCATAGCTCACTAACAAGGAAAAAATCATTCAAAAAAACTATATAGTTGTTTAAGCATAGAATAAAGTATATTCCCTGAAAATTTCAAGCCATTTCATTTTGGTAGAAAAAAGTTACAGCTATCTGAAAACAGCACTTTTTCAGAATTCAACTAGCTTTAAGAGGCCGTGTACAAAAAGGAACTCGGTAATCTATAAAAATTCGTATATTTCGTTATAGAATATACCCAGATGAAAAATTTGAGCCGTATTAAAGTCATCTACTAGAAAAATTATCGCTCCGACAGCGTTTCAAAAATACGTCAACTTTTGTAAAAATACCAATTCAAGAAAAAGGTCTAATATATATATGAGGTATTCCACGTCAAACCGGCAGACTTTTTCCCTGACCCTCGCCGATTTGGTTAATTATGTCTATATATATAAATCTGTCCGCTAAAAAATGCTTGTCTGCTTTTCAATCGAAAACGGCTGAACCGATTACAATGAATCTTTCACGAGATTAAAGATCACGATTCAAACTGAGTTTGTGGTTTTGTAAAATTTCCTTATCTCAATTTTTACAGAAATGCAAAAAAAAAATTTAGCAATTTCATTCAATATTAAAATTTCAAAAGTCGTCTGCAGTTGAATACTATCGATAAACGAAAAAATCGTTTTACTAATTTGAAACACATTGGAAAACGAACAAAATAAGCGGTAACTGAATGTTCAATTCGGTATAGAAAAAAAGTTACAGCATTTTTAATGAAATAATTAAAAATTTGTAAATTGAAAATCTTCTGTTTGATTACTTTATTCAGAAAAGAATAATTACGCCTGAAATTGAAAAGGAAACGCAAAAAGATGGCTCATGTTACGTAATAATACTTTTTTTTTTATAAATATTTAAAGACAATTTTTATTCCTTATTCATCATCATATTATATAAAACTGATGAAACTCTGAACGGAATAATTCATGTATCTAAATATTCTATAATGTGTGGTTTTTAGTGAGGAAGAATACCACACACCGGTGTAGTGCAGACGCTACCCTTTGTCTCATGTAAAATATTCCACAATCCATTAAAAACAGAAAAAAATTAAGGAGTTTCGGTACAAAAGACAAAATGTTAAAAAATTAATGAAATTTGGTGATAATGTTCTTCAACATCAAGTACGAAAAGACAAATTTTTTCAAAATTTTCTTCTACCTAGTTATCGAGTAATTATGCATTAAAGCAGATTTCTTATGCCCGAAGTGTATACCTATATATATGGAAACACTATGCTTATACACGTGAACTTTAGTCTTCAATTACTCGATAACTGTGTAGAAGAAAAATCTGAAAAAATTTGTATTGTCAAATTTGGCACTAAACGAATATGTTCACCAAATTTTATAAAATTCTTAACTTTTTGAAATTTTTTGTGTTTTTAACATGGTTTAGCATGGCAACATTGTATCGCCTGTACCGAAACTCCTTAAAATAAGAAAAATTATCAGCTAGAATAGGCTAGATGCTCCTGCTCTATGCAGCGGGCGAAGCCCGCACGCACAGCTAGTTTTTTAATATGATTATATGAAATCTAAAATACACCCTGGAATTTTTTCAGATTTTTCTGAACAGCCATTAAAAAAAAAAAAATCCAAAAAAAAGCCCTTTTTTAAAAATCTGAAAAAATTCCTAACAAACGCCGATTATATGCCAAACATTCTAAGCTACCGCCCGTAGTGGAAGTACGATTTTTTCTGTGTGTTAATCGGCTAATAACGTTGAAAATTTTTTAAAAATGCCGAAAAACACTTACTCTGGCCCAATAGTTGAATATTTGGGTACCTAAAACTAATTTTCGTCACAATTTTCGAAAAATCAAATAAAATATATGGACCTTGATCAGCAAGTAGTTACGAATTCCCAATATAATAAGATTATACGTACAATATTTGAAGCTATTACACCGGTCATGGAAGGATCTTTTTCTAGAGTTGGAAAAAAATAGATTCACATAATATTTGATAAAATTGAATAAAACTATTGAATGAATACCTCAACTTTTTGCCTGGCTCAATTTTTTTTTGTATTTTACTGTTAATAAAATTGTATTGTTAATAAAATTAACAAAGGAGACGTACCATTTCACATTGAGCTAATCTCAAATAGTTCATTTTGGATTATTTCATCCAACGCTCGCTAACTTATGATCAAAAATCTTGATGAATTTATTCTCATTGCTATAATTGATTTCCAAAACGTAACACGAATAAACATTCAGGCCAAACAATCAAAATGTGTACGCGATGCCGGCTTTTTGAAATTGGTTTTTGTGGGAGTGCGAAGTGCTCGAACAGCAAGTGAAGCAGGAAAAACAGAAAAATTTTAAATCATGGTATAATCGATTCGGCTGCAGGGGTGGCCTTGAATTTTTTTTACGTGATTAATTATTTTGTACAAAGAATTCCATATGTTTTAAGACTACTCTGATTGAATTCTTTCGATATTTAACTCTCCAATTTTCGCAACATACAGAGAATATAGATGTGATTGATCTAGCCCGACAATGCTTGTATCAAATTCCAAAAAATCCGACAAAAAGGTAACATTACTGTCAATATTTTCTGAGAATTTAAGATTTTTTAGCTGATAATTGGGGCAACGGAAAAAAAAAGATTAAAAATCACGAAAAAACAATGCTTTCATCAATGAAAATAAAAAATCACCTTATTTTTTAAACACTCTAATCTAGAGACGTGGCGGCGTCTTGACGCCAAGTATTATATAAATGTACTTGATAATATTGATAATGATATAAAAATGAAACTTTGAGCTCGAATAACTTTAAAATCAATAGACTTAGCGAAAAATCATAAGAGTCCTTTTTTGTAGAGCGTCAAATTTTCTATGAAAACATGTATGATCTGTAATTCTGAATTTCTTTGTCCCAGAGTTATAAAATTGTAAAAAACCAAAGAAATTTTTCTCATGTTATTTCCATAAAAAACTTACGTTGGAATGCGGACTATCTTAGAGTTAATATTAAGAGCTCAAATTTTCAGGGAATTTTTTTTTATTAATTTATAATTTATTAATTTTATTAATTTTTTATAATTTAACTTAAATTCAAGTCTCTCTTTCAAATCCGTGATTCAAATACCCGCAATCTTTTTCGAGACGCCAAATAAATCGATGGAGATTAAATCGTAATTGTGTGGTAAAAGTTATTCCCAAGTAAAAACTGTAAAAAAATCATAAAAAATGAATGCAAAATAGTAAAAAAATGTACTTTTTCATTTGAATCGAGAAGAAAATTCGAAATTGCATCCGTAATTGAAATAAGAATATTTTTATTTTCAAATGAACATTGATCGCAGTATAGAAATTATGATAAATTAACGTTTGAAAAACAAATTAAATTATATCACTTTAAAAATATAAAAATGAAATTTTATTTATTTATTTATGAAAATAACTAAAATGATGATAAAATTTTGAGAAAATTACGTAAATTTATAAGGAGGTAAAAATCCAATGTAAGGTAGCGCGAAATGACTTGTTAAACGACTCATGTACAAAGCACGAATCAACAGAAGACGACGATGCATTCTCGCGATATACTTTCAAGGGTGAAAGGCATTAGCCGCTCTTTCTCTTGCACTCTTCCGTCTCTGTTTCATTTGCTGATCTTTTCTCGCTCCTCTCAGCTTATAAAGATGAGCTCGGACATGAAACAAATGTCTACGATATCGTACACAATAAGAATATCACGACGTAATTTCTTTCGTGCGTATCGTTCATGTGGGAACGTTCGCGCGAGGAGAATGCAATCCGATGGGCACAACTATCAACAACATTTAAATCCAAATTAGAATAAACGATCACAAATCGCATATTTACACCGGTAGAAAGTTCGTCTTTTTTTATTTGTATTACAACGGCGCGCATTCGTTAATCTCGTAATGCATGGATTAAACGAGAAAAACACTAATCTCATTAGAATTCGATTTTGCAATCAGCCATTTGAACAAATCCTTTGTAAACGCGAAGGCATTTTAACCTTTGGTATTTTCGATCGAGTTGTGCAGATTCGTAATCACGAGAAAAGATTTCGAGAAAACGCATCGCATCGAGACTTTTTAGTGCTATGTCTATATGAAATACTCCGGTACGTTTCTTCATAGGTTCGGAACGAGGAAGAGATTGCGTGAGAACTAAAATCATTTTGATTAATCGATATCCGTATCAGAAATACTGAAATATTACGAAGGAAAGTTTCAAATTCAAACAACTTTTATCCACTCACAATCTCTCATCCGGAGTCACGAAAAAATAAGCAGCCCTGTTTCACGCTCTTTTGCATGTTTCCCTTTGTCCCGACTACTCTCAGGAATTGTTCAGGAAGTACCTGGCACTATTTCCTTTCCGTTTGCCACAGAGAATCAATAATTATTCTCTCCTTCAATTAGCTGAAACTCAATCATCAATAATGGGAGCACGCAAAATGCGTAATAACACACGATCGATGTCAAATTTACTCGTAGAAGTCCTACAAACGTCGTCTAGTTCTCGCGTATACGGATTCACCGAGACCGTCGAGTGTCGTAGGCTTTGCCAGAAAGCCCTGCCAGATTCTACCCGTACCGCGGAATTCACTACGTCAAGGTCCCTTTTAATACATGTAGAAACAATGTATATGTAGGGTGTCTGACGAGGGGAAATCGATACCGTAAACTCCAACTTGGGACCGAATTTCAGGTAGAAAAGTCTAGTAAAGCATTTCAATCAAGTTTTCGTCTGATAGCCGGATCAAATTGTCATTCAAAACGGAAGGTGTGTGTGCTTTTCGATCGTGAATACTACCGAAACGGTTGGAGATAGAGCAAAAGTCTTAAGGACCAATTTTTTAGAGGATCAAATTTCCTACAAATAAGATTTAGGCAATATTATCATATCTCCAGTAGTTTAGGCTGCAAAAGTGGATTTCTTCGAAGTGGATTTTTTCTATCGACTTCCAGTGCTCAAGTAATGGAGATAGAGACATTCTCCTCAAGACTTTTTTGCAAGAAATTTTATGCTCTACAAGATTGATTCTGAGGTATTTTGCTCTATCACCGTTTCGACCGTGTATACGCCATAAAAGCACGCCTCATCCAATTATTTTGTTCCGTGTTCCGACTCAAAATTCCGTTTGGTAATGTCACACCCTCTATATCGAAGTGTACGATGCTGCGTGGGCAGTACCGTGGCCACGCATATGAACCAAACTGATCGTTTTGTATTCCATATTCAACCATTTACCTACCTACAATTTCTATGATGCATACCATCGGGTTATAAACATTTCACAGTTCACGAGTAATTTACACGAAATTCTGTGGTAATAGAACAATTCCCACGCGTCAAATCCTGCCAAAACCATCGAATGTCAACGCGAAAAACCAATAATTGTCTATCGGTGTGAATACAGTGATATGATAGTCGCTGTGACGTGTTAATGAAGATTGAATGATATCTAAAAGCGAAAAATTATAGATTCGATTGAAAAAAGTCATGAAATATTGAAAAATTGAATATTCTTTTATTTTCTATACGTCGAAATAAATATTGGCCGCCTGAATTCTTAATAAAAAATTCGAGATTTGAATGGAAAAAATAAGATTGTATGAAAGAAATGTTGATTTTTTTGTTGCAGCGGTAAATGATCGGTTTCGGCTCGAGCTCGGAAGCACTCGAAGAAAACGACGAAGCGATATCATCGCTTTCGGGAGGGAAATTGAAGGACCTTAATCGTAAAATCGTAAAATCAAGAACAAGTATAAAGAAAAAAGAACATAATTTGAGAATATCATCAGAGTGGTGTCCAAAAAATCGATTTGACGAAAAGCATAAAAATCACAACGCGTCACGCGGGGGTCGTTGGTCTATGGGGGGCTCCGCATCATCAGCGGTCCCCCTGCAATTCAAAGTCACCGATCGATTCGAATTGTTGGAACGGCGCCAGTGGTGTCTTGCAGTCTCGTACGACTTCTGGCACGAGCTTTGGTACAGGAACAGGAGGTGACGTTTCTAACATCACAACTTTGCGACCCAAGCAAATGAAGAGTCCCTCCAGTATCATGAGGCAGTCCAGCCTCACCAAACTCGGTTCCATGATTAACACAGCAGTCAACAAGAGAGCCAGTAAGTTTTGTAAACGCATTAACCACGAGAGCATACTCGTAAATATAATGGTTTCTTATTTATTTCAGACGAATGTAGCAAATCTCGAAAGTATTAAAATTAAAGAGGTTCATCTCGTAAACGAATTAACAAACAGATATTGATGAAAAATAATTGAATACAGCTATCAATATCAACGAAATCACTTGTCAAAATTTCAAACCTTTAGGATACTTTGTTCCAGAGAAAGTAATAAAGATTTTCTAATTTGAGGATATACAAGCGGGTCGTACCAGTCAATAGACAGTTTTTCGAGGCAATTTTGGAAACAAGCTTATCCCGAGTCACCATATACAACCCAATATCATTAAAAAATGCAATGACAATTTTTAGGATAAGTACACTTTTTCAAGTTTATTCTATTATGGAATTCGAAGTGTTCAGAGTTTTCAATTTGACTCAGTGGTATACAGCGGAACATTACTTTTGACAACGCGGCTCGCACATAGTCAATTCACAGCTGAGTTTCGAGGTAAACATAACCCCAAAAACGCCATCCTTTTTGACAGCAGGAATAGGTTACGTACATATGTATACGTATATATGTTGTGTAGCATTTCGATGTGCGACGTTGCCACAACTTTACGGGGTTATAAAATCATAAAACGTCGCGACGATATAACTCAATATTTCTAATTCGGATGTTCGTTGACCCCCTTTTTTAATGTACTATCAGAATCTGCGATATTTAACGAACGTAATTGACGTGTTCTTCTCCTAGAGCATCTGATACCGAAATATATGAATTTTTCAGTTCTAGTGACGAGAAAGACATACTCATCATAATGCGATGTGTAAAATTGTGCATTATTCAATCAATAATATCTCGATCGAAAAGTCATTAAGGTGTCTTGAAATTTCACAGGCATCAAGTATCACACTTGCACTATAGTATATAAAAAAATTATAATTATAACACAGTTCCTTATGCGTTTCTGTGATTTTCCCGTGTCTGTAAACACCAAATTCGCAAACATTGACAATCAGTTTCGAAGGAAACTTCTATAAATGCTAAAAAAAAATATCCAAAGAACTTTTTGACGACTTCGTAAATTCCATTCGATACTTATGAGGGATTGGAATAAATGGATTTGTCTCGAAGAATGAGGTTAAACGCAATAAACATACTGAGCTGACTACGCTTAATTGTCGTGACAGTTTTTTGTTTTCACTTGCTCGGTACCGGATGAACTTCCTTAAGGTGATCTATCAGTTGCGTGAGTGTGAGAGGGATAGCTGCAAAGTAGGTATAGTTACACGGTTTACTCGAACATCCTTGATTTTTCGAGAATAATAAAAGTTACACGATGTTCTCTGATAAAATGGGAATAGCGTGTAACTCATATTTTCTTTTAAAAATCAAGCAGGTAGAAGTATCAGGTATCATGGTGGTATAAGACATTTTTTTTTACGAAGCCTCAAAAAATTGTGCATGGGTAGATTCTTTAGATCATATTAGCTCATAAAATATATAGTTTGCGAGCAAAATTATTCATTTTTATTTAATTATTACCGGAAACAGAAGTACGATTGTGTCACTACCAACTTGAGAAAGTACAGCATTGACCATTAACAAAATTAAAAAAAACTGCGTCTTTGGATTTTTTGCGTGTCATAAAATAAAATTTTGAGTGCAACTATCACTCTTGTTCGTGTTAATATAAACTACGAGGAGGTAATTTATTGTTGTCAGGGATTAATGGTAAATGTGTAGTCATATCGTACCAACATCAAGCCTTCCAGTTGACAGCATCTTTCGCTTCACACCATGCAATGCGTTTGCATACGACTTATTCTCAACGTAAACACAACTAAGAGTGTATGCGTGCGGCGTTGCCACAACGATTTCACTCACTGGTCAGAATTCGTGATTTTTCACGAATGCCGCGCGTAGTCCAAAATGTGCCGAGTGCCAAGGGTGGTTTCTTCGACGAGACACAAGTTTAATCGGTAGGCGAAGAAATTAGTCTACAAAAATTCAAAAAGTCTCAAAATTGAAATATATACATCTTCTTTCCTTCCGAATATTTCACCTCAACCCCAAGTTCGAAATAAGTATCGTCGCATAAAAAAATTCGAAAAAAAAAAATCTGGAAAAATTTCAAAATGTCTAAAATGAAGAAATAAAACTTTCTGGTACCTAAAATTTTTGCCACGAAACCCATAATTTTCCAATTACGGAAATTGATATACCTGGGGAAACGGAGTTTCTCTCCTTCGAAATGTCGTTCATTAAACTCATTTATCTATAAAATCGGCGAAATAGTATGGAAAAGAGTGCGGAAACTTTTTTGGACTTTTGTCCGGAAACTTTCCGACGGTAGTGTATATCCGCCATTTGCAATCGTTTATCTTGGGGTTATATCGTCAAAAAATATCATTCGCATGTGTCAACATCTTACTCGTGTAGCTCCGTGAAAAATCTGCACATGAAATTATTTCATTTCTTCGGTGTTCGGTGGCCGAAAAAAAATTGTAAAAAATCACAGAGACGCCGTATGATCTCCGGAATAAGATATATTTTTTTTTGTTATTTAATCCTCGACTTCCAACGTTTTTCCTTACGTATGATTTGCTTGGAAATTTTCACCCACCGGGTTTTCGGCATCGTTGACTACAAATTTTAGTTGAAAAATTTGAAAATCCGCGACAGAAAGTCCGAACAACTTGACTCTTTGAAAGTTTCTCCTTGAGTATGATCTTCTTGAAAATTTGCACGCACAGGCTTTTGAGATCAATGATTACGCAAAAAAAATCGAAAATTTGGGACAGAAAGTTCGAGTAATTTGACTCTTTGAAAGTTTCTCTTCAAATATGATCGAAGATTTGCACCCACAGATTTTTCAGATCATCGATTACGAATTTTAATTTTAAAAAGTCGAGAATCTGCGCGCGTTAGAAAGTCCCGAGTTTTGACTATATTTTTGATGCTCAGCAATGGGACAATCTTGTAATAAGTTTATATCTTTCTGTTTCATCAACGTAGATATAATATTAACAAATTAAAAAGATTAGTTAAAAACAAAATGCCTGCACGATTCGCTATTTTTAATGCAATCGTTCCACATCCAATCGAACACGATGATTTTTAAGTTCAACCGAAAGTTGACTCGTCATGAAGGCGAAATGGAAGAAAATATTTTATGAGCAATGGAGCAATAGGCTCATGGACTCGGATTTGCACAAAGTCTAAGGGATTTCGTGATCTCGGTCATTGCGAGCATCACAGCCTCGTCGTATTTCCTCTCATCATCTCTTCATTTCTGGTTCTTCCGTTCGTTGGTTTTGTTTTGACTCATTGTCGTCCTAGAAGCTTTCTCCCATCGTGAGTTGCTTGAATCCATATTAGAGAGTCGTACGATTTTGCCTGGCATCAATGGGCCTCACATACAAATTCTGCCTAGCAATGCTCTGTATCTCTGTGTCTTGTTCTTCCTCGTATATCCATTGTTTACGAGTGGGGTGGTAGGTCGACCCTGGCGATAATACGCGACTGTTGAGATAATAGGAAGAGAGGGAAGAAAAGTAAAGTAGCACAGTCAGATCAGAGTTGTGTCTCCTCTTTGTGGATTGGAGAACTTGGCTTCGGGCATAAAGAAAGCAGCACAGAATGAGAAAGCGAGAAAAAGAGAGGATGAGAGGGGCAGATAAATAGAAAAACAGAGAAAAAAGATGTTAAACGTCAACGCGTTGTTATTGGTCCTGACAGGAGAAAACTCGAGGAAGGAGCTTGACAGAGTCGGTAGACGCGTAAGCGCGAAGAAGCATGTATCGTTTCGGCCTTGGACTTGAGCATTTTTTTACCGTTCTCCATTCTCATCTCTCCGGTGCCTATTTTACCTCCCACTGACTTTTCTCAACTCTGCTGCTGGTTACGATATAATGTATTATCTCGTTGGAAGCTTTAGCTTCCTTCCTCTTTAATGGAGTGCGGTACGCAGCGAGGACATTTTAGCTCGATACATACTTTGGAATGCACGATATACGCGCTACCGGACTACCGCTTTACATATATAAATATGTATATATATACACACACACACACACTTATTTCGCTTAATGAAAAAGTAAATGGGACAGTGGTCGGACGAACGAACACGGATAGAACGACGACATCGACGTCAAGCTATCAGCAAAAGCCTCGACGAAGGACAAAAACCACGAGGATTTCTACATGTACCGCTGTCTTCTATATCATCGCTCCTCGGACTATCGCTCTATGCATAGCACTTTAGCTCGAACTATTATTCACTCGTGAAACCATTATCGTACGTGATCTACGCCAGTCATAATGCCTATCGCTCTCCCACTCTCTCTCTCTCTGTTTCTCGCTCCCTTTCTCTGTCTTTTCCATTAATATTCTTATAGATCTATATGAAAACACACACGTGCGTCTATCCGTATTAAAAGCGACAAGAATTTATCTACGTATAAGAAACGACACCTCTTTATCGTTGCATTTAGTTACGACTAGTCAACTAAAGTCACGCTTTAACGAATATTCCACAACGAAATTAGTCGTCGCGAAGATAGTAACTTTGATAACCGGATTAACGCGCACGAGTTTTTTTTTTTTCAGATATTTGAATTTTTTTCGTCTAATTATTGCATCGTTAGGATGAAATTTTCAATAGAATTATTACGAACGAAGAAACGATTAAAATAATATTAATGTGCATCATATGCTGGTCCAACTCTCAACTCTCAACTTATTGACTATTTCTTCTGCTTAATTGAGATTGGCAACAGAATTTAACGACGAGTTGAGCCAATGAGATGATCGATCAAGAGGTGCCTGCTCGAATCAACGAGGCAATAAAGCACGGGCTTTATAAATTGATAGATGTATCACTCTGTGAAATGTTCGTATTTGTATCGATGAGTCGGGCGTTGACCGAAACTCGTGAGACATCACGGGACGCCGGTTGAATTTTCGCTGCTTCAAATTTTCTCAAAGCTATTATATCGCGGTTAATCCGTTTCGCACGATAACAACGCTTATTTGGTTGTTATACCACAGGCTCGTTACCGAATCGCTTCGAACCTTTGTTTTCACACGCATCACATGGTATGCGAGAAAGCGTCGTTGAATGCCATTTATTTATGTCCGGAAAAATAAACTAATCGAATGGAACTTATAATATCGCGATAAATTTAACAACCTTCAAATCCTCGTAAGCGATGAGCTCGACTCGTAATCGTAAAAAATCTCGAGCACCCAATACCGTTGACGATTATAATACAGTGAAACCGAAAACACGCAATGGAATATATGGTTATCGTGACTCCATCGTTAAAACACACGACACCAGGGACCAGCGTAACAACTACTCGTATTGTGAGTATATAATCAAAAAACAAGATTTTTGTCTCATTTGGTTAGGAAACCAAATAAGAATAAACGGTTGTTGACACTTATTTTTCACTAGCTGTGCCTGCCTGCGGGCTCTGCTCGCTGCGTCTAGCCTAGTCTAGCTGTGAATAATGCTTTTTTTCACTCATACAAATTTGGACTCACCAAATTTTAACGCATATACAAAATACAAATAATGATTTTAAGAAATCTTGCACGAGAGAGGTCACATCGGTGTACTCTCGACTTCGCCAATAACTGAATATTTTTATACATTTACTATCTCGTCCATTCGGACGTTTAAAATGAATAAAAATTGACAAGATTTGTTGTGGTGTTAGAAACTGCAGCGTTTGACACATCGATTCTCTGATGAAATATCAATTCGAATCAAATTCAGCTTGTTCTGAGACTGAAATTTCGAATTATTTGCAAAAATTACGCTCATTTTTGGTCAAATAGATTCTAAAAAAGTTATTTTTTTTCGAAATTTTGATTGATACGGTCCATGCAGTAATTTTCAAAATTTTTCATCTCATGTACTAAAGTTTGTGAAAAAAATGCCTTACCTCAAAAAAAAAAAAAAAAAAAAAATCAACGAAACCTCGAGAATATTCGAAAAACATCGATCATTTATTGGCATTTTATTTCATTCGAGGATCCAAAAATCTTCGATTCCATTTCTCTAAAAATTTTCTGTTAGGCGGTAAAAAGAAAAAAGTCAAGATCGAACGATGCTTGAAATCGCGAGTGGGAAATATTCATAAATGATTATTAAAAAAAAAAAAAAAAACCATGGGAATAAGGCTCGAGGAAATCTGACGAGTGAACGAATCGAGGCTGAATAACTGACGAGGAGAAAAACGTCCTAGAGACGACCTCTCGCTAGTTTCCAGAGCAAAAGCCAACCCCATTTTTTCCTTCCTCTATACTATTCCACTCACGCTGTGCATCGGATCCTCTAATATCACTTAAATTCCTATGTGATAACTTGAAATATTGGAGAACTCGAAGGTACGATATATGATAGGAGTAAAAAATAAAGAAGTATTCAAGGCGTAGGAATGTTGCGAGCATCAGTCGTATGGCGACTGAGATGCGAAAAATCGATTGTGTTAATGCACAGCCCGGAGACTGTAATGATTAGCGAACAACTTCTAATCCGTTTTCGCTGCTACGTATCCGTCTGTAGATCCAGCATCATCGTGCTCGTTTCATATTGGCTTTTCCACGTTGAATCGAACGATTTATACTATTCGCTAAAAGATTTGTTGATCTTTCAAATTTCTATTTCTTTTTTTTTTTTTATCGTTTTCAGTGATGTCTTCATTTATAATATCGTTAGAAAAAAAAAACAAACTTTTTATGAGCTTGACTTTGTGGTGGACCGACGGTCATTCTCCGGAGGAAAGGAGAAAATTGGCTGTTAAGCTGTCTCGCTTGACTCGGAATTGCCCATGTATATGTGATCCTCATCGCAGGCACACAGTTTTCTTTTCTTTGTCATCTGACTCGCTCTTTCTTACTGTCAGCAACTGGATAGAGTCAGTGTTTGCTCTCGAATCGTCGAGTTCTCTCGAGCATGTAAATAACTGTACCGGAGCATATAGCTTACACATATGAATACGCGCGAACGATAATCTGGAGGCCCTACAGACACTTAACCCGAGCAGAGCTTGCTTCGGTCCAGTATTTCATTCGACGCGGTACTCAATAGAGTGTCAATCTCTTATGAGTTTATCCGCTTCTCAGTGTCCGTTGTACGACAACCGAATTGAATAAAAGAGATCGGGCAAAATTGATCGATTGTTATTGATAGTCGATTCTGCGAAAAGTTGGAACGAACTTTTAAATTTTCGCCTTATTATACTCTGTTCGGAAATCAGTGTCAATGGATTATTAAATGAAAACGATTGAAAAAATAAAAAAATGCCGATGTGTGTTTACGCTTCAAGAATCATATTGAACGCACTCAAAAATAAACGACTAGCGTCGAGAGGGCTGCTACGAGGGCTCGAGTATACTATTACTTCACGCATTGTCCGCTAGTCGCTCGAGAAGCGCTCGCTTTTTCTGTTTCATTCTTATTGTTGTTGTTTTCTTATTTAAGTTCGGTTTGACGCGCGAGTCGCGAATCGTCGATTTTTTATTCGCTCACTCGAGAAACTCGGACGTGCTTCGAGTACTAATATATTATTTTTTCATATACACGAGTAAAAGTGGGAATGCGATGCGGTGCGATTGTGTTCGTCGTCGTTGAGTTAGACAAAGTCAACGAATCGTTCATGATTCTTAGACCTCCAGGATCATCTTTCCGCTCGATTTCGTGCAACGTGTTTCTTCGGGACCGATTGAAAAAAACTCGCGCGTTTCTTTCGACGCTTTTCTGAGCCTTTATTTATTGTTTTCCTTCGCTTTTTGTTTTTCGAAATAATAATTTATGTCTTGTGACGAAAAGGGATAGAAATTTATCTCGTGTGTGCTTTTTATTAAACGCCATAATAAATCGTGTGATATATATCGATGGATAAATAGACATAATTTTTTTTATAATGGATGACGAAAACGTTTCGGCGTCGAATTCCTCGTCGAACCGATCAAACTCAGGATATCGCTCGCCCAAAGCTCTCTCTCTGCGCCAACTCCGAGAACGCGGACCTCTCTTCTCTTCCCTTGAAGAGTTGCGCGACAAGCTGACCGAACTCTTAGGTAATTCGCGGCTTTTGTTTTTTGTACAAACGGCATTGTTGTGCCTTTCTTAAACGTGTTATTAATGGCACCGCCGCGCGTCACCGTCAAGTTATTGAACCGTTTTCTCTCGGGACAAAAAAGACTGCCAAAAAAGCGTTTTTCACTAAACATTTTCCCGGACGATTGAACAACATTTTACATAAAAAAAACTTTCAATAAAATTACTTTCTCAAGTCTTATAACAAAATTATCTTTTTCAAGTATTTGATAAAAAAAAAAATTTAATGAAATCATCTTCAGTTGTAAAACGCGATTTTCAACTCAATATTTTTCGCCACGAAATAATAGACTAAATCTTTTCGAAAACAGTAGCAATTCTAATTTACTTTTTTTTTCACTTTTGACCTATTAAAATACTAACGTGTAGAATAACTTATCGCTAAAAGCAGCGAGGAAAATAGATCTCACGCGTTTCTTCCTCATCTGTGTATAATCGTTCGCAAGCCCTCTTTATAAGACAACATATTGATCAATTTTGGCTTTCCAACAGTGGAATAAGCTTTATGATCATGAGCTGCTATATGTACAAGAGAATGAGCAAGCAATGTGCCCTCGCCATTTGCCAAATTTCTTTTCTCATCATTCTGTTTTATATACTACGTGAAGCGCTCGCTGGTTTCTAGCCAAGTATATACTTTTTAGTATTAAAAAAAAATCGTAAATAAGCGAATAGGCTTGTTTGTGTCAAATATATGGAAAATCGTCGAAATTTTTCAATGTTATAATCATAAATATTTGTTCGAAAAATAAAATATATCATTGATCTCTACGAGTATACGATGAAAATTAATTAATTTAGAACCTTTTAACCATTTCTTCAATTCCGTATTTATTCGCCGAGTTACAAATTTTGTAAAAAGAATTTATGATTTCCGTTCTGCATGAAATATTCATAAGCCAAAATGAAGATAATATCCTATCGCGGTGGCTTGGTCATAGGATTCGAGTAAAAAAATTTAATTCCGTTCTTCATAGATCGATTATTGTACTCACGAAATTTCAAGGTGAATTGTCGTATTAAGGGGGTAGGAACATCAGCTCGCCACGAGAGGGGAAATTGAAAGTGAAAATAGTCTATGCAATTACATACTTTTTCAAAAATTATATCAGTACACAAAAATTAATTTCGATATACCAATAATTTACGACTGATATAAATTAATAAAATCGTTTTTTAAACTTATTTTTAATATTCATAATGTGATCATTGAGATGACAAAATTTGGCAATGCTGCATTTTTATTTTTTGGGTTCGTTGGCACTGAGCAACAAAAATTCCGACGATCTCAACTGTGCGGGCGATACGATACGATTCGATTTTCGTGTGAAGTGAGGTTATGTTGATTTCTGAAAAAGTGCTGATTTCTGATCACTAAAGAATTATATATCTCAGTGAAAATTCATAAAATAGCAATCCAATGGTCTCAGAAAAGAAGCGGTTATCGATCTACTTTTTGTGGAAAATATTGAGTTGACACGGAACTTCCGGCATCGGACAGTGTTTTCACACTTTAGAGATGAAGAGGTTAAACCAGCGCGTATCGGCGCGGTCGAGTACTACCCCAATCACTGAAGTATAACTATTATTTCAGTTTTGTAATGATATACAAACATAGACAAATGTTTTTATTAAAAACTATTATTTTTACAAGTATGAAAAATTGGGATAGGCAAAAGTTTCGAATTTAGTGATTGGTATGACCATCAGCTAAGTCGATAGGATTATTTTAATGGCGATTAAATCTATAACTATAGGAACATAGATAAAATAATCAGTGAAAAGAAAAAGTGTAAATCGCACGAGTGCGAAAGAACCTTGTCAATGATAGTTTTGAACAAAATAAATAAAAAAAACAATGTGGATATTGATCGAAATATATCAATTTCAAAAAATTATTCAATGAAATAGTAGCACGATCATAAAAATTGGAAAAACATGCCTGAAATTCGGCGAGTAATCGAGACCCAACAATTACGGTACTACTGCGGAATGTGCAGAAGAAGAGCTATATGTAATCGTGCTAAATCGTGCCAACAAGTTGTAGGTTTATATTTCACTCAATCTTCGAACTGTGGCGCTTTTCTAATTTACAACTAAATCAACATTTCTGGAAACAGAAACAAACTTTTTTTTTCCTCATGTTTCATCATCAAGCTTCCTGAGAGTTCTGCAAATCCGAATCGATTCACAGTCATTTTTTGCATACACAGTAAATTATTCTTTGAAATTTATCAATGTCAATAATTTTGAGTGATAATACGAATAATTATTTCGTAACATCAACGAATTTGAACAATTATCTTACGACTCGAAGATAAACGTTTTCAATAATAAAAAACTATGGCGAAATTATAATTTTTCCTAGTGAAAATAATAAATATCTCGAAATATACTTGACAAACGTTCTCCTCTTAAATTAATTATGAAATAAAATCCCCTTCAATAAGAAAAGAAAAAAAACTGCTTCGAGAAAGGTGTAAGAACACAATAGATCCCTCGAAGAAACGAGGGTAATACAGTTTTCTAGTTTAATAGGTCTATAGAACGACCATACAAGGGCTTTTTGATCAGGGCTTTCATTTTGTCTCGGATCTCGTTGAAAATCCAATACGCCGGGTGAAGAATTACGAGGTTGAATATACTACGAGCCGATCGTGTTTTATCTACCTACTCGTTTTTTTTCCCCTTTTTTTTCTCGACACCATGTGACACGAGCAGTGCCGGCAATGAGGACAATCAGCAAAAAATTGCTGACTTTTTTTTCTTTCACGTACTACACGTCTATATTCGTGCACGATTATTGAGCTTCCCTCAATCAGGTTCAAAAATGGGGAGTATTGTTTAACGTATTTCATTTCTCTACAATCAGTTAAAACTTGGATATTATTCGCCGAGAACCCTAATAACGTCGTTATATCTTAGAGAAATATAAAAACTTTTAAAGTAATGAAAATATCTCTGGAATTGAACGGTCGGAATTTTAGGATAGTTTTCGAAAGACTATGTCATACGTTTTTTGTTATTGAGAAATAAATACAAAAAATGTGTGCCAAAGTTTGAGAGCTGTCACAAGAAATGTCAAACTTTCAATGGCCCTCCTCGAGAAACGCTTGCTTCGAGGAACAACATTTTCGGTGAAAAAAAAAACTCCCTACTAAAAATAGTAGTAAACTTTAAAAAGTCTGAAATAATAAAAAATAGATGTTAGGATTTTCGTCGGGAGATGTCTCTAATCGAATCATTGAATAAGAAGTAAAGACCTCTCCCGACGAAAATGCCGACATCTATTTTTGATTATTTCAGACTTTTTAAAGTTTACTACTATTTTTAGTCGGGAGTTTTTATGTTTTTTCAAAACATTTTTTTATTTCACACTTTTTAAAGTTCATAATTTTTTAATTAATTATCATAAATATAATTAATAATAAATATAATTGAAAAAAAAAAAAAAAACACAATCAACCAATCAGTCACAGCGACAACCAATCGGTCACAACCAACCGAATGAAGTATGGCACAGATGTTGCGAGTAAATCTAGTTATGGCGGCATCACCTATTGTTGTGTCGATATGATTGAACGGTGATTTTTTGTTTTTCTAATTATTCTTTAAATATACAAGCAATCGTATCAAATTACGACTCCAAACCACGTCTACCGGTAATAGAACCTGTTTCTCCAATTTGATCAAGTAATTTTTGGCCGTTTCAACAAAGATTCTGCTTAAAAAATTCGTGAAAATCAGCTGATCACGGTCAAACGCATAACTCTCGGCTTTTGCCCGAGTGGGCAGTCGGGAGTTAAAAATCTCAAACCTGAAACAAAATGAATCCTTCCAAAATCCAACACATAAAACAGGCTGAAAAGGAAAAAAAAATTCATAATAAAATGACTGAATATTTTCGACGTCCAGTTTGGTGATTAGTTAATTCAATAATTTTATATCAAATTAATTGAATTCGAAATCATTCATAATCCACAATTATCCATTTGTCAAAATTTGAGACATGAAAGCAAGAAAGTTTGAAAAATTAAAGGATTAATTGAACATTTCGATCGATCGAACATTGATCGACATAAAAAGTATTTTCATTTCAATATTTTCGACAATTTCGGTGCTAAAAAAAATAATGACCGCTTCCTCGATCGATGAAAAGATATAATAATACGTATTTGACAAAAAAGAAGGAGCGGTTCTTAAGTGCGTTGGATCCGAAAAGTTAAGCTGACAATTTCGACGTAATTATGCTTCTCTTATCGTTCGTCTTGTTATTATCGATCCGGAGCCAATAAATAATAATTCAAGAACTCGAGATAGGAAAGAGGAAAAGAGGGGTTTTCGACGTAATAAGAGCTATAACGCGTGTCTGGTTTAACACAGCACGTAGCTCCCGTCATAAACTTCTTGTAAATACAGTAATTCAACATTTCACAACGAGACGATAGCGTGAGTTTGTCAAACTCGCGGGATATGTTTCGATCAGAAAAGTTCGGTGGAAATCGTGCTCTGCCGTACGAGTTCGGTAAACGTGCTCGTTTAATATAACCTCTTTATTTGTGAGTTGTGAGATTTTTTTTTCTTATTTTTCCCTTTCTGTTCTTCTTTCTTTCCTTCTTCCGTTTGATGGGGCCTCGAATGCCTCGATAGAGGCACTCCCACCTGGCCTCTGGATTCCCGTATCGGCCAATGTGTTTTTTTTTTTATTTTTATTTTTTTTTTATTTCCCCCATTTCTCCTATCGTGAGGAAGCGTGGAAAATAAAATTTTAGATGAAACAGACATGTGGCCCACTACAGCGCCACCCCGGTCGAATTAGGTACTTTCAAAAATGGAATAAGGCTCGATTTACCTGCAACAGACGTCGCCACTGTTTATAGCGCAAAAAATTTCGTTCTTTTATCACAGCAGTTGTTCAACAATAAAGCAAACAAGTATATACGAAAAAAACTTTGCAAAATTGCTTTTAAATGCAGTCAGGGATATAAAATATTTTGTTTGTGTTCATGCTGAACAAAACAGGATATTTTCTTTAAAAAAAAAATGTTGAAATTGGTAAAAAAGCTGAATTTACTGTATTTCGAATTTAAAAAATAATTATAGAGCTCGACGAATTTCGACCTATAATACCAGAGAGTGTAAATATCACGCGTGGATAAGCTTCGTTGCCGATCGATCGAAAAAAACCTGATTGAAAAAAAAAAATCCACATTTTCCACTTACGTTTTTCATTGGTTACATATTTTATCATCACGCTAATATAATATTTCCATAAAATTATTATCATTATGATGATGATAGTTGATCGAAAAAAGGTACGAATGATTACAGAGATTCTTTATTGCCGACAGCCGATATATATATATACAGGGGAATTGAAACAGATAAGAGTTCGAAACGAAGATGCTTGGTGTCGCGGTAGTTTGCGAACATTTTTCGTGAATTCACCGCACAAAATGCTAGGGTTCTCTCGCGCTGGTCTATCCGAGAAATGGCCGGTAAGTTGCAGTTTACCGCGCGGTGTGACGAACAGTATATCTCGTGAATAGTGCGCCGCGTGAAACGCCGTTTTTGCTTACAATCGTTGTACAATATATATTTATATTCAGTTCGCGAATTACGACTTTCCGTTACAACGTCGCGTTACGGTGTTTTTTCACGATTAGTTAGCTCGAAATTGTATATGTGTAGGAGTGTGTGTATGTGTGTGTGGTTCTCGTAACGAAGTGGCGAGAATGAGCGGCGAAGCTGCAATTTTTAACGTTGTAACGCGCGCGCACCCGCACTAAAAAAAGAAGAAACTCCGTCAACCACCTTACTCGTCGTCTTGCCTCGTCGAACAAGAAAATATCCGAGACTAGAGACTCGCTTTAAATCCTCGTTTCGGCGAATCGATCAAGACACCCTCTCTCAATCGTGCTATTCGACCGTTCAATAAGAGACTGAAATATATATTTTTTTTTTTAATTCCAAAAAATTGCAAGATATTCGCGATTCAAGAATTTCGCTCGCTCGTGGCTTAAACTCGAGAGCTGAATATTCTCTGGCGCATCCAAGTTTCCCCACACCCCACCTGGATTTTCGTGTCGTTACGTCCGCAACTACCTACCTATCTACGAAACCACCTCCTATATAGTACTTTTGGGTACGCGTTACCTCGATATATAGTAAGACTTAGTACAAGCCCAATCCCCCCCCCCCTCTTCCTCATTTTTCTCTCACGCTCTCTCGTTATCCTGTTTCTCTCTTTTCTTTCTTTTTTTTTTTGCTTCGATCATCCTCATTATCTTTATCCTCGTAGTCCTGCTCCACCTGCTCTTCCTTTATCAACTTTTTATTCTCAGCTCGTTCTCGCTTTCCCTTTTTCGTCCTTCTTCGCACACCGAAAAATCATCCAACCACACAGCGAATTTACCTCCGAACCCTCCGCGCTCCGCCATCACGCGTACGCGGGTGCAGATGTGTCCGTCGACGGCGGCGGCGGCGGCGGCCTAGAAAAAATACATACACATACACGATGGATTGCGGCGAAACTTCAAGTAGGCCTTGCTCAGCATCATTCTTAATATGATTATTTTTTCGAATCGTTTGTTGTTTTTGCCATTTTTTCTATCGGCGTTTCAAATTCATGCCATGACTCCTGCAAACTCGTTCGCCATTCTTTTTTCTTTTTTTTTTTTTCTTTCATTCGAATTTTTCAACCCCTCTCTCGTCCCCCTCCTCCCGCCCCGTCACCACGAGTAGAGAGCACATTTTTGAGATCGGACCTCTTTTTGAAAAATCATTTTTCTCCAGGCGTTCGAATTCGATTTTGGAAAAAAATTATTTTGTCCACAAAATAAGAATGACACGATCACGCTTCTCGTTTCTAATTTTTCAAACTTTTCCTCCACCCACGATCGACCAGCAAATTATTTTAGCATATTTTTCTGTTGAGTAGTAAAATCGATTTTCTTGTTTCTACCAATTTAGATCAATCTTTTTCTGGCCATTAACTATAGTCATGCGGGATGCTTTTTTTTTTTCTATTTGCAATTTTTTTTTGCTTCCAGCCACTCGAGCTACTATTTCTTTTCCTCCGAAGTTTGTTTTGGAAAATTATTTTTCCTATATTTCATACTTGTTGCGCGCACATACTATTTTGAGAGATTTAGTTTTAGCGAAAAATATGAAGAATGGAACGCCAATAATGCTCTTATGAACATCATCCTCCCAAAATTTTATTGTTCCGTAACTTATCGACTATTTTTGGAGTTAAAAATCTTGACTCTTCGTCGCTGTCTCTTGTCGATTTCACAATCGGTAGTAATCTCAAATTTACATCTGTCTCTCGAGTACATGTTCCATTGTTGATTGTCAATGCTCTATGTTAATGCGAGTGTTTTTTTTCTTTGTTGCAGGCAATGGCGACATACAATGGTGTTTCTCTCAAGTCAAGGGAACCCTCGAAGATGACGTCACAGACGGTGAGAGAAAATCTCATATTTGCTTGTGTCGTAAAATCATTTACTTACGCTACATTCTCATATCTTATCGGCTCTTTCGTTCTTACTATTAAAACGAGCATTTTGTTAGATATCACGATGCATCGGTCTACCTAATGAGATTAAACAGTTATAAGTAAATTATGCAATCCCCTATTGTTATCTGTTTCAATAAAATTTATAAACTTCAACAATTTTTTTCCCTCCAGCTTCTCATCACTCATCGACTTCCATTATAGTTTGATATCTTTTGAAAATATTAGATTTTATGCAACGAAAGAGGAGTTTATAACATATTGAGAATAAAAATCTCACAATTCTTTTTCATGAACATATTTTTCTCTGATTGTTGA
Organism: Campoplex capitator; assembly: GCA_037576405.1. Classification (NCBI taxonomy): domain Eukaryota; kingdom Metazoa; phylum Arthropoda; class Insecta; order Hymenoptera; family Ichneumonidae; genus Campoplex; species Campoplex capitator. The sequence goes on from JARBWI010000338.1 coordinate 1,437,391, forward strand.
CGTCAAACTTTGAATCTTCAAAATTTCATCCTATTTCATTTCTATTATTACAATCTTCGTTTCTGTGCAAATGGTTATAATCACGATCTAAAGAGAAAACAAATAAACAATTGAAATAGTTTTTATTCAATTGAATCATAGTAACCTCGATACGATATCGAAAAAATAAATAATAAAAAAGACGTAATGAACTAATTCACGTCTGGTGGTATATCTTGGTTCGTATAAACGTATAATAAAAGTGCGCGTTAGTGCCACGTGTTAAATAAATAAGTTTCTGTCTTTGTTTCAGCTGATATAATTTCATGCGTTGAATTTAATCACGATGGGGATCTCCTCGCTACCGGAGACAAAGGTGGACGGGTCGTTATCTTCCAACGAGATCCCATTGTAAGTTTCGAATGATAAGATGAAAAAAAAAAAGTAAAAAAACAAATAGCATTTTTGATTTTTTTCTGTGTATTAAAATTTCTTGTTTTTTATCTTTCATTTCAGAGTAAAAAGAGTATACCACGGAGAGGCGAGTACAATGTGTACAGTACGTTTCAGAGTCACGAGCCGGAGTTCGATTACCTCAAGTCATTGGAGATAGAGGAGAGAATAAACAAAATAAGGTGGTTAAAACGAAAGAATCCGGCTCACTTCTTACTCTCGACTAATGACAAAACAATCAAGTTATGGAAAGTCAGCGAACGAGACAAGAGAGTCGAGGGCTATAATACTAAGGAGGAAAATGGTGCGATTCGTGATCCCGCCTGTATCACTGCCTTAAGGGTGAGCATCATTTTTTTTCACTCCACATATTTCGACAATGAAAACATCATGTTTGCAATCGAACTCGATGACAGTTCAATTCTCATTTCTTTATTCGGTATACCAACTTATATTTTCCATTCAATTTTATTTCCAAAGGACAATTAGAAACCCTTGAAACTACTAAAAAAAAATAATAAAAAAAAGAACTAATGAAAGAATATTCGATGATCAATATTTCATCGGAAAAACATCATTGTCAAAAGTCATTCCCTTAGTATTGATGTTAAATTTTACTTTTCGCAGGTACCTACCATCAAACCAATGGAATTGACGGTCGAGGCATCACCAAGGAGAATATTTGCCAATGCACACACATACCACATAAACAGTATAAGTGTCAATAGCGACCAGGAAACATACCTCAGTGCCGATGATCTTAGAATTAATCTCTGGCACCTCGAGATCACTGATCAAAGTTTTAGTATCCTTTTTTTTTCTTCTGTGCATAATTTTATTATCATGTTTCTCTACGCAAGAGGTTTCGATTCGTGAATTCTGAAACTTATTCAGCTTCAATATATCTTGTTATTACATGTTCGTTCTCGGTATATTTCCAGTGGATTCAGTCGAGAATCCACTAGAAATTTGTACCCTGTTTTTTTTTTTTTTTTTATTACTTTTGCTCGTTTTCATTACTGAGCGGTCTGTACAGCAGAGTTTTTAGTTTTTAAAACAAAAATTTACGAAAGTTTTCTCAGGATGTCGACGTTCAAGTTGGTTTTTGAATAGCTAACGAGTTCGATCGTCGAATATCTAAACGCAATATTTTAAAGCCACGAAACAGTGAAAATATCAGAAAAAAAACAGTCGATTCATTCAGTTTGTCATTGGTTTTTTCTTGAAAGAAACATGCGAAAAAAAATTTTAGAATACGTTTTCAGAAGCAACTGATTGACTCTGAATGATTCGTCCGAAACCGGATTTACGATTGAGCGACATTCGAACGCGTCAAAATCAATATTGCACTAAGCGCGCGATATCCGAGAAGTACGAAAAAAAAGTTTTCCTATCCAAAGAATACAGACATAGTAGACATTAAGCCAACTAACATGGAGGAACTTACGGAAGTGATAACAGCCGCCGAGTTCCACCCGGTCGAATGTAACCTTTTGGTGTACAGCAGTAGCAAGGGAACGATAAGATTGTGTGACATGAGATCTGCAGCTCTGTGCGACCATCATAGTAAAATATTCGAGGAACCGGAGGATCCAACAAATAGAAGCTTTTTTTCTGAAATTATTTCCAGTATAAGCGATGTTAAATTGAGCAATTCGGGGAGATACATGATCAGTAGAGATTATCTCAGTGTCAAAGTGTGGGATTTGCACATGGAGACGAAGCCCATCGAATGTTATCCGGTAAGCTTTTTCTTTCATTCATTTTTTATTTTTTTTATTACCGTTTACTAAAAGATTACGTTGAAATGTACGTATTTGGAACTGACTGAATGTTACGAAAACTGCATAAATAATTTTTTGCGTTTACCGAAAAAGATACAGAATTTTTGGAGTGAAACAAAAAAAAATGATGATTGAGACAATTACGATTACGGAAAAAAATGTCATGAAATTGGAGCGAGTTTCTGTTGAGCTTGCAATAAAATTGATGCAAACATTGAAATATTTGTAAAAAAATTGTCATGATATTTGAGCGAGTTTTTGAAATTCACAGGTCCACGAGTATCTGAGATCAAAGTTGTGCTCGTTGTATGAGAACGATTGTATTTTTGATAAATTCGAGTGCTGCTGGAGCGGTAACGATTCAGCGATAATGACTGGCTCGTACAACAATTTCTTTCGTGTGTTCGATCGTGGTACAAAGCGTGATTTGACTCTCGAGGCTGCGCGTGACATCGCCAAGGCTAAAACACTCCTCAAACCGCGCAAAGTTTGCACCGGTGGAAAACGTAAGAAGGACGAGATCAGCGTCGACTGTCTCGACTTCAATAAAAAAATACTGCATACCGCGTGGCATCCGTCGGAGAATGTGGTTGCCGTTGCTGCAACGAACAATCTCTTCCTGTTTCAGGACAAGCTCTAGCACATTTGCGTGCAGGTAAAATTTTTTAACACTCAAAATCATTCTGAGTTTTCAATAGTAGAAAATAAAAAATAAAAAATAAAAAAATGTTCAACTTTTATAAAAATACTGGCTCATTTCCATAAAATTTGGAGAATCCGTAACAAATCTGGCTTCTGTAAAACAAAGTTTTTCAAGTACAAGTTTAATTGCGTTCGGATAAATGTAAAATTAGCTTTATTTTTATCAAAAATACGTTCGAAACGAAATTTCGTTTCTATGTACGAGGGACTAGTTGATTTGGCGAATTATTTCGAAGATATAATTTGAATGATTCTGACAATACGGAAAATGCAGAAGTGGAAGGGAGACTGCGCATTTTTTAGGCTTTCTGATGGTCGTAAAGACGATCGATCGCCCAAATAAAAATAAAAACGAAAAACGTTTGAGAAGAAAAGTTTCAAAACTGCTTTCCTGTCAAAATTAATTTTTTCAGTGACCTAATCGATAATGAGTGTGCAAACGATCGATGTTTTTTTACGTCACATTGTTGTTGCTAGCTTTGATATCGTGATTGAAGAAGCTAACTGCTCGATTACATTTCATATTCTTAATCCACATGTTAGTTTGTGTTGACAAGAGAAATTTAATTGAATATAATTGATTTTGATTTGGTATTCGAAAGGATTATCTGATTCAATTTTTTCGTCTTCGAATTCAAGTCACGAAACAGTGAAACTTTTTATAAATTTCCGATAGATGTTTGCAGATAACGAAGAACGAACAAGAGTGTCAATTCCGTCAAACTAAGAGATCGAAAAGTGATGAAAATCAATTTCAATGTTAGAAATTGCAAAATCGTAATTCTTCCCGATACGAGGATCGTGGAAACTCAATAAAGTTTGTTTTCTCTCTCGAATCACAGATAATAAAACGCTACATACTGACGTAAGCGTGCCGCTTGGAGCCGAACGATTGCAGCGATGGAGCAAACGAGTGTCTGAAGTACGACTTTCGCGGACGAGTAAAAAAAAAAGGGCGGAGGAAAGATATGAAAAACGAAAGGGGCGAGGGAGGGACATTTGACCGACCAAGAATGGAAGTACGCAGCAGCACCACCGTCTACGAGGGTGCGAGAGAGAAAGAAAGAGCGCGCGCGTGTATTCGTTATCCATCAATTCTAACCGTGTTATATTTTCCATATAACGCGACGCTCGTAGCGGCGTCGCGATTTATTTTTATGATTTTTTGTTTATTTTTTTTCTCTATTATAATAATTTTTTTTTTTTTTTTTATATATATCAGCGATCAGTGAATTGATCAAGAACTATTAGCAGCTATGATATTCCAATCAATCCGAATCTCCGCACCGCAGAGCTGATACAACAAAGCTCCTGGAGCTCCGTTACTTATTTAGCTGCGTAATACAAATTGAAATAAGCGATGAAGAAAGCAAATGAATAAGAGTAAAAGAAAGAAGGAGAAGAAGAGAAGGTGTGAAAGAAGAAATATCGCGATGGGAGGATTAGTTCCTTTACAGTTGAGGAGAAACGCGCGCGCGTGCGCCTAATCACATACCAAGCTTGCACGGAAACATTTAAACAACAATACAAATATAAATTTGAAAAAAAAAAAAAAAAAAAAATTACCAGCTATATACATTCGTACATGGATGCACACGTGACGTTAGGGCAAAAAACAGACACGAGAAACATCAATACATGAAATAAAAATCCACTTTCAACGCGTATATGTACACACACGGGATCATCGATGTAAAGCTCACTAGACTTGTAAACGATAGCTCGACTTTTTATTACAAAAGAAACGAATGATGGAAACACGAAGAAAAAAAAAACACAATAATGAAATTCTTGAATCCCAATCAAATCGAGTTTTTCGGATCTCGCGAAATCGTACGTTTAGTTCCAAAGCCTCTTTTAACATTCAATGACACTACGAATAATGAAAAATACACCCAGCGATCATTCCCGCGCGATACAATTAGTCGACTATTCATTTTTCGTACGCTCCAACCGCTCATCACGTGCTCTTACTTTCTTTTTCTTCCCTTCTTTATTTAAATTCATAACATTTCAGCTTTCCTATGCGCGAAACGTTCAACCCCCGGGGTTATAATATCGACTATTTTCCATAATTGTGAGAGCGAAATAAAATTGAAATAAAAAATGAATGAAAAAAGAAGAAAAAATAAAAAATAAAAACAAAAACGTAACAACACAACAAGAAGAAAACAAAAGATAAATACAGAACCAACCCAAAGTGTGAAAAACCTGCATTGAAACGATATTGATATTTGTTGTCAAGCTTATAGGGCCTACATTTGCTCATTTTTATTTTCATAATAAAAATACACGTCATCACGAATTACGATCGACAATATCTCGTTTCCTTTGCCCCAATTATTTTCAAGCTATCGAATAAGAATTTTTCATTCTTAGACAACAAGTGTCGTTGCTATAAGGAAAGAAAAAAAACAGCGGTAAAAACGAAAGACGGATATTGAGAAATTTGCTAACAGCGGATGTACAAACCCAAACGGAAACGCACGTACGTTGAATTTACGACGAGTGAGATTCTGCAGCGTCATTCCAGAGCCATGAATCTAATAACCATTAATCGAGCACACCTAGCGCATTATGAGAACAACAAAAGAAAAAGAAACAAATGAAAGGGAAAACATCATCAAGTTCGAGCACCCTCGACGAACAAAAAAAAAAAAAAGACAAACCCGAACGAACGGTAGTCACCGCAGAATCAATTGTTTCTATAAAACGGAACAAAATATTCACGAGATGCGTAAGCTGTAATTTTTTATCGCAGAAACAATATATATACCGAATACAAAATATTTCGTGAGGTTTTTCGTCTCCTTTTCTTAGCTTCTTCGTTACATTCGTTCTCTCTGTTCTACGAATTTTATAAAATCTATACGAACCGTTCGTTACGAATAGATGCGGCGACCAAAATCCTGTCGTCGAATTATCGATTCGTTCACTCACAAACCCACACTCGTGGACGAGCGGACAAAACATTTCTTTCGTCTGTTTTCACACGCGTGTGTAGAATCTGGACGTTTTGCGAGAATAACCACATTATTAAACTTTGTTCGACTGTTTTCTCATGCTCTTTATTACTTCCACATTTTCCAAACTGCCAAATCGCCCATTTCATTCATCACGGAGACACTTTAACACCGCTGCTTCAATATTGAGGCAATTTAAATGATTCAATATTTGTTTTTCGTGATATTTTAAGGCAACGATTTTTATGCTTCATTAATCAATATTTCAATGTTTCTATCGTAAATACCTTTTTGATACTCTTAGTCTTTGGATGTCATGAATACGTGATCAATTTTGTAGTGGAATGGTTTATCGCTTTTCGAATAATTGCACGAACACTATTAATCGATTTCCGCAAAAAAAAAAAAAAAAAAAAAAAGAACGAGTAAAATCGAATGTAGGTTTACCTCGAAGCTGTTGACAAATTTCGAGCAATTGGTGCACTCGGTTTTTATGTGTCCATTTACTCGCTCGTAAATGTTCAGAAAAACAACGCACACACAAGTTTTTCAACGTGGATATGTACACGTATAATCTAAACTAAAAAGCGAGGCCGACCTCGATCAATCACGACTCCAACATGCCTAAAGGCATTTTTCGAACATAACAAATGTTCAACAAAAATATGTCAGACGGATCTTATTGTTTTTTCTGTTTTTTTTTTGTTCTCAAAAAACGGGTAAGTAAATATTTTGGATTGAAGGAACGGGTGAATGTTTAATTTGAGAAATGACAAAAACCATCTTTATTCGCACATTATCGAGGACTTCTTTTATCTTTCGCTCTTTGTAAATAATGCAATGTTTAAACGAACAAGAGAACCCGTTAGACGTTAAGTTGCAGACCTTTCACTCCTATTTTGAGGAATTTATTTGTATCTCGGTAATTCAACGACTGTCAGTGCTGTGACGATTCTTTTTCACGTTGGTTCGGTGCATGACTTTTAATCGGATAAAAACCGTTTCGTACTATCAATAATTTTCGACTTGGTGTAATGACGAAATCGACACTCTCTTAACATTCGTCTCCGAAATTGATTTTTGTTGGTGCCGTTTTTGATTACACTGCTTCATTCACTATCGAATTTGCGATAACGGAATCAGTAGTGTTGACAGTTGACTGAAAAGACAGGGAGTCGTGAAGATGAAACGAGGTAATTATTATTATTTTTTTTTCGATTGTTGTGATTGATTTTTGAAAATTTTTAATAGATCTAATATACCTTTCTAATCAATATGAAACGTCTGATAAAAAAATGTGCGATTCAATTTTGAGCCTGATTTTTGGTAATGCAGCCCCTAAGAGATAATAAAAAATCGTCTTCTGCTTTTTCGAAACATTCATCATTTTCATTCGCAGGATCTTTTTTGAATGAGACCGAAAGAAGCATTCGAATAAAATTTACGTTCATTTTTTCATCATCCAACTCACTTTTATTGATCAATAAATTCTGGATTTACGATCGAGAGAAAAAAAATTATCTCTTGGAATGAAATAAGTTGGCTGAAAAAAAACATTGTTGACGAAATAATTTACTCAGAATTTTTTCAGAATATACGAGATAATTTAGAGAATTTATGGAAAATTGAAATTTCATCTACGGATATTATTCCTTATACATACCTCGAAAATAATGACAGCTCACTATTTTTCGAGAATAACGATCGCGTATTTTAGTTTTACAATGGACTCCGAGTGTTAATGTGAGATTGCGTAATTATGCAAGCGATGTTACTACGTTACTAATGCTAAACGACGCTTATGAAATTTTCAAGAGTACATATAACGATTATTTCGCTCACTGCAGACAGCATGATTACGAAAAATCGTTCGTTTCGCCATATACAAATGTTAGTCAGGGTATAACATCTCCACTCTTCATTTTCTTTCCTCATTTTAAATATTCCTTCAAAATAATTTCTTTACAGCATTTTAAAAAACGTCCATGCCGTGCTGACCTCAAAGCGCACAAAACAATAATTTATGGTTATGAATAACTTGTTTGTGAAAAAAAAAAAAAAAATTCGGATACATGGGAAAAAAATTATTTTGCATTCCCTTTACTGCTAATCTTCGACGTTGTTCGATCGGAACGTCAGCAAAAAATATTTTCGTGGTCGGCATAATCAATCAGTTAGAGATGAAAGAATAAATAAAGAACAAAGCAGATTTTCGTATTTTCGCGTTGCTATTGTACCCCGTCGAGTCAAATTTTGATTAATATGAAGGAACCAATTTCGTAGTTGAAAAAAGATGGAAATTTGGAGATCAATTTTTTTCTGTGATCTTGGAGCTTAAAGAACAATTATTCCCTGTATAATACGAAAAACCCCATAACAATATTAAATAAATTTTAAAAACCCATAAACATAAAATGTTTACATCATCAGTTTCGTGGAGCAGATGAGTAGAAATTATTCGGGAGCAAGATGAATTACACATGATATGACAATAATTTTATGCCATAAAAATTTTCGCTGTAGCTATTCGCACCCCTTTTTCGTACGTTTATGCGTGCGTCGTACGTTTAAAAGTGTGTCGTACGTTCAAGCGTGCGTCATAATGGTCCAATAAATACAATTATGCATACTTCGGAGTAACATGTACTTTCGTTATCTGTATTATCGACTAACTGCAAATTTAGGCCAGAAAACGAAGCTACAAAATGATATCAGATTTTGACAAAAATACTAACAGGTAACCGCGAGTGCCATCACACGCGGAAAGGTCATGTTATAACCTTTAACTGCATAGTTTTGGACACGAGATTCCGAGTATCTTATTTGTCATTAACAAATTAGTGAGAAAAAACGCACCTTTTTTTAGTTTTTTGCTTATAAAACGAAAACCAATGCAGCTATGGAAAAGTAACCGACGAAGGACGAAGCGTAGAGAATAAAAATGTGAAAAGAATGAGTCCTCAAACGACCCGATCGGTTAATAAATAACGGAAAAAATTGAAAAAAACATGAAAAGAAAACGTTTTTTCAAAAAAATTTATCGTCGCCATTTTTGAAGTTGGATCATTTCTTTTTTGCACGATTGTAGGTATTGATAGATACTTCCTCTGTGAAAAATCCAGGTGCTGTCGAATATATAGTTTTTTAGTTATGGCACTCAGAAGTCAAAAGGGCCATTTTTTTCAGCAAGCAGGCTGGATGCTCTGGAAGTCGTCCGATTTCAATTTATGAAGCCGATTTTTTAAGTAGAAGTGTTCAGCTACGAAACGTCAATCTTCGTTTTTCGTCAAAATGTTGAAAAATAGGTAGGAAGAAGCGTTGGAAAAGCAAGCGAGTTACAAAGAAATAAACAATCAATTGCAGGCTCAACTCGCCCATCAGGAAGTTAAAAACAAAAATGAAATAACTTTAGTTTGCAATTTATTATTTTTATTACAACTATTGAAACTCTCTTGTGCTTTGATCAATGAGGTTTTTTATTAAAATCGATGATTTTTCAATCTCTCAGGGTCGTCGTCGATAAGTATGGAATATTGATAAGTCGTTTGGTCGCTGAAACGGAACAGATTAGAAAAGCTGAAGTTAAACTGCAAGAAGAACTTGCAGCGGCAAAACATCGTCTCGATAATACCGAAGCCGTTGTCGCAACTTATAAAAACAACCATGCGGTGCTCAAAAAAAGCATAGAAGAGATCGGTGAAATAGCGAAATCTGCAAAAAATCTATAAAAATAGACTATTAGTAGTATTTTTTGTTGCTTCTTCTCTTCTTTGCAGTTTTCTTTGTTTTTTTGATTTTTTAATTCGGAGAGATAAATCATTTACATAGAGATATACGCTTGCTAAAGTGTGAGAAAAGGAGGAACAGAGAGAAATTCAAATCTGCATACATCATTGGTCGCGTAACTTCGCACATCATCATCGGTTACATATAAATAGCGTGGAGTAAAATTAAAATACTTTAAAGAAATCGAAAAACACGAAGTGAAAGATATGCGAATCAAGGACGGTCCAATAGAAATCTAGTGAAATTTGTTAATAGTATTATCGTGATCTTTTACTGTTTGAGGGTCCTTCTTAAATCGTAAAGCACCGGTTTTCTTTTCGTTCCATCAGCTCTTTTAGACGATCCCGACAAAACTATTTTTTTCTTTTCCATCTCTCCCTTTTTTCTATCATAAATATCAATCAGTTTGTACAAATGAATGTTGCGCTATTTATCGTGCCAAATATATATATCTATATGCTATTTTTCTCTTATGTACGCAGAATTGAAAAAATCTCTCGGTAAGTTGTTGACAACGAATCCACCGTTTCAGTACGATAATCGAGATCACGACGATATTAAGATTGATATCCAAGAACGATGTGGTATCGAAAGAATTTTTTTTTTTTTTTTTACTTTTTTAATCATTCCAACTTGTCGACTCCAACCCTTGCAATCAGCTCATCCGTTATTTGCGCTAACTCATTGTTCTCCTTCGTTTTTTGTTCGACCAACTCTGCCAATGAATTACTCTTCAGTTCAGCCCTTCTGAACATCGCCCCAAGTCTTACGGTTTCGGAATCGTTCTGCTTATGAATTTCTTCGAGATCCAAGTTCGCTCTGGAAATAAATATCAAATTTGTTAGGCCTTCCATTATTCTATTTTTTTTTATTCGTCATTGAATTTCTCTCAAAAGCTGCGTAACTTGTTCATGCACATTTACTCCAAGAGGTCATATCATTTACAAAATTAAAGGATATGTAATCCATTGTGCAATATATTGTAGTTTTCATTGAAAAAAATTCACATAAAATGAGAGATAAAATTTTGACATACTTTTCGAGCCTCGCCGTCGCATGACTCTTGACTTATTCGTAACTATTTTTTGCAGATTTCGCTATTTCACCGATCTCTTCTATGCTTTTTTTGAGCACCGCATGGTTGTTTTTATAAGTTGCGACAACGGCTTCGGTATTATCGAGATGATGTTTTGCCGCTGCAAGTTCTTCCTGCAGTTTAACTTCAGCTTTTCTAATCTGTTCCGTTTCAGCGACCAAACGACTTATCAATATTCCATACTTATCGACGACGATCCTGAGAGATTGAAAAATCATCAATTTTAATAAAAAACCTCATTGATCAAAGCACAAGAGAGTTTCAGTAGTTGTAATAAAAGTAATAAATTGCAAACTAACGTTATTTCATTTTTGTTTTTAACTTCCTGATGGGCGAGTTGAGCCTGCAATTGATTGTTTATTTCTTTGTAACTCGCTTGCTTTTCCAACGCTTCTTCGTGATCGATTTTCAATTTTGCCAATTGCTCCTCAAGTTGCAACACCGTTGTTCGAACCAATTCCAACGTTTTCACCATATTTATCGTGTCTTCTCTGGCTTCTTCCGCAGGTTTCTGTTTTTTTGCATAAAAACATGTTTCGTATAATTAATCATTCGCTTTGAATTCAATATTGTTTCTGTCTCGCGCGAAATCCAAATTTGCAAAGATGTCAAACTCTTTGTTGGTTAAAAAAATAACCTCACATAATAATAATAGTAATATGAATCTGCATCGATATCGTCATATTTTATATTCAAATTTGACACGGTGATTCGAGGCATATGATCCAACGATTCGATACTTTAGATTTCAACGAGCTTTCATTTAAGATGGAAAAAAAGAATGGTTTTTCCAGTGAACTTGACCATTTGTGTTTCTCGTTGAAATTCGGACTGGATCTGGTGACCAGCCGACGAAAGTTCGAATTTTTTTTCGAAATTATATGTGTTTACTTGAATTATCATTTTTTTCTTGTATTTCTGAAGAGCTTTAGGAACGATACCCCTTCCCCCTGCTATTTGGATTTCTTGCAATTTTTCGTTCAAATTTTCAATAAAGAATTATGTTTCAATAACATCAATAATAAGGGCACGATTTATGAAATGACAAGGTCTAAATATTTACAGCTTTCTGTATTCGAACAAAAGCCTCAAGAATCAATATAATTCGTAAATGTCAGCGGATCCTTAAAACCGTTGATCCGCGAAGCCCCGAGCATGAATTCCACACAACATAAACATATATAGATAAGGTATAGAGAGGCATTGTAAATATTTATCCAATCAGGAAAGGAAAGGAAACAATGGGATGTTGAAAAGGAAAACAATGGGATGTTGAAAAACAAACACACAAGTATGAATATGATATGAGGAAGTATTACCAAAGGAAAAAACAATAGTGACTGTTCAGTATCGGAGATAAAACGATAGAAAGTACCAAAGTAAAGTTAGGAATGCGAGCAACATTATTTTTAAACTTTAAACTTTGTGTAATGCTTTTTTTATTTTCTTTATTATCGAACTGGAAGTTTAACTTCTCAGTGTGGAGTAGTAGAGTACTTTAACGTTCTGGCAATAAAGAAAACATTTCAATAGCATTCAAAAATGAAAAAAAAAGAGAAAAAGTAGAACGAAAAAAAAATTAAAAAGGAAAGAATTTGTATCGATTTTCTTGGAAAATCAGTTGGAGTGCTCTTTCTATAAAATTTACGTCACTACCTGTTCAGCCTCAGTTTTTGGTGAAGCCATTTTGAGCAAACAGTGAAAACGTTGCGATTAAAATTTTGGGTAAACGTAATCGAATGGATTTTTTTTATTTCATCACCCAATCTCAGTAGACATAAGGAAAAAGTAATGAACGATATGCTCGATATTCACCATTGAGGTGAATAGACGTAGCGAGAAAAATATCGAACGAGGACTTGGAAAAAGGTCAATTTAGCGGTACGTAGAGAAAAATAATAAAAAGATCCTGAGACCACGTGATTTATTATACCGGCTGTCGTGCCCGCCCTTTTATGCTCCGGAAAAGAAAAATTTCTGTCAAATGGTAACTGTCAAAAACTTACTTTGCGTTCAGGCGTAGTTCCCGGTGGTGAATTTTGCAAATTGGCCGTTATTTCACGAGACATGATTTCACGTCAAATAAACCTTTATATTTCACTCCCCGTTCGATTTTGTTTAAAGTCATACTATATCCCGACTCTATTTGACGAATTAAATGAAATTGATATTAAGTTTAAAAATGAAATAATGGATAATTCATACGACGGTTCGCGAAATCGAAGATTATTTATTTTCATTCGCTGCTGCTGCTAATATATCAACGATCAACGATCGACTACGATCGACGTTCGTTCGGCGAGCCACGAGAGAACGACGAAGAGAAAATTAGCCGCGAAAATGAGCAAAAACGGCCGAGCGCGCGGCGGTGCTCGAGTGGTGGGAGTAGAACAGCAGAGCCGCGGGGAAGGCGCTCCTATTACTATATATGCGCTGATCGACCCCCACCACTCGCCCACTTCAGCGCGCTCGGCCGTTTTTGCTCATGTTCGCGGCTAATTTTCACCTATTTTTCAACATTTTGACGAAAAACGAAGATTGACGTTTCGTAGCTGAACACTTCTACTTAAAAAATCGGCTTCATAAATTGAAATCGGACGACTTCCAGAGCATCCAGCCTGCTTGCTGAAAAAAATGGCCCTTTTGACTTCTGAGTGCCATAACTAAAAAACTATATATTCGACAGCACCTGGATTTTTCACAGAGGAGGTATCTATCAATACCTACAATCGTGCAAAAAAGAAATGATCCAACTTCAAAAATGGCGACGATAAATTTTTTTGAAAAAACGTCTTCTTTTCATGTTTTTTTCAATTTTTTCCGTTATTTATTAACCGATCGGGTCGTTTGAGGACTCATTCTTTTCGCATTTTTATTCTCTACGCTTCGTCCTTCGTCGGTTACTTTTCCACAGCTGCATTGGTTTTCGTTTTATAAGCAAAAAACTAAAAAAAGTGCGTTTTTTCTCACTAATTTGTTAATAACAAATAAGATACTCGGAATCTCGTGTCCAAAACTATGCAGTTAAAGGCTATAACATGACCTTTCCGCGTGTGATGGCACTCGCGGTTACCTGTTAGTATTTTTGTCAAAATCTGATATCATTTTGTAGCTTCGTTTTCTGGCCTAAATTTGCAGTTAGTCGATAATACAGATAACGAAAGTACATGTTACTCCGAAGTATGCATAATTTTATTGTATTTATTGGACCATTACGACGCACGCTTGAACGTACGACACACTTTTAAACGTACGACGCACGCATAAACGTACGAAAAAGGGGTGCGAATAGCTACAGCGAAAAATTTTAGTACTTAGCGGTTTGCAAGATCCGGACAAATTCAATTGCTTTGAATATATACATTACATATATTGATATGGCATGACAAAAGTAAAATTTCTTTGTCGCAGATTGCAATAAATTCGTTGATTTCTTTGAATACTTGAATTTTTTCGTATTCATCAAGACAAATTGTCTATTTTTTCCTTAAAAAAAAAAAAAAAAAAAAAAAAAATAGCACTGACCCCGCTATTCGTAAAGTGGAAAACAAGGCGAGAAGCAGCAATTAAAAAATTTGGAGATGATCATAAGAACCGGATGAAAAAAGCCCATAATTCGCGTTTCTCTAATTTCAGCAACAATTAAACTGCATGTGTTCGTGTAAAAATAGGAATCGAACATTTATGAGATAAATATTATAATAAAATGAAAAAATATATGCCAATATTGAGCGCGGGCCTTTGCTCTCTCGGCAGGAGTGACACAGCTGTTTGAGCTCGAGTGCTGCCCTCAGTATGTATGAACGGAGATTGGTCATAGCTCCCTAAGAAATATCAAGCATTTTTTTCTAGGTTATACAAACCAGTGCAATTTTAAATCAGGATGTGATCGGGCAATTTTTTTGCAACTTTTTTTTCGTTCAGCACACAGTCTCTTCCGATTAAAAACGATTGAGTGTTTCTTGAGTGGGTGAGTGGAAACATCGAGATTATTATTTCGGGGTGTTGTTAGAGAAATTGTACAAATTGCGTACACGGTTGTCAAACACAATTGGCAAAAGACATACACGACGTGACAAGACGTCCTGAAACTAAACACTTTTTTTTTACGAGAATACCACTTTGCTCTTAATTTTCATTCTTCCAAATCTTGTTGGATGTCATCAAACGTGTGGAACGGTGGATATTTTTCGTTCCTATAATCGTGTCAACATATAACGTGTATCATGAAGTCGTTCGTAACGCTTGTATATGCGCATAATTTATTTTTGTATTACGCGTTATAAACAGGTAAATTATTCAAATTTAACGACGTATAATTTCGTCTTGGATATTTTTTGAGAGTTTCTTCAACCACGAGAAAATGAATCATTGTTATTTCCAATATTTTTACAAGACAAAATGTACCAAAAAAAGTTGCTAGTTATTCCAAGCTCAAAGCCTATGATTATGTCGTAAATATTGATTCGACCTCGCAATTCGAATGTTTTATTTACAGGAGTGTATCTATAGGCTTCCTGGTTCATATGGTATGTTTTCTGTCGTGAGAAACCGTCGTCCAGCAAATTTGACGTATATATGTATGTCTTGACGGAAAGGCTAGAACAATAGTTGCGCTAGAGATGGAAGGAAACATTCAAAACAAGTTGATACGCTACGGCGATGTTCTCATGAGAGTTCCTTTACTCTTCGTTATCGACGAACTCCTCAGAGTCGGTCTTGGCACTGCCGAAGAAAATATAGCTCTCAATGCCACGGAAAGTGGCAAAGGAACTATAGTTCAGGATGTCGGCATTGACAGCTTTTCTCTCATCGGCCAAGAGCATTTTTTGATGCAGCGCCTCAACCTGGACAGCTACTTTTATGAGAATTATCTTGTAACTGCTTTGAAATTTATTGCTTGCTGTTATGGTAAGTTTGGCAAATTCAAAATTCTGCAACGATTAATCAATTTTTAGATTTAATATGTGCATCTGTGATCAATACACACAGAAAAATATCCAACAAATCGGGTATCCTATAATTAAAGAGAAAAATTACTATATAATACAAGTTGAAGAAAAAGAACATCTTATACTACAAAATAATAGTATAATAATATAAAATGCACAACAATACTAATAATAAATGTATGAATAAGGATGTAATAGTTATTTTTTCTTCAATTTCAGGATGCATAGTGGCTCTCTGCATATTTGTTCTCTCAACAAAGCATTTGGTAGTAATATATTTGTACCTGATATCGATAGGAGTAATATTTGTGTCGTACTGGTCGAACGTTAGCACGATCAAAGCCATAACGCTCTTTCTGAGTGCGCACGGCAGTCCGCCGAGTATACTCGACGACATACTGAGTCTAAATTTAACTCCGTTGATGAATTACGGTCCTGGTTTACTCATCATCCAGAATTACATATTACAATGCCTCTTAGCGAGTATATTTACTTATATTCATCTGGCACCGAGATACGCCGTTATACAAAAGTTGCTCATATTGAGTTTCTTGGCACCTTCCATACTTGGAATTTTTCCACTTCCGGTAAGAATCAATTTTACATTTAATTATTGCTCAAAGTCAAATCTAATCCGCACCGATCGTTTGTATCACCAAAACGAAAATAAAATTTTTCAATGGTTCTCTGAACTCGCCGTTTGTTTACATTTAAAACATTCATGGAAATAATATACGAACGAATATAACAGATACCAAAATTTCTAGCGATTAATGAAAATTGAATAAAAATGTAATACAACAAAGAAACAAAGAAGATGAAAAAGTTAAAAATAATTAATGATGAAATTTAAAAAATAAAAATGATTGAAGGAAATTGACCGATCGTAAGTGGCTGATGGGGAAAGAATGAAAATGTGTGTTTGTTTTACAGACGACGATACTTCATCATGCTCCGGTATTCGCGACGCTGTTGCCACTAGCAGTGAGCAAATTTGTAATTTGGTACAACAGCGTAACGGTGATGATGACGCTTCACGGGGGTTACAGACACGCGAGAAATTTCGTAACGAATTACGGTATGTCGGCACTTGCAGAGACCGAGTGGAGTAGACTGAACGTGCCGAGTGTGCTACGAACGTTTTGGATTCTTCGAGTTGCGGAACAAGTGGTACAAATACTGGGTACTCATTACGGAGAAGAAACGTTTACGTACTACATGATGATAAGAACGTTGCTGGTAAACGGATGCGAGACTTTAACGGCGTTGTTGGGAATGACGAGTATAATATCGTACATTTGTCATTACATCGGTTGTTTTTCGCTGTGGGTATTGATGACGGAGGACGGTGACGAAAAAAACATTGGAACTGTTTCGGCGGTGTTGTTTTACATTCTGGCGTTGCAAACCGGACTAACGAGTCTCGACCGTGAGAAACGTTTGGTTCGTTTATACCGAAATTTTTGTCTTCTATTCGCGGCTCTTCTCCACTTTGTTCACAACATTGTGAACCCGTTATTAATGTCGCTTAGTGCGTCCCACAATCCGGCTCTTCATCGTCACGTACGAGCTCTCGCGGTATGCGCTGTTCTAATAATATTCCCGGTGTCCCTTCTGGTCTTCCTGTGGTCCCATTTCACGATAAGCACTTGGTTACTTGCCGTTTCGGTCTTCAGCGTCGAGGTGATCGTCAAGGTCTTCGTTTCCCTGGCTATTTACTCGCTCTTTCTTTTCGACGCGTACAGAAGTGTGTTTTGGGAACAGCTCGACGATTGTGTTTACATGATACGTTCCTTTGGCAACACCGTAGAATTTTCTTTTGGTATAGTTCTCTTTTTCAATGGTTTTTGGATATTGGTGTTCGAGTCCGGCGGGGCGATACGAGCGATAATGATGTGCATACACGCCTATTTCAACATATGGTGCGAAGCAACCGCGGGCTGGAGCGTCTTCATGAAACGGCGTACCGCAGTTAACAAAATAAATTCACTTCCCGAAGCAAAAGTCGAACAACTTCGGGTGCTCGACGACGTTTGCGCTATTTGTTATCAAGAAATGCGAAGCGCCAAAGTAACTAGATGCAATCACTACTTCCACGGCGTTTGTCTTCGAAAATGGCTCTATATACAAGACCGTTGTCCTCTTTGTCACGATATTTTGTACAAGGTTCAGGATAATCAAGCCAATTCCAGCGGGAATGGAGTTCAGAGCGCTACCGAACGTCCGACCGAAAATTTGCCCCCGCAGCGTCATAATCTCGTCGAGGGCGTCGAGCCTGAGAGATGAAACGCGAAATAACGTGCGCCCCTCGGTAGCACAATCCCCTTCTTTTGATAGTTCATAGTTTAATCGATCATTGATAAATAATAATAATAATAATAATAAATTAAAAGATGAAGATTGAAAAGAAGAAAAAAAAGAGGATAAACAAGAGACACAAGAACAAAAACATGAACTACGAACTCAAAATTACGACGAGAAATTCGCTCGATGATAGTCTACGACGTCCGTGCCGATTATGTCTCTTTAATTTTGTCCCACGATTTTGTGCTCCCTCCACCGATATAAAAAAAATTCTGAGACGAATCAACGACGATTTACCGACAGAACGGATCATCCGTAGATTTCGCGGATGGAACGATGTGATATTTACCTTTATATGTGTACACTGTACTGACGCTAATAAATTTTTCTTCAGAGTCATCAAATTAGAAAGACGAAAATACCCCATTGTTATTGCGGCTCTGATTTTATTCATTCGTTTATTTATAATAACTTTTTGTTTTTCTCGACACATTTTATCATTGTGTGTACATCGGGAAAATTCAACGTCAGTAAACCCCAAATTTATTACTGATCTTAACTTAATTAGGCTTTAAGATTATTGTCCCATTGAACAGAGTACTGCGCTCCAGGCTAGTCAATTTTTTTTATCAATTCTTTCCTCGATACGTTCTAATAATAATTATTTATTATAAATATACATGGACAATCGGAATATCAATGTTTCAAAAGAGTATTTAAACAATTTATAAAATAAATATAATCTTACGATTCATCTTTCGTCCCTATAATTCCAAATAATTGAGCCTTAGCATACTTTTTAAAAGTTTAAAGATCTTGCGAACAGTGCCTTTCGATTAACTTTTAGTTTGTATTTTCAATTCAAAAGTTAAAAATACGTGACAATTATTGTTATTTTTTTTTCTAATTTTTTCAATATCTCCACTTAAAAGTATTGATTTCTGAGTCTGAAGCGCAGTAGCTAAATTTTCGAATATTTTGCTCGAGCTTGTGGTGCGTAGTTATAGTTCCTTATTTACGAATATTGTACATTAAAACATTTTAGAGCTGCATGAATTGAGAAGCCTTCGTAGAAATGTTTATTTTTCGAAAATATTGTCCATTATTTCGCTCACGCCTCTTCGCCTGATTCTCTTTCGATAGGTAATTGCTATTTTAACGTGTATACTTTACTCGATCCAACAAATAAACTTAGAATGTGTACAAATAATGAAAAAAAAAAAAAAAACAATGAACGTTGAAACGTAAACAATAAAATAATTTGAAAAAAAAAAAATAAATAAAGATAAATATATATGTATATTGCGCTGATGGAGCATCGATATAAACATATCTGTACTAACGCGCTCGAATTCCTGTTTTGATTGACGACGATAAAGGGAGGATTGATGGGAATCTGCTGCTTTCCAAGTTTTTTTGCCAAGCGACGATTCACAGAGCGACAGATTGAGAAAATAAACGAACGAACGAATAACGAATGAAAAAGAGAAAACTATTCTTTCCGGTTTGATCTTAGATGTTACATGCGAGCTTTTACAAGCAAAGCAATTATGATTGTCGGAAATTGTAACGCTAATTTCAACTTATCGATAAGTACATGATAAAAATATGACTAATTATTGATAAATCAATAAATCTACATCTATTTAAAATAAACAGCGAAATGTGTTTCATTTTTTGTTTTTTTTTTTTTTTATCAACTCTCGAACACGAAATATCATAGATCATTTTTTTCGTTCCCTAAATTGATTCGAGGTTCAAGCTTCGAATAGAATTTCAAAACTCATGGCGAATGATGAAACTTCCGAGGATGAGCCAGTCACTGAAATCAGGGAGGAAGAAATGCCCAGAATGATTGGTTTTCGTCGAACTGATCGTTCGGACGTTCCTCGTATCTGTCAAATGATGGGAACTATAACCTTTGATTTGTTTGGAGACGTCGATGTCGGTTACGTTTTGTAAGTTTTGATCACAAATTGGAAATTTCAATGTAAAAACAAACGAATATTTTTTCGGAGGGAGCAAAATCTTGAGTGGGTTCCGGTAAAATATTTCATTTACGTTCATCGGTGAAAAAATTTTCAGCGAAAAAGCTTGTTTGTCTCTGGTACAAGTTAACGAAGAAGAGAAAATCGTATCGAACGTCAGTTTGTGCAATTTTCCTAACGTCCCTTCGGTACCGGCGAACGATTGGCTCGCTTGGATAACGCGGCATTATGAGTAAGATTAATAATTTTTTTTTCCTCTCCTTATATACGTAAAATATTTTCAAAATATTCTCTCTTCTACTAAATTTCTTCAAAAACTCCGAAAAGCAATAGAAAATCAGGAGTCTTGCACACCTTTTTTTCAACGAGATTTAACACTGTGGGCATGAAATTTCTGAGGCGTTGAACACTTATATTGAATCCAGAAGAAAAATATTTTCGAAAAATTCGAAAAAAAAAGTCCAGACAATCGGAGGCAAATCGTCTGATCGTTTAATAAAAACAGTTTTTTCGTAATTTCATTATTGCTAATAAATGTTCGTAACGTTCTCAAATTGGCTAAATTTTGAAAATTTCTGTTATAGAATTGTTAAGTACCTAAATTATTCTGGAATAAAATAATCGGCATGGATATACGTGCACCCTTAAAAAGGTATATAATATGGCATAGGTGATTTAGTTCGCAGTAATCCTTCGTTCAATCTGCAGTGCAAATCTGATGTTCTATAGTTGGGTTCCAATGACTATTAAGCTAAAAAATGCATGCACCCATCATACGAAACAATCGGAAGATACGAGCATATGCAAATTCACGCAAACGTTAATATTCGTTCGTACAGAGTGCCCGAAGTGAATGAGAAAAACACATTATTCATTCATCTACTCGTCTGGGACTGTCGTTGCAACGAGGAATTTTTCAAAATCATGCTCAACAATATATTCGTTTCGAATTCTCACTGTCTTCATGTCATAATGATCGTACCACCGGGACCAAAAATTGATGTTGTCGAAATGTTTGATCGACACATGAAAAAGTTTTATCCTGTTAATGAAACGGACAACGAGATGGTACAAACGCTTTATGTCAGCCTGAGAAGTCGAGAAGATCCGAAACTTAAGATAAGACGTGTTGTGTACGATTAAGATAATTGTTTCATTAGAAATTTTTCGTTGTTCAATACGAATGCATCGAGTTTTCATGGGAACGTTGAAGCAGTAAAAATGAACAAGAATTTCATTGCCATTATCTAATTCGATGAATTCCTGAGTTAATTAATCGAAGAATAAATATTTCAATTGAATTATATTTAATTATATTTATGTTATTACTTAAATTCAATTGTCAATCATTTTCTTAATTAGAGAAGAAGATAATGACGATTTGATACCGATAATAGACGCAGAATCGAAGATCCTAAGGGAAATATACGGCGATTATTATATTAGCGAAATGATGCGACATTCCGATGACGGAAATCGGCAAATGATCGTTGCTGAGGACGAGGGTCGTGCAACTGGTGTAATGTGTCTCAATAGAATATTCGATATCGATATGTTGATCGATAATTTCGAGCTCGCGCCCTACAACGATCTTCGTAAATGTGCCCCGATCGAGTCACTCAATTCGAAATCCAGCTCATCATCGTTAACTTCGACATCCTCGTCATCCGAATATACTAAAACCGCGAGCGCGATGATGGATCCCGAAACACCAAGAAATCGGGATCGAGAACGTTTCAGTATGGCTATTGCACACACTATTCGTTTCGAGGATGAAATTAATGGTGAAATCGATCCGGAGGGCTCCGCACAACCGATTGTTAAATCAGTCAAGTTTTCGGACAAATGGAGCGGAGCTAATCCTTCGGTCAACTTCGAATCTGTTCTTCGTACAAGCGTTTTTGCAGAAGCCATTCATGATTTACCGTGTACGTTTCATGTTTACAATTATGATCGATTTCTACAGAATTGCGATTTTTTTAAACTGACGGGATGAAAACATTGAATAAGTTTGAAATATTCACTTGGAAATTGTGCATAAGGAATCAAAGTATTAATCTGATCTATTTAACAAAAAAATTTCCAGTTAGAAGTCTCGCTTCGTCAATCTACACCGATGAGGACGATGACGAACTTCCTTTATCATACTTTAGTGAAAAACTGGACCGAACTGCCAGCTTGCAGTCTAACACGATTGAATTAAATGCCTTCGTTTTAGAACTGTTTAGTATGAACACAAATATCAACGAAAGACACGGCCAAGATTATCTCGAAGCAGCGTTTGAATGTTTTCCGGATCTTGATTATTGCATTATGCTACAACCCTCGACCCAGCCATTTTGCACCTTCATCGAAAATTTTGCGGTAATACTTTGCCATTTTTATTATTTTTAAATAAATACTCATTCCTCGACAAATAGTTGTTAATCATAATTTTTTATAATTTATCTATGTATTCATAAAACCGGTGAAAGAATTGTATAATCGAAATATTACCGTATAAATCTCAGGAACGAAAAACAAAACAACACAAAATTAGTTGGAGAGGGCTGGCCATAGCGGAACCCCCCACCCTCGGAAAAGTGGAATTTTTTGTTGTTGCTGAAATATTGTAAAATATGATCATTCGACTCAGGGCATACGGTGAAAACTTACTCTCCGATAAAACGACCAATTGTTTTAGAAATTGACATTTTCATCAAAATCGGAAGATATTTGCTCATTTAACTGAAGATAAACGATGGAAAAGTTACATTTATCGAAAACATGGATATTTAATATAAATGTGATAATTATATAATTTCATCAATCGCAAATCACATAGTATATAATTAGAATCATATCCACCACGGAAAAGATTATTTTAAAATGAATCCCAATAACATAAATACAGTAATTCATAACAATAATTTGTTGATTAATTATAATGAAGGCTTTGCATATACCGAAACCGGTTAAAAATAAATTTGTGTCAAATATCCATGTTTTTCATGAATATAACGTTTCCACAACTTATTCTGAGTCAAATTTTTGACATTTATTATTAAATTATAATCTGTTACGTACATAGCAATAAATCCATCAATGTTTAATATCTCCAGGTGGAGCAGTACGATGATTTTACGGATGTTAATTAAATCTTTCTCGTAGGTTGATCGGTTTAAATTTCTTAAGTTTTTCGGTTGGGGTCTAAAACGGCTCTGGCCAGCTCGTTGGAGTGGGTTTGCATTCGTTGGATTTCCTTTGCTATTGCGTTTGTTCTGAGGTCTTTGTGAATGGTGGCTTTATACTGACGTATCAGGGGGCATTGAGTAGCATTTTCAGTGTTTTGGATTGGAACCTTTACATATGATCTCTCGGTTGGAGTTACTGGCCGTCCCCCATAACTGTATACCGTATATTGGATAAAAGAGTCTCCAGCACAAAGAATAGTATATATGGGGCATTCCATGTCACTTCAGCCAGTGAAAAAAAAAATTCTACAAATAATTGTAAAAAATCGAGTTACTTTATTGAAAAATATTCACCAAGTGTCGAAATTTTAAAAGAATTTTCTGACCTTCTTCTTCTTGTCGATTACCATTTTTCAACATTTTTCCATTCAAATGGTTGTATCTTTGGCAAGATTGGACGTATTTACATTTATAAAAAACTAAAATGTGCGTCTTTTTATGGCCTTCCAGAAAAAAATTAATTCAGATTTTATTGAACAAGTTAAACATCCGTTTTGGGGCAAAATATAAAAAAAAAAAATTTTTTTCTCAAGGAAAGATACGCGTTATTTTATCTTTATACTGTAAAGACGGTCCTTCTTTATGCATTAGAATAAAAGAACAAAGTAAAAGTTAATCCATTGCAGTTTTACATTATTTATCAACCCATTTCCAATACCGTATGTCCATGTTTTTGCGTATTTTTAGGTCTAGCTCTTTTCTTTTTGTTTCGATGTGTTTTGACGACGTTAGCTTTCTGTCGAGATGCATATCCAGGTATTTCACATCGTTGGCGGTTGGCAGTGGTTGTCCATGCAGCTTAACTTTCGGGCAGTTGCCTCTTTTTGTGGCGAAAGTAACCTGTAGAGTAATTCCTCGCACCTCTCACATCCCTAACCAATGGAAAGTTGCGCAAATCATTATGATTCCGAAGGCACCAAACGAACTGACATCCTATATCGGGCCATAATTCTGCTGCTAATCATTTCTAAACTTTTCGAGAAACTTCTACTGACAAGGATCAGGATTCTAATAACTGATGACAAACTTATTCCCGACCACCAATTCGGCTTCAGAAATGGCCACTCAACTGTTGAACAAACAAACAGAGTTTTCAATGCCATCTCCAATCTAATAGAAAAAAAAAAAAAAAAAATACTGCTCCGCAGTCTTCCTAGATAAACAATAAGCATTCGACAAAGTTTGGCACGACGGACTACTCTACAAAATAAAACAAAAACTACCACAGTTCTACCATCTGCTTGAATCCTATCTAAGCGACAGATGCTTCCAAGTTCGTCATGGACAAGATCTTTCAGAATTGCACTTTATACAATCCGGCGTTCCACGGAGTAGTGTCTTAAGGCCTGTTCTTTATACACACCGCTGACTTATCTAGAAGAAGGGATATCGTGGCGGCTACATTTGCCGATGACACCGCGATACTCGCGTTTCACCAAAACCCTAGGACTGCATACAAAAACCTACAAAGTGAACTCCGTGAAATAGAGGATCGGCTGAACACATTGCGCATAAAAGTCAGTGAAACCAAATCTAAGTCAAATGAGCGATTTTTTTTCAATTTGAAAATTCTATTGAATATTATGTTTTCGACGCAGTTCCTTAGTCGAACTATCAAATTTTGCAGTTTTCCATCGAAAAACAATCCACTTATTCGAAGGGGTGTTCCGCTTTGCCCACCCTTCCCCTAAATGCATCATTTTACTCAATATTCGTGTCAAGTATTAAAAGAGAACCTTCTTTTTTGTTGATTATAAAATAATTCATCACAGTAACTGGTTAATTTTGATGGTCAGTTGAATATAAAAATGATAATTTCAAAAATTACGCAGAACAAGTAAAATTTGACCCGACAGTTCTGTATTTTTTTTTTTTTATAACGCGCTAAAAAAAAAATACATCGTATTTTTACGGGAAATTCTGAAATGTGTAAATTCCTTTTTTCTACACGTGTTTTATAAAAATGACTTATAATGCACTAAAACTTTTGTCTATCTTGAATCTGAAAATGCGTAATTAGTAATAAATATATTTTTCACACTTGTCAAGACGTTTCAGTGTGTCACGGTTATAAATCTTACAGCCCGAGTGATACAAATTATAGTTTGAACTATTACAATGGTATTTTATAGATAATTGATATTAGTTTTTTTTTTGATTTTATTTTTAATAGCGAGTCCCGTTGCGTTTCGACCGAGATTTCCCAATGGCATTATACGTAACACATCGTGCGACACTTTTAAGTTCTTTTACGTCTCGAGAAGCAATTCCATACGATCGAGAAATGATTGTACATTTCCTCCAAAAAATACCAAAGAAAAAAGTGATACTCGACGATTTTGACGAGACGATTATTTATCCAGAAGGAGAGAAGCGATGCTACGTTTTTTTGTGCGGAGATCACTTGATTGGACTCGCGATAATTTGGTACTTAATTAACACCAAATATAATGAAGTATTACTCAGAGTTTAGATGCTTAAGAAATCATTTTATTTTTTCTCGTAGCTCAGAACTACGCCTCGACGAATTGTGTCGTAATTACGACGTGGAGAATTACGTATCGATCAAAAATACGTTGAGAGACGATCACGCACAATTGCTTCACTTTATCACAATTCCAGTCTTCTCTGTTTACGACAAAATATTTTTTTGCGAATTAATGCGCTTAAGCTTTACTACTGTTCTCTATTATCGACTTTACGAAAACGAGACAACGGCTGTCGTAAGTTTTTTTCGGACCAAAAATCATTCTCTGATACTGCATTTTCATGTGTCAATTGAATTAATTGTTCTTATTCTTTGCAACATTAGAATCGAACTCAGCCTCTTATAACGTGTCTCGATGCGATGATTCCCGTTAAATCTCGGACGCGTTTTCACCACCCTTATAATAAGATTGAAATCGCATCGAGTGATACGAACGATGAAAAATTTTCACTTTTCCTCATGACTCCGAGGTTCGCTATTACGACGAAACCGGTTGTGAATTCGAAAATCGTTGTCATCGGTGCTTCGGACTGTGGTGTCGCTTTTTCCGAATATCTTGCTTTTCAAGAGTCAGTTTTTTAATTGAATTATTACATATTCCAATACAATTTGAAATCCGATGATCGTAGATGAAGATTTTTTTCAACTGCTCCGATATTAAAAAACATCATCGAATCAGTTAAAATATAATTTTTCCATAATTCCAGTTCGGATTTCGTTCATTTTACGAACTTGACCATTGTGTCAGCCAATGGTATACCATTCGAGAGCAAAGAAATGACCGAGCACGCGACTATGATTCCTTACAAAGGGAAATATTGCTATCAATACAGAAAATTCGTTCCCACTAGAGTTTGGATAAACGTAGTTCATGGAATCATATCGCAGATTAACAGGTCTCCTATTTTTATCAATCACGCACCGTTTTATCATAATTGATCCCGCAATCACGGTTTTCTGACATTTTTATTCACAGGAAAGAAAAATACGTGGTTGTTTCGGGACTTGGAACGTTGAGCTACGATTATCTTGTTCTTACATGTGGTTTACAATATCAAGTTCCAAACTTCCAAGAAAATAGAGAAAACGATGAAAACAGGTATTTAATCATTTTTAATAAACAATTATGGGCTACTTTATTATTTTTTGATGAAAAAATTGCTCTCCTTGGAGATTTTGTTCTAGGCATTCTCAATTTCAAGTGATCGAAAGGTCTTAATTGAGCTTAAAGTCATATTGGGTAAAAAATAACAAAGTGAACTAATTTAAGACTTTATTATGATAATTGAAAGAATCCTGAGCCATTTTTTCTGTACTGCAAAGTTAGTAACAAAAAAATCTAATTTCTCAATGACCTGCGATGATTGAAATTCTCCTTCAGTGTCCAAGAAACTACTCCCTTGAATTGTTTCTACATAAACGACGACGTGGAGAGTGCAACGTGTCTCGAGCGATTGAAAGAATTGACCAATGATTTTACAACAAAAAGTGAGTAATTGTAATCGAACGCAATGAGCGAGAAATATAAAAATTTGGAACATTTCTTTCGAAGAATTCATCGTGATATACGGAAGAAATATCGAGTGTCTGTGCACTTTGAACAATCTTTTGGAAAATGGTATAAAAGGATCGTGGATTATAATGATCGAGCCGAAATATAGCGAGTGTGGTAAGCCGAGTGACATATTTTTCGAGGATGACGAGGTTACCGAAGCAGTGGAGAAATCTATAAAAAAAGCAGGAGTCAAAATAATATCTGGATGGGACTTGAAAGATTGGGTTCTCGAGATCAGCGAGAACGTTTTAGAAAATGAGAACACTCGAACGAGTGTTATAAAAACTTTGCGAATAGAATCCAAGACAGAGAACAAATTTGTGGCTTGTGATGCATTGATTTACTTCGGCGATAAAACATTACCTCTAAAAACTTTCATGGGTAAAATATTTACAACGTTATTGACAATAGATCATTTTGGAATTATATTAATTTCTTCCCCTTCTCTTCGTCAGAGGCAATGATTGTGTATTTAATTTGGTTGTTACCCGAATTCAGCTATTTCAAGAGCAGGTCTCGTGTTCGATGGTCGTTTGGTAATTGATCCAGACTGCAGGACGAACGATCCTTCTGTTTTTGCTGCAGGCTCTATTACCAAATATTCACGAAAGTATAACGCTGAACGTTGGCAACATCAGTACTATAACAGTGTCGAAGTTGGGGAGAGGGTATGCAACCTTGGTTTTGTCTATTTCTCGATCATTCTGTTACCAATCGTCAGTAAAATCGTGTCAGGCTTATGCTTCAAACCATCGACTTCATTTTATTCACATGAATTATTTTTGGCTTCACTGTTTACAGTTGGCGCAGAAATTGAAGCAAAAAACTCAATCTAATGTGTCAGACGAACGAAATACGAATCCCGATAACTCCAAATCGAATTCCCAAGATCACACGAATCTTCCCATATTTAGTGCGCCTATTATCGTCTATTGTAGACTTCCAGGTGGTTTGCATTATCTACATGTACGCAAGCCAGGAAAGAAAATTGCACGAGCCATCGATATCGCTCGTGGCACTTACGTAACAATTCAATCAGAATTTTTTCAAGTATTTATGCAATTTAGCCACTTTTCCCAAAAACGAGGATAATTTTTTTTCAGTTCTATTACTTGAATAATGTTACACACCACCAATCATGCTGATTTTGGGTTCAATCGAAAGAAAATTTCTCAACTAGCCCCTAGTCCAATTTTCGTTATACGAAACGACTTCGTAATTGAACGACATGATATGCCAATTTTACCCCCACCACTGCGAAAAGTTTTATCCAGAGATAATATGGTCTCGAGATAATATTTGTTTCGAGACTCTTCCGAGTCTCGAACACGCTGGCGGAAGTGGATTTCACTGCAAAGTGAATTATTTATCATCAAGAAATTCAAAGTTAAAAATTGAAAAATAGGAAAATTGAAACAACTAAGTTCCCGTCCCATGATTCCATACGCACAATCACACGCATTTTAAGATGCGATATTTCGAAGATATTCAGCACTCACCCCACTATTCCATGCGTTCCACAAATCCACCCACTATACTATTCCATGCACACATCCCAAAGTTTTCAGCACGGACTGCGCTGTTTTATGCACCCCATAAACACGTACCCCACTGTTCCACTTACATATTTTAAGATGTCCAGTATATACCCAACTATTTTGCGCAACCTACGATTCCATGCAGTCCACCTTTCCGTGCACCCCATTATTTTATGGACACATCCCGAGATGTTGAGCATTCAGCCTGCCATTTCAGGTGCCTAACGAATCGACCCTATCATTTTTATTAATTGTATAATAAATTACTTGCAACAAAGACCAATATAGAAAGAGAAAAATCAGAAAAAAGCCTCACCGATATTCAGAATTTTCACCTAAATGGTTCGACAGTGAAAGCCATTCGGAAACGTTATGACGTCATGAAACCGGCATATTCACGTAGTATAGAAGAGTGCTGCAGGGCTCGCGTTGCCATTTATCTTTTATTACTTGGCGTCGAACCGCTACCGCGTCTTTTGATATAATTAAGACGTAGAACTATTCTACGCATGCATCCCGAGGTACTCATAACTCGACTCACTATTTCATACACACTCCAATTACATACACGAATCGATTCCAACCCGCTTGTTGAGTTGTATGTTGGTTATGACTAATATTTTGGGCAACGCTGGCGGATTTACCAACTACGTTACCGTGGTTGGAGTGTTTTGTACAAGTAACATAGTAGAAAACCGTGGTTGTCATAATGAAAATTATGGTTGTGTTCCGCCATACCATAATTTTAAGGCTTGTGACTTGTTCAAAACATACCACGGCTGGTAGGTAAATCCACCAGGGAATACAGAAGCAAAGCTGCAGAAGCATACTTATTTTATACCTTCGCAAATTCAATGGTTTTGTTTTCATTACCGCTTACAGAATTGATGTGATGCCAGGTACTGATGCCAACAAAGAGATTCAGGTGAAAGTCTGATAATTAGTCCGTACGCAGTTACAAATGCAAATATAAAATTTTCAGATATTGGTTTTTCATTGATAGAAATAATTTATATAAAAAATTCAGCATCCGCTGACGGAATTGTTTACATTATTTCTTAGTAACAAATGTAAAGAAAATTTTATCATCATTTTCGGGAATAGTCGCTAAACTGCTTAATCACCTCTTTCAGAAATCACGTTAGTAAAATTCGCTAGAAGTATTTGACAGTTTTGAAACTTTAATCAGACGTGACCATTTAATTTCGTTGCCGAAAATTACGATGCCGCTGATTAATTTTCAATCAACATTTGGCAGGGCGAAGTTTTGATAACTGGGAATACTTCGGTGACTACGGAAATCGGATACTTTCGAATTCGATTCAATCAATTTAACAGAGTCGAAACCATAACTTGTCTTCATAAAATGGTAAGATGCATTAAAAATAATGATTTTCTTTGATCCTTCATCATAATTTATACTTTTCTTTCGTTTTACCAGAAAAAAATGTTTCCGTTAAGGTATAAGTTCGTTTATTGTTTTATTGGCCCTTTGATTCCAGGATTTCCAAGTCCAAGACTTGATAACTCTGTACGGGAAGCACGATAGCATGCTGAACAACATAAAGCTTCGTTTTCGGGCAAGTGGAATTCATAATGAAAGTAATAAATCCACAACATTTAGTTATTTACAAAGAAATGTTAAAGTATTATCGAAAAAACTATAGAACTCTTTGATCATCGACTTTTTCGCGTACTTTGCTGAGCCCTGGGCAGCCGCACTCTTTCACGATAGATTCGATGCTTTGAGAGACGAAAACCGCGCCATACTCTTGTCGGAAGTGGTGAAAAATGCAAATAAATTTCACACCAAAAACATAAAAAATTGAACTCATCATTCAATATTATTTCGGCAGGGCATGCAAAGCAGTTCTTTGATCCAAGACATCCTGAATATATACATCAAATCAAACTGGAAGGAGGTAAGACGTACATTTATAAATTTCAGATATATTTATAAAAGTAGATAACCATTGATTCCGTCATATGGAAATTGAATACGTCGAAATCTGTTTGTTTGAATGACATAAAATAAAACGTGAATCGTAATATTCAAGCTGACCGAAGAAAACCGTCAACATATTGAGTCAAAATACGCGGGTTCAATTTACCAGGACGCCATATCGAGTAATGTGATAAATTTTCTACAACAAGCGGAAGAAGTTTTGCCGACGTATTGCAATCCATGTAAACTGAGACGTCAATTACAAGACGGTTGAGAAGTGGATGAATACGAAATCGTATGTTGGGGGGAGGAAAAAATGATCAAAACGTTTTGTATGATGCGTATGTAAGTCGGTAAGTGCCGTCAGTCTCGATTATACACTGGAACATTCTAGACTGAGGGTAATTCTTGAATATGATATGTTTTGAATGGGAGTAGGAATAAGATTCGAACAGGTATAGTCCATTTAATAGTCACGAAGCTTCGGAAAAGAGGCAGTAAGAGGGATTTGCGTATGTGAAGAATGGGGAAAAAGGAATCTATTTCATCGGTGTGTGTAAAGAGCCGAGTTGAAATTTCCTGTCCATAGATGAGGTCAACACCACAACGATGAGGATTGCTGCAATTTCTTGTTATTGAACACATCGTATTGTCCTGACAAAGGTTCGCAAGAAAATGACAGAAAAAGGGATTGGAAAGTCGTGTATGTGCATGGGAATTACTGTGTGCAAAAAAAATAAAAGTGCTTCGTAGTACTATCGGTGGACTGCATCGAAAAGTCGTTCAAGTATTCTTCGTGAACATGACTTTTCATCTTTTTGTACTGCATTAACATCGATGCTTCTTTATCATAATTCATGCTCCACCATCACATTTTTACAGTTTCAAATGAAATTTTATATTTGGTTACAAAAAACAAGTTCAACTTTTGGGTAATTAATCAAGAATAATACGGTTGCTTCTTTCTTCCTCATAAATCGAATTAGTTTCGACTTTCTGACGTTTTTCTTCAGCTTATATTATTACATGATGATAATGCCAAAATAAATACAGATACATAATAGGTTTGGATATACGAAAGACCAAATATTGTATGAGCACGTAACAACCAAGGTATTATGAGAAATGGTCGAATTTACCTGATAGGCGTGACGACTTGTGACCACGGGAATAAGTTTAGCAGAGAAAGTTTTCGGGAACAAGAATCTTCCGTGCAAGAAAGGAAGAACCTTGGTCTTCGCTAAGGGGTAAACGATTATTGGGCATTAGAAGCTCTGCCGCAAGGGGATTCCCCGATGCGGAGGAACTATAAAGGCCTCCGCGTGTCCTGACATTACGAGCGATAATAATCAGAACTCTATGAATTTCTGTTTGTATATATATATATATACATGTCTATATAAATATACAAATCCAGTGACGTAAACTTTGCAGTACGCGCGATGATCGCACTCACGCTTTTCCTCCGGCTCATCACGCTACTTTGCACCGTATTTTGGCTCGTTCGTAGACAATATTAATGCATATATTTATACATTCGGGTGTATATATCCTGCGAGTTATTAACCGAATGAAATAACTACGGTAAGAAGGCTCAGAAAGTTTTCGTAACTCCATTTGCCTCGTGGCCTTATAAACGAGCAAAAATTCACAGTTGACCGAGATAATACAAGAGTTATCCTTAGAAAGGTGATCCCGAATGACACCGTAACATTAAAATCAACTGCACAGTGCCCAGAAGTTAAAATAATCCGTACAACTTTTCATTTTTGAAAAGGGTGCTTAATTGTTAATGATTATATTTTTCAAATTGTTTGACATGTCTCGGAATTTAATTGCCAGGGCGAAAGGGCAAAAAAAATCAGAATTTTCAATGGACCTAATTTAAAATGGATTCACCGGCGACCGAAATTGGCTCGATCTATCATCGTGATATATACAATGAACCGGTACATATTACAGCAAATGTATGAGGCCGCGCAGGGAGATATGAACGTGGACGATCTCGGGAAGGTGCGTGATTCCGCAGGTTTCCGGGACAACGATTAGAGTGATTACCGTTAGGCAGCCGTTAGTTTGTGATGGAGAACCTTGCCGCGTCGTTTTTCTACTACAATAAGTACGCACGTACACACGAGCTGTAAGCTCGTCGTCCCGCCAGCGCGTAGTACAAAACCCGCTAAGAGCCAAAAGGGGTTCGAGCTCTGTTGCTATTGTTGATATACACATGAAATGTACGTGTATGACTCGGACGGTGATATACTATTTCACGTGACGCGATGTCACGTTACCCGCTCATCGCGACAGGTGTCGGTTCGCACAAATCCCTCCTGCACTTCCTCAACGCACCCCTGTGCGAGAATCTCTCAAACCATTTCCTTTTTTGGTCCGCAGAAAAAGGGTACATCCTGTGTTCTCTTCAACATTGATATTTCTTTGACTTTGGTTTAACCGTATTTGACGCGTTATAATGACACGAGACATTTTCTTTATATTGTGGAGAAAAACTTGGACTTAAAACGATTGGATTTATCTAATTTGTTCAAATTTATAGCACGGTAGATAAACCAACACGAATTTAATTTGTATTTTCTCTTGAAAACGGCCCATATTACACTCAAGAAAAAAATCAAATTTAAACATTGTATAACTCGAACTTTTGAGTTTTTACCTTATTGTGAAAACATATGTGCGTATATCGACACTGTAATAAAAATGCAACTTTGCGATATACCTCTGTGAACATCTGACCAAAGCTCCAATTTTCTATGCCTCCTATATGATTTTCTACAATTCACATACATGGTATAGTAAACACATACATAAGTATACATGTAGATCGCATAGCTCCATAGCTGGGGACTTCCGTAAGCTAATAATTCATGAAAAGTTTCCACGCTACCACGTGCGCTCGTACAAATCGTCGCTGTGTGTTTCATAGCATAAGTACGCGAATTATATCACATACATGTACGTGTAGGTGAGAGCATACATCGTTCTCTGGCTCGTGGTTCATTGTGTAATTATCCAACATCGCGAGACATTAAAAATTTGTGTATAATACGGGGATAGAGATAGAAAAGTCGCGTAAAATAATTCTATGCACGATAAATTTATCCAGTCGATTCCGTATGTATATATATATATTTTAATAAATGTATTCTCCGCGTTCTCGAGGCTGAGGGATAGGGTGCCGAGTCCTGTGTCAGCTGCAAAGATTCCCATAAGGTAATTACCGCGCATCAGGACGCGTACACTACCACGACTTGCTTTACGTTCTCGTAATAGCTCGCAGGTGCGTGTACATCGCGGGGGAGTTCTAATACTGCCGATTTTGTCGTTGATCCCGTTTGATCCTCGCGGTCAATCGTGTCCCGACACATATATGGCTCGCATGTACGCGGGGAAATGTTATTTCTAAAAATATACATGTACGCACACATGTTATCCGCGTTTATACGTAGACATTCTCTGTACAAGAATTGTTTTCCACTTCCATAACTGTATTCGTCATCTATAACTTCAACGACCATGGTCTTTAATATGCAGGGATGCATTTACACCCTTATCTATGCTTTCGATGCGACAAACGTCGCAACGTGAAAATAATAAAACCATAACACATTGGTTTGACGGCGTCAAATGTATGAATAATATTATAGTGTTTTTATTTTTATTTTTTTTTCATACTACTACCTTTTGAAAGATCGATTTTTGTGTCCTTGCATAACTCTTATTCTCTATTTATGGCGCCCCTGTTGATCGAGGATGTCAACGACAAAACTTGTGAAAATTTCATCATGATTTTTCTTAAAATAAGTGACCATGATTGTGGTTGATCATTTGTTAAAATTTTAACACAGTTAAAAAAGTCGGAAAAAAACAGACGTGCAGGCTATTGCTGCATTCGTTGTTTTATCTATTTATGTTGTATTAAAGGAAAAAAATGGTGAAAGTGAGAAGTTTCAATAAACAATTTGATATTTCTGTATATATCTCAGAATGAAATGGATAGAAATCTGAAATGATCGAATGATCAGGGCGGAATGTAATTAGATGTTGCTTGACTAGCGGACACCGTTCTGACGTAGAATTACGCATATGTTGGCGATTCATTCGTCGCACGTATGGGCGTTTTGAACACGTTTCTACCGCATTCTCGTTGGACATTTGCTGCAGCCTTCTATCACAAAACTATCTCTGGCGATACAACTTAGCGGTGGATTAGTAAGATACGCGCATGCCCTCGTATCGAGGGCGTATCTTTCTGTTTGCGACTCGGCCAATCGAAATTCCCGCGTCAACTGCGTAATTATTATGCCACAAGATATAGTACAAACATATTGTGGCCAAGTTCTATGATCGCGATACGAACTGTCCGAGACAACGACAGTGGTCAGAATCGTGGCGGCGCGTTATCATCGTCCACTTTTAACAAAGGTCCTTTCATCGCTCATGCTCCTGTCTAACTTCTGAATGCATTTCCTGTTTTATATTTCGCTCGATGACACTACGGATTGAAAAGTTTTGACCCTCACTTAGCCGAGAAATTCGTGGGTGTTGCACGGTAGAATTTTCATGTGTTCATCTTGACATTTCCCGGTTTGATTCAAGAGAAGAAAAATCGTATCTGAATATCGTGTTTTAATTGAAAAAGTAGCTGTAACATTATCTGAGAATAGTTAAAGACTATATTGCGTTATACGTGACGCGATCGCTCGAATTTGGGACATGTTCTTACGATCGGAGGCCGATGCATTTAGCTTGCCGATTTTCAGGGAAATGTGTGGGAAATTCTTCGACAGCGGTGACTTTAATACCTTTGCTCCCACGAAGTAGGGGCAACGTTTTCAGTTTCCATGGCTGTGTGCTCCACTAACCGTAACAATTAATACGCGAAGTAATGACGAAATAAAAACGGCACCGAATATTTTCTAACGTATTCTCGATCGGGTCGGGGACTCTAAATGTTACATTCATATTTTCTGCCTCGACGAAAATTTATATTGAAGAAATAAATTTTCAATCTAAAAAAAATAATGGCTAGTGTATTTTTTTTGGGTGTTTTTGTATTCGTGATTCGATATTGATAAATTTGAACAAAACTGCGAATGAAAAAGTGACAATCGGTTTCAATTATTAATTGAAGTTCACAATTTCGACAATTGCTACTTTTATTTGACTTGATGAACAATTACAAAGGACAAGAGGGATAAAAATTACGATGCACTCCATGCATCCGCACCCAGACAGATCGGGCTCGATTCCTAGTCCAACTCCGGAATACTCAGTCGTTCATTCATCATCACCTTTTTCTGCTCTGCATCTTTTACGAAATTATCGACTGTTCGGTACTAACGCTGGTCCAGCGGTTGCAGCGGCCGCTGCGGCAGCCGCAGCAGCTGCAGCTGCAGGTATTAATGTTTTCCAACATGTTTCAGCACTATTGTTTTCCATGTGTTTCGATAAGGAAAGTTGAAAATTTTCGATATTTCTTTATGTTTCTCTTGTTCACCTGGATCGTCGTTATCGAAGATGATTCGATGTTTTTTTTTACATTATTTATTCCCAACTTATTTTATTGATGTGATAATTTGAATTGAAAAGGTTAATCTTAATTCGCGATATGACAATATCGATTGAATCTAATTGCTTATTCTGTACATTTTTCGTCAGTAAGTTTCATTTTTCGTATTATTTAATTGTGATTTTATAATCTTGCCAATTATTCGTATCCTAAAATTTTTTTTCGAAATATTTTTCTCAGGGAATTATATAACTGTGTAGTTTCGTATATTTTTTTTCGTTTTAGTTTCCCACTTGTGTCTTCTTTTTGTACGCACCTTGCCTAGATCTTCTTGCCCTTGTGGAAAATACATCAGCGAAGTTTTTCTTCAAGTATATTACCTACTATTCAATTACTTTACAGTATCAGCCGGATTGTTTTTTAAACAATTCTATAATATATTGCATTATTTAATTGAAATTCGAAACAAATACTTCGTGTATTTGTATACTTGTTTTGCTAAAGTATTTTTATGACTGCAATTAATTTTCAATTTTTATTTCATTCAATTAAAATCATTCAATTCAATATCTTTTCTTACTTTTATACGAATTCCGTCATCCCTGTACTACTCGTTGCATGTGTAGAGAATCAAGAAATGAAGCCATTTTTTTCTCCTATTTTCGTTGGTTTGACTGAGGAAAGTAAAAACTGCAGTAATTGACCTAATCCAGACATTGTTTCAAGATTCTTTGTTAATAGATATAGAAAGAAAAAAAGATTTTTTCCTAAAAAAAGATGAAAAAGTTATTGACCGATTTTAGCAGCACAATTTTGCCAAAAAGCTTCTAATTAATGCAAGAAAATGATTGCCACGAGCTAAGGTAGACCAATTTGAGATATAAAATTTGCAGATTTCGTAACGAATTCACGTTACGAATTACTATATCCTCATAATCAAACGGGTATCGGAGCGCTTCCTTGTTCCTATCGAGAGTTTGGTGTTGTCGGTGAGGATTATAGACACGAATCTGGCCGAGTATCTTCGTCGTCGAAGCACTTTTTGCAAATCGAAGATTCAGCATCGTCTTCGTCGCCTCCTGTACAACACAGTCATGCAACATCTTCTACCAGGCCTATGAATTCGGTATCGATTACACCGAATTCACATCAAAGAACTCTTATTTCTGAGACGTCACCTAATACGCTTGTACCAACCATTCACCAACCTGCCTTAATTGCCGTGCCTCAACCGTTTTCTGATTCTTCAAGTTTCCAAGGTTTGTTATTTAACTGCTTAATGAATTTTCCTCTTTATCAAAACCATAACGTATGGATTCATATGTGCATAATAATTGCAATCGTAAGCAATTAGAGAAAGAAAAAACTCACGGGTAATTTAGGATCATTTCAAGTCATTTGTAACTTTCAAGAAACAGATGTTGCAACATTTTTTTGTACGCAGTTAATTGTAACTGCGTACAAAAAAATGTTGCAACATCTGTTTCTTGTTACATTGGTAAAAAAAATATTTGATACGAGTAATCTGTGTTTACAGAAGGCAACTTAATTTTTTTGCAATGAATGCACGCACATTGCGTGAAATTTATTTCGATCAAAGATTAATTCTTTTCATCCGGATGTCGAATTACTGAATTATGTACAAATGATCAAACTTGTATTGAATACATTTTTCTTAAAGTGTATAATCCAACAACACATTTGTCCGCGGACACCAGAAAAGTATCGAGAATCAATTTGACTGGACTCCACTTTTGTTGAATGTCTTGACTTCTAAGAAGTGGATTTATTTCTTTTACTTTGAACGTTAACACAAGGAAAGAACTTCTGTCTTTTTGCCCTGGCAACCACACATCGGAAGTCATTGAAAAGTACATTTTTGAAAGAAATATAGTGAAATGCCACCAAATACTTTTCGTAGAGTTTTAATTTCGCATCTACAAAATCAAAATACTATATTATCCACAAGATTAGAACAGATTTTGCTTAACGATTTTTACAGAAAATTTGTAGTAACGATATTCAACATTTTTTCTGCTCTGAAAAAAAATAATTCGCCGATTCAATAAAATTTTTTAGTGGTTCATCAAATCGTAGCGAACAAATTAAAATTATTTGCATCAACAAATTAAGTATTTGAATCAACCAAATTTTCGTCTGAGTAAACGAACTGTATTTTGTTCGTCATGATTTGGTAATCAAACAAAAATTTTGTTTAATCGGCAAATTAAAATTTTTTTTTTCAGTGTACACGGACCCAATTCCGTCTATCATCGTTATTACGTATTCTATACTCTTAGGCTTAGGCGTATGCAATGAAAAGCTAATCTCGAGGACGAAAGGAAGAATATCGTTGTTCTCAAATTTTTCCCAGTTCGAAAAAATAATCTATGAATAATGTTACACTGTTAATATTTGTTAAAAGTCCTTTTCCCATTTTTCCACCACACACAATATATAAAGGCAATCGATAGCGTAGGCACATCATATTTCCGCATGGCATTGACGGAGCTTAAAGCCTTATGAGTTTTGAAAGGAAAAAAAAAAAAAAAATTTTTTAATTCTTATTTCAATGCAATGAAAGAATTGTTTCATTCAAATTTTGAGCATATGAAAGAAAATTCGAAAAAGAAAAGAAAAGTTCAAATTTCAATTTTTTGTGATATACTTTTTGTATTGTGTTGTATTGTGTAAAATTGTATTGTGAATAACAATACAATTC
Organism: Campoplex capitator; assembly: GCA_037576405.1. Classification (NCBI taxonomy): domain Eukaryota; kingdom Metazoa; phylum Arthropoda; class Insecta; order Hymenoptera; family Ichneumonidae; genus Campoplex; species Campoplex capitator. Next base: position 1,476,406 of record JARBWI010000338.1, read on the forward strand.
AGCATAAAATTGTATTGTGAATAACAATACAATTTTCGATCAAATCTAGACCATATATTACTTTGTAGGATAAGTTATAATCAAAGTGTAAAAATTTGTTTGCATTAGTGTTTGCAAAGTGTAACAATTTGATGCATTAGTGTCCGATAAAGAATTTCTTTCACATTAATTGACAAAAAATTGTTAGTTTCATGATTCTAATAATCAAGTGGCAAAGAGACATTTTCTGCGATTATACAATGACGGATGTGAATAGTACGGTTCCAAACCTTAGAAATGTCCGGTATAGTTTTATGAAAATCTATTAGCCTTTCATTGTTATTGTCACTCTAGTTTTTTTCGTTATTGATAAAAATTGTACATGAAAATTCTGTACGTTAAGGAGTTTCGGCACAGGCGATACAATGTTGCCATGCTAAACCATGTTAAAAACATAAAAAATTTCAAAAAGTTCAGAATTTTATAAAATTTGGTGAACATATTCTTTAGTGCCAAATTTGACAATACGAATTTTTTCAGATTTTTCTTCTACACAGTTATCGAGTAATTGGACATTAAAGTTCACGTGTATAAGCATAGCGTTTCCATATATATAGTTATACGTTCCGGGCATAAGAAATGTGCTTTGATGCGTAATTACTCGATAACTAAGTAGAAGAAAATTTTGAATAAATTTGTGTTCTCGTACCTGATGTTGAAGAACATTATCACCAAATTTGATCAATTTCTTAACATTTCGACTTCTGTACCGAAACTCCTTAAGTAAAATAGATGACTCTACGATCTCACCGGCCTCGGTAGCGCAGTAGGCAGCGCGTAAGTCTCATAATCTTAAGGTCGTGAGTTCGATCCTCACCCGGGGCATTATTTTTGATACTTTTACTGCGATTTTTTTCATTTGCCCTGTGGTTCATCAGATAGTATTAATTATTTCAATATTTATAACTTCTAGCTAGCAGATGCCAGGGCTGTCAATGTACTTGTCTCGAGACTTGACAGAATCTTTCAATAATTATTTGTATTGAATCATAATAGAGACAGGAGTCGAAGGGTCGAGGCGATTTTATGTTGGGGACGTAAGCTCTCTTCCTACTTGCCGTTCGAGAAGGGCGAGAAGTGAAAAACGGCCTATTCCTGACGAGCAGAAGGATGACAAATATTACGAAAGAAGAAAACGTAACAATCAGGCAGCTAAAAAGTCGCGTGATGCAAGAAAAATTCGAGAGGATCATGTAAGTTATTATGCATTTTTTATAACAAAATATTTTTTTTCATAAAGGAAAGAAATATCCGGCATTTCATTTTTGGTGCTGCAGATTTCAATACTGAAAAAAGTAAAACAAGTATATCTTCACAGTTCTCGAAAAAAATAATCTGATTTATTCTATCTACAGAAAGTGTTTAAATTGACAAAATGTTTCAAAATAATTCGAATCAACCACAAAACCGACAATTCAATCCTTACAAAAAATGAAATTATATTTTCAAAAAAGCGACTAAATAAATATAGGCGTGCTGAAGCATTCGTAGCCAAGTATACGAAGCATATCAATATTTTATATAAGCTCAAAAAATGTTGAATTGAAATATACTTCAATCATCTGACTAACGTAAAAATTATCCCATGATTCTAAAGTATAGTATAATATCATTTAATTGCTAACTAGGTCGTTGATAAGAGCTCAGTATGCGCGGTTACGCACAGAGTACCTGTCCAGCCCGATACTTGAAGTACAGTATTCATTTTTTTTTAAATGAAATGCGAAAAAATAACTGTCTTTGTAGAGTTCCTCAAAGTTATACATTCTACTATAAATTTCGAGATTTCAAAATGTGGTTAGATCACGGTCCTTGCTGTATATTAGAGTGTTCCTTATTTAGGGTGTTCTTGAATTTAACCTCCTCGCCCTATATACTAATAATTTCAACAACAAGTACACTTGCCCTTGGGTCTGCCTTTTTTCCCCATTTAGATCATGCAAGTTTCTGAAGTATTTGCAATTTTTTCCTCCTCTGCAAACTGACTATTTCAAAAATATTTTATGCTTGCAAGCGTGTTGTATACGGAAACAAGAAAACACACGAATGGTTGAGAGTCGTGAATTAGTTATTATTACGTTTTAATCCATACGTACACTGTCGCTTAACAGTTTGGCTACACTGGTTGAAATTTCTAGCTGCAGTAAAAGTTCTGTAACTCGGTTAAAAAATGAGATAATCAAATTTAGTCAAAAGAGGGTTTTGAAGGGGCCAAATTGAGCTTTATTTTGGGGCCTTCGAATATCATTTATCTAGAGCCGCGGTAGCGACTCGAGATAAGTACATTTGTGAAAGAGAGTTCGCTCCAAGACTGTTTACCAGAGCGACCGCGTTTGCAATTATTTTCTAAAACTTTCAAAATTTGTTTCTGTAATAATAAAATAATTTTAGCTGTTTAGTGGATGCTGCTCGTTTACACATAACTTTTCATATTGTTTTGAGCGTGACCTATCGGAACTCTGTAGCCCAACGCATGTTGAATATATTAATATCTTATTGTTTCGTCGCATCGAAAAATTGTGCATTTTTTCGAACATTATTTTGATGTTTATTTGTTTTTTTTGGTAGTCGCTGTTTAGTGGCAATAATAATATATCTGGATGATACACTGACTCTATATCTATATATGTCCGATTGACTTCTCTGTTTAAGCTCATCCCTTTTTATAAAGTAGGGTTGTGACACGTGAATTGGTTCGCTAGGTCATTACACGTAGTCCAAGAACGACTCTGAATAGTCTAAGAGCTAGCCACGGAAAAAGAGTTGCAATTTATAGAGCAATGAAACTCCTCGAATCAGTGTGCCATACCATCGTTATTAATTGTTCTGGGAGCCTGGCAGCTGTTCATCGGTGGGAATGAGCGTGGTATGGCCCCAACAGGGTTACAAAATCAATCGAAGGTGTTCAACTTATAGAGCACTGATTTTTGGTGTGGTGCAACTAACTATGTTTCTAATTATAATACAATAAAGCCAGGCGTTTTGGTCAGGGGAAAAGTAGCGCCAGGTGACGTTCAAGGTGCGTAAAAAAGTGACGAAGTCGTTTCATTCATAGAGGGCTGCAACAAAACTCTTTCTTCACATTTAACCTTTAAAAACGTGTGTGCAAAAAGACAGGCAAAAATATTTAGCTGAACACCCCGCCAGGCTCCGACAAAAGTGACGAAGTCGTCTAGGCCAAGCTAGATAAATTTTTCCATGACATAAGTGTTATCGGAAAACCGGCTGAGCCATTATTTGGAGAATAGCTCTATATAATCTAGTAACATGTTTTTCATTCCAAATTTTAACCAACAGCTTTGTTATTAACAATTTCATGCGAAAAATCGCTGTTTTTTTGGTTTTTTGTTTATAGAATGAAAACTATTACGCTAATCGTGATGGTATCAATAGAGAAATTGTAGAAAATAAAAATACAAAGAAAATGAGCGGTCAAACGACTCAATCGGATCGTTAGTTTAGGAGAAAATCGAAAAAATCGGCAAAAAAACCGTTTTTTCAAAAATTCATAACTCGGTCATTTTTTGAATTGTAGCGTAAATCCTCCGGCCAGTACTAGTTATTAATGTAAACTTCATGTGTGCGAAGAGCAGGCACTGTCCGATGCATAGTTTTCAATCTGTGGCCATTTCAATTTTTTACTATGCAATTTTCCGGCAGGCATGAATGCGACGGCTATTATGCGATTTGAATTTAATAAAACGATTTCGAAAGTAGAAGTCGCATACTTCGAATCTTTTATCTTGGTTTTGCGTGAAAACGCCGAAAAACATGTTAGAAATAGAGCTGAATATGACGAAAAACGGCCGAGCGCGCGAGAGAGTGGGGGAGAGCAACGGGCCTGGAGAAACGAGTATATATAGCACCACTTTCGCGCCGCGCGTATTTCATGATCTTTTCGTTCGAATATCTCAGCAACAATATGTGTAATAAATATTACGATTTTTTGTACATCCCATCCATACTGATTTTCCTCCTAAAAAAATTCATCAAAAGTAACCATAATGTTTCTATGAAGATACAACAAAATATAGCGAAAAAAGTGGAATTTATGCCCTTCTATTTGTTTTTTTTAGCGATTTGATCGAAAAATCGTGTTTGTCGTGTTTGATAGAAGAAATACCCCGGAATTAAAAAAAAAATGTGTTCTGATATTCTTATTTGTTGCTGAGTTATTCGATAGACGACTTGGTCACTTTTTTACGCACTTTGAACGTCACCTGGCGCTACTTTTCCCCTGACCAAAACGCCTGGCTTTATTGTATTATAATTAGAAACATAGTTAGTTGTACCACACCAAAAATCAGTGCTCTATAAGTTGAACACCTTCGATTGATTTTGTAACCCTGTTGCGGCCATACCACGCTCATTCCCACCGATGAACAGTGGCCAGGCTCCCGAATCAATTAAAAACGATGGTATGGCACACTGATTAGAGGAGTTTCATTGCTCTATAAATTGCAACTCTTTTTCCGTGGCTAGCTCTCCGTCTAGAAGTTATTCTGTCTGCTCTCAAATGTTACAATGACAGCTGGTTTTTCAAATGTTCATGACAACTCAGATTCCTTTTTGACAAGTCATGCATCGGAATTAACGATAACGAAGAAAAATTATTCTTAACATATTTCACAAAAGAGAAATTTTATTAAATCTTGAGCAATTGATAAAGAATAATCTATTGTGTATAATTTATTTTTTCAAATTCAGTTAACGGTTCGAATAATGTTGAGGTTTGTTTCATATAATTAAAAATAACCTCAGACAAGGAGTCATCGCGCGCGAAGCGCGCGCTTAAATCGCCTAGTATGGTTATAAAGTCGCGCATGTGACAGCCGCCAATGTATTAATACGTCTTGATTTTTTGGTTGGAGTGATTTTTTTCCGACTCTTTTTATAAAGACAAGTATAATTAGTTGTGTTGTGCGTTTAGTATTACAATGAAAGCTGTGAGTTAAAAAAGGTTATAAAGATCATGGCTGACCGTTAGAAGTGATATTTGTGAGGTTAAATAAATAAGAATATTAAGATCGCGGGTGTGAAAGTTGATGACGGATATTTTTTTTTAATTTAATTTTTGGTTGTTCATCAAGAATATTTTGTGTCATTATAAGGGATAGTTGTGAAGTTAAGAAATTCGTAAAAACCGTAGAAGTGAGACTACTGGAATCTGTGATTATTTTTCATTAATAATTTTTGGTTATAGTCATTTTTGCGATCGAGATTTTTTTCAACGTTTGAGAATTAAAAACAGCTGTTTCAGTGTGAATAGTTGTAAAATTAAAATAGTATGTTGCGATTATTGTTTTTTTTTTTTTAATCGGCGGAAATTCCCAACGACTTTTCGTATCGGGTGAAAATTCTCGAAAACGCATATGTATTAGGGTGATTCGTTTCAGGGCAACTTTTTTTTTTCGACCCATCGTGCCCGAAAATCTTTAGTTGATACCCAAAAACGAAACCTCGCGAAAGGGGCGCGCTGTCAAAAAATATTTAGAGGTCGCGAATCGAAATTAAAGGTTTCCCATTTGATTAACATTGAAAAAAATGTTGTTCTCATTATTACTGGTACCATTCTGCGAATTTTGATGTGGCAATATTTTCCAAGTGGCTTTTCGTCGGAAATTTGATGCTCTACAATAAAGTCCATTGGACCAAGTATGGAAATTCAATATTTCCCGCGGTATCATTACTAGAAGTGAAAATTATATGAAAATATCTATTAAAACAGCTGTAACGCCCAGGTTGTTGAGTATATCAAAAAAATTTGAATGACAACTTTGTAGAGAAACAAGTTTGCTACAAAAAAAGTCATATAAGCCGAGACTGTATATTCAACCCTTTCCGAGTTACAGGTGATTAAAGAGAATTCAATGAATATTTTTTTGTTCAATTCAAACGAATTCCATTTCTTATGAGATTTTCCGTCAACCTTAGAAAATATATTCATCAGTAACGTCAATAAGAATGTTCAATCAGATTATTTGTTGAAAAAAAATTAATTTACAGGTTCCAATAAAAAAACAGATTGACGTTCCATTAATTTTTAATTTACTGACATAAAATGACCGAAAAATTTGATCCGACAAATCTGGTTCGTATTACGTATGAATTGCAGTCACATGATTTATAACATATTTGGCGTTTTCGTACACGTTCCAGTTATAAGAAATATGTTTATGCATGAACTCACTCAGCACCTCTCCTTTCTTCGGCAATTTACGTTCATTTAATTTTTCTAATTCGAATCCGAGTAATTGAATAATCTTTTTTCTTGCACTTTTTTTTCATCGTTTCTTGAACTAAGAAGTCTTCGCCTTCCAATTTTTAATCCGTGTGAGAGATAAAAAAAACTATACAAAATTTGAGTTAATGAAACTTTGAAACAAATAAGTCTTTCACTCTTCTTTGTTTCGGATCTTCCTCCAATTGACGCGGACGCCGCTACCTTCGCATGGTAGTGGTAGTACCAGGCATGCCACCATCGATGCGACAGTAGCACTGCTCGTGTCAAATAGAGGAAGAACAATTTTTCGTATTTCAACGTTTCGGGATTCTGTCAGTGGTTTACAATCTCAAATCCGATTTTTTAATATTTCTACCGTTTGAGGATAAATTCAAACAAACTATTACGCGGAGCAAATTGAATGGTAAAAGTTATCGTTACGGTAATGGAAACCGGGAAAGACCTCGAATGCTTAGAAATTTTTACAGCGCAAAGTGTAAATTTTCATGAAAATGAAATAAAATCCCCTGCATATCACAAGAAATTTTATTTCATTTTTATGAAAATTTATCCTTTGCACTGTGAAAATTTCTGAACATTCAAGGTCGTCTCCGGTTTCCATTGCTGGAACGGAAGTTTCCATTTTTTTATCCTCTCCGTGCATGGTGCAAATTAAATGAACATTCATGAGTGGAATAACGGAAAGTGGACGCATTCCCTTGCATAAAAAAAATTTCGTAGAACCAGGTTGAACGCAGCGTAAAATTTTTGAAAGTAATGTAAATTTTTGCAAACCGGTGAAAAATCGTCACAGAAACCATTCAACAAATGTCTTTTGACATTTGTTGCATTATTTACATACTTAATCTCATAAAAATGGAATTCGTTTGGATTAAACAAAAAAAAATTTTTTGAATTCTCTTTAATCACCTATAACTCGGAAAGAGTTGAATATACAGTCTCGGCTTATATGACTTTTTTGTAGCAAACGTGTTACTCTACAAAGTTTTCATTTAAATTTTTTCAATATACTCAATAACCTGGGCGTTACAGCTGTTTTAATAGATATTTTCATATAATTTTCACTTCTAGTAATGATACCGCGGGAAATATTGAATTTCCATACTTGGTCCAATGGACTTTATTGTAGAGCATCAAATTTCCTACGAAAAACCATTTGGAAAAAATTGCCACATCAAAATTCGCAGAATGGTACCAATAATAATGAGAACAACATTTTTTTCAATGTTAATCAAATGGGAAACCTTTAATTTCGATTCGCGACCTCTAAATATTTTTTGACAGCGCGCCCCTTTCGCGAGGTTTCGTTTTTGGGCATCAACTAAAGATTTTCGGGCACGATGGGTTGAAAAAAAAAAAGTTGCCCTGAAACGAATCACCCTAATATGTATGAGCGATAATAAACCATCACTTCTGCCATGAAAGTCGTCGCATGTGAAAAAAACTTCCCACAAAAAACTCTTGTGAATAACGAAGCTCTATAATAATCCGTGCCAGAAAAATCTTCCACAAAGAATAATCAGTTTCTTCTAAAATCTCGCGGTAAATTACAAGAATTTGGTCAAGTGAAAATTCTTTTCCTCGATAATTTCTTCGAATAAGCAAGTCCATTACAAAATGTTATGGAAAAAAATCTTACATGGAATTGACAGGGAAAGTAAGCCCACAAAATCATGATATTTAAATCCTCGCAAAAGATTTAATTTTGAAATTTCAAAAAGTTGTTAATAGACCACGTGAGAATAGATTACATTAAAACCAAAAGGTTGTTGCTAAAAAAGAAATTGTTGAAGTTTAACGAAGTACCCTCGGTACGCGTGAGTCAACGAATTTCAGCCTTATCTATGTGAGTAACGTAGTATATAATTCGGCAACACCGCATTCCTTGCTTTAGAGTACGTGTTCACGTATAAGTATAATGCTTACGCATAGGTGTATATAGAAAATTGAACGAACATTTAGCACACCGCTTTTTCATGTGTCATTGTTTTTATATTTGTTTGTATATGTGCCCTTGTTTTTATATTTTCTATTTCTTGTTTCCAAAAATAATTGATGCATTATACTCACAAAATATTCGTTACGAAATGTACACTTATTTCGTTAGATTACTATGCTTTTATCATCGACTCAATTTACACTGTTCCAACGATTTTGAAATTGCATTTGAATGAAGTACCATAATCTATAATACTGTGATATTGCTACATTTGTGAATTGCTCAAAAATGTTTTCTTTTTTTTTTAAATTATTTCTTATTACACAAGCAAGCTTCACATGTTTTGGAAAAAGAAAAATGTTCATTGGATATGCGTTTATATCTTTAAATTTGATTGAAATCTGCTTGTTAACTACAGCGTAATCAATGATAAAGTGCATAAAAATCACAGATTCCCATAAGATTCCATGTTAAGGAGGTTCATCATCTATTTAACACGGTCTCTTACGCGATTCTGTGGTTTTCTCATCTGTAAACATAAAGTTTGTAAGCATTGACAATCAGTTTTGAAGGAAACTTCTATAAATGCTAAAAAAATATCCAAAGAACTTTTTTACGACTTCATAAAATCCATTCGATACATATGAGGTTCGGAATAGATTAATTTGTTTTGACGAAGGAGGTTAAACTTTGGAGGTTAAACACACTAAACATTAGAGTGATTAAAAAAAAACGAATTTTTTTCTTTTCATAAGAATAACATGAGAAAATTTTTGTCTCTTCTGATTTCTATAACTCACTGACAACGCGTCATACAAAAAATCTATAAGCACATTTTTGTACCGAATTGAACGCTCTACCAAAAAGGTCTGTTATTATTTTTCGATAAATTTAGTCGTTCAGAAGTTATTCAAGGTCAAAGTTAAATTTACCGTTAATTTAGATGATTATTGCATATTACAGCGGAACTAGCAGTTTCATCAAAACAATATACACAAAATTTCATGTAAAATATAAATTGGACTTTCAAGACAAGTTAACCATAATCGTTTTGTTGTAATAATCAAAAAATATAATACTTTAAGAAATTTTTCAGTAGAAGTTAGGTTTGAAATTGGGGTTTTTTCAATTTTTTTTTTTATTCCACAGGTAAAAAATAGTTCTAATAGTTCGATATAGTGATACCGAAGCGTGCAAGTCGAACGCTGTACCGTAAGTAAAATAAACAGATTTATTAAATAAAATCACTCATGTTCGTGTTTATATCCTGCGTAAATTATATAAACGATCGAAGAAGTATTTTTTACGTGGAAAATGAAAAAAACGAAAAACCTCAATTTCAAAACTAACTTTTACTGAAATATTTTGAAGTGTTCTATTTTTTTTCATTATTGTAACAAAACCATTATGGTTAACATTTCTCGAAAGTCCAATTTATGTGCAACATGAAATTTCGTGCATATTGTTTTAATGAAACTGATAGTTCCGCTGTAAAATGTGCAAAAATCGGTCAAATTGACGGTAAATTTAACTTTAACATTGAATAACTTCTGAACGAGTAAACTTATTAAAAAATGATAGACCATTTTTGAAGAGCGTTCAGTTCTCTACCAAAATGCGTTTGTAGATTTTTTGTATGACGACGTCAGTTAATTATAGAAATCAGAAGAAGCAAAAAAAAAATTTTCCCATGTTATGGGAAATTAAAAAGTTCGATGCGGAACTTTTAAATATTAATATTAAAAGCTCAAATTTTGACAGGCGTATTTTTATATCTGAACGAAATTTTTCAATCTGTTGTTCTTGCTTGGTACCAGGCACGTACCAGATGAACTTCCTTAACTGCTTCAAAATGGAATCATTAATATCTTCTTCCAAAGTCAACCAAAGGTTTCAAAGATTTAACTCAGTTATTTTTTTAAATGTTTTCTCATTTTTGCAAATTTCCGTAATTTTCTGTTTATTAATTGATTTACTGAGGGTACTTTCTTAAGAAAAAAGTTAAAAAAGTTACTCTATTGCATCAGTTGTATGGGATGAGGCTACGATCCTCGTACTTTTTACAAATATCACCCGTAAAAATAAAGAAAATTACTCAAAAAACGAAAATCGTATAAAGCGTATAGCTCAATGTTACCGAAAAAACAGATAGGTTGTCGAATTGATCAATGAGAAATCGTTAAATATATTCAACAGTTTTTCAAAAAAGTGAGACTAAATAAGATTTCTCAATTAGAATGTGACATCGACGTAGCTGTAATCATAAGGCGACTATTTCATGGGTAGTTAGCAGCAGTACTGGTAATGATTTTTGTATATCTATGTATATAAAACATTCATATATAGATAGCAGCAGCAGCAGTGTTATATATAGTGTGACGTGGTAATTTTGCTCACGTGAATGATTAAATATTGGCATGACACGGGAAAGGAGCGTTCTTTGGCATCGAAGAATCTCTCTCGAGCGAATCCCGAAGGGCCAAATGTGAGCGTATTTACCAAATATTAATTTTATTTCGAATTGTTTTTATTATTGTACGAGCGAGCGGCGGTTATCCGCGAGAATGTCGAGTCGAGGAAAGCTAAGGCGATTCGGAGAGGGGATGCTCGAAACGTCATCGAGTCGGAGAGCCGAGGGAAATTCAAATTTCGAGTTTCAAGATCATCACGCGAGGGTCGCTAACTCCATGCCCTCACCCTCAGCTGTCTAATCTCAGGATGCGTCTATCAGCACCCAGAGGATCGCTTAATTCTCGTTCGAAGCCGAAGGCATCATTTTATCGTGTCGAAACATCAAAAATACCGCTCAACGAAACATTGAAATTACCACTCAGCGTAACGTCAAACGTATCGGCTCAGCATATCGTCGAAATTCAAAATAAAATGTTGAGGTCAGGTCGGCGAGAGAAGGTTCTCGAAAATTCTGGAAGAAACGGTTGCGATTCTCGTTAGTAGGCTAAGGGTGGGGGGTTAGGACCCTAGTCCGCGTACTTGCTACCGGTACAATTATCAAGGACTCGAGTTTTGGGCAGCAATGACGTCTTTTCTCGAGCCGTTGCCGTTCCTGATCAAGAATTCGACGTCGCCAAATTATCGATGGAGAGATTTTCTGTGGTCTTTTTCCGGATCTCGTGCTACGGAAACTGTAGTGGTGAGCCGTCGTTTCGCTCTTATTTTCGTTTTGTGATATTTCGTAATGCATTACTCGCGAGTATCTTTTTGAAGAATTTTGGTGTTTAACGAGCGATATTGTTTCGGGGTACGCACGCGTTTGGAAAATGCTGGTTACGCCTTGTCTCGTGATTTTTATCTTTCGTGATTTGTCGTTGTCGTTTAGTGAATTTGAATTGCCGAGAGGAATTCTATTATAATTTTGTCCAATCTCGAGATCCATACTTTAAGTAATTTTTGTTGTTTAATTGTTGGCCTATCTTTATCACCTATCTTTGAAGTACGTTAATGGCGAAATCCTTAACGTTACGAAATGGTGTATCGTGGGCGATCGAGCCGAATATTTTGTAAAAACGATTTGTCGACAGTTAACAGAATTTTATTGTAAATTATTTTGTTATCGAAATTTTAATTGAATTAAATATAATGAATTTAATGAATTGTAAATTATATCAAGAGACTCGGTAGAGTCTCGGAACAAGTACATTGACAGCCCTGTCGTCTGCTGGCCCGAGCTCGCCGAGACTATACTTTCTCTGAATAAACCGATTCGCGGTGGTGAGGGTAAAATTGGCATGTCATTTTATTGAATTACGAAGCTCAGAAGCAATTGAGGAACTTGAAAATTGAACTTTTAATAATTAATAATTACAATCCACACTTTTAGCTTGTGAATATAACACATAACTGTTAATTTTATTTTACATTTTTATATTTTGTGGATGAATATGTTCACTGCGAGATTTGAATACTCAGGATCACGAAAAAAAATGCTTACCAGTCTGTTTAAGAGTTTATTCTGAGATCATTTTTTTTCACAATTTATCCAATTTACTCGCTAATCTTGCACTTTATCATTACAGAACTTCACTCAGAATCTCCGTTGAATATTTTTATTGAATCCATTAATCGAAATTTTTTGGACGTCCTGCACTTGATTATGTCAAAACTCCGTTAATCACCGTTTCACTGTGTAGACGTCATACACTACGCTTACACAGCACTCTTATTCCGATTTGGTTATAATGGGGTGTATATGGGGCATTCCACGCCAAACCACCCAGCCCGTGACCCTCACCACTTTCGATTTTTTTGAAAATTTCTTATCTGTTAGTACTTACTAAAAGAAGTTCTACGGAATTTTTCTGGATTTTTATCTCAATCCGTAATAAGGTGGCGATTTTTTCAAAATTTAACACAAAATTTTTTTAAATGCCCATAACTCAGACGGAAACATGGGTATCAAAAAATAATAGTAGGTCATCTTCTTCGTCTTGAATCGTAGTTTCATAAAAAAAAATCGGAAAAAAATAAAAACTGATTTTCATATGTTTTTTTCCACTTTTTATTCAAAAATATTTTTTTTTCAAACTTGGACCCTTTTGATTTTTCTGAAAAAATTCACCGAGTTTCTAAATATATTTTTGCATGTATGAAAAAATCCGTAGCTTGTGATATCTATAATTTCGATTTTTATTGAATTTTCTACCACGAATGAGCCAAGGGATCATGTGTTTTCCTTAACCCGTTCATGCGCGTATTCTTCTGTGCAACCAGTTAATTTAATAATCCAATATGGTGATTCAAATAGTCAAGGATATCGCGCTAGTTTTTAAATTTTGGATATGAAGGTTTTTGGTGTTGCTTATAATAAATCTGGGCTCACATTGTCGAATTTCAGGTTAACGAATCTATGGCTGACAATAAAATTTTAAATAACGCTCTAGATTAGGAACCTTGTATATCGGGATTTCGGGTATCACTGATAACGAGTCCGATATTTATTTTTCATGATTTGTAATAGCGGTGCCAACATGACAGACTTAAAAGCCGAAAAACTACTTTGCCGTCATCGGAGGAGGCGCAACATATCCTTTATACTGATTTCATTATTATCATATTATTATTATCTATTAGTAGTCTTTATCATCATAATAAAAAATGAACTTTCATCATTTTGATCTCTTTGGATAGTAAGAATTGATATTCTGATTTGCGATCAGTGATAATACAAAAATCGCAATCAATTAACACGAATTTTTTAAGCCCGAAAATTGCTATGTTTGCGTATATAAGTGTGCGGCAGGGCTAACGTAAGCTTCCTTTTTAATATTTTTGCATCGAGCCCTTATCACGCCTCTTGATTCTACATTTCAATTCGCTACATTAGGTATTACAAGATCTATTTCGGATTCACAATTAACGTCTCCCGGGACACTTATATACAAACTCTAACGAAGAAGGGATCATTTTTATTTTTACGCCATAATGCATTCACCATCTGAAATTTAAAAATTTCAGTGAGGGTGGGTGTTTCAACTTCTGGGTAGCTTATCCGACGGTTAAAAATATTGGTTTACAATCCTGCAACTGGTAGATATAGGCTTATCTAGAAGTTGGAACAACTCGCCCTGAATCGTTTACAGACAACAAGCTCATGATTCATAATGAAATGTAAACTCCATATCAAATTTTGGATTTCAATGGAATTTCGGATTCGTAATCGAACCGTAAAACCTACATATAATATTTCCCAGCGATATTTTCAATTTCTTGTTCCTCTATGCGTTAGATCCGTCAGTTTAAATTTGGAAAATTAGATATTGGATTCATAATCGTTAACCTCGGAAGGCTTTTATAAAAAATTTCATAGCCTGAGCGATTTTTTTCATTTTTTGCCCACCTCATTGGAACCGCCATGTTGAACTTTGAAAAACGCTTTTTGGATTTGTATTCAGCGACCCTTGAAATATAAATTTTCATCAAAATATTGTTATGGTTATGACCAAATTTCACCAGGCACAAGTTTTTTCCAAAAATACAGCGATTTTTAGGCTATATTTGTTTACGATAAAAATAGTTGTTCGAGAAGCGATTTCCGCGGATAACACACGGTTAGGTTCATGCCTCGAGATCATACAAAAACTTATCTTGTTCAAAAATATCCAGAGAATCATATTTTAGAGCTGAAAACTGTTGTCAGGAAACAGATGTCGCATATATGTGATACCATGCATGAAAAAATTGAATGGATTCATGAAAAAATCTCAGAAAAAGGCACGAGAACACGAAAGCCTTCTTGTTCGAAATCTAAATGATATACAATAAGATATGCAGATATCACCCCAGACGGAACAGATGATCAGCAATCACCGCTGCAGTGATCATTTGCCTAACTATTTCATCGATGCAGGCACGTTTGAAAATAGGAAAAAAATCGAAATTATGGATATCACAAGCTACGGATTTTTTCATACATGCAAAAATGTATTCAGAAACTCGGTGAATTTTTTCAGAAAAATCAAAAGGGTCTAAGTTTTGAAAAAAAAAAATATTTGAATAAAAAGTGAAAAAAACATATGAAAATCAGTTTCTATTTTTTTTCCGATTTTTTTTTATGAAACTACGATTCAAGACGAAGAAAATGACCTACTATTTTTCTTTGATACCCATGTTTCCATCTGAGTTATGGGCATTTAAAAAAATTTTGTGTTAAATTTTGAAAAAATCACCATCTTATTACAGGTTGAGATAAAAATCCAAAAAAATTCCGTAGAACTTCTTTTAGTAAGTACTAACAGATAAGAAATTTTCAAAAAAATCGAAAGTGGTGAGGGTCACGGGCTGGGTGGTTTGGCGTGGAATGCCCCATATACACCCCATTATAACCAAATCGGAATAAGAGTGCTGTGTAAGCGTAGTGTATGACGTCTACACAGTGAAACGGTTATTAACGGAGTTTTGACATAATCAAGTGCAGGACGTCCAAAAAATTTCGATTAATGGATTCAATAAAAATATTCAACGGAGATTCTGAGTGAAGTTCTGTAATGATAAAGTGCAAGATTAGCGAGTAAATTGGATAAATTGTGAAAAAAAATGATCTCAGAATAAACTCTTAAACAGACTGGTAAGCATTTTTTTTCGTGATCCTGAGTATTCAAATCTCGCAGTGAACATATTCATCCACAACATATAAAAATGTAAAATAAAATTAACAGTTATGTGTTATATTCACAAGCTAAAAGTGTGGATTGTAATTATATACAGTCTCCATAGCAGTTTATATGAACCAAAATATTAAAAAAATTAGAAAATGAAGTGAATTCAAATCGCAAAAATCCCCTCACGGGAAAAAAAACGTGGACAAGTACATTCCCATGGTTTCCCTATGATATTAAAAAAAATCCAAAACGCCGCTTAGAAGAATACACAAAAAGTTACAAAATAAGTTAAGATCTGTTGAAATATACGTGGCCAAATACGGGAATCTTTACTGAGTTTCAATAAATTTTCAAATACCGTTTTATGTTGATAGAAAAAATAATAAAGTTCGGAAATTCAACTATGTCACCAACCAAATTGCAAACGTAAAAAAATTAGATTGTAAAACAATTCTGAACGAAGTACTTGGCGAGTTCGTGATCATGCATCTATACATTAGGCTAATTTCATGGAAAAATCCTTGCCAAGTACTTCGTTCAGAATTGTTTTACAATCTAATTTTTTTACGTTTGCAATTTGGTTGGTGACATAGTTGAATTTCCGAACTTTATTATTTTTTCTATCAACATCAAACCGTATTTGAAAATTTATTGAAACTCAGTAAAGATTCCCGTATTTGGCCACGTATATTTCAACAGATCTTAACTTATTTTGTAACTTTTTGTGTATTCTTCTAAGCGGCGTTTTGGATTTTTTTTAATATCATAGGGAAACCATGGGAATGTACTTGTCCACGTTTTTTTCCCCGTGAGGGGATTTTTGCGATTTTTAATATTACTTTCAAGTAAATATGGATGGAAAACGTTCGTGAAATATTCGAAAAAAGCTTCGCTTGTCATCCATCCATTTTCCGTTTTTCCGATCCCCCAATTATCTGGAGCGCATTCGATGCAGGCTCTCGGTAAACGTTCATACTTGTACACCATTAATGGGGTGGCGAATTCGCCAGCAGCATTCACAGCAAATAAAGTTGTGATATTTTCTTTATTATTAGCAGCTACGTCGTAAACAGCTTTTCCCTTTTCGGCTAATATAGAACCTCCTTTTGGTGAAAGATAGACCGCCGTTTCATCCATATTAAATACTCGACGAGGGTCTTGGAGAATTTTAATTTTGTCACCGAACTGAGATTTTATGTCTGAAAACCATAATCGAATGCGTTCTTCAGTAATAACAACTCCTGCTTTGCAAAGATGATCAGCAATACGATATAATAATAATTATATAATTAAAATAATAATTATATAATTAAATAATAATTATATAATTAAATAATAATTATACAATAATAATAATTATATGATAAAATAATAATTATATGCAATACGAGGATGACGTTTGCGAAATGCGTCGAACCACTTCCTCCCAGGGAGATTATTTTTGAAAGGATTTGGTAAATTTGCTATCTCCACTAATTGCTTAACGGAATACATTAAGCAATCCTTATTGACAGAGAAGCCCATTTTGCTTATCTGCAGCATCCATGCTGATAATTTTTCTTCAATCTCCCGTCTACTGTGTGTTACACGTCGCGGTGTAACGCATGCATGAGAGACAGAAAACGCAAGTTGAATTAAGAAATACTAGCATAATGAAAAGTAATAAAATAATTAGCGCAATGAATATAATTTTAAACGCAAGCGGCGAGAATTGAAAGGCAAGTAAGCGGTAGCGAAGCAGCGAAAAACCGAAAATAAGAAAGATGCGGAAAAGAAAGCAATGGTGATGAAAAACGTCGTGCATTCGGCGAGATTTGGAATTTGTACGAAGCGGATAGTTTCGAGAAGAGAGAGTTGAGGATACGCACGCCGATGTGAAGAACAAAGCAGAGATGTACGAGAAGAGTCGTTGGAATGACAAGCGAGTAGTTTGTGTCAGCGTTTTTAGGATTGGGGATCGTTTATCGAGCCCTGAGATTGCGAGTGGGCTTTGCAGCTACCGGACCCGAATCTCTGTGCTGACTCGATAGCACGGTTGGGAAAAGGAAGGTTGGTTAGCGAGATTTTTGCTACGTAAGACTTGAAAAAGACTGTTTCGATGATTCTTCGCGAGTCTTGACAAAGACTGTTTCGATGATCCGAGTTCTTTAGCTCTCGTGGCTCTCGTCTCTCAGCTCGTCTTAATCTCGAGCTCGTCTTCCTTCGTGGTCTGGAGATCCGTGTAAGCGAGAAATGGCGATAGAAGAAGGCAGCAAGTAAAGGAAAATAAGTTTAAAATCGAAGTTTTATTCTGGATACGATGTACAGCTGTGGGCTCGGTTCCCAGGATGCACCTGCTCGGCGCGCTCTCCGTAAAAGAATGATCTTGAACTCTGCGGGGGGCTTCTACTTATAGCCGGCCAGTCGCGCAGGATTGGCCGGTGGTCGCGTGGTGGGGGAACGGCTTAGCGCCTCGCCTCTGATTGATGCGCGAGTCAATTTGTCCCTACTCTGGGACTCTACTGCACGGGAGTATATGTGTTTTGTCGCAAGGAATATTAGAGTTTTATTGTATAATAAATGTGTGTTAATTTTTTATAGCGGGCGAGGTAGAAAATTCGATGTTACCGGCTACTATAGGCGCGTGGAGCGCGCGTATAACATGTGTATTCGGCTCGCTGCTGCTACTGGCATACCCTCATTTATGGCTTGTAATGCATTTTTAACGTTTTTTTCATCATAGTTGCAAAATAGATTTCTTTCGAAACACTGTTTATTATTTTTCTTCGTAACATTTGTTTCCTCCTTTTCCTTTATTTTTTTGTTGCTTCCTAAAATTGAATAAGCCATTGAATTATCATAATGATTATTTATACGATGCCTTAAATATTTTATGTCTCATTATTTACTTTTTCTTCTTCAATTTTTTTTTTTTTATTGTCGGTGACATTTTTTCACGTCTGAAAAATAATAACAATAATCAAGAGACGCGGTAGCGGCTCGACGCCAAGTATTAAAAGGAAGAAAATTACCGCGTAAAAGAAAAAGCCAGCGCGAGCCCTGCCGCACTCTTATATACGCGAATATGCCGGTTTTATGACGTCACAGGATTTTCAAACGGCTCTCACGGACAAACTATTTCATTAAAAAATCTGAAAATTGGTAACGATTTTTTTTCGATTTTTCCCTTTCCATTGGTCCTTGTTGCAAGTAAATCCGTCCAGCCAATCCCGAGATATGTAATTTTAGCGATTAAAATTCCATCATTCCGGGACTTTCCTTTCTAAGAGACAGAGGAGCGTAAGTTGAGTTTGTTTACATTGGACTTACGCCCTTTGCGGGACTGGTAGATATTTCTCGGCTCTCTTGTCACGCACTACGCTGAACGGGACTACCCCCTCTCTTTTCGCGTCGCTGAGTGAGAGAGCCTATCTAATAGCCTATTTAATCGTCCGTCCATACGTTCAAAAAATGAGAGTACGGTCGAACCGTTAGATAGGATCAAAATTAAGACGTATAAACGGTTCAAATTCCGTGCGTACATTTCTTTTATTTATACGATCTAACTCTTCATCGATCCGATCCTTCATCGTTTTAATCATCCGATTTGTTCATTGATATAAACCGTTCAACTATCACCTATTCACCCATTTCATTCATCGATCTTTTCAGTTCATCTCATTTGATTATCCATTCGTCCTTTCGTGTATTTCATCTATACATACTAGTCATTTATTTAGTCCATCAAATTATCAAGTGGACAAGACTCGCGCATTTTATCCAGGGATCAGACTTCTTTTACTATTGATAGAAGAACCGGTTAAGTATCGAATTGGATAGTATACATATTTCATTAACTGTGTCTTCCCGAGCTCACATTTCAAATCATGCACGCCAAGTTTATGTGTAATATTTGCAGTGAATTTGTGCGGTACATGTGTGTAGATACAATGCGTGCATTTGTACGCGTATTTGCGCTTTTCTATTTAATTGTTTTTTCGTTTTCTTTTTAACCTTCAGCAGGTACCGTTCAAGATGTACATGAGTCCATGCAGAAACCCATTCACCATTCTTGGCTACGTTGGAATGATTTCATTTTTTTTTTTTTTTCCAAGAATATTCGGAGGTAAATTCAAATGTAATAACAAAAAAAATGTAGAACGGTTACTCTATGATTAAGGTCGCGATCTTTTAATACTTGGCGTTCTTTATTTTACTGTTTCAAAGTTTTTTCCGATTTATAAAATACCTCAAGTCCTTATTGTATTGAATATAATGTTTTCTTTAAAAAAAAATAATGGATTTACTTTGCTAATTTTTCATTTCTTAGAATTTGTCATTCATAAAAAGAATTGCAAATAATATTAGTTTGAGTGGGAATGTGGATGGCCAGAAATGGTAAGGCGTGCGCCTTATGTGGTCACGACATGGCCAAACATGGTTCAATGACTATTCTAATGTACCATTAATGGCTATACAT
Organism: Campoplex capitator; assembly: GCA_037576405.1. NCBI lineage: Eukaryota > Metazoa > Arthropoda > Insecta > Hymenoptera > Ichneumonidae > Campoplex > Campoplex capitator. The sequence continues at coordinate 1,496,202 of JARBWI010000338.1, forward strand.
CGTTACAAATATATTTTGGAGGAAATCTCGTAAAATTTTCGTTTCATTACGAAGAATAATATCAGTTTAATAGAATATATGCTTCATTGGCTTGAATTTATGTGGAATAAATGAAAAGTATTGACATACTCACCAATAATATCCTTAGCGGTTTTCATAAGGTTTCACCAAAAGTGACGTGGTACCACACATCAAATAGTCGTTGTTAGTAATACAGTGATTAAATAATTGTCAATTGAAAGAAAATCGTGTGAATATACACTACCATTGGAAAGTTTCCGGACAAAAATCGAAAAAAGTTGTCACACTCTTTTTCATGTTATTCCGTCGATAACGTAGATAAATTAATTTAATAAACGGCATTTTAAAGGAGAGAAATCCCATTTCATTTTGATTTTTTTGAAAAATTTATGCGATTTTTTTTACGACTAGGACGTTATTTTGAAAACGACCATTTTTCGTCTTTTTTTTCCTTTTTACAGAGCGACCGCGTTTTCAGTAGAATTTTTTTTTAAATTTCTTTGACTGGATCTTGAAAAAGCGAAACTCAAGCTTCAATTTCGTTTTTTATAAAATCCGTTACGATTTTTTTTAAAAAAGTTATCATGTTTTTGGCGAAAAAAGACGGAATTCAGAAATTCCTGCGTAACACGAAAACTATCACATTCAGAAAAAAATCTTAGAGGAGTGAAAAGTTGCCTCTGAGATTGTTCTAGTCACTCGATTTTTTCCAGATTTTTTTTGGGAATTTTTTTTTTTTTTCATCGATTTTAGTCGAACTCCAGGTTTATCAATTTCCGTAATTTAAAAACTATGGATTTTTTCACCAAAAGTCCAAGTACAAAAAAGTTTTATTTCTTCATTTTAAACGTTTTGGAATTTTTTCAGATTTTTTTTCTCCGATGTTGTTCATCATCATCGTCAACATCGTCGGATAAAAAAATTCGAAAAAAAATCCGGTCAAAGGAATTAAAAAAAAAAATTTTTACTGAAAACGCGGTCGCTCTGTAAAAAGGAAGAAAAAGACGAAAAATGGTCGTTTTCAAAATAACGTCCTAGTCGTAAAAAAAATCGCAAAAATTTTTCAAAAAAAGCAAAATGAAATGGGATTTCTCTTCTTTAAAATGCCGTTCATTAAATTAATTTATCTACCTTATCGACGGAATAACATGGAAAAGAGTGTGGCAACTTTTTCCGACTTTTGTCCGGAAACTTTCCGACGGTAGTGTATCTCTCGATCATAAACGTATGTTAAGTGTTACAGTGTATAGTCAGCTACGCTTAATATAACGAGTTAAGGTTGTTTAGAAGAAAAGTTGGGATGGATCACAGTGGGGGTAACTTTCCTATGCTTATACATTGGGCGCCGTAGCTATTTTTTTTGGAGCCCTATAAGCTTCCGACCGGTATTTTTTTTTATTTACTCGATGCAAATGCTCAAAATTTGCATTATCCGTATCCTTCATGACAGTTAACATGATATCTCGCCTTGTCTCATTTTTCAATGGTTTCACCTTCATTTAATTGAAAATGATAAAATCACGAACAATCGCGGCAACGCCGGGGTCCTTTTGTCGCCCATGCTCGATAATGCAGGCTCGAGCCTGACTCGTTACCGGCTGATGGCTGATGTAAAGATGCAACATAACCCCAAAAAAATTTTAAACGGTGTCACTTGCTCTGAATATTTTTGTACACAAACAAATGTTTGAATTACGGCATCATGAATCGTAAGCAAAGTGAAGACACCACTGTCGTGGTGAAAAAAAAAGATTCATGTGGAAAAATAAGTGTGTGACGGAAACGGTGTATAATCAGCGGTTGAAACAACAAAATATTCGGAAACGCATCTTATCAACGTGTGATGATTTGACATCTGCAACCATAGCTCCTCCAAAAAAGTCGAAAAATAAAAAAAATCCTTTTCACATAATCAAAACAACTTTTTTCTTTTTTTTGTACAATAAAAAAAAATGTTTCTCGTTTTTTTCATGTCTTTACTTGATTTTTTCGTAAGAACAACAATTTATTTTTGTAAGTATGCAAATAATGTATTTTATGTAGAAAAAAAAAATATTTGGGAAATGTTAAATTTTGTTTGGATTAACGCTATTTCATTTTCGAATTACGCGCGCGTATTCAATAGCGCTCCGTCAATTTAATGTACTGCCCTTCCTTCTGCCGCGACACTGCAGCGTTGCCACGCCTGTCAGACACTCGCTCGTTTTTTTTCTTCTAAACAACCTTAAGGTTGTATAGAAGAAAATCCTGTCTTATGAGAAAGACTTGAAATTTACGGAGTGGGTAGTCGAATATTCAAGCAATATCCCTGCAAAATTTGAAGTCTATTCGGAAATTATTTACGGAGAAAAAAAATCGCAAAGTTGCATACTTTTGAGCGCTTTAGTACAGCTTCTAACGGGCAGAGCCATGCGCAATCTCACTAAACTCATGATATATTTTTACATGCAATTGAACTTTTATTGAAAAAATGACGGCGTATTCTCTGAAATATTCCGTGTCAATCAGTACCGAAATTATTGGGCTTTGGAGAATTTCTTCGAAGATGTAGTGAGATAAAGATTGAAAAGCGTGTCAAAATTCACTCCAAACGAGCGAGTGTCTGACAGTCGTGGCAACGCTGTAGTGTCGCGGCAGAAGGAAGGGCAGTACATTAGATTGACGGAGCGCTATAGAATACGCGCGCGAAATTCAAAAATGAAATAGCGTTAATCCAGAAAAAATGTAACATTTCCCAAATTTTTTTTTGTTTTCACATAAAGTACATTATTTACATATTTACAAAAATGAATTGTTGTTCTTACGAAAAAATCAAGTAAAAACATGAAAAAAACGAGAAGTATTTTTTTTTATTGTACAAAAAAAAAGAAAAAAGTTGTTCTGATTATGTAAAAAGGATTTTTCTAATTTTTATTTATATTTCAATGAAGACAAATAGAATAGGAAAATGAGAGAAAAATAAATCGTTGTTAATAAATATATATATTTTCTTTATTCTTTTGGACCTTTCATTTGGTATTGTTGAAGGACTGTATTTTCTGAATTGTTCAAACTTAACATTAACTCACATTAACAACACTCTCCAGAAAAAAAATTATGTTATTTATTGTTTTTATGTCTTTCGTGACTTGCGGTTTTCCGTCGACTGATTTTGATAAAAGCTCAATAACACCTGGCTCGCCTTCATCAATAAATACGTCGATCAGCTTATCATAAGTGATAGAAGCCTCTATTAATTTAGTACACATCATTTTCGAAATCACGTTGTGTAGCGGGGCTAACGTTGTTGCTATTGAGAGAGCATTCTGATTTTTTTTTTTTGGTCAAGGAACCAGGATTGAATGCTTTGTTTTTTCTCGATGAAAGTATTGTCAGATATATTAAAATATTGCACAAGCTTTTCTAATATTTGCACATCTTCAATTGCATTGTGCGCTTCGTTTGTTGATACCTCAGGTAAAAATTCTTTAGCTAAATCCACTTGACTTGTTTTTTTATGCCTGTTTAATAAACTGCGGAAAATGGGAAGCGTGTCGCTGAATCCGAGTATAATTTGCTGAAAATGTGGCATCATGCCTGTTCTAGCAATTGCTCTGATCAGGTACGGTTTATCGAAGTTGCAATTGTGTGCGACGAGTAAGCATGGCTTGCCAAATGAACGAATGAATTGATGAAATTCGCGCATTGCATCATTCAGTGGTAGAGTTTCTACTATCTTGCCGTGATAAAATAATTCGCCACAACTAGCCGTGAGGCCGTGGACCTCACTAGCTTTCGGAGAAATCGCAACAGCGGGCGTGATATATTTTTCGAAAAATGAATCATTACAGCCTGCAGCAATTTGCAAAATCTCAGCAGCACTTCCAAATCCCGTTGTTTCAAGATCAAAAAACACAATCTGTGGAGGCCCATAATCTTCTACAATCGCATTGTTATTATCGTTGTGCTCATCTGCTGGCTCAATAATATTGCCTGTAGCCGATTGATTCAATAAGCCCATACCAGATTCATATGTTTTACCTTCAACCTTTTCTTTTTTTTCCGCAAAGCCGTTCGGTACTTTTTCAAAAGGTTTCGTTGAGCTTTAAATGCAACTGTAGCCGTTCTTTTTTGACGATTTTTGGCAAGTCTTTCTCGACCATTTACGTATGGATTCATATAAGAGCCAGGAAACAAATTCAATGCAAGCAATATTTCAATTATAAATCGGTCTCCAAGATTTTTACTCGCAACAGTGACGGCAATACGGCTATAGCATCGTGACTTGGGAGCCTTGCTGACTATCATGGCATTCAAGTTCTCGTTAGGCTGACTCGAGCTTGCAGTAACAAATTTTGCAACATTTCCAGCCAATTTGTCGAAGAATTTCGACAGGTCTTCGTATAATGCCAGATTACTTAGACCTCCAGGTATGGTTGAATGATCGTAGTTCTCTTCATCATTTTTGAAGTTACACCAATCTCCGCAGTGCTCGTGTTTATTAAAAGAATGATCCACTATTTGCCTTATCGTCTTCTCCATTGCATTTTTATCTTCTTTATTTTGGGCAACTGCGTATGTGAAACATCTGTGTAAATGTTTAATGGCTTGTTGTTTCATTTCTCGGTGATTTTTACTCAGCCCATACAACGCTTTTGTCACATTTTTTGAGGCATGATTGGTGTCGGAAAATTTTATTATTTGGTGACTGCACGCTTGGCGCACTGCAGAAATGGTTGAGCTATCATCGTCTCCAATGCTTTTAGCACTTCCTTCAAAGTTTTTTCGACAGTCATGGTCACTCGGAGAATGTCCCAGGTCACAGAGCTTGCATTTTCGATTTTTGGTGCCATAATCGAGTATCAGACCACATAAAACGCCAATGAGAGCACCGTAACCACTGAGACTATCGTAGTCTCTTCCAGTTCCGCGAGTGGGCCACCCCATATCGTATGAAGACATAATCCGAACAATCCAGGCAAAGGGAATTGCAGTTAGATCACCAGACAATATTTTTTCTCTTTGTTCATCGGTTACATCAGGGATGCTAAAATCTTCTAAAAAACTTCGGGCACCATCTTCATCAGTACAGGACATTTTTTACCTGATTCTCTGTCAAGTTAGACAGTAGAAAATTCTCCGGTGTTCCCTCTGGCCTGTTAGTGACGGAATAAAACACGAGAAATACAAATTAAAAAAATCGACGCAATGCAAAATGCAAACAAAATTCTTTTTGTACTTGAAGAATATTTTTGGAAGATGGAGTCGAGGGCTTTGAAATGATTGATTTTTTAATGAGGTTCATTGCTTTGCCATTTATTTAGATACGTGCCTGCCCGAGGGCAGTTATACAAAAAATTGTAAATTAGATTAGGGGCCAAAGCCTTTTTTCTTATTTCCTAAAAAAACTAGCACAATCATATAGTGAATGTGTGATTAATTGATTTATACACATGCCTATCGAGGGACAATATCGATAAGATTATGAGTTAAACTTATTTAACTTAAACATACAACTCGATGGAAGGGTCAATTTTTTATTTATTTTACGCCCGTCATAAATAATCAGCACAAAAATATAGTAAATGTGTGATTCATCAATTCACACACAGGTATGCCTAAAGATAGTATCGATAAGACTACGAATTAAACTTATTTAGCTTAAAGGTAGAATTTCCTTGGAAGGGTTATTTATTTAATTAATTTTTTTTTAATCATAAATAAATCGACTGAAAATGAAGTAAATGAGCAATTCATTATATCACACACAGGCCTGTCTATGGATAGTGTTTATGAGATTAGGAATTAAACTTTATTCAACGTAAATATACAATTTGATGAAAAGGGCAATATTTTCATTTATTTTTTCTCACGTCAAATAAATCAGTATACAAATGTAGAAAATGTGCGATTTATTAATGCACACTAAGGTCTGCCTAGAAACAGTGTATATAAAATTATGGATTAGACTTAATTAGATTGAATGTATAATTAATCAGAGAGTAATTTTCTTGGTGGGTCGATTTTTTTCGCTTTTTCTTACGTTCTAAAGAATGCAGCGCCAGAATTGTCAATGTATTTATAATTGAAAGAAATGAGGTAAATTTTTATTTCATGTATTAATGGATGAAATCATGAATTAAATTAACGGGGAAAAAAACTGTATACTCTGGAAAAACATGGAAAAGGAAAAAACCTACAAGGATTTTTTGATGGACAGCAACTTTTCAAGAGTCAAACGTCTCTCTACCAGAACAGCTTTTTCGCAACTTCTTTTTGCAACTTGCTCGGCGGCTTTTCCAACCATGGTTTCACACGTTTTGAGCAAGTGGTTGTTGAAGGGTGGCATATCTAAGACTCCTAACAGCTTATTTATAATTGATGGCACTTTTTCCTTGACAATAGAACATTTTTCTAGAACTTACCCAGTGCGATTCGTGCATTGATTTCGTGCATGGTTTTTCCATCTGGTGCCAGACATTCTTGACAACGAATTATTAAAATTGAGGCTAACCCATGACGTTTTTCGTCAATGATGTTCGCGAATGACAAAATCTGTTTGCACCCTTTGCAAAACTGATTTTGAGCCAATAAGTCCAAGTCAATTATTCTGCGCCCAAATGTCATTTTCGACTTTTTTGGAGGAGTTATGGTTGCAGATGTCGAATCATCACACGTTCATGAGATGCGTTTCCGAATATTTTGTTGTTTTAACTGCTGATTATACACCGCTTCCGTCACACACTTATTGTTCCACATGAATCTTTTTTTTTTCACCACGATAGTGGTGTCTTCATTTTGCTTACGATCCATGATACCGTAATTCAAACATTTGTTTGTGTGTAAAAATATTTGAAGCAAGTGACACCGTTTAAAATTTTTTTGGGGTTATGTTGCATCTTTACATCAGCCATCAGCCGGTAACGAGTCAGGCTCGAGCCTGCATTATCGAGCATGGGCGACAAAAGGACCCCGGCGTTGCCGCGATTGTTCGTGATTTTATCAATTTCAATTAAATGAAGGTGAAACCATTGAAAAATGAGACAAGACGAGATATCATGTTAACTGTGATGAAGGATACGGATAATGCAAATTTTGGGCATTTGCATCAAGTAAATAGAAAAAAAAATACTGGTGGGAAGCTTATAGGGCTCCAAAAAAAAAATAGCTACGGCGCCCAATGTATAAGCATAGGAAAGTTACCCCCACTGTGATCCATCCCCACTCTTCTTCTAAACAACCTTAAATATGAAATTGGCCACAGACGGTGCACTGGCCAGAAATGGTATGTCTACCCTAAATAATGAACGAAAACAGTATAACTCACTGACTGCCGCAGTGACACGACTCACACGCTTTATTGTTGCTTCGATATAATGATAAAATTTCAAACAAAGTGAAATACCCGATAGTAGTGCTAGCGAGGTGCATTACACAGTGCTTCTTTTCAAAATAAGTCCTAACGACTCGATGACCCGAAAAAGAATGACTCAATAACCGAGTCTTCTCAGTCTCTGCCTTTTACTTTTGCTTAGGCCTCTACGGAACGCAACGCACTCGTGGTACATACACCTAGCACCACCAACGGGGTCTTCTAAAATGTCCTGTCGTCCTGTTACCCAACGCCTGCCATTTGACATTCTATTGCCAAGCATCGAGGGCGTCCTTCGAAAACTTATTTTTACTGCGATGCGACATATATAACTATTCGAGAATAGTTTAGAAACCACTAGACTCTTCGACTGTAATTATCCCCCAAAAGCTGCGCTAAGGACGGGTTGTTTCAACTTCTAGATAAGCCTATTTGGCAGTGAAAGGATTGCAAATCAATGTTTTTAAATACTGGATAGGCTACCTAGAATCTAGAATAATCTGCTCTAAATCCGTAGATTCATGATCTGAACTGAATTTTTATCTAGGGAGTAACAGAACTTTCCACTGAACTACTGACTGAAGCGATAGAATTTTTTTTATAGATATTCCAAATCAGGATACAGCCTCGAAATTCATTATAATTGGTTTCCATTTCTGTTGCAGATTGCTTTAAGAGCTACGATGTTGGAACACGAGAATGCAATATTGAAAACACAAATATTGACACTTCGTGAAGAAGCTCAATCCCTACGAAGAATGCTGATAGAGCAACAAATGCCTAAATTGCAAGGGAGATACGTTATTGATTGTCCGAGACCTGATTTTGTTCCTACAACGCGACCTCTTTCGTCAGGTTCGAGTGTAACTGTAACTTCTACAGCACCGGACTCATCCTCAAATGGAGGGATTCTATTCTCGCATCCATCAAAAAAAGTTGCGAAGACTTTAGTTGTATGAAATACTTAACCATTTCTCCCTTTCTTTGTTGTGCCTTTTATCTCCTACGGAACTCGACATCAAACACAATTAAAAACTTCAATACCGCATGGGAATATCGTTTGCGAATTCCAAGCACGCCTGTTCAATTTACCATTGTACAAATAATATGAGCTATGTAAATAAAAATTTAAAGGTATTTTTTTTACAAAATTCCTATGGTTGTGCGGTGCGCAAAAATAATTCAATTTAATACTTTATTTTGAAACCACGGCTGTAAATTAATGCGTGAGGATAAAGAAATTTCAATGTTTGCTCAAAATGACGATAACTATATAGATAGAATATCGTTGATATTCGTGTATATGCAAAGCGATTAGGAAACTTCATGTGATTTCATCAATTTAGTTAATAATATAGACGAATATTTTCTCTAATTCTCATTAAAAATGTGATGTCATCAACAATTTGACGTTTTACAATTTTTAATTTATATGACAAATGAAATTAACATAATTTTTTTGGCTTTGTAAATATTCATAGAATTTTTATTGAAACATGTTTTGTTATTTCGTAAGTAATCTTCCAGACATGGTCCTCGGTAGTATAGTGGTAAGTATCCCCGCGGCAGTCTTTCCGCGGCGCTACTACCGCATACATCGTACCGAGGAAAGAAAAAATTCTAACTACTTATTAACAGTTAAATTTTGAAACAAATCACCTTGTTTCCATAAATATTTGTCACACACACAGCGATTAAATTGTTTATTACGTGAATGTGACAAAAAACTAAAAAAAATACTCGACATCATACGCAAAGAAGCATCTCCCAGGGGCCTCCCTCATGGAGGCACCCCGCCAACGCTTAACCTAAAAAAAAATATGTCGAACAAACGTAAAACGGAAGCCGAACATACCGGCCCATCAACAACTAACCTTCCAAAAAGATCAGCAACACCGAGGTCAATGTCAATACAAGCATTAGACAAGGAATACAAAAACTTCGTCCGTGAATTCGGAACAAATAAATCACACGAAAAAACAGCCGGGACACCGCGCCCTAACGTCTCAACAGCACGTGCACGATCGACCATGACAAATAACGGTGCAGATTCAGGTGAATTCACACCCGGAAGCAGTGGATGGATAGCTCCAAAAAAAACAATACGAGGTAAATATCAATCGCAATCTCATTCAAAAGAAATTCCTCTGGAAAACTCATTCGAGAGCCTCTCAGGAGATACACAAATTGGACCTGAGGAAAGCCGCAACCAGATTTTTGTGGAAGATAACCATCTCACTCAAAATACACCACCGAACACAATCAAGTCTGTAAAATCTCCACCGATACATATAAAAAATATCTCAAATATAAAAGAGCTCATTAAACTACTCACCGATAATGAAATCGACAAACATGCTTTCTACGTACGTCTAACTTCGACTAATGAAGCATCAATTCTTCCAGCGAACCTAGAGGAACACAAGAAAATAACCTCGATACTTAGTGAAAAGCAAAAACAATTTTTCACTTACACGCCAAAAGCGCTAAGGCCGAAAACCCTCGTCCTAAAAGGCATAGCGGGGGACTTTACGGAGCAAGATATTCTGGAAGAAATCACGAATCTCAATCTCGAAAAAACCAACATCATAAAAGTTACAAAAATGAAAACATCGGAGAGGAACAGCCATCGAAATATATTTCTGGTACAGCTCACACATGACAGCGAAACTGTGCATTTAAAAAAAACACACAGTCTACTCTATCAAAAAATCCACTGGGAGCTTCTCCGGAAAACTACCATCTACCAATGCAAAAAATGTCAGCGGCTTGGGCATGCGAGTGTAAATTGCAACTTGGAATACCGCTGTGTGAAATGCAGCAAAAATCATGAGCCCGGAAAGTGTGAAATAACAAACGACTCTAAGAAGGAACTCCTACGATGTGCCAACTGCGAACAGTTTGGCCACCCAGCCAGCTTCCGAGGCTGCCCATACTACAAATACATCAGGAAGCGAACAAGAGAATTGAAAAACATCAAATCTCAAAACATCATAAGTGGCACGATACACACTGACAGAAAAATATCACCAAATCTTACTTTCGCACAAATCACAACGAACACCGGTGCGGTTAATCAACCCCATCAACAACACCTCACTCAAAACTCGATACAACAAAATTCACCACCAAGCTGGATCTACGAACTGAGAAGAGAGATCATCTCCACCATTACTGACAGCATCTCACAACTGGCGATGCAGATCAACGACAATAAAAATCGTATCAACATACTATTTGAACAAATTGGAGTTCAAATACACTCTGCATAATATGTAAACCCGGGCGATTCCACACCGAACTCACCAAGGACTGCTATATCAACCGCCGACTCTTCAGCGTCTTGCACACTCAACATCACAGCGATCAATGTACATTCAATACGTACACATCAACGAAGGTACAACCTTCAAATATTTTTAACAGAAAACAATATAGACATCGCTTTAATATCTGAGACATATCTTAATACAACTCATAAAATATCTTTTCCGGAATATAATATTATTCGCTCAGATAGACCTCCACCAAAAAAAGGAGGCGGTACAGCTATTTTTTGCAAAAAACACATACCACATACTATTATCAAACATCCTTGCTCTGAAAACAATCGAATCTTTGAGTACACAATTATAAAACTGAATCTCTGTGATAATACCAACAGAATCAAAAAATACCTTTATATAATAAGTGTTTATGCGACAAATAGCTCAAATATCAAGGAAATATTCGTGAGGGAACTGAGTTGTCTGTTTGCACAACTGAACCTACACAATCCTAACAACAAATATCTAATTGCGGGCGATTTTAACGCACGACACACTGCTTTTGGCGACCGCATCGTGAATCCGAGAGGCAGATATTTATTTGACTGGGGAAAATAATAACACGTTCACGTATAGAACGAAAATATACTCTCCTATCACTCCTACCTATACGCCCTCACAAACCAGCATTGATATCTGTATTGCGGATCACTCAATCGACTTTACTAACTTGACCACACACAAACTACAAACAATACCTTTTGACAGTGACCATAATGCACTTTTTTTTAAAATCGATATCGCAAGTCTACAAATTGATAACTCAAATGTACAGGAAACACACAAATTTATTTTCAAAGCAACCGACTGGACTAAATTCACAAACGAACTAAATAAAAACTATAACTCTAGCCCGCCAGACAACATTAATCTCACTTCTGACGAAATAGACAAATATCTACTCAATATCACAGAACATATTAACCACACAATTATTAAATGTGTCCCGCGATACAACCAAAAAAATAACACCTCAATATATCTCAACAGAACAATAATCAAATTACAAAAACATAAAACAAAACTCTTGACTGCTCTCAACAAAAGACGAAGAGATGATCCGCACTGCCTATCTCCACTCTCAAGAACGATTAAATCACTCCTCAACAACACAAAAAAACTCATCAAAGAACAATTCCGGTCTAACATCGAAAAATACTGGAAAAAAATCTACGAAAAAATCGACCACCGTAATCCAGACAAATTTTTTCCAAAAATTAACGCTATTTTTAGACCGAAAACTCCCACTGCTCTTCAAGCTATTCACATCAACATCAATAGCAATCTGATCCAAAACGCAAATATCGATATCAATTCTCTGGCCATCAACGCAAATAAATATATCATTACTGCACCTAATGCAATATTGAATATTCTAGGCGCTCATTACGAACAAATAAACTCACCCAGATATCTTAATCTGGACACCAGATTGTACCAAATAGTCAATACCAAAGTCAACTCATTCAACAACAATTGTCTAGAATACAAACAAAATAATTCCACTCTGACTAACTTCAACGAAAATAACAGAGCACACTCTCCAGTCGTCGCAAATGCATACAGAACCTTTTTCACATCCATTCCACAAATCCAAAAAATATTAAAAAATCTGCCTAACAAATCATCTAGTGGTCCAGATAACATACCCCCAATAGTGCTCAAACACCTCCCATCCGGAATTGTTAAAGACTACGTAATACTTTTTAATAACGCATTAAATCAACAACATTTTCCTAAATTCTGGAAACTATCGAAAATCTTTCCAGTACCAAAAAAAAACAAAGACCTGTTGGAACCGGCTAGCTACCGTCCAATTAGTCTAACGGTCGCAATCAGCAAAGTATTCGAAATAGTATTACAAAGCTCCATTTTAGCTCACACTATTCCTAGAAACATCATTCCAAATACACAATATGGATTTCGATTCAATCACTCTACAACACACGCGATAAATAAACTCCTCGCAGACGTAAATGGGTATCTTGCCTCCGGTCACATGATCGGCGCCACACTCATTGACCTCGAAAAAGCTTTTGATTCGGTTTGGCACAAAGGACTGATGTATAAGCTATTAAAAAAACAGTTCCCTGAACACCTATGTAGAATTATCTGGGATATGATCCGTGAAAGAAAATTCAAAGTATGGGATGGAAATAATCAGTCCACAAAAAACTTCACCATTGCTGAAGGACTACAGCAAGGTACAGTCACCTCACCCATACTATTTAATATCTTCACTAGTGATATCCTAGACGCATTTAATTTAAACAGCGACAACAACACTCACTCAATAGCATATGCAGACGATCTAATAGTTTATGTCGCTGGGAAAAATATACCGCACATACATAACATATTACAAACACTAGTCAACAAAATCAATAATTGCTATTCAACTTGGAATTTAAGAATAAACCCAACAAAATGTGAAACAATTTTATTCCGGCGCATAAACGGTTACTTACGTCCTGCTGATCGTATACTGAAAAACGAATTTACAATCACCACACATAATCCTGATACGAGAGAACCAGTCTCAATTCCAACAAAAAACATTGTCAAATATCTAGGAGTAAATCTTGATAATCTCGTAAGGGGTAATAAACACTGGCTAATTCAAATCGATAAAGCTAAAAGGAGATTCCACTCCTTATCTAGATTGATGTACAACTCGCACATATCAGCAGAAGCCAGAGTTATTATCTATCTTACACTTATCAGACCAATCATCACTTTTGCCGCACCAGTAATGTGGAACCTGGGCGCTGCGCAAGCTGAAAATCTTCGGAAATTCGAAAGAAACTGTCTTCGTGCAGCTCTGTTTCTACACAGATCACGATCCTCGGAATACCAACACCGAGTTAAGAACTCAATTGTCTATGACATGGCAAACATCTCACGAATTGACAATTTCATCATTCGAATTACTAGAGATTACTACGCCAGCACAATTTTTTCTGACAATATCACTATAAGAGAATTCAGCCATCCAGATCCTATCCCAACCAATTTAGCAATGAATAAAGGATATATACAACCTCAATCCTTCATATTACACGATCGAGCAGGCATTATCCAAGACCACAATAACATCCCAATACTCATGCATTGGAAACGGCATGCAGCCAATAACAGACTTCCGGCAACATTTGATCATATACATAATAACACACACAATTTATTGTATGATATGTCTATATCGAAAGTGGACAAATATGACGACCACAGGTTGGAGGATAGATACTTTTGGCTTGATAACACAGCGATACATATCAACCAATTAAGATTAAGACTGAGTACTGCGAACAACTGCCCGCACCGAAAAAGAAAAAGAAGAAAAAGATGAAAAGATAACCACTAAAGTCTCGAGCGGCGAACCTAGCTCCTTCACAACTATGGCATCATTACTTCAACCGAAGCCTAATAGAAGACATTACGTTCTCACCAAAGCAAACTCAACACTAAGAAAAAAAAAAAAAAAAAAAAAAAAAAAAAAAAAAAAAAAAAAGATAATAATATAAAATAACCACACAACAATATAAAACAAATAGAATAACATATTCGACATGTTATACATCAAAAATCGCTCCATATAAATAACTAAACCGTGGTTTTTTTCTCACATCGCCTATAACCCATCTCTTCATCTTTTTCCACGTCAAACATACCTGTGATAAAAAAAAAATGTAATTTTATAAAAAATGGATATATCTTTTGTTACAATATACTACTACTGTTAAGCATTAAATTTTGTGATGCCCTTAAGCGGCCTAAAATTCTTAAAAAAATGTATGAAATAAGAAAATACGCTTTGTTTAAAGTTGTAAGTGCGTAAAATAACCAAAAAATATGTAAGGCTACCGAAACTTATTAATAAACTTTGTATAAAAAAAAAAAAAAAAAAAAGTAAGTATCCCCGCGAGTCGCACGCGAACCTCGGTAGCGTACAGATCGCTCCCGATTACGCATGCGCAATAGCTAGAACCGACCACTAACAAGTTTCATATCCTGAATTAACGAAAAATAACACAAAAATAAATAATAAATTAACCAATTTAACCATAGCTAACACGCGAATAAATATAATTAACGAAAGTTTAGGAAAAGGCCCTCCTCGTGGGGACCAAATAGGACATAACCTCGACATGTCGAAAAGCAAGAGGAGAAACGACGAGCAACAGGCTTCAAACAGCAAAAAAATACAAAAAAAGGTAACAACCCAAAAATAAGCTCTATTCAAGTATTAAACAAAGAATATCGCGATTTCCTACGAGACCACGGAAATAAAACGACCGCAACCATGCACACGGTTGCCCCTAACCTCAAAAACGCACATGGCTCCCGTGCCAATTCACAAAACACCGAACCAGATCGGGGACACAGCAGTTGGCAAATACCAAAAAAAACAGCGAAAGTGAATGCGCCAAACATCGTCGAAACGATCGTTTCAAACAATTTCGACGCCATCTCAGAAGCCGATGATGAAATGGATGTCGAAAATAACGCACAAAAAAATTACAATACCAACACGACCCGAACTGGAACAACGGACCGCAACGAAAAAGCACCGCCAATACATTTAAACAATGTGAACGGTGTCAAATCGATAATTAACATGTTGATCGAAAATAAAATAGAAAAGCGAATGTTTCACATCCGCCAAACCTCAAACAACGAATCCACAATACAACCCACAGACATCGAGGCTCACACGAAAATCACCGACATTCTCCGTACCAACAAACAAGAGTTCTTCACGTACACGCCAAAATCGCTAAGACCAAAAACCCTGGTGCTCAAAGGTCTCTCCGGAGAGTTCAACATGTCTGTAAAGTTAGCATCTCATAACTCAGCATCTCATAGTTCGGTGGTAGTTCTTGTAGCATCCGGCATAGTTCTGGAGTTCCTGATAGTTTATATCAATAGTTCTATCGAATTAGGTACCAAAAAGCGCATTCGGAAAAATGAGATGCTAACGACCGGAAGTTAGCATCCCAAATTAGTGGAGGCAAAAAATCAAGCAGGAATCGTCAATGAAAGAATAGTACTGGAGTTCCTCATAGTCAATATAAATAATTCTATCGAATTGGGTACCAAGAAATGTATTTGAAAAGATGACATGCCAACAACCGGAAACTAGCATCGAAAATTGGTGAACGCGAAAACTCGAGCAAAAATCATCACTCGAAGAATAACTCTAGAGTTCCTGATAGTTTACATCGATAAACTATTTGATTTGACACTCAACCCCGGTCTAAAAGTTTTTATTGACAAAAAAATGATTAAATCTGTGTTGGCGTTTAGAATAAGTTTGCAGTTCCTTTCAGCTGAAAATATGGAAAATTATACGTACAGAAGAGTTCCGTTCATTAAAGTTTGCTTAATAATAAAAAATCATTATTGTGAACGAAAAATCATAGCGACGATGAGATGCTGCGGTTTTTTAAAGAGTTCTAACTTCCATAACGATTCTGAACGATGGGGCTCAGTTCTTTACAGGATTTTAAGAAGAGTTCTGAGCTTCGCTATTTTCTAAAACGTCCAAAGTATTCGTTCTTCATAAAATTAATCTCCAGTGATGAGATGCTGATACACAATGACGAGTTCTAGTTCCAGTAATAAGTACTTTACGACTAGGGTCTCCAAGTATCTGATTCTCAAGAGTTCCGCTCTTTAAAGTTCGCTACATGATAAAAAATAATTATTGTGAACGAAAAATCATAACGATTAGGAGATGCTGCGGTTTTTTAACGAGTTCTAGCTTCCATAACGTTTCTGGACGATAGGGCTTAGTACTCTGCAGGAGTTCGAGAAAAGTTCAGAGCTTTGTGATGTCCTAGATTATTGCAAGTATTCGTTTCTCGTGAAAACAACCTCTGTTGATGAGATGCTGGTACATAATAACGAGTTCTGGCTCCGGTACTGATTCTGCTTTACGACTAGAGTTTC
Source organism: Campoplex capitator (assembly GCA_037576405.1). NCBI lineage: Eukaryota > Metazoa > Arthropoda > Insecta > Hymenoptera > Ichneumonidae > Campoplex > Campoplex capitator. The sequence continues at coordinate 1,512,852 of JARBWI010000338.1, forward strand.
TACGTACCTAATTCTGGAGAGTTTCAGTCTTTAAAGTTTGCCAAATAATAAAAAAATAATTATTGTGAACGAAAAATCGGAGCGATGAAGAGATGCTGCGGTTTTTTAACGAGTTCTAGCTTCCATAACGTTTCTGAACGATAGGGCTTAGTACTCTGCAAGAGTTCGAGAAAAGTTCCGAGCTTTGTGATGTCCTAGATTATTGCAAGTATTCGTTTTTCGTGAAAACGATCCCTGTTAATGAGATGCCGATACATAATGACGAGTTCTGGCTCTGGTACTGACTCTGCTTTACGTCTAGAGTTTCTACGTACCTAATCCGGGAGAGTTTCGTTCTTTAAAGTTGGCCAAATAATAAAAAAATAACTAATGTGAACGAAAAATCATACCGATGATGAGATGCTGCGGTTTTTCAACAAGTTCTAGCTTCCATAATGTTTCTTAATTGAATGGCTCAGGCATCTGCAGAGATTTGACAGCTTAGAACTCTTGTCAAATCTCTGCAGAGACCTGAGCCATTTCATTTAGGAACGTCATGGAAGCTAGAACTCGTTAAAAAACCGCAGCATCTCATCATCGCTATGATTTTTCTCCCACAATAAATATTTTTTATTATTTGGCCAACTTCAAAGACCGGAACTCTTCAAAATTGAGTACGTAGGAACTCTAGTCGGGAAGCAGAGTCAGTACCGGAGCCAGAACTCGTTATTATGTACCAGCATCTCATCAACAGAGGTTGTTTTCACGAAAAACGAATTTTTTTAACAATTTAGGACATCACAATGCTCGGAACTCTTCTCGAATCCCTGCAGCGACCTGAGCCCTATCCTTCAGAATCGTTATGGAAGCTAGAACTTGTTGGAAAATCGCAGCATCTCATCAACAGAGATCGTTTTCACGGAAAACGAATGCTTCGGACATTCTAGAAAGAAGCAGAGCTTAGAACTCTTGTCAAATCTTTGCAGAGGCCTGAGCCATACAATTTAGAAATGTTATGGAAGCTAGAACTTGTTAAAAAACCGCAGCATCTCATCATCGCTATGATTTTTCGTTTACATTAGTTATTTTTGTATTATTTGGAAAACTTTCAAGAACGGAACTCTCCCGGATTAGGTACGTAGAAACTCTAGACGTAAAGCAGATTCAGTACCAGAGCCAGAACTCGTCATTATGTATCGGCATCTCTTTAACAGAGATCGTTTTCACGAAAAACGAATACTTGCAATAATCTAGGACATCACAAAGCTCGGAACTTTTCTCGAACTCTTGCAGAGTACTAAGCCCTATCGTTCAGAAACGTTATGGAAGCTAGAACTCGTTAAAAAACCGCAGCATCTCTTCATCGCTCCGATTTTTCGTTCACAATAATTATTTTTTTATTATTTGGCAAACTTTAAAGACTGAAACTCTCCAGAATTAGGTACGTAGAAACTCTAGTCGTAAAGCAGAATCAGTACCGGAGCCAGAACTCGTTATTATGTACCAGCATCTCATCAACAGAGGTTGTTTTCACGAGAAACGAATACTTGCAATAATCTAGGACATCACAAAGCTCTGAACTTTTCTCGAACTCCTGCAGAGTACTAAGCCCTATCGTCCAGAAACGTTATGGAAGCTAGAACTCGTTAAAAAACCGCAGCATCTCCTAATCGTTATGATTTTTCGTTCACAATAATTATTTTTTATCATGTAGCGAACTTTAAAGAGCGGAACTCTTGAGAATCAGATACTTGGAGACCCTAGTCGTAAAGTACTTATTACTGGAACTAGAACTCGTCATTGTGTATCAGCATCTCATCACTGGAGATTAATTTTATGAAGAACGAATACTTTGGACGTTTTAGAAAATAGCAAAGCTCAGAACTCTTCTTAAAATCCTGCAAAGAACTGAGCCCCATCGTTCAGAATCGTTATGGAAGTTAGAACTCTTTAAAAAACCGCAGCATCTCATCGTCGCTGTGATTTTTCGTTCACAATAATTATTTTTTATTATTAAGCAAACTTTAATGAACGGAACTCTTCTGTACGTATAATTTTCCATATTTTCAGCTGAAAGGAACTGCAAACTTATTCTAAACGCCAACACAGATTTAATCATTTTTTTGTCAATAAAAACTTTTAGACTGGGGTTGAGTGTCAAACCAAATAGTTTATCGATGTAAACTATCAGGAACTCTGGAGTTATTCTTCGAGTGATGATTTTTGCTCGAGTTTTCGCGTTCACCAATTTTCGATGCTAATTTCCGGTTGTTGGCATGTCATCTTTTCAAATACGTTTCTTGGTACCCAATTCGATAGAATTATTGTTATTGACTATGAGGAACTCCAGTACTATTCTTTCATTGACGATTCCTGCTTGATTTTTTGCCTCCACTAATTTGGGATGCTAACTTCCGGTCGTTAGCATCTCATTTTTTCGAATGCGCTTTTTGGTACCTAATTCGATAGAACTATTGATATAAACTATCAGGAACTCCAGAACTATGCCGGATGCTATAAGAACTACCACCGAACTATGAGATGCTGAGTTATGAGATGCTAACTTCACAGACATGAGTTCAACGAGGAAGAATTACTGAGCGAGCTTGTCTCGCTCGATCTACCGAACACAAAAATAATAAAAATATCTAAAATGAAAACTAACACCAACAATGAACATCGAATCATTTACATTGTAAACCTAACACACGACAGCGAAACTTCTCACTTACGTCAAACGAATCACATTCTCTATCAAAAAATCAGGTGGGAATATCTAAAAAAAAGAACCATTTATCAGTGCAGGAAATGCCAGCGACTCGGACACTCAAGCGTAAACTGCAACTTATCGTTCCGCTGTGTCAAGTGCGGAAAATCACACGAACCCGGAAAATGTGAAATCACGGAAAAATCTGAAAAACACCTTCTCAGATGCGCAAATTGTAATAACACCGGACATTCAGCCAGCTACCAAGGTTGCCCGTACATCACATTCATCAATCGAAGGACCAAAGCTGAGAGAAAGGCCCCAACAATAAATCTGGCTGAAAAAATCGAAAGAACGATCAGGAAAGTTTCTCCCGGCGTCTCATACGCGCGAGCAACAACACACACAACACCAGCTGCACCGGAAACCGTCTCCGCAGCGCCGAATCAGATGCCAGTGGGTAACGGAGTTACAAGGCCATATAACCTCGCTCAACCAAAATATCACCCAGCTAAGTAACCAAATACAATTCAACACACAAAGAATAAATATTTTATTCGAACATCTAGGCCTCGAATTGCAAACGGCATAATGCCAAATATTCCGAACACAAATACCCCAGCTTTACAAATGAACGCAACCCAAAATTTCCCCACAAACTCACTAGAAAAACTGATTATAACAGCAATCAATGTTAGATCAATACGAACTCACCACCGCAGAGATAACCTGCATAATTTTCTCACAAATAATAATATAGATATTGCCCTCGTTTCAGAAACTTTTCTGAATCCGACACATAAAATCACTTTCCCCGAATACAATATAATAAGAACAGAAATAATCCCCCCTGCTTCAGGCAGAGGCACAGCGATTTTTTGCAAAAAAAAAAAACATAAATCACACACATATTCAATTCCCTAGCTCAAAAAATAATACTATATTCGAATACACCATAATAAAGCTCAACATAGACAACAACAATCACAATAACAATTCCAACTTATATATAATAAGTATATACGCCACTAACAAAACCAATATAAAACAAACTTTCTTAAATGAATTAAATAATATTTTCAGACATCTCAAACTACACAAAGGAAATAATAAATACGTAATAGCTGGAGATTTCAACGCTCGACATACAGACTATGGAGATCGCATTATCAACCCCAGAGGTCGATACTTACGCAATTGGGAAAACGACAACAGTCTCCTCTGGAGAGTAAAAGTACATCCACCAGGTTCACACACGTTCGTGCCATCACAAACTTTCATAGACCTCTGCATTGCTGATAATTCAATCGAGATAACAAACATAACAAACCAGCGAATTCCAACACTACCGTACGACAGCGATCACAATGCTCTCCTACTCGTAGTGTCATTACCTCACCCAATAACTCCTCAAAGCACCATGAAAACACCGACGATATATAGATTTAAAGCCACTGATTGGGAGAAGTTCGAAAATGAACTCGACGCCTCATACACTACACCTCCCCCCGATAACACAAACCTCACCATAGCAGAAATAGACACATACATATCTAATCTGTCAGAACAAATTAATGAAGCGATTAAAAAGCATGTGCCGAAATATATCGAAACTAACAACACTAAAATCTACACAACTCTAACAATAGTCAAAATACAAAAACACAAATCTCAGCTAATCTCCGCAATACATAAAAGACGTTCGTTCAACCCCCACGATACCACTCCCCTGTCCCGTAGACTAAAATCCCTACTTAACAACACGAGACAATTAATTAAACAACAATTTAAAATAAATATAGAAAAATATTGGATAAAAATATACAAGACCATTGACCACAGACAGCCAGACAAATTTTTCCCAAACATTAATAGCATATTCAGGCCCAAAACTAGAACAAAACTTAACAAGCTTCAAATAAACACAGCAAGTACCATTATTCGCAGATCAAACATAGACATCACAGAAACCCCAATCGACAACAATAAATTCGTCATCACTGAGACTGATGACATTCTCAATGTACTTGGCGCTCATTACGAAACCATAAATTCACCTCGATATTTAAATAACGGCACCAAATTGAGGGAAATAATAGATGCTAGAACAGCTAACTTCAAGACCGAATTCGACACACGCAGATAATACGAAACCACATTAACAGAATTCAACAATAACAACAAAGCTCAGGCACCGTCGCAACCCGCTCTCCCGGAACAATACTTCACCACAATAACATCAATACAAAAGATAATACATAATCTCCCCAACAAAACTTCTAGTGGGCCCGATAACATTCCCTCAATAGTACTAAAACATATCCCTCAAAAAATGTTAAAAGCATACACAATATTAATTAATAATGCACTGAATCTCCAATTCTTCCCCGTTTCTTGGAAAAAATAACAAATCTACCCAATTATAAAAAAAGACAAAGATCCCACTGATCCAGCTAGCTACAGGCCAATTAGTTTAACCCCGGCAATCAGTAAAGTTTACGAAATAGTCATACAAACATCTATCCTCCGACACTGCAAAATCAATAAAATCATACCGGATAATCAATTCGGGTTCAAATTCCTCCACTCTACCACACATGCAATTAACAAGCTCTTCTCAGACACAAATCTATATCTAGCCACCGGACACTCAGTAGGGGCCACATTAATTGATCTAGAAAAAGCTTTTGACTCTGTATGGTTAGCCGGGCTAAACTACAAATTATTAAAAAAAGAATTTCCACTCCATCTTTGCTACTTGATCTGGGACATGACACACGACAGAGAATTCATAATCTGGGACGGCACATCTACGTCGACGAAAACATTTATAATTAAAGAAGGACTACAACAAGGCACAGTCACATCCCCACTCCTATTTAACATCTATACAAGCGATATATTAAGTTCTTTCAACTTGAACAACAACAACAATACACATTCAATAGCATATGCCGACGATCTCATAATTTACGTAGCTGGAAAGGACATCCCAACCATCCAGGAAAACCTCCAAACCTTAGTCAACAAAATCAACAACTACTACTGCACGTGGAACCTACGAATGAACCCCACTAAATGCGAAACAATATTATTTCGCAGAATCAACGGTTGCCTTAAACCATCAGACAGGATAGCCAAAAATAACTTCCATATAGATACACACAACCCAGACACCAGAGCACCGGTCAGAATCCCCACTAAAAACATTGTAAAATACTTAGGAATACACATTGATAATCTAATGCGCGGACATATTCACTGGAAAATCCAATTAGAAAAAGCCACCCGACGATCATTATCTCTGTCAAGATTACTACATAACAGTTACATAACTCCTACAGCAAAAGTAATAATCTACCAAATACTAATCAGACCAATTCTCATATACGCAGCCCCAGTTCTCTGGAACCTAGGAGCACAAGCCGAAAATATACGTAGATTTGAGAGAATTTGCTTACGTCACGCACTATTTCTTCATCGTTCCGCAGAATCCCAATTTCAACACAGAATAAAAAACTCAATTATTTATAACACAGCAGATATCCCCAGGATTGACAATTTCATAATCAGACCAACGAGAGATTATTTTGCAAGAACAAAAGACTCGGAAAATGTTATAATTAAAGCCTTCTCACAACCAGACCCAATAATTACACACACAACCGCACAAACAGGATACATACAACCCCAAGCATTCATTTTACACGACACGGAGGGAATAATCCAGGATCAAAATAACATCCCAAGACGCATCCCAAGACGCACGTATAAAACGTCACACAGCACCGAGGAAAACTCTCAAAAGACAAACCAAAACAAACGCAGATTCTAATACCCAATGCACACATGAAGCAGAAACTAGCAACAATAAAGAGACGACGACAGCAACACGCAGATACGTAAACGCGAAGCCACCGCCAATAAACATTCACACGAACAACGTAAGTGCAATCGCTGCCCTACTCATTGAAAATGGCTTCACCAAAGGTCAATTTTTTCTGAAACTGAACGAAGATTACATCACGCTCACCACCGCAGAGCTAGAGATACACAATAAAATAGCAAAAACATTGACTGATAAAAATATCCCATAGTACTCGTACACACCGAAAGCAGACAAACCGATAATTTTAGTAGTCAAGGGCATAAAAGGGGACTATAACGACGAAGACATCCAGAATGAAATAAAAGAGCGCGAGATAGGAAACGCCACAATCATCAAGGTAGGAAGAATACACCTATCAAAGAGGAACCCGACAGCATATCACCACATGATACAATTGGCACCAAACAGCAGCACTAAAGAAATCATGAAAATAAGACACCTACACTACCGTCAAAAAGTTTGGAAACACTTGTCCTCATACCGAGCCACACAAAAAGTTTCCTCCCGCTTTCAAAAATGATGATAGCTTAATTTTCCAAGCGGCATTTCAAAAAGGACATATTAACTTTCATTTCTCTTCCTGCAAAAAATTTTTAAGATTTTTTTTGAGCCCGGTGCACGCTTTGAAACATGGTCGTTTTTTGTCTTTTTTTGGAGGGTTACAATTTTGGCGCACGACTCGTAGAAATTTTTTTTTTTTAAATTTCTTTGACCGGATCTTGAAAAGGCAAAACTCAAGCTTCAAATTCGTTTTTTATAAAATCCGTTACGATTTTTTTTGAAAAAGTAATCATGTTTTTGGCAAAAAAAGACGGAATTCAGAAATTCCTGCGTAACACGAAAACTATCACATTTAGAAAAAAATCTTAGAGGAGTGAAAAGTTGCCTCTGAGATTGTTCTAGTCACTTGATTTTTCCCAGATTTTTTTTCCGAATTTTTTTTTTTTTCGTTGATTTTAGTCGAACTCCAGGTCTATCAATTTCCGTAATTTAAAAACTATGGGTTTTTTCACCAAAAGTCCTGTAATGAAAAAGTTTTATTTCTTTATTTTAAACGTTTGGAATTTTTTCAGATTTTTTTTCTCCGATGGTGTTTGTCATCATCGTCAACATCGTCGGATAAAAAAATTCGAAAAAAAAATATGAAAAAATTCCAAAACGTTTAAAATGAAGAAATAAAACTTTTTTGTCCTTGGACTTTTGGTGAAAAAACCCATAGTTTTTAAATTACGGAAATTGATAGACCTGAAGTTCGACTTAAATCGATGAAAAAAAAAAAATTTCGGAAAAAAAATCTGAAAAAAATCGAGTGACTAGAACAATCTCAAAGGCAACTTTCCACTCCTTTAAGATTTTTTTCTAAATGTGATAGTTTTGGTGTTACGCAGGAATTTCTGCATTCCGTCTTTTTTCGCCAAAAACATGATTACTTTTTCAAAAAAAATCGTAACGGATTTTATAAAAAACGAAATTGAAGCTTGAGTTTTGCCTTTTCAAGATCCGGTCAAAAAAATTGAAAAAAAAAATTTCTACGAGTCGTGCGCCAAAATTGTAACCCTCCAAAAAAAGACAAAAAACGACCATGTTTCAAAGCGTGTACCGGGCTCAAAAAAAATCCTAAAAATTTTTTGCAGGAAGACAAATGAAGGTTAATATGTCCTTTTTGAAATGCCGCTTGGAAAATTAAGCTATCATCATTTTTGAAAGCGGGAGGAAACTTTTTGTGTGGCTCGGTATGAGGACAAGTGTTTCCAAACTTTTTGACGGTAGTGTAGCACACCAAAGAATCTCCTGGGAAACCCTGCGTAGAACAAGCGTACACCAATGCCACAAATGTCAGCGCGCCGGACACACGAGCTCTCGCTGTAACCTTGGATATAGATGTGTAAAATGTGCAGGCACACGAACCAGGTAAATGCACCATCAACACCCAAAGTATGAAAAATGATCTAAAATGCGCAAACTGCGGTGAGACAGGCCACCCTGCCTCTTACAGAGGCTGCCCATACCTAAAACTAGTAACAAAAACAACAATAGAACAAAAGAGAGCTCGCGAAAAAGCAAAAATAGCAAATATAAATGCTATTAACAAAACTGTCATCCCTGGTTTCACATTCGCATCAGCCGCCCGTCAGCAAAGCAAGTCATATCCAAGACAGCCGATCAACAAAAAAACTGCTTTACCGACCGTCGAACAAGAACAACGATACTTACCAACAGCAGATAACGAAAACAGCTATATACCAAAGCAGTACATGGAAAACGAACCAGAACGATATGACAAATTTGAAAACATGATTAAAAACCTACAAAGCACTTTGATCAACGCGATACGTACAAGTTCGGACAGCCTCCAAAATTTAATTAGCAAAAACACCAGCCGGATAGATCACATCTACAATCTGCTAAACATCAACTGACCATGGAAGAAAGAAGTAACACAAGTAACATCAACAAGATGGATATCATCAAAATTGCAGCGATAAATGTAAATTCAATCATATCGCATTCAAAAAGATACGATCTACTAAAATTTACAGAAGAAACGGATATGGACGTCATATGCATAAGTGAATCAAAATTAAACACAAACCATAAAGTATCCTTTGCTAATTATAATATTTTTAGAACCGATAGAATAAATGCACAAAAAGGAGGGGGTACGGCAATCCTCATAAAAAAAGACTTTCCTCTACCGCACAAACAAATACAATACCCATCTCCACACACAAACGAAGTGTTAGAATTTACAATAGTTGAATGTCAGATTAATAATAATGAAAAGCTATACATAATTAGCGTATACGCGAACAACGAGGCCCGAAAAATATTTATACATGAAATCAACATACTCTTGTCAAAATTAAACCTCCATGACCTAAACAATTACTACATCCTCGCTGGAGATCTCAATGCCAGACATATAGACTGGGGCGATATTACTTCAAACTACAAAGGACATTTATTGAGAAAATGGGAATTAGAACCAGGGTTGCAAATAATGCATTAATTTTTTTAATGAAAATACATTTTCATTAACCATTAACTTGTAGTGGTTAATGGAAAATTATTCCCATTAACCATTAAATTTTATTTTTAATGGAAATTATTTCCATTAATCATTAAATTTTATTTTTTAATGAAAATTATTTCCATTAACCATTGATCTTTATTTTTGAATGGAAATATTTTTTATTAATCATTAAATTTTATTTTTCAATGAAAATATTTTTTATTAATCATTAAATTTTATTTTTCAATGGAAATAATTTCCATTAACCATTGATTTTTTTATAATGTAATTATTTCCATTCAATTCCTATGTAATTGTGTCAACCGACTAGTACTCATCTATCGTTTCTATTACCATACATATCTCCAAATTTACATAATCAAAATTAGAGTAGCTTAATGAGTTTTGAAAGTACTAAAAACAGAAACTCAAGTTTGTACTTACGTTTTGCAATAACAGCTTTTATTTCATGTACAATCCATGTTTAACTAAATGAGTATTATTTATATGGGAGAGGATATTCGATATTGTTTAAATATATTTTTTTTGAGAATTGGCTTTAGCTAATATTCTTTGTTCGAAGTGATCTTCAGTAAGCCTGTTGAATTTTGGTAAGTTCAGCATGGTCGCATGACTAAATAGTCTTTCTACTGGAGCAGATGATGGCAGCGGAGTGTTATACTTCAGAAAAGTTTTCCGAATGTTCGGGAATTTTTCCAACATCGCGAGATTGGTCTCCTTACTTTTCAAGTAACGGGTCACCTCTGCTTTTATCTCTCCTTGAGACAAAGAAGGTGCAAATTCATCGATAGTTACTGTAGAGTCCCCGAATTCAAAATCATCGTCTCGATTCTCTTCGACTGGACTGACTGCCGCAAGAAGCCCTTCAGTGGACACTGCTTCAACGAATTTCTCATGAATTAATCTCTGATTACATTCGTCGAATGGTACTAACCAACGACCTTTGAATCGTGGATATGATATGGCAGCGATTGCTGCATCGACATTGTGTTGTGTGAAGTCCAATAATTTTTCGAATCGAGTATCAATCCCGTTAATGATGGCTTCAATAACAGGTTTGCAAACAATGACTTCATCGCTTTTTGCAAGATCTTTGAGTTGATGCTTTATGGATACCAGTGTTGGTAACAGGATTCCGTAATAACATGTATCACCCTGAAGAAGATCGATAGCATTTGCAACAGGAGCCGAGCATCGTGTGTACTCCTCCAAATAATTGAAATCCACAGCTGTGAAAGGTTTCGTTAAACCTTCAATATTTTTGTCGATCAACCTCGTCTTGACGTTAATTAGCTGCTTGAAGGAGTCATAACTTGAATTCCATCGCGTCACGACTGGTCGTTGAATTGCGACCCCGAGTTCGGTTCTTAATAGTTCTTTTTTTTTCGGATAACGCGTCATTTTCCAAAGCGATGAACACTTCTTTAAAACGCCAAAGTGTTTCCGTTTTAAATGTTCGTTTTTGATCAGTGTTTTTGCTATATCAACGGACACAATGAGGTTTAGAGTGTGGCTAACACATTTGCAATGCCTCGGTAATATTTTTTGGCAAACGTCGCTGAATTCTTCCTCAACAGTAATTATATCTTCAGGGCTGAAGTCCTCTTCGAATTCGTTGAGATCAGACGTATCATCCACATTTTGATTATCGTCTTGAGCTTCATCTGGTATAAACAAAATTAAACATGTGATATGAAAATAATGTTTGGTTCGAAAAGAAATTTGTAAGGCGATTGAAACTGGAAATATCCCCAAAAACATTATTTACAAAAACCACTTGGTAATAATATCAATCTCAACCGTTGAGAGGATATCCCTTAAAATCATATATTCTAAACAACAAAACGATAAAATTTCATTATTCTACCTTCGATAGAAATAGATAAGGAAAATTTAGGAAAAAGAACTGGGAACTACTTTTACTGCACTTAGACCTGGTTATCGCTGACAAAAAATAAATAAATTAAAAACAGTAGATATTTTTCAATACCAAGAGGGTCGAAACTATATATATAGAAAATAATTTTTTTCCTGCAAAAACTAGGAAGACTACGATGAAAAATATTAATATTCCATTGAAAATACACCTTCAAAATCAGTTTTATTTCTTTATTAGGAGTATTATGGCTGATGATAAACGCAGAAAATGTAGGGACTACCAAAGAACGATAGAGCATGGAAGGACTTCGATTTTTTACATACTCGATGGAAGGTTGACTGGTTCTTCAATTCCCAGTATCCGAAATGCCTTTTCGAAATTACTTGCGTTATCAGTAACGGTGGCTCTTATAGATTCTGGTGTTAATCCAAATGACGCGTGGATACTCGAGAGAAGTTCGGCAATTGCATCAAAAGAATGAGTACCCGGAAACCTTCGGCAGGCAAGAGCTGCCGACTTCCTCACGAATGTTTCGGAATCAATCTACACATGTAATGTAAAATAAATCTCATGGACTCCGTCACGTTTCCCTTTCTTTAAAAAATGCATGAGTACATTAATAGTCCATACAGTACATGGCAGAGTTTTGATTGAAAAAAAGAAAACAACTACTAAAAAGTCGATTGTATGAAAAAATATTTTCAGTTTTTCACATTTTTACGTACAAAAAGTTTAACAAAATGAAATCCGTATAAGAATCATGAAACGGCTATGTTAGGGTGACAGCGAAAAAAGTTTGTCACAAAATTCGAGCGTTTTTGAGTTGATATAATCCCTAATTTTTTATCTTACTCTCATCAGGGTCGAAAAATGTAATTTCGAGAGACCGTTTTTTATGATCAATTTCAATTTGAACTATACTGAGGAAAACAAAAGTGTAGGCTATAGATCAAAAGTCCCTTTGCACTTCATCAAAATTATTGAACTTGACGTTAATAAAGAAACGTTGAGAATTCGATAAATTTTAGCATAGAATTTGGATTTCAAAAATGAGCTTAATTTCTTCTCTATTATCAATAAAAAGTACAAAGCTACGAAAATCTTTGGTGATTGTTTTTTTCATGGACTCATAATCTGCCGATTTACAGAAACTTCACACAAATAAAAATTATGTACATTAAAATCCAATTATAGTGAATATTGTAGTACGAATAAATACCATCAAATACAAGAAAAAACAGATCCGGTAATTCCGATAATCACACTAACATGAATTCTCGAATATGACCATGTTTATGCTCCTGGCAGCAAAAGCTCCCCTCTTACCACCAAAGAAAATGGTAAGCACAATAAAAATATCTTTATAGCTTACACATCAACATTTTTCAATACATACAGCATATATGAAAGTAAAGTAAGTGCAATAGAACATCATATCAAAATATAAATTTACTCACCCAGCTAGCTGTGACACCCAAAAACCGGCGTGCTCCACCTGTCCACACGTCAGCTGTGGTACAAACCAAGCCACCTGCATCGATTACAAGTGTCAATTGTTCTCGAATTTCGGTAATCACTTTTGATAAATTTTCTGCGACCCTCTTCCCCAATGAGTAACGCGTCAAGTGCTTCATTTGAAGATTAGCGTTTTTAAACTTGAAATCTGTCGACAAGATAAATAAAATATTAATCAGTACGCTATACCCTTATCATAATCTAACTGGCAATTCCCAAAATGGATCAACGTACGATTTTTTTCAAATTAACTAGCGGGGAAAATGAAATGATTATTTTTACTCAAATGTGCGAGGTGCTTACAAAATAAAATTGTTGAAAATCTTGAAGAAAAAGATACGATGAGAAAAACGAATTTTTTTTTGAACATTTAACAGTGGGCATTCTCTAATGAAGATTGTTCACTCAGATTAATAAAATCAGATGAATGATTCACGTCAAATGCAATCTTGAATTACTGATATTTCCCGAATCAAACAAAAAACCGATATAAATATCAAAAAGTAAAAGGTACACATGCAGTATATTTGATAAACCGCCATTTTTACGTGAAAATGGAAAAGAAAACGACGATAAAAATCTGAGATCAAAGAATGATTCATGACTATTGGTGACTTGATGTACTGTATAGTATTATTTTAAAATTTCAGTTAAATAATTTCGACGAGAGGCCGAACACCTCGAAGCAAATATTTAACTTTTCGACAGTCGTATCTGTTCTTTTTTCAATACTATTTATTGCTAGTGTGATTTTGATCATCTTTCAAGATTAACAGCTTTGGCCGCCCTCAATACTTGTTTGAACAACCGCTTAGCCGTATACTGACTTATTCATTAATCCGTTAACGGAAAACAGTTTTTTCTTAACTTTTCAACAATTATTATCGTGCTAACCAACTAAAACTTATTAACAATATATGCACACGTAACGGTAGAAATAATTATATTCAAATACACACCATCGAAGATCTTCCTGAAAACTGGGTCATCCACTGCTCTGAATGGCAGCATATATTTTAAAAAGAAATTGGCGATATTTCCCTCAAAATTGTCTTGGTCGAAAACACACGACCACCGTTTTCGACTGATGGTTAATTTACCTTGCCCTTGACGTTTGAGTTTTGCATACTCTAGATATCTCTCATGAGCCTCTTTATGCTTCCTCTAAATAATCAAATCAAGTATTTCAAAATCGTTCCAAGATATTGCCGTTTTTAGATTATTCATCTAAATTGTAGATACAAACTATTCTTTATTCAATTTATAATATCTATTCATTGATTGCAAATTTCCAGAAAGGTACAAAATGCGAATAAAAAATGAAAAGAATAAATAACTAAGAACATTTGCTGAGTTTTTTTTCTAAATCTTAGAATTTTATGAAAAAGAAATGAAGGAAAAAAGTTTGAAAAATTGATTTACCTTGAGATGTGACGTAAAGTTCGATGTTGTTCGAAATGTCGCTGATAACGCTGGTCGATTAGGACAAGAATTGCAATGTGCAAAGAGGGGTCCGTCTAAACTTGAGCATTCAACGTCGACGGTGAAAAATTCACCGTCCAATAAAGGCATTTTGCTGATTTTAATCTCCAAGTTATTCTTAACGTCGTCTACATCATTGTCATTATCTGAGTCACTCGAGTTGTTACTTTCAGCGTCATCAATGTTCCTCGATGGTTCATTATCTGATGGCTCCTCGAAATCTGTAACATTTAAAAAGCCCGAAAACCGTTAAATTTGCTTATATATAAGAATACGGCAGGGCTCGCGCAGGTTTCAAAAAAGAAAAATGTTTTCTGTAAAGTTACGTACCTTTTTCACCATGGGTGCTATTTGACGTAGATATGGAAATCTGGCTCAGCGATTTTTCTATTCTGCTCAGCTTGCCATCTTCCTCTTGAGCATCTACCCTTTTCTTTTTGGATTTTTTTTTTGGAGGAGAATCTTTGTCAGCCCTGTATAGAAATTGGAAACCGTCATATTCGAACATGTAAGAGTGTGACAGGACTCGCGCTGGATTTTTTCTTCATCACTTTGCGTCGACCCGCTATCATAGCTCTTGGTACATCAATGAATAATACTTTTTATTTATGTTGATAAAAATTCCATCATTATCGGTTCGAATGTTACATACAATTCCTTCCATTGAGTGTTATATTCGCTCATTGTAGATTTGGTGCAATATGAATTCTTTCTGTACTTACATGTTGATTAAGACAAAAAGTAGCCGTGCAAAGGTTTGAAGGGTCCAGAATAAACGATACGGAGATATGGCGTAGAAAAATTATGAATTATTTTTTCTTCTTCCTTTGTCTTCACAATTCAGCCACTATACACTTACACAGATACACCGATCGGCCGTCGGATGACACGTGAAGATCCTGCCAGATAACCACGAGCAAAAAAGAGAAATTAAAACAAATGCCACGTAGCCGAACGAAGGGATTTTGCAACGATTCGGAAGGCGGGAGACAAAAGACGTTTTTTTATCTAATCTTATATTTAACTCAATTTAACACTAGAGTACTAGTCACAAGTTCAATGAGTTGTCAAAAACAAATTTTCAAAAAGAAGGAATAAAAAAAACAGGACCGAAAACCTCAAAATTCACCAAAAGAACGATAAAAAAAATGTCGGACTCAAACGAGCGTACGAACAAGAATGGTCTACTCAGTCAACAAAAGCTTTCTGGTCACGAATATAAGAACAATGATAACGACTTACTTTTTCTTGTTAACACTTCGCAAACTCGATAAAAAGAATCGCTAGAGGGTCGTCCTCGTCTCACTGGAATAATGTTTACTAAATTTCCAATTTTCCTTCGCTGAAGTTTCTCCAAATAGCACTAAAAATCACTGAAGAGTACGGTACGCAACGAACGCACTCCGTTCTTGTCTTCTTCTTCTTCTTTCTTTTTGGAGGGGCCTCGACTGAAGCGCTCCCTCCTGGCCTCTGGGTACCCGCACCGGCCAATGTGCGTCACTCCGTTCTTGTGATGCAAGTAATGAGAATAAAGCCCTCTCGTGGCTCCCTCGTCGGCCTCGTTGAGTTGAGAGAAGTTTGTTTTTGATGCACGAATCCGCCGCCCAATCACATCTTCTTATTTTTTGAACATCGTGTCGAGCTTCGCTTACAGCTCTTATTGCAACCATAGGGGGCGCCGGTACCTGCTCGTTGTGGATTACCACGCCATCGCGTCGTTGTCCTGAACTTTCGTGCGGACTTCGAAATAAGTTTATGAAATTAATTGTCGTGATTGTCGTTTGAATTGGCGTGTGAGTTAGTTACGGGTTAAGTGATTTTTCGTTGTTGATTTCAAGTGAAAATATTGAAGATGTTGATGCTGTGACATTGTTGGATAAGAAAGCCTCGACGTCGTGGGACTCTTGACGATATTTTCCGGGAAATTGATACTTGAATCGTGGCTCGACGGTATCCTATTTTGAGGTTAGGTCTCCTTGACTCAGCTTTGATGTTTTTCCTCGCTGCTTTCGACGATTTTTTCAATAGTGAGAGAAATTATCCCTCACTGAGGTGAATAGTTACTTCTTGGAAATTTAGATTTTTCCTCTACACAGTCGGAGAATTTGAAAATTAATGTTGAAAATGTGGATGGTATAAGGCTTTTTGTTTTTCCTGTCGTGTTTGCGCTCTTATTCGTTTTCGATATCTTCCAGATATGTTGTTGGCTGTGTGGTTGACGAGGTGTCAAGAAGGACGAGGAATCAAAAATGCTTAGAACTACATTAACAAAGTCAAAAAATTCGACAACACATGATGTAATATCGCAAAATTGGAGTGAATGTAATCGACAAAACATGGAATACTCGAAGTGTGATATTTCCTTAACGTTTAAAGCGACTGAGTACTGTGGTGGCTTCCATCACATTTAACTGAGGTTAGAAAATTATTTACAACGTTATTAGACATGCAGCATGACTGACCTTAGCCGTTAAAAAACTATTGAATACTCGGTGTCAAACCACTGCCGTGTCGCTAGATGTCTGATATAGTTAACCTTTAAATAGCATATACAATTTATCCTATCCGAAAATTTTGTTGGACGAGTTTTTCTAACCGGGTAGGATATAAAAAATTAAGATGTCTTTGAAACCTGACACACATTCAGAATCAGACTAGTTATTTTTTGTTGATACCCACAACAAAGTCAAGGAATTAGCTGACTTAGAAACTAGTAACGCTGAAAAGTACTCTACCACGCACAACGACGTTCAGAAATTTCTTCATAATTGTCATAAGACAAACTATTCCTGCTACTAGTAATAGAAAAATCCTCAATTATCATCATTTGGACATTTTGATCCAAACTAAAATTGTTACCATTACTGGCGTCGGGGAAATTTTTGTTTTCACCAATGGGTCTTGTTCGCCCGAAAGAAAACTGCTCTTGCTTTGCTTCTAAAAACCAAGAAAACCTTGGTTACTCCCATCGGGTCATTTAGACTGAGAGCAAAACTGTTGTCATTACTGGTGAACGAAAAAATCTCGGTTACTTCTGGTGGGTCACTTTGACCCAAGCTAAAACTTTTATCATTATCGGTAACCAAGAAAACTTTGGTTACTACGATTAAATAGAAATTTAATGGAAACTAATTGAAAATTATTCTCATTCAAAAAATAAAATTGAATGGTTAATGCAATTTTTTTCTCAATAAAAAATTAACATTTAATGATTAATGGAAATAAATTCCATTAACCATTAAATTTCAATTTTGAATGAAAATAATTTCCATTAACCATTAAATTTTAATTTTTAATGGAAATAATTTCCATTAATCATTAAGTTTTAATTTTTAATGGAAATAATATCCATTGAAAATTCAAAAAGTAATGGTTAATGCATTACTTTTTCATTAAAATTTTTGCAACCCTGATTAGAACAAGCCCATTTGTATAAAGCCACAATGTATTCCCCAGCTGCGCCGACACTGCCATGCTTTAACTCCTATATAGATCTCTGTATCGCAGACTCTAGAATAACTATAACAAACACTGACAACGAACATAAAATTCCAGTAGCACCTTTCCCAAGCGACCACGATGCAATAATTATAAACGCATGCATTCCCACCGAACAACACACAGATCAAAACAACGACGAAGCAAAGCCGGCCTACTTATACAAAAAAACTAAGTGGAAGAAATTCCACAAAAAACTCAAAATAAATTACACAGACACAATACCAATGGACAGAAACTTAACGACAGACGAAATAGATTCAGCAATTGAAAAAATAAACATAGCACTCAGGAAAACTATACAAGAAACAGTTCCAACTTACAAACAAATCAACAACACAATAAACTACACTAACAATAAAATAATGCGCACTCAAGCACAAAAAGCTAAAATAATAACAATATACAAAAAGCTCAAGCGTAGAAATTACCCAAACAACAACATAATAGTAGCAGGGGCCAAAATAACGATAGAACACTTAAACAACAAACTAAAAGCAGAATTTAGAAAAACATACACAAAATACTGGGAAAAACAACACAGCAAAATAGACTACAAAAATACAGAACATTTTTTTCCAAAAATAAATAGATACTTTAGACCAAAACAGCCACTCCAAATCAAAGAACTACAATTAAACTCAAACGAACTGGAGACAATAAATAACAGCGGCATTAACATAACTGAAGCACATCTAGCAAATGGAATATACACAATTAGTAACACCGCTGATAAACTGAACCTTATAGGAACAGTATACGAAAAAAAAACTCACCCCGCCACACGAACGACAATACACCAACAAAAAACGAAGTAAACGACACAATAAGAACACTAAAGCAAGAGGCACAAACATATAGGACAAACAACACAACGATAACACAATTCAATGAAATAAACACAGCAGACCACCCGAACAACGAACACGACAATCTACCGATATACTTTCACAGCATGTACACACTACAGAAAATATTTAAAAACCTCCCCAACAAAACCTCAACAGGCATCGATCAGATACCATCAATAATTCTACGAAATCTTCCACAATACATAATCAAGGAATATACAATCATATTTAACAACGCACTTAATAACAGTTACTTCCCACCTGCATGGAAAACGGCGAAAATAATTCCAATTGCAAAAAAAGGGAAGAACCTACAAGATCCAGCTAACTACAGACCCATATCATTAACGCCTAATATCAGCAAAGTCTACGAAATAGCGATAAACAACTCCATAATATACCACACAAATGAAAACAACACAATACCTGACCAACAATTCGGATTCAGACATAAACATTCAACAACACACGCAATAAACAAATTAACCAGTGACATAAACACACAGCTAGACAACAACTGCTTGGTAGGAGCATGCCTTATAGATATTGAGAAAGCATTTGATTCAGTATGGCTGGATGGACTAATATACATACTACTCAACACAAACTTTTCTAAGCCGCTAATATATATCATATAGGACATGATAACAGGTAGAGATTTCATCACCACTGACGGTAAAAACCACTCCACTAAAACGTTTGAAATTACAGAAGGTTTAGCACAAGGAACAGTAAACTCGCCAATACTATTCAATATATTCACACACAGAGTACTACTGTTGCACAACACACCAAATAGTTATACATTATCACTCGCATTCGCAGACGACCTAATAGTATATGTACATAACAGCGATCCGGACTACATCCAAAATAAACTGCAACAGGCAGCAATCCAAATAAACAACTTCTACCTCCTCTGGAACCTTAGAAAAAGTCCGACGAAATGTGAAACAATAATATTTCACAAACCACTAAGATTCCTAAGTAACAAAAAAAGAGATAGCATAAGAAATTTCAGCATCAAAATCAATAACACAGACATACCCTACAAAACAATAGTAAAATACCTAGGAGTTCAACTAGATTACCTCCTGCGACTAAACGATCACGTAACACTACAACTAAATAAAGCAAATAAGGCCTGGAAGGCAAACTGTAGATTATTCCTCTCCAAAAAATTAGAACACAGAGCAAAAGTAATTTGCTACTTACTGTTAATAAGACCAATAGTCACATACGCAACACCAATATGGTGGAACATATCGGCCAGCGTTATGGAAAAACTAAGAAAATTTGAGAGAAGATGCCTCAGAGTAGCTCTGCATATATATAGATACACAAATAATCCGACACACATGGTAAATAATAAAACATTATACCAATCCGCGAACACGCATAGAATAGATAAATTTATACTAAAACTAACAAGAGACTACCTAAACAAACTCCCAGATAGCAAAAATATAATAATCAAAAATCTAGTCGAACCACCAAACCTAGACAAAACCAGACAAGCTATCTCAGGATATATAACACCACAATCCTTTACACATTTTGACAAAAAAGGAATAATTCGAGACAGCCAAAATATCCTCATCATATACCACATTAGACGCAACCAAGCCAACAAATCACTACCAAATAGTTACGAAGAAATTAATGATCACAACTTGGTATATTCCAAGACCATACCAGACCGAGACTTGAACGACTTCGCGAGAATAAAAGAGAAATACTGGTGGCTTGCAAACGACGATATACACTTAGACGAGATCAGAAGGCGAAAAAGACACAAACAAATAATGCAACAAATCTAGCGTAACGGACCCGCAGAAAAAAGGCCGAAAAAAATGTAAAAACAAAAGTTTCAAAACTGTACATTTGTAAATAACCCAGTAGTCATAAGTACCCTTTAAGCAGAGACAGATAAGCAGGTTTTTTTATTTTCAATATAAGCAACAAAACAAATTTTTCCTGCAAAAACAAATACATAACAAGAAGGCATTTAAGTCACGCCATTAATAATAAAAAACGAAAACACGTCCACATACAAAAAAAAAAATTGATTTCATGTGAGGTGCCCGACAACAACGGACCAAACGTGCATAATTTAAGTTAAACCCAAGACAATGATTGGTTCTTTTCTTGATTAGATTGTTTTTGACCAAGACATGTAACTAGACATAAGAAGATAAATGAAAACAACACTTATTAAAAAAAAAAAAAAAAGGTTCGATTCCCCGCCGGGGAGGATTATTTTTTGTTTTTTTTCTTCAGTTATATCATACATACTATTCGAATAACCTGAGTGAGCTCAAATATTGTTGCAATCTCATACACTGTAGTATAGTTTCATTAATAAAAGTCAAGATTTTTACGTTGAATTATAATAAAGTTGTACAACGATTTTTTCTTGGATTGGAAAGTTAGGTATGAGATCAGCAGTCGGTAATGAAGAGTAGGAGGGTAACTAGGCTTAGGTTGTATTTAGGGAGTATTTCCGCAGCGCTCGTACCGACCACATCGTTCCGAGGAAAGCAAAATTTTTTACAAGTTGTAACAACCGAAACTATTAAAACGAAGCCACCCTGTTTTAATAGCGTACAGTCACAAGTACAGTGACTATAGTTAATGTGATTTCAGTGACAAAAATCAAAATATAAAAATAAGAACACTATATTTAACGAAACAGTAACCAGGGTCCTCCTTCATGGAGGCACCCCGCCATCGTTAAATTCAAAAATGTCAAATAAACGAAAAACTGAGGCCACAAATCCTGGGCCAGCAACCAATAAAATACAAAAAGATCTACAACCACAAGATCAATGTCAATCCAGGCACTGGATAAAGAATATAAGAGTTTCGTCCGCGAATTCGGCACTCCAAAAGCGCGCGAACCAATGGCTACCGCACCACGCCCCAACGTCTCAGCCGCGAGGCACATATTTACCGATTCGAATAAGGCAGATGAAAATGAAGATCACCAACCGGGCACCAGTGAATGGATCACGTAAAAAAAACAACTCGAGGTAACTCAACTCACTTGAAAAACGGTAATCAATATATTCTTACCGTAAACTCCTTCGAGAGCCTCACTGGAGAAATACAATTCGAACGCGATAACGACGATATTCAAATGGTAATGGAAACTTCACAAGGCAACCCACAAACGAGAACGATCACAGCTAAATCCGGCAAACAAGTGCCAACAACCCCTTGTGCTCAAGGGCATCGCAGGCGATTTCACAGAGAGCGATATTCTCGACGAAATCAAGGACTTGAACCTCGAGAAAACAAACGTAATCAAGGTGACCAAAATGAAAACGAATGAGAGAAATGGCGACCGAAATATATTCATAGTACAGCTATCCCACGATAGTGAAATAATGTACTGTTATACGCGCGCTTCACGCGCCTATTTAGCCGGCAACATCAAATTTCTTATCTCGCCCGCTCGAATAAATCGGAAATTAAACCCTCAAACCCCCAACTATAATATGAAAAGTATCTCAAACAAATTTATTCTTAAATAGTTACATAAGCTTATAGTTACATAAGTTGGTGTGATGACCGTCTTGACCGGCGCACCAATAATTAACGTTTGGCCAAATCCGATCGGCGCACTTCTTTACTTTTCTGAAATTAGATGGTGCGGTGACCGCCTTGACCAGCGCACCAATTAGGACTTTTTACTAAATTCATTTACTTACCCTTCGCATGAATATAATGTAAGAACCTTGGAATTAAATTATAATAGCCAATCAGCAATAATTTAACTCTAAAGTCGTATAAGACTCGCCGTGAGTCCTGAACTCTCACGGATTAACACGGGCGCCAATCAGCGTCTACTTCTTAAGTATTGCCCCCATCTCGCGACCACCGGCCAATCGCGTGCGACAAGACTTGTATAAAAGTAGGCCTCCCGCAGAGCTCGAGCTCATTCTTTGACGGCGAGCGTTCCGCACAGGGACCTCCAGAAAACCAAATATTCCGAAATAAACTATCTTCAACTTAAACTTTCGACTTGTCGCCTTCTTTCTTACTTCTACCATTCGTATTCACCACCGGGAGTTGATGCCGAGAAGGAGAACCGAATCCTATTTGAGGCGGCTGGATCGGCGTGCGCAAGAGCGGGAACGACTCCAGCAGAACCATCGGAACGTCGAGAACGTAACCATCGGACCCTCACGGGACCCTCGTTTCTCAAACAGTCTTTCTCAAGACTTTCGTAACACAAATCGTCCGATCCCACCTTCCTCTTCCACCTCCGTCGCATTGCGCTTGCCTAGCGATTCGAGTCCGGAAGCTGTAAAAGCCCACTCGCAATCGCACCGTGCAATACGGTGGAACCCGATTCCGACTGATCAAAACTGCCCTTCTCAGGGCATACTTAGTTCTAATCTTGTACATCCCCCCGTGGTATTGCGTCAGCACAGCAGATCGAGTCCGGTAGCTGAGAAAGCCCACTCAGGTTCGCACGACGCAATATCTCGGACTCCGCTCGCGAAGATGCGCTCCACGGCCCGCATGCCAGCACATCCGGATGTGACAAGAGCGCTCGAACGCACCGCGACGCGACCCGCCAAACCAGCAACGGTGTTGGATCGCGTTCGGAAACTCATCGGGTTATCGCCGAAAAGAAAAAACTGCCGCGGTTCAATCGGTACCCGCGTTGCCTACTTCGGCTCTTCAGCGCGTTCGCACCAAGGTGACCGCGAAGCCACGGAAGCCGCTCATTCGATTAATATAATTTCGAGATCAAGAACACCGCTGTTCTCCACTCGTACTGGTCGCTGCTTCCACCTCGCCAAGTCGACTTCGTTGTTCGGAATCAAATCATGCTGTTCCTCGCTGTGCGCACGTCCAGATAAGCTCTTCGTCGAACTCTAAACTTCGTTTTCAAGCAATCACGAATCTCCTCGGCCCTTTTCAGGTCCACTAATTATTTTAAACGTGGGTGACAGTAATTGATTCACATAAATCGCATAGTGTGTATCAGTACATCAAGAGAATGAACATCTTATTATATCAAAAAATCCGATCGGATCACCTACGGAAAAACACAATATTCCAGCGTAAAAAATGCCAACGCCTCGGTCATGCCAGCATTAACTGCGATATGGAATACCGTTGCGTAAAATGCAGTAAATCACACGAACCCGGTAAATGTAACCACCGACTCCAATAAAGAGCTCCTACACTGTGCTTACTGCGAGCAAACCGGACACCCAGCTAGTTTCCGCAATTGTCCGTATTATAAATACATTCCGAATAGAACCAAAGAGCTGAAAAGAAACAATCAGAAAAACATTATTGAAAACACCACATTCACTGACAGAAAGATATCTCCGAATTACACATTTGCTCAGATCACAACCGACAACAGGAATAATAACATCATACCACAGCTCACAATTAGCACACTAGCTGACAGCACAACTCAACTGAGCAATCAAATACACAGCAACAAGTTCTGTATCGACCTTCCATTCGAGCAAATGGGCATGCAGATCCACGAAGTGTAACCCCTCTCGACGACGGTTCTTCACAACAAGAGACCAACAGCACACTATCATCAGCCAACCACATGACAGCCTTCAAACTCACAATAACTGCGATAAACGTACACTCCATCAGATCTCACCAACGAAGGTACAACCTACACAAGTTCCTAATAGATCAAAAAATATATAGCCTTAATTTCAGAAACCTATCTAAATACCGCACATAAAATGTTTTTCCTGAATATAATTTTATACGTACTAATTGACCACCACCAAAAAAGATAGTGACACTGTGATCCTTTGTAAAAAACAATTGAAATTCACACATGTCAATTATCCCAGTTCTGAAAACAACCGTATTTTCGAACATACAATAATTAAATTCAGCCTTGCCGACAGTTCCAATAGACAAAACAAAAACCTCTATATAATCAAAAGAGACGCGGTAGCGGCTCGACGCCAAGTATTAAAATAAATAATGCCAGCGCGAGCCCTGCCGCACTCTTATATACACGAATATTCCGGTTTTATGACGTCATAGCGTTTTTAAATGGCTCTCGCGGACAAACCGTTTGAGTAAAAAATTTGAATTTGGGTAACGAATTTAAGCATATACGCAACAAACAGCAGAAATATTAAGAACACATTTGTAAGGGAACTGAATTTTTTGTTCGCTGAGCTCAACCTACAAAATTCAAACAACAAGTTCATAATAGCAGGTGATTTTAACGCACGACACACAGCATACGGCGACCGAATCGTGACCCCAGGAGGCAGATATCTTCACGACTGGGATAACGACAACACACTCATATATTACAGAACCAAAATATACTCTCCTTGTAACGCAACATACACACCCTCTCAAACAAGTCTCGATATATCTGTATCGCAGACTAGTCAATAAATTTTATGAACTTACACATGCAAAAACTACAAACTCTACCTTTTGACAGTGACGACAACGCAATATTTTTCACGATTGAATGCACAAACACACATATTGAAACGCAAAACGAACAGAAATCATACAAATATATCTATAAAAAAACAAATTGGAAAAAATTTGAAACGGAACTCAGTAACACATACGAAATATCCCTTCCGGATAATAGGAATCTTACGATTATCGAAATCGACACACACATAAATAACATCTCCGACCGCATTATACACACAATAAATAAATGTGTGCCCCAATACAACCCGAAAAACAATACTACCATATACCTCAATAAAACCATTATCAAACTACAAAAACATAAAACCAAACTTGTCCCTTAAACAAGAGAAGAAGATTAGATCCACACTCCATCTCACCTTTATCCAGAACACTGAAATCACTTCTCAACGATACCAAAAAGCTCATTAAAGAACAATTTCAACTCAACATAGAAAAATACTGGAAAAAAGTGTATTCACTAATTAACCATCGAGACCCAGACAATTTCTTCCCAAAAATGAACACTGTTTTCAGACCGAAAACACAAAACCAACTACACGCAATGCACATTAATATCAACAGCAACATAACACAAAAAGCAAACATAGATACCACCGAACTACCAATAGACAGCAATAAACACATCATCACAGACCCAATTGACATTTTAAATATCATCGGAGCACATTACGAAACAATAAATGCACCCGACACCTCAACCAGGACACTCAATTACGCCAAATAATAGAAACTAAAATCAACGCATTCAATACTGAAACTATCAACGATAGACTCAATGGCATGACACTCACAACTTTCTCCGACAACAACAAAGCACATACTCCAACTTTAACAAACGAATATAGTAACTACTTCACAACTATCCCTTTCATAAAAAAACACACTCAAAAAATTACTAAATAAATCATCCACTGGACCAGACAACCTATCATACTTAAACACTTACTCAACAGTGTCATTGAAGACTACACAATTATATTTAATAACCCACTGAACCATCAAAACTATCCGAAATACTGGAAAAAATCAAAAATTTATTCAATATTAAAGAAAGATGAAGATCCGGCCGAACAAGCTAGTTATCGACCCATATTCAGTCTCATTTCGGCGGTCAGCAGAGTATTTGGAATTTTTCTACAAAAAGCTATCCTTTCTTACACCATCCCAAGAAATATCATACCTAACACGCAATACGGATTCAGACACAAACACTCAACAACACATGCAATAAGCAAGCTTTCCTCAGATGTAAATGGATACCTTGCCTCGGGGGAAATGATCGGTGCAACGCTAATCGATTTAGAAAAAGCATTTGATTCTGTTTGGCTCAATGAATTTATGTTTAACCTACTCAAAAAACAGTTCTCTTTACATTTATGTAAAATGATTTGAGATATGATACGTGAACGCTTTTTTATAATATGGGATGGAACCAACCAGACAAAAAATTCACCATCACAGAGGGCCTCCAACAAGGCACCGTAACTTCGCCTATATTATTCAAAAATAATAAAGTTCGGAAATTCAACTATGTCACCAACCAAATTGCAAACGTAAAAAAATTAGATTGTAAAAAAATTCTGAACGAAGTACTTGGCGAGGATTTTTCCATGAAATTAGCGTAGTGTATAGATCATGATCACGAACTCGCCAAGTACTTCATTCAGAATTTTTTTACAATCTAATTTTTTTACGTTTGCAATTTGGTTGGTGACATAGTTGAATTTCCGAACTTAATTATTTTTTCTATAAACATCAAACCGTATTTGAAAATTTATTGAAACGCAGTAAAGCTTCCCGTATTTGGCCACGTATATTTCAACAGATCTTAACTTATTTTGTAACTTTTTTTGTATTCTTCTAAGCGGTGTTTTGGATTTTTTTTAATATCATAGGGAAACAAGGGACCACCAATGTACTTGTCCACGTTTTTTTCCCCGTGAGGGGATTTTTGCGATTATATCACTTCTTTTTTCTAAAATTTTTAAATATTTTGGTTCATATAAACTCCTATGGAGACTGTATATAATTACAATCCGCACTTTTAGCTTGTGAATATAACCCATAACTGTTGATTTTATTTTGCATTTTTATATTTTGTAGATGAATATGGTCACTGCGAGATTTGAATACACAGGATCACGAAAAAAATGCTTACCAGTCTGTTCAAAAGTTTATTCTGAGATCATTTTTTTTCACAATTTATCCAATTTACTCGCTAATCTCGCACTTTATCATTACCGAACTTCACTCAGAATCTCCGTTGAATATTGTTATTAAATCCATTAATCGAAATTTTCCGGACGTCCTGCACTTGATTATGTCAAAACTCCGTTAATAACCGTTTCACTGTGTAGACGTCATACACTACGCTTACACGGCACTCTTATTCCGATTTGGTTATAATGGGGTGTATATACATATATATCGGGCATAATAAACCCGATTAATTAATCCGGAATAAGTGTTCCGTGTGAACGTAGTAGTCATTGCTCTCTCTCTCTCTCTCTCTCTCTGCAGCTGTCACTGGAGACTGGCTTTGATGAAAATGGGTCTTGAGGCGGGCGTTGAGGCCTATCATGGTGTTGTATACAGACACGTCAAATTCTTGAATGTGTTGGTAACTTTTGCATAAACTTGAGCCCGTGCAAAGTTTTTTCTCAGCAATTACGCGACCGATCATGCTGATTTTGGGCGCAATCGAAAGAGAATTTCTTAATTAGCTAAAAGTTCAATTTTCAAGTTCCTCAATTGCTTCTGAGCTTCGTAATTCAATAAAATGACATGCCAATTTTACCCCCACCACCGCGAAAAGTTTTGTTTCGAGAAAGTATAGTCTCGGCGAGCCTCGGGCCAGCAGACGACAGGGCTGTCAATGTACTTGTCCCAAGACTCTACCGAGTCTCTTGATATATTCACATGTATATTCAATATAATTCACATGTTATATTTTAAACGTATTCAATTTAAACAGTAAGAATAACAACACACACTCAATAGCTTATGCAGACGACGTGATATTTTATGTAGCTGGTAAAAATATCTCATATATACAAGAAACACTACAAAAACTTGTGAATAAAACTAACAACCACTACTCTATTTGGATCCTGCGAATTAAGCCGCTGAAATGCGCGTCGATCCTATTCAGACGCATAAATGGGCAATTACGTCCAAATAATCGTATCCTAAAAAATGAATTCGCCATCATAACCCATAACCCAGACACTAGGGAGCCAATTACCATACCAACTAAAAACATCGTCAAATATCTAGGCGTTCACATCGATAATCTAATCCGTTGCAATAAACACTGGCTCTGTTTGGAAAACTCTAAGGTTCATCGGCCTCTCGCATGGAGTCCTCAGTGCACGGGGGGTCTCTCGCTTGAGTTCGGTGGCCAGCGACTTACCGGACATCTCTCCCCTCCTTCGTTCTTATCATTTCCGCGATCTTCCTAATTTTCGGCCTATTCGCAACGAATTTGCACACGGCACGCTTCGGTTTACCTTCCTTTCTCGTTCTCTTCGCGCCTAACCGCGACACGGTACACATCGATCTACGAATCAATCTTCGATTAACGTGCTTTTCGAACTCTTCAACGTGATCTTCAAAACGGTATATTTTCTCTATTCGCGAGCGTTCGCTATAATTAAACTCCGATTTACGCCCGGACTTCGTTATAGTGTTTCGTAAGTGAATTCGTCGGTACTTCGTTGTCTTTCGGGACTTTCTTCCGGTAACACGTGTGTGTCCTTCGTCCAATCTACATTTCTCTTTAACGCAATCTTATTTCTCACGCATTCTCTCCGATTTACAACCGGGTTTATTCGTGATTAATACGTCCTTTCTTTTCCAACTTCGGATCGACTTCAGTTATTTATCTCAGAACTATTCGGAATCTTTTCGGGCTACTTCGATTCTTGGCGACCGCGTGCCGGTTATCTGCCATATTAATTACGGTTGTGCTTCGAAATTCTCTGATTTAAACTATTTAATTGAATAAAGACTGATTACTATTTTTCATATACTCAATTACTGTGTCGACTTCATCTATTTTTCTTTCGTTTTTCCTTCACCTTGAATATTCAAAATTCCCTTCCCAAACCAGATCTTCCCCCCCCTTCAAAATTAAACAGGCTCATACAATTCGAAAAAGCAAACAAAAGATATCATTCTCTGACTAGACCAATGAACAACAAATTCATCACTCCAACAGCTAAAGTAATCATTCGCCAAATACTTATAAGACCTATACTAATACACGCGGCTCCGGTAATGTGGAATATAGGGGCAGCTGAAGCGGAAAGTCTGAGGAAATTTGAGAGAAACTGTCTACGAACAGTTCTATTCCTCCACAGGTCACAATTGTCTGCATTTAAACATAGAGTAAAAAACTCCATCTCATACAACACGACAAACATCCCACGTATAGACAACTTCATCAAAATTACCAGGGACTATTATGCCAACACTCTAACATCAGACAACAAAACCATAAAATAATTCAGCACACCAAATCCAATACTGATGAACTATTCAATAAACACAGGGTACATCATACAACCTCAACCATTTATCTTACACGATAGAGCAGGTATAATCCAAGACCACAACAACTTTCCCATTCTGATGCACTGGAGAAGGCACGCAGCTAACAATAGACTCCCCAGAACATATAACCACACGGACAAACAATGTGCATAACATTTTATATGATACATCCGTCCTTAATATAGACATATACGACGACCACCGATTAAACAGCAGAGATTTCTGGCTCGATAACACAGCTGTCCACATAAATGAACTAAGAATAAGACTTAGTCTAGCGAATGTCAATGCCCACCGAACATACACAAGAAGATGAAGAAGATAATAACGGGCCGTAACCACCTATGCGACTACAAAAAATTCTCAATAGTACAAAAACACTAAATATGAGTAAACAAAATACACTCCTACTCAACTCTCATTTTCAAGCAAGACATAGCCACTGAAACTCAAATATCACAGCATACAATGTGATACTATTAATCTTTCAAATCTATCTATCCATCGGAGCTAGCAATGCGTGGTTTTTTTATAATGCCAATATCCGTTGACACTTTTCCACGTACCTACACACATCATTATTAATTAGAAACCGATATACGCTGTAACGTGACTTTTTCGAGCCCCGTTCCCCGCATGATTTCGTGTCGACCAGTGGACCGGATTTACGGTCGCTTTTGGACGCCACACGTCGACTCGTCGGGGGGTGAACCAATTGAGACTCGATTCGCGTTAATTATTGTATTTTTCTATTTATTATGTTTCTTATTAATTTCTCTACCTGAATTTGATTACCTATTTGCCTAATTATTGCCTAATCTGGATTACCTATTTTATTACCTAATTTTGAATACCTACCGTTATTTTGACTCAATTTCGAGCATAAGATTTGACTTTGGCGAGTCGTTAGAGATTTTGTTTTTGTAATTTCCGTTGATTGCCTTATTATAATTTGAATTGCCTCAGTTCCTTTTAATCTGATAGTATTTTGTTGTACCTCATGTGAGGAGGTCGAACAGCCGAGCGGGTTGAAATACCTCGTCGCCGTTGTCCTTGGGAGGGAGAAATGCTCTC
This sequence comes from Campoplex capitator, assembly GCA_037576405.1. Lineage (NCBI taxonomy): Eukaryota > Metazoa > Arthropoda > Insecta > Hymenoptera > Ichneumonidae > Campoplex > Campoplex capitator. The sequence continues at coordinate 1,543,785 of JARBWI010000338.1, forward strand.
GTGTGCTAACCTACGTTTTGGGGCTGCTTGGAAAGATCCGGCTTCCATACGAAGGATTGGGCCCGAACATCGGAGCCCAATCCGGTGAACGGATGAAAGTACACGCTGGTTTATGGCCTATTTGAACGCCTCCCGTGACTTTCCTACCGTCGCAGCCGAGAATTGCCACGTTCGCCGCCGTGTACTCGGGTACTAGGGTCCGTTCACAACGGCGCCTCGTCAGGTGGGGTTCAGGATAGTTTGCCTGGAGGGAAGGTGCTGTTTTGCCTGGTGGCGTATCGTGTGGGCCCACTGTGACTCGCTGGGACGCCTCGAGTCATGAGGGAGGCCTCCCCTTCGCCTTCAGGTACGTCGGCTGAATCCCCGAGAGGAAAAGTGCCCGGGACACGGCCATAAAAACGTTGGAAGCGGGATACGACCAAGCAGTAAACCTTCTTATCATTTTCGTAATTACCGCGGAAAGCGTGGTGTATGACAAAAGCCCTAGTTCGCGCTGAGAGCGCGAGAGAACACGTGAGCCGGGACCTCTTCCAGGGATAATGACTGGTGGGTGTTATCGCAAATTTTGGGAAGCGCTCGCCGAGGATTGCGAGATCTATTAGATTAGTCTTCGATTGGCGATCACCTCAGCGAGTCGTTAAGTGTTGGGTCCGGTGCGTTTTCCGCAGGGAGTCAACCCGGTGAGCTCGTTCCTCTATCTTTCTCTATCTTGAACGTTTCCCGGGCCATTTGCGTGCCTTTGGCGATTTCCTTTTGGAGTTTCTTTTGGAGTTTATTTTGGAGTATTTGTGTCGGAGAGGTGAGGAGCTTTTTTTCCTTTTTCCTCCGTTAATTTTGTAGTTTGTAGGGCACAAGGAAGCGTTCAAGGTCTATGGTTTTGGTCACGATTTTATGTTAATTTTGTCGGTTACATTTTGAGTTTCGATGCCGTATTTTGTACTCGAGTTTTTCGCTGCCGTAATTTCTAGTACCTTTGGATCACGATATTTTGTAGTTTCTTTTTTTTGATTGAATGAATCTCTCACCACTCGCCAAGGTTAAAATTAGTATCTTTCGTTTGTTAGTTAAGTTTCCTTGCGGTTAGTTTATTTCTTACTGGAAAGTAATTACCTTTTTCATTTAAATTAATTGTGACGAATATTTTTCGTTAAAAACTGATTATGACGATTACCTCCTCGATCCAGATTGATTATGACGATTACCTTCCCGTCTAAGAATGATGATGACGATTACCTTTTGTGTATCGTTCGTTAGGACGATTACCGTTCGTCTCTCATTGCTTAAGACGATTACCTTTCGTTTATGATTAACTCTGGCGACTACCTTTCAGTCATAATTAGTTTTGGCGACTACCTTTAGTTTATCATTGTTACTGGTGTTACGTCACGGTTTTATGTCCGGAGTTTCGTTTTTTTTTTATTTTTTGAATTAGTTGGACAAATTTTTCGGACTAACCCGAGTAACCGATTATTAGTCGAGGTTCCTTGGTTTAGAGGGGGAGATTTACCCTCCGGGATTGGAACCGCGTGCGCTGTTGATTTGCGATTTTTTTTTGGGGTAATTGGACAAAGGTAGAAAAATAATAATTAGTGAAGTAGCGAGAACTTACCTTGCCTTTTATAGCGGTGAAGCGTAGAGGGTGAGGAGTTACCTACGGTGTAGATGGAGGTGTTTCAAAATCAAACGACTTAGGGGTTGGAACCCTAATAACCGTTGAAGCTTCTGATGAGGCTGGTGAGCCGGGGCAGTACACCTCTGGGATGACACCGATGTACGGGACCAGGGAACGCCCGGTCGGATGTTTGTCGGTGATTAAAAGGACCGTGTTGATGAGAGTCGTAACGCGAACGATTTTGACGATTGGTCGCGAAGGGCCCTCCAGCGCGATAAATTTGAAGAGGTTTGATAATTTGAAGTTAAAGTTTTACCGCGAAAATAATTGGGAACTTTTCGGGAACGAGCGGAACCTGGTGGTGGAAAAACTTGTACACTACGACGTTTCAAATATTGGCGGAATGGAGTGTATTGGACTCCCTTTTATTTTAAACAAAACAGCCACTATTACAACCCGGTGGTTAAATAGTGCGAGAGCGACTGAATTGTCGCGATGATTACATTTATTCACACGCGGCGAGTTTTGACGAGGCCGTCGAGACACAAAATAAACGCCGCGAATTTCGCAAAGTTTCGTCGATGTCTCGAAATGAGACGCGCAAATCTGAGCAACCGAAGTATTGAGAGCTTTGCCGTCGGAGTAGGATTCCCGAACGAGACGAAATTGCTTATACACGAGATGAGAACGCACACACGAATTCAAAATGCGGGTCGTCGAGACAGAATTTCACTTTTAATTTAAATTAAGAGTTGTCGGAAAAATGGTGAATTATTGAGGTTGATACGAGTTCGGAATTCAGTTTTCGAATTATCAAAATTTAATTGTGAGTCATCGAAATAGGAACGACCTTGAAATTTAAGTTTGAATTATTGGAACGAAGTTTATTTGAAAATTAATTTACAAGTTCTTGGAGAGAAAGAAAAAATAAATAAAAATGGCCTGAGATTTCGAATTCGAGTTATTAAAATGAATCAAGTTGAGAGTTAATTTGAAAATCGTTAGAAGAAAAATAATCTTGAAGTTAAATTTGAAATTCGGTTGAAAATTGAGTTGTAAATTGTCGGAATGAGATGGCCTTGAGATTTTTACCTGAGTTATTGAAATAAAGTTTACTCGGGAGTTTGAGTTTGAATTATTGACTTCAGATTTACTTGAGAATTGATTTGTAAATTATTGGAATACGAATGACCTTGAAATTCGACTCGATTTATGGAAATAAATTCGCTCGAAATTAATTTGTAAATTATTTAAATGAAAGTGGTCTTGAAATTTGAGCCTGGATTAAAACAAATTCACTTGAAAATTTTAATTCGTGAACTGTTAAAATTTAAGTTTACTCGAAATTTAGATCTTACGTAAAACCGAATTTGTGAACTATTGAAATAAAACTCACTCAATAATTGGATTGTAAGTCGATGAAATAATATTCATTTCAAAAATCAAAATGAAATTCACTTGGAAAATTTAATTCCGAACTGTTGAAGGTAGACTCGATTAAGAAAGTAAATTTCGAACTTGTCAAAGCTGAACTCGGTCAACAATTAAATTGAAATAAAATCGCCTTCGAGTAAGGTTCAAATTGCAAGAAAAACACTGAAATGAAATTGTAGATTGACAAAAGTAAAAACACTCTTGAAATAGAAGTTTCGAATTTTTGAAGTAACGCAGGCTTGGAGTTTGAATTTCGAATTAACGAAATAAACCCAAACTCGGAATTTCTAATCCGAATTTTGAAATAAACTTGAAGTCTGAATTTCGAATTCTCGAAATAGACCCAAACTTTGATTTTAGAATTGAGTTTAAGGATATAATTTGAAAATTTAGACTTTTAATTACTGAAGCGAGCACAACTTTGAAACCTTCAAATTACTAATCGTCGGAATAAACTCACTTGAAAATGTGATTGTCGAATTGATGCGACGGCGCGAAGAAGAAAGTCTCGGACAACACGCACCCCGAATCTCGTTGAGCGGTACGCGGATGTATATCGATGAAAATAAAAGCACTGAATATTTTTAATGCGAATCGTAGTTAGGAAATCGCCAAAAATCACTGTTATTAGGCGCGGCCACGATACCAAGGTTGCTTAGATTTTTACACACAAATACGAAAATACAAAAATAGAAAATGAGAAAACTTGAGTTCGTACCGATCCTTAAACACTTGCGCTTCGCGAAACTCAGGAGTTCTGACCACAACCGTCGCAAAATAAAATGGTTAAAGAACAATTATTAACACAAAAAAAAATTGCTCGGACACGAATATACTCCGAAAGGTGAACAAGTGAAGCAAGCGAGCGAAGATCGACGACTAACTAATTGTTTGTCACATTTCGACTCCCTCGGCTCCAAAGTGGAGGGGGTCGATACTTTGTTTTCGCGAATTATCCCACGGTGACGAGAGTGCTTAGGCCGACCGGATGCTGACAGTGCAAGAAATGTCACTGGAGCTCCACGTGCGACGCTCTAGTCTAAACGGAGGCGAGCTCGGACGCCGGACGCAGATAAGAAATTTGCGTCGTCCAGCGGCACACGCTGCTCCAGCGAAACTCGATATAAAGGTAAACTGTGGGAAAATATAATAAATCCCACGGTTGATTCGAGACGAATTTCACTGAGTGAAGATCGGCTCAAAATTCTCCAATCACCGTGCGACTTTTTCGACAAAAAATATGATTAATATTTAATAATAGTCGCCTCGCGATAATTATTATTTAAATCGCCGTTATTGGCGCCCAAAAGCGATCAACTGATCGTTGTAAATAGAATATATATAATAAAAAATTTTCGAACGTTTCTCGCATAAAAGGAGACACGAGGACGTAACACTGGCAACTACATTTTCTTCAAAATTATATCGCCGGTTAATTTTCGCTTATAATTATTTTTCGGGCGATTATCTGCGTTCTAATTCTTTTGTTACGTCTTCACCGCCTCACGGCTTACCTCACGATTCATTAGCTACCTGCCTGTAAATGTTAGGACGAAGTTTGAATATAATGCCTATTGTCTTACTTAATTCTGGCGTACTTTATGTTTTATTTTGTGTCGTACTTCTGGGCCTAAAAGAACCAGCCCCTCTACCTTTTGTATCTCAGTTTGAGCTGAGTAGCCGGACCGTCCTTGATCGCACGCGTCTCTCGTGTACCCCGGTCAGCCAGGGCTGATGGGGGTGGATAAATTAAAGTCGGTTTTGGATCGACGGTACTACGTACCTGGCGCCCATTCCACTCTCATCCAGGGGGGTTCGCGAGAACGGGGAATGCGAGTCAAGAAGGGACGGGTTTTTGCATTATGGGTAGAAATAGCCGTTACAATGCACACATAAAACAACAGATATACTCACAAGAAATTATACTAAAATATTGTAAAACTGTGAGATACCACTGTAACGGCCTATAGTTTCTAAGAACTCTACTCTAATTATATGCGTTTTATTTATAAAGTTTGTAAGTACGCAAGCAGACCAAAAACTTGTATGGCAATCCTAAACTTAATAAAAAAAAAACTTTTAAAGGAAACAAAAAGTAAGTATCCCCGCCTGTCACGCGGGAGACGGAGGTTTGATTCTCCGGAGTATGGCGCTGACCACCGAACGAGAGGCATGGTTAACCTAACCTCAAAACGAGACACGGACAGCGACCGAACAAAAATCAATCGAAAACTAAGAAAAATTGATAAAGTCATAAAAAAAAGTAATCAAGTGATAGCAGGGAAAACAAGGCTTAGCCTCAACCGCAACGCGAAGCAGAGAATAAAGCCGCAAACTCAAAAAATATTGGTAAAACATAGCAGAAGGCCGATATGGCCGAGAAAACAAAGAGAAAAGCTTCCTCTCAAGAGCATGAAGGCTCGATAACAAAATACATAAAAACCAACGGCGGAAAGATCACAGCAATCACAGCAGATAAGCTAGAAAGAAGCTATAAGCAAATGATAAAAAATGATGGAGGCCTAACATTCAATATAAAAAGAGGATCCTCACCGAACCTAACCTTAATCAGAAATCGTCAGCATACCATGGCGAGCAATGAGCTTCAGCACGCCACCACAAGCGCGCAAGAGACATCGACATCAGTCACTGATGGTGAGGAAGGATGGAAAAAACCGAAAATTCCAAGGAAAAGCAAAAATACATCGAACACACCAGAAGGAATCTCGCAAGCCAACAGCTACGAATCGCTAGCAGATTCAGAGAATGACATGGAACTGGAATTAGACCATAAAAAAGACTCAGGAATAAAAATAACACAACAAGAACAAGAAAATACCGAGGCAGAGCGCAACAACGTAGCAAAAAAATTCAGACCGCCGCCAGTCCACATCTCCAACACAAGCATAACAGACATGATCAAACTTCTCACAGACAATGATATAAAAAAAGGTGAATTCAAACGAAAGCAGGTGAGTAACGCAGAAAAAACGATAATATCAGTCTACTCAAGCACACTTGAAACTTACGAGAAAAAGTTGGAACGTTGTGGAATACAACGTTACGAGGACGATTCGAATTAAGTGTGGCAAGCGGCCTGGATAGCTCAGTTGGGAGAGCACTCGACCGGCAATCGAGAGGTCCCGGGTTCGAAACCCGGTCCAGTCCCTGCCGCATTTTTTTCGGATCGTTCCTCCTATCCCGTTTTCCCCGTCACAAACTGGCGCCCAACGTGGGGCCACGGCCTCTGAATAATCACGAAAAAATTATCGTGGTTATCGTGGAACCTTCCCTGAGATCTGGCTTCCCTTCCCCTACAAGCTCCGTAGTACCCTGGTCCCTTCCGTCCCTCAGACACTCCCAGTCTGCAGTACCCCTGAGTCCCCAGTTCCCAACAACGAGTGTAAGAGTCTGATCTGTCAGAGATAGATCAACTCTGGTGGGGAGGATTGTCACGTTGTGGAATACAACGTTACGAGGACGATTCGAATTAAGTGTGGCAAGCGGCCTGGATAGCTCAGTTGGGAGAGCACTCGACGAGTCTCGCGAAGTCCGCTGAACTGAGCGGATCGTTCTGAAAAGTTACGCCGAGCCTAAGTTGTGACCCAATTAATTCGTGTTGTTCGCAATAAGCCCAGCAATTATCGTTCAGAAAAACCATAACTCGCGAGCGCGGGAGCGTGTAACCGCTAATGGCGGGTAAACACACGAAACGTGACCGCTCGTGCGAAAAAACTGAGGGTCTGGGACTGGACCCAGAAAGATCAAACCGTGTAAGCAGACAAGCTGAAATGCCTAAGCTAACCTTTGACAAACTTGACAAGCTTTACCTACAAGCTCGTGCAGGAAAAAATTTATTGAACAGCCGGGCCCTAAACCCAACTCCTAACCTCTCAACGCAGAGGAGAGCTAACGATACGCAACCGAGTACAGTTGCGCCACCTATGCTTGACCCCACCCAACCAAGCTCTACTGCCTTACCGACAGACGGTTGGGAATCACCAAAGAGAACGAGGAGAGCGAAAGATAATGCAGCGCTATCCGACCCCCAACAGTCGGCAACAAAGAATCAGTACGAGCTTCTCTCAGACATGGAAGAGATGGACGAGGGCGAACTTTCCAGGCCCCATAGCCCTGAAAACGCACAAAAGAAGCGTCAGAGACCGCCCCCGATCCACACCCACAACTCGAATATAAACGCCTTAGCGTCCCTCCTTACCACAAACGGAATAGAGAAAAAAGCCTTTACGATCAGCCAAACGGACGCCCAAAGCCACACCATTTGGCCCGCGACAGAGGCGATCTTCGCAGCGATCACGACACACCTGAGCTCAGCAAAAATCTTGTACTATACGTACACTCCGAGCAATGCCCGCCCCAAATCGTACCTCCTGAAAGGAATCAGAGGAAATTTCTCGGACGAAGAAATCCTGGCCGAGATCAACGAACACGAGCTAAAGGAAGTAGATATACTTAAATTCTCCAAATACTTCCTCGACTCAGCAAATAAACAACGATATCACTACATCATCCAAATATCGCACGCCAGCTCAGCAAAAGAACTCTTCAAAATCGGATCGCTAGCGTACCAAAGAGTGCGCTGGGAACGACTCAAGAAACCGAACTTATTCCAGTGCAAGAACTGCCAGCGTTTAGGGCACGCCAGTCAGAATTGTCACCTGACGTTCAGGTGTGTCAAGTGTGCTGGAGACCACGGTCCCAAGAACTGCCCCATCACGCCAGCTGACGCAAAAAACACCCTTAAATGTGCCAACTGCAACGAGGTAGGACACCCTGCATCCTATAAAGGCTGCAGCTATATTAAATTCGCGTTGGGCCTCAAACGCGAACAAAAAACCATTGTGCAAAGCCAGCAAGACCGAAAAATCAATCGAATTGCAACGACAACTAACGGACATATGTCATACGCTCAAGCCGCCCTTGTACCACCAAGGAGCCAGCGCCACCAACCACCACCAAACCACCGAGAACAAACGGCTGACCGCCATCAACCCCGCTGGGCACAAGACATTCAGGCTCAGCATCCCCGCATCACCACAACTAACACTCCGCCTGATTGGATAGGCGACCCAAAAAGGGAATTGGCAGCGCTGATAACCGGCCAACTACAACCAATTGCAACCCAAGTGGCAATGAATTCAGCCAAGATTGAGTTTCTCCTCGCGACGATACCCCATGGACATAATCAACTACCAAATGGCGGTACAAACCAATGAGAACTCTCACCTCAGAATAGCCGCGATTAACGCCAACTCTATAGTGGCCAATTACCGTAGGGCCGAGATCCTTGACCTAGCAACAAACCACAACCTGGATATAGTCTTAATCTCTGAGACGAAGCTCACCCCGAGACACAAACTGGCCTTCAAAGATTACAATATTATCAGATCCGATCGCCCTAACGCCACCCAAGGCGGTGGCACAGCGATCCTGGTTAAAAAGACTATAAAGTACGAAATTATTGAAAACCCCTCCTCGAATAAAAACCAAATCCTCGAGTTCACAATTATCAAGCTACAATCACAAAAAATCACGAACCTGTACATCGTCAGTGCCTATGGAACAAATGACAATAAACAATTATTTGTCCGAGAACTAGATGAGCTATTCAACAAGTTGAAGCTCCACCTAAACAACAGATACTACATCGTCGCAGGCGACCTGATCATCCGACGCAAAGTATGGAGGGACCGCGCTAATAACCAACGAGGCAAGTACTTCACCAGATGGGAGTACAGGGAATCCCTGCTCTACAAATTAGCATGCTACGCTCCAAAGGACCCCACTTACAAGCCGGCCAATACGTATCTCGACGTATGCGTGGCAGATACGCGCCTAGAGATCAGCTGCTCTCAAAACGACAAACTTGAGACGATACCGTATGACAGCGACCACGATGCTATCCTGATAAAGGTAAGGCTGTCCAATGACGAAATCACCACACAAGACCATAACGCCCAACCAATCCGTCGTAACTTCAAAGCCACCGATTGGACAAAATTCTCGCAAAAATTAGCGACAAAGTTCACTACCGAGGTCCCAGTGACTCGTAACCTATCAATTGCCGAAATAGACGAAAATCTCCTGAATATAAGCTCAGCAATACGGGAGACCATAAACACCACGGTCCCGGTTCCTAAGAGCGCCGACGCCACGCACAAATACCTAACGCCAGCGATGAAATCGCTCCAAAAAGACAAATCGTACCTACTATCGCGCCTACATAGCCTGCGTAAACACGACCCAACTATGAGCCGCCCCAGGACCAGATTTATCGCATCGTTGCTTAAAGAGCTTAAGCTGTGTCTGCAATACAGGTTCAGGACGGAAACCGAGAAATACTGGATTAAGCAACTAAAAAGCATAAACCACCAAATATCCGAGGACTTCTTCCCGAAGATAAATAGGATGCTCAGATCCAAGCCGCCACTGTCAATCAGCGAAATACAGATTAGCCAAGACAACCATGAACTCCTGAGACGCAGCAAATGCATCCTAGATAACATCCCGGTAGTAGAAGGCAAACGGGTTTTCACGACAGCGAGTGACAAGCTCAATATATTAGGAGCCTTTTATGAAGAGGTAAATGCCCCTCGCTCACTCAACGAACACTCACAGCTCAAACTAATAGTTGACGCAGCTGCAACAGTCACCAAATCAGAATTGACCACAAAAAGGCAAGATAATAAAACGTATTTATCATCCTCGGCCGAGAACACAGCCCTACACCCGCATATCGCTGTCAACCAACTAGACAACCCCCACCCGTTCTGCACGGAGCAACTAGTAACAAAAATCCTCACCAAACTACCGAACAAAACGTCAAGTGGACTAGATGACATCCCACCTATTGTACTCAAGCACCTACCACCAAATGTGATAAAGGCGTATACGATCCTCTTCAACAATGCACTCAACAACTATTACTTCCCATCCATCTGGAAATGCGCTAAACTACTACCGATCCTAAAGCCGGGGAAAACCCCCACGGACCCGTCCAGCTACCGACCGATAAGTCTGACACCCAGCATCAGCAAAGTTTATGAAGCGGTGATCAACTCAAAAATAGAGACCTTCTGCAGAACTCATGCAATAATACCTGATAATCAGTTCGACTTCAAACACCACCATTCGACAACACACGCAATCCACAAGCTCATGTCGGACCTAAACATGCAAGTAGGAAGAAACAATCTGGTTGGCGCAGCGCTCCTCGACTTAGAGAAGGCTTTTGACACCGTGTGGACGAACGGCCTCCTATATAAACTGAAGCAGAAAGGCTTCCCAAAATGGCTTATCCTAATAATCTGGAATATGATCTCGAATAAGACATGCAGAAAATGGAACGGCTCCGTGCTATCCACAGAAGAATTTAAAATTGAGGAAGGATTGCAGCAAGGCACCGTAAACTCCCCGATTCTCTTTAACATCTTCACCAGCGACATCTTAAACCTTTTTGGCCTCAACGTAACTGAGAAATCGTCAACGATTGCGTTCGCAGACGACCTCATCATCTACGTGGTGGGACAGCGACCCACAGAAATTAAAGAAGATTTGGAAATCCTAGTCGAGAAAGTCAACCAAATGTACATGACCTGGAATCTGAAACTGAACCCGCTCAAGTGCGAAACCATCCTCTTCAGAAAGCCATACCGACATCTCAGCCGCAACAAAAGCAGAGGCATAACTACCTTCGAAATAGAGACGATGATCCCAGGCACCAATAACAAGGCAACCATTCCACACAGAAAAACGGTGAAATATCTCGGTGTGACGCTTGACGACCTCCTCAGAGGTAACAACCACGTCAAAATCCAACTTGACAAAGCCAAGGCGGCGTTCAAAACCAACGGGAAAATCTTCTACAACCCCCACATCACCAACGGAGCAAAGGTAATAATATACATGCTACTGATCCGGCCAGTTATCACGTATGCAGCGCCCATCTGGTGGAATACCAGCGCCTCAGCGATAGAGCATATTAGAGCCTTCGAAAGGAAATGCCTGCGTGCTGGCCTGAAAATGTATAGGTCAAGAGAATCGGAATATAAGCATTCATCAGCAATCAAGTTTTATACGCAACGGCGGACATCCCCCGAATCGACAATTTTGTAATAAAGCTCATCAGGAGCTACTACAGCAGCACCCAGGACATCGGCAACGCGATAGTGAGATCCGTATCAAGAAACGACGTCCCAAACCTCGAAGACCGTAAGCAAACAGGGTACTTACCGCCACAAGCCTTTATGCAACTAGACAGCCAGGGACTTATCCAAGCGAAGGATAACACGCCTATAATCTACCATTGGAAGCGAAATAAAGCGGACAAGCGTATCTCGCTAACAGAGGCAGACTACCCAACAAACAGAGACAACTTTCGCTATTCAATGGCGATCCCGCTAAGAGATGTATTCGATTTCCATAGAGTGGACTTCAAGAAATACTGGTGGCTCTCGCAAGAGAGTGCATATATGCGCAGCATTCTGCAAAAAAAACAGCAGTATGACCGAGCCAGACGCAGAAGACAACATCCACGTTGACACCATAGTACGCACTAGTCAGCGACATAGTTGCATATTGTGCGACACTTTGTACATATTTTAGTTCGTAACCTGTACATATTTCTTAGCTATAAGTTGGGTTTAAGCGCAGCCAATCAAAAAAGGTTAAAGGGTTTTTTTTTCTTAAACGTAGAGCCAGTTACCTGGCCACATTTTTCCCCTTCGTTAATATGAGTCACTAGGTTAAGTGAAAGAGTGTTTCCGTCTAATGGACGGCCATTATTATCATTTCGATTAATCAACAAATGTATCATCCAAAGTGAACATGTGGCAACGAGATCCCCAAGCACGGGGGCATAGCGCCATACAAATTAAAAAGTTAGGTCTTTATTATCTCTATTGTTTCAACTTTATAAAGTGTATATCGTCCGTTGTCAATTGAAATAAACATACTTTAATTAAAAAAAAAAAGGAGAGCACTCGACCGGCAATCGAGAGGTCCCGGGTTCGAACCCCGGTCCTGTCCCTGCCGCATTTTTTTCGGATCGTTCCTCCTATCCCGTTTTCCCCGTCACAACTTATACCCCCAAAAACAAAAAACCGAAATCGATCATCCTCAAAGGTGTAAATGGAGGTTTCACAGCAGAACAAGTCAGAAAAGAACTAATATCACTCAACTTACAAAACGTCAAAATAAAGAAAGTAACGGAAATAAACTTTAACAGGAAAAACCTAACGAGAAAAGGAAATTACTTTCTAATACAGATCTCAAACGACAGCCTCACATCAGAAATGACGAAATTTAAACTCTTCCTGCACCAAGTTGTCAAATGGGATCATTTGAGAAAAGAGAAGATATATCAATGCAAAAGATTCCAGAGGCTGGGGCATGCCAGCTCAAACTGCATGCTGTCATACCGGATGTGTGAAATGCGGTGAAGAACATGGACCGCAAAAGTGTCAATTATCTATAGACCAACCACGCAATAGTTTGAAATGCTGCAATTGCGGGCACATAGAACATCCCGCGAACTATCGGGGTTGCCTGTTTTACAAACACGCCCTAAGCATAGTGAATCAAAACAATGCAATCAAAAACCGAGACGTCAGGCAAAAATACAAAAAATAAGCAAAGTTTACAATCCGAGCACATCATACGCTGCGATAACCAACCAACAAACAGCACAAGACAGAAGCGTACAACAACAGAACAAACAAACAAGCACAACATACAACAGAACAAACATCACAAAGCAGCAATCGCCATAACACCAATACGCACAACCGAGAATTCAACCTAGAAACAGCAATAGCCAGCAACTCAAGTAGAATCGACCAATTATTTGACTTGGAGCTCAAATAGAATAAGAGTAATGGCTACACAAAATCGGCAAGCGGTCACACAAAGAATAGGAAATGCTCAACAGGCACATTCCATAAACGCACTAAGAATAGCGGCAATAAACGTAAACTCAATCGTAACACACCAACGCAGACTAGACCTAGAACAATTAATTACAGATAACAACGTGGACATAGCTTTAGTATCTGAAACAAAATTAGGCAAAAACCACAATCTAATCATAGAAAATTATGACGTAATACGCACTGACAGACCTAACGCCAAAAAAGGAGGAGATACGGCAGTAATAATACAAAAAGACATCCCTTATAAAAAAGTAACCTACCCAAGTTCAGATAAAAACAAAGTAACAGAATACACAATTATACAGCTCAAACTCAGCTAGAACCAAAAATTAATAGTAGCCAGCATATATGCAACCAATAAAATAGAAACGAAAAAAGATTAAGTAGATGAGATGAACGACTTATTCGCCAAACTCAAACTGAATGAAGATAACACATACTACCTAATAGCTGGCGATTATAACGCCAGACATACAGAGTTTGAAGATACAGTAAATAAAATGCGGGGACGATTCCTCAGCATATGGAAAAGAGAAAACGCTCAGCGTTACAAACAAAAATTTATCCTCCACACGAACCAACATACACACCCGCCCAAACAGTATTGAGTATTGCAATAGCAGACTCTTGACTAAAATTTATCGATCTCATTAACAACAAACTTGATACAATATCGTACAACAGTGATCACAAAGCCATCCTAATGGAAATCCAAATCCAAATAACAATTACACCACAATCACACACACCTAGGCCACTATACAAACAAACATAATGGAAACTGTTCACAAGGCGACTAGACGAGGCATACCAACTACGAATACCCGATGACAAAAATTTAACAAAGCAAGAAATTGACGTATACATTAGACTGATTCGAAAAAAAAATGTATTTTTTTTTCTTGCGCATTCACGTGCGATAGTTAGACAGCAATAAAAGAGAATTTCTGTTGAAATCTGAGCACGATAGCTCAATTTTTAGAGGTCGCTATCTTGTCTTTTATATATTTTTAATTTTTTTAAAGAAATTATTAAGAAACAACTTAAATACAGCATGTGAAATATAAATTATGTCAAGATAACATTCAACAGCTGTTCCGTAACAAAAATTGACTTCAACAATGCGAAAAAGGTTGTAATATTCACATATTGAATCCTGGTAAATAAGGAACCTCATGTATACTATCACTATTCGTATCTCCTGATTGATTGATACGCACTTCATTCTTTCAATTTTTTTTCAGAAACCTCACTTCGATAATAGTTTGCTATATGGCATGTGTCAAATCTTTAAAAATGCAGCATTGAGTTTTATAAAAAATTAACTTGTTTTGTTTTCAAACTTGTTTTGATTTCTTCTCAGTCCCTGCGTATTACATTGCGCATATTAGCTGAGCATGCTAATGCGCATATTACTGCTCACGTCACCTTGTAGATCAACACAATTTTTATAGATATTTTTTGTGCTTTCGTTTTTTTTTAATCCAAAATTTATTTGCTCCAGAAATCTCAGTTCATTTTTTCTTCATTGGATTTAAATTTAATTTCATTGAAAAAAATGTTTCAGTGGTGCTACGCTTCGGGTTGTTCGGGTACGTTCGAGTTGCACGATTTCAGAGCTGTGAGCGTTCAAAATGCGTTCGCTTTGGACGCTGTAAATGCTCACGATATAGTAACACTACGCACGGTATAGTGTGCAAGTCGAACTAACCCGTTTCGCGCTGTTAGCGCTGACAGCGCGACAGTGTTGAACACATGAAACATTTTTTTTTCAATGAAATGAAATTTAAATCCAATGAAAAATAAAAAATGAACTGAGATTTCCGAAGCAAATAAATTTTGAACTAAAAAAAAAACGAAAGCACAAAATATGTCTATAAAAATTGTGTTGATCTACAAGGTGATGACGTGAGCAGTAATATGCGCATTAGCATGCTTAGCTAATATGCGCAATGTAATACGCAGGGACCGAGAAGAAATCAAAACAAGTTTGAAACTTGATGCTGCATTTTTTAAGATTTGATACATGCCATATAGCAAACTATTATCGAAGTGAGGTTTCTGAAAAAAAATTGAAAGAATGAAGTGCGTATCAATCAATCAGGAGATACGAATAGTGATAGTATACACGGTATTCCTTATTTACCAGGATTCAGTATGTGAATATTACAACCTTTTTTGCATTGTTGAAGTCAATTTTTGTTACGGAACAGCTGTTGAATTTGATCTTAACATAATTGTTATTTCACATGATGCTGTATTTGAGTTGTTTCTTAATAATTTCTTTAAAAAAATTAAAAATATACAAAAGACAAGATAGCGACCTCTAAAAATTGAGCTATCGTGCTCAGATTTTAACAGAAATTCTCTTTTATTGCTGTCTAACTATCGCACGTGAATGCGCAAGAAAAAAAAATACATATTTTTCGAATCAGTCTAGTATACATCGAACAAACAAGTACTTACATGAAAAACATAATTGACGAAACAGTACCAAAGTCCGAAAAACGAAACGTACCAATATTTACCTCACAAATAAAATCAGGAAAATGCATAAAGACAAATCACAACTATTGACCATTCTACACGCACTACTGAAAAACCGCCAAACGCCGAATAATAGAGTCATTAAACATATCAAACGATGAATAAAAAAAATCAAAGAAGAAATTCAGGAGGAAATTTAAAAAAAAACATAGAAGCCTACTGGACAAAAATCCTGAGAAAAATAGACTATACAAATCCGGAAAAATTCTTCCCCATCATAAACGAAATTTTACACACAAAACCAAGACAAGATTTACCGAGCATGATCATTAAAAAGACTGATAGAAATATAATACAAAAGAGTCAATGTAACTTATAGTTAGCGATAGACGACGGAAACGAGTACATATTTGGTGAAATCTCCGACATACTGAATATCATTGGTGCTTATTTTGAATTAATAAATACACCACGCTATTTGAACACAAATACAAGAATCAAAGAGACAATAGATATACAGTAGAAGATTTCATCATGAAGTACGACAATGATAGATATAACAGCATAGCTAACAGCACGTGTACGCGCCATATAGAGATCCGAAAGGCTGAAAATACTTCTGCACGACAGCCGAAGTCCAAGCGTTCACGAAAAACTTACCGAATAAAACATCAGTAGGAATTGATGGGATTCCGGCAATAGTTTTGAAACACATACCTCCCAAAATAATAAGAGATTACCTATTCAACAACGCACTCAACTTGCAATACTTCCCTGATGCGTGGAAGCAAGCCAAAGTAATACCGATACACAAAAAAGGAAAATCACCAAACGAACCCTCAAGCAATCGACCAATCAGCCTTACACCAAACCTAAGCAAGATATACGAAACGGTAATCAGCAATGCCATAGAAGACCACTCCGATAAAAACGATCTCATACCGAGCAACCAATTTGGTTTCAGACGTAAAAACTCGACAGTGCATGCCATACATAAGCTACTATCAGACGTTAACAAACACTTAGTCAATTATGAAATGGTAGGAGCGACACTCATCGACCTTGAAAAAGCGTTCGATTCTGTGTGGATCAACGGCTTAGTTTTTACCCTCTTGAAAATGAAATTCCCTCAGGAGCTCATCAAAACCATATGGAACTTAATAACTGACAGAACCTTCATCACCTAGGACGGCGTAAACACATCGAGTATAACTTTCAGTATAATGGAAGAGTTAGCACAAGGCTTAATGAACTCACCAAAGCTTTTCAACATTTATACTAGCAATGTTCTCAATCTATTTGAACTCAATCAACAAAATAACACCTATTCCACAGCTTATGTAGATGATAAAACATTATACATAGCTGGCAAAACGCCAAATAAAATCAAACCAAAGCTTAAAGAAACAGTAAATAAAAAAAACAACTACTACGCAACCTGGAACTTCAGAATCAACCCATCAAAATGTGAAACTATCCTATTCGGGCAACCATCTAGACAAATATCGGTAAAGAAAAAAAGATTTTCAGATTTTTTTTCTTCGATGATGTTCATCATCATCGTCAACATCGTCGGATAAAAAAATTCGAAAAAAAATTTGAAAAAATTCCATAACGTTTAAAATGAAGAAATAAAACTTTTTTGTACTTGGACTTTTGGTGAAAAAACCCATAGTTTTTAAATTACGGAAATTGATAGACCTGGAGTTCGACTAAAATCAATGAAAAAAAAAAAATTTTCGGAAAAAAAATCTGGAAAAAATCAAGTGACTAGAACAATCTCAGAGGCAACTTTTCACTCCTTTAAGATTTTTTTCTAAATGTGATAGTTTTCGTGTTACGCAGGAATTTCTGAATTCCGTCTTTTTTCGCCAAAAACATGATAACTTTTTCAAAAAAAATCGTAACGGATTTTCTAAAAAACGAAATTGAAGCTTCAGTTTTGCCTTTTCGAGATCCGGTCAAAGAAATTGAAAAAAAAAAAAAAATTTCTACTAAAAACGCGGTCGCTCTGTAAAAAGGAAAAAAAAAGACGAAAAATGGTCGTTTTCAAAATAACGTCCTAGTCGTAAAAAAAATCGCAAAAATTTTTCAAAAACAGCAAAATGAAATGGGATTTCTCTCCTTTAAAATGCCGTTTATTAAATTAATTTATCTACGTTATCGACGGAATAACATGAAAAAGAGTGTGGCAACTTTTTCCGACTTTTGTCCGGAAACTTTCCGACCGTAGTGTATTTGAAACGTTTCGTTATCGCGGAGATATCCATCGAGCGACACAGACTTAGTAAGAGGTTTACGAAACTAAGAAAAAAGAAAAGTAGGGTGACTTGACAATTCAGTTAATTGTGTAAGTGATGAAAAATGACAAAATTCTCTCTCTCTCTCTCAACACATTGGGTTGTAGAACATGCCTCAGGAAGCAGCGTCACATTCATGTATGACTTTATCGATCCTACATCATAGGCATTCAATGAATGAGAGAGAGATCGCTGCTAAATGAGACAAAAAGAAACCAGAAAATCAATATTAATTAATAAAAAGATAGAAAAATGATATTCACCTACCGGGCACAGATTCTCGGTGAGGGGTCGCAAAGATTACTCTTTATAACAATAAACAAAAGTATTATAGGTGGCAAGAGTGAGGCGGAAGGCCGAGAGCATATTAAGAAATTAGATAATCAAAGAGGTTGCGTGTCGTTCGATGGATGTGTCCGTGATCGTAAGTCCCGCGTTGGTGTGTACGTGAAGTCACACCTCTGAAAAATATCTTATTGCTATCTCTCTCTGATACACACGTTCAGACGATCGAAATTCCGTGATTTTAGTTATGATTATACGGGCTCGAAAAATACGATGATTTTAGTTATGATTATTCGCTCGATAATGCGACGATTTTAGTTATGATTATTCGCTAGGCATTGTCGATACTCTGATCGTGATCTCCTGCACTTTTCTCAATGTTTTTCTTATGAAACTCTTCTCAGGATTAGGCAAAATTCACTCGTGTTTATATCGTGAGAGGAGACGCGTGATAAGGAGAATATGCTTTCGTACACTGAGAAAAATGAATTCGTAAATTCAACAAATTTTTTGTTGGTTCGACAAATTTTCTGTTGGTTCAACAAATTTTTTTGTTGGTTCAACGAATCGTAGCTAACAAAATGAAATTTGTTAACCCAAACGAAATTTGGTTCATTCAAATACTTAATTTCTCACCACGACAAAAATATCGTTGAATCAACAAAAGTTTTGTTGAATCAACAAATTTAATTTTTTCGCCACAATTTCAAATTTTTTTTCTCAGTGTATGAGAGAAATACTGATTATTATAATGCTAATTCGTGCTCAGAGAATTATAGGGAGATACGAGCGGGTCGAGCATGCAAATGAATAACTTGACACGGCGTATAGCGTTACGTGTTTATTTATTGATCGATGTGTCTCAAACTAAGTAAAAGATCGGTGAAATGAGCAATAGCTCGGTAAATGTCAAAATAGGAGCAGTCGGAATTGATGTCGCTGAAGCGTAGGTCAAACACCTGAGAAGGAGGTGGGCAAAATGCGAAAGGGACAGGAATCTCCGTTCCTGTGCTTTTCTCATGGCCGAAACGGTAACCATGAGTACCGTTGAATACAGAGTGGCCGAAGCTCTGTATACGAAAGAATAATTACACGAAGTGTAATTGTTCGAAAAATGAAGAAATCTGGATCCTACACATCCGACAGATCGAGTTCGTCCGCTGAGACGTGATTAGTGAAATGGAGGAGACTGCGTTTGACTGATTTTGAAATTCACGTTGCCCGACGGATGGCAAGAAGTACATGTCGACTATGGAGCGAATAGAATTATCAAATTGAATCAAACCTGCCTACCTAAGGTCACTTTCTAATGCTATCTCTCCAAGTCTGGCATCCAGTGCGATACTGGGGCATTCTGAGAGAGATAGTTCCTTACCACGAGCTCAGGTGGAAGTTAGGATGGAGCAATGCTCGGCGATAATGAGAGCATCGCTATTATTTCTTGTGACTCGTAGACGATGAAGTTGATTCAAATTGTTGCGTTCTAGAGTGACGATTTCGTCTGTGCGCGCCCTTAAATAAATACAGCCGTGTGAGGAGAAAGCTCCCTTCTTTAGGCTCGAAGATGGTAAGATGAGTGGGATAAGAAGAGGAAGAGTAGACCGCTGGAGTCAGAGATTGTTTTAAACAAATTTCTCCCTGATTACACCCACTGGCTTGAATATCATGGCAAACAAATCGCTCCGTTGTTCTGGGCGATAGATAGGAGAGTATTAGTATGGAGGAAGTGTCTTTCAGACACACGGGAGTGATGCGCGTAATGTAGGAAGGGCCGATTAGACCGCTGGTGTAAGTCAATGACCGATGATTTGGTCATAAGGAGAGAGAGAGGCGAGCGTAACGCGAACGAGGCGTGGCCAGTAGCGCAAAGCTGCTGGTCCTCATTCGGCGATCAAGTGCTCTGGAGGATTCCTCCGCCTCTCCGTAGTCTCACCTCCGGAATGGCGACAGCTCGAGGGGCTGTCCCGTTATAATATACATACCGAAAACTCCTTCGAGAGCCTCACTGGAGAAACACAATTCGAACCCAATAACGACGATATTCAAACAATAACGGAAACTACACAAGTCAACTCGCAAACGAGAACGAACACAGCTAAATCCGGCAAACCACCGCCTATACATATACATATACATCGAAAAACAGGACTTCTACGTCCGTCTACCTCCTGACAACAAAGCTTCGATCTTTCCAATGAAATTGGAAGGATACAAAAAAATAGCAGCGGTACTAAGCAATCAAAGAACAAACAGTTTTTCACATTCACGTTGAAATCACTCAGGCCTAAAACCCTTGTGCTCAAAGGCATCGCAGGCGATTTCACAGAGAGCGATATTCTCGACGAAATCAAGGACCTAAACCTCGAGAAAACAAACGTGATCAAGTCACCAAAATGGAAATGAACGACAGAAACGGCCACCGAAATATATTCATAGTACAGCTTAGGGTAGTCCTTGATAGCCATGTGGAGCAATTTTAATCGCGACGCCCCTTCATTTAGTTCGAAATAAATTTAAAAAAAGTAGCCAAAATTCCAGAGCTCTATCTCAATAAGAAGAGGAGCCGGTAACCACGAACTGTTTTCCCTTTAAATAACATGGGGTTTTTGCACAATTTCTTTGTATTTTTTTTTCCAAGCCTCACATAAGCGAAAAAATTTTTTAAACCATGCGAATTGAATGTCAAGTAGTGGTACTTTATATACCAATTATTATTAACACTGCATTATTAGATTTAACAAACTTAAAGTCAATTGAACAAGCCATGGATATTTCAAAAAATAAAAAAATGAGGAAAAATAGATTTCTATATTCTAACAGGTTTTTCTAGTTTCTCAGATATATTACAGTGAGAATCTATGCAAGTTTCCAATGTTTACATAGATTTTTATCCTTTTTATATGTACAGCTATTTATATCGCGGAAAAATAACGATCAATTAACCGGTTTCGGCCCAGAACGCCCCTCGAGGTACACCGCTATTTAGTAGCTCATAATAACTGCTACTCTGGACTAAAAAAAAAATTAAAAGCACATAATCTTTTAGTTTAACATGTGCTCTTTCCGATGATACTCACGAAATTTTTCAAAATTTTTTTTAATTACAAGAAAATGCGGATTAAAACAAAAAAACATGATTTTTTCACTTTTTTTTTTGAAAATGAGTTTTCAAAGGTTTCCCGTTTTGGAATGGACCTGGAACTGTACTAACCGGTGGTATAAATGTTTGAATTTCGATAATCCATGTCAAAAATTTTTTTTACATTAGTGTATTTAAAATGGCGACTGAAGTGAAAAATTTTCGTGAAAAAAGTAATGATTTTTTTTTCAAATGATACACTTCCAGAAAAAGTTGTCAAGAATAAAAAGTTCTTAAAATCACTCGAAAAATGCACCAGATTTTTTTGCAAAATGTTTTGAGCGATTATTCTTAATTTTGCAAATAGTCAATTTTTGCAAAATCGAAAAAAAATTTTTGAAAATTTTGAAAAAGTGTAGGTGCATTATTCAACAGATTTTTCGAACTTTTTATACAATATTATTTTCCCCAGAAATGCATCGTTTTTGAGGAAAAAATTCCAAATATCCATGTAGCATCGGATCGTGTAAAATATTTGCAATTTTTTTTCTTAAAAACAATGCATTTCTGGCAAAAATAATAGAGCATACAAAGTTCTGAAAATCAGTCAAGAAATGCCCTTAAATTTTTTAAAAATTTGAAAAAAAAAGAAAAATTGCACAAAATTCTGGTGCATTTTTCGAGTGATTTTAAGAACTTTTTATTGTTGACAACTTTTTCTAAAAGTGCATCATTTGAAAAAAAAAAATCATTACTTTTTTTACGAAAATTTTTCACTTCAGTCATCATTTTAAATACACTAATGTAAAAAAAATTTTTGACATGGATTGTCGAAATTCAAACATTAATGCCACCGGTTAGTACAGTTCCAGGTCCATCCCAAACCGAAGAACCTTCGAAAACTCAATTTCAAAACAAAAAGTGTGAAAAAATCATGTTTTTTTGTTTTAATCCGCATTTTCTTGTAATTAAAAAAAATTTTGAAAAATTTCGTGAGTATCATCGGAAAGAGCACATGTTAAACTAAAAGATTATGTGCTTTTAATTTTTTTTTTAGTCCAGAGTAGCAGTAGTTATGAGCTACTAAATAGCGGTGTACCTCGAGGGGCGTTCTGGGCCGAAACCGGTTAATTGATCTTTATTTTTCCGCGATATAAATAGCTGTACATATAAAAAGGATGAAAATCTATGTAAACATTAAATACTTGCATAGATTCTCACTGTAATATATCTGAGAAACCAGAAAAGCCTGTTAGAATGGGGGACAGTGGGGTAATTGAGAACGGCGGGTAATTGGGAACAGCTAGATAAGTAATACATCCCCCTCCCCCCCATCACACCGTCCCGAACGTACTTAAGGGCTGCATACGACGCCACTCAGTGCATATGCGATAGTGAGAGTGAAAGGATGCACGCGTGCTGTCATGGTAAGTTGAACAATTTTTTTTGCATATTTGATGTAATTTTTGTCATCTGTTATAATAGATGTCAGCATCATAATTTTGAGTTTAAAGACATTGTCTTTTATTATTATCATGCACGCACTATCTGTTTTCAAATCCCACATAAATTGAAGTTGACCAAGATTGGTGTTGAGAGTGGCGGCCATTTTGATGTATATTGACTACTTCGGGTAATTGGGAACAGCGTTAGGCGGGTAATTGGGAACGTTCCCAATTACCCCTTGCGTTCTCAATTACTCATAATGTTGCTGTTTGACTATGTAAAAATGTTGATAGTTTGAACTTTATAAATTGTTTCAGATGCCTCGAAATTACATACGAAAGACTGAACCAAAATACCAAATTGAAAATCTGCGCTACGCAATCGAGGATGTTAAAAGTAAAAAGCTCACATTGGGCCAAGCTGCTACTAAATACTCAGTACCAAAAACAACATTGTTCAAACAACTAAAGAAAAAGGAATTGGAGATACCAAAAAAAGGTCGGCACGCGGTATTTAGTAAAGATCAAGAGGACCAATTAGATAAATATATTCTCGATTGCTGCAAGTCTTTTTATGGGATAACACCAAAGTCCTTACGTAGACTTGCTTTTCAATTCGCAGAAGCCAATCAACTACAACACAGTTTTAATAAAGAAGCCCAGCTAACAGGTAAAGACTGGTACTATGGCTTTATGTCTCGACATAAAGCCATCAGCTTACGGATTCCAGAAGCTACGTCACTGAATAGAATAACAGCTTTTAATGCCATTGAAGTAAATCTGTTTTTCGATCAGCTCAAAGCGATCCAAGAAATACACAAGATTCCTGGTCATCGTATTTTTAATCTTGATGAAATCGGCATTAGCACAGTTCAAACAAACTACAAGATTTTGGCTCCAAAAGGTGTAAAACAGATAGGGAAAGCAACAAGTGGAGAAGGCGGTGTAACAACAACAGTAGTTTGTGCTGTCAGCGCTAGTGGCATGTATGTACCTCCCATGCCCATCTTCAAAAGAAAGAGAATGAATGGATTGTTAATCAAAGGCTGTAATAGTGACATGGTTGCCACGGTTTCTGATTCCGGTTGGATGAATGAGTCCATATTTATTGACTATTTGTAACACTTCATTTCTTTTGTGAAACCCACCAAAGAGGAGCCAGTATTAATACTCGATAATCACGAGAGTCATATCAGCCTAGGAGCATACGAGCTTTTTCGAAAACACAACCTGCAAGTTCTTTCTTTGCCACCCCATGTATCTCACAAAATGCAGCCACTGGATCTTACAGTCTTCAGTTCACTGAAGATGGCATACAATAAGGAATGTGAACTCTACATGGTTAATAACCCTGGCAAACGAATAACTCAATATGAAGTTGCAGAACTTTTTACGAAGACGTACAACAAAACAGCTAACATAAGTAAGGCTGTCAGTGGATTTAGAGCTGCTGGAATTTACCCTATTGATTTCAATAAATTTCAAAACAGCTTTGAAAATATAGCATCCGATCAATCCCACACCAGCCAGACTCAAGAATGTAATGTTCATGAAATTGCAGCTGAGCAAAGTCTAAATGTGTCAATTAACACTGTCAGGCAGAGTCACATACGAACACAGGATGCCACTTCTGTTACCGAAAACGAAAATGAAAATGATTTGAGCGTTACCATTAATAATCCTCTTTCATTTACTCCTGTATCTCTTAGCGAAATCATGAATGTGCCTGTCATTCCTAAAACAGGAACCACTGCAAAGCGACGAAATAAGAAGCACTCTCAGATTTTATCCAGCTCACCAATGCAAATTCAATTAGAAGAAAAACAAAAAAAATGAAGTGAGAGAAACACAAAAAAATCAGAAAAAAACACCAAAAAATCACTAGAAATCATAACAAAAAGTCACGAGTCAAGGGTATAGGAGACAAAAATTTGAAGAAAGCTTTAGAAAATAAAGAAAACGAACAAGAGTTTTATTGCATAATGTGCTACGAAAAGTATCAATCTCCACCGAAAGAAGATTGGATCCAGTGTGCCGTTTGCGAACTCTGGGCACACGAACAATGTACTTCCGGTGAGAGTAATAGGGGTTATGTATGTGATGTATGTCGTGATCAATCGTCGTTCCTATCTACCCCACACCGTTCCTATTTCCCCCGCGGGATGATCTCAATTACCCCATAGGGTGTAGGGTAAATCGGAACGACAATGCTATTTATTTTTCATTATATTTTTATTAAAACGTACATTTTTAAGATTTTGTTTATGACTACTCAGTCGATAGATAACCAAAGTTTATATAACTATAAAAATTGATTTAATTTATAACTTTTCTGTATTATTTTTAAACGTTAGAAGTTAAGTGTTCCCAATTCCCCCACTTTCCCCTATAGAAATCTATTTTACCTCATTTTTTGATTTTTTTAATTTTTTTTTTTAAATCTAATAATTTTTTTTGTTAAATCTAATAATGAGGTGTTAATAATAATTGGTATATAAAGTACCACTACTTGACATGCAATTCGCATGGTTTAAAAAAAATTTTCGCTTATGTGAGGCTTGGAAAAAAAATACAAAGAAATTGTGCAAAAACCCCATGTTATTTAAAGGGAAAACAGTTCTTGGTTACCGGCTCCTCTTCTTATTGAGATAGAGCTCTGAAATTTTGGCTACTTTATTTTTTTATTTATTTCGAACTAACTGAAGGGGCGTCGCGATTAAAATTGCTCCACATGGGTATCAAGGACCACCCTAGTACAGCAACCCATGATAGTGAAATAATGTACATCAAGAGAATAAACAATTTACTATATCAAAAAATCCGATGGGAACACCTCCGGAAAAACACAATATTTCAGTGTAAAAATTGCCAACGCCTCGGTCACGCCAGCATTAACCCCTTCACTGGTGAGTCCGCCATATGGCGTTAGAATTGCCCGCCATATGGCGGGCTCACCAGTGAAGGGGTTAACTGCGGTATGGAATAGAGCTGTGTAAAATGCAATAAATCGCACGAACCCGGAAAATGTACGAAAATCGCAAAAATCCCCTCACGGGGAAAAAAACGTGGACAAGTACATTGGTGGTCCCTTGTTTCCCTATGATTAAAAAAAAAAATCCAAAACGCCGTTTAGAAGAATACAAAAAAAATTACAAAATAAGTTAAGATCTGTTGAAATATACGTGGCCAAATACGGGAAGCTTTACTGCATTTCAATAAATTTTCAAATACGGTTTGATGTTGATAGAAAAAATAATAAAGTTCGGAAATTCAACTATGTCACCAACCAAATTGCAAACGTAAAAAAATTAGATTGTAAAAAAATTCTGAACGAAGTACTTTGCGAGGATTTTTCCATGAAATTAGCGTAATGTATAGATCATGATCACCAACTCGCCAAGTACTTCGTTCACAATTTTTTTATAATCTAATTTTTATACGTTTGTAATTTGGTTGGTGACAGTTGAATTTCCGAACTTTATTATTTTTTCTATCAACATCAAACCGTATTTGAAAATTTATTGAAACGCAGTAAAGCTTCCCGTATTTGGCCACGTATATTTCAACAGATCTTAACTTATTTTGTAACTTTTTATGTATTCTTCTAAGCGGCGTTTTGGATTTTTTTTAATATCATAGGGAAACAAGGGACCACCAATGTACAGTGCCTTCAGTTAATGCCTGGACGTGCTTCAGTACAGGCACTCTGTGAAGTTGCCATCATCGTTCGTATTTCAACCAAATTTCAGACTGATGTGTCACGAGTCGTTCCTAACCCGTGAGGTGATTTAACCTACTGAAAGAATGACAGCGCTTAGGCATCGCAACTGCAACTTGAAGGCAGGCATCCAAAATGGTGGGAACGACGAGAACGATGAATTCGAAATTGAAAAAATAAACACATCTCGCTCCGGAATAATTATGATAAAATGAATATGATGAGTGGTGATAAACAAAATAATGTTGCACTGGGAAGTGGTCAATAAATAGGCTGAAATTATACACGGAATATTTTCATATTGAAACGATACTTTTAGAGTCCTTAACAAAAATTAGTCTCGTAGATGATACAACCAGATTTGCCACGTAAACCAAGTGAATCCAATGTTCAGCGCGATGGCGTTCGCACACATCGAGCACATTAAAACCGGTTTACCTGTGTTGGTACTTGGATTCATTTGGATTTTCTAAAAATTATCCCCAATTCGGAATCTGATTATATTCATTGTTGCATTGTCGAGCGACAGTTTAAAGGAATCGAATTCTACATTTTCGAGATGATTCCAACGAATAATATCATTACGTGCGATTATTTGGATCGGTTTGTCTTCAAAATTTAGTAGGTAATAGCTGGAATCATCTGTGGACGCGTTTTCAGAAAAATTTTACCGTTACGCAGCTCGATGCTACTTGATTCACATAATGAATGAATCCAATGTTCAGTGCGATGGCTTTCGCACATTTCGAGCACACTAAAACCAATTCACCTACGTTAGGACTTGGACTCGTCTGGATCTTTCTAAAAATTATCACCAATCCCGAATCTTATAACATTCATTGTTGCATTGTCGAGCGACAGTTTAATGGAATCGAATTATATATTTTCCAGATGATTCTAACGAATAATATGATTGCATGCGATTATTGGGATCGGTTTGTTTTGAAAATTGAGTAGGTATTAGCTGGAATCATCTAGCGTCGCGTGTTCAGGAAAATCGCGTCGTCTCATAGCTCGATGCTACTTGGTTCAAATTATCAAATGAAATTTAAATGAATCCAATGCTCAGTGCGATGGCTTTCGCACACTTCGAGCATACTAAAACTAGTTTACCCACGTTGGTACTTGGATTCATTTGAATCTTTCTAAAAATTTAACCCAATTCCGAATTTGATTACATTCATTGTTGGATTTCCGAGCGACACTTTGGAGAAATCGAATTCTACATTTTCCAGATGAATCCACGATAAAATATGATTGCGTGCAGATATCTGGATCGGTTTGTCTTCAAAATTGAACCGGTAATACCTGAAATCATCTGTCGTCGCTGATTTGGAAAATTCTTATCGTTCCACAGCTCGTATCAAACTCGTGCATACTTGTTATCTCATAATAAGAATAAATTCATTCGACTTTAGGATAAATAGGGGCGAAAACATCATTACGTATAATCGTTGGACCGGCTCATCTTTCCTTTCGTAGATCGGTTAATTCTTTATGTTTTTCATAGTCCCAATCGAGATGGTTAGTTCTAAAGGCATAGTAAGGGAAAAAAATCATTTTGTCCAGTTGTCATTTATTTAGATTTGATTGAAAGACGCGGTCTGTTGAACATAGTTTACAACCGATGAGTTCATGCGATGAGCTTCACATATGTGCAGTCATTTCTTTTGAAGTGTCGTGACAGTTCGTCGAAAAATGGCTCAGCCTCAAGAGGAACGTCATGTTTTCGCTAATTATGATCCAGCTGTTCGTGGTAAAATCATTGGCATGCATATGGCTGGCATGCTGCAAAATGAGATTGCCCAAGCGATTGGGTGTAATCGAAAAACCGTGAGTTTGTGGATCAGACATCACGCCGAAGGCGGTGCGAATGCACTAGCTGATCACCGCAAACGCAATAAAAGACCTCTCAAAACAACTCCTGAACAGGATGTTCAGTTGTGCCAGTACGTAGAGGAGAATCCGTTCACCACGGTGCCCGAAGCATTGCACGCAACGGGCATACCGATAAGTGTAAACACGGCACTAAGCCGCTTGAAAAATGTCGGTGTTACCGCTCATCGGCCGTTGAAAAAAAGTCCCCTCACTGAAATCCATCGTCAACAGAGACTAATGTTTGCTGAAGCACATTTGTTGTGGACCCCGGAACAGTGGGCTAATGTTATCTGGTCAGACGAAAAGGTATAAGCTAGTCTGGTCTCTGTCATTGATAAAAAATATTTTTCCACAACCAAGTTCCAGTCAAAACAATAATTATACGATATGCACTCTTGAGAGCGTGATAAATATTTTGAATGGATCCCGATCGACCGACCAAGTATACTCTTAACTCATCTGCCCTCAATATTTAGAAGCATATCCATTATTCCATCACGTTTCTTCCCAATAGGTTTTCACTTCCTCGGCCGATGGACGTCGACATGTTTATCGCCCGCGTGCAAAAGCGTTTGAATGTGATGAACGGTATGTCGTAGAGAAGCAGTGGAGTGGCAGGATATCTGCTGGTTTCTGGGGGTGTATGTCTGCTGAAGGAGCGATGATTCTTTGCGAAATTCCACCGCGCATGGATTCCGCAGCGTATGTTGGCGTATTGCAAAATACAATGCTGCCATGCGCTAGGGCTCGCTTCCCTGCAGACCGACACCGGACCATTCAATTTATGCACGACAACAGCGCAGTCCACACTTCACGAGCGACAACGGCCTGGTTCCGTGACCATCCGGAAGTAGAGCTGATAGACTGGCCCAGCAGGTCTCCGGACTTAAACCCGATCGAGAACCTATGGAGTATGTTCTTATAGCATCTGCTTGGATACTCTATCTGTTTCCTTCAATTTAAAGATAACGTCAGGTTCCTTTAGTTTGTTGGTATAACCAGACGAAAAGGCCGAACAGCAAATACTACTCGAGTTGATTATTCAACTCTTTACATTTGAAAATTCAACTTGGCCTTATGCACTGCTCATAGTTTCTAACACATTTTTTATTGGAATAGGTGTGATGGTCCGAGAATGGGTGTCCGGAGAGGACCGAAACAGGGAAGCGCTCGTGGCTCACGTCAACCGCGTTTGGGCAGAAATTCAGGGGAGGCGCGATTTGTGTGCGAACTTGGTAAATTCTATGCCAAATAGAATGCAAGCCGTTATCGACAACGATGGGTGTTGGATCCCCTATTGATCACAGCTTTTTTTAACTTAGTGTTCTGTTGACCATTAAACTCCTTGACTAAACAGTTACACTAAGCGTTTCCAATCATTTTTCTGTGACGAGGCACGGTCCAGCAATAATGAGCGAATAAAAAGGTGATCCGAGTGGGACTCGATCCCGGGACACACGGAGTCGGAGTCCGGAGCGCTAACTACTGCGCTAGGGCCCCCTCTATTCCTTTCATTATTGCCAGACCGTCACATTTCGTTTATCAATTTTTATTATTTAGGAATAATAATGAAAAAACATTTTTTATTTGTCAATTTTTCTCACCCGTTGATCAGATGTTGATGCCCTTGTTGCTGAGAGAGCAACAATGAATGTAGAAAAATTCGGAATTGATGCGAGTTTTTGTAAATCCACAAATGAGTCCAAATAGGAACGAAGGTAAACTGGTTTTGGTGTGCTCGACGTATACAAAAGCAAATTCACTGAACATTGGATTCATTCGTTTAGTGAATCAAGTAGCATTGAGCTGGCGAACGGTGGTATTTTTCTGAATACGCGACGACAAATGATTCCAGCTATGATTGATTGAAGTTTGCAGACCAACTGATCGCAACAATCGCACGCAATCATATAATTAGTTGGAATCATCTGGAAAATGTAGATTTCGATTACTTCAAACTGTCGCATCGACAATACGACAAGGAATGTTGGAGATTTTCATTCGGTCAGATGATTCCAGCTATGACTGATTGAAGTTTGGAGACCAACTGATCCCAACAATCACACGCAATCATATAATTAGTTGGAATCATCTGGAAAATGTAGATTTCGATTACTTCAAACTGTCGCTCGACAATACAACAAGGAATGTTCGAGATTTTCATTCGGTCGGATGATTCCAGCTATGACTGATCGAAGTTTGGAGACCAACTGATCCCAACAATCGCACGCAATCATAGTATTAGTTGGAATCATCTGGAAAATGTAGATTTCGATTACTTCAAACTGTCGCTCGACAATACAACAAGGAATTTTGGAGATTTTAATTTGGTCGGATGATTCCAGCTATGACTGATTGAAGTTTGGAAAGCGACTGATCCCAACAATCGCACGCAATCATATAATTAGTTGGAATCATCTGGAAAATGTAGATTTCGATTACTTCATCTGTCTCTCGACAATTCAACAAGGAATGTAATTAATTCTTTCTCAATTGGTATGAATTTTGAGGAAGGTCCAAATGAATCCAAGTACCGATGTGATAAACTGGTTTCAGTGTGCTCGAAGGATGCAAAAGCCGATGCACTAAACATTGGATTCATCCATTCATGTAAATCGAGTAGCAACGAGCTGTGGAACGGTGAGATTTTTCTGAATAGGCGACGTCAAATGATTCCAGCTATGACTGATTGAAGTTTGGAGACAAACTGATTCCAACAATCGCACGCAATCATAGTATTAGTTGGAATCATCTGGAAAATGTAGATTCCGATTACTTCAAACTGTCGCTCGACAATACCACAAGGAATGTTGGAGATTTTAATTAGGTCGGATGATTCCAGCTATGACTGATTGAAGTTTGGAAAGCAACTGATCCCCACAATCACACGCAATCATATAATTAGTTGGAATCATCTGGAAAATGGAGATTCCGATTACTTCAAACTGTCGCTCGACAATACCACAAGGAATGTTGGAGATTTTAATTCGGTTAGATGATTCCAGCTATGACTGATTGAAATTTGGAAAGCAACTGATCCCCACAATCCCACGCAATCATATAATTAGTTGGAATCATCTGGAAAATGTAGATTTCGATTACTTCGAACTGTCTCTCGACAATACAACAAGGAATGTTGGAGATATTAATTTGGTCGGATGATTCCAGCTATGACTGATTGAAGTTTGGAAAGCGACTGATCCCAACAATCGCACGCAATCATATAATTAGTTGGAATCATCTGGAAAATGTAGATTTCGATTACTTCATCTGTCTCTCGACAATTCAACAAGGAATGTAATTAATTCTTTCTCAATTGGTATGAATTTTGAGGAAGGTCCAAATGAATCCAAGTACCGATGTGATAAACTGGTTTCAGTGTGCTCGAAGGATGCAAAAGCCGATGCACTAAACATTGGATTCATCCATTCATGTAAATCGAGTAGCAACGAGCTGTGGAACGGTGAGATTTTTCTGAATAGGCGACGTCAAATGATTCCAGCTATGACTGATTGAAGTTTGGAGACAGACTGATTCCAACAATCGCACGCAATCATATAATTAGTTGGAATCATCTGGAAAATGTAGATTCCGATTACTTCAAACTGTCGCTCGACAATACCACAAGGAATGTTGGAGATTTTAATTAGGTCGGATGATTCCAGCTATGACTGATTGAAGTTTGAAAAGCAACTGATCCCCACAATCACACGCAATCATATAATTAGTTGGAATCATCTGGAAAATGTAGATTCCGATTACTTCAAACTGTCGCTCGACAATACAACAAGGAATGTTGGAGATTTTAATTCGGTTAGATGATTCCAGCTATGACTGATTGAAATTTGGAGACCAACTGATTCCAACAATCGCACGCAATCATATAATTAGTTGGAATCATCTGGAAAATGTAGATTTCGATTACTTCAAACTGTCTCTCGACAATTCAACTAGGAATGTTGGAGATTTTAATTCGGTCAGATGATTCCAGCTATGACTGATTGAAATTTGGAGACCAACTGATCCCAACAATCGCACGCAATCATAGTATTAGTTGGAATCATCTGAAAAATGTAGATTCCGATTACTTCAAACTGTCGCTCGACAATACAACAAGGAAGGTTGGAGATTTTAATTCGATCGGATGATTCCAGCTATGACTGATTGAAGTTTAGAAAGCAACTGATCCCCACAATCACACGCAATCATAGTATTAGTTGGAATCATCTGGAAAATGTAGATTTCGATTACTTCAAACTGTCTCTCGACAATTCAACAAGGAATGTTGGAGATTTTAATTCGGTCGAATGATTCCAGCTATGACTGATTGAAATTTGGAGA
This sequence comes from Campoplex capitator, assembly GCA_037576405.1. Taxonomy (NCBI): domain Eukaryota; kingdom Metazoa; phylum Arthropoda; class Insecta; order Hymenoptera; family Ichneumonidae; genus Campoplex; species Campoplex capitator. Next base: position 1,576,314 of record JARBWI010000338.1, read on the forward strand.
CCAACTGATCCCAACAATCACACGCAATCATATAATTAGTTGGAATCATCTGGAAAATGTAGATTTTGATTACTTCAAACTGTCTCTCGACAATTCAACAAGGAATGTTGGAGATTTTAATTCGGTCGAATGATTCCAGCTATGACTGATTGAAATTTGAAGACCAACTGATCCCAACAATCGCACGCAATCATAGTATTAGTTGGAATCATCTGGAAAATGTAGATTTCGATTACTTCAAACTGTCGCTCGACAATACAACAAGGAATGTTGGAGATTTTAATTTGGTCGGATGATTCCAGCTATGACTGATTGAAGTTTGGAAAGCAACTGATCCCCACAATCACACGCAATCATAGTATTAGTTGGAATCATCTGGAAAATGTAGATTTCGATTACTTCAAACTGTCGCTCGACAATACAACAAGGAATGTTGGCGATTTCAATTTGGTCGGATGATTCCAGCTATGACTGATTGAAATTTGGAGACCAACTGATCCCAACAATCACACGCAATCATATAATTAGTTGGAATCATCTGGAAAATGTAGATTTTGATTACTTCAAACTGTCTCTCGACAATTCAACAAGGAATGTTGGAGATTTTAATTCGGTCGAATGATTCCAGCTATGACTGATTGAAATTTGAAGACCAACTGATCTCAACAATCGCACGCAATCATAGTATTAGTTGGAATCATCTGGAAAATGTAGATTTCGATTACTTCAAACTGTCGCTCGACAATACAACAAGGAATGTTGGAGATTTTAATTTGGTCGGATGATTCCAGCTATGACTGATTGAAGTTTGGAAAGCAACTGATCCCCACAATCACACGCAATCATAGTATTAGTTGGAATCATCTGGAAAATGTAGATTTCGATTACTTCAAACTGTCGCTCGACAATACAACAAGGAATGTTGGAGATTTTAATTTGGTCGGATGATTCCAGCTATGACTGATTGAAGTTTGGAAAGCAACTGATCCCCACAATCACACGCAATCATAGTATTAGTTGGAATCATCTGGAAAATGTAGATTTCGATTACTTCAAACTGTCGCTCGACAATACAACAAGGAATGTTGGCGATTTCAATTTGGTCGGATGATTCCAGCTATGACTGATTGAAATTTGGAGACCAACTGATCCCAACAATCACACGCAATCATATAATTAGTTGGAATCATCTGGAAAATGTAGATTTTGATTACTTCAAACTGTCTCTCGACAATTCAACAAGGAATGTTGGAGATTTTAATTCGGTCGAATGATTCCAGCTATGACTGATTGAAATTTGAAGACCAACTGATCCCAACAATCGCACGCAATCATAGTATTAGTTGGAATCATCTGGAAAATGTAGATTTCGATTACTTCAAACTGTCGCTCGACAATACAACAAGGAATGTTGGAGATTTTGATTTGGTCGGATGATTCCAGCTATGACTGATTGAAGTTTGGAAAGCAACTGATCCCCACAATCACACGCAATCATACTATTAGTTGGAATCATCTGGAAAATGTAGATTCCGATTACTTCGAACTGTCGCTCGACAATACAACAAGGAATGTTCGAGATTTTCAGTCGGTCGGATGATTCCAGCTATGACTGATCGAAGTTTGGAAAGCAACTGATGCCAACAATCACACGCAATCATATAATTATTCGGAATCATCTGGAAAATGTAGATTTCGATTACTTCAAACTGTCGCTCGACAATACAACAAGGAATGTTGGAGATTTTCATTTGGTCAGATGATTCCAGCTATAACTGATTGTAGTTTGGAGACCAACTGATCCCAACAATCGCACGCAATCATAGTATTAGTTGGAATCATCTGGAAAATGTAGATTTCAATTACTTCAAACTGTCGCTCGACAATGCATCAAGGAATTTTCGAGATTTTCGTTGAAAACAGAGTTTCGTTGACGTTAAACTATCGCTCGACAATGGAACGATGGATATAATCAGATTGAGGATTGGGAATAATTTCTAGAAAGATCCAAATGAATCCAAGTACCAATGTAGGTAAACTGGTTTCAGTGTGCTCGAAGTATGCGAAAGCCGATGCACTGAACATTGGATTCATTCGTTATGTGAATCATGTAGCATCGTGCTGTGGGACGGCGAGATTTTTCTGAATACGCGACGACTGATGATTCCAGCTATGACTGATTGAGATTCAGAAGCAAAACGATCCCTATAATCGCACGCAATCATATTATTCGTTGGATTCATCTGGAAAATGTAAAATGCGATTACTCCGAAATGGTAGGGTAGCATTTGAGCCTCGCCCGTTTTGCCGAAAAACCATTGCGGCGAGAAACATTTTCCAACAAAAATTTTTTTTTTTTTAACAAAAAATCTCACAATCAGTCCCAGGATTCTCTCAGAAGGAAACGTTTTTTTTCGGTTTCACCGCGAATAGCCCGTTCGATAGAGAATCGAACGAAACGCCTTTTTGGCCCATCGTGAAAAAAGATTTTTTAAATTTTTTCAATCGAAAAATGTCAGAGTCCCAGGTTCTCTCTGAAAAACACATTTGGTAATTATTTACAAGTGGTCCTTTTGCGAAAAATGGTCCCAAATTTTTTTTACGACGTGTGATATTGATAAAAAATGATATTACGATTAATTTTGAGAAGGGGGAAGGTAAAAAAAAAAAAAATTGTGTTAGTATGCAGTTTGGGGACTTGTTAACGTTTGTTTGACTTGTTCACGTTTGTCTTCTGTGGGTGATGGTTTGTTTGGGTGTGTGTCCTGGTAAGTGGGGGGGGGCGCAGCCCCTCCCCTTCCTTACGAAATTCCTTACGGAATTTCTGTACGATGAAAAAATGTAAACAAAGTTGTAAACGAATTTTGCATACAGAAGCATGATAGGTGTATGGAATTAGAGGATCGACAGAAATCATTCGCACATTTTATGAGCGAATACATCGCGGAATTCATGTTTCGCCGATATTACAGCAACCACACCAAGCGTCTTCATGCTTTTTTCACCGCCATGAATGATTTTTTCCAAAATGTTGACAACAATGATGATAGTGATGAGAGGGAGGCAGAGAAAGAGAGAGAAAATTAAAAAATATTTTTTTTTTTTACCTTCCCCCTCCCTACAATTGATTGTTCTATGGTTTGTTATTGATAAAAATGTTAAAAAAAAATGGGCCCGTTTTTCGCAAAAGGACCACTTGTAAATATTTACCACACATTTTTTCGGTCTCCCTACGAATAGCCCGTTCAAACCCAAACAACCGTCGGAACAAACCCGAACAAACCCAAACATTTTTTTCGGTCTCCCCACGAATAGCCCGTTCGATAGAGAATCGAACGAAACGCGTTTTTGGCCCATCCTGGCCGCAGTCGTGAGCCTCTATTGTTGTGGCGATAGTTCACTGACTCTAGTACTCTGTTGTTTGATTATTTCTTATCTCCTAGAAAATCCTCCTGGATTCAATAAAATCGTTAAAAAAATGAGTCGAGTAGTTTTCAGCGAAGATTTTTATTATTTTTTTATTTTAGTTTTTTGCATTTGTGATAAGGAGTTCCAACTCCGTCTTCCTTTTTCTTTTCTTCTCACGTGCAACCTCCCTGAACGGTTCGTCCACCTCTTTTGCACCGACCTCGTCATCTCCAGCTTCGTTCCCTCCTTCCTCCTGCTCGCTCCTGCCTGCTTCTACCTCGTCACTGTTAACGATTTAAAAAAAATGCAAATTTAATTGAAATTTTAGTTGAAAAAAAATTGATTTATAGCTCAATCGATCAAGCACTCTATAATTAGGCTGCAGTTTAATTTTGAGATCATGATGGGAGAAAACATCTGAACATGTTGCGGGAGTATTTACCCAATAGCTTGAACTTGACGCTCCGTCATTTCCAGCAGATCTGCCCTAGCTGCCAAACCAATTCCAAAGTATGAGTCACTGTAACAAACATTCGTTTCCAACTTATTCATGAAGAGAGAAATATTAATATCCCTTGCATATATATAACTCGTTGCATTCTATTTAAAAGTAGAGTTTCGAAAAAAGCTGAGCTACTATGATGGAGAATGTGAAGATGTTGAAGTTTTCATTCTTTGAAATAAACGAAATCGATTTTTTTCCAAAGTCCACGTGTCTTCTTTTTATTTCGCGAATAATTCGGGAAACAAATAAAAATGGTGGATACAAATTTTTGGATCGATCGAAAGTATGGAAAGTTGATTTCAAGGGGGTCGAATACTTACAAAATTTCAGCATCGCGTAGTATTGGGAGTGTTTTTTTTTTCAACAACGATGTGAAGGAAAGGCAAAATATTGAGAATCCACCAAGAGACGATTATTCTAGTGAAAAACTTATTTTCCCCGTTTATTTTCTTCATTCTGCACTCAAGAGGATGCAGCAATCCCTTCAAATTTTCGAAATGAAAATTCTCCGGTTTCGTTTGACTAATCAAAAAAGACCCTGTCAGCGGACGCGGAAAAATGGCAAAAATACGCTGACAGGGCCTTTTTTTCATCGATCGAACCGTGTCGAAGATATTCAATTTCGAAAGCGACACCTCCATCACCTTAAGGAATTAGCAGCAGTCGCTTTCTCGCTATGTGAGTGCGAGAGAGACAGCTGCAATTTTCGAAATTGAAGTTTTTCGATACGATTTCAGCAATTTAAAAAAGCCCCTGTCAGCGGATTTTTGCCATCGTCCCGCGTCCGCTGACGGAGTGTCTTTCTGATTAGTCAAGCGACGATGGAGAATTTTCTTTTCGAAAATTCGAGGTGACTGCTCGTCAACCTTTAAAAAACATGATTGCGTTCGATTTCTTTCTGGAAAGTTTTTCGTGTCTAAACTAAAATATTTAAGAGATGTTCAGTAATTTATTGAGAATTTTCGAGCTGATAAAATGGTCACAATGCGGGTTCAAAAATGGACTGGGTATAATCAACCCAGTGTGACCACCGAGATCAGTCACAGAAGTATGACTTCGAAGGGTTAAAATCGACTTTCTATACTTTCGATCGATCCCAAAATTTGCATCCACGATTTATATTTGTTTCTCGAATTATTCGCGAAATAAAAAACAAATTGAAATTTGCAAATTGCTTCCTCGAGATGCTCAAGATGCACGATGCTCAAAGCTTCCTCTGAGAGGAAGCCTATATTTTAAATTTTGGCTACATTTTTGATTTTGGCTTCTTCATAGAGGAAACTTCGAGCATCGTGCATCTTGAGCATCGTGAGGAAGCAATTTGCAAATTTCAATTTGCAGCGTTTTTTTTTGTGCATTTAAAGAATAAAATTTCGACAACTTTTCTAAAATAAAAAAGGAAGTAAAGATTTAGTCACAATATTTTACAACATTTTCAAAAATTCAAGCGTTTTAACGATTTTTGGAAAAACTGAGATTTTCGTAAAACTCGAAAACCCATAAAATTTCAACTATTCACCCGATTATTCCCAAATTCGATACCAACCTTCTTATGATGATGCTCTATTCATGAAAAAATTAATAATGAATCTTGGAATTTGCAGAAGTTGGAACGATTTTGTCATTTTTTTTTAAATTTCAAAATGCCCTAGAATATGTCGTTTCTTAAATCAATTCCGACAAAATTCCAGCAAATGAAGAGCTGGTGTAGATTAACATCTGTGCATAAGTTATAAACGTTTGAATTTTACATTGCGAGAACACACACACACACACACACACACACACACACACGCTCACACATCACATTTTTTCTAGATATGATTTTTCGACTTTTTGGGGCATTTTAAGCACATTGAAATTGAAAACTGGAAGAAGAAAAAAAATTTCACTGTCACCGCTTTCTCTATGAGGAAACGAAAGGACACGTGGACTTTGAAAAAAAAATTGATTTCGTCCGTTTTCAACGATAGAAACTTCAGAATCGTCAAACATTTTTACATAAGTTCATTTACTTACTATTCACAGTCTTCTCTCCGAACCGTCTGTATTTTTTTTTTGCGTGCGAAATTTTCCAATAACGACCGATTATTATCGACGAATTTGCGATAATAATCGCGCCTGGTCATGTTTCGAGTTTGCTTTTTTTTGTATATTTTCGCCAGCAATCCGTCAACGTCTCGCAGGCTGATTCCCTTCATTCCCTTGGCGTTGTCCTCGTTTCGGTCGAAAATTTCGACGAGTTCGACGATGAGACGGCCGAGAATCTCCGGCACATTGGCAATATTTTTTTCGTATTTCGTGATCTCTCCGCGGATGTATCCCGTCATTTTCCCGAGCAAAATGTCAATTGAAGAAAACGGAAAATCTGTTTACAACACATTCATTTGTCTTTTCCCATGAGCAACCTGAAATCATCTATAATGCTGAAGTTCGTTACAATTCAAAGCCGTGAAAAGATTAAAATGAAACCACTACAGCTAAAGTGATATATTATGATAGTGCTTCCGTTTTAATCATTTCGTAGCTTTTCATTTTGATGAGGATTACACAGCGTTACAGATGATTTTTTGTTGCCCATGGGAAAAAACAACTCAACACGAGGATGTGTTGTGAACACATTTTTCGCTTTCTTCAAAGATCATTTACCATAAAAAATTACAGAGAGAATTCGCGGCGAGGTCACAAAATACAAAAAAGAAAAAAAATATTGCCAATAGACCGGAAATTTTCGGAGCCCCATTTTGGAATTCATTCAGATGCGTCGAGCTGTGAGCCGGTGAGATTTTTCTGAATACGTGACGACAGATGATTCCAGCTATTACCGACTAAATTTTAAAGACAAACTGATCCAAATAATTGCACGCAATCATTTTCTTTCGTGGATTCATCTGGAAAATGTTTAATTCGAATATTTCACACTGTCGCTCGAGAAAGCAACAATGAATGTAATAAAATCCGGAATCGATGCGAGTTTTCATAAAGCCACAAATGAATACAAACGAGGGTAAACTGGTTGTAGTGTGCTTGAAGTGTGCGATAGCTAATGCGAACCAAGTAGCATCAAGCTGCGTAACGGTGAAATTTTTCTGAAAACGCGTCCACAGATGATTCCAGCTATTACCTACTAAATTTTGAAGACAAACCGATCCAAATAATCGCACGTAATGATATTATTCGTTGGAATCATCTCGAAAATGTAGAATTCGATTCCTTTAAACTGTCGCTCGACAATGCAACAATGAATATAATCAGATTCCGAATTGGGGATAATTTTTAGAAAATCCAAATGAATCCAAGTACCAACACAGGTAAACCGGTTTTAATGTGCTCGATGTGTGCGAACGCCATCGCGCTGAACATTGGATTCACTTGGTTTACGTGGCAAATCTGGTTGTATCATCTACGAGACTAATTTTTGTTAAGGACTCTAAAAGTATCGTTTCAATATGAAAATATTCCGTGTATAATTTCAGCCTATTTATTGACCACTTCCCAGTGCAACATTATTTTGTTTATCACCACTCATCATATTCATTTTATCATAATTATTCCGGAGCGAGATGTGTTTATTTTTTCAATTTCGAATTCATCGTTCTCGTCGTTCCCACCATTTTGGATGCCTGCCTTCAAGTTGCAGTTGCGATGCCTAAGCGCTGTCATTCTTTCAGTAGGTTAAATCACCTCACGGGTTAGGAACGACTCGTGACACATCAGTCTGAAATTTGGTTGAAATACGAACGATGATGGCAACTTCACAGAGTGCCTGTACTGAAGCACGTCCAGGCATTAACTGAAGGCACTGTACTTGTCCACGTTTTTTTCCCCGTGAGGGGATTTTTGCGATTTACTTATTCACATTACAAAAAAGGTTCCACTGCGAAACTTCTTATCGGAATTACTTCAGCAGGTTTTATTAGTTTTTAATCAAAAGTGGCTGGCGGAAGGAAAAGTGATTCTCAAATGACAGTTGAATCTGGCTTACTAGATTTATTAGAAGATGGGGACATTGTTTTGGCTGACAAAGATTTTCCAGAAATTCGAAGAATCATTAATCAAACTGGTAAAAAAGTTGTACTTGTTATGCCGCCATTTTTAGAAAAAATATCTGAATTTACCAAAGAAGAAACTGAACAAACTTACAAAATAGCACGTGTTCGTGTTCATGTTGAAAGAATCATGCAACGATTAAGAACTTACCAGATTTTGAACAAGATACCCGAAAATTTGTTTAGTTGCATTGACGATATAATACATGTGTGTTGTGTTTTAGTAAATCTACAGCCTCCGATAATTTCGGATAAAAATACAGATAAAAAGTAATAGCACGTGTCGAAAAATGTTTATAAATGTGTAAATAAAATATTTTCCATATATTTTTATATTCTTTATTTTTTTTTGGTCATTTTTCCTTATGATGGAAATAACAAATAGATCGTTTCACATTTTGTTGACAATATTTACTGCAGTAAATTGACAGAATGGTTTTTCTTTCGTAATACTCGATATGTTGTAATGGGCTTTGTGTTTCGTTTTTTTCGTGTGTAATGCCGGTTAATAATTTTGAAAATAAAAATTCTCACTTTTTATAATGACTGCTTTCAAAAACTGTTCATTGAGATGAACTGGAAAGCAGAAACTGCCATTTTTAACTGGTGAATATATGAATAAATCACAAACACTTGAACCAGAAATGTACATCTGAATTGCGTGTAATACAGCGCACTCTCTTTAAGATGTACTTCACCACCTCGAAATTTCAAGTAATTGACATTGCACTTTTTCGAATCAAAGTCAACAATTGGTTGTTTTGCACAACTGCTGGGACATTTGAACTCTACGATTTTAAAAACCGAATTGTTACAAAGGACTACACCATCAAGACTAGCACACAGCCATGGCTGCCTCTCACTTACAAAAAGCCTAACTTTTTTAACTTCTGTACGATATATCTTTTGATACTCTTTCGCAGCTTCTGACTCGTAATTCCTCCCATATCGAGTAGAAGCTGTATCAAAATTTTTCGGATAAAGCATTTCCGAGACTAGTGACTCCGCAGGTTTCTTAATCCTGCTTTTTATAGCGTGAGCATTCTTACTCGCAGCCACTCTTTAACTTCTAGCTTCGAACCACTTTTTGTCTTTTGATTGCTCCACCGTATCACAGCATAATTGTAAAATTTCTTCTTTCGACATAACAATACTTTTGTATAAAATTCTTCTTTTACTATTTGAGAATTTGTGTGCACTGGCATGCTGTCACGAGAAACGAAGAAAGAATTCACACACGATTGACATTCGTCTTTCTGTAGAAACACGTCAACTTTCGTTAACATTGATTCCATCAAATTTTTGATTGCCTGGTCGTTCTTATCCGAGTTAGATTCTGAAATGTGTACGTCAGATGGTTGACATTCCACATTCTCTTGTGATGGGAACATTTCAAAAAAATATTTTCCTTTGCAGTACTTTACTTTGGAAAATTGCCGAGCTATTGGCTTCCCCCACTGCTGCTCATAATCCGTTTTCGACAAACTCGCGTCATTGTTCACGTGATGGATCAAAGCTGCGACGTGTTTACATTTTCCACTTTTATTGTAAACACAATTACATGTAACGTTAGTAATTTTGCGGCTAACGTCAATCTGTAAAAACGTATTTCCCAATGACATCTATTTTGTATAATCATGAGTAATATTGTTACACGTCGTGGTGTAACGCATGCATGAGAGATAGAAAACGCAAGTTAAATTAAGAAATACTAGCATAATGAAAAGTAATAAAATAATTAGCGCAATGAATATAATTTTAAACGCAAGCGGCGAGAATTGAAAGGCAAGTAAGCGGTAGTGAAGCAGCGAAAAACCGAAAATAAGAACGATGTGGAAAAGAAAGCAACGGTGATGAAAAACGTCGTGCATTCGGCGAGATTTGGAATTTGTACGAAGCGGATAGGTTCGAGAAGAGAGAGTTGAAGATACGCAGGCCGATGTGAAGAACAAAGCGGAGATGTACGAGAAGAGTCGTTTGCACGACTAGCGAGTAGTTTGTGTCAGCGTTTTTAGGATTGGGGACCGTTTATCGAGCCTTGAGATTGCGAGTGGGCTTTGCAGCTACCGGACCCGAATCTCTGTGATGACTCGATAGCACGGTTGGGAAGAGGAAGGTTGGGTGGAGAGATTTTTGCTACGTAAGTCTTGAGAATGACTGTTCCGATGATTGTTTGCGAGTCTTGAGAAAGACTGTTTCGATGATCCGAGTTTCTTAGCTCTCGTCTTCCTTCGTGGTCTGGAGATCCGTGTAGGCAAGAAATGGCGATAGAAGAAGGCAGCAAGTAAAGAAAAATAAGTTTAAAATCGAAGTTTTATTCTGGATGAGATGTACAGCTGTGGGCTCGGTTCCCAGGAGGCCCCTGCTTGGCGCGCTCTCCGTAAAAGAATGATCTTGAACTCTGCGGGGGGCCTCTACTTCTAGCCGGCCAGTCGCGCAGGATTGGCCGGTGGTCGCGTGGTGGGGGAACGGCTTAGCGCCTCGCTTCTGATTGATGCACGAGTCAATTTGTCCCTACTCTGGGACTCTACTGCACAGAAGTATATGCGGTGAAGGAGTTCGCAAGAGATATTTGAGTTTTATTGTATAATAAATGTGTGTTAATTTTTTATAGCGGGCGAGGTAGAAAATTCGATGTTATCGTCTACTATAGGCGAGTGGAGCGCGCGTATAACAATATATATGTAAGAAATTAATTCAAACCCCACGTTTAGCTTTGTCCTGTATGGCTCAGCCATTACAGAAACTTGTCTCAATATTTGAGCTTGTATGAGGTAGCTCTGTCTATTTTTGCGAAACTCTTCAACATTGTAAACATGATTCGGTTTGACTAGCTCTTTGCCCTTTGGTACCGTTTCAGGTTGGAATATAATATCATGTTTTATTTTTTCAAATCCAGTTTTTACGACTATATCCATTTTTTGTCAAGTAAATACCCTTTTTAACTGAAAAAAAGGAGCAATACACATATTTACAAATATTTTATTTTCTTATAACCGCTGTGATTATACTGTATAAGATATCATATTTTCAATTCAATAGATTAGTTATTCTGAATTTTTATTATAAATTTTCCAACGGCTATTTATGTAATTCATTTTGTTTCAATATAAATATGTCATTCATATTCATCGACTATACCCATGAATAACCTCAAATGCATCGTACAACTGTCAAACATATGTATTAATTATAGGACACTTACTTGTTTTTTTTCAAGGATGATTTTTGAATAATAGCTGCTTATAACTACATGTAAGTTGTTTTGAAAAAAAGCCATTTGATTAAATCAACTTCACTTCTAATAAAATTTTCCAATAGATCACAGCTAAGTTTTCTTGGTTTTTCGCGTTTTTTAGCTACTAGAGGTCGCCACCGCTGACTTGCAGGGAGCGAATACACACAATAAATAAATGCGTGCCCCAATACTACCCGAAAAACAATACGACTATATACCTTAATAGAACCATTATCAAACTACAAAAACATAAAACCAAACTTCTCACCGCCTTAAACAAGAGCAGAAGATTAGATCCACACTCAATTTCACCTTTATCCAGAACACTGCAATCACTTCTCAACAATATCAAAAAGCTCATTAAAGAACAATTTCAACTCAACATAGAAAAATACTGGAAAAAAATGTATTCACCAATGGGACCATTGGGACCCAGACAATTTCTTCCCAAAAATGAACACCTTTTTCAGACCAAAAACACAAAATCAACTACACGCAATGCACATCAATATCAACAGCAACCTAACACAAAAAGCAAACATAGATACCACCGAACTACCAATAGACAACAATAAACACATCATCACAGACCCAATTGACATTTTAAATATCATCGGAGCACATTACGAAACAATAAATGCAACCAGGACACTCAATTACGCCAAATAATAGAAACTAAAGTCAACGCATTCAATACTGAAACTACCAACGATAGACTCAACGGCACGACACTCATAACTTTCTCCGACAACAACAAAGCACATACTCCAACTTTAACGAACGAATACAGTAATTACTTCACAACTATCCCATTCATGAAAAACACACTCAAAAAATTACCAAATAAATCATCCACTGGACCAGTCAACATACCACCTATCATTTTCAAACACCTACCCAACAGTATCATTGATGACTACACAATTATATTTAATAACGCACTGAACCATCAAAACTATCCGTATTAAACAACCCGAAAGGATAGACGTAGCACGCTTTACGTTTAATAATTTAGAACAATGTATGAGTATGTATAAGAGTGCGAATGCGTTTCGTGGCGAGTTCTCGAACAGCTAACTCCGCAACACCAAGAAGCAGCGCCGATTGAGACGAGTGGCGTGAAGCCGAAGCAACGAGATAGCGTCAAGCAACAGGGAGAAATGCCTCAACCCACGACGTTTCGTCCCGCGAGCTCTGACTGAATTGTCCCGACGACGATATAAAGCAAGATATATATTCTGCTAACAAAAAGACACACAAAAACACCAGGGTAGGAGAATCAAGTCGTAGTGCAAATAGTTATGTTTATTTAAGTAAATAAATAAATAATTATTATCGTGTTTCTTTCTTTTCTCTTTTTTTTTACATTTGAATCCGTTCACACATAGGTATATACAGTATAATAAAACACATTCATGCTTCACACCGCGAAAGAGAGAATTAAACAAACATTTAAAGCAATGAAATAAATAAGAAGCAAAACAGAAAAAACAAATGTCGTGCCGAATAGGTCTCGAATACACGCACACCACTCAAATTACACGTATATAGGAAAAGACAACCCAGAAATACAAAAGCAAAACAAAAAACAAAAGTAATACAGACAATAAGGGTTTGTGAGGTTGCGCAAATTAAATAACAGAATAGAAAAAAGCTTATCAAGCATTAAAGCGAGTTAGTGGTCGGGGGGGGGGGGCTGGAAGAGCCGAATAGCGCTTGAAATAACACTAATGTGGAGGGGCGCGTCTGACCCTTCGGAGGTACCCTCGCTAGTTCCTCCCTGACGTTCTCGTATAGCCCCTCGAACTCTGGATCGTACGCGGGGCTCTCCCCGCCGTCGAACCCCCTGCGGAGTGTCTGCGGGGTGGAGGGAGGCGTTCGGACGTAGGATTCTGGGATGGAACTTCCCTGCTTTGGAGACCGCGGATCGGAAGGGGACTCGAAAGGTTCGAGGGATTTCCCGGGTGTGGGAGGGGGGGAGGAGAGGTTGGTCGGGGTGCGAGGAGGAGACCACGCGAATAAATTAATCGGCGAGAGGAGGACCGGTGGCGCCGGCCAATTATTGGGAGGAGGAGTCGCGTTACGCGTAGGGGAGGGAGGGGGCCACAGAGCCCGATTAAAAACTTCTAACTCCAGGGGACGAGCGAGGGGGCGGAGATGGAGTTTCCCTCCCGTTAATCGCGGGTCTACCTGGAGGATATTTTTCGTCTTATTAGCGCGTAAAGCCGCTAGTTTTTCCTTGCGGCGGAGGTAGGACGGGTTTTGCGGATTATGCGGCATTTTTTATTAGCAACCTGAAAGCGAAAGAAGCCGCGATTACTTAAAAGAGCCACATTGGAAAGATTGATTGACTCGATTAAAGATGTCATTAATTAAAATGATTTAAATAGATACCCCAAGAGAGAGTAAGAAAGTAAAAGAAAAAGGCAAAAAGAAAATTAATCCATTAACGTTAAGCGCCACACACATGCATTAAGGTATTTTAATTTGAGATGAACTTGTTAATAATTGATACGTGAAGAATAATAAAATCATAAGGAGGGGCGGGCAAGATTCCCTCAGAGGAAACGCGTTCTCTCTGAGAGCTCTCTAGCACACAGAGCAATGCTCGTATGTATGCAGTGCACTTGGTCAGTGCCTCACCTGTTACCGGTGAGATCGAGAGCTTCTTACCACGTTTGACGTGCCAGAAGAATCTGAGCTCCCGCGGCCTAAACCGCCCGTATTTATACCCAAATTTTAACACGGGAGGATAGGGCTGGTAGGGGCTTTCGGGATGCGAGCGTATTTTCCTGGAATTTTGCACTTCAGTGCAAAACTCGCTCGCATTTCAAATTCCGGGAAGGTACGTGCCGAAGCGCGCAAGAGGTTATGTCGGTATTTTTTGTCAATTGTTATTCGAAGGCTTTGTTTATAATCGAATTTAAGAACTGTTTTTTGATTAAAAAAAACACCGACATAACCTTTTTGATTGAAGGAAGTTTACAGCCAAATGAATCCTCAATTGGATCACCAATAATATTGCTTAGCTTATCCATGATTAACCTGAAAATGAAATTTACATAAAATACACCTTATCAGAATTAAAAAATATAAAACATTTACTAATAACCAAGTAATACCTACAATTCGTCAAAACAATGCTCTTACTGTATGGAAATATCAACAAAATTAACTAACCTTTTACTCTCAAAGCCATCTAGTGGTGAATTCCCAAATGACAATGCCAAAATCAGTGCATTAAGGAAGTTCAAGCAATATGTATAGGATACCATATGAAAAATACAATAGATTCGATTATTACAGATTAATGAATTGAAAAGTTGCGTGAATCTTCTTGAACAGGGCTTAATTATGTGTGAAAAATTTAGAGAGGTTTCACCGTTTGGTAATCAAGATATTCGTTGTTGAAAATGACAAGATTAACATGGGCTCTTACGGGAGCTTTCGAAAAATTGCGAACTTCGACAATGAATATCTCACTGTTGAGACGGTGAATCATTGGCATATTCCGCCAGAAGTTTGATAATGTCTTAAGCTTTCTGTTTACAAAATTTTATTATGCAAAGTTGGAAAATAATTTTACCATAAGATTCGCTTGAACTTCCTTAATATTTCTTCATATCATGTTGAAGCTCTTCGAGGTCATACTATCCATGTTCTGTTTTCGCATTTTTGGAGCTCCAAAATATACATTTGATTCGTTTTAAGACCTTTGAACTCGACAATCTGAGAGTTATTTGGAAAAAAAACTTGTATTGACAAGTGTCTAATGACCTTTTTTGTAGAGCGTTCAATTCTCTACAAAAATATGCCAAAAATTTTACAGTACGACTTATCGTTCGTGAGTTACAAAAATCAGAAGGAAAAAAAGTGATTGTCCCTGTGTTATCCTTATGGAAAATCGACAAGAGCGATGCGCACTAACTTAATATTAATATTAAGCGCTCAAATTTTAACTGGTCTTTTTTGGCACCTAAACGAAACTTTTGAGCTTGGTTCTGATGGAAAAAAAAAGTTTTTTTTTAATCACCCTAATATACACTGCCGGCCAAACGTATGAGAACATCAATCGTAATTTCGAGTCGCGCTAAAAGTTCGATTACTCTGTCAAAAAATCAGATATTCCGATTTTGCGAACGGGGTTTCGAAGGGGACATATTCCGCTATTGTTTTGGGTTTTTTAATTATTTTTTCGATGTTTTTTGGACCCAGTACACATTTTTGAACGTAGTCATTTTTCGCCGTTTTTTTTAGTTGTTCAAAATTGGACCAACCACTTGTGAAAATTTTTTTTCATGGAAAACTTGAAACGGGGAGGACAAGCTTCAATTTTTTTTTTATAAAGTTCTATGCAATTCTTTCCCCATAAATATGTCACCTGTGTAAAAAAGACCATTTTCTCAAAATGTTGTGTAACAAGAAAAACTATAAGGTTTTAATGGAATCAGCAAGAGTGTGAAAAGTCGCATCCGGTCATGTTGGATTAAGTGAACTTTTTTCAGAATGTTTGTGCAAGATTTTTTTTTTCTATGGATTCTGGTCGAAACTTGGAGGTGTGGCTTAACTCGATAACCATGAGGTTTGCGTCAAAATATCAAGATAGGAAACATTTTTACTTTTCAGTTTTCTTTTTGCTTCATTTGAAAAAAAAAAAATTTTAACCTTTTTTGATTTGATCGGGCTTTGTAGTATCCTGAGAAATATTGGACCTCAGAAACTGTATCAAGGGGGGAAAAAATGAATAAATGATTATCAGCAGACAACAAGATTCTCAGATTTTTTCTCCATTTTTCGCCACATCGAAAAAGTATTTTTCTCGATATTTCACCGCAAGCCGAACAATGGTAGAGCAAAATATCACTCGAGCTACTTTCTAGGGCATTAATAATTAACAACAATTACAATTTTTTCCCCTATTGATACTGTTTCTGAAGCCTAATAGTTCGCAAGAAGAAAAAATTTCAGCAAA
This sequence comes from Campoplex capitator, assembly GCA_037576405.1. Lineage (NCBI taxonomy): Eukaryota > Metazoa > Arthropoda > Insecta > Hymenoptera > Ichneumonidae > Campoplex > Campoplex capitator. The sequence continues at coordinate 1,592,486 of JARBWI010000338.1, forward strand.
AAAAAAGTAGGAAAGTAAAAAAGTTACCTATCTTCATATTTTACCTCAAGCCCTATGGTTCTCAAGTTGAACCAGCGCTCCAATCACTATTTTGACCAGAAATAATACATAAAAAGAAATCTAGCGCAAAAATTCTAGTCTACCCAGTATGGCCGCATGCAACTTTTTACCCTCTTACCGATTTCATCAAAACCCTGTAGATTTCTTGTTACACAGCATTATGTGAAAATGGTCTTTTTACCCAAAAGTGGCATACTTTCTTCTTCATTTTAATTTCGATATATTTATGTCTGGGATCCAGTGCTCACCGTCTTTTACCAGTCGACACTTTTTTCTGTTATATTACTTCACAAAACAGTTCTTTTTTTTTACTATAATTCTTTTTTCATTTCATGTAGCAAATTGATATAACTCTTACAAAACCGACTTAGCAGTTTTATCCATCAATAATAGAAGCAATAACTGTTTAGGAATGTAATTTTTTTGTCATATGAGGAAGGTCATTTAATTAAAAAGAAAAATCTGAAAAATAATTGTCACTGATCAAGATTTTTCCTACTCCTGTAGCAAAGTTGGTAATTATCGGCGTTTTTCAAAAAGAAGTGAAATCAATCGGAAAAAACTTTGAAAAAGTAAAAAAAGAACGCCAAGTATTAAAAGATCGCGACCTTAATCATAAAGTAACCATTCTACATTTTTTTTGTTATTACATTTAAATCAACTTCCGAATATTCTTGAAAAAAAAAAAAATATGAAATCATTCCAACATAGCCAAGAATGGTGAATGGGTGCATGAACTCATGTACATCTTGAACGGTACCTGCTGAAGGTTAAAAAGAAAACGAAAAAACGATTAAATAGAAAAGCGCAAATTCGCGTACAAATGCACGGATTGTATCTACACGCATGTACCACACAAATTCACTGCAAATATTACACATAAACTTGGCGTGCATGATTTTGAAATGTAAGCTCGGCGAAGGAACGCTCAATCCATCTGTACATTGAGCGAATTCAAATATTCGTCCACCCATGATTTTTCTTTTACTCGTCTGTTCGATTATTCGTTCGTCGAAACCATTCATGAAGCCTATTAAGAGACTCGGTAGAGTCTCGGGACAAGTACATTGACAGCCCTGTCGTCTGCTGGCCCGAGTTCGCCGAGACTATACTTTCTCTGAATAAACCGATTCGCAGTGGTGGGGGTAAAATTGGCATGTCATTTTATTGAATTACGAAGCTCAGAAGCAATTGAGGAACTTAAAAATTGAACGTCAAGCTAATTAAGAAATTCTCTTTCGATTGCGCCCGAAATCAGCATGATCGGTCGCGTAATTGCTGAGAAAAAACTTTGCACGGGCTCAAGATTATGCAAAAGTTACTAACACATAAAAGATTTGACGTGTCTGTATACAACAACATCAAAGGCCTCTTGTCGCCAGCTATAACCCATTTTCATCAAAGTCAGTCTCCAGTGACAGCTGCAGAAAGAGCAATGACTACTACGTTCACACGGAACTCTTATTCCGGATTAATTAATCGGGTTTATTATACCCGATATATATATACACACCACATTATAACCAAATCGGAATAAGAGTGCCGTGTAAGCGTAGTGTATGACGTCTACGAAACGGTTATTAACAGAGTTTTGACAGAATCAAGTGCAGGACGTCCAAAAAATTTCGATTAATGGATTTAATAAAAATATTCAACGGAGATTCTGAGTGAAGTTCTGTAATGATAAAGTGCGAGATTAGCGAGTAAATTGGATAAATTGTTAAAAAAAAAATGATCTCAGAATAAACTTTTGAACAGACTGGTAAGCATTTTTTTCGTGATCCTGAGTATTCAAATCTCACAGTAAACATATTCATTCACAAAATATAAAAATGTAAAATAAAATCAAAAGTTATGTGTTATATTCACAAGCTAAAAGTGCGGATTGTTATTATATACAGTTTCTATGAACCAAAATATTTGAAAATTTTAGAAAAAAGAAGTGATATCAAATCGCAAAAATCCCCTCACGGGAAAAAAACGTGGACAAGTACATTGGTGGTCCCTCGTTTCCCTATGATATTGAAAAAAAATCAAAAACGTCGCATAGAAGAATACAAAAAAAGTTACAAAATAAGTTAAGATCTGTTGAAATATACGTGGCCAAATACGGGAAGCTTTACTGCGTTTCAATAAATTTTCAAATACGGTTTGATGTTGATAGAAAAAATAATAAAGTTCGGAAATTCAACTATGTCACCAACCAAATTGCAAACGTAAAAAAATTAGATTGTAAAAAAATTCTGAACGAAGTACTTGGCAAGGATTTTTCCATGAAATTAGCGTAATGTATAGATCATGATCACGAACTCGCCAAGTACTTCGTTCAGAATTTTTTTACAATCTAATTTTTTTACGTTTGCAATTTGGTTGGTGACATAGTTGAATTTCCGAACTTCATTATTTTTTCTATCAACATCAAACCGTATTTGAAAATTTATTGAAACGCAGTAAAGCTTCCCGTATTTGGCCACGTATATTTCAACAGATCTTAACTTATTTTGTAACTTTTTGTATATTCTTCTAAGCGGCGTTTTGGATTTTTTTTAATGTCATAGGGAAACAAGGGACCACCAATGTACTTGTCCACGTTTTTTCCCCGTGAGGGGATTTTCGCGTTTTCTAATCGTCCGTCCATACGTTCAAAAAATGAGAGTACGGTCGAACAGTTAGATATTTAGACGGTTAGCTTTTTTCATTTCTTTTATTTATACGATCTAACTCTTCATCGATCCTATCCATTCATTGTTTCATCGATTCAATCATCCGATTTGTTCATTGATATAAACCGTTTAACTATCATCTATTCACCCATTTCATTCATCCATCTTTTCAGTTCATCTCATTTGATTATCCATTCGTCTTTTCGTGTATTTCATCTATACGTACTAGTCATTTATTTAGATCATCAAATTATCAAGTGGAACTCTCGCGTTTTATCCAGGGATCAGACTTATTTTACTATTGATAAAAGAACTGCTTAAGTATCGAATTGGATAGCATACATATTTCATTAACTGTGTCTTCCCGAGCTCACATTTTAAAACTATGCACGCCAAGTTTATGTGTAATATTTGCAGTGAATTTGTGTGGTACATGCGTGTAGATACAATCCGTGCATTTGTACGCGTATTTGCGCTATTCCATTTAATCGTTTTTTCGTTTTCTTTTTAACCTTCAGCAGGTACCGTTCAAGATGTACATGAGTTCATGCATCCATTCACCATTCTTGGCTATGTTGGAATGATTTCATATATTTTTTTTTTTTTTCAAGAATATTCGGAAGTTAATTTAAATGTAATAACAAAAAAATGTAGAATGGTTACTGTATGATTAAGGTCGCGATCTTAAGCTTTTACTTAATTAATTATAGGTAGGAGAAAGGTGCTTCGGCCACCCCCAACAGGATCACCGCATCAGTTAAGTATATATGGGGCATTCCACGCCAAATCGACCACTTTAAAACCCGACCCCCTTCGATTTTGCTGATTTTTTTTTATCTGTTTCTACCCCATTAAAGACAGTTCTCAGAATTTTTTCGAATTTTTTAACCCAACCAAAAAATAGTTATGAATTTAAAAAAAAAAGGCTTTTTTTTTAATGAACTTTATTATCAAAAATTGACTTATCGGAACAACTTTTTTTTTGAAAATTTTTGTTTTCAAATGTACTTTCCAAAAAAAAAAAAATAGAAAAAAATTGTTTTAAGTTATCTTCATTGTTTTTTTTTTTCATTTTTGGGAAAAACCAAAAATTTTTCGATGATTACCATTTTCGATTTTTTTCATTTTTTTAATCAAAATCTTTGACACTTTTTACTCATTCTCGAATTTTTGTAGAATAGTGTTCTATCGATTTCTATTTTTTTTTTTAATTGAAAAAAAAAAATTTCCAATCTAGCTTAATCCTTATAACACTATTCTGGAAATTATTGGGGATATTGAAAGAACCTTAGAGTTCAAAAGAAAAAAAAATCTATATAAAAAAAAGTAGTAATCATCGAAAAAATTTTTGATTTTTTTCGAAAAAATAAGAAAAAAATTAAAGATAATTCTGAATCATTTTTTCCTGGAAACTGCATTTGAAAACAAAAAATATCAATAGATTGGTAGATAATCGTTTTCGTTATCTTTACTGAGAGATTCAAGCAAGTCAGTTCTTTGACTTCCATTTTCCAAAGAAAAATTGTACAGCTCGTCACTTTTGCTGTCTTTTCTATCGATATTGTGATCATCAAAATCAGCTTCGACGTCGTCTTCAATATTGATGTTGTCATGAGTAATCAAAATATTATCATCAAAATATTATCAATATTTTAATCATCGTCCTCAATATCACTATTTTTATCATCGGTGGTTTCGAGTTGCTTTGCGTCCGAATAAACTCGTTTTTTTACAATCAATGCATAAGAAATAAGTACCGCATATGTCCAATTTTTCTAGAATAAAAGCATTTGCTTGTTGTAAACTTCTTTCTTTTGAATGAATTTTTAGGTTAAACGTGTTTAAGCAATGGTCAAATCGTGGATTTTTTTTCCATATTGTATGAGTATTATATTTAATTATAAAAAGCACAGTGATTAAACAATAACACAAACTTTTTCATCATAACAATCACTGAATAATCGATATTTGACGTAAAAAGCCTGTTCACCAAAAAGAAGAAGGGATGTTTTTAGGTAAAAAGCATCTTAATCACTACTTTTTAACTTTCTACTCTAAAAAGTGACAAAAAATTGACCAAAAAGCAACGTTTTTTTTCATTCTTTTGTTTTGGAATGTAATTTCCAAGAAAAAATGATTCAGAATTATCTTCTATTTTTTTCTCATTTTTTCGAAAAAAATCAAAAATTTTTTCGATGATTACTACTTTTTTTTTATAGATTTTTTTTTTCTCTTGAACTCTAAGGTCCTTTCAATATCCCCATCAATTTCCAGAATAGTGTTATAAGGATTAAGCTTAATTGAAATTTTTTTTTTCTCAATTAAAAAAAAAATAGAAATCGAAAGAACACCATTCTACAAAAATTCGAGAATGAGTAAAAAGTGTCAAAGTTTTTGATTTAAAAAAATGAAAAAAATCGGAAATGGTAATCATCGAAAATTTTTTGGTTTTTCCCAAAAATGAAAAAAAAACAATGAAGATAACTTAAAACAATTTTTTTCTATTTTTATTTGAAAAGTACATTTAAAAACAAAAATAAAAAATAAAAAGTTGTTCCGGTAAGTCAATTTTTGATAAAGTTATAGCTCATTAAAAAAAAAACTTTTTTTTTTTGAAAAATTCATAATTATTTTATGGTTGGGTGAAAAAATTCGAAAAAAATCCGAGAACCGTCTTTAATAGAGTAGAAACAGATTTAAAAAAAATCAGCGAAATCGAAGGGGGTCGGGTTTCAAAGTGGTCGATTTGGCGTGGAATGCCCCATATATAATATATACATATAATGTAACGGGACAGCCTTATACCCTATCACGATTTCTGGTTTCACAGAAATCCTGACAGAGGGCGACGGACTGAGCGCTTTCGCGTCAGCGGAGCATCACCCGTACGCCTATAAGGCTCCTTCACTTTTCCATTCTCCTCCTCCTTATTCCTACCCACAAATTATACTCAAACAAATAATGGAGGCAATTGTGGAGCACTGATATCCCCGATCGAGGAAAATACGTTTCTCATACAATAAAGTACAGTGGCGCAATAGCGAGGATTCGCCCGATTGCGTCACGAGAAGCGCTCTTAGAGCACTGGTTGCTCATGATCCGGACGAGAGTAGTCGTTCTTGCTTTCCGAGTCGAGTTATCTCCTCGACGGGCAAGACGGGGAAATCTGAAGGTGACTCTTACTCCTAGCTTAGCTCCTAGCTCTTAGACCTCGCCGGTCAGTGCACGAACCTGCACACCTCTCCACGAGAGAGAAGAGGATCTCAAAAATCCTAAGTTGCGATTTTTAAACAACTAACCAATGTTTAAAAATCATGAAAAGTTTCAATATACTTAACTGATTATTTATCTTAAACTTAACTGATATATATATATATATATATTAACTGATTATATATATATATATTAGACTGATTCGAAAAAAATTTTTTGTTTTTTTTTCTTGCGCATTCACGTGCGATAGTTAGACAGCAATAAAAGAGAATTTCTGTTAAAATCTGAGCACGATAGCTCAATTTTTAGAGGTCGCTATCTTGTCTTTTGTATATTTTTAATTTTTTTAAAGAAATTATTAAGAAACAACTTAAATACAGCATCATGTGAAATAACAATTATGTTATGATAACATTCAACAGCTGTTCCGTAACATAATAGACTTGAACAATGCGAAAAAGGTTGTAATATTCACATATTGAATCCTGGTAAATAAGGAATACCGTGTATACTATCACTATTCATATCGCCTGATTGATACGCACTTCATTCTTTCTATTTCTTTTCAGAAACCTCACTTCGATAATAGTTTGCTATATGGCATGTGTCAAATCTTTAAAAATGCAGCATTAAGTTTTATAAAAAATTAACTTGTTTTGTTTTCAAACTTGTATTGATTTCTTCTCGGTCCCTGCGTATTACATTGCGCATATTAGCATTCTGAGCATTCTAATGAGCGTTACCTTGTAGATCAACACAAGTTTTATAGATATTTTTTGTGCTTTCGTTTTTTTTTTTTTTTTATCAAAAATTTATTTGCTCCGGAAATTTCAGTTCATTTTTTTTCATTGGATTTAAATTTCATTTCATTGAAAAAAATGTTTCAGTGGCGCTACGCTTCGGGTTGTTCGGGTACGTTCGAGTTGCACGATTTCAGCGCTGTGAGCGCTCAAAATGCGTTCGCTTTGGACGCTGTAATTGCTCATGATATAGTAGTAATACTACGCGCGGTATAGTGTGCAAGTCGAACTAACCCGTTGAGCGCTGTCAGCGCTGACAGCGCGACAGTGTTGAACACATGAAACATTTTTTTAAATGAAATGAAATTTAAATCCAATGAAAAAAAATGAACTGAGATTTCCGAAGCAAATAAATTTTGGATTAAAAAAAAAACGAAAGCACAAAAAATATCTATAAAAATTGTGTTGATCTACAAGGTGACGTGAGCAGTAATATGCGCATTAGCATACTTAGCTAATATGCGCAATGTAATACGCAGGGGCCGAGAAAAAATCAAAACAAGTTTGAAAACAGAACAAGTTAATTTTTTATAAAACTTAATGCTGCATTTTTAAACATTTGACACATGCCATATAGAAAACTATTATCAAAGTGAGGTTTCTGAAAAGAAATAGAAAGAATGAAGTGCGTATCAATCAAGCGATACGAATAGTGATAGTATACACGGTATTCCTTATTTACCAGGATTCAATATGTGAATATTACAACCTTTTTCGAATTGTTGAAGTCTATTTTTGGTACGGAACAGCTGTTGAATGTTATCATAACATAATTGTTATTTCACATGATGCTGTATTTAAGTTGTTTCTTAATAATTTCTTTAAAAAAATTAAAAATATACAAAAGACAAGATAGCGACCTCTAAAAATTGAGCTATCGTGCTCAGATTTTAACAGAAATTCTCTTTTATTGCTGTCTAACTATCGCACGTGAATGCGCAAGAAAAAAAAAATAAAAATTTTTTTCGAATCAGTCTAATATATATATTTTTTCTTTTGATTTTTTTTCAGAGTAAATGGTGAATCTGTGTATTATTCCCCCTTTTTTCAATTTTAGAGATGCCGTGATCCCGTGGAGTCGAAGAGTAGGTAACTGAATAGCAGAAATGAAAAGAAAAGAGACAAAATCAATAACGCATTATATTTATGATTTTCAGGTATAGCCGAGGGGAGAAGACAAATGCGACGAAAATAGGTGTGCGCCTGGTAAAGGCGCACAACATCCGAAATGCTGGAAAAGAGCTATGCTTATGCTTACCCACACCATCCCAAGAAATATCATACCTAACACGCAATACGGATTCAGACCAGTGATGTTGCATACGCTCGTAATGAAACGCTTCTGCGCATGCTTGAAAAACCTTCCAGAGCGGGAAATATCCTTCAATTCAATAACCAAATATAACAAGCAATTAGAGTTTCAACATTTCATTTATTATGTACACATATATTGTGTACATACGGAATATAGTCAATATAGATATATTCAACATGTATTTTTGTTGTTAGTTACGCTTATTGATAAAGTAGAAGCGGTAATTTTAATGAAATAACATTTTCTAGATTTCTTTTTAGTTTAAAAGTTTGGACCTTGGATCTTAGGATTCAGGGTTCAGGGGGTGAAATGATATATCAAGTTTTCTTTCAAATCGTAGAATTATGGAGCTGGTCGAAATCTTATACGACGACGTGTCGTGTAACTCCAGGAAAGGTAAGAAAATCCTGAATATAATTTTTCCTTAACCTCTCTTAGTCAGCACGGACGCTATTTGGCGTTAGATTTCTTCCGCGCCCAAAACGCGGATGAAATCTCTTGCCGATGAAGGTAGTAAGAATAGATTTATTCTTCATGTTCCCTTGTTGAAAAAACGCTTGTTGAAGCCTGCAACCACAAGATGGCTCTCACTGCAGCGCTGCATCGTTCGAATCTTGGAACATTGGAATTCGTTGACACTATATACTTCATAGATGCCGTCACCGAAGACAATATGAATTCCGCAAAAGATATTTTGGAAAAATTACAATGCCCGATTATGAAGGCATACATGTATTTCCTGAAATACGTATTGAATACGTTCAACGCGTTCAACGCATTGTTCCAGTCGTCAAAAGTCCTCATTCCTATGTTGCAAGAGGAGAGCATGAAAATTATTCGGACTATATGCCAGAACTACATTCAACCGGAAGTTCTTCGTCGAACGATTTACGAAATCGACGAATTTAATGCAAAAAACTATTTGCCCATGGACAAAATGTTTATTGGCGGGGAATGCCGTGAACAATTGAAGCTTATCCCACATGCACACCAAGTCACGGAGACTCTTCAAAATATCCGTCAATTCTACATCGCAGCGACATCAGAATTGAAAAAGCGTCTTCCTCATAGTGACCCTTTATTCACGGAACTAAATTTCTTGAAAGTATCTGTTGCGTTGAGACCAGAGTGTCGCCAGCAGATACAAAGTATGCCAAAATTGTTGGCAACATTTGAAAATTTTGTTGATAAGATCTGCGTGGAGGAAGAATGGATGGCTTTATCAGTGTTTTTCGAAGAGAAACAGATCGATTCGCTGTCAAAACTCACTCTCGATGAAATGTGGCAAACTATTTCCACAATTCAAGACTTCGAGGATAAATATCGATTTGCCAATATCGGAGTTCTTGCGAAGCTGGCTTTATCTCTTCCTCACGCCAACGCAGATGCGGAAAGAATTTTTTCGTGGATGGTCGATTTCGTAACAAAAAAACGTAATTTACTTGGCGTTGATACGATAAACAGCATTTTGGTAACCAAGTCTTCTTTCCATCAACAAAACATTTGCTGTACAGCTTTCACCGTGACAAAAGAACATCTGGATCTTCATAATCACAAAAATACGAGATAATGGTTGACTGAAAAAACGCAGACCTCTAGTGATGATGAATTTTGTTTTTTTTTTTTAATATTTTAAATCGCAAAAATCCCCTCACGGGGTAAAAAACGTGGACAAGTACATTGGTGGTCCCTTGTTTTCCTATGATATTTAAAAAAATCCAAAACGCCGCTTAGAAGAATACAAAAAAAGTTACAACATAAGTTAAGATCTGTTGAAATATACGTGGCCAAATACGGGAAGCTTTACTGCGTTTCAATAAATTTTCAAATACGGTTTGATGTTTATAGAAAAAATAATAAAGTTCGGAAATTCAACTATGTCACCAACCAAATTGCAAACGTAAAAAAATTAGATTGTAAAAAAATTCTGAACGAAGTACTTGGCGAGAATTTTTCCATGAAATTAGCGTAGTGTATAGATCATGATCACGAACTCGCCAAGTACTTCATTCAGAATTTTTTTACAATCCAATTTTTTTACGTTTGCAATTTGGTTGGTGACATAGTTGAATTTCCGAACTTTATTATTTTTTCTATAAACATCAAACCGTATTTGAAAATTTATTGAAACGCAGTAAAGCTTCCCGTATTTGGCCACGTATATTTCAACAGATCTTAACTTATTTTGTAACTTTTTTTGTATTCTTCTAAGCGGCGTTTTGGATTTTTTTTAATATCATAGGGAAACAAGGGACCACCAATGTACTTGTCCACGTTTTTTTCCCCGTGAGGGGATTTTTGCGATTTGATATCACTTCTTTTTTCTAAAATTTTCAAATATTTTGGTTCATATAAACTGTATATAATAACAATTCGCACTTTTAGCTTGTGAATATAACACATAACTTTCGATTTTATTTTACATTTTTATATTTTGTGAATGAATATGTCCACTGCGAGATTTGAATACTCAGGATCACGAAAAAAAATGCTTACCAGTCTGTTCAAAAGTTTATTCTGAGATCATTTTTTTTCACAATTTATCCAATTTACTCGCTAATCTCGCACTTTATCATTACAGAACTTCACTCAGAATCTCCGTTGAATATTTTTATTAAATCCATTAATCGAAATTTTTCGGACGTCCTGCACTTGATTCTGTCAAAACTCCGTTAATAACCGTTTCTCTGTGTAGACGTCATACACTACGCTTACACGGCACTCTTATTCCGATTTGGTTATAATGGGGTATGTATATGAGGCATTCCATGCGGTTTCGAACGGTCAAAAAGTTGACCGCTCCCAAAAAAAATTAAATTTCGTCGAATTTCTTAATGATATGAAAAAGAGACGTGTGCATTTTTTCAGAATTTTTGGATCACAATTTTTCGAGCTATTCAACATTTAAATATTTTCTGAATATTTTTATATTCCGAAATTTTACGATCGAACAGGAAAATGTTTCAGACAAAAAAGTTGCAGTTTTGCATATATTTTGTGAAAAAAATTTTGTTTGAATTTTTCGAGTTGAAAAAATGACTACTTTCATCATGAATATACGAAAATAATTTTTTTCGGTCAGTATGCCACTCTCGATTTGTCTCAAAAAATTCCAGGAAGTACTCTAAAATGTGTACAATAACAGGTATTTTTTTTGTGATGATTTTGTGTGTGATTTTAAGATTAATTAATCCGGAATAAGAGTTCCGTGTGAACGTAATAGTCATTGCTCTCTCTGCAGCTGTCACGGGACACTGGCTTTCATGAAAATGGGTTATAGCTGGCGACAAGAAGCCTTTGATGGTGTTGTATACAGACACGTCGAATCTTTTATGTGTTAGTAACTTTTGCATAATCTTGAGCCCGTGCAAAGTTTTTTCTCAGCAATTACGCGACCGATCATGCTGATTTTGGGCGCAATCGAAAGAGAATTTCTTAATTAGCTTGGAGTTCAATTTTTAAGTTCCTCAATTGCTTCTGAGCTTCGTAATTCAATAAAATGACATGCCAATTTTACCCCCACCACCGCGAATCGGTTTATTCAGAGAAAGTATAGTCTCGGCGAGCTCGAGCCAGCAGACGACAGGGCTGTCAATGTACTTGTCCCGAGACTCTACCGAGTCTCTTGATACAACATTTCCAAAATTTTCCAGATTTTCCCAAACTTTTTTTTTTCAATTTTATCAAATATTTTTGTTTAGTTTTTTTTCCAAATTTTTTTTTCAATCATTTTTTCAAAATAAAAAATAAAAATTTCCAAATTTTCCAGTTTTCCATTTTTTTCGTTGAAATTTTTTTTTTCAAAACTTTCTTGTTTCTCACGGATTCATCCATGAGTATTTATTGAAATAGCGTAAAAAAAAACGGATTTTGTAACTGGCAGTGAAGTGGTAACAATCTGGCTCCGATCCGGTTATGATAAATGTGTGTACAAGTTGTAACAAAATAGTCGTTATGATTGGTGTAAAAGCTGTCATAGCGTGAACAAACCGTTCCGTATTTTCGTATTTTAGTACGTTTGTAAAAGATATTTGAAATCTGTAAACCGAACTCAGCCGAAACCGGAAAATTCAATCTCATTTCTCTTATCTTTCTTGCTAATATTTCTTGGCACTCAGCGCTGCCCATGCCATCGATCGATAAATATAGTATAAATAAATATTGAAAAATTTCCTAAATATTGAAAAAAGTCCTAGCACGAACTTGGAAATGCTAGAGGAACATCCGCTCATCAAAAAATTATTTATTAAGTTTAATACGCCCCTACTATCATCCGCAGCTGTTGAGGGATTGTTTAGTTTTGCGACAATGATGGATCTGCCCAAATGGAATCGTTTGACAGACGAACATTTTGAACAGAGGGTACTTATGAAAGCTAATGCAGTCAAAGCGTCCTCCAATACCATTAATCATCGTCGAGATAGCAGATCTAAATAATAGACAATTGCCAAACTTGATTGAGTTATTGCCACTGCCTGACTAAGTCATTGATGCATTAACCGTTGGGGTAAATTATCGTGATTCATATTTTTGACTGAGTTATCGCCACGTTCATTTTTTGGCTGAGGTATCGCCACTTTTATTTTTTGGTTGAGTTATCGCCACTTTCACTTTTTGGCGGATCTATCGCCCCTTTCATTTTTTGGCTGAGTTATCAACACCTTCATGTTTTGGATGAGTTATCGCCACGTTTTATTTGGTTGGGTTATCGCCACTCTAGCTGTTTTGTTGAATGATATTTCTTACATTTTATGTTTCATTTACCTAGGTATGTTAGGTATGTAGCTTTGACAGTCTCCCAATGAAGGCAGATTCCAACGATAACCGTTCTAGTTTTCGTCTCTCTGTGATATTCTTGTTGATTGAAATTTTTTTCAAGCTAAATATTGTTTAAAAAGTTGAAAATGTAATTTTTATAATAATATAATCGATTATTATATTTAAAATGTTTAAGAGTCATTTTATTTCCGCAACCCTTTCTTAACTAGTTTAAGCGGACGTAAATAAAGATTTATTGAGCGATGGCATAGGGAGCGTCTATGCACTGCCGATTTCGGATATCAGATTTCTCTTACAAAGGCACTAAAAAACAAAAACACTAAAAGGTTTATTCACATCATGACAGTTTTTACGCCAGTCACAAGGATTATTTAGTTATAAATTGTACATAGTTTTGCCACAACCGGAAAGAATACAGCCGGATTAACATTACTTCGCGGTCAATTACAAAATCTATTTTTTACATGATTTCAATAAATACACACGGATGAATCCATGAGCAACAAAAAAGTTTCGGGTAAAAAATTTAACAAGAAAAATATTTTTTGAAAAAAAAATCAAAAAAAAAATTTGGAGAAAAAGAAAAAAAAATTTTGGAAAAAATTTGTCATTATGATTTATTGATATCCTTTTATCAGCTTTGTTGCGTTTCCAGTGATATAATATCGGTATATTTTGGTCGTTTTGGATTAACCCTTTCCCATCACAATATATAAATGCTTGTGGCGTAGTATATCCATTTTGTAATTGTCTTTCTGTGACTCTACAATTTTGATTAATTATTTTTTCTAATTTCTCTGTTATTTATTAAATGTAGCTTGCTAAAATAATCTCTTGTCAATTTAATCGTAAATGAGTCTATTCTGGGAATATCAGCTATATTATAAATTGTTTCATTTTCCACAAAGTGTCTGAATTCAGAATGGACCGATCTATGCATTTAAGGCATGTTCTTGAACGTTTTCTTTCAAATTTTCTTGGTTGTTCAATCATTGACTGTCCTGTATTCCATCATATTGGTGCTGCATCAGTTATTATAGGTCTTATTAATAAAATATATAACATCGTCTTGGTTTTGTTTGTTAAATTTTTATTATGAAATATAGCGCTATTTGCTTGGAATGCTTTTTTTGCTTTGGTTATTTGGTTTTGTGAATGTATATTACCTCTGAGTAGGTAATCTAAATTCACACCTAGATGTTTGACAATTTTTCTATGAGGTATGTTTTGTTTTACATTTGATCTAGGTATTGTTGTTGATATTTGAAAATTTGTAATTCCAATTTTGTTTCTTGATGGTAGCTTATATCTCGGTTTTCGAAATAAGATTGTTTGACATTTTTGTGGATTGATTTTTAAGTTAATTAATTACAATAATATTTACATAATAATAATATTTACGATTACAATAATATTTATTTACTAGCTGTGCCTACGGGCTTCGCCCGTGGCATCTAGCAGGTGCATTTAGCTATGCATGCAAACAAAATGTTTGAATTTTTGTTGAATCGTTATTAAAAAAAAGTATTAGGAAGTAACATGGACTTTTTACGATTCTTTTTCAATTTCAAATATAATTCTTTAGTTTTTTCTTGAAGAAAAAAAATCAACCAAAATTTTCATTTTTATAATTTTTCATCACATCATTAAAAATGCTGTAACGTTTTTTCTATACAGTGGGACCTCTCTAGAGAGCCCTCGCTAAGAGAGTTTTTCCCCTCCGTTCCGCTTGAGCGATTTTTATGGCTTCCCCCACTTAGCCCAGGCATCACGGCGTACCCGATATCTCTCGAGTTTGTCGCGGACACCTCGCTAAGAGATCACGAGCGATTTGAACAAATTGCACGTGTTTAAGCACAATATTTATAAAGAATCTTACTACATATAATGGTATCCTCATATGAAAATACACATTATGCAAGCGTACGTGCACTCGTATGTGTGTTCGTGTGTGTGTGTGTGTGTGTGTGTGTGTGTGTGTGTGTGTGTGTGTGTGTGTGTGTGTGTGTGTGTGTGTGTGTGTGTGTGTGTGTGTGTGTGTGTGTGTGTGTGTGTGTGTGTGTTCATGTATATATAGTGACGAAAGTATTCGAAGATGCCGTTTTTTTTTCTAAAAGTCGAATAACTCGGCGAAAAAAATGGCAAAAAAATCTTTAAAAAAACGAAATTGTAGCTAACAATATGCTTTTCAAAAGTAGAGAAAGAAAATAGCAATATTCTTATACTCCCAAGTTCTGGATACGATTTTTCAACGTATAAAAATCGTGAAAAATTGTCACTTCAAAATAGTGTAGCAGCTACAAAAAAAGTCGTAGAAAAAATTTTTTTTTAACCAAAATAAAGCTGAATTTGTCCTCTTTAAGTTGCTTTTTTTAAATTATTGTAAGTTTTTTTCTCACCAAGATATTGAAGTTTCTATTCGGACTGAATTTTCGCATATTCGGTCATGTTATATGTTTTTCGTAAAATCGGGAGAAAAAATCATCATAGTTAGATTATAAGTAGTAATTGAATGCAAGTTTAATATATTTAAATATACATTATCACAGCATAAAATATTATGAATATTGACAAGAACTGTAGAAACTATATTGGAGACATGTTATAAGTAATATGTAATTTATGCATGAAAAGAATCGCACAGCATATATTATGCGTATGTACTATACGTAATCAGAGTACAGACTATTGTAAACGTTACTGAGAATTGTGGAGGTAGCTTCATTCTCTTGATCAGCTGATGTGCTGGGCTGATCACATTTCTCGACTCCAGAGATTTCCAAGGTTGAAACGTCTTCTTCCATGTTTTCCGGTGTTTCTAAAAATAATGAAGAAAAATACCCTACACATACTAAACGTATATTGAAATAATTTTGTCCGCACATGACAATTTCATCGGCGTTAAATGTCTTTAATATTTGTGTGTATTGAAAATTCGCAAAACACTCGTATAGTACCCCAGTCTTCTACTCTAGTTATCCACTCTTGAACGATTTGATCGTTGACGACTTCGTATCCTTTAATTTGTTTTAACATTTCTGAAACGTTTTCCGTTGTTATTTCCGGTCCATGAACGATCGTATCCTCCGACTCAGCCCCCACAAGTGGACTCGAAAGGGTCAAAATCGTTTCTTCTCTCTCTTCCGTTTGTGTCGCAATGCTACGAGTTTCAGTTGGCCAAATTTTACTCCAGCATTTGTAAATCGTGGTTGGGCTTATCTGTTTCCATGCATCGTCGATCCACTCAATTACGTCTTTTATCGTAATTTTTTTTAGGTGGACGTCGACGGAAGTGTTATTTTGCTCTTGTGCATTCAAAATCGACGAAACGAGCCGAATTTTGTATCGCCTCTTCATGGTTTCCAAAATCCCTTGATCCAGGGGTTGAATTAGCGAGGTAACATTTGGCGGCAGGAATATTGTTTCGATATCATCGACTTTGAGAGATGGATGGGCTCTACAATTATCGATGATAAGCAACGCTTTCAAGGGCAGATTTTTCTCCCGCAAAAAATTTTTTACTCTCGGTACAAACTCGTTTTTGAACCAATCCTCAAAGATAGAAGAATCCATCCAAGCACTGCTCTGATGCTTATATGAGACAGGGAGGTTTTTCGGAGCAATATTTTTTAAAGCTCGCGGTCGAACGGTTTGCCGATCACTACAAGCGGTAGCTTAAGTGATCCATCGGCGTTGCAGCACGCACCAATTGTCAGGCGATCTTTCGAGTTTTTAAATCCCGGAGCTTGACTCTCCTCCCGTGAAGCCAAAGTTTTGTTTGGCATTGTTTTGTACCAAAGCCCAGTTTCGTCGAAGTTGAAAATTTGCGCCCGTATAAATTTTTCGGATTTTATTGAATTCGAAAACTCAACTTTGAATTGGTTGGCGGCGTCGGTATTTGCCGACAATTTTTCACCCGCTATTGTTAAACGGCGAATTCCTTTTCGGTGTTTCCACCTCCAAAACCAGCCATTACTGGCCTTGAAATTTGGGCTGCCACCCAATTCTTTATTTAACGCCAGGGCCTTGCTCTGTAGGAGTGGAACGGTGATGGGTATTCCACTCGCTCGTGATTGTAGAAACCATGTGTATAGAGCATGGTCAACATCGACGTTAGCTGCTTTTTTAATTTTTTTCACGTTTTTCAGATTTTCTTTTTCGCACATCTCTTGAATCTCCGTCATTTTGCGCTTCCATTTGCGTAACACACTTATGTGTAAATCGAATTTGGAGCATATAGAATCTATTGGTTCTGTGTCCAAATGTTTCAAAATTCGCAGCTTCTCGGTCAACGAGAAACTTCTCTTCTTAATCGGAGGTCGATCGGAGATGGTGGATGACGGAGAATGAGAATCTCGCACCGGGCTCATCTCCGTACCACTATTTTTGAAATACTTTCGTTTTTCTGGTTCAGCCATCTCGTTTAAGTACCTATTAATGGAATATTATATATATTAACTAGACGTATATACGTATACGTACTTGAAATTTATTTAAACTGAGAATAACTTTTACAAATGTATTCTATCAGGCAGATATGCAGAAAAAAATAGCTTGTATATACAATGTATTAGCAAGCAGATAGATCTTAATTTATATACGGCTAAGTTTTGATAATGAATACACGCATATTTTTGAGAACAATAAGACTATCGAACAATTATTAAAAGCTTTATAAAGTTTAATTCGCTTTATATTTGTTACAATCTTGTGAAAAAATGAGCCACTACAATAGTCAACATTGTATGTAATGTAAACAAAAAAAAAACAAAGAAAAAGCAAGATTTATTGTTTATCTTCCTATCGATATTCAATAAGATACTTACGCAGGAAACGACGAAACACGACACTTTCCGCGACTCCTTTATAATTTTTTGTTCCGAACGAACCGTGTCCTCTTATCGAGTTCGAGTAGAGAAACACGCACACACCACTACTTGCACGATTCTCGAGCGCTCTACCTATTGGTGGGGGAAGGCTTCGGCGACGAATTTCTCGAGAATTTCTTCCCCTCACCGCCCTAGACCACTCTCTTAGAGAGGTCCCACTATAAATCGTTTCTTTTTGTTTATCGTTAGTATTCAACTACCGATGATTTTTGAAAATTGAAAATTAAATGAAATCATTAAACTTTTTTTTGCATATCTGTAAAAATTGCGATGACGAAATTTTGTAAAACCACAAACTCAGTTTGGATCATGACCTTTAATCTCGTGAAAGATTCATCGTAATCGGTTCAGTGGTTTTCGATTGAAAAGCGGCCGAACATTTTTTAGCGAATAGATTTATATATATATAGATTTTTTCCGTTATTTCTTCCAGATTTTTTTGTACAGTTATTGCCTTATTGCTTTTTGTATCCAGAGACGCGGTAGCGGCTCGACGCCAAGTATTAAAAGAAAAAATGCCAGCGCGAGCCCTGCCGCACTCTGATATACTCGAATATGCCGGTTTTATGACGTCATAAAGTTTTCGAATCGCTCTCACGGTCGAACCGTTTACGTAAAAATTCTGAATATCGGTAACGATTTTTTTCCGATTTTTCTCTTTCTATTGGTCCTTGTTGCAAGTAAATCCGTTCAGCCAATCTCGAGATATCATAATTTTGTGAATTAAAATTGAATGTTTTGGGAACTTCTGTCCCTTGGAGTCAGAAAGGCGTAATGAGCGTTTGTTTACGTCGGACTTACGTCCTTTGCGTGAAACGTGACATTTGTCCCGTCTTCTTCGCCCAGTTCCCGCTGAACGAGGCTACCCCCACTTCTCGCGCGCCGCTGAGTGAGAGAGACAGCACGCGGCTGCGCGTTCCCTCTTCCTCGGCATGGCGCGTTCTCTCTCGTTCGCGTTTCTCAACGCGTAGACGATACCGGCATGTATTGCCGTCTACGCGCGCTCTATTCGCGCGCAATGGTTATTTTATAATGAAGGTCGCGTCTTTTAATACTTGGCGTTCTTTTTTTACTTTTTAAAAAGTTTTTAGTTTTAAATTATAACATCGTCTGTAAATGCAATTGCTGCAGTGTCTTTTCCTTTATTTAATTCAAATAAATTTAATAGATCACTTGTGAATATATTAAATAGAATTGGTGAATTAACAGTTCCTTGTTGGAGTCCTTCTTTGATTATAAATGTTGTTATGGATAAATTTACTCCATTCCAAGTTACAAAAGATTTTTCAGAGATCATATCCCAAATTGTATATATTATCCAGTCCGGAAATTTTTCGTTCTTTAATTTATATAATAGGCCATCTAACCACACTGAATCAAATGCTTTTTCAAGGTCTAGTGCTCCTACTATTTGGCTGTTACTTATCCATGTATTTAGATCTGATAATAATTTATGTATTGCATGTGTTGTCGAATGCCGGTGTTTAAAACCAAATTGTGTATCTGGTATTGTTTTTTGAAAAACATATATTATTTATTTTGGTATTTATTATTGCCTCATAGACTTTACTAAGACTTGCGGTAAGACTGATTGGTTTATAACTTGTTGCTTCATTAGGATTTTTTTTTTTTTTTAATATTGGCAAAACTTTAGCTTTTTTCCAAATCAAAGGGAAGTAGTTGTTATTTATTGCATTATTAAAAATTATTGTGATGCCTTTAATCATTTTTTGCGGGAGATGTTTTAGTACAATCGGGGTTATATTGTCAAGCCCGTAACTTGTTTTATTTGGAAGTTGACTTAGTATTTTGTTCACTGATTCTATTTTACAGAATGGATAAGGAATTAAATTAATTTCTTGACGATTATCTGCTTTATTGTTATCGTTAAGGGTTGTTATTGTTCTATTATTTCTTCTATTAGCCTCGAATGTGTTTTTTATTTGAGTTGCTGTGTTTTTAACAATATTTGCAATTTGAGTCCCAGTATTTAAATGACGTGGTGAGTTGATTTTTTCGTAGAAAGCTTCTATGGCCTTTAATTTATCTTTTGCTGACGTGAGAATGTATGTTTGTTATTTTCTTTGTGCGCATTTGTTATTGTGTAATTGTTTTTATTTAAAAATTCTAGTTCGTTATTATCGATATGAATGTTTTCTATTAGTAATGGTTGTCTAGCTCTGAAGAATCTGTTTATGTTTGGGAAAAAAGCTTCTGATTCACGGTGATCAATTTTTTAAATTTGATTTATCCAATATTTTTCAGTTTCTTGTTTAAAGGCTTGTTGAATACTTGTCCTTATTTGTCTTAGTGCTGTCTTTGCATTTTTTGTTATTTGTAATCTTCCTGTTGGGTCAGTAATATGCAATTTATGCATTATTGAATCTAAAATTGATTCGTTTTTTTGTAAATTTTTTATATGTCGATTGTTACATTTCCCCGGGCCTGGATTCCTTTCAAGCACGGATAACACCCGGGTCGTCCAACGCGCAAAATGCATCGCCACTAAATGACGTCGATAACGAACTCCGATTGAGAATACGGAATATGAACAGTGTGAGCAATAAATCGCCGTCATGGCAAGTAGTTTCCAGGAATAAACGCCGTCGCCACTCGAACGAAACGGAGGAAACACGGCAGACCGGTAATCTAGAGAGAGACACAATCTCGTGGGACAATAGATTCACATCGCTAGCAAATATCGACAACTTACCTGGGAATACACATAGCGTAAGTCAAAACACACACACGGCGACTACCAAAAATGAAAGAGTCCCTAAGCCGTCGCCTATATTTATACCCGATATCAAATCAATCACTGAACTAGAGAAGAGTATCGAAACTGTTGTCAATGAGAACGACTATAAGTATAAGACCACTAACACAAAAGGTCAGATAAAAATATTGGCTAATGATGTAGAAGCATTCCGAAAAATTGTACACGTCCTAGACAATGAAAACGCTTCGTATCACACCTACCAGCTTAAACAGCAGCGCGCGTTCAGGGTTGTACTAAGATCCTTGTACCCATCTACCCCTCTCGAAGAGGTAAAAAACGACATAGGTTCACTCGGACATCAAGTGCGCAACGTATCGAACATAAGACACGGGAAAAGCAAGGAACCGCTCCCTCTCTTTTCGTCGACTTAGAACCCATGCCAAAAATAACAAAGAAATTTATAAAGTTGATCTCCTACTATAAACGCAAAAATTGTAGTCGAATCACCAAATAAGAACTCTACAATCATACAATGCACTAGATGCCAGCGCTACGGTCACACCAAAACCTATTGTCGGCGGCAATTTAGATGTGTCAAATGCGGCGGTGATCATAACACAACAACGTGCCGAAAACCTAGAGAGATACCGGCCAAATGCGTACACTGTGAAGGAGACCACCCGGTCACCTACAAGGGTTGCCAAGTCTATTAAGAAATCCGAGAAAAAAGGAACTTGACCGTACAGCTGCCTTACTGGCACCGCTCAAGACGTGAGAACGAAACTAGAGTGGAGCGCTCTGAACCAACCCATCCAAACAACTAGTGCGCCAACAAACAACATAAGCTACGCTCAGGTGGCCGGAGCAACCCCAAATCCACAATACAACACAACCCACGACAACAACGAAGTGATAAACATCTTGGAAAAATCATTCACCGAACTAAGAGCAGCTATAACCCAACAAAATGAACGTCTGAATACGATGCTGAAACTACTTGCGACGGTATTGACAAACTTCGCAAGCAAATAATTCACGTCCTACCGACTTGCACTGTGGAACGCCAACGGCTTAGCCCAACACCACCAGGAACTGGACGTATTTTGAACCAACAAAAAAATTGACATCCTTTTGGTGGCTGAAACACACTTTACTGACAAGAGCCACATCAAAATCCACGGATACAAACTTTATACAACTGAACACCCTGACGGAACCGCACACGGAGGAACGGCAATCGTCGTAAAAACAAATATCAAACATCACCAATTACGGCCATTCACCGAGGACTACCTGCAGGCAACTAGTATAGCCGTCGAAGACGAGAAGTTCGGACCAATTGTAGTGAGTGCAGCGTATTTTCCACCGAGACACAATGTGAAAGATGATAAATTCACTGAGTTCCTCCAAAGCCTGGGCCATCGATTCATAGCTGGCGAAGACTACAATGCCAAGCATACTTTATGGGGATCTAGACTGATTACAACTAGAGGCCGAGAACTACTCACTCAACTGCAACCAACTTTCAACAGGGGAACCTACATATTGGCCAACTGACAGGAACAAAATCTCGGACGTACTCGACTTCTTCGTAACCAAGGGCTTCACACACACCGAAACCAGCCTAGACCTATCATCTGATCACTCCCCAGTACTAGTTACCCTAAGTAGTGGAATCATCAATAACGGTAAACGTCCAACACTACACAACAAAAACACAAACTGGCAGGTGTTCCGAGACACAATCGACAAACATATCAGGCTAAAAGTACCCCTGAAAACCGAACTTAATATCGATGAGGCAACTGAACACTTTATTCAATTAGTCCAAAGGTACCCCGAAAACATCAAACAAAAAATTGCTGAAAAAAGAAGAAAAAGGAGACAGTGGCAGTTTATCAGAAACCCAACTGATAAACGCCAATTGAACACTCTATCCCGACAACTGAAAAAACTCATCAGTGATTATAACAACAATAATGTGGAACAATACCTGGTAAACCTAACAAATACAGCTGCTACAGATTACTCTCTCTCTCTCTCTGGAAGGCAACCAAAACAATCAATCATGCACAAAATTATACACCACCTATCAGGAAAGCCAATGGAGAATGGGTCCAAAGCGATGCAGAAAAAGCCGGAACATTTGCGGAACACCTTGCTCAGATATTTACTCCATTTACCGCACACCGCCACGATGAAGATGTCCACGAGTTTCTTGAAAGTCCCCTCCCTGTGGATCTACCCATCAAGCACACCTCTCTCTCAGAAATAAGCGGCATACACGTTAGAACGGAGGGAATACTGCTCCGCAGCCTTCCTCGATATAGAACAGGCTTTTGACAAAGTGTGGCACCCAGACATACTCTACAAAATCAAAAAACTCCTACCCCAGTATTACTTGTTACTAAAATCTTATTTAGGCAATCGCTAATTCCAAGTAAGAGCTGGAGCAGAGCTATCATTTCTTTTCCCAATACAAGCAAGAGTTCCTCAAGGAAGCGTTTTGGATCCGGTCCACTGCATGTCATTCACAGCTGACCTGCCAGTAGCCCACAACACTATTGTTGCTACATTTGCTGATGACACGGCCATCCTAGCAAGTCACGAAGACCCAGATGCAGCCTCAAGAATACTGCAAAGTGGACTCGACATCATACAAAGATGGCTCACCAGGTGGCGAATTAAGGTCAGTAGTGGAAAGTCAACCCACATCACCTTCACTATAAAAAAAAAGGACTGCCCAACTGTGACACTCAACAACCTACCCCTTTCTGAAGTCGAGGAGCTGAAATACCTAGGCATGCTCCTGGACCGCAGATTAACTTGGGCAAGCCACATAAAAAGCAAAAGAAAACAACTGGACCTACGCCTAAAAAAAATGTACTGGCTCATAGGAAGAAGATCTAAACTATCCCTCTTCAACAAAGTCCTCGTCTACAAAACGATCCTGAAGCCAATCTGGACCCCCTCCAGCTCTGGGGCACGGCAAGTAATTCCAACATTGAAATTCTGCAAAGATTTCAATCCAAAACACTGAGAGCCATAACAGGAGCCATAGGGCATAGGACAAAAAATCCACACATCCAACAATACCAGTATACAGTACCAGAGGATGCACCTTCTACCCTCTCACCATCGAACGGACATCCGAACTAATGAATGTTGCACCTAGCAACAGATTGTAGTTCAATATAGCACAGTGAAAAAAAAAAAAAAAATTAATCCTATGTCAAGGAATGAATGAGCTGGATGATATGTTGGTTCTAATGGGGTCATTATTTTCAATTTATATTTTGCATCTTGTTTCGTTTCCCATTTAGCCATATATCTGCTTCTTTGGTAAAAAAAAAAAGTAAAGAAAAAAAATCTCCTGCCATTATATAGTATGTGTTTTCACTATGAATTTTTAATTTAATACATATTCATTCAAGTTCATCAATGAATAGTTTTCTGTTATCATTTGTCGCATATAAACCTATAATATGTAGCATCTTAATTTTATTCGTACGTATTTTAATTGTTGTGTGCTCAATTATTTCATTTCCAGAAGATGTTGGGTATGTAATTACTTCATATGGAATTTCTTTTTCAATTATAATTGCAGTACCTCCTCCTTGTGTTGAATTGGGTCTGTCTGTTCTAATTATATCGTAATTTTGAAATGATATTTTATACTTTTCATTCAATTTGGTTTCAGATAATAATATTATATCATGATTATGTGTATTTAAAAATTCTTGTAGCTCATATCTTCTGTAGTTTGCAATAATTGAATTGACATTAATTGCTGCTATGTTCAATTGATTTATTTTGTTGTTTGTATTGTTCATTATTCTTGAAATAGTGAGTTGTAAATGAATTCAATTTTTTCTGTGTTAGCTGCTACTTGATTTGAAATATTTTTTATTTGATTTGTTATCATAGATGCTATGTCGTTTTTTAATTCATTTAACCAACTAGGTCGCTGTTCTTGATGATTTTGTTCAGGTTGTTCTTTGTAACTATAATTTTCTGCGTATGATGTCGGCTCGTCTATTTTTCTGGGAAATTCTTGATATTTGTTTCTTGACATACTTGGTTTTGCTTTGTTTTGTGCTTGTGTTTTGAGATTTTTTGCCATTTGAACATATGAAATTTTTTCTTGTACGTTCGTTATTTTATCCATTCTTTATTGGATTGTTTCATTTTTTTGCGTTTTGTGT
The DNA here is from genome assembly GCA_037576405.1 of Campoplex capitator. Taxonomy (NCBI): domain Eukaryota; kingdom Metazoa; phylum Arthropoda; class Insecta; order Hymenoptera; family Ichneumonidae; genus Campoplex; species Campoplex capitator. The sequence goes on from JARBWI010000338.1 coordinate 1,617,129, forward strand.
TTTGTTTTGAAATTGATAGCTAAATTTAAACAAGGATAACCTTTGTAAGAGGCTGGATGTCCTTTTTGTCCACAATTTGCACATTCAAGATTTTCTTTACCCTTTGTAAATTCGATTTCACATTTACCCGGACCATGTGATTCTGCACACTTCACACATCTGTATTCTAGATGACAGTTTTTACTGGCATGTCCAATGCGTTGGCATCTTCTACATCGGTATATTTTTGATTTTCTGAAACGTTCCCACTTGATTTTTTGGCAAGCTAGCGCTTTAATTTTATATAGTTCCTGAGTTGGACTGTTTTGAGAAACTTGGAGTAAGAAGTGGTATCTGTCTGGTCGTGTTGTATTGAATTGAAATTTTTTTATTCCAATCAATTCAATATTTGGAATATTCAATTCTCATATTTCGTTTTTTATGTCTTTTCCATTAAATTCACCTTTAATCCCTTTGATTAGGATTGATTTTGGTTTGTTTTCTTTTGAAGTGTATGTGAAATACTCTATTTTTTGGGACTCAATCATTTCAGTTATTTTGTTGTAATGATCTTGATTTTTCGTGTAAATCGTGTGTGTGTATTCATCATTTACTCTTGATTCGTTGATTGAAATTTCTTTTTTTGGAATGTTCAGATCGTTGATAACACCGGCACACAAAAAAAAAAGTGGTCTGTACATTTGACCAGACCCACCCATCTCTATGTAGTTCGATGCGCTGAATTCGAATCTGAGGTCCGTTTGGTTCATACACCCTCAAAATTTTGAGTAAATTGCCAAAAACCGAAAAAAATTGCAAAAAATCGCGAAAAACTGCCATTATGGGGATAAAAAAAAATTTTTGGACCTGAATCGAGCATGATTTTCATGTATTTCGATCCGCTGAATCTGAATCCGAAGTTTATTTGACCCCTCAACCCTCCAAAATTAGAGTAAATTGCGAAAAACCGAAAAAAAATGCAAAAAATCGCGAAAAACTGCAGTTATGGAGGTGAAAAAAATGTTGTGGACCTGAAGCGAGTATAATTTTCATGTAGTTTGATCCACCGAATCTGAATCTGAAGTTCATTTGGCCCCACAACCTTTCAAAATTAGAGTAAATCGCGAAAAACCGAAAAAAATTGCAGTTATAAAAATAGAAAAAAATGTATCAAACACGATTATGTACGTTTCTTGTATATTTTGATGCGTGAAATACAAGTTCAGAATCTGATGATTTCAAACATTCATAAACCTACAAAAAATCGTGAAAAATAGCAAGTGATGAGGAGGAAGGAAACGATCTTCATGAATTTCAAACTGTTCTCCGTTTGTATCGAACTCTTTTGTCTTCAAATGACCTACGCAGCGGGTTCCTTTTTCGTTTCCTATTTTCTCTCGGTATTTCTCTTTTTAACGTCCAGCAAAAATCTGCCATCATGTTGATATTCCAATTTCCTTGATACCTACTTTCCATTTCACTTATGTCTTGATGAAATCGTTCTCCCTGTTCTTCACTGTAGTCTCCAAGATTTTCAGGAAAATAGTCGAGGTGAGAATGTAGAAAGTGCAATTTCAGATTCATCAAGCAACCCAAATTTTTGTAATTTTCCAGCAACTCTTCAACTAAAGTCTTGTAATTCTCACTTTTATTATTTCCCAAAAACTTTTGTGAAACATTTTTAAAACTTACCCAAACTGCTCTCTCATTGTTGTTCATTTTTTCAACGAAATTTGCGTCCTCAAATAAAGTCCGAATTTGAGGTCCATCGAAAATTCCCTCTTTTAACATGGCATCGCTTATTGCAGGAAACTTTACTCTTAAATACTGGAAACAATCGCCATCTTTGTCCAGAGCTTTGACATACTGTTTCATGAGACCTAGTTTATTATGCAGTGGTGGTAGCAAATATTTAGAAGGATTAATCAATGGTGTTCGTATAACATTGTGAGTACCTGGATCGAATTTTGCTCTCGTCGGCCATTCTTTCTTATCGTAGTGATTTTTTCTGTCCCTACTATCCCACAAACATAAAAAGCATGGATATTTTGTGAATCCCGATTGCTGACCTAAAAGCAGTGTTGCAATTTTTAGATTACCACAAACTTTCCATTGATGTTTCGAATACTTTATTTAATCCAATACAATCTGTAAATTTTCGTAAGTTTCTTTTAGTTTAGTGGAATGAGCTATTGGAATTGGCGCATATGTGTTTCCGTCATGAAGCAAGACAGCTTTGAGACTTCTTGTTGATGAATCAATAAAGAGTCTCCACTCTTCGTCTCTATACGTGTTCGGTTTCAATTCATCAACCAAACCTTTAACATTCGAACAGTGTACCACCGATTTCTCACCGTCGTTCGTGAAAAATTGCCGGAACTTCTCTTCTCTATTTCGATAAAAGTAAGCTGATACTCCTTCAGCCAACAAATTTTTTTTTTCCAGTGTTGCCGCTAGATATTCAGCTCCATCTTTAGGTAATCCCAAGTCTCGCACAAGATCAATGAGTTCTTCTCGGTTAAATGTTTCAGGATCTTTTGTTTTTCCATCTGGCAAGTATTCTTCATCCTCGGAACTTTCTTCTGTGGAGATCTCGTCAACTTGCATTTCTTCTTCTTCCACATCCATCTCTTCAGCAGTTGCAATTTTATCCACAACCACTGCTTTCTGTGGCATAACAGCGGATGAAACATTGGCGTATTGGATTTTGTTCCTAGTATTCGACGAAAAACCGGTTATATCAGTCAGACAGAAATAACAATTTCGTGGACTTGTTGGTGAAGACCATATCATTGGTATTGTGAATTTCAAGTTTTCATGCTTTTTGCTTCTTTCCCATCGGGTTAACATAATGTTACATCGACCACAAGCAGTATTTGGAACCCAAGCCGTATCACAATTAGTAATTTGGATGCCAAAGCATTCTTCATAAATTTTTTTAAATTTATCAGAAAACGGTCTGCGGTACTTTGCCAATTGATATTCGCCACAAACGTAACAAAATGAATCGGGACTTTTATTACATAGATGGGAGTTACTTCTTGTAATAGTATACCCTCCAGAAGCCAAGTTACCCACTAATGAAGAGCTGCAGTCGCTTGATGACGACGCCTGCGAGCCTGCTCTCTCACCCTGACCGGACGCCGATACTGGGTTTCCGAATCCCTGCATCGTAGAAGACTTATCACCTGTACCTGCCATGACGGCACACACGCCGTTAACCCAGGGACTCTGCCAGATGGTTCTGTTGCCCACCGTCACCACGTGGAGGTGCCCTGGTTACAGGCACAAGCAATCAAGTCTCCGAAGGTCATCGTAAGACGATGAGTAGTGACGTTTTATTCATTCGTCAAACACAAAATCTCAAAGCTGTTTTGCTTCATAACAAAAACACATATGCACTTATTTTAAAAGCTCTTGCGACTAAAATATATTTACGAAAATTTACAGATTGTATTGGATGAAATAAAGTATTTGGAACATTAATGGAAAGTTTGTGGTAATCTAAAAATTGCAACACTGCTTTTAGGTCAACAATCAGGGTTTACAAAATGTCCATGCTTTTTATGTTTGTGGAATAGTAGGGACAGAAAAAATCACTACGATAATATAAGAAAGAATGGCCAACGAGGGCAAAATTTGATCCAGGTACTCACAATGTTATACGAACACAATTGATTGATCCTTCTAAATATTTGCTACCACCACTGCATATTAAACTAGGTCTCATGAAACAGTATGTCAAAGCTCTGGACAAAGATGGCGATTGTTTCCAGTATTTAAGAGTAAAGTTTCCTGCAATAAGCGATGCCAAGTTAAAAGAGGGAATTTTCGATGGACCTCAAATTCGGACTTTATTTGAGGACGCAAATTTCGTTGAAAAAATGAACAACAATGAGAGAGCAGCTTGGGTAAGTTTTAAAAATGTTTCACAAAAGTTTTTGGGAAATAATAAAAGTGAGAATTACAAGACTTTAGTTGAAGAGTTGCTGGAAAATTACAAAAATTTGGGTTGCTTGATCAATCTGAAATTGCACTTTCTATATTCTCACCTCGACTATTTTCCTGAAAATCCTGGAGACTACAGTGAAGAACAGGGAGAACGATTTCATCAAGACATAAGTGAAATGGAAAGTAGGTATCAAGGAAATTGGAATATTAACATGATGGCAGATTTTTGCTGGACGTTAAAAAGAGAAATACCGAGAGAAAATAGGAAACGAAAAAGGAACCCGCTGCGTAGGTCATTTGAAGACAAAAGAGTTCGATACAAACGAAGAACAGTTTGAAATTCATGAAGATCGTTTCCTTCCTCCTCATCACTTGCTATTTTTCACGATTTTTTGTAGGTTTATGAATGTTTGAAATCATCAGATTCTGAACTTGTATTCCACGCATCAAAATATACAAGAAACGTACATAATCGTGTTTGATACATTTTTTTCTATTTTTATAACTGCAATTTTTTTCGGTTTTTCGCGATTTACTCTAATTTTGAAAGGTTGAGGGGCCAAATGAACTTCAGATTCAGATTCGGTGGATCAAACTACATGAAAATTATACTCGCTTCAGGTCCACAACATTTTTTTCACCTTCATAACTGCAGTTTTTCGCGATTTTTTGCATTTTTTTTTTGGTTTTTCGCAATTTACTCCAATTTTGGAGGGTTAAGAGACCAAATAAACTCCGGATTCAGATTCAGCGGATCGAAATACATGAAAATCATGCTCGATTCAGGTCCGAAATTTTTTTTTCATCCCCATAATTGCAGTTTTTCGCGATTTTTTGCAATTTTTTTCGGTTTTTGGCAATTTACTCAAAATTTTGAGGGTGTATGAACCAAACGGACCTCAGATTCGAATTCAGCGCATCGAACTACATAGAGATGGGTGGGTCTGGTCAAATGTACAGACCACTTTTTTTTTTGTGTGCCGGTGTAATTGAAATGAGTGTTCTCATATTTGATTTAGCGATGTATATCGGTGGGGATTTAAATTTTTGTGATACATTTACTTGTGTTGTGCTCGTATCCATCTCTGCATTATTTTCTTCTCCATATTCGCTGTCATCGGTTAGAGATTGAAATTTATTGTCGCTCAAATCGTTGTTTTCGTTATCTTGCGTCGATACTGTAGTTCTTCTTTTGATGGGTCTCTTAGGGAGCTCCCATTCTTCCGTTGTTACCGATCTTTTGTTGCTGTTTTCTTCTGCATTTGATTCTGTGAGGGGAGAAGACGCTCCTCTTTTTTTAGCTTTTGAGAGATTAGGTTGAGGATTATGTGTTTGATACTTTTTCTTTTTGTTGTTTTCTTTTGTTGTTTTTTTGAGTAGATGATTTAGTTGGAAAGATCCCAATTTGGGAAAATCCTTTTCTCTTATCAAATTATAATTTTTTTGATTTGCCTTGGTTGCTAAGGCCGTTTGTTGCCTATCTATGCTATTAGCCATTGCTATCTTGTTTCAATATAGCTTTTTAGCCTAAGCTTTTACACAGGAATAAAAACACATTTATTTTGCTTTTTGTACTGTTTTTTTTTAATAAGTTTATGCTGTATGAGTTTGTAATTGATTTTTAACATATAATTATTTATTTATATTCACTTTTTATCTGATTATATTCATAATTTTTAAATATAATTAGACACGTCTAGCAGAGCTATGTGTACGCTTTGAATGTCGCGGCCAGACTGTATCCCCCCGCCTGCCATGCGGGAGACCGGGGTTCGATTCTCCGGAATGGCGCTGAGCACCGTGCGACGGGTATGGGTAACCTAACCTTAATTCGATACTCGCGCAGTAATAAAGCAAAAAATACGATTAAATTCAGTTTTTCAGTGACGAAAAGTGCAAATGCGAAAACAGGATCACACCTGACTTCGCTTGATATATTAGAATTCGTTTATTCGCAGGTAATTAAAAGAAATTAGTGAATACAAATTACGGCTAAAAGTACAGAAAAAGAAGGGGGGGCCGGCATGCGGAAACCGCCAAAAGAAAGTCGAGCGTCGCAAACCAAAAAGAATCGACCAGGAAACTGACAAAAATGAACAATGGCAACAAAATACCGAGCACACCAATTACCTCCGAGGCAATTGATAGAAGCTACAAACAAATGATTAAAGAATACGGAGATCCAAAATCCAAAGCAAGGCTTACGAGAACGAACTAACAACCTAACCTCTCGGCAAGTACCGAACGCATAATGACAACTGCGGGCGCCAAAAACGTGCCGACAAATCAGGACACAAAAGACGAGGACAATTGGGAACTGCGAAAAAATCCCGGAAGAAACAAAAATCGACCTGCCGCGACAAAAAGCATAACGCATGGAAACAGCTACGAATCGCTAGCAAGCACATCAGACATGGAACTCCATACAGCATAATAGGAAAAAACGCAGAGAACAACGACAATCACACCATCCCTGTAAACAGCAACGCGAACAACAGCAAAAACGTAAGACCACCACCGATTCACATAAAAAACACAAGCATAAAAGAGCTAATTGAATTGTTAACACAAGACAATATCGAAATAGGAGATTTCAAACTTAAACAAGTAAATTACACAGACAAAACCACAATTACAACCTACACAAACATAACAGAAGTATACGAAAACACAAAAACCGTACTCTGCAGTCACGACAAACAGTTTTACACATACACACCCAAAAACATGAAACCAAAATCGATAATTCTAAAAGGTGTAAACAGAGGCTTCACAGCCGATGCAATTAAGGAAGTAACGCAGGAAATAGTATTAATGGACAGAAAGATATGAAACTTTGCAGAACGTTAGATTATGATGTAAAAGTCACTCGTACAAATTTTCGTGGTCTGAGGTGGACTGTAACGCGAAATATCTGTATTTTTTTTATGCCTTGACAAGCTACGACAACATGGCCTCTTATGAGAAATCACGGAGTGACTGTACATTATCCCTCAAATTTCCGTTAGTGATGGATAGATTAGAACAAAATTTGAACAGTCGAGAGATGAAATATTTTCAATCATTTATCCAGCTTAAAATTTGTCAAAGGTGACTTATGACAGGAGTAATAAATAAAATAAAACGTAACACTAGCTGTTTTTCAGACCGTCGCTAGAGATGTTGCAGCGTCGCATATTCGTGGTTATGTGCGCGTAATTTGAAATTTCGGTGTATGTGGAGGCTGGCAAACAGATTGGAAAACTGTTGTTTTGCTAAGAAGATATGAATCAGATTGAGTATCAATATAATAAATAAACAAATTCAGAAGGTATAAATACTGTTTTATTTCCATACATATTCTCTTATATATGTGAATTTTTTTTTTGTATTGGAATAATATTTGGCATGTGGACGCAGTCTCAATTGTTTGTCAAATATTTGAGATATAGATAAACTGAAAAATCTTTTGCATATTAACTGATGGGCAATCGTTTCTACATCGAAAATCTGACAACCTCCCTCTTTCAAATTGATATATTCATACACTGGCGATACAGCTTCCTTTTTTTGAGGTTAGGCTGTCGTTGTAAGTTTTTTGACGCTAGTTACAACTGCTCAGCTGTCGATGCCATATGCACTGTTTTGAACACACATACACGCGCCCGTATGTCAACGAAAAGCGACGTTGCCAAATGAACTACTACTCAGGTCAAACGATGATCTGATGGTTTTATGACTAGTTAGATAGCTGAGTTACTTCCTTAAAGAAGAAATAATCTCGCTTGACCTGAAAAACGTAAAAATCGTAAAACTCACAGAGATAAATTCAACAGAAAAAATCTCGCTAAAACCAATACATTCTTCCTAGTACAAATAACACACGACAGCGATATGGCAGAACTCACGAAAAACAGATATCTTCTCCATCAAGTAGTGAAATGGGACCAGCTACGTAAAGAAAAAATATTCCAGTGCAAAAGATGCCAAAGCTCCTAGGCCGTGCCAGCTCAAACTGCAAGCTGGCATATAGATGTGTAAAATGCGGAGGAAATCACGGGCCCAGAAATGCACCCTAATAGAACAACACCCCAAAAGCAGCTTGAAATGCTGTAATTGCGGAGAGACAGGACATTCGGCGAACTATAAAGGCTGCCAATATTACAAGCACACACTTAGTATGGTAAAAAACAACACAGCAATAAAAACCAGGAGAAGCAAGAAAAAATACAGAACATTAGAAGAACGTATAACTCGAGCACTTCTTACGCAGCAGCAGCAGCAGGGCAATAATCTCAATAAACAATACACAATGAAAATAGAACAAACCAGTCACAACAACAAAACAATCACAACAACAACAACAGCAACAACGTGAACACCCATAGCAATGGACCGAATGTCACACCGGGTTGGGTAAACGAACTAAAAAATGAATTCAAAACCATGTCGAACAGACTTATAACACTAGAGACAGTCATACCCAACAATTCAAGCAGAATTGATCAAATATTCGACTTAATAGGCTCACAAATAAACCATGAATAATGGAACTAACTAACCAACAAGCACAGAAACAGAAAAACGAGAACAATAATAATCCAAGCACAATTAATTCGCTAAAAATAGTCGCGATAAATGCGAACTCGATTATAACTCATGAACGCAGACTGGACTTAGAACAACTCATCATTAACAACAAATTGGACATAGCCCTAGTAACAGAAACCAAACTCAACAAAAACCACAGACTAATTATCAAAGACTACGACGTAATACACACAGACAGACCTAACGCCAAAAAAGGAGGTGGCACGGCAATAATAATAAAAAACGAATTACCACACAAAAAAGTAACGTTCCCATGCTCAGCAAAAAATAAGGTAGCCGAATACACAATAATACAAATCAAAATCAACTCACACCAAAAACTGCTGGTAGTCAGTCTGTACGCAACGAACAAAATAGAAACAAAAAAAAGAATTCATAGGTGAACTTGCCGAGTTGTTTGTAAAACTAAAATTACAAGAGGACAATACATATTACATAATAGCAGGTGACTACAACGCAAGACACACGGAATTTGGAGACAGAACGAATAAACCAAGAGGTCGATTCCTCACCAGATGGGACAGAGAAAACACTCAGCGTTACAAAACGAAGATCTACACCCCACACGAACCTACGTACAAACCAGCGCAAACGATTTTAGACATAGGGATAGTTGACTCAAGACTACAACTCATCAATCTCATCGACGGAAAAGTCGACACCGCAACGTACGACAGTGACCATAAAGCTATACTAATGGAGGTACAATTACAAATCGCACAAACACTAAAAGAAATAACACGGAGACCCCTATACAAACAGACAAAATGGAAAACATTCACAAGACATTTAAATGACGAATACCAACTGACAACCCCAGACGACAGAAACCTGACAAAGCACAAAATAGACGACTACATAGAGCAAATAGGCACAAAAATAAGAAACGCAGTAGAAGTAATAGTACCAAAATCAAAACAAGCAACCGTCACGAACCACTACATAACAAACAGAATAAAGAAAATGCACAAAGACAAGAGTCATCTACTTACCATACTACATTCAGTACAAAAAGCGAACCAAACAGCAAACAAAAACATAATAAAACTCATTAAACAAACTATCACAGAAGTCAAAGCTAAAATACATGAAGGAATTTAAAAAAACATAGAAGCCCACTGGACAAAAATTTTCAATAAAATAGACTATAAAAACCCGGACAAATCCTCCCGATTATAAACAAAATTTTCAGACCAAAACAAAAACTGGACATACCGAGTATGAGCATAAAAAAGACAGACAGAACGTTCATCCAACGAAGTCAATGCAACTTAGATTTAGCAATAAAAGACAAAGACGTATTGAAACGTTTCACGTATTTTTAATTAATTATAAAAATAGAAAAATCTATAGTTCGTGTACTGGACTCTGTATTTTCTAGCCGAGGCTTGATTTCTTTACTTTTACTTTTGGAAAGAAATTTTATATTATATATTTTTTTTTTTTTTTTAAAGCCTCAGACGTCCTCTCGTGGGTCATTGTGACCGGGACAAGCTTCATCATCGGCTTGTATGTTTGAAAAAAAAAATGAAGATACGGTATTTGACTTGATAAAAGGTAATAGATTCAAAAGTGAAAATGAAGACTCAGATTTAATATTGGGACTTCGCCGGTCCGTCGTGGCCAAGAACGTGAAGCGTTTGAAAAAGAGATTAATTGCAATATCTCGACTATGCAAGAGTGGGACTTTGCAGGTCCGTAGCGGCCAAGAACGTGAAGCGTTTGAGAAAGAAATTAATTGCAATATCTCGACTATGCAAGAGTGGAACTTTGCCGGTCCGTAGTGGCCAAGAACGTGAAGCGTTTGAGAAAGAAATTAATTGCAATATCTCGACTATGCAAGAGTGGGACTTTGCCGGTCCGTAGCGGCCAAGAACGTATGACGTTAGAAAAATAATTAACTGTAATATCCCGAATATGCAAGAGTAGGACTTCGCCGGTCCGTAGCGGCCAAGAACGTATGACGTTAGAAAAATAATCAACTGTAATGTCCCGAATATGCAAGAGTAGGACTTCGCCGGCCCGTAGCGGCCAAGAACGTATGACGTTAGAAAAGAAATTAATTGTTTTGTTAGTTTTTTAATAGCCGAGGTCGAGCTCTCAACGAATATCGCTATTCGAAGATTACTGTCCTCCAGGCAGTACTATCTCTATGTTATGTCGTCACGACCTTCCCCTTGCACTGACGCTATTGTCAGTACAAGTGTCCAGAAATGTCGACGGGCATGAGCCGGGCGTGCTCAGGGGACGAGACAAATGGGTTCTTTGTCAACTCACAAATTGACAAAGTCCGCAACCTGAGAAAAAGTGTCGGTGCTTGTAGTTGCCGTTAAGCAGCCACGAACACCCTATCACTCTTAGGACACCCTGTATAGACCGGGAGATGCCAAGAGGGATAGGACTGAGCTCAGCAATCGTGCAATACGACCACGTCGCTCCTTTTTCCTTAGGACACCGCGAGACGCGATGATGCTAACAGGAGGGGATGATGCTAGGCAGTCGCGCAATGTGACCACTTTCGCACTTGGACGATTAGGAATCCTTAGAGCTAGGCGTCAACGCAATTGTTGAGACTTAGCAGGAGGTAAGGAGAACAGGTAGTTCGGTATCATATGAAAAGAATGACCGTATGGTCCGTTTCGCCCGCCTTTTATACCCGTGGCCGAGCATTTCGCGTATCTCTTTAGAAGGGAGATCCGGATTGATCTGGACTATCGAGTCGTCTGTCTCTCTCGTTACCCGTGTACGCGCGTTGTGCGTACGGAGAGTGCGATCGTATGCCTGTCGGTGGGGGTCGAGGTATACGTGTGATCGTGGGTGTGCGGCATCGTGCGTACGAGAGAGTGTGAGCGTGTGTTTGTTGGTGGGGATCGTGACATGCCTATGGCTGTTCCGTTACAGTATATATAATTGAAGATTAAAAAGACAAGCTGAACACCATAGGGGCTTATTTTGAATCCATCAACTCGCCACGATACCTAAACACTGGCACGAGATTAAAAAGAGTCATAGACCAAAAAGTTGACGAATTTTTAACGAATTACAATAATGACAGGAACAATAACATAAACAAACACATATTCTCAAACACAAACAAAGCACACACACCAAAAATCGCTCCCAGAAACGCAAAAATCTTATGCATAATAACGGAAATTCAAGCAATAGTAAGAAGACTACCCAACAAAACTTCAGCAGGAATTGATAACATCCCAACAATAGTGATGAAGCACCTCCCACCCAAGATAATAAAGGATTATGCAGTAATTTTCAACAACGCGCTAAGCAAACAGTATTTCCCGGATGCCTGGAAACTGGATTACCCATATGTAACATATGTATAAACAGTATTACCCATATGGAAAAAAGGAAAACCCCCAAACGAACCATCGAGTTACAGGCCAATTAGCCTCACGCCCAACGTCAGCAAGATATACGAGATCAACAATGCCATAGAAACACACAACAGAAAAGAAAAAGTGATCCCTGACAACCAGTTTGGTTTCAGGCAAAAGCACTCAACCATTCACGCTGTACACAAACTTCTGTCAGATGTGAACGATCATTTAACGAACGGCGAGATGGTGGGAGCCACTCTCATCGACCTCGAGAAGGCGTTCGACTCGGTATGGATCAAGGGCCTCATCTATATATTGATAAAAAAAATTTCCCGCTGAATTAATAGGAACCATCTGGGACATGTTAACACAGAGATCGTTCATAGCATGGAACGGCGCAGAAACCTCAACGATAACATTTCGAATATTGGAAGGTCTCGCAAAAGGACTGGTCAACTCACCAAAATTATTCAACATTTACACATGCAATGTATTAAACCTATTCAAGTTAAACAGCAAAACAAAACATACTCAATAGCGTACGCAGATGACACCATTTTATATGGAGCAGGCCAAACCCCCAGTGAAATCAAACCAAAACTAGAAGAAATAGTGAACAAAACAAACAATTACTACGCTGTGTGGAATCTCAGAATTAACCCGTCCAAATGCGAGACCATCCTCTTCAGGCAGCCATCGAGGCTAATAACAGGGAAAAAACGAACAGAAGCCGAAGAGTTCAGAATAGTAACATTCAAACCGGATACGAGGGAACCAGCAGCAATCCCGACAAAAAAAGTGGTGAAATATCTAGGCATGCAAATAGACTAATAGGCAAATAGCCAGGTGCACGAAACACGTTGATGAACAATTAAGCAAAGCAAGAAATTGCTACAGAGCTTTATCGCGTTTGCTACATGACTGGAGAATTAACGAAAGAGCAAGAGTAATTTGTTACCTACTTTTAATAAGACAGATAATGATGTATGCCATCCCTGTCTGGTGGAACCTTGGAGCAGCGCAAGCGGAAAAGCTAAGGCAGTTCGAAAGGGCTTGCCTAAGAACAGCACTAGGGCAGTACAGAAAAGAAGGCAGCAACAACATCGAAAGAATAAGCAATAAAAAAATATATGATGCAGCAAAAATACCGAGGATCGATTGCTTTATGCTAAAATTGATTAGAGACTATTACAGTCAACTACAAAACATAGACAATAGAGTAATCCAGAAATTAAAAAGATCAAACAACAACCTACATACAGGAACAGATGAAGAGTACATACACAACCACAGACCTTTACACAATTAGACAAAATGGGCATAATCCAAAACGAAAACAACATCCCAACATTGTATCATAGAAGCCGTCACAAAGCAAACAAGAAGATCCCATACGAACAATATTTAATAGAAAACAACGAAAACCTCAAGTACTCGACGACGATCCCGGAAAGAGATTCAATTGATTTCCACAGACTACACCAAAGAAAGATACTGGTGGCTGGGAGAAGATGCGACTCACATCCCAGAGTTGGTTAGAAGAAAAAGAGCGCTCTAAGAAGAACGTAGGCAACAAGCAGGCCGAAACGACCGCTGAGAAAAAAATCTTACCGACAGTACAATCTGTACAAATGTAAATATGTAAATATGTATATAGAACCCTAGCCCTAATTAGTATTAAGCCGAACCCAAAGAAAGTCAGAGTGGTTTTTTAATATATCTTTTTTTTCCCACAACTATGAAGAATACCTAAATACAGTTTGGACAAAACTAAAACACAGTCCACAAACCGAGATTTCATTAAAATGATACACAGAGAACATAGAGATCAGGAAAGCTGACAGACAACAGCCACGTTAATAATTTATGGTATTTATTAGTTCGTTTATTTATACCTATAAATGTAAGAAAGTCAAACGCAAATAAATAAACTTTAAACACAAAAAAAAAGGTTCGATTCTCCGCCAGGAAGAATTATTTTTTGTTTTTTATTTTTCAGTTATACCATATATACTATTCCATTAACCTGAGTGAGCTCAAATATTGCTGCAATCTTATACACTGTAGTATAATTTTATTAATGAAAGTCAAATAAAAAATAAAATAAATGTAAAAAATAAAAAATAAATGTAAGAAAGTCAAACGCAAATAAATAAACTTTAAACACAAAAAAAAGGTTCGATTCTCCGCCAGGAAGAATTATTATTTGTTTTTTATTTTTCAGTTATACCATATGTACTATTCCAATAACCTGAGTGAGCTCGAATATTGCTGCAATCTTATACACTGTAGTATAGTTTCATTAATGAAAGTCAAGCATTTTACGTTAAGTTATAATAAAGTTGTACAACGAATTTTTTTTGGATTGGAAAGTTAGGTATGAGATCAGCAGTCGGTAATGAAGAGTAGGTAAGTGACTAGGCTTAGGCTGTATTTCCAAACCTGCAGCTCAACTCCAGCCCCCCCCCCCCCCCCCCCGATGGTTCAAATTACTATTTCAAAAGTCTCATTGAAATTATTTCAATTTTTAATGCCATTACTTTATTATAAACTTAGCAACCGTTTTTGTCTGTTTGTACAGTCTTGTTTTTGAGTGTGCAGGTTCGGGTGACGGTACAATTATTCATAACAACATTGCCGCAAGGGCCATTTATGGTAATATTACAATTATTAAAGGTATAGTTTGGTCTAGGCTTCTCTTCTTTAGTTAAATCTTGAAAATATAGGCCGATGTTTGGATGATAAAGATAAGCTCCATTCTTCTGATTTGGTTGGATAAACGTGGAAGGGGTATGGAATGGAGATGCTCTTGAGGTTGAAACGGCACTATTTCCATTTGTCGCGCTTGTACCCACGTTGACCCCGGAAGTTGACGGTGCTGGCTCCGGTTTTATAGCAGCGATAATGCGTTTGGGTCGATGAGTAATTTCCATGCCATCTGTAATTTGCTCACAAATTCGTTTTTTATTTTTCATTGAGTCAGCAATGTAGCCGAAAGCAACCGTCGCCGATTTCCAGCCTCCGTGTCGCTGCAAGATTTAGGCACTCGGCGATGTTTCTAGGTATTGATCCAAATTTATTTATACCAACAGACTGTTGGCAGCATGCTTCTTTTGAGTACCGAAGAAAAAATCGGTCAATGGGACAATTTTCCGGTCTTGTTTGCATTGTAACGAGAATTTTTGCCCGAACGAGCGAATCCTGTCCCTTCTCGACTCGCGTTACCCATCCTCTCGAACCCCCCTTAGATGAGGGTGGAATGGGCGCCAGGTACGAAGTACCATCGATCTGAGATCGATTTAATTTTACCCACCCCCGTCAGCCCTGGCTGGATAGGATGCACGAGAGATGGGTGCGATCGAGGACGGTCCGACTACTCAGCTCAACTGAGATACAAAAGGTAGAGGGGCTGGTCCTTTGGTCGGCCCGAAGTAACATTTACGACAAAACAAAATAATGGTAATCGAGGCGTTTCCTTTAACCAATTTTAACAACCGATTTATTCAGAGAAAATCGTCCTAACAGGTACAAGCAGGTAACTAAAATTCGCGAGGTAGGCCGTGAGGCTGCGCAATGAAAATATAATTCGAAAAAGGCCTCCTACGACTCCACAATAGGTACGAGTCGCAGGAGAAAAATGAGAACGGATAGATAATTAATGTAATGCGTCGCGCGACAGGTAATCGACTGAGGGTCGACAGGCAATCGGGACGAAAAAGAAAATAATACGCAATAATACAACAACGAAAATACGGCGCGCGACAGGTAATCGACCGAGTGTCGAAAGATAATCGAAACGAAGGCGCAACAATAAAATTAAGCAAATATATCACACGATAGGTAATCGACCAGCGGTCGAAAGATAATCGAAACGAAAAATGTAACAGGCAATAAAATACGTAACAAACTCGACGCGATAGGTAATAGAAAATAGCACATGACGTACTTGACTCAAAAGAAAGCGCAATGCAAGAAATTCCGTCAAAAATAATTATAAACTCGCGAACTACAACGGTCCGTACAACAACGAAATAGACAAAGGTACGACGAGCGCCTCAGCGCCGTCCAACACGCCATACGAGTGCGAGAGAGATAGAGAGAAAACACGGCCGCGCCGTAGCCGGCACGTGTAGGACCTTGAGCGCCACGACGAAGCACTCGAGACTGAACAAATGCGCGATACTTTTCGCCATATTTTACATTACGCGATACGAACTCTAATAATTAAATAAACTCAAATAACATAGCCAAACAGATAATTGACCACTCTCTCGTTGCACCCGTAAACAAAACTCGAAATAATTGAGAAAGAGAAAAAGGACGACGGTCGAGTGAGGCTCGACCGCTCCCCTCCATACTTCCTCGTGCAATACAAAATCGCCAAATAAAAACGCCGATTCTTCTTCCTTCTTACGTAAAGTAATTAGAAAATAAGATAATGGGCTGAACGAGAAAGCGATCATGAAGAGAAATAATGAGGAATGAGCTTACCGAGAGAAGCCTTCCGGTACGCCTACCAGGTAACAGGTACTTTTCTTCTTCGCACGTGCACGCCGGGCGGTCCTCGAAATCAGACTAATTAGACATGGCGTCCGGTGCGACGCTCTCGGTTTTCGACGCTCGCCCCACTCCTTCGGACCCCCCACAAGGGCCGCGCTCTCACGCCGCTAGCGCGAACTACCGAAGTCGCTCGCTACGCCGCGCTTACCGCGGGAAATATGAAAATGATTCACGCGCGAGGATGATAAATCCTCGTCGTGTAACGAAGATTGACTAACGTTATTGATAATGGCGACTCCTCGGATCAGAACTCCAACCTGCACTCGGCGATGGGTCGTCACTCGGGCACTTTTCCTCTTGGTGACTCGGCCGACGATTCCGTAAAGTAGAGGGAGGCCTCCCTCATGATTCGAGGCGTCCCTGTGAATCACAGTGGGCCCACACATAACCGCCAGGTAAATTTCTGCACTCCAGCTCTCGGAAAATATCCCGAGTCCCACTGGACGAGGTGCCGTACTAAGCGGGCTATAGTACCCGAAGTAACGACGGTGGACGGGCAACTCTCGGTTGCAACGGCGAAAAGACCACGGGTGGCATTAATAGGCCCTATTCCAACGTGTATCTTTGATCGTCCACCTGATTGAGTTCGGCTGTTCGATCCTCAATCTCCGAAATGCAGGCGAAATCCATCCCGAGGTAATCACCAGGTCATAGGTAGGGCGTGAGAGTGCTTTTCTCGCTTTAGAGACCGAAGAGTAAAATTACAAAATAAATTCAAAGTACTTCCATTAACCATTACGAACTAAAACGGAAATAATAGAAAGAATTCGTTTCGAGGTCCTTAGACGTAGGTAATCGTTAGGTAATTCTCTCTCGACTTAAGGTAATGCAAGGCGGTTGAACGGGCCGAAAAACGCATTTTATAATCAAACTCAAACTTAATAATACATAATATACGATACGGCGATAGTGGAGCCTTCTTTCGAGCACGCCAGGCGAGACGAACGGCGGCGTCACATGGGCCGTATACCGGGCCACTGGTCGACACGGATTCGTACGGGTGGCGGGGCAAAATGTCACGTCACAGCATATACTTCCAGCAAAACTGGTACAATTCATTCGTTATTGTGAATGACCTGGTCACGCAGTTCTTCGTCTTCGGAACTTGGACCAGAAGAACATTATCTTCCACCTTTTTGACATCACCGACGGTGATGTTAACGAATTCTTCTCGCCGCAATGCCCCAGATATCCCGAAGATGAAAGAGCCTGCCTACCTGAGCATAATTTTTTATAAGAAATGATTTCCGTAACACCAAAAATTAAAGGATGTATATTATTGGACTTTTGCTTACCTTTTCGCATAGATATAAATCGTCCGATGCTTCGTTTAAAAACTTGGAAATGTTTTCGCGAGAAAACACTCTCGATTTTTTTGGCCGATAGCCAAAACTATTTTTTTTAAAAAAGACTGTCAATTTTTTGTAACGACCGATTTCAATGTTATCGTACGTGCTGATTGTGCATTTCAACATTGAATACGTTGCCCATAAACTTGGTGGCGCGTATTTTTTCGATAAATATGCAAAATATGCGAGAAGTACGTCTTCACAAAAGGAATTTGATTTATTTTCCTTGCGCCATTTTTTGAAAACGTTATATGCCGCTGTATATAATTTTTTAGATTTTGTAGGCAACAAATTCAGTGTCACCGATTTTGCCATTTCTTTTATCGCGTCCGGAACCATTTCATTGTTCTCATCGTCACTCAATTCACTACCCGAAGTGTCCATTTCTGACCGAGAGTTACGATTTTCGCGAAACGAACTATCCGTCAGCGTTTCTTTTTGATTTCGCTGTCACTTTTTTTACACCACGAAAGTGGTTTCAACCTATCCCTGTCGTGTCATTTGTTCGCTGTGCATTTTCAAGCTTCAAATGACATTTAAAAGTGTCTTCTTGCATTTCAAATGCATGTGTGAAGTTAGTCGATTAATTTATGCACCGTGCAGAAATAGGCAACTTAGGTCATGGAAAAGCGTGCGTAAAATGCGAGTTTAGGTCACAATGTGATATAAAAAAAAATTGATTACTCTTAAATTTGAAGAAAATATTACTTTGACTAAACATTTTATTCTTTTTGACGAAATAATTGTCAAACTTGAAGCCGCCGGCGAAACACTGAAAGAAACAAGTAAAATTGCTAGACTCCTTCTGACCCTGCTAACGACCTACGATCCAGTTGTTACAGCGATTCAAACAATGGCTGACGATAAAATTACTCTAGCGTTCGTGAAAACAAGATTACTGGATTATGAAATAAAATTGAAAAATGAAAGAAACGACACGAGTGAAAAAGTCTTACAAGCAGAAGTTCAACAAGAAAAATCACAAAAACAAAACAGAAATGGAAAGAAATTCAGAAATCATCGACATAATTTCAAACAAAGATCTTTCAATAAATTCACACGAGGATTCAACTCTCAACAATCTCAGAAGAACACAAAATTCAAGAAAAATTATCCAAATCATTTCAACAACTTCAATAATAACAATAGAAAGTGTGAATTCTGCGGACGCCAAAACCACGAGAAAAAGGACTGCTACTATTACCAGAAAACAAAACGATGCAAAACTTAGAGGACCATTAACGAACAATCCAGACATTTCGCATTCATGAGTGGAGTTGGAATCTCATCCAATAATTCAATCAACGCAACAATAAGTTGACATTCATTTTGGACACAGGAGCAACTGATCATCTGATTAATCAAGATGATGCGTTTTCAGAAGTATGGGATTTGCCCGTACCTGTGAAGATAACCATTGCAAAGAAAGACGAAGTTATCATGGCGACAAAGAGAGGATCCATAGGAGTGACAACAGATCAAGGAGTATCAGGAGTCTTGGAGAACGTGCTTTACGCACCCGAAGTTCCATACAACTTATTATCAGTACGACGAATTCAGCAGACTGGTCTG
This sequence comes from Campoplex capitator, assembly GCA_037576405.1. Lineage (NCBI taxonomy): Eukaryota > Metazoa > Arthropoda > Insecta > Hymenoptera > Ichneumonidae > Campoplex > Campoplex capitator. Next base: position 1,636,468 of record JARBWI010000338.1, read on the forward strand.
AGAATTATTATTCATGAAAATAGCAAAACATCCATTCGAAGGGGTGAGAAAGTCATTGCAAGAGGTAAGTCGCTTCATAATTTGATAGGTGATTTATTCATACAAAAGAAAATATGTAATAATGCAAATGCAAATACAAACATACATGAACTTTGACATAAGCGTTTAGATCATTTGGGCAAGTCCAAATTTCTAGAAATCAAAAGGAATAAATTGCTTTTTGATAGCAAATAATTAGAAACTATAAATCCTACGAATGATATTTGTGAAGCTTGTGTATATGGAAAACACGCACGTCTTAGTTTTTCGAAAGAAAAAGACAGATCACATGTCACGAGACCTTTATTTGTCATTCATTCGGAAGTGTGTGGTTCAATCACACCTCAAACAATTTATGAGAAAAGATACTTTCGTGATTTTCATAGACGAATTTACCCATTACACGGTTGTTTATTTATTGAGTCATGAATCCGATGTATTAAAACGGTTTGAAGACTATGTTGCCAAAAGTGAAGCACATTTCAATTTAAAAGTAGCTCACTTATATTGTGATAATGAGAAAGAGTATCTCTCAAATGATTTTAAATCTTTCTGTACAGAGAATTCAATATCATCTAAGGAGTTTCGGTACAAAAGGCAAAATGTTAAGAAATTGATGAAATTTGGTGATAATGTTCTTTAACATCAAGTACGAAAAAACAATTTTTTTCAAAATTTTCTTCTACTTAGTTATCGAGTAATTGAGCATTAAAGCAGATTTCTTATGCCAGGAATGTATCAAGAGACGCGGTAGCGGCTCGACGCCAAGTATTAAAAGAAAACTACCACGTAAATTGAAAAGCCAGCGCGAGCCGTGCCGCACTCTTATGTACGCGAATATGCCGGTTTTATGACGTCACAGGATTTTCAAACGGCTCTCACGGACAAACTATTTTATTAAAAAATCTGAAAATTGGTAACGATTTTTTTTCGATTTTTCCCTTTCCATTGGTCCTTGTTGCAATTAAATCCGTTCAGCTAATCCCGAGATATGTAATTCTAGCGATTAAAATTCCATCATTCCGGGACTTTTCTTTTCTTAGAGACAGAGGGGCGTAAGTTGAGTTTGTTTACATTGGACTTACGCCCTTTGCGGGACTGGTGGACATTTCTCGGCTCTCTTGTCACACTCTACGCTGAACGCGGCTACCCCCTCTACCACGCGTCGCCGAGCGAGAGAGACAGCGCGCGCAGCCGCGTTCCTTCTCTTACGGCGCAGCGTACGCTCTCTCTCTTTCTCGTTCCTCTATATATTTATATATACACACTGCCGGCCAAACGTATGGGAACATAAAATCGTAATTTCGAGTCGCGCTAAAAGTTCGATTACTCTGCCAAAAAAGCAGATATTCCGATTTTGCGAACGGGGTTTTGAAGGGGACATATTCCGCTATCGTTTTGGGCTTTTAAATTATTTTTTCGATGTTTTTCGGATCCAGTACACATCTTTGAACGTAGTCATTTTTCGCCATTTTTTTAGTTGTTAAAAATTGGACCAACCACGTGTGAAAATTTTTTTTCATTGTTTTTTTTTCATGGAAAACTTGAAACGGGGAGCACAAGCTTCAATTTTTTTTTTAATAAAGTTCTATGCAATTCCTTCCCCATAAATATGTCACCTGTGTAAAAAAGACCAATTTCTGAAAATGTTGTGTAACAAGAAAAACTATAAGGTTTTAATGGAATCAGCAAGAGGGTGAACTGACTGAAGTTTTTTCAGAAGTTTTGTGCAAGATTTTTTTTTTCCATGGATTCTGGTCGAAACTTGGAGGTGTGGCTTAACTCGATAACCATGAGGTTTGCGTCAAAATATCAAAATAGGAAACATTTTTACTTTCCAATTTTCTTTTTGCTTCATTTAAAAAAAAAAATGTCTAAGCTTTTTTTATTTGATCGAGCTTTGTAGCATCCTGATAACTATTGAACCTCAGAAACTGTATCAAGGGGGGAAAAAAATTAATTAATGATTATCAGTAGACAACAAGATTCTCAGATTTTTTTCTCCATCTTTCGCCACATCGTAAAGGTATTTTTCTCGATATTCCATCTCAAGCCGAACAATGGTAGAGCAAAATTTCACTCAAGCTACTTTCTAGGGTATTGATAAATAATTAACAATTACAATTTTTTCCTCTATTGATACTGTTTCTGAAGCCCAATAGTTCTCAAGATGTGACAATTCGATTTTTTTGACATTTCTTCGCATCTCGATAAAAAAAGATGGAAAAAAATTCTGAAAAAATTTCAGCGGAAAAAAAATAGGAAAGTAAAAAAGTTTCCTATCTTCATATTTTTTTTCTATGTTTCTCATGTATATATATATCATGTATATATGGTTCTCAAGTTAAACCACTGCTCCAATCACTATTTCGACCAGAAATAATGAATAAAAAGAAATCTTGCGCAAAAATTCCAGTCTACCCAGTATGGCCGCATGCAACGTTTTACCCTCTTACCGATTTCATCAAAACCCTGTAGATTTCTTGTTACGCAGCATTATGTGAAAATGGTCTTTTTACCCAAAAGTGCCATAGTTTCTTCTTCATTCTAATTCCGAAATATTTATGTTTGGAATCCAGTGCTCACCGTCTTTCATCAGTCGACACTTTTTTGTGTTATATTACTTCACAAAAAACTTCTTTGTTTTTACTATAATTCTTTTTTCATTTCATGTAGCAAATTGATATAGGGGAAAGCCGGGCAAAGCGGAACACCCCCCAAAAAAGTGATCATTTTTTTTTTCGACAGAAAGTTGAAAATCTTGATGATTCTTCTTAGGACATCCATTGAAAACATAATAATCAATAGGACGACCAATTTTTTCAAAAAATTAAAATTTTTTCGAAATTGAAAAATTTTTGCTCATTCAACTGCGAATAAGCGTTGTAGAAGTGATATTCGTTATAAAATTGCAAATTTCTAACAGGAAAATAAAAATAATGTTTTTTCTTGTTGAAAAAATGAAAAATTCGATCATCCAATTTTAGACATGCATTAATAACATACTATTCAATAAAATGATTCATTTTTTGAACATGGGAAATAAAATTTGTTCATTAATTAAAAAAACAAAAGTTTAACGAAAAGTGCCCATTTCACCATGGTCCTATTTACTAAAATCATTAAAAAAAAAAATGAAAAATCTCCTCACTTCGAAATGTCATATTAAAATAATGGTTTCAGAGAAAAGTTGCTACAAAGAAATCCCCCCAATCAGCTAATCACAGTGAAACGCATAACTCCCGTCTTTTTGCCCTGCGGGCAGTCGGGAGGTAAAAATACCAGATATAATAAAGATCATCTCCGGCTGCGATGCAATTGCATTCGATGATGAATTCGAAATTTTTCCATTCAGATAAAAAAAAAATTCAACTTTTGGGGAGTTTGGAATTGTGAATTCGAATTTTCGACTTTCGAATTCGAATTTTCCACTTTCGAATTCGAAATTTTGGACTTTCGAATTCGAAATTTCGGGTTTTCGAATTCGAAATTTTGGTCTTTCAAATTCGAAATTTTGGACTATCGAATTAAAAATTCAAACGAAAAAAAAATTCGAATTTGTCATCGAATGCAATTTTATACCGAATGCAAATCTTGGGCCGATTGCAATTGCGCCGGAGTCATCGGAGACGATCTTTATTATATCTGCGAATTTGTTAGACCATGGTAAAATGAGCACTTTTTCTTAAACATTTGTTTTTTTAATTAATAAACATATTTCATTTTCCATGTTCAAAAATGTATCGTTTTATTGAATAGTATTTTATTAACGCATGTTCTAAACTGCATGATCAAATTTTCCACTTTTTCAACAAGAAAAAATATTATTTTCATTTTTCTTTTGGAAATATACAATTTTACAACGGATATTACTTCTCCAATGCTTATTCGCAGTTGAATGAGCAAATTTTTCAATTTCAAAAAAATTTTGATTTTCCGAAAAAATTGGACGTCTTATTGAATATTATGTTTTTAACGCATTTCCTAAGACGAATGATCAAGATTTTCAACTTTCCGTCGAAAAAAACATATCCACTTTTTCGGGGGGGGGTATTCCGCTTTGCCCGGGTGTTCTGCTTTGCCCGGCTTTCCCCTACCTCTCACAAAACCAACTTAGCAGTTTTATCCATCAATAATGGAAACAATAACTGTTTAAGAATGTAATTTTTTTGTCATATGAAGAAGGTCATTTAATTTAAAAGAAAAATCTGAAAAATAATTGTCGCTGATCAAGATTTTTTGTAGTAGCAAAGTTGGTAATTATCGGCGTTTTGCAAAAAGAAGTGAAATCAATCGGAAAAAACTTTGAAAAAGTAAAAAAAGAACGCCAAGTATTAAAAGATCGCGACCTTAATCATACAGTAACCATTCTACATTTTTTTTGTTATTACATTTAAATTTACTTCTTATAGATTATTCTTGAAAAAAAAAAAAATATGAAATCATTCCAACGTTGCCAAGAATGGTGAATGGGTTTCTGCATGGACTCATGTACATCTTGAACGGTATCTGCCGAAGGTTAAAAAAAAAACAAAAAAACAATTAAATAGAAAAGCGCAAATACGCGTATAAATGCACGCATTGTATCTACACGCATGTACCGCACAAATTCACTGCCAATATTACACATAAACTTGGCGTGCATGGTTTTGAAATATAAACTCGGCGAAGGAACGCTCCATCCATCTGTACATTGAGCGAATTCAAATATTCGTCCACCCATGATTTTTCATTTACTCGTCTGTTCGATTATTCATTCGTCGAAACCATTTATTCATGTAGCCTATCTAATCTTCCGTTCATAGGTTCAAAAAATGAGAGTAAGGTCGAACGGTTAGATAGGATCAAAATTAAGACGTATAAACGGTTCAAATTCCGTGCGTACATCTTTTTTTGGTTCTTTTATTTCTACGATCTAACTCTTCATCGATCCTATCCATTCATCGTTTCATCGATTCAATCATCCGACTTGTTCATTGATATAAACCGTTCAACTATCACCTATTCACCCATTTCGTTCATCCATTTTTTCAGTTCAACCCATTTGATTATCCATTCGTCCTTTCGTGTATTTCATCTATACATACTAGTTATTTATTTAGTCCATCAAATTATCAAGTGGGACTCTCGCGTTTTATTCAGGGATCAGACTTCTTTTACTATTGATAGAAGAACTGCTCAAGTATCGAATTGGATAGCATACATATTTCATTAACTGTGTCTTCCCGAGCTTACATTTCAAAACCATGCACGCCAAGTTTATGTGTAATATTGGCAGTGAATTTGTGCGGTACATGCGTGTAGATACAATGCGTGCATTTATACGCGTATTTGCGCTTTTCTATTTAATTGTTTTTTTGTTTTCTTTTTAACCTTCGGCAGGTACCGTTCAAGATGTACATGAGTCCATGCAGAAACCCATTCACCATTCTTGGCAACGTTGGAATGATTTCATATTTTTTTTTTTTTTTCAAGAATAATCTATAAGAAGTAAATTTAAATGTAATAACAAAAAAAATGTAGAATGGTTACTGTATGATTAAGGTCGCGATCTTTTAATACTTGGCGTTCTTTTTTTACTTTTTCAAAGTTTTTTCCGATTTACCTATATACATGGAAACGCTATGCTTATACACTAAGGTGAATCGTTTCAGGGCAACTTTTTTTTTTCGACCCATCGTGCCCGAAAATCTTTAGTTGATGCCCAAAAACGAAACCTCGCGAAAGGGGAGCACTGTCAAAAAATATTTAGAGGTCGCGAATCGAAATTAAAGGTTTCCCATTTGATTAACATTGAAAAAAATGTTGTTCTCATTATTATTGGTACCATTCTGCGAATTTTGATGTGGCAATATTTTCCAAATGGTTTTTCGTAGGAAATTTGATGCTCTACAATAAAGTCCATTGGACCAAGTATGGAAATTCAATATTTCCCGCGGTATCATTACTAGAAGTGAAAATTATATGAAAATATCTATTAAAACAGCTGTAACGCCCAGGTTATTGAGGATATTGAAAAAATTCAAATGAAAACTTTGCAGAGTAACACGTTTGCTACAAAAAAGTCGTATAAGCCGAGACTGTATATTCAACTCTTTCCGAGTTATAGGTGATTAAAGAGAATTAAAAAAATATTTTTTTGTTTAATCCAAACGAATTCCATTTTTATGAGATTAAGTATGTAAATAATGCAACAAATGTCAAAAGACATTTGTTGAATGGTTTCTGTGACGATTTTTCACCGGTTTGCAAAAATTTACATTACTTTCAAAAATTTAACGCTGCGTTCAACCCGGTTCTACGAAATTTGTTTTATTATGCAAGGGAATGCGTCCACTTTCCGTTATTCCACTCATTTCATTTAATTTGTTCATTTAATTGTTTATTAAATTGGTGCAAATTAAATGTTCATTTAATTTGCACCACGCACGGAGAGGATAAAAAAATGGAAACTTCCGTTCCAGCAATGGAAACCGGAGACGACCTTGAATGTTCAGAAATTTTCACAGTGCAAAGGATAAATTTTCATAAAAATGAAATAAAATTTCTTGTGATATGCAGGGGATTTTATTTCATTTTCATGAAAATTTACACTTTGCGCTGTAAAAATTTCTAAGCATTCGAGGTCTTTCCCGGTTTCCATTACCGTAACGATAACTTTTACCATTCAATTTGCTCCGCGTAATAGTTTGTTTGAATTTATCCTCAAACGGTAGAAATATTAAAAAATCGGATTTGAGATTGTAAACCACTGACAGAATCCCGAAACGTTGAAATACGAAAAATTGTTCTTCCTCTATTTGACACGAGCAGTGCCACTGTCGCATCGATGGTGGCATGCCTGGTACTACCACTACCATGCGACGGTAGCGGCGTCCGCGTCAATTGGAGGAAGATCCGAAACAAAGAAGAGTGAAAGACTTATTTGTTTCAAAGTTTCATTAACTCAAATTTTGTATAGTTTTTTTTATCTCTCACACGGATTGAAAATTGGAAGGCGAAGACTTCTAAGTTCAAGAAACGATGAAAAAAAAGTGCAAGAAAAAAGATTATTCAATTACTCGGATTCGAATTAGAAAAATCAAATGAACGTAAATTGCCGAAGAAAGGAGAGGTGCTGAGTGAGTTCATGCATAAACATATTTCTTATAACTGGAACGTGTACGAAAGCGCCAAATATGTTATTAATCATGTGACTGCAATTTATACGTAATACGAACCAGATTTTTCGGATCAAATTTTTCGGTCATTTAATGTCAGTAAATTAAAAATTAATGGAACGTCAATCTGTTTTTTTATTGGAACCTGTAAATTAATTTTTTTTTCAACAAATAATCTGATTAAACATTCTTATTGACGTTACTGATGAATATATTCTCTAAGGTTGACGGAAAATCTCATAAGAAATGGAATTCGTTTGAATTGAACAAAAAAATATTCATTGAATTCTCTTTAATCACCTGTAACTCGGAAAGGGTTGAATATACAGTCTCAGCTTATATGACTTTTTTTGTAGCAAACTTGTTTCTCTACAAAGTTGTCATTCGAATTTTTTTGATATACTCAACAACCTGGGCGTTACAGCTGTTTTAATAGATATTTTCATATAATTTTCACTTCTAGTAATGATACCGCGGGAAATATTGAATTTCCATACTTGGTCCAATGGACTTTGTTGTAGAGCATCAAATTTCCGACGAAAAGCCACTTGGAAAATATTGCCACATCAAAATTCGCAGAATGGTACCAGTAATAATGAGAACAACATTTTTTTCAGTGTTAATCAAATGGGAAACCTTTAATTTCGATTCGCGACCTTTAAATATTTTTTGACAGCGCGCCCCTTTCGCGAGGTTTCGTTTTTGGGTATCAACTAAAGATTTTCGGGCACGATGGGTCGAAAAAAAAAGTTGCCCTGAAACGAATCACCCTATTATACACGTAAACTTTAGTGTTCAATTACTCGATAACTGTGTAGAAGAAAAATCTGAAAAAATTTGTATTGTCAAATTTGGCACTAAAGAATATGTTCACCAAATTTTATAAAATTCTGAACTTTTGAATTTTTTAATGTTTTTAACATGGTTTAGCATGGCAACATTATATCGCCTGTACCGGAACTCCTTAACAGTACCCTACACACCTCAACAAATTTCCGTAGCAGAACGTATGAATAAGTCATTGACAGAAAAAGCGCATGCTTTTAAAGCTCTTCCAGTAAACAAGATCCATTACGAACTGTGGCACAATAAAAAGCCCAGAGTCAATCATTTAAAGATTTTCGGTAGCATCGTTTATGTTCACGACAAAAATCGTAAAAGTAAATTTGACAAACGTTCATTTAAAGGAATACTTGTAGGCTATGAGGTAAATGGTTACAAAGTACTGAATCCAGAGACAAATAATTTTATTATTGCTCGCGATGTTATTATTGATGAAATAAATTTCAAAACTTCGCGCCCTCTCGTACAATCTAATGGGATTGAAAAAGAAAATTCCAATATTGAAAAACAAGTCGAAGAAACCGATCATAACGAAAATTCTAGTGTCATTAAAAGACGAAAACTAGAAATGAGTCAAAATTCAGAAACAAACGAAAAGGGAGAAAATGAAATCAACAAATCTGATATCCAAGCAGATAAAGTTAATGAATCGTCATTTCAAGACGAAACAATCTCTCAAGAAAGTTCGAAAGAAACCGTACTACGACGAAGTGTACGTCTTAAAAACATGCCTACTATCTATTTCTTACAATGAAGCGCATTGTTCTTACATAAGTGCACAGTCGATCGTTTCTGATATTCCCAAAACATAGTATTACGAAATTGCTTCCCTTGTAGAAAATAATACTTGGGATATAGTGACTTGTCCAACCAACAAAAACGTTGTAGGCTGTAAATGGGTGCTTGCAATTAAAAATAATATTTATGGAAACCGAAATAAATATAAAGCCTGACTTGTAGCCTAAGGTTTCAGTCAACAATATCTATCAGACTACAACGAGACGTTCGCACCTGTAGCTCGAATCACAACGTTTCTAATTCTCTTAGCTTACGCTAATCAAAACAATTTATTAATTCGCCAGATGGATGTGAAAACAGCTTTTCTAAATGGTCTATTAATATTTGCAAGCGCTGGTAGCAGGTTTTGGAATACAGCACAATTCGGGTCGAACCCCATGCGTATTCATTCATCACTGAACACAAGCATACTTGAACGCTGTGGCCACATGAAAAAGCAATCTTCCCGCGATACCAAGAACTATCGTTCTTTGTTTTAGGGGTTTTCTCTATTTCGATCCCCATCAAAATACGCGATCAGCACAGTAAAAAAAAAAACTTTTGACAAAATGTATGCACTCTAGCGTGTTTCAAAAAAAAAGTTTTTTTTTTTAATTTGCTAACTAACTGTAGTATTTCTTAAAGGGAAGACGGAATTAATGATTTTTAAAAAGAACAAAAGTTTATTTATTGCCTGTTACGTTGCAGATTCCGATTTCATCTGACACTTTTTTCACACACTTTCTACCATCTTCTTTTTTTATCTCCCCGGAATTCTCTACTCGCTTGGTACAAAACATCTGACAATAACTTTATCCTACGTAACTAGTTGAGAAGTTACCTTGGCGCAAAAAAAAGAAAGTTTACCAAAGAAGAGCTCGAAATAAAAATATCTACAGGTGACTCATGCTTATTGTAATTCTCTTTTAAATAATATGGGAAATACTACTTGACGTGTTTAGAACTGTATACCTCCTTAACGACAATTTTAATCACTTATTTCGTAACACGTCAGTACAGCAAATTTGATGCTTAACAAGAATGGTCCTTTGCGAAAAAATCCTAAATCTAACCATTCAAGAGCTATTAACCTTCAGATTATACTTGTATAAAATTTTACCGTTATCAAGAGACTCGGTAGAGTCTCGGGACAAGTACATTGACAGCCCTGTCGTCTGCTGGCCCGAGGCTCGCCAAGACTATACTTTCTCGAAACAAAACTTTTCGCGGTGGTGGGGGTAAAATTGGCATGTCATTTTATTGAATTACGAAGCTCAGAAACAAATGAGGAACTTAAAAATTGAACTTTTAGCCGATTAAGAAATTTTCTTTCGATTGCGCCCAAAATCAGCATGATCGGTCGCGTAATTGCTGAGAAAAAACTTTGCACGGGCTCAAGATTATACAAAAGTTACTAACACATAAAAAATTTAACGTGTCTGTATACAACACCATCAAAGGCCTCTTCCCGCCAGCTATAACCCATTTTCATGAAAGCCAGTGTCCCGTGACAGCTGCAGAGAGAGCAATGACTATTACGTTCACACGGAACTCTTATTCCGGATTAATTAATCGGGTTTATTATGCCCGATATATATGTATATACACCCCATTATAACCAAATCGGAATAAGAGTGCCGTGTAAGCGTAGTGTATGACGTCTACACAGTGAAACGGTTATTAACGGAGTTTTGAAATAATCAAGTGCAGGACGTCCGAAAAATTTCGATTAATGGATTTAATAAAAATATCCCTGGCGGATCAGCAAGTCTCTGGAAAAAGTCCTGAAAAAAGTCCCAATTGGGACTCGGAATTTGGGACTTTAGTGGACAAGTAAGACTCACTTGTGAGTTCCAAATGGGACTTTTTTCCCTCACTCGGTGCGAGACGGGAATTTTGTCTAAAGTCAGTCGCAAGAAAAGACCCTGTTTGGGACTCTGACTCCTGATTTGGGATTCATGACGTCACAGAAAAAAGTTCTATTAGGGACTTATTTCGGGTCTTACTTGTCCACTTAAGTCCCGAGTCCCAATTGGGACTTTTTTCGAATTTTTTTAGACTCGCTGATTCGTCAGGGATTCAACGGAGATTCTGAGTGAAGTTTTGTAATGATAAAGTGCGAGATTAGCGAGTAAATTGGATAAGTTGTGAAAAAAAATGATCTCAGAATAAACTTTTGAACAGACTTAATAAGCATTTTTTTCGTGATCCTGAGTATTCAAATCTCGCAGTGAACATATTCATCCACAAAACATAAAAACGTAAAATAAAATCAACAGTTATGTGTTATATTCACAAGCTAAAAGTGCGGATTGTAATTATATACAGTCTCCATAGGAGTTTATATGAACCAAAATATTTAAAAATTTTAGAAAAAAGAAGTGATATCAAACCGCAAAAATTCCCCTCACGGGGAAAAAACCGTGGACAAGTACATTGGTGGTCCCTTGTTTCCCTATGATATTAGAAAAAAATCCAAAACGCCGCTTAGAAGAATACACAAAAAGTTACAAAATAAGTTAAGATCTGTTGAAATATACGTGGCCAAATACGGGAAGCTTTACTGCGTTTCAATAATTTTTCAAATACGGTTTGCTGTTGATAGAAAAAATAATAAAGTTCGGAAATTCAACTGTCACCAACCAAATTACAAACGTAAAAAAATTAGATTATAAAAAAATTGTGAACGAAGTACTTGGCGAGTTCGTGATCATGATCTATACATTACGCTAATTTCATGGAAAAATCCTCGCCAAGTACTTCGTTCAGAATTTTTTTACAATCTAATTGTTTTACGTTTGCAATTTGGTTGGTGACATAGTTGAATTTCCGAACTTTATTATTTTTTCTATCAACATCAAACCGTATTTGAAAATTTATTGAAACGCAGTAAAGCTTCCCGTATTTGGCCACGTATATTTCAACAGATCTTGACTTATTTTGTAACTTTTTTTGTATTCTTCTAAGCGGTGTTTTGGATTTTTTTAAATATCATAGGGAAACAAAGTACCACCAATGTACTTGTCCACGTTTTTTTCTCCGTGAGGGGATTTTTGCGATTTACAACTATTTCGACAAAACTGTTGATACACACTGAGCGATTTGTTTTATCAATTAAGTTACCCACGTTAGAAATATATGGTGGCCCTGAAAAGGGCCGAGGAGTTTATAGCCGTTCGAGAATGGCGTTTTCTTGAAGGCGACGATGAGATGGAGAGCGGCACGTTCGAGTGAATGTTTCCAGATCTTCAGATGATTTGGATCAACGGTGAACGTGGCTTTGCTGCCAACTTGCGGCGGATGCGCTGGAGAGCTGATGTAGGTGATGCTGGAGATGCTTGTACCTCAACTGTTTTTTTCTTCGGCGATAGCCCAACGAATCTCCGTTCGCGATCCAACACCGTTGTTGGCTTTACCGGCCGCGTCGCGATGCGTTCGAGCGCACTGACCACCACCGGGTGCGTAGGCGCGCGGGCCGTGGAAAATTTACGAGCGGGCGAGATCCGGGGTTTGGTGCCGTGCAGACCCGAGTGGGCTTCTCCAGCTACCAGACTCGTCCCGCTGCGTTGGCACAGAACCCCGGGAGGATATTCGAGATTTGTTCTACGTACGCCCTGAGAAGGGCAGATTTGGTCGGTTGTGATCGGTTTCCACTGTATCGCGCGGGGTGATTTCGAGTGGGCTTGTCCACCTACCGGACTCGAATCACTGGGAACGTGCGATATGGCGGAGGTGGAAGAGGAAGGTGGGTTTGGAAGATCTACGTTCGGTAAGTCTTGAAAAAGACTGATCGTGGAATGGAGGTCCTGAGAAGGACCGGTGTTCAAGTTGTGGCTCCGTGGCATGGAGCGTCTTGATGAAGAGAAAGGAATGGTTCAGGAAAGAACAGCAAATTTGAGTTGTTAGGTTGCAATTTCATAGTTGTGTAGAATACACCAGTGCGGGAACAGTTTTTTGGAGGTACCTCTTCGGCACGCTCTCCGTTGAAGAATCACGCGAAGCTCTGCGGGGGGTCTACTCTTATAGCCGGCCAGTCGCGCAGGATTGGCCGGTGGTCGCGCGTGGTGGGGGAACTACTTAGTGCCTCGTTCCTGATTGGCGCGCGCGTTTATACGGGAGTTATTTCGTGACTTTAGCGAATCTTTACTTTATAATTATTATTTTCTGTAAGTTTATGTGATTAAATTAACAACATAATTTTATAAAATGAAAAACAGGACTTATTTACATAGAAATCAAGAATTCATACATTCAGTTAAATAAAGAGATGTATTAAATTAAACGTGGGAATGAATAGCTGAGGCCTGATTGGTGCGCCGGTCCAGACGGTCACCGCACCATCTAATTTTTGCAGGAAAGTAAAGTGCGCCGATCAGAACGACCAATGAAAGTGATTGGTGCGCTAGTCCCGACGGTCACCGCACCAACTAATCCAAGCTATTCTTAACTTAAAATTTTATGAATTTAAATATATTCCATATTAGATTTGGGGGTTTTGAGGGATTATTTTATGTTTTATTTTAAATCGAGTGGGTGAGTTTAGAAATTCGTCGTTACCGGATACAAATAGGTGCGAGAAGCGCACGTATAACACTGTCAGTGTTACCACAATATTTCTTGAAAACGTTTCGCATAGCATTCAATTCGCAACACATTGACTCCTGAAAAGAATTCACGAATTTCATAGATAAGGTATGAAGTTCATAAAATCAATTCATTACAAAAATAATCATTGTCAATGTCTTTCATTGTGTAACTTTTCCCGCGAGTCGCACAAAACACTCACTCTTGATAACTTTAGGCGCCAGTCTATAATTTTTCTTGAAAAAATTTTATTCGAATTAATCGAGAACGAGAGTATAGATTCACTCGGTCGTAGCTGCAATATCAAATCTAGGTGGTAGAGGGGCGCGGTCTAGACAGTTATACAAAATAATTTCCCACTGACTCGAGAACACATTCCGGAATTACAAAAATTAAATTTATTAAGTAAAACAATGATGAAATATAGATAATTGTTTGATGGCGAATTATTTCCGGAAAGATTTTAGTATAACAGATTTTGCTGGATATTCGTTTCTTACAATTAAGATGATTGATAATAAAATTGATAATAATAGATTTTCTCTAATTATTCTTTGTTAACCGTCATATAATTTCGGTATTAAATAATTGAAATTATCGCTAGTCAATCACTCAAATTTTACATGAAACATTTAGGGAGCCACGTCCCACTAATTTCTTTTTCTCGAAAGGATTGATCGACGATAAATTGGAAAATTCTTGAACTAAGGAATCTTGCTGAACGAAAAAATAGAATTCCTCTCAGCAATTTGAAATATTAAACGGAAAATACGGCAGATATTATGCCGCGACTGAACGTTAGTGAAATATTCTCTCAAACACGAACGTATCCCGAAACAATATCGCTCTTTTAATACGGTAATTCATCACATTAATTCCGATAAATAAGCGCTTTTTCCAAAACAAAAATACACAAGAATGGAAGCGAGACGACGGCTCACCACCACGGTTTCAGAGATGCGAAATCCGGAAACGGACCACAGATTGTCGACTCGATAATTCTGGTGATGTCGTATTCTTGAACAGGGTTGGCGACGGCTCAAAAAGAAACGTCAGGTCTTGTTGCCATCCAAAACGGAAGTCCCCGATCAATTATGAGCGCGATTCCGTGAATTAGGGTCCTAACCCCTCACCCTTCGCCTGCTCGTTGGGGTCTCGAAGGTTCTCGAAGAGTTCGAATTTGAATTTGTGGAATTTATGAATTTTGACTCAACACGGTGCTGACCAATGATGATCGTGTCACCAACCAAATTGCAAACGTAAAAAAATTAGATTGTAAAAAAATTCTGAACGAAGTACTTGGCGAGTTCGTGATCATGATCTATACACTACGCTAATTTCATGGAAAAATCCTCGCCAAGTACATCGTTCAGAATTTTTTTACAATCTAATTTTTTTACGTTTGCAATTTGGTTGGTGACATAGTTGAATTTCCGAACTTTATTATTTTTTCTATCAACATCAAACCGTATTTGAAAATTTATTGAAACGCAGTAAAGCTTCCCGTATTTGGCCACGTATATTTCAAAAGATCTTAACTTATTTTGTATCTTTTTTTATATTCTTCTAAGCGGCGTTTTGGATTTTTTTTAATATCATAGGGAAACAAGGGACCACCAATGTACTTGTCCAAGTTTTTTTCCCCGTGAGGGGATTTTTGCGATTTGTAAAATTTTGAAGAGAACACGAAAATAAATGGGAACGATTGTTACAATTGTTTTCAAATAGATTTAATGAGAGTTCATTCATATTAAAGACCTATTAAAATTTATAAGGTATCGAAAATAATTTGAAATAAGTAAAAAAGAAAACACAGTAAGAAAAATAGGTACTTAGAATGATTTATAGGAAAATCTTTTTTTTTTCAAATTTTCAAAAATCGAAAAAACATAGTTAAAATGGAGGGCCCACGACCGGACAGGTCTTAAAAGTTGTTGAAAAAATAGTAGTTTGAAATGTCAAATGTTCAAGAAAATCGAAATATACACTCACTTTTAAAAACACCATTTATATTTTCAAACTTAAAAATCTCTATCAAAAACGCTGTGAGTATTTTTTCTGTATTTTTTTTCGTAGGGGTCATTCAAAAACGAAGATTTTGGAAAAAAAAAACTTGAATTTGGATCGTTATTAAGAAAGTTATGAGTAAAAAACCAAAAAAAAAGCGATTTTTTTGAAAACTCAACATTTTTTGAACAAGTAATCAAAACAATTTCAAAATTTACCACGAAGGCTCTTTTGAGGTGTACTGAAACATATCGAAAAATTAAGGAAATCAAAAATTGAAAATTTTCCAACTGTCCGATTTGGCGTGGAATGCCCCATATATATATAGCCTATTATACCCTATATATATATACCCTATATATTGTAACGGGACAGCCTTATCCCCTGTCACGATTTCTGGTTTCACAGAAATCCTGACAGAGGGCGACGGACCGAGCGCTCTCGCGTCAGCGGAGCATCACCCGTACGCCGATAAGGCTCCCTCACCTTTCCATTCTCCCTCTCCTTATTCCTACCCACAAAAATTCATACACACTCTAATAATGGAGCACTGATAACCTTTATCGAGGAATTACGCTTCTCGTACAATTAAAGTACGGTGACGCAATAGCGAGGCCTAGCCCGATTGCGTCACGAGAAGTTCGCTGTCCTTAGAGACGCCGTAGTGAGGCTCAGTCCTATGGCGTATAGAAGGAGGCGCTAACAGTGGAGCACTGGTTGCTCATGATCCGGACGAAAGTAGTCGTTCTTGCTTTCCGAGTTCGAGTTATCTCCTCGATGGGCAAGACGGGGAAATCGGAAGGTGACTCCTACTCCCAGCAAAGACCTCGCCGGTCAGTGCACGAACCTGCACACCTCTCCACGAGAGAGAAGAGGATCTCAAAAATCCTAAGTTTCGATTTTTGAACAACTAACCAATGTTCAAAAATCATGAAACGTTTCAATATATATATAGGGTATAATAAATCCGATTAATTAATCCGGAATAAGAGTTCCGTGTGAACGTAGTAGTCATTGCTCTCTCTGCAGCTGTCACTGGAGACTCGCTTCGATGAAAATGGGTCTTGAGGCGGGCGTTGAGGCCTATAATGATGTTGTTTACAGACACGTCAAATTCTTGAATGTGTTGGTAACTTTTGCATAATCTTGAGCCCGTGCAAAGTTTTTTCTCAGCAATTACGCGACCGATTATGCTGATTTTGGGCGCAATTGAAAGAGATTTTCTTAATTAGCTATAAGTTAAATTTTTAAGTTCCTCAATTGCTTCTGAGCTTCGTAATTCAATAAAATGACATGCCGATTTTACCCACACCACCGCGAATCGGTTTATTCAGAGAAAGTATAGTCTCGGCGAGCTCGGGCCTGCAGACGACAGGGCTGTCAATGTACTTGTCCCGAGACTCTACCGAGTCTCTTGATACACATGCCGTTTTACAGAAGTTACAAAAGTTTTACAACTTGCAGGTATCCGCTGTATACCGATGATACAAATTTTGATACAATCGAAAAACAGCACCTGACGACTTCCTCAGACCAGTCTTCCAAATTTATTATGACACATTTGCAGAAGAAAAATGAAAGAATATAGCGTACTCTGGGTCTTACAAAATTCAGCAATTTGGCATATGTCCACGGCCATTCACAGACAAAAATTTTGATAGCATCGAAACATGATAAGCCGAAGGCTTTTTGTAGTGCATTTATGTACACTGGACAGAACAAGTTTCTTAAATACCAGATCTATCTATTACATCACAATGACAGAAATTTTTATCTCATCTATCAATGAGCGACTGAAGTCTTTTTGTGACAAATCTATCAAATCAACTCATGTTGCCACATTGGAATCGAAAAAAAGGTATGCACAGCATACCTGTGTCCAACAAACTGATGAAACATGGTATTAATACACTGCATATGAATGAGGACATAAATGGATCAAACTGAATAACGAAAAAGATGACAGCTTATCAGATAACGATGACACAATAAATCCAACTAGCATACATTTGTTTGGATTTTTTATTCGAATTTATCAATATACATACAAGTTCCCGAAATAACATTTCTGATTCGAAGTTATAGGTTAACGAACCTATATTTTTCGCGGCTCGGTAATCAAAACACTTAATAAATATTTTTCACAGACGTGCAGCACACATTTATTTCGATTTTTTATTCGAATTCATCAATGTTTATTTAATGATTACGTGTTCTCAAAATAAAATATCTGATTCGAAATTATAGGTTAACCTATAGACTTCTCGCGGCTGGGTAATCAAAACACTTGATAAATATTTTTCACGAACGTATGATTTTATCCTACAAATTTAAGCTTAACACTTAATCTTACACGGAACTACGAAATAACTTCAAACTCGCACATCGCGCACTGTTTATGAAACACTGATCAAACTTTCAAAAATATATATACCGCTCGATTGAAAAATACCTCCGTAAACTGGAACCCGCTACACACGATGCTATTGTCGTAGTATGTACCTTGCGGAAAGTGCACACATGATTTCTATCACGAAAAGTAGCGTTGTGTGCGGCGGGCTTCACTTCTGAATTCGAGGGCTGTTGACACCGTTGTGAAGTTAGCCCCAGGAACATGAGGCCTTTGATAGTATTATATGTACAAGGGTGTCGTCAGAATCAACCAATCAGAAACTCGAGAGACACTTTCAGCCGGCTTTGGTGTTGTATACAGACACGTCTGATTCTTGAATGTGTAGGAGACTTTTCCGTGATTTTGAGCCCGTGCAAAGTGTTTTCTCAGCATTTACGTCACCGATCGTGCTAAATTTGGGCTCATTCGAAAGATAATTTCTTAATGAATCTCCAGTTCAATTTTCAAGGCCTCAAACGACTCGTGAGCTTCGAAAACGAACAAAATGATGTGCCAATTTTACCCCCACTACCGCGAAAAGTTTTGTTTCGAGAAAGTATAGTCTCGGCGAGCCTCGGGCCAGCAGACGACAGAGCTGTCAATGTATTTGTCCCGAGACTCTACCGAATCTCTTGATAATCGTTACCCGACGTTTCCTCCCGTGCCGTGCCAATGTTTTACTTTTAGTGACGTGAACACATTTACCACGTCACAATTTACTAAAGCGAATTCTAGTCATTGTCAAAAAAAATTTGACAGCCAGGATTGAACCGTCGATGTTCTTGCACAATTTGTAATAAATACTGCAATCGTTAGTAAAGCATTTGTTATACTGTTCCAGTGATCAGACGATTTTTTTGACGAAGACATACTACTATGGAGTGACAATGGCAGCTTTACGAAATGTTCGAAATTTTTCAAAAAGCTAAAAGTGATAAACGATTCTGCAGAACGCGGAGAAAAAATGAATATTGTTGTAATAAATTGATTTTATGAGTTTTCTTATCTATGAAATGTGTTGCAAATTGGATGCTTTGAAAAAAATATTCACGAAATATTGTAGTGAAACTGATAGTTTTGTCGAAATAGTTGAATAATTGTGAAATTTTATACAAATATAACTTTGAAGGTTAATAACTTTTGAATGGTTAGATTTGGGATTTTTTCACAGAGAACCTTCTTTGCAGAGCATCGGATTTGCTATATTGACATGTTGCGAAATAAGTGATCAAAATTGCCGTTAAGGAGCTATACCGTTCTAAACACACCAAGTAGTATTTCCCATGTCATTTAAAAGGGAAACTACAATAAGCATGAGTCACTTCTAGATATTTTTATTTCGAGTTCTTTTTTAGTAAACTTCCTTTTTTTGCGCCAAGGTAACTTCTCAACCAGTTAGTTAGCAAATAAAACAAAAACTTTTTAGAACACCCTAGTACACCCTTTACCGATGCTCCTTTACAACGTTTCATCAATATATGAAAATGACAAAAACGTGAATAAAATGTGCGATATGGCTTTTGGAATTTTTAACCTTAGAGCTTTCCAAAATATTGTGCAAGAGAGATCAGCGATCGTTCAGCAATTATCTTTCTCGACCTGCTTTATGCGTTCTGAGATTACATTTCAGTAGTATTAATGCCAGTCAATCCAGCCAATTACAAAGGCTGTCTTTTCTATAAACATGCTCTCAGTCTAGTCAGCAAAAACAACGCAATCAAAAACCAAGAGAAACAAGCAAAAATATACAAAATAAGCAGAATAAATAACCCGAGTTTAACCTACGCGACAATTGTAAACCAAAACACTTGAAACGAATAATATCCACAATACGGATCAGAACAAATACCTCACCCTAACCGTTCGATTTCGTCACAGATCACAAATAGCTTACGAATAACGCAAATGAACAACCATACAACAGTCCAGCAGAGAAACACGAACAATCGAAACACACACAAAATAAATTTATTAAAAATAGCAGCAATAAACACAAACTCATTCGTCACGCATCAACGCAGATTAGACCTAGGATAGCTTATTAGAGACAATGATCTAAATTTAGCCCTAGTGTCACAAACAAAATTGAACAAAAATCAGAACATTTGTTAAAGGATACGATATTATACGCATAGATAGACCGAATGCTAACAAAGGTAGAGGCACTGCCATAATAATTAAAATAGGCCTGGCATATAAATAAATCTCTCGCCCGAGCTCGGAAAAAATAAAATAATAGAACACACAATAGTACAAATTAAAATCAACCAAAATAGAAAACTGATAATCGTTAGCATATATGCAATAAACAAAATCGAAACAAAAAAGATTTTCTAGACGAACTCAATCATTTATTTACAAAACTCAAGCTCGACCATAATTATGCCGATTGCTTCGTTCGAAGAGATCACTCTGTAGTACCGCTATCGTACGCTGACTTCACCACACATTTTAGCTAAAAAAAAATAATTGAAAGCTATATTCTGATGCTCTTTTACCTCGATGTTCTTCTTCATATAGTTTAACGTTCCTGAAGAGATCACGGGAGGGAAATGCAATGATTTTTGATTTTTGTAAATTGGGAGGGAGTGATCTCTTCGAACGAAGCAATCGGCATAATTATGGTCGAGCGAGCCCGCCAAAGGCGGGCTCGCTCGACCTTTCAATTATGCCTCATGCTTCGTTCTCGAGATCACTCTGTAGGATGTTTAGAGATTGTCGTATTAATTTCCGAACAAATTAATCTCATTTATTTATTCAACGCAAATTAATAAATATTTTGGTTTAACCACTTACAAGAACAATACATATATATATATAGATATATATTTTTTAACTAAGAACTGCTTCAGCAAATGCTGTCTTGTCATTAATAATCGGACGATTGTAGAAAGTGTCGAATACTTTTGAAGTAGTAGACCAGCCAGCTAATTTTTTAATTACGCTAACCTCTATGCCTTTAGCTTGAGCCGTTGACGTAGCTGCGTGTCGAATACTATGAGGTGCATATTTTGAATTTATACCACACTCTGACAAAAATGTCCTCAACCAACGACTCAAAGTATCCTTTGAAGCCGCTTTGTACGGTTTTCTAGTAGTAATAAACAAATTATCCGTTTCCAATAATGATGAAGTACGTTCAAGATATGCTTCCAACGTTGAAGCTAAACATAGGTTAGGTTTGTTCGTAAATCTTGGCAGCAGTAGGAGTGGTTGATATGCACCCGGTCTGGTAGTTTTTATTCTTGATGGAATTTCAATTTCATAACCGTTCTCTATTATACGAATATTGCTCTTTCTAATAGCAATCAACGTTTGTTTTCTATGAGCTGTGACAAGAGCCAACAACATTGCCAATTTTGACGTGAGCTGTTGTAACGTTAATCCTTCCAAAGGATTCATTAGTTCCAATTTTTTAATAATTGGATCTAAACTGTAAATTCGATCATATTTTGGTTTCACTGGTCTCGCTTTAACAACTCCTCTGAAAAATCTAGCAATTATTGAGCTTTTTCCAATATGTTCTCCACATAACAACGAGACAGCTGCTCTGCAAGTGTTCAGAGTTCCGAATGATGCACCTTTATGATATTTTTCCGTGAACCATTCCAATATCCATGAAACTTCCGGGTTAAACGAATCGTATGTTTTGTTCTCACACCAACTTAACCAGCTCACAATATGTTTATCATATTGACTCATTGTCTCTCCCGTGATGGAATTTAATAACAATTCGATTGTGCCCTCACTTATATTACGAAGTCGGTACGCCTTCCTGATAGCCTCCCTGCCAGTAAGGCCATTTTGTCCGATAATGGATGTTGTGTCTTCCTGTCAGGACCGAGTAATAAATTTTTTGAAGGTTGAAATCGTATAGGGGGACTTTCTAGCAAGGATAGCCACAAAGGGTACCAGGACTGTGCACGCCAATCTGGTACTACCACAATTCCACAAGCCTGGTCATTTTGAATCTTTTTGAGAGTTCTGAGAATTAAGGAAAAAGGTGCAAATGCGTAAAAATCCTTTGAAGCCCAATCAAGAGAAAATGCGTCAATGCACATTGCACGTGGATCTTTGTGCCAAGAACAAAAAACCTCGCATTTGGTATTATGACTAGAAGCGAACAAATCTATTTCTCGATAACCAAATCTCCTAGTAATAGCACTGAAAGCTGTAGAGGATAATTCCCATTCTACATCAATTTTTTTGATTCTAGAAGCTATGTCTGCCTCTGTATTCTCTTTTGACGGTATATACGTCGCGAAAACCCATAGTTTACGTTTCTCGCACCATGACCAGATATCGAAAGCTATTTTGCTCAATTCAGGAAATTTAGTTCCTCCCATTTTGTTAATATATGCTATTGCAGTTGAATTGTCAATTTTTAACAAAATTTCACAAGAATTGTATTGGTCTGCAAAAGCTTGTAATTCGTGAAATGCCGCTCTCAATTCAAGTTGATTTATGTGTAACAATTTCTCTTCAGACGACCAATGACCATATACCACTTCGCCATTGCAATAGGCTCCCCATCCGGATAAGGAAGCATCTGAGAATATCGATGTTTTGTATATAAACTTGCGAATTGGATTTTTTGTGATTAAAATTTGTTCTCGCCACCACTGAAGACTTTGTTTTACCGACTCCGTAATCACCATATCAGCTCGATTATCTCCGTGCTTTTTTAGGGCCAAATATTTGACTCGTTCAAAAATTTTGACGTGTAACCAGCCATAAGCAACCCCAGGACAGGCCGCGGTTAGATGCCCTACAAAACTGGCAAATTCTCGAATAGAACAATGACTCAAATTGTCTATTTTTTCAATCATCTTTAAAATGTTTCCACGCTTTTTTTGAGTCAGTTCTATAGACATTTCAACTGAATTTAAAATGAACCCAAGAAATTGACATGAAGTTAACGGAGTAAGACAACTTTTATCCATATTACATATAAATCCCAGAGATTCGATGAGATTTTTTGTAACAGCTACATTCCCTCGACATCGTTGGTATGATTCTCCCAATATCAAAATGTCGTCTAAATATATTACTGACAACCATCCCTGACTTCTGAGATAACTTACAACTGGTTTGAGAATCTTCGTGAAAACCCAGGGAGCCGTACATAAACCAAAAGGTAAACATACAAATTCAAATAAATCATGTCCCCATCTGAATCTTAAAAATTTTCGATGTTTCGAATGAATGGGTATTGTAAAATAGGCGTTCTGAAGATCTATATTCGACATGAAGCTGTGTTCTGACATCAATCTCATAGCTGTGCGTATATCCTCCATCTTGAAATGAGTCGGCTCAATAAATTCATTCAATTTTTTCAAATTTAGTATCAATCTCATTTCTCCGTTACTTTTGGGAACTAAAAATATACCCGAAATGAATTGTCCCTTACTCTCCTTGCATTTCTTAACAGCCCCAATTTCTAGAACATTTTCTATGGCCTTTTGCATTAACACGGGGTCGATATCTGTACTTACTCTAACTCATTGTGCAAAACGAACTTTTTATCTTTTTGACGGCATTTTTCAATTCTCAAAAGTTCTCGAGCTTTTTCACTAAGAATAGGAGTGAAAACCTCACCATTCTCCGTCTCTTCAGACTCGTTTACCACATTTTGAACGTTCGATGTGTTCGGATCGTTCTCGTCGGCTATCGTCTCGTCAACTGACCGAGCGTTTCTGTCTGAGTCTGTAAGAGCATGAGATCTAGGTGATGACAGCTATTATAAGGAGGTAAAAACAAAGACGACACGCGTCATACCCCTTGTAATGCCGAAACAAAAATAAAATTGTTTCAATTCCCTTTCGGGACATAACCTAGTCAAATAGGTACATCTGTCCTCGAGAAAGAACAAGATGCCCCAAAAGAGAGTAATAACCCTCGTAATATCTCTGAAAATTCAAAAAAAAAAAAAAAAATTTTGAGTACGTACCATCCAAAAGGCCATCTTGATCATCGCTTTCTATTGCATCATTCAATAATTTTCTATACTTCGATATTTTGTCTCGATAGGCTTCAGCCTTGTCGAAATCACATCTCCGTTTGCTCATTTTCTAATAAAATAGAATTGATTTGAGAAAAGATATCACTTTTATTTAACGAGTAAAAAAAAAAATACGTGGTGTATACGTCGCGCACACAAAGCGTTATGAAGAAGAACATCGAGGTAAAAGAGCATCAGAATATAGCTTTTATTGGGTTATGTCGGGAAGCAGGTTGTGAAATAAAGTTAGAGACTCAGTTTAAGCAGAGCAATTATATTATTTTATTATTAAAAGTCTTTACTGGATGAAAGCTTTCGAAGGACTGATCTACGAAAAGACCAAAAGTATATCTCGAGCTCATAGAACGAAAACGTCTCTATGCTTCGGTTTCTTATTACTTTTATCATTTGTATATTTAATATTTTATAAACACGCTTATGGTACTTTTATTTATAAGACCTCACGCGTTCTCTTTCTCAATTCGTATAGTGTTTCATATCAAACTTATTTCTATGTTGATTGATTATTTTTGCTCATATTCCAATACTCCCACTCAAAAATAATCCATTATTATAAATGTCAAATTTTGCTCTTTTGCTCATAATTTTGCTCAGCTTATAATTTTACTCAGCTTTTAATTTTACTCAGGGGAATATAAAGATATGGTCCAACATTTGTTGCATGGATTGGGAAAAACCCCTTATTAAGAAAAAACCAATCAGACCAGTAATTCTTAATACTATTGTACATAATGAATGCTTAAAATTATATTTCTTCCAGGCCCATTTGTTTCCGGATTTTTAAAAACTGCACTGCTGGTAGTGGCTTCGTGAACGCATCCGCTAATTGTTGACCTGTTGAAATATATTTCAAAGTTATTACCTTTTGTTCGACCTTTTCTCTTGAAAAGTGATATTTTACATCGATATGCTTTGATCTCTTATGATCTGTGGGATTGTTGGCTATTGCAATACACCCATTATTGTCTTCGTAAATTACGATGGGATTAGACATGTTCAAATTAATGCTGCTTAATAGAGACTTCAACCAGCAAGCTTCTTTTACGCCTTCATAAAGAGCCATGTATTCGGCTTCTGTAGACGATGTAGCAACTGAATTTTGTCTTCTGGTATTCCAAGATATCGTATTTTGATCAAATAATTTGAATAAAAATCCAGAAGTACTTTTACGAGTGAGCTCATCACCTGCCCAATCGGAATCAACAAAGCCAACTATCATGTCTTTATAATCATTTCTTTTATAAATCAATTTTAGTTTTAACGATCCTTTAACATATCTTAAAACTCTTTTTAAACATTGCCATAATTCCTTATTATTTTTATTTTGGAATCTGGACAGTAAGTTGAGAGCTATGCTCAAATCAGGTCGAGTACACAACATTGCATACATTAAGCATCCTATTAGATTTTTACATGGTTCTTCACAAGTCACCTCTGAATTTAATGCAGTATAGTCTAATTTGACTGGTAAAGGTGTAGAAACTGCATTGCAATCATTCATATTGAATTTTTCAAGAACTTTTTCAAGGTATGCATTTTGATCTAAAGTAATAATATTGTTCTTTCTTTTAATATTTATTCCCAAGAAAAACTTTGCTTCTTTCATATCTACCATTGAGAATTGTTTCATCAAATATCGTTTGAAATTCGTCATTGTATTTTCTTCAGAAGTAATGATTAAAATATCATCAACATACAAAATGACATAGATGTTTCTGTTTATGTGACCTCTTTCAAGAACGTATAAACAGTAGTCTACTGAGGAATTTTTGAAACCTTGTTCTTTGAGAACTTTATCAAAATGTTGAAACCAGCATCGAGCTGATCGTTTCAATCCGTATATAGCTTTTTTCAGTTTACATACACGATTCTTATTGGCTTTAATTCCTTCTGGTACTTGCATGTAAATTTCTTCTTTTAATAGACCATTTAGAAAAGCTGTTTTCACATCCATCTGGTGAATCAATAAATTGTTTTGATTAGCAAAAGCTAAGAGAATTCAAAACGTTGTAATTCGAGCTACAGATGCGAACGTCTCATTGTAGTCTGATAAATATTGTTGACTGAAACCTTTGGCTACAAGTCTGGCTTTATATTTATTTGGGTTTCCATAAATATCATTTTTAATTGCAAACGCCCATTTACAGCCTACAACGTTTTTTTCAGTTGGACAAGTCACAATATCCCAAGTATTATTTTCTACAAGGGAAGCAATTTCGTCTTTCATTGCTTTCTCCCACTCAAGCCTATCATCTCGATCTTTTATTTCGTCATACGTTTTGGGAATATCAGAAACGATCGACTGTGCACTTATGTAAGAACAATGCTCTTCATTGTAAGAAATAGTAGGCATGTTTTTAAGACGTACACTTCGTCGTAGTTCGTTTTCTTTCGAACTTTCTTGAGAGATTGTTTCGTCTTGAATTGACGATTCATCAACTTTATCTGCTTGGATATCAGATTTGTTGATTTCATTTTCTCTCTTTTCGTTTGTTTCTGAATTTTGACCCATTTCTAGTTTTCGTCTTTTAATGACACTAGAATTTTCGTTATGATCGGTTTCTCTGACTTGTTTTTCAATATTGGAATTTTCTTTCTCAATCCCTTTAGTTTGTACCAGAGGGCGCGAAGTTTTGAAATTTATTTCATCAAAAATAACATCGCGAGCAATAATAAAATTATTTGTCTCTGGATTCAGTACTTTGTAACCATTTACCTCATAGCCTACAAGTATTCCTTTGAATGAACGTTTGTCAAATTTACTTTTACGATTTTTGTCGTGAACATAAACGGTGCTTCCGAAAATCTTTAAATGATTGACTCTGGGCTTTTTATTGTGCCATAGTTCGTACGGGATCTTGTTTACTGGAAGAGCTTTAGTCGGGGATATGTTTAGTAAATACGCTGCGGTTAGAATCGCTTCTCCCCAAAGTTCTTTACCCAATTCTGCCCCATGTATCATAGCACGCGCTTTCTCTGTCAATGACTTATTCATACGTTCTGCTACGAAATTTTGTTGAGGTGTGTAGGGTACTGTTAAATGATATTGAATTCCCTTCTCTGTACAGAAAGATTTAAAATCATTTGAGAGATACTCTTTCCCATTATCACAATATAAGTGAGCTACTTTTAAATTGAAATGTGCTTCACTTTTGGCAACATAGTCTTGAAACCGTTTTAATACACCAGATTTATAACTCAATAAATAAACAACCGTGTAATGGGTAAATTCGTCTATGAAAGTCACGAAGTATCTTTTCTCATCAATTGTTTGAGGTGTGATTGGACCACACACGTCTGAATGAATGACAAATAAAGGTCTCGTGACATGTGATCTGTCTTTTTCTTTTGAAAAACTGAGACGTGCTTGTTTTCCGTATACACAAGCTTCACAAATGTCATTCGTGGGATTTATAGTTTCTAATTCTTTGCTATCAAAAAGCAAATTATTCCTTTTGATTTCTAGGAATTTTGACTTGCCCATGTGACCTAAACGCTCATGCCAAAGTTTATTTGTGTTTGTATTTGCATTTGCATTATTACACATTTTCCTTTGAATGAATAAATCAACACACATCAAATTATGAAGCAACTTACCATTTGCAATGACTTTCTCACCCCTTTGAATGGATGTTTTGCCATTTTCATGAAAAATGATTTTCATACCAGTCTGCTGAATTCGTCGTACTGATAATAAGTTGTATGGAACTTCGGGTGCGTAGAGCACGTTCTCCAAGACACCTGATACTCCTTGGTCTGTTGTCACTTCTATGGATCCTCTTTTTGTCGCCATGATAACTTCGTTTTTCTTCGCAATTGTTATCTTCACAGGTACTGGCAAATCCCATACTTCTGAAAAGACATCATCTCGATTAATCAGATGATCAGTTGCTCCTGAGTCCAAAATGAATGTCAATTTATTTGTTGCGTTAGTTGAATTTTTCGATGACATTCCAACTCCACTCATGAATGCGAAACCGCCCTCAGTGTCTTGAATTTGCACTGTCTGGATTGTTCGTTGACGGTCCTCTGAGTGTTGCATCGTTTTCTGGTAGTAGTAGCAGTCCTTTTTCTCGTGGTTTCGGCGTCCGCAGAATTCACACTTTCTATTGTTATTATTGAAGTTGTTGAAATGGTTTGAGTAATTTTTCTTGAATTTCGTGTTCTTCTGAGATTGCTGAGAGTTGAATCCTCGTGTGAATTTATTGAAAGATCTTTGTTTGAAATTTTGTCGATGGTTATTGAATTTCTTTCCATTTCTGTTTTGTTTTTGTGATTTTTCTTGTTGAACTTCTGTTTGTAAGACTTTTCCACTTGTGTCGTTTCTTTCATTTTTCAATTTTATTTCGTAGTCCAGTAATCTTGTTTTCACGAATGTTAGAGTCATTTTATCATCAGCCATTGTTTGAATCGCTGTAACAACTGGATCGTAGGTCGTCGGCAGGGTCAGAAGTAGTCTAGCAATTTTACTTGTTTCTTTCAGTGTTTCGCCGGCGGCTTCAAGTTCGACAATCATTTCGTCAAAAAGAATAAAATGTTTAGTCAAAGGAATATCTTCTTTGAATTTAAGAGTAATCAATTTTTTTTTTAATAGTGAGTTGAGTCGCCAAACTCTGCCTTTCATATAGCGAATCCAATTTGTTTAATATTTCACGTGCGGTATCACCTTTCTTCGCAAATCCAAGTGTTGCATCACTCAAGTGTTCAATTATTGCACCTTTTGCGAGTCTTTCTTTAATTTTCCATTCTTCCGTTATTTTTTCTGGTGGATCACTTTCAATCACTTTTGACGTATCTTCTTCTTCGATTAATGCAAGAATTCGCATTTTCCATATACTGTACTTTTCTCCGTTAAACGGTGTAATGTTTCTTCTTGTTTTTTTATTTGTATCATCGGCCATTGTCACTACTTGAACTTCACAACAGTTTCAATTTTCACTATCAACTTTTCACCACTGTTTGTTTCGGATTATTTTAACGGATTTTAATATTCATTAATTTCACGTAAAACTTTTAAACGTGTCCTATCAATTTGTACCTGGGCCCATAACCTATTGGGTTATTTTGGGAAGCAGGTTGTGAAATAAAGTTAGAGACTCAGTTTAAGCAGAGCAATTATATTATTTTATTATTAAAAGTCTTTATTGGATGAAAGCTGTCGAAGGACTGATCAACGAAAAGACCAAAAGTATATCTCGAGCTCATAGAACGAAAATGTCTCTATGCTTCGGTTTCTTATTACTTTTATCATTTGTATATTTAATATTTTATAAACACGCTTATGGTACTTTTATTTATAAGACCTCACGCGTTCTCTTTCTCAATTCGTATAGTGTTTCATATCAAACATATTTCTATGTTGATTGATTATTTTTGCTCATATTCCAATAGCTTTCAATTATTTTTTTTAGCTAAAATGTGTGGTGAAGTCAGCGTACGATAGCGGTACTACAAAGTGATCTCGAGAACGAAGCATGAGGCATAATAGATATTACATAGTAACTGGAGATTATAATGCGAGACATACTGAATTCGGTGACAGAATAAACAATCCAAGAGGACGTATCTTAACGAGATGGGAAAGAGAAAACGTCCAGCGAATCAATAATTCCGAATAATTATAGCGAATAAAAAATATACGTACCTTTCGAACCAACCTACATCCCGGCACAAATAGTGTTGAACATATGTAGCAATATTGGACTTTAGAATGCAACTAAATATCCTAATAAATAACAGGTTAGACACCATTTCTTACGACAGTGCCCACAAAGCAAACTTGATAGAGGTGCAAATACAGATCACAAATACACCGAGTGAAACAACACCTAGATACACACATAGACAAACAAACAAAATGGAAAACATTCACCAAATACCTGAATGATGAGTACGATTCAAACATACCGGATGACAGAAGATTATGCAAACAAGAAATCGATAGTTACATAGAACAGATCAATAGAAAATAAAGTACCAAGGGGAAAAGACACACCATCCACTTACAGCTACATAAAAATAGAAACAGAAAAATGTACAAAGACAAATCTCACCTGTTAACACTACAACACGCGTTACAGAAAAGCAGACAAACGGTAAAAGTGATCAAGCGTATAAAAATGACAGTCGCAATTATCAAAGGAAAAATACACAACGAATTAAAAAAAATATAGAAGCACACTGGCAAAAAATATTAAATAAAATAGACTACAAAAATACAGAAATTTTTTTTCCCATAGTCAACAAGGTATTCCGACCTAAGCAAAGACTAGATAAGCCATATATGGTGATCAAACAAACACAAGAAACCATCATACAGAGAAGTCAATGCAATCTAAATCTTGCTATAAAAGACGTAGGAATGCATCATAAATGACCAACGAGACAAAATAAGCACCATCGGAGCATACTTCGAATCGATCAACTCTCCACACTACTTAAAAACTAACACACCAATCAAAGAAGTTATCGATCAAACTGTAGAAGGATTTATTTTGCAACACAACAACCAAAGAGACAATAGCAGTACCCCTGACGGATCAGCGAGTTCCAAAAATGTCGACATACGTCCCAATTGGAACTCGGGACTTGAATGGACAAGAGAGACCCAAAATAAATTCCCAATCGGACTTTCTTCTGTGACGTCATAAGTCCAAAATTAGGACTCAGCGTTCCAAATTAGGAATCAATGTCCCAAACAGGGTATTTTTTTGCGACTGAGCTTTGACAAAATTCCCGGCCCGAACCGAGTGAGGGGAAAAAGTTTCATTTGGGACTATTGGAATATGAGCAAAAATAATCAATCAACGTAGAAATAAGTTTGATATGAAGTACTATAGGAAAAGAGAACGTGTGAGGTCATATAAATAAAAGCACCATAAGTGTGTTTATAAAATATTAAATATACAAATTATACAGATAATAAGAAACCGAAGCATAGAGACGTTTTCGTTCTATGAGTTCGAGTTATACTTTTGATCTTTTCGTTGATTAGTCCTTCGACAGCTCTCATCCAGTTGACATTGAATAATAAAATAATATAATTGCTCTGCTTAAACTGAGTCTCCAACTTTATTTCATAACCTGTTCTCCGACATAACCCAATAGGGATTCACAAGTGAGTCTTACATGTCCACTCAAGTCCCAAATCCCGAGTCCCAATTGGGACTTTTTTCAGAGACGCGCTGATCCACCAGGGACGAAACAAACTTTTTCAGCAAACAACAGAGCACATTCACCAAGCATTGACCAAGGCAGCGCAAAATATTTCTGCACCTTGACTGAAGTACAAATTTTATTTAAAAAAGTACCAAACAAAACATCCACGGAAATGGACAACATCCCAGCCATGGTTCTTAAACACCTACCACCAAGAAACACCAACCTTTTGCACGCTTGGTCCATTGTTGGCGGACGTCTCACGTGTCATCGGTCTTGGTTTGTGGATGTGTGGGTGTTTTCGCTTTTTATTGCTTTTGACGTGACTTAAATGCCGTCATGATATGGGTTTAATTGCGGGCAGGAAAAATTAGTATTGCTGAAAAACAATAAAAAACCTGCCCTATCGCTGCTTAGAAGATACTTACGACTACTGGGTTATTTACAAGGTTATTTACTACATATGTACAGTTTTGGAACTCGTGTTTTTACATTCTTTGCGGCCTATTTTTGCAAGTCCGTTACGCTAGTTTCGCTGTTGTAATTGCTTATGTCTTTTTCGTCTTCTGATTTCATCGATGTGTATGTCGTCATTTGCAAGCCACCAGTATTTCGCTTGGACTCTGGCGAAATCGTTTATGTCACGATCTGGGATGGTTTTGGAGTATACCGAGTTGTGTTCTTCTATTTCGTCATATCTGGTTGGTAGCGATTTGTTAGCTTGATTGCGTCTGATATGGTAAATGATAGGGATATTGTGGCTGTCTTGTATTATTCCTTTTTTATCGAAGTGTGTGAAAGATTGAGGTGTTATATAGCCGGAGGTGGCTTGTCTGGTTTTGTCCAAGTTTGGTGGTCCGGCAAGGGTTTTAATTATGTTGTTTTTGCTGTCTGGGAGTTTGTTTAGATAGTCTCTTGTTAATTTTAATATGAAAATGTCTATTCTTGGCGTGTTTGCGGATTGGTATAGTGTTTTATTGTTTACCATGTGTGTCGGATTATTTGTGTATCTGTATTTGTGTAGTGCGGCTCTGAGCATCTTCTCTCGAATTTTCTGAGCTTTTCCATAACGCTGGTTGAGATGTTCCACCATATTGGAGTCGCGTAGGTTACTATTGGTCTTATATTATTAATAGTAGATAACAGATTACTTTGGCTCTGTGTCCTAGTTTTTTGGAGAAGAATAATCTACAGTTTGCCTTCCAGGCCTTGTTCGCTTTATTCAGCTGTACTACGTGTTCGTTTAGGCGCAGGAGGTAGTCGAGTTGTACACCTAGGTATTTAACTACTGTTTTGTGAGGTATGTTCTGTGTTGTTTATTTTGATATTGAAATTTTCGATATTATCTCTTTTTTTGTTGCTTAGGAATCTTAGCGGTCTCTGGAATATTATTGTATCGCATTTTGTCGGGCTTATTCTGAGGTTCCAGAGGAGATAGAAATTGTTTATTACATTTGTTTGAATGTAATCCGGGTCGCTGTTATGAACACATAGTATTAGATCGTCTGCAAAAGCCAGTGATAGTGTGTCGTTATTTGGGGTGTTGTGTAGCAGTAGTGTGTGAAGATATTTAATAACATTGGCGAATTCACTGTTCCTTGTGCTAATCCTTCAGTGATTTTGAACGTTTTGGTGGAGTGTTTTTTGCCGTGTGTGGTGATAAGTCTCTGCCGGTAATCATGTCCCATATGGTATATATTAGTGGTTTGGGAAAGTTTGTGTTGAGTAGGATGTATACGTAGGTCACTCGATGAGTCTTGTCGTTCTACTATAAAATTTTATTGTTTTTCAAAATACTTACCGTCACTTGACACGCACTTATTCATACACTCAAACCAGTTCTCAAACCAGAGATTCTACTTCTCTTCTGAGATGGAAGCACAACATTATTTCCAAGCAATCAAAATCTCTTCATCTGAAAAAAATTTGCGGCCTTTTAGTTGGTTCTTTACATTCGGGAAAAGTGCGAAGTCGCAGGGCGCTAGGTCGGGACTGTAGGGTGAGTGATCTAAGAGTCCAATACCGGAAGACGCCAGAAATTCCACAGTTTGCCGAGCGCGATGAGCAGGTGCATTGTCATGATGAAGCAGCCAAGTGCGCAGTTGACTCTTTGGCCGCAATTCTTTAAGCGTACTCATTAACGGGATCAGACATCATTTAATATACCATTCTGCAGTAACAGTGCGTTGTGTATCTAATAAAATTGTTTTGATTATGCCACGACGACAAAAAAAAACTACGATCATTTTTTTTTTGACTGAACATGACTGCTTGGGCATGGTTGGATAGTCTTCATTTTCAAAAACTCATACGCGACGTTGAGATTTCGTTGGAACATCATAGTAGTATATCTACGTTTCGTCTCCCGTTGCAATTGCAGAAACCCCAGAAGAACGCCCTGATTTAAATTTAGTAAGCATCTTTTTACACCAGTTTACTAGACAGTTTCTTTGTTCGTTAGTTAGTTTGTATGGAACAAAAAGTGTACAAACTTTGCGTACCTGCAAATAGTCAGGTAAAATTTTATTCACGACCCATGCAGAAATGCCGAGGGTTTCCTCATTCGCTTGTATGTGATTCTGCGGTTTTCTTTAATCAGTTTTTCAACAGCGGCCGCTGTTTCGGGAGTAGTCACTTCACTCGGCCGGCCCGGACGCGGATCATCTTCTAAGTCCTTCCAAACTGTTTATGCCATCGCTCAAAAGTCCTGAGAGATGATGCTGTATTACCTAATACACGGTTCATTTCTTCGTGACATTGTTTACGAGACAGCTGACGTTTAAAATTGTAATAAAGTATCGCGCGAATCCGAGAGTTCGTGAGCGATGCCATACTCATACTTTCACACCGCGATAACTCACTGATTGCTAGGCGGCTATTGACAAGTTTTTACCTGTAAACATGTATACTCACGCACTATACGTGGACATCAAAATAAACAAATAGCTTGAAATAATATTGCTGAATGACAGGACTTACCGAGTGACCTACGTATTAGCCCATCTAGCCATACGGAGTCGAACGCTTTCTCAATATCTATAAGACATGCTCCTACCATGCATTTGTTGTCTAGGTGTGTGTTTATGTCGCTGGTCAGTTTGCTTATTGCGTGAGGTGTGTAATGCTTGTGTCTGAAGCCGAATTGTTGGTCAGGTATTGTGTTGTTTTCATTTGTATGGTAGACTATATGGAGTTGTTTATTGCTATTTCGTAAACTTCCCTAGCGGATTGTACGACCAGGATTTGGGTCGTTTTTGTAGTCTTTTAGGCCGAATATTTTCGGTCGTTAAAAAAACTTCTTTTTTCTTTTCTTAAATTAATTTAATAATTACCCTGGCGGATTTACAAGCCACATTTTCGTGGTAGGTCAACCACGAATTGGTCGACGAAACCTAAAAACCGTATAAAAAAACAATTTGTCAACCATGGATTCGTAGTCATTTCAACCAATTATTACGATCGCTAAAGTCGAGAAAAAAATGTATCATCTGAGGGAGACTCGAACCCTGAACTCTCGGAGTTTAAGTCTGGTGCGCTATCCACTACGCTACCAGTTTTTTTTTTCCTTTAAAAGTTTTTTTTTTATTAAGTTTAGGTTGCCATACAGGTTTTTGGTTTGCTTGCGTACTTACAAACTTTACAAATAAAACGCATATAATTAGTGGAAGGTTCTTAGAAACTATAGGCCTTTACAGTGGCATCTCGGAGTTTTACAATATTTTGTGTAATTTTTTTTCTTTTATTAGTATATCTGTTGTTTTTGTGTGTATACATCGGTTTCTGATTAACGTTGATGTGTGTAGGTGCGTGGAAAAGTATCGGCGGTTATCGGCTTTTTTTTTTTTTAACCACGCATTAATAGCTTTAATAGATAAATAAGTTTGAGGGGTTGATATTATTACAGTGTAATCTGTGACTTTGAATTTTAGTGGGTATGTCGTACATCCGACAAAAGGTTGTGTCGGAGTGTATTCCGTTTACTTATTTGGTGATTTTGTACATTTGAGAGTGTTTTTATCGTATGGGTGGTTACGGCCCCTTTTTATTTTCATTTTCTTTTTTTATATTTTCGGTGAACATTGGCATTTGCTAGGCTAAGTCTTGTTCTTAATTCATTTATGTGTACAGCTGTATTGTCAAGCCAGAAATATCTGGTATTTAATCGGTGGTCGTCGTATATATCCATGTTAGGGATGAATATATCATAATGTTCTGCTGGTTGTTTATCATTTGATTATATGTCCTGGGGAGTCTGTTGTTGGCTGCGTGCCTTCTCCAGTGCATCAGGATAGGAAAGTTGTTGTGGTCTTGTATTATGACTGCTTTATCGTGTAAGATAAATGCTTGAAGTTGTATGTACCCTGTATTTATTGGATAATTTGTTAGTATTGGGTCTGGTGTGCTGAATTTTTTTATAGTTTTGTTGTCTGATGTTATGGTGTTGGCATAGTAATCCCTGGTAATTTTTATGATAAAGTTATCTATACGTGGAATATTTGCCGTGTTGTATAGAATGGAGTTTTATACTCTGTGTTTGAATTCGGATGTTTGTGACCTGTGAAGGGATAGTCAATAGAATAGAAGGAATAAAACGAATAGAGCTGTTCGCAGACAGTTTCTCTCAAATTTCCTCAGATTTTTCGCTTGTGCTGCTCCTATGTTCCACATTACCAGGGCCGCGTGTATTAGGATGGGTCTTATAAGTATTTGGTAAATGATTACTTTCGCTATTGGAGTAATGATTTTGTTGTTCATTAATCTGGTTACCGAATGGTATCTTTTTTTTGCCTTCTCCAATTGTATGAGCCAGTGTTTATTACAACGGACTAGATTATCAATGTGGACACCTAGATATTTAACGATGTTTTTGGTTGATATTGTAATTGGTTCCCTAGTGTCTGGATTGTGAGTTGTGATAGCAAAATTATTTTTTAGAATACGATCGTTTGGACGTAATAGCCCATTTATACGTCTGAATAGAATCGACTTACATTTCAGTGGGTTAATTCGTAGGTTCCAGGTAGAGTAATAGTTGGCTTTATTTACAAGTGTTTGTAGGGTTTCTTGTATATGTGGAATATTTTTGCCAGCTGCATAAATTATCAGGTCGTCTGCATAGGCTATTGAGTGTGTGTTGTTATCACTGTTTAAATTGAATGCGTTTAGAATGTCACACGTGAATATGTTGAACAATATGGGTGAGGTTACGGTGCCTTGTTGGAGGCCCTCTGTGATAAAGAATTCTTTAGTCGATTGGTTAGTTCCATCCCATATTATAAAAGAGCGTTCACGTATCATGTCCCAAATCATTTTGCATAAGTGTGAGGGGAACTGTTTTTTGAGTAGCTTAAACATCAGTCCATTGTGCCAAACAGAATCGAATGCTTTTTCTAAATCGATTAGGGTTGCACCAATCATTTTCCCTGAGGCGAGGTATCCATTTACGTCTGAGAGAAGTTTGTTTATTGCATGTGTTGTAGAGTGTTTGTGTCTGAATCCATATTGCGTGTTAGGTATGATATTTCTTAGAGTGGTGTGGGTGAGGATAGCTCTTTGAATAACAATTTCGAATACTTTGCTGACCGCCGATGTTAGACTTATGGGTCGATAACTGGCGGGTTCGGTCGGATCTTTGCCTTTAATATTGGGTAGATTTTTGATTTTTTCCAGTATTTCGGGTAATATTGTGGGTTCAGTGCGTTATTAAATATGATTGTGTAGTCTTTAATGATGCTGTTGGGTAGGTGTTTAAGTATGATAGGTGGTATGTTGTCTGGTCCCGTGGATGATTTATTTGGCAATTTGTTGAGTGTGTTTTTTATGAATGGAGTAGTTGTGAAGTAGTTACTGTATTCGTTCCGAACGAATTTGCAATAAATGCTGCAATTACTTCTTATTCAATGATTCGATTAGAGACATCTCCCGACGAAAATCCCGACATCTATTTTTTTATTTCAGACTTTTTAAAGTTTAATACTGTTTTCTTTAAGTGAAGGAGTTTTTCAGTCGGGAGTTTTTATGTTTTTTTCAAAACATTTTTTAGTTCTTTGGTTCTGTTTCGTATGTATTTGTAATACGGACAACCGCGGAAACTAGCTAGGTGTCCGGTGTGCTCGCAGTTAGCACAGCGTAGAAGCTCTTTGTTGGAGTCAGTGGTTATGAGACATTTTCCGGGCTCGTGTGATTTACTGCATTTTACGCAACGGTATTCCATATTGCAGTTGATGCTGGCGTGACCGAGGCGTTGGCATTTTTTACATTGAAATATAGTATTTTTCCGGAGGTGTTCCCATCGTATTTTTTGGTATAATAAGTTGCTGATTCTTTTGATGTACATTATTTCACTATCGTGAGATAGTTGTACTATAAATATGTTTCGGTGTGCGTTTTTTTCGCTCGTTTTCATTTTGGTTACCTTTATTATGTTTGTTTTCTCGAGGTTGAGGTCCTTAATTTCATCGAGGATATCGCTCTCTGTAAAATCGCCTGCGATGCCCTTGAGCACAGGGGTTTTTGGCCTGAGTGATTTCGGTGTGAATGTGAACAACTGTTTTTTTTTTTTTCGCTTAGCACCGCTGTCATTTTTTCGTGTCCTTCCAGGTTGGTTGGATTGATCGAAGCTTCGTTGTCAGGAGATAGACGCACGTAGAAGTCCTGTTTTTCGATGTTGTTTTCGGCAAGTAATTTTATTAGCTCCTTTATATTCGGAGTATTTTTTATATTATGTATTGGCGGTAGTTTGCCGGATTTAGCTGTGATCGTTCTCGTTTGTGAGTTGTTTTGTGAAGTTTCCGTTACTGTTTGAATATCGTCGTTATCGCGTTCGCATTGTGTTTCTCCAGTGAGGCTCTCAAAGGAGTTTTTGGTATGAATATACTGATTACCATTTTTTAATTGAGTTGAGTTACCCCGAGTTGTTTTCTTTGGCGCGATCTATTCGCTGGTGCGCGGTTGGTGATCTTTATTTTCATCCGTCTGATTTGAATCGGTGGATCTATGCTGCGCGGCTGAGACACTGGGGCGTGGTGTGGTAGCCGTTGGTTCGCACGCTTTTGGAGTACCGAATTCTCGGACGAAACTCTTATATTCCTTATCCAGTGCCTAGATTGACATTGATCTTGTGGTTGTAGATCTTTTTTGTATTTTATTGGTTGCTGGCCCAGGATTTGTGGCCTCACATTTTCGTTTATTTGACATTTTTTAATTTAACGATGGCGGGTAACCTCCATGGAGGAAGCCCCAGGTTACTGTTTCGTTAAATACAGTGTTTTTAGTTTTATATTTTGAACCGGCGCTGTGGTCTAGTGGTTAGCGTGCTTGCCTCTAAGCCAGAGCGTCGGGAGGTCCTCGGTTCGATTCCCGGTCCCGTAGCCTTTTCGCGAGAATTAAATATGAACGTGACCAGCTCCAGATGTATATATGAGGCATACGCAAGTACCTGTACATGTGTATGTCACATGTATACAGCTGTAGTTCGTGTTTACATTCTCGCGACAAGGCGTGACGTAGCTCCGGTACCGTGAAGCGAACCCAGGGCCGGCTGTAGTGGCACGGGTTTTCCGCAGTTTCCCTGTGCCCATGGAATCGAGTGCCATGGCGAATGCGCTACAGAGGGGGAAGTCGGATGCGGCCGCATGGGGGCCTGGTTACTGATCCGGACCAGACCCCCAGGGGGGACTGGCTACTGACCCGGGCCGACCCTGTAATAGGCGGAAAGCCTCAACGCAGGGGGAAAATGAACAATAAAAAAAAAAAAAAAAAATAGTTTTATATTTTGATTTTTGTCACTGAGATCACATTATCTATGGTCGCTGTACTTGTGACTATACGTTATTAAAACCGGGTGGCTTAGTTTTAATAATTTCGCTTGTTATAACTTGTAAAATATTTCGCTTTCCTCGGAACGATGTGGTCGGTATGAGCGCTGCGGAAATACTCCCTAAATACAACCTAAGCCTAGTTACCCTCCTACTCTTCATAACCGACTGCTGATCTCCTACCTAACCAGATCATCTCTGACCTAACTTTCCAATCCAAGAAAAAATCGTTGTACAACTTTATTATAATTCAACGTAAAAATCTTGACTTTTATTGATGAAACTATACAACAGTGTATGAGATTGCAGCAATATTTGAGCTCACTCAGGTTATTGGAATAGTATGTATGATATAACTGAAGAAAAAAAAACAAAAAATATTCCTCCCCGGCGGGGAATCGAACCCCGGTCTCCCGCGTAACAGGCGGGGATACTTACTTTTTTTTCAAGTTTTTTATTTGAATTATAGGTAGCCATATACATATTTTAGTAAAAACTTACTAAACTAGGCGCTTTTGATATTATTGTGTTTTTAAACTAAAGGCTGTAGCTCAACAGCATCACATAGTTTCAATATCACTTCCCTTAGAGGTACTAAATATACAGGGTGTCCCATTTTAATCTTACACCTGACTTTTCTCGGAAAATATTGCTCGGATCAAATATTGTGTGGAACAAAACTTTTAGGGGTTGAAGGGGGACGTCTGAAAAAAAATGGTTTGTGAATCCAAAATTCAAAATGGCGGCATTAGAATGGCCGACATGTTTTTTTTTAATGGAAACATAACTTTTTTCATCACCAAAAAATTTTTCAGCGCAAAACAAAAAATTTTTGTTGGAAAATTTTTTTGATTAAGTTCATAATTTTTGAGTGAGAACATAATTTTCAACTGTTTTAGAGGTATTCAGGATGTACCACGAAGAGATCTTAAACGTACCAAATGCAAGTGCGTTTGCGTGTGCGTCTGCATATGCGTGCATACGTGGAGGTGCATGTATGTGTGTTTTTTATTTTCATTTTATTTTTCAACTTTTTTCAAATGAGGGGCGAGCAATGCCTTTATGCCCATAGGTACGAACTCACAAGGTACGAACACTACCGCAGTATTTTTGGACTCCAAACCCTCCTTGTGAGTGTACTCTGATCCCTCCCTAGAGATGTTTGAAGATCCCTCCATTCATGTTTAAACATGCCTGAACTCTTCTCTCGAAACCATCAACTGTGCGTAGGAGAACGTCTCTCGGGATCGCACAGCAGGCAGCTCTTAACCGCTCCTTCATGTTCTTTCGTGTTGTTGGAGCTTGACGGTAGACAGCGTCTTTTAAGTACCCCCACAAAAAAAAATCAGGAGACGTGAGATCCGGTGACCTCGGAGGCCAATTTACAGGACCGTCTCGACCAATCCACCGTTGACCAAATGTTGTATCCATATGATTTCGAACAACATGATCCCAGTGAGCGGGTGCACCGTCTTGCTGAAACCACATCTGTTGACGTGTTTCCAAATCCAGATCTTCTAGCAAAAGAGGCATGGAAATTTGAGGAAAATTCTGAAAATTAGCAACAATGGCTGATTTCAGTTTATTTTGTAGAAAATCACGGTAACGGACAGAGTTTACATTTCCCTCGAAAAATGGGGACCTATTAATTGCCCGTTCACAATACCACACCATACGTTCAAACTCCATCGATGCTGGTGATCAATCTGTCTCAACCAATGTGGATTCTGATCAGACCAATACCGAAAGTTCCATCGGTTCACTTGACCACGGTTGTTAAAAGTAGATTCATCACTGAACATAACGTACCGAAAAAAGTCCCTGAATCGCTCAATTTGTCTCAACGCCCCACCGACACGCCCCACAGTCAGTCATTAGGAAATTAATGCTTTTTTTAATGCTAGTTATAACTATATATGTGAGGCATTCCATGCGGTTTCGAACGGTCAAAAAGTTGACCACTCCCAAAAAAATTGAAATTTTGTCAAATTTCTTAATTATATGGAAAAGAGACGTGTACATTTTTTCAGAATTTTTGGATCACATTTTTTCGAACTATTCAACATTCAAAAATTTTCTAATTATCTTTATATTCCGAAATTTTGCGATCGAACAGAAAAATGTTTCAGACAAAAAAGTTGCAGTTTTGCATATATTTTGTGAAAAAAATTTTGTTTGAATTTTTTGAGTTGAAAAAATGACTATTTTCTTTATAAATATACGAAAATAATTTTTTTCGGTCAGTATGCCACTCTCGATTTGTCTCAAAAAATTCCAGAAAGTACTCTAACATGTGTACAATAACAGTTAATTTTTTTGTAATGGCTCAATTTGTTGTTCCAGCGCTATGCTTCGTTTTATTATTATGTTTTTTTATTTTTTATTTTTGTAAAATCAATCATCATTAAAAATTATTTTCACCCAAATTGTTTCTCTCAAATTTTCAGATGAAAGAACATTGACAATAATAATGTTAATATTTTGGAGCTAATTAGAGCATAGTTCATCGGTAACGTAAATGGAACTCTTGAATTCTTTCGAAAGCTACGCTCTATAATTACTCAAAAAAATTCAATGATGAAATTAATCATTTACTGTTCCAAAATATTTTTTTTCTTTTTGTTGTCAACATTAAACTTGATGTAAGAACTGAAAAAAAGTGAAAGACATCTTTTTAAGCTATTTATTTTTCCAAACTTGGTAAGTTAGAAAATCCGCAGCGAGCGAATATTTTTTGCATTGTAGAGTCCCATTCGGTCCTGGTATAATGCAATGGTATTTTTGGGTCTTCGGTACAGGTTTTAGTTGTTTAAATCTCGACGTCAACATTGCTTTTTGATAATTGTAATCATCAGTGGATGAATAGCGAACGCTGATAGCAGGAACATTCGCGGGTTGAGCTGCCCATTCGTGAAGATCTCGAGGAGTTAAAATCTGTTGATCCAACGACAATTGCATTGAAGCTTGAGCCGCAAGTCTCTTCAATGTGCCTCCCACGCCGTCACACGCTGGTCCCTTGTCATGAGCGCTCGCAATAAATGCCATTCCGCTGGAACGCCAAAATCCTCTTCGTGAAGAGACAGGTCCCATAAAAATCAAAATACACTAAGAACCACGGTAGTATTTCGCTACGGAAGGGGAATGTTGATGAAATATAGAATGTGAAAGGCGCACGTTACTTTGTAAAAAAATGTTTACATTGGGCGGCCAACGATACTTTCTCATATGGCACGACGAACGTTACTTCGTATAGCAAAGTCAACTTCGTATATCTTACCGATATACTATAATTAAGCTCAAATAACTCATTACTTTGATCGATGTTTATTATCTCAAAAATTTAAGAAAAATTTGGGAGAATAATTATTAATATTTGATTTGACTTAAAAAAAGCCAAAAACAATAATAAAACAAAGCATAACGCTGGAACAACAAATTGAGCCATCACAAAAAAATTACCTTTTATTGTACACATTTTAGAGTACATTCTGGAATTTTTTGAGACGAATCGAGAGTGGTATACTGACCGAAAAAAATTATCTCCGTATATTTTTGATGAAAATAGTGATTTTTTAAACTAAAAAAATTCAAAAAAATTTTTTTTCATAAAATATATGAAGGACTGCAACTTTTTTGTCTGAAACATTTTCCTGTTCAATCGTAAAATTTCGGTATA
This sequence comes from Campoplex capitator, assembly GCA_037576405.1. Taxonomy (NCBI): domain Eukaryota; kingdom Metazoa; phylum Arthropoda; class Insecta; order Hymenoptera; family Ichneumonidae; genus Campoplex; species Campoplex capitator. The sequence continues at coordinate 1,678,943 of JARBWI010000338.1, forward strand.
TATAGGTATTTAGAAAATTTCGCAATGTTGAAAAGCTCGAAAAAATGCCATCAAAAAATTCTGAAAAAATGTACACATCTCTTTTTCATATATTTAAGAAATTTAACAAAATTTCAATTTTTTTGGGAGCGGTCAACTTTTTGACCGTTCGAAACCGCATGGAATGCCTCATGTATATTAGGGTGTGCGGAAAAAACGCGATATTTTTTTTCGCTTGCATCCACCGGAAAAAGTTGAGTTACGGTAAAAAAAGAAGTATGCTACAAAGAGAGCTTAAAATTAAATTATTTCGCAAAGCGCGTTGCATTTGAAGATTTTCCATAAGAAAAACACAGGAAAATAATGTGATCTCTGAACATTATGCTACAACTCTTGAGAAAAAAATCGCACAGAAATGTGACTAACACATTTTTGTAGAGAATTGAATTCCCTACAAAAAAAGTCCTTACAAGCAATACGCTCAGAACAATCGTTCTATTGTTATAGCGGTTCGAAGTTGGCTGGATGAAAAAAATGATTCAATAGGCTTGAATTTTTGCTTAACGGAATAAATTTATAGGGTTTTTTTTGTAGAAAATTGTCTACTTTAGCGAAATATCTCAACAAAATCATTTAGAAAGGAATCGTCTCACTACTAAGTAAATTCCGTGCTTAATTGTCAAAAAATACCTATTTTTCTCATTTATAAACTCTTGAATATAATTTCCAACAAAATCTTATCGTCAATTTTGGAAAAAGATTTACTTATATTGCGAATTAAGCATAATCACAAACAGTAGTAAATAATAAAAAGAACAATGGTTATTCATAATTGCATTGTCTTTACAATGATGTTCAATCAGTTTTTTTAAGGGTTTTTTTTTGCAATTAGGATATATTAGACGATGACGGTGTATTTGGTCTAGGAGGTTTTGCAGTTACTCTTCGTTTTTTCTTTCAATGAGTGGTTCACCTACACCACGTTCGACGACGTCATTAAGAACTTATGGTTGCTGGAAAAAATTTAAGCAAGTAAAAAAATTTGTATTTTCTGGCCACGACGGAATATCTACCTCAAGAAATTTATAAGGCTACCCGAATTGTTGGAAAAAAAGAGTAGGCTGTAAAAAAAGTTGAGAAAATGACATTTACTCCTCCCAAACAGTAGTTTGGGGTGATTGAAAAATAAGTCTAGACTTCACAAAAGGTCGTGGAATAAATAAAATTTTCAAAAGCATTAATATTCAGATTTATTAGAACCCAATATCGATAAATCCTTCCAATTAACTCTTTTTTTTCAATGAATTTTGCACAACAAGAATCGGAATACAAAACAAATCCCCATACAGAAAAAAAATTGGTTGATAAAAAATTCGGACAGAGTTTACAAGTGAGAAAAATAGGTATTTTTTTTAGAATTAAGCACGGAATTTACTTAGTAGTGAGACGATTCCTTTCTAAATGATCTTGTTGAGATATTTTGCTAAAGTAGACAATTCTCTTCGGATTTTTTGGAATTTGATACAAGCATTTTTGAGCTAGATCAATCACATTTTTATTCTTGGTATGATGCGAAAAACGTGGAAAAAAGTCGAAAAACGTGATTTGGAGAGTTAAACATCGAAAGAATTCAATCAGAGTAGTCTTCAAACATACGCAATTCTTCATACAATATAATTAATCACGTAAAAAAAATCAAGGCCACCCCTGCAGCCGAATCAATTATGGCATGATTTAAAATGTTTTGTTTTTCCTGCTTCACTTGCTGTTTGAGCATGTCGCAACACCACAAAAACCAATTTCAAGAAACTGGCATCGCGTACACATTCATTGACCCATCTGAAGACCAATTCTGATGTCTTCTGAATTAAAAAACAAAACTTTTTTCTATCTTAAAATTTTATCAAAAACCCCATACTTAACAAGTAACGGCGATCAATTTTTACGATTTTTTACTGAAATCAGTTGGAAAAAAAAAAATTCACAAAAAATTCGGAAAAAATTTTGATGAATTCAACCAAACCAAACTCATTTTTTAACCCTTTTGAGGTTTTTTGAAAAACTCACTAGTTTTCGTGGTATGTGGCATATTCCAGATTTTGCCTTTTTTCGCTAAAAATGAGATAACTACGAGAAAAAATATCGTACAGAACTTTTGAGAAAACAAAATTAAAGTTTCCGCTGTCCCCGTTAAGGTTCCGGTCGGAGAGAATTTGAAAAAAAAAATTTTTCTCAAAACCCGGTCCAACTGTCAATCTAAAAACAAAAGGTGGAAAACAGTCGTGTTCAAAAAAAAAAAATTGTAGAACATTTTTAAAAAAAGCAAATGAAAGAGGAATTCCTTCCCTTCAAGATGCCGTCTATCAAATTTGTTCACCTATACTGCTCAAAAAATGACATAGAAAATAGCTCCAACACTTTTTCCCAATTTTGTACGGAAACTTTTGACGGGTAGTGTACTTTTCGACTTTTTTTTCTATTTTCAGCGATTTCCAAGAATTTATCATCTTTGACAAATAGTTTCCTATTTTTCTTAACCTCTGCCATTTTATTCCTCCTATTTTTAGCTCTCAAAACGATGTTTTTCGACTTTTTTTTGCTTTTTTCCGCGTTTTTCGCAACATGCAGAGAATAAAGATGTGATTGATCTAGCCCAAAAATGCTTGTATCAAATTCCAAAAAATCCGACAAAAAGGTAACATTACTGTCAACATTTTCTGAGAATAAAAAATTTTTTAGCTGATAATTGGGGCAACGGTAAAAAAAAGATTAAAAATCACGGAAAATCAAGGCTTTTCTTATGGGGAAAAGTAAGGCTTCCTAGCGGTGGGTAAATATAGAGTGAAAATTAAAAAAAAATTCTGGCATTTTTTAAAAATTATTTCGAACCAATTTCGGGGGTAAGACCATTAAAATTCGATTTTGCCCTTCATAAGGACAGGTATAATATATATTGTGACGTGACATTTTGCCCCGCCACCCGCACGAATCCGTGTCGACCAGTGGCCTGGTATACGGCCCATGTGACGTCGCCGTTCGTCTCGCCTGGCGTACTCGAAAGAAGGCTCAACCCTCGTAGTATCGTATATTACTTATTGTTTAGTTTATGTTTGATTATTGAATGCGTTTTTCGGCCTGTTCAACCGCCTTGCATTACCTTGAGTCGAGAGAGAATTACCTAACGATTACCTACGTCTAAGGACCTCGAGACGAATTCTTTCTATTATTTCCGTTTTAATTCGTAATTGATGTATGAAGTACTTTGAAGTTATTTTGTAATTTTTCTCTTCGGTATCTAAAGCGAGGAAAGCACTCTCGCGCCCTACCTTTTAGTTGGTGGTTACCTCGGGAGGGATTTCTCCTGCATTTCGGGGATTGAGGATCGAACAACCGAACTCAATCAGGTGGACGAACAAAGATGCACGTGGAATAGGGCCTATTAATGCCACCAGTGGTCTTTTCGCCGTTGCAACCGAGAGTTGCCCGTCCACTGTCGTTACTTCGGGTACTATAGCCCGTTTAGTACGGCACCTCGTCCAGTGGGACTCGGGATATTTTCCGAGAGCTGGAGTGCAGAAATTTGCCTGGCGGCTATATGTGGGCCCACTGTGATTCACAGGGACGCCTCGAGTCATGGAGAGGCCTCCCTCTACTTTACGGAATCGTCGGCCGAGTCCCCAAGAGGAAAAGTGCCCGAGTGACGACCCATTACCGAGTGCAGGTTGGAGTTTTTACCTGGGGAATCACCGTTATCAATGACGTTAGTCAATCTTCGTTACACGACGAGGATTTATCGTCCTCGCGCGTGAATCATTTTCATATTTCCCGCGGTAAGCGCGGCGTAGCGAGCGACTTCGGTAGTTCGCGCTAGCGGCGTGAGAGCGCGGCCCTTGCGGGGGGTCCGAAGGAGTGGGGCGAGCGCCGAAAACCGAGAGCGTCGCACCGGGCGCCATGTCTAATTAGTTGGATTTCGAGTACCGCCCGGCGTGCACGTGTGAAGAGAAAAGCAGTATCCATTATCTTGGAGGCGTACCGGACGGATTCTCTCGGTAAGCTCGTTCCTCATCGTTTCTCTTCATGGCCATTCTCTCTTTCGGCCCAGTATCTTCTTCCTAATCACTTTAAGTGAGAAGGAAGAAGAATTGGCGTTTATTTGGCGATTTGATATTGCACGAGGAAGTATGGAGGGGAGCGGTCGAGTCTCACTCGACCGTTGTCTCTTTCTCTTTCTCATTTATTTTGAGTTTTATGTACGGGTGAAACGAGAGAGTGGTCAAGTATCTTTTTGGCTATGTTATTTGCGTTTGTTTAATTAATAGAGTTTGTATCGCGTATTATAAAGTATGGCGAAAAGTATCGCGCATTATTTCGTCTCGAGTGCTTCGTCGTGGCGCTCAAGGTCCTACACGTGCCGGCTACGGCGCGGCCGTGTTTTCTCTCTATCTCTCTCGCACTCGTATGGCGTGTTGGACGGCGCTGAGGCGCTCGTCGTACCTTTGTTTATTTCTCGCGGTACGGGCCGTTGTAGCTCGCAAGTTTATAATTATTTTTCGTTGGAATTTATTGAATCGCGTTTTCAATTGGGTCAAGTACGTCATGTGCTATTTTCTGTTACCTATCGCGTTGCGTTTGTTACCTATTTTTCTGCCTGTTATATTTTTCGTTCCGATTACCTGTCGACTGTTGGTCGATTACCTATCGTGTGATATATTTGAACGATCAAACGAGCCCGCCGAAGGCGGGCGAAGTTCGATCGTAATTATACGAAGCGTCTCGTTCGAAGATGATAATCTGTAGTAATGCTTGTCATACGTCAAACTCACAACTTTTTAGCGTATATTTTTTGAAAACCCCGCCTGCTGCGCCCGTTACCCGTGTGTCCACGGTGGCGCTGCGCTCGCCTTCAACTTCATTTAGTTTAGAGCTTTTAAGAGGAGTTATCCCCTTTCTTTCTAGTTTCTGTTTTTTTTTTTTTTTTTTTTTTTTTTTTTGGGTGATTTGGGTTATCATGGGTGGGAATGGATCATCTTCGAACCAGACGCTTCGTATAATTACGATCGAACTTCGCCCGCCTTCGGCGGGCTCGTTTGATCGTTCAATTATACTACGCGTCTTGTTCTCGATGATAATCTGTAGGCTTTCAGCGAAGAAAGGTGATAACTCTCTATTGTTACTTTTTTTTTCTTTATTTCTTATTTCTCCATACATTCCTCATGACTGTCTGTACAAGTTTCCTTTAACAAAGAATGTGAAGAACACAGTCACTGTTTCTCGACTGCCGATTAAAGTAACAAGGACCGTACAAATGCCGATTTTTCTTTACAGATAGGTTTATTATAAAATCTAGCGAAAACTTTTGAGCGCTCAGACCAACCTGCCGTTCTACGTATCGTATCAATGTCTACGCCTTTTCTGAACGCTGCACTCACAGCTGCATGTTTTGTACTATAAGCCGAAAACTTTTGTGTATCTATTCCTGCTTTGGTTAACAAGGCTTTTACCCAATGGCCTAACGTCTGCGCTGACACGTCCCTGTGTGGCTTAATCGTACTAATGAACAGCATCTCATTATCATTCGGTCTCAATTTTTCGGTTCTTTCCATATACTTTAGGATTGCCGAAGCTACGCATAATTCTTCCGCTTCGGCGAAAAACGGGAGGACTAACTCTGGATGCACTCTTCCCGGTTTAGATGTTTTTGTAAGATCTGAGATTTTTATCCTAATCTCTTTGTCTTCGACCTCAATATTTTTTATTCGAATCAGCGCGAGCGTCTGGAGTCTTTGTGCTGTTGCCAAAATTAGCAATGTTGCTACCTTTTCCCCTATTTCTTTCAGAGAAGCTGTGTCCATTGAGACGTTCTTTAAATATTGTAAAGCTTGTCCCGTGTCCCATGTACTATCGTACTTCGGACGAGGCGGTTTCTGCTTATAAGCCCCTTTTAAAAAACGCGATACCATCATATCTTTTCCAACATCATTTCCGAGAATTAATGCAATCGCAGATCTGTCTGCGCATAAAGTACTGTAGTTTGCTCCCTCCTCGAATCTTTTAGATAGGAAAGCGATGATGTCCGTGGCCTCTGCGGTGTACATATCCTTCTGTTGGTTCACTCTGAATTCCCACCAACGTTTCAAAGATGATTGGTATTGCTTTATTGTCGTGGAAGTTATCGAGTTCACCATCACCTCCGCTGCTGGTTCTTCGATGCCTTTTCTCTGGAAGGCCTGTTTGATACACTCCCTGCCACCAGCGAAAGCTTGTGCGCAAGCGGGTGTGTTATGTTCCTGCATGGGGATAATAAGAGATTCTTATGAGGCTTTAAAATAACAGGGGGGGGCGGTGAGCAACGATAAGAATAGCGGGAACCACGTCTGTGTTGGCCAATACGGGACAATTATTGTTCCGGTTGCCTGGTCGTTCGCGATTTTTTGTAGGCATCGCAAAAGTAATGCAAAGGGTGGAAATGCGTAAAAGCTTTCGTCAGTCCACGAGATTGTAAAAGCGTCCACAGCTGTAACATCTGGTTGTGGGAATCTAGCACAAAACCTTTTACATTTTCTGTTTAATTTTGATGCGAATAAATCGATTGAAAACGGGCCAAATTTTTTCTTAATTATCTCAAAATTATTCCTCGACAACTCCCATTCTGTGTCGATATTTTTGATTCGCGAGGCGGCATCCACGAATACGTTTTGTTTGGTTGAAGTATAAGACGCGAAAAACCAAAGCTTTCGTTTTTCTCCCCATCGCCAAATCTCTCTTGCCAACTCGCTCAAATGAGGGAATTGTACACCCCCCGAGCGATTTATATACGAAATTGCCGACGTATTATCGATTCGCAATAATATTTCCTCATTCGATCGATTATTCGCGAAGCTTCTTAGAGCTAGGAACGCTGCGAGAAGTTCAAGGTAATTTATACTGTTTTTTCTCTCCGCCGGGCTCCAAAACCCGTGAATACTGTTAACGTCGCAGTGCGCCCCCCACCCTGTTAGAGAGGCGTCCGTCTCGATTTTTAGCGCAAAGTTAAATGTGCGAATGGGGTTGAAACCTAGGCTAAGATTATTCTTCCACCAACACAGATCTTCTACTAGGCTGTCTTTGAATATTAGAGTCTCATCATAGTTTCCGCCGTTGAGCTCAAGTGCAAGAAATTTTTGTCTTTCTAATCTCTTACAGTAAATCATACCATAGGCTATTGCCGGCGTGGCTGCTGCGAGCGTGCCAAGCAGCTTCGCAAATTCGCGTATACTACTTTTGTTCTTGTTTAGGAACTTTTCAATCATTTCCCTGATCTGCACTCTCTTTTTGTCAGTCAACTCCAATCTAAAATTCTTTGAGTCGATAATGAATCCAAGATATTTGCATCTTTTGTTAGGAAAAGGTGAGCTTTTTTCCCAATTGATCGTAAAACCCAGATTTTTTAGGATGTCACACGTCTTTGTGATATTTTTGGCACATATTTCTTGCGTTCTGCTCATGATTAGGATATCATCGATATACATGTTTAACATAATACCCTGAGATCTCAGCAAGCTCAAGACAGGCTTCATTATTTTCGTAAAAACAAAGGGACTCGTACAAAGACCAAACGGTAAACATTTGAATTGATAAAGCTGCCCCTCGAATCGGAACCTAAGATATTTTCTGTATTCTTGATCAATCGGGATTGCGTAATACGCATCTTTTAAGTCTATTGTACCCATGAAGCAATCTTTCGACAAAAGTCCCTTCACCGACCTAATGTCTTCCATCTTAAAGTGAACCGGGCAGATGAAGTCGTTCAATCTTTTCAGATTTAGAATAAATCTTTTAGACCCATTCGATTTTTCTACGAGAAAAAAGGGAGAAACGAATTGAGCCGGACGATCTACACATTTTTCTATTGCTTCTTTGGATAATAAAGCCTCTATCTCGCTTCTAATATCTGTGCGTTCGCTGTTACTCCATTCTTGCGTATACGACTCATTTTTTCAGTCAGGAATTTTAACGAAAGGGATACAGTACCCTTTCACGCATTGTAAAATGAATCTATCCGTGGTGATTTTTTCCCACTCGCTGGCGTTTACTAGCCCTCCGGCTACGGTATTTACCTGAACTACTTCTTCTTCGTTGTCTTGGATGTTCCAGTCGACGCTTTGGTCGTGTTGTTGTATGACTGGAAGTTGCGTTTGAATCGAAATGTCGAGCGCTTCTGCGAGCCCACCTGCCTGCTCCCTGCAGGTGGGTATCTGAAGTTTCCCTGTGTTCTTTGTGCCGCGAATTTTGAAGACGGCTTTTCTTTTATATTAGCACAAGCCTTCTCCACGGCCTTCGCGTCTTTCACTTGGTCGTTGAACTTTTCTCCGTAAAGCCATTTGTCAGCGATTGTAGCTTCTAGAGTTGGTTTTACTGATTTATTCAGTAGCGGAGTTATGAAAGATTTTCTGGCGATCGACTGCTGATGAAAGACGTCCGTTAGTAATTTGCCAGTATCACAGAGGAGTTTTAAGAATGTTTCCTCCTCGATGCCTCCTTCAGGCGGTTCGATCATCATTGTAAGCGCTGATCCTAGGGCAATCAACGCAGATCCGATACAATTTTGTGTATCTTCGAAATGTTTATCTCTCTTCTTGGCGATTTCGGTGAGGGCGTGGGCGATTTCCAAATTTATTTGAGGAGCTGTTGTATAAAATTCTCCTTTTCTGGGGTATCTTTTGAGGACTTCCTTCCTGCTTTCTTCACCCAGCCCTTTCGCCATCCATTGAGCCCATTTCTTGTAGAGATCGGCGTTGACAGATGACAACGTCTCTTCGACCTCCGAAGGATCGTTAATAAGAACCTCTAGGATGTCACTTCTTTTTTGATCCCCTTCTGGCTCATCTGACTCCCCTATGGGAGCACTTTCTTGTGCCTTCTCGACCGGGGCCTCATTGGCGTTTGCCTTGTTGGCCGGTGCCTTGTTGGCGAAAGCCTCGCTGGCGGGAGCCTTGTCGGCGGGGCCCTTGTTGGCCTCGGCTTGAGAATTTTCTTTATTTTCCTCCCATTCTGAAGTATTTCCTGTTTTAAGAACGAACAGAATGGAGGTTAAGTTATCCAAGGCACAAGGTACACAAACTGATTCTTGTTGAATCTCGTTGTGTCGTCCTTCTCGCTCAGTCGTGTGGACTTTCGTCACGAGGGACAGCCTCACGCTCGTGTGGATCGTGAGGCTTATCTTTTTACTAAGAGAAACATTTGTGATAACCTCGTTTGGAGATTTTTCACAAAAATAAATAACTTACCTTCATCTTGAGTCGACCGCTCTCGTGACAATAACGCTTTGCGTTCATCCAAACGGTCTTTCAGGAAACTCGCCATCAAGTTTTGGAGGTTATCCATCTGCCTTTCGAGTTTATCGATTTTTTCGTCCCATCCTCGGGACTCTCTATAATTGTCTCTTGATCTGGAGCGAGAGCGTTTTCTTTTTCTGTCTTTTGGCATGTTCCTGCTATGAAACGTGACGATTGTTTAATTAAAATAATCTTTTGGTTAACGCTGCACGTGTTGAGTTCGTTGCACAACGAAACATAATGAAGTTGAAGGCGAGCGCAGCGCTGCCGTGGACACACGGGTAACGGGCGCAGCAGGCGGGATTTTCAAAAAATATACGCTAAAAAGTTGTGAGTTTGACGTATGACAAGCATTACTACAGATTATCATCGAGAACGAGACGCGTAGTATAATTGCTTAATTTGATTGTTGCGCCTTCGTTTCGATTATCTTTCGACACTCGGTCGATTACCTGTCGCGCGCCGTATTTTCGTCGTTGTACTATTGCGTATTATTATCTTTTTCGTCCCGATTGCCTGTCGACCCTCGGTTGATTACCTGTCGCGCGACGCATCATACTAATTATCTTTTCGTCTAATTTTTCTCCTGCGACTCGTACCTATTGTGGAGTCGTAGGAAGCCTTTTTCGAGTCAGATTATCTTTGCGCAGCCTCACGGCCTACCTTGCGAATCTTAGCTACCTTCTTGTAAATATTAGGACGATTTTCTCTGAATAAATCGGTTGTTAAAATTGGTTAAAGGAAACGCCTCGATTACCATTATTTTGTTTTGTCGTAAATGTTACTTCGGGCCGACTAAAGGACCAGCCCCTCTACCTTTTGTATCTCAGTTGAGCTGAGTAGTCGGACCGTCCTCGATCGCACCCAGCTCTCGTGCACCCTATCCAGCCAGGGCTGACGGGGGTGGATAAAATTAAATCGATCTCAGATCGATGGTACTTCGTACCTGGCGCCCATTCCACCCTCATCTAAGGGGGGTTCGAGAGGATGGGTAACGCGAGTCGAGAAGGGACAGGATTCGCTCGTTCGGGCAAAAATTCTCGTTACAATATATATTCGTAGTTTTTGGAGAATATATGTATGTATACATTTTTTGAATTGTACATTCTTTTGATCACAGTAATATTATATTCTATTAGGGGTTGCTATTTTATTTTATATATATATTTTTTCCTTTTTCCTCTTAATATTTGTATTGGATTATCTCCTTTTTCTTCTTTTAGTTTTTCTATGGGGACGAGTGCCCTTTACGCTCAGTCTTGTTCTTAAATTACTAATGTGTGTGGCGGTAGGATCCAGCCAAAAGTATTTTTTATCCAAACGATGGTCATCTGGTTTGTGGTATTTTGGTATGGTTGTATCGTATAATAGATTCTGTCTTTGTGTTGCTATTTGCTCATAGATGATTGGTAGTTTTTATTGGCTGCGTGTCTTTTATAGTGCATTAATATAGGTATGTTATTGTGATCTTGGATTATTTCTGCTCGATCATGAAGTATGAAAGCTTGTGGCTGGATATAACCTGTGTTTATTGATTGATTTGTAAGTATAGGATCTGGTAGGCAAAAGGATTTGATTGTAGCATTATTAGAAAGATAATTTTTAGCGTAATAGTCTCTGGATAGTTTGATTATAAAATTGTGTATCCTCGGTATGTCGGCTTTGATATACTATTGAGTTTTTAACTCTGTGTTGGAATTGAGACTCATAGGACCTGTGTAAGGATAGGGCTGTGCGTAAGCAATTTCTTTCAAATTTGCGTAGGTTTTCTGCTTGAGATGCACTTAAGTTCCAAAGGATGGGTGTGGCATATGTGAGAATTGGGCGTATAAGTATTTGGTAGATTATGACTTTAACTGTAGAGGGTATATATTTGTTGTGCATTAATCGGTGCAGTGAATGGAATCGGCGCTTGGCTTTTTCCAATTGTATTGTCCAGTGTTTATTTCCTCTTAGAAGATTATCGGTATTTATGCCGAGATATTTGACTATATTTTTTGTATGAATTCTTACGGGTTCTCTAGTGTCGGGGTAGTGTGTTGTTATTATAAAATTGTTTTTTAATATTCTGTCTTTGGCATTTAATGCCGAGTTTACTCGCCTGAATAAGATTGACTCACATTTGAGTGAATTGAGTCTCAAATTCCAAGTGGCGTAGTAATTATTTACTTTGTTAACTAATGTTTGCAAGTTATTTTTTATGTTGGTTATATTTTTGTCCGCACAATAAATGATTAAATCATCGGCATAGACGATGGAGTGAGTATTATTACCACTATTTAGGTGGAAGGAATTTAGGATATCACAAGTGAGTATGTTAAATAATAGGAGGGAAGTTACTGTCCCTTGTTGTAGACCTTCTGAAATAGTGAATTCATTGGTAGACGTGTTGACGCCATCCCATACGATAAATTTTCGATCGATTATCATGTCCCAGATGATATAACACAACCATAACGGGAACTCTTTTTTCATCAACTTATATATCAATCCGTTTTGCCATACGGAATCGAAAGCTTTTTCCAAATCTATTAACGTGGCACCAACGATATGTTTGGTAGCGAAATATCTGTTGACGTCTGAGAATAATTTATTGACGGCGTGTGTCGTTGAATGGTTAAATCTAAATCCGTATTGGGTATCAGGGATGATTTTTCGTGTAGTGCAGTGTTGTAGGATCGGATTTTGTATGATTATTTCAAAAACTTTGCTAATAGCAAGCGTTAAACTGATCGGTTTGTAGCTGGCAGGATGTTAAGGATTTTTATCTTTTTTTACAACCGGAAAGATTTTTGACAGCTTCCAGTCCTTAGGGAAGTATTGAGCATTTAGTGCGTTGTTGGATAATACGGTTAAGTCTTTGATTATTCTTACTGGAAGGTGTTTTAAGACTATGGGTGGTATATTATCGGGTCCACTTGAAGACTTGTTTGATAGATTTTTTAGTATTTTTTGTACTTGTGGGATTGATGTGAAAAATATTCTGTGTTCTTCTGTGGGTGTTGGACAGTGTGCTTTATTGTTTTCGTTGAAATTCGTAAGTGTGAAAGCATTATTTCTTCGTTCATTGTATTCCGTTTTAAATTCGTTTACTTTGTTGTTAATGATCTGTCGGGGACGAGTATTTTGATTTAGATGCCGTGGGGAATTTATTGATTCGTAATGTGCGCCAGGTATGTTCAGAATTTCAGCTGGTGTTGTTACGACATATCAAGAGACTCGGTAGAGTCTCGGGACAAGTACATTGACAGCCCTGTCGTCTGCTGGCCCGAGCTCGCCGAGACTATACTTTCTCTGAATAAACTGATTCGCGGTGGTGGGGGTAAAATCGGCATGTCATTTTATTGAATTACGAAGCTCAGAAGCAATTGAGGAATTTAAAAATTGAACTTTTAGCTAATTAAGAAATTCTCTTTTGATTGCGCCCAAAATCAGCATGATCGGTCGCGTAATTGCTGAGAAAAAACTATACACGGGCTCAAGAATATGCAAAAGTTACCAACACATTCAAGAATTTGACGTGTCTGTATACAACACCATGATACGCCTGAACGCCCGCCTCAAGACCCATTTTCATCAAAATTAGTCTCCAGTGACGGCTGCAGAGAGAGCAATGACTATTACGTTCACACGGAACTCTTATTCCGGATTAATTAATCGGGTTTATTATACCCGATATATATATATATAGACACCCCATTATAACCAAATCGGAATAGGAGTGTCGTGCAAGCGTAGTGTATGACGTCTACACAGTGAAACGGTTATTAACGGAGTTTTGACATAATCAAGTGCAGGACGTCCAAAAATTTCGATTAATGGATTTAATAAAAATATTCAACGGAGATTCTGAGTGAAGTTCTGTAATGATAAAGTGCGAGATCAGCGAGTAAATCAAGAGACTCAGCAGAGTCTCGGGACAAGTACATTTGACGTTGGATAAATTGTGAAAAAAAATGATCTCAGAATGAACTTTTGAACAGGCTGGTAAGCATTTTTTTAGTGATCCTGAGTATTCAAATCTCACAGTGAACATATTCATCCACAAAATATAAAAATGTAAAATAAAATCAACAGTTATTGTGTTATATTCACAAGCTAAAAGTGCAGATTGTAATTATATACAGTCTTCATAGAAGTTTATATGAACCGAAATATTTAAAAATTTCAGAAAAAAGTAGTGATATCAAATCGCAAAAATCCCTTCACGGGGAAAAAAATGTGGACAAGTACATTGGTGGTCCCTTGTTTCCCTATGATATTAAAAAAAATTCAAAACGCCGCTTAGAAGAATACACAAAAAGTTACAAAATAAGTTAACATCTGTTGAAATATACGTGGCCAAATACGAGAAGCTTTACTGCGTTTCAATAAATTTTCAAATACGGTTTGATGTTGATAGAAAAAATAACAAAGTTCGGAAATTCAACTATGTCACCAATCAAATTGCAAACGTGAAAAAATTAGATTGTAAACAAATTCTGAACGAAGTACTTGGCGAGGATTTTTCCATGAAATTAGCGTTATATAGATCATGATCACGAACTCACCAAGTACTTTGTTCAGAATTTTTTTACAATCTAATTTTTTCACGTTTGCAATTTGGTTGGTGACATAGTTGAATTTCCGAACTTTATTATTTTTTCTATCAACATCAAACCGTATTTGCAAATTTATTGAAACGCAGTAAAGCTTCCCGTATTTGGCCACGTATATTTGAACAGATGTCAACTTATTTTGTAACTTTTTGTATATTCTTCTAAGCGGCGTTTTGGATTTTTTTTAATATCATAGGAAAACAAGGGACCACCAATGTACTTGTCCAAGTTTTTTTCCCCGTGATTTATTATTTTCTGTAGGTGTTGTGTCGATTTCAATATTGGCTCGAAGTGGTAAATTGCTGTTGGTGTTGACGAGTATACTTTGGATTTTGTTAAAGGGTTTCGGTCTGAATATGTTGTTTATTTTAGGGAAGAATTAGTCCGGATTTCGATGATCTATTTTTGTGTAAATTTTTTTCCAATATTTTTCTATGCTGTTTTTAAATAGCTGTTTCAACAGTTATTTCGTGTTGTTAAGAAGAGATTTAAGTGTTCTGGAAATGGTGGACGTGCTGTAAGGATCTGTACGGCGTTGCTAATTTATGGCTGTGATTAGTTTAGATTTGTGGTTTTGTAGTCTGAATATTGTTTTATTCAAGTATATATTTGTGTTGTTGGTGCTATTATACCTGGGGACATATGTATTTATTGTGTTGTTTATGTGCTGTGTTATATTTTTGAGATGGTTATCTATTTCGTTTCTTGAGAGGTTTATGTTGTTGGGAGGGGACAGTGTGTATTTGTCGTTGAGCTGTGTTCGAACCCTTTCCAGTCTGTAGCTTTGTATTTGTATTTGTGATGATTTGTGTTGTTGTTATCTATCTTGGCGTTCGGGAATTTGATCTTGAATATTAGGGCTTTGTGATCGCTATCGAAAGAAAGTTTTTGCAGTTGTTGCGCTAGAAGGTTGATGAAACCAATTGAGGAGTCAGCAATGCATAGGGCTATGTTTGTTTGTGCAGTAGCATATGTAGGGCTGTCTGGTGAGTATATTTTTCTGTAATTTAATTCAGTTGTATTATCCCAGTCGAACAGATATCTCCCCCTAGGGTTTATAATACGACACCAAATGAGGTGTGTCGGGCGTTCATGTCACTTGCTATGATATATTTATTATTGGTGTTCCGGAGATTTAACCTTTCGAGCAATAGGTTTATTTCATTTAGGAATACTCCTTTTATGTTTGTGCTATATTTGTGGCATAAATACTGATTAAGAATAGATTCGTATTGATTCTCGTGTTTTTTAGTTTTAATAATTTCGCTTGTTATAACTTGTAAAATATTTCGCTTCCCTCGGAACGATGTGGTCGGTATGAGCGCTGCGGAAATACTCCCTAAATACAACCTAAGCCTAGTTACCCTCCTACTCTTCATTACCGACTGCTGATCTCATACCTAACTTTCCAATCCAAGAAAAAATCGTTGTACAACTTTATTATAATTCAACGTAAAAATCTCGACTTTTATTAATGAAACTATACAAAAATGTATGAGATTGCAAAAATATTTGAGCTCACTCAGGTTATTGGAATAGTATGTATGATATAACTGAAGAAAAAAAACAAAAAATAATCCTCCCCGGCGGGGAATCGAACCTTTTTTTTTTTTTTAATAAGTGTTGTTTTTATTTATCTTCTTATATCTAGTTACATTTGTTGGTTAAAAACAATCTAATCAAGAAAAGAACCAAACAGTATCTCGTGTTTAACTATTATTTAATTTTTACACATTTGGTCCGTTGTTGTCGGGCGTCTCACGTGTAATCTAATCTCTTTTTATTTTTATTTGTGTTTGTGTTTTCGCTTTTATTTTATTGGCGTTACTTAGTGCCTTCTTGTTATGGATTTTATTTTGCAGGAAAAATTGTTTTTGCTTATATTGATAATTAAAAAACCTGCTTTTCTATTGCTGCTTATTTGTTACTTATTACTACTGATTTATTTACAAATGTACAGGTTTAAAACTTTTGTTTATACATTTTTGTGGCCTATTTTTTTGCGGGTCCTTTACGCTATATTTATTGTGTTAATTGTTTATGTCTTTTTCTCCTTCTGATCTCGTCCAAGTGTATATCATCGTTTGAAAGCCACCAGTATTTTTCTTGCATTCTCGTAAAGTCGTTTAAGTCTCTATCTGGTATAATCTTGGAGTAAACCAAATTTTGATCATTTATTTCTTCGTAATTATTTGGTAGTGATTTGTTGGCTTGGTTGCGTCTAATGTGATATATGATGGGGATATTTTGGCTGTCTTGCAATATTCCCTTTTTGTCAAAATGTGTAAAGGATTGTGGTGTTATGTATCCTGAGATTGCTTGTCTGGTTTTATCTATGTTTGGTGGTTCAACTAGGCTTTTAATTATTTTGTTTTTGTTATCTGGGAGTTTATTTAAGTAATCTCTTGTTAGCTTTAGAATAAAATTATCTATTCTAGGTGTGTTTGCAGATTGATATAAAGTTTTGTTGTTTACCATATGTGTCGGATTATTTGTGTATCTATATATGTGTAAAGATACTCTAAGACATCTTCTCTCGAATTTTCTTAATTTTTCCATAACACTTGCCGAAATGTTCCACCATATTGGTGTTGCGTATGTGACTATTGGTCTTATTAAAAGCAGGTAGCAAATTACTTTTGCTCTGTGTTCTAATTTTTTAGAAAAAAATAATTTACAATTTGCTTTCCAGGCCTTATTTGCTTTAATTAATTGTAGTGTTACATGATCATTTAGTCGCAGTAGATAATCTAATTGTACTCCCAGGTATTTTACTACTGTTTTGTGGGGTATGTCTGTGTTATTGATTTTTATACTGAAATTTTTTATGCTATCTCTTTTTTTGTTACTTAGGAATCTTAGTGGTTTGTGAAATATTATTGTTTCGCATTTCGTCGGGCTTATTCTAAGGTTCCATAGGAGGTAGAAGTTGTTTATTTCATTTGCTGCCTGTTGTAATTTATTTTGTATGTAGTCAGGGTCACTGTTATGAACATATACTATTAAATCATCTGCAAATGCTAGTGATAATGTGTCACTATTTGGTGTGTTGTGTAATAGTAATACTCTGTGTGTGAATATATTAAAAAGTATTGGCGAGTTTACTGTTCCTTGTGCTAAACCTTCTGTAATTTTGAATGTTTTAGTGGAGTGTTTTTTCCCGTCAGTGGTGATGAAATTTCTGCCTGTTATCATGTCCCATATAGTATATATTAATGGTTTAGGGAAGTTTGTGTTGAGTAATATGTATATTAACCCCTCTAGCCATACTGAATCGAATGCTTTTTCAATATCAATAAGGCATGCTCCCACCATGCTATTGTTTTCTAACTGTGTGTTTATGTCGCTGGTTAATTTGTTTATTGCGTGTGTTGTTGAATGTTTGTGTCTAAATCCAAATTGTTGGTCAGGTATTATGTTGTTTTCGTTTGTGTGGTATGTTATGGAGTTGTTTATTGCTATTTCAAAGACTTTGCTGATGTTAGGTGTTAAAGATATGGGTCTGTAATTAGCTGGATCTTGTAGGTTTTTTCCTTTTTTTGCAATTGGTATTACTTTCGCCGTTTTCCATGCCGTTGGGAAGTAACTAATATTGAGTGCGTTGTTGATTATAATTGTATACTCTTTTATTATGTATTGTGGCAAATTTCTTAAAATTATTGATGGTATTTGATCTATGCCAGTTGATGTTTTGTTGGGGAGGTTTTTGAATATTTTCTGTAATGTGTGTGTGCTATGGAAATAAATCGGTAAATTGTCATGTTCGTTGTTCGGGTGATCCGCTGTGTTTAGTTCATTGAATTGTGTTATCGTTGTGTTATTTGTTCTATATATTTGAGCCTCTTGCTTTAGTGTTCTTATTGTGCCGTTTACGTCTTTTTTTGTTGATGTATTGTCGTTCGTGTGGCGTGGTGAGTTTATTTTTTCGTATATTGTTCCTATTAGGTTCAGTTTATCATCGATGTTACTAATTGTGTATATTCCATTTGCTAGATGTGCTTCAGCAATCTTAATGCCACTGTTATTTATTGTCTCCAGTTCATTTGAGTTTAATTGTAATTCTTTGATTTGGAGTGGCTGTTTTGGTCTAAAGTATCTGTTTATTTTTGGGAAAAATTTTTCTGTATTTTTATAGTCTATTTTGCTGTGTTGTTTTTCCCAGTATTTTGTGTATGTTTTTCTAAATTCTGCTTTTAGTTTATTGTTTAATTGTTCTATCGTTATTTTAGCTCTTGCTACTGTTGGATGATTGTTTGGGTAGTTTTTACGTTTGAGCTTTTTGTATATTGTTAATATTTTTGTTTTTTGTGCTTGGGTGCGTATTATTTTGTTGTTAGTGTAGTTTATTGTGTTGTTGTTTTGTTTGTATGTTGGAACTGTTTCTTGTATAGTTTTCCTGATTGCTATATTTATTTTTTCAATTGCTGTATCTATTTCTTCTTTTGTTAAGTTTCTATCCTTTGGTATTGTGTCTGTGTAGTTTATTTTGAGTTTTTCATGAAATTTCTTCCACTTACACTCCCGCTCAAAAGTTTGGATACACCAGTCGATTTTTTTTGCCGCACTAAAAGTTTAATAGCTCGGTCAAAAATAGTGATAATCCAATTTAATAAACGGCGTTTTGTAGAGGACAGATTCAGCTTCAATTTTCTTTTTGCAAATATTTTTTAAGATATTTTTTCGACCCAGTACGCCTTTTTTTACATGGCCGTTTTTCGTCTATTTTTTGACCATCGGGAATCGCGTGCATAGCTTATGGAATTTTTTTTCGCCCTTTTTATTTATGACAAACATAAAGAGGGTAGCAAGAGCTCTATTTTTATTTTTTTTAAAGTTTCGCACGATTTTTTTTTACAAAGTTATTCTATTTTTGGCTAAAAAAGACAAATTTTAGAAAATGTAACGTAGCTCAAAAACTATGGGGTTTGAAGGCAAATATCAAGAGTGTAAAAAGTTGCGTAACTTTGTTCTGAATGTCCTGGAATTTTTGCAGAATTTTCTTTTGATATTTTTTTTTTCACCATTTCCACTCGGAATTCTGATGAATGGATAGCTTAACTCAAGAAGTATTGTGTTTAGAACAAAATACCAAGAGGAGAAACTTGCTCAATTTTCGTTTTTAAATACGCCTAAATTTTTTCAAAATTTTTTTTTGAAATTTTTTTTTGCCGAAACTCGGAGAACCGTCCAAATAATTGGACTGGCGTATCTCAAAAACGATTGAATTAGAGACAAAACAGCAGGAGAGAAAAATTCAACTGTATCTCGTTTTGGATACGTAGAAATTTTTTCAGATTTTTTTCCGAATATTTTTCGAAATTTTTTCTCGAAATTTTTTTCAAAATTTTTTTTGAAAATTTTTTTCAACATTTTTTCATAATTTTTCTATTCCTTTAAATACTAATCAATAGTTTTTGTCAATCAAATCGCTTACCTTTTCTAGACGAGATTTTCATCGGAAAAGCCACCTTTAGCTTTGAGCACCGAATTCATCAGTCGCGGCATTCGCTTGATTAATTTGTCGATTTGGTTTTCGTTGAGACTAGACCATGCATCCTGCAACTTTTTCCACAGATCTACTGCAGACGATGGACAGGACATTCTTACTTTCCGATCGAGCTCTTCCCACAATAGTTCGATCGGATTTAGGTCCGGCGATTGTGGCGGCCAAACCATATTCATTCTCCAGAGTGCAGAGGATATTTGGAAAATAAACAAAAGGACGGAATAATAATGAATATGGTTTGGCCGCCACAATCGCCGCACCTAAATCCGTCGAACTATTATGGGAAGAGCTCGATCGGAAAGTAAGAATGTCCTGTCGATCGTCTACAGCAGATCTGTGGAAAAAGTTGCAGGATGCATGGTCTAGTCTCAACGAAAACCAAATCGACAAATTAATCGAGCGAATGCCGCGACTGGTGAATTCGGTGCTCGAAGCCAAAGGTGGCTTTTTCGATGAAAATCTCGTCTAGAAAAGGTAAGCGATTTGATTGAATAAAACTATTGATTAGTATTTGAAGGGATAGAAAAATTATGAAAAAATGTTGAAAAAAATTTTGAAAAAAATTTTGAAAAAAATTTTGAAAAAAAATTTTGAAAAATATTCGGAAAAAAATCTGAAAAAATTTCTACGTATCCAAAACGAGATACAGTTAAATTTTTCTCTTCTGCTGTTTTGTCTCTAATGCAATAGTTTTTGAGATACGCCAGTCCAATTATTTGGACGGTTCTCCGAGTTTCAGCAAAAAAAAATTTCAAAAAAAAATTTTGAAACAATTTAGGCGTATTTGAAAACAAAAATTGAGCAAGTTTCTCCTCTTGGTATTTTGTTCTGAACACAATACTTTTTGAGTTAAGCTATCCATTCATCAGAGTTCCGAGTGGAAATGGTGAAAAAAAAAAATATCAAAAGAAAATTCTGCAAAAATTCCAGGACATTCAGAACAAAGTCACGCAACTTTTTACACTCTTGACATTTGCCTTCAAACCCCATAGTTTTTGAGCTACGTTACATTTTCTAAAATTTGTCTTTTTTAGCCAAAAATAGAATAACTTTGTAAAAAAAAATCGTGCGAAACTTTAAAAAAAATAAAAATAGAGCTCTTGCTACCCTCTTTATGTTTGTCATAAATAAAAAGGGCGAAAAAAAATTCCATAAGCTATGCACGCGATTCCCGATGGTCAGAAAATAGACGAAAGACGGCCTAGTAAAAAAGTGCGTACTGGGTCGAAAAAAAATCTTAAAAAATATTTGCAAAAAGAAAATTGAAGCTGAATCTGTCCTCTACAAAACGCCGTTTATTAAATTGGATTATCACTATTTTTGACCGAGCTATTAAACTTTTAGTGCGGCAAAAAAAATCGACTGGTGTATCCAAACTTTTGAGCGGGAGTGTAGTTTTTTTGTATAGATAAGCCGGTTTTTCTTCATCGTTGTTTTGATCTGTTTGTTGTTTGGTGGGAATGCATGCATTTAAAATTATTGCGTCGTGATCACTTGGGAAAGGTGATACTGGTATTTTTTGATTATTGTTAGTGTTTGTTATTGTTATTCTAGAGTCTACTATACATAGATCTATGTAAGAATTGTAACATGGTAGTGTCGGCTCAGCTGGGGGGTATATAGTGGCTTTATACAAATGTGCTTGATCTAATTCCCATTTTCTTAATAGATGTCCTTTGTAATTTGAAGTTATATCTCCCCAATCTATATGTCTAGCATTGAGGTCTCCTGCTAGTATGTAATAATTGTTTAGATTATTGAGGTTTAATTTTGATAAGAGTGTATTAATTTCGTGAATAAATATTTTTCTGGCCTCATTATTTGCATATACGCTAATTAGGTATAGTTTTTCATTATTATTAATTTTGCATTCAATTATTGTAAATTCTAATACTTCGTTTTTGTGTGGTGATGGGTAGTGTATTTGTTTTTGTGGTAGAGGAAAATCTTTTTTAATGAGGATTGCCGTACCCCCTCCTTTTTGTGCATTAATTCTATCAGTTCTAAAAATATTGTAATTTGCAAAGGATACTTTATGGCTTGGATTTAATTTTGTTTCATTTATGTATATAATGTCCATATCCGTTTCTTCAGTAAACTTCAGTAGGTCGTATCTTTTTGCATGCGATATGATTGAGTTTACATTTATCGCTGCGATTTTTATGTTATCCATCTCGATTAGGTTACTTGTGTTTCTTCTTTCTTCCATGTTCAGTTAATGTTTAGTAGATTGTAGATGTGATCTATCCTGCTGGTGTTTTTGCTGATTAGATTCTGGAGGCTGTCCGTACTTGTTCTTATCGCGTTGATCAGAGTGCTTTGCAGATTTTTGATCATATTTTCAAATTTGTCGTATTGTTCTGGTTCTTTTTCTATGTATTTTCTCTGTGTGTAGCTATGATCGTTATCAACTGTCGGTAAGTAACGGGGATTTTGTTCTACTGTCGGTAAGGTAGTTGTTTTGTTGATCGGCTGTCTTGTATATGTCTTGCTTTGTTGGCGGGTAGCTGATGCGAATGTGAAACCAGGAATGGTGGTTTTGTTGATGGCATTTATTTTTGCTATTTTTGCTCTCTCTCGATTTCTTTTTTGTTCCATTGTTGTTTTTGTCACTAGCTTGAGGTATGGACAACCTCTGTAAGAGGCAGGATGGCCTGTCTCTCCACAGTTTGCACATTTCAGGTCATTTTTCACACTTTGGGCGTTGATGGTGCATTTACCTGGCTCGTGTGTCTGTGCACATTTAACACATCTGTAACCAAGATTACAGCGAGAGCTCGTGTGTCCTGCACGTTGACATTTATGGCATTGATGTACATTCGTTCTGCGCAGAGTTTCCCAGGAGATTCTTTGATGTGCTAGGTGTCTTATTTTTATTATTTCTTTGGTGTTGCTGTTTGGTGCCAATTGTATCATGTGATGATATGCTGTTGGATTCCTTTTTGATAGGTATATTCTTCCTACTTTTGTGATTGTGGCGTTTCCTATGTCATATTCTTTAATCTCATTCTGTATGTCTTCGTCACTATAGTCACCTTTGATTCCTTTGACTATAAGGATTATCGGTTTGTCAGTTTTCGGAGTGTACGAATAGTATGGGATATTTTTATCCGTCAGTGTTTTTGCAATTCTGTTGTGTGTCTCTAGCTCAGTGGTGTTGAGCGTGATGTAATCTTCATTTAATTTAAAAAAAAATTGTCCTTTGGTAAAGCCATTTTCAATAAGTAGGGCAGCAATTGCACTTACTTTGTTCGAGTGTATATTTATTGGTGGTGGCTTCGCGTTCGCATATCTGCGTGTAGATGTTGTTGTCTCATTATTGTTGATAGCTTCGGCTTCCTGTGTACTTTGGTTATTGGGATCTGCATTCGTTTTGGATTGTTTTTTGTGGGTTTTTCTCGGTGTTGCTCGGCGTTTTATACGTGTGTCTTCCGATTCTCTCTCGGTTTCATCGCTGAGGCAGTTGAATCTTCCTCCTTCTACGTGCGATATATTTGACTCAACTTGTATATATTTTCTTTTGCTTGCATTTCGAGGGATTTCCCATTGTTTTTCGGTGTTGTTGGTATCTTCCTCTGATGTTATCATCGCGTTGTCACTCATCGTCATTTGTTTTGGCTGTCTTTTTTCTTGTCTTTTAACCAGATTAGGCGTTGGTTGTCTGTTATTTTTATTTTTACTTTTGTTTAGGCCAAATTCTTTTTGTGCCTGCTTGAATAATTTATCAAAACTATTTGAGTTTACCGGCTTTTTCAGTGGTGGAAACTCTCTATCTCTTCCTGCCATGTCTCTGATGATTATAGGGCCTCTGCCCGATTCTGTGATTTTTTTTCCTATACTGCACTTTCTTTATTTTATTATTGTATCTTTCTTTATTTTATTATTATATCTTTATTTATCTTATTTATTATATAACTTTGAGCTAATTAAGAAATTCTCTTTCGATTGCGCCCAAAATCAGCATGATCGGTCGCGTAATTGCTGAGAAAAAACTTTGCACGGGCTCAAGATTATGCAAAAGTTACTAACACATAAAAATTGAACGTGTCTGTATACAACACCATCAAAGGCCTCTTGTCGCCAGCTATAACCCATTTTCATGAAAGCCAATCTCCAGTGACAGCTGCAGAGAGAGCAATGACTACTACGTTCACACGGAACTCTTATTCCGTATTAATTAATCGGGTTTATTATGCCCGATATATATGTATATACACCCCATTAGAACCAAATCGGAATAAGAGTGCCGTGTAAGCGTAGTGTATGACGTCTACACAGTGAAACCGTTATTAACGGAGTTTTGACATAATCAAGTGCAGGACGTCCGAAAAATTTCGATTAATGGATTTAATAAAAATATTCATCGGAGATTCTGAGTGAAGTTCTGTAATGATAAAGTGCGAGATTAGCGAGTAAATTGGATAAATTGTGAAAAAAAAATGATCTCAGAATAAACTTTTGAACAGACTGGTAAGCATTTTTTTCGTGATCCTGTGTATTCAAATCTCGCAGTGAACATATTCATCTACAAAATATAGAAATGCAACATAAAATCAACAGTTATGGGTTATATTCACAAGCTAAAAGTGCGGATTGTAATTATATACAGTCTCCATAGGAGTTTATATGAACCAAAATATTTAAAAATTTTAGAAAAAAGTAGTGATATAATCGCAAAAATCCCCTCACGGGGAAAAAACGTGGACAAGTACATTGGTGGTCCCTTGTTTCCCTATGATATTAAAAAAAATCCAAAACGCCGCTTAGAAGAATACAAAAAAAGTTACAAAATAAGTTAAGATCTGTTGAAATATACGTGGCCGAATTCGGGAAGCTTTACTGCGTTTCAATAAATTTTCAAATACGGTTTAATGTTGATAGAAAAAATAATAAAGTTCGGAAATTCAACTATGTCACCAACCAAATTGCAAACGTAAAAAAATTAGATTGTACAAAAATTCTGAACGAAGTACTTGGCGAGTTCGTGATCATGATCTATACACTACGCTAATTTCATGGAAAAATTCTCGCCAAGTACTTCGTTCAGAGATTTTTTACAATCTAATTTTTTCACGTTTGCAATTTGGTTGGTGACATAGTTGAATTTCCGAACTTTATTATTTTTTCTATCAACATCAAACCGTATTTGCAAATTTATTGAAACGCAGTAAAGCTTCCCGTATTTGGCCACGTATATTTGAACAGATGTCAACTTATTTTGTAACTTTTTGTATATTCTTCTAAGCGGCGTTTTGGATTTTTTTTAATATCATAGGAAAACAAGGGACCACCAATGTACTTGTCCAAGTTTTTTTCCCCGTGATTTATTATTTTCTGTAGGTGTTGTGTCGATTTCAATATTGGCTCGAAGTGGTAAATTGCTGTTGGTGTTGACGAGTATACTTTGGATTTTGTTAAAGGGTTTCGGTCTGAATATGTTGTTTATTTTAGGGAAGAATTAGTCCGGATTTCGATGATCTATTTTTGTGTAAATTTTTTTCCAATATTTTTCTATGCTGTTTTTAAATAGCTGTTTCAACAGTTATTTCGTGTTGTTAAGAAGAGATTTAAGTGTTCTGGAAATGGTGGACGTGCTGTAAGGATCTGTACGGCGTTGCTTATTTATGGCTGTGATTAGTTTAGATTTGTGGTTTTGTAGTCTGAATATTGTTTTATTCAAGTATATATTTGTGTTGTTGGTGCTATTATACCTGGGGACATATGTATTTATTGTGTTGTTTATGTGCTGTGTTATATTTTTGAGATGGTTATCTATTTCGTTTCTTGAGAGGTTTATGTTGTTGGGAGGGGACAGTGTGTATTTGTCGTTGAGCTGTGTTCGAACCCTTTCCAGTCTGTAGCTTTGTATTTGTATTTGTGATGATTTGTGTTGTTGTTATCTATCTTGGCGTTCGGGAATTTGATCTTGAATATTAGGGCTTTGTGATCGCTATCGAAAGAAAGTTTTTGCAGTTGTTGCGCTAGAAGGTTGATGAAACCAATTGAGGAGTCAGCAATGCATAGGGCTATGTTTGTTTGTGCAGTAGCATATGTAGGGCTGTCTGGTGAGTATATTTTTCTGTAATTTAATTCAGTTGTATTATCCCAGTCGAACAGATATCTCCCCCTAGGGTTTATAATACGACACCAAATGAGGTGTGTCGGGCGTTCATGTCACTTGCTATGATATATTTATTATTGGTGTTCCGGAGATTTAACCTTTCGAGCAATAGGTTTATTTCATTTAGGAATACTCCTTTTATGTTTGTGCTATATTTGTGGCATAAATACTGATTAAGAATAGATTCGTATTGATTCTCGTGTTTTTTAGTTTTAATAATTTCGCTTGTTATAACTTGTAAAATATTTCGCTTCCCTCGGAACGATGTGGTCGGTATGAGCGCTGCGGAAATACTCCTTAAGGTGATATATCAGTTGCGTGAGTGCGAGAGAGATAGCTGCAAAGTCGTTACATGGTTTACTCGGACATCCTTGATTTTTCGAGAAAACTAAAAGTTACACCTTGTTCTCTGATAAAATGTCAATAACGTGTAACTCATATTTTCGTTCAAATATCAATCCACTTGGAATAAACCGTGTAACAGGATTTTTACCGACCGAACAACTGATAGATCACCTTAAATACAACCTAAGCCTAGTTACCCTCCTACTCTTCATTACCGACTGCTGATCTCATACCTAACTTTCCAATCCAAGAAAAAATCGTTGTACAACTTTATTATAATTCAACGTAAAAATCTCGACTTTTATTAATGAAACTATACAAAAATGTATGAGATTGCAAAAATATTTGAGCTCACTCAGGTTATTGGAATAGTATGTATGATATAACTGAAGAAAAAAAACAAAAAATAATCCTCCCCGGCGGGGAATCGAACCCCGGTCTCCCGCGTGACAGGCGGGGATACTTACCACTATACTACCGAGGACCATGTCTGGAAGATTACTTATGAAATAAAAAAAACATATGGTCCAATAAAAATTCTATAAATAATTACAAAGCTAAAAAAATTATGTTCATTTCATTTGTCATGTAAATTAAAAATGGTAACATCGTCAAATTATTGCTGACATCACATTTTTAATGAGAATTGGAGAAAATATTCGTCTATATTATTGACGAAATTGTTGAAATCACATGAAGTTTCCTAATCACTTTGCATAGATACACGAAGATCCACGATATTCTATCAATATCGATATCGTCATTTTGGGCAAACATTGAAATTTTAACCCTGACGAATCAGCGAGTCTCAAAAAAATTCGAAAAAAGTCCCAATTGGGACTCGGGACTTAAGTGGACAAGTAAGACCCAAAATAAGACCCTAATAGGACTTTTTTCTGTGACGTCATGAATCCCAAATCAGGAGTCAGAGTCCCAAACAGGGTCTTTTTTTGCGACTGACCTTAGACAAAATTCCCGTCTCGCACGGAATAAGGGAAAAAAGTCCCATTTGGAACTCACAAGTGAGTCTTACTTGTCCACTAAAGCCCCAAATTCCAAGTCCCAATTGGGACTTTTTTCGGGAGTTTTTCCAGAGACTTGCTGATCCGCCAGGGAATGGACAGTTAACTGTTGTCTTATAGAGCTTGGCAAGGGCAAAGCCACGTAAAGGAAACATTTGTTTTTGCATACAATTATGCAAAAATGTCTCGAGATCCACGATTGAAGAAATAAAATTTTATCGATTACCGGCAACGAGGCATAAAGCTGTGCAAAAAAAACTGCTAGAGCTTTGCCCTTCACAATCGTATTCGCATTGAATTCGATATCATGCGTTATGGATGCAAATCCTGTTCGTATTTAGATCAGGCTCATTCCACAGTACTTTAAAGTTTGACAGTATTAGTCACTAACCCCAAAACAGAATGAAAAGTAGTAAAAAACTTATTTTCAATTTTTAGTATACCCTGACAGAATTTTATTTTTATATCATTGTTGTTATATAACTTACCTTAAAAAAAAACTATTCCATTGTAAGTATTCAAATTTTTTAACGTAAATATATTGTCGGGATATTCGTGACTTTGCGTGTGTAATATTTCGTCCATACAAAATTTTTATATTGCACCGGCGGGTGGCACCACTTGGTTCTGTGCACGCAGCGAATATTGTGATATGATATTTATTCATTAATCAATAAACTTAAAGTAGAAAGCTTGTGGGAATTGTTGCAAATGAATGATACAAAAGAATGTATTCGAATCAGGAAAAATAATATTTGCGATCGTGCAATGGATTTCCTCCAAAAAAATAGGCTAGAACAACTTGACTTCAGGAATTTCGCGTACTGCAGTAAAAAAAAGCAAAACTTTTTTCGAAGTATTTTCTGAGGGTAGGCCAAATGTTTTTTTCCACCTGAAGGCTTTACCGTGCGTAAAGAAAATCTGCTCATTGTGAAGCAAAAGCTTGTACGACGAACCATACATGTGGGCGTCAAGTGTTGAAAATTCCAGTGTTTCCACACGAAGGCTCTTGAACTCCTTCCCTCGTCCTCCTTCAAATAAAAGATACTTTGATTCAGCAAGACGTATTTGAGGATGGCAGTTTGAATTAGCTTTTATTACATTTTTTATCCATAATGAAATCGATAACATTAACAAACAATAATAAGCGTGCCATGCAACGATATCGACGTGTTATATGAAAAAATAAGATAGCTAAATCGTAAAGATTTTTAACGAGATTTACGATAAATAATTTAATTTTTAAGAATTAAAAACTAATGATTAGTTTGTGGTAATCCAAAACTTCTTGAAGCCGCTTCGATTCATCGCATTATTTTAAATAGTTGCACAAAGAAAATAGTAAATAAATTTGACCGTTTTGTTTCTTTTTTATGGGTTTATAAGAAGGTCCGAGTGTTAGTCAAAATCCAGAATTAAATTTTTTTTTAATATATGCTATTCTGGAAATCTTACTGCGGCTCTGAATTTTCTCAAATAATTCCATCATTAAACACCGAATATATAAGACAATTTCATGTGTGATTTTTCACGTAGTTACATAGGTAAAGTGTACACATGCGAATAATGTTATGTTTTTATAATAGAACCTCAATATAAACGATTAAAAATTGAAGTTATGCATCAATAATTGTACCTTTGTACAGTTAAAAAAAAATATACAGAAGTTGCCTATCGAATACCGGAAATATTCCGAATTAAAAAATCAAGATTTGAAAGAAAATGACGAATCCTGATTAGCGAGTGAATCGTTGTGGTAACGCTGCACGCATACACTCGCAGTTATGTTTAGGTTGAGCTTCGGACGTATTTGGATCTGACATGGAAGCGTGGCCAAATTTAATATAACGTCAATAGGGTGCAGTCATGTAGTCTAATCACTTTAGTACAGTTGAGTAGGCTAATAGTTTTATGAGATAATATTAGTTATAACTATTCATAATGTTAGCTATAACTATCAATAATATTTGTGAGTGATCGGGTTCAAGTTCGAGTTGTCAAAACTTTCGAGAGGATAAAAGATTAGTGGCTGCAAAACATTTGGCATTTTGAGAATTAGATTCATTATCAAGCTCTGTACAAATGAATTTTTTCATTTTAATATTCATTCAGTTTCCTCAGTTTAGCACTCATATCTTGTATGCTGCTTGATACGGGCTTAACCTCTGAACAAGAATTGTTCTCAATAAAGGTGTAATCTCCATTCCGAAAATGCAAGCGAACAGACTTTCATGTTTGAATTTGTTTCTCCTGAAATGTTTAGAGCTATTTTATATGCTTACAGATGATGGAGTTTTTCCATCTCACCGAAAAAGTTTTTTTTTTTGTATACGCAACGTCCCCTTTTTTTCGAGGAAACAATGAAACACTAAATCGAGATTTTTTTTAAATCTATTGAACCGAATAAGTAAGAAGTAAACACGCCTGTTTCATACATATTTTTTTTTAATTTTACGTTAATCACTTGAAAAAACACAACATTTGCTATGCTATTTAATGACGGATGCACCCTAACTCTAGTTTTGAAATTTAACACCAGATGTATTGATTTTTGTCAGATCCCAATTTTGAAGCAAACAATAGTAACAAAATGCATTTCTGTTTTAGGTAATAATTATATAAAAATTAATAAGTTTGCAATGAAACTATATATTATATGAATGAGTACCATCTAATGAATTCATCAATGCTTTTTTTTTAATACATTTTTTTTTAAGCTTTGTATTAAAAAAAATCGCAAATCATCGTTTGACACGACCATTCTCACCTTAAATCGATTTCGAAAATTATATGTTGATGGAGCAGTTAGGAATGAGACATTCTAATGGACAGGCGATCGGATGAGAATTACTTTTATTGGTTTTATTTTTGTGATATTTCGGTCAATGCTCATAGTAATTTAATTTGGAATGTAATTTGTAACAAAAAGTGCACAATGACGTTGCACCAATAAACTGACAGAAATTAATAGTAAACGTGAAAATTAA
Source organism: Campoplex capitator (assembly GCA_037576405.1). Lineage (NCBI taxonomy): Eukaryota > Metazoa > Arthropoda > Insecta > Hymenoptera > Ichneumonidae > Campoplex > Campoplex capitator. The sequence continues at coordinate 1,708,815 of JARBWI010000338.1, forward strand.
TATGTGCTTTCCGATTTGAAGCACATATTTCGCCTCATGAAAAAAAATCGAAGTCAAGGAAGCTCAAGTTTATAGGGACCGTGCATACCTATACACTCTCACCAGAGTGAGAATGTGTGGTCATGTATATGCATACTGGTAGCGACGCCAGTAGTGAGGAAAGGCACTTTGTAGATGATAAAACGTATGTATGTACACGCTACACATTCTCACTCTGGTGAGAGTTTATAGATATGCACGGTCCCTATTGAAATTTGATAGGAAAATAATGACGAAGTGACAAAGTGAGATGTAGAAAAATTGACAGATCCTCGCGAACGTATTAAAAATTATTTTTTTGTCTTCAGACTGGTTGCGAAAACAAAGATTTATCTCAAGTCTTGAGTTTGATTAATTAATGAGCAGACAGAAAGACACGGAAGTAAAATAAGAACAACGATTAAAAAAACTTACAAGATCTCCGGAATCACATTTTTTTTAATCAGCGAAGTAAATGAGACAAGAGTCTATGTCACATTGTCACAGCGAAGAAAAGCATCGCGAGCGTCAAAAAGCATGGAATCGTTGAACCATCCAAATTAACAAAGAAATTCTTGATAGAACGCTTTTTTCAGACACGATGTTTTAGTGATGTGAAATTAACACTTTTTTTTCTTGATGCAGAGGATAAATTTACACTTTCCTTTGTCTAGTCCGTGATATGAAAACAATAAAAGCTAAATTGAAACGTCTCTAGAGCCGATCAGGGACTTGCTGTCAGCACTACAAATGAAAACACTATTGATAAATATTATTATACTATGGTTCACTTTTTTAGCGCCACCGCTAATAGCGACTGCTAGTCTGAACTTCTGATCGCAACTCGAAGTGGCGCTGAGAACAAGACCGCTGCACATGACGCTATTTTTCTTTACGAAAGTAAATCACGCATGCTTTTTACCGCTAAAAATAGCATCGTGTGCAGCGGGCATTAGTTTTTGTAGGGGGCACTACTTGCAAGGAGCATGCATCAGGTGGTTCGAATTCGAAAAAATTGTTACACTTTACACTTTTTTTTTCTTTTTCTATTTTTTGTTCTTTTTCTATTTCTTTTTCTATTTCTATTTCTATTTCTATTCTATCTTTTCTATTTCTATTTCGATTTCTAAAAATGCGGATATCTTTCTTCGGCCGAAATATGCCCGCTGCATACGACGCGATTTTTCATGGTAGAAAGCATGGGTAAGCTTTTTATAAAAATACATTACGCATGCTTTCTAGTACAAAAAAAAGCGTCGTATGCAGCAGACTTCAAATTATTTATTCGAATCGTTTAAAGCAAAAAGTACGCGAAATATGAGAGAAAAAAATGGTTGCAAATGTGTAGAATTTGAACGTTTTTTTTCATGAAAAGTAGAACAATATGCCATAATTAAAAAAATAGTTGCCTGCATGTTTGCAAACAGATTCGCTAAGAGAAGCATGCATGGTAGAAAGTTTGCGAGCAGAGGCACAAATGTCACAACAGAAAAATATAACGAAATTTTTTTACCTCGTAAAATTGTTTGTACCATCGCCCTCTTTTGATTGTAGCAGCTCTTGATTTAAGTCCCAACTTTTATGATCTTCACGGCCTAACCCTAGTAGATTTTTATATATACATCCATTGCATGCGCTGACCGGGGAAATGGGCTAACATTCTCGTTGTTGTTTTTTAATCGTTGCAGATATGGACTGGTTGGTAAGAAGTCGAAGCTCGTCTTCGGGATTTTCCAATCGAATTAATTCACAACTGGAAGGGTAGAGATCAAAACTTTTTTGAGACCAACAAAAACTGATAGCTTTTCTTCGACAGAAGTTTTTTTAAATATCGACAGCGTGTTCTAACACCGCTTCCTTTGTGTGTACTGATCGTAAAGTTTCCATTTTTTGTAAATCATCCGCGCAGACTGTACATGTATTTCTAGCGTACCATATACTAACTTGGTAGAATAATGAACGCAATAAAATTGGTAAATGAAAACCGATTATACAAATGTGAAAGTTAATACTATTTCAAAACGAAGAAAGACTTAAAATAATGAAGAGTATATATAAACTTGGTGTTACATATGATATATATTTTTATAGATACTTTCAGAAGATGATATTCTTTATCATTATTATTTATTGGTTAGCAACCACGTTTCTCTCATGATTTTCTCAAATAACAAATATAGCAGTTAATTTTACGTGATAATGAAAAATGTACGCATCTGAATGTTTCGCACGCACGTTCAGCGGTTTTCTTTGCAAAAGGAACAAGTTCGAGCGACGAATTTCGCATGCGCGTCTCTGACGTCTCTATATATTTTCGCAAAATTTAAAACAGCAGCGGCGCGCAAAACGAACACCTAGCCTAACGCTTACAATGGTACATAACCTAAAACAACATATAAGAAAAGAGAAAAGCGTTCAAAATGTTCGACGCCAAGTTTTTATTCCGGTGATACGGAATAGATGTGTGTTTAAATACCACGAAAAATACTACAAATCGATGGTTTCGATGTACACACTTTAAAAAACTAGTTTACTGGATAATTATTCGATCGTAGGCTCGCAGAGGACGAAAATATCGTGAATTTTATAGCCGGTGTTATTTTTAGGTTAGTACAGTCTCGCAGCGTGTTAAAAAATTGATATACATTAACAATTATACTCTTAATCTTTGCTAATTGAATACGAGATTCGTGTTGATCATGTCGGACGATGAAGATTTGGTATACGTTAAGAAGCAAAAAACTGTGCATTACGGTTCATTGGAAGAGGCTGAGAGGGCGAGACTCGCTGCTAACGCAGGCGAGTCTTCTGACGATGAAAAAGATGGCACAGGAACAAATGATCTCTCTATGGGTGGCATGGCTGGGGGCAATGTTCACATATCCAATGAGTACATGGATCTTGAGGATGAAATGTCCAAAGATCGTCAAGCCCTGCTGGAGGAATTTGAGCGTAGGAAAAAAGCGAGACAGATTAACGTTCCGACCGATGATTTTGAGGTCAAGAAGAGTTTACGTCAATTGGGTGAACCCATTTGTCTATTTGGAGAGGGTCCTGCCGACCGAAGAGCCAGATTAAGAGAACTTCTTGCTAGTCTCGGCGAAGATGCCATTAAAAAGAAACACCAAGAGGAGGAAAAACCTGCTCATCCACCGGAACGTGATACCGAAACTACTTGGTATCACGAAGGACCAGATTCTCTTCAAATCGCTCGATCTTGGATTGCATGTAAGTACCATTTGCCTATTTTATTTACTCTCAAGTTTTGTTTATCAAAGATCATTTTCTACTTTTATTCATTCAGTGTTTGGTATTCATTTAGCAAATGATGACCGTTGAAAAAGAATTTTTTCATGGTATTGAAGTTGGCATTGTCAATGTCTATATGTTTTCTTAGTTTCAAAATGTTTCAATTTCTCGAATGATAGTCTTTTTGGATCACGAATCTTATTTTTCAAATATTGTTTCTAAATCTGGCATATGAGTTTAATTTCTATCGAGGAAGAATTGAGAGTTTTGGTGCAATGAACACAAATCACAATATTTTTCTAGCTCTATTCTTCAAAATCATGATAATAATAATATATACGATACTGAAATTTGGATTATGAGAATAATGAAAGTGCGTATTCCGTATGATTGATAGAATTCCTTGCTTATGTAGCTATGAAAATTGTGCTAACCTTTATTTTCCAATCATTTTTAGGATCTCTATAAAAAAAAATCAGAACAAAGACCTCAATAAAAATATTGTTAATCTCAACTGAAATATATGAATGAAATTATCATGTTTCTTCAGGGATACTTCTTAGCATAACTAAAAGTCCAATGTTGTTTAAAAAAATTCTACATTTTTCAGCATATTCGTTGCCCAGAGCCAAAGCAAGGCTGGACCGGGCAAGAGAAGAGTTAGATCTTCCTGGTGCAACACGCACAGCCCGTCGTCAGGAGTTGTTAAAAAAATTGCAAGCATTGACAATCTACTGTTCACAAATTGGAGACACGAGGCCCATATCGTTCTGCGAGTTTAGCCCAAACTCTAAAATGCTCGTGACTGCCTCGTGGTCAGGACTTTGCAAGTTATGGTCTGTACCCGACTGTAACCTTTTGCGGACTCTTAAAGGTCACGCTTGTAATGTTGGATGCATTGTTTTTCATCCTAAAGCCACATTGAACGAAGAAGTATTGAGCGACAAACCTGGCCAGACGTGCGTACTCGCAAGCTGCGCGGCAGACGGTAACACATTCAATTTGTTTTCTTCAACAATTTTAAACTTTAAAAAAATCTTAATCTTGCCTATTTTTAGGCACGGTTAAATTGTGGGGAAGCGGAAGCGGAGAAGAGCCTCTCGCAGAAGTCGAAGGTCATGAGCCACACAGAGTCTCGAGAATTGCTTTTCATCCATCCGGACGGTTCCTTGGAACATGTTGTCACGATTCATCTTGGCGGTTGTGGGACCTTGAACAGCAGGCTGAAGTACTTCATCAGGAAGGACATGCCAAACCTGTTCACTGCATGAGGTACAGAAAAATTTATTGTACTCGTTTTTTTTTTATCACAAGCAATACCCATTGCCATTGAGTTCTCAAATTTTTTTCTCATCAAATGACTCGAGATAAAATCTCGGGACAAGTACATTTGCAGCTCCGCTGTGTGCTGTCCTGAGCCCTTGCCGAGTCTATAGTATCTCGTAAAAAAAACATAATGATTCAATATATTTCAAGATCCGTAGACATTTCACAAGTTACATCATTCAAAAACTTATTGTGATGAAAAAATGCAAACACTGTTCCTACAAGCCGAGCATATTTTCTTTCTTTCAGTCACTTCCGAAAACGCATTGAAAAAATGAAAAATGTAAATGTTTAAGTTCAAGTAGAGGTTTCAGATTTTTAAATCTTTATCTTCACTGATATTGAGGTTTGAGTTTAAAAAATTTATTGTTATTGTTAGTCGAATTAAATTTTTGATAAATCAGTTAAATTTTCGTCGAACTATCATCCAAAAAAGTTGTAATTCAGAGTAACGTTGCAAAGCAGCCTGCACTTGTACTTAAAACATTTTTGTACTATGAAAACATATTATTATTGAAAATTGGAATGCAATAACGATTGAAAGTTGTTCAGTTTCCAAGGTGACGGTAGCGTAAGTGCGACTGGAGGTCACGACTCATTCGGACGGGTGTGGGATCTTCGTACTGGTCGCTGTATCATGTTCATGGAAGGTCATTTGAAGGCTGTGTTTGGAATTGATTTTTCGCCCAATGGTTATCACATAGCGACCGGAAGCGAGGACAATACTTGCAAGATCTGGGATTTGCGTAAGCGCTCATGCGTTTACACAATTCCGTCGCACACGAATTTGTTGTCGGACGTGAAGTATCAGAAGGAGGAAGGACAGTATCTAGTCACGGCATCGTACGACGGGAGCGCAAAAATCTGGTCAAATAAAACATGGCAGCCTCTGAAAACACTGCAAGGTCACGACGGTAAAGTTATGTCGGCGGATGTGTCCGCGGATCAAAAGTTCATAGCCACGAGCTCTTACGATCGAACATTTAAACTGTGGGCACCGGAAAACATGTGAATACGTTTGCGCTATCCAAAACAACGAGAACATTATTGAGAGAAAATACGATAATTACACGGAAAACACAATCCTCAAGCAAAATAAAATAAAACTCTTATGATTGAGGAGTAACAATCGTGATTACGCGAGCAAACGTTGAACGTTATCTTAATTGAGTTGGTGATTTGAGGAAAATAACGAAAAAATAAAACTTGTAATATTACTTTAGCTGTACAAATATTTATTAATCTTTTCTGGCATTTATTGATAAGTATATTTAACCTCTTTACTGATGAGCCCCTCATATAGCGAGTAGCACTGACTTATTGCCACCATAACTCGTGGGTCCTTCATATGGTTGTCCGAAAAAAAGGTTTCTAATTATATGAAATTGATACCATTGATATCCTTGAGTTTTCAACATCACCGATCAAGATTTTAACAAAAAAATGAGGAAGAAAATAGTGGGGATAAGATTTGATGTGACTTGCTATTTTTGACTGAATAATATTTCGATATATCGTATTTCTGCTAATAGAAGTTTGTGAGTTTTTAACGATGCGGAATTTGCCACAAGGAGGCTGCACGAGGGGATTTTATATTTTGTTTTTTGGTGGAATTTCTTCGTTTTCTCATTAGTTATTTGTTTTTTTTTTTTTTTTTTTTTTTTAATTTAATTTAATTTAATTTTTGATATTTCGTTGGTTTCAACAATTTTTTTCAAGTTGATACTGATGAAAATAATTGCAACTCAGGATGGAATCATACTTGTACTTTTGTTTCCTACTCAGGTAATTAGTTTTAAGGCCAAACGCGTTTTTCAACGTCCAAGGTAGCTTTACTTTCTTAATTTAAAAAAATTCATGTTTTTCGGTTTTTAGGAGCACTTTACTCAAGAGTACGAATAACTTCAAGTTCAGAAATGAGGGGAAATTGACCAATCTCGAGTATAGATACGCTGCACGTCTTGCCTTGCCTGTTCAAACATTTTCTTTTTAATACTTGGCGTCAAGACGCTGCCGCGTCTCTAGATCTTCTACAAATTGAAATATTTTCTTTTGCTATTTTTTCGATTCCCAGAAATATCTACTTCACACTCAGACCGTCTACCAGTGAAGGGGTTAAGCACTAGTTGGATAAGTTTTTTGATGAGTCGAGAATTTACGGAACTTTGATCAACTTCCGTTGATAATAAATCATGGGAGTGAAGTTCATTTACTTTCGTTATTTTCGTGGATCTGTTTGATTTTTTGACTGAACCAGAGATTATGGAAGAAAAACTGACGCGATGAGATTCAAGAAGATGATTCGTTTTGAAAGATCTACCGATATCTAAATGCTATTTAAGATGTCATTGTTGACAAACCGTTTTATTTCCTTGGAGAACATTTTCCATTTGTCTAGCAGAGATAAAAGATTCACCCAGACCTTTGTACTTTATAGCCCACACTCCGCCGATACGAAGAAACGTAATTTTCACCAGATCCCTCCAAGTTTTATTGAACATTTTACCATCGACTCGATCTGCTGTGTCAGGCGGAAGTTTCTTTCTCCTTTTCAGGAAAAACTCTTGAATTTTCTCCTTCATTCGCTGCACACGAAATTCGTCTCCGTTTTTACGTCCTTGCGATAAGCTTTTTCTGTCGTATGCGTTATATGAAACGTGACATTTTTTTACAGCTCTAAAAACGGCCGCTTTAGCTGGAATTCGTTCGGACAATGGTGAAAAAAAAGCAGTTCTTTAAATTCAAGAGTTTTTTGTATCCGAGCAGTTTATGTGAGAAAACGTTGGCAATTACTTTCTGCTAAGATAAGCGAGAATATAAAAAGTTTTCTCGTACATTTTTTCAAATTTTTCCGTTTATCAAGAATTTGAGAAGTTTGAGGAAAAAAGAAATTAACGTTGGCTACATATCCAGCCCTACTGTCAAAAATAAAAAATTTCGAAACGTTTTATCTCTAGTCGTCGTCAAACGTCTGAACCGTAACGACAAATTTCGTCCGTTGTAATATTTCTTTCTAATCAGTCTCCCTCTATAAATCTAAAAATTAATTGAAAATGTAGAAAGTATGGGAACAACAACGTATAGGTCGAAACATACGATATTCATTACCAGAAATTGATATCGAACTTTTCCATTTTAATTTTTACATGCCGGAGGAAGAAAAATATGAATTTTTCCTACAAATGAAAACCACGTCGAAGGTTCAATATCTGCAATTACGGCAGCCTGGTAAGAATATATCGAATTTTTGGTACCTATTGAACGACGAAAAGTCACGGATAAAAATTGCATAAACGTTGCAGTCTTTCTTTTTCCCCAGTGATTTTGGATTGCAGATGCTATGCGTGTCTTTGTGACTGTGTCATACAAAGCTGACTGAGGTTTTCAAATATTAACCCATTAGTCGTAGAATTTAAAGTTCTTTCGGACACAACGTTTAATTCTTGGGCAATATGTTTTCACGACGATAAACCAGAGAATCCCATTAGTATAGGATTTAGCCGGTGTGAAAAAGCTTTGCCCAGAAGGTTCGGTCAAAGCCAACGAGGAGACGGGCAACAACAAAGTTTCATAAAGAGGAAAATGTGAAAATGTCTCAAGCTATTAATAACAAGCTTTCCAAAGTTTCCGGAGGAATACATAAGAGTTTAGTGCGAATGTATTTTTGTGTACTCGTGTACAAGTGCAAGTGGATATTTCCTTCCATTTTGCCCTCTTCTCTTTTCTTTCGGGAGTCTGTTGCACTCGGGCTATACGGAACTTTGTACCAGCCGAAACGCGACATTTGTCGTGATTTATAGATAATCCTGAACGCTCGTGAACCTCGTTCCTCCTTTTCCATTCAACTTTTAACACACGTTTAGAGCTAAATTTATATCGCGAATTATGGAGCGATCGATTGGCCGGATTACTAGAGAAGAAACAATATACAAATGCTGCAATTAACAATGCCCGAACGATGGTTTACGATAATTTGCCTATTTTATTCGTTTTAGTATTTACATTCCCAACTCGTACTCTCGTAAACGTTGCTGTTGTTGTTTCGATATTTTTGTGCATTTTTTTTTTTTTTTTTGAGGATTGACCTATTTTCCTCGAAGGGCCGACGAGAAAGAGCCTTCTTTCTTCTCCTGCGAACCATGATCTCAATATTTAAGTATATAAATATACATATATGTTTACGCCACTCATTTCTGTGCTTCGAAGTTCCTAAGATATTCTCTTCTCCCGACTCTCCCGTATACCCAACGGACTAAAAAAAGAGAAAATCGCTTGAGGGAAAAGCGTGGCAAACTTCCAAAGAGCCTCTTCTCACCAGCCTTCTCACTGACCACGAGTGATCTACGCACGCTTTTTCTCTTCTCTTTTCATACTCCGCATAAACTCGTTGCTGTGACAACTTTTTACTTTCACTATTTTCAAAGCGACAGATTTTTCTTCGCTCACCATTATCAGATTTTCCTTGGCAGTATTTGCACACATAAATATGAACGTGAATTATTTTTCAAAAAATTAGAACACTCGTAAATCTTGTGGTCGGTGAATGTCTTCTACAACTTTGTACAAAATAATGACGCAATTTGTTTATTCGTCATTTTTACCAATCATTCTTTTGGCCCAATATTCAACAATTTAAAATCCGCCGGAAGGAAAGTTCTTTGTTCGAAAAATCGAATTTGGTCATCGAGAAGATCAAATTGTATCTTGAAAAAGATTTTTTTTCTCAACTCTTTAACGTCCTTTCCATCTTCGAGTTTCATTTTTCGCCTATAAAACAAATTGGCTTTTGAACACCTCGTCAAAATACGACAATAGCAACAATCCTAGTTTACGATTCGCACGGACGAGATAAAAAAAGATAAATAATTCTTCGTCAAGTTTGTCGGTGAAAATAAGAGCGAAGAAAGTTTTGAAGTCGGCGAAATAATCCAATCGCAGATATCGCGTCGATGCCTTTGACCCAAACCTTTGTTTTTCCAGGCTCAATGTCGATCAAGGTTCTGTCGACTGAGAACGTCGTCTTCACCACTGATGGAATAACAACCCTCGTCAAACTTCATGCCGTCTCGTTTACGGGCAAGTGTTGATGAAGCCAAGTTCTTGTGCCACCCTCCGCGAAATCCGACACAGCGTGTCCGTTGCCCTGAAGTACCCACTTTGTCGTTAGAAGACCGTCCACTCCGACTGGTCCTCTAGCATGAATTCTTGACGTTGAAATGCCGACCTGACGTTGACAAATTACACGTATTATATCCCCAAACCAAAACTCTCCTCACAATAATAATGGTAATCGAACTGGATGTGAATTTTCTATTTGCAATCTATAGAATTTCGTCGTTTAAACACAAAAAGAGACAAAAAATTGGATTACTGGCACAAAAATAAGATTTAAAAAACTCACGTAAGTGGAAGCAAGCAAACAAATATCGATGATTGCATAGTTGGAATACGACAAAAAATGTTTTTTTTTTTTTTTTCATTTTTCAAATGGTTTCGGCTCGATGGAAGTAGGATAATTTGAAATTCTGTTACGTTCCAATGAACTATAAAGTCTTTTGATTTTGTTACACGTGAATTTTCGGAAGGGAATATGAATGGGATATAGATGGAAACAATTGATTGAAAAAGAAACAATAGGGTTAAATAAAAATAGCAAAGTTTCGAGAGAATAAACGCTGAGAATAAAAAAAATGGAGTGAAATAGAAGAAAGATTCGGGTAGATCGAGTTTGGAATCAAAGCGAAGGTTCGAAAAAAGAGGAAACGAAAGAATTGAGTGGACAAACCTCGGCGCCAAGACCAAATCTGAATCCATCGGCGAACCTAGTGCTGGCATTGTGGAAGACACAAGCGCTGTCGACTTCGCGTTGGAAGTGTGCGGCTCTCCGTGAATTTTCCGTGACGATAACGTCAGTATGAGCGCTGCCGTATTTGAGAATGTGATTTATCGCTCCGTCGAGTTCGGGAACGACCTCAATCGTGCACTCGAGAGCTCCGTATTCGGTTCTCATGCTCTTGGCAGAGGGTGGCCCGAAGGTCAATTGTTCTCGCAACTTTGGTCCCGAGTTGATTTTAACCTGCGAAACATCATCCACATATATAGGTGTATAAAAGTCCATAACTGTAGACAGTTCCAGGCCACGAATGCGTCTGTATGTATGAAAGAAGTTACAGCACACGAGCGCGGCAAAGCTACTGGCTACTTGGTTAGACCAATATCTGGCGAGGAGATTCAGTGCGGTAGCTTTATTAACTTGTCCCTCTCGTTTCCAAGTGCAACTAGTTAGTTCAACTCTCTTAAAATCGAGGGATGAGCGTAAACGCCGTTGGTCATATACATACATATAAATACGCGTATTATGCATAGAGTTGGTTAGCTTTCGTAATTAAAGAACTTTGTTTCAAAGTGAGCAATTTCCATCCACTTGTTTTGCAATAGAAAGTAGAAACACGCCAAGGTCGAGTAGAAGTTACACGAGGAAGTGTTTCCGGTACAAAAATTAATAGAACGAGAGGAAGTTGATACTGGAGTAATGTGAAAATAATAAAACGAAAATGGCCGAAAATTGTAAGACAAAACGAGAGGTGCTCTAGTCGAACTTACCCCCTCTTTTTGCAGCATGCTGCAAACATCGCCGAAGAAACTTCCGCTCATGAGGCTCTCGTGAATTAACAGAGTCTCCATCGCGTTACATGCTGCCGGATAATCGCACTTCGAGTCCCGAATGATGTTCAATGCTTTCGTGAGATCGGCGTCTTTGTCGATGTAAACGTGGCACACACCCTCCGCGTGTCCCAAAACAGGAATGTGCTTCGATTGCTCCTGAATACTTCTTACCAGTTCCGAACTTCCCCGAGGTATAATGAGGTCGATGTGTTTTTCCATTGCAAGCAAATCACCGATTTCTTCCCTCGTCGATACGAGTGAGATGGCCTGCGCTGCGCCCACTGAACTTAAGGATTCTTTCACGAGGTCCATCAGGCAACGATTACTGTGAGCCGCCTCTTTACCTCCTTTTAGCAACAAACCGTTTGCACTTGATATCGCGAGAGCTGCTACTTGTGGCAAACTGTCTGGGCGGGATTCAAATATCACGAGCAACACCCCAATCGGGACCGTTATCTGGCGCAATTCCAGCTCTTCCGCCAGTTTTGTTCTCCGCAACACACGACCCACGTTCATTAAAGAATCATCCGCTATCTGACGAAGTCCTGTACTCAATGACTTCAACTTTGAAGGCGTCAACGACAGTCTCGAAAGAAGCGGCTTTGCCAAACCGCTGGTCGTTGCCTCTTCAATATCTTTCGCATTTGCCGCGAGGATCTCGTCCTGCTTCGAATACAAAAGGTCAGCCAGCGTGTTTATTGCACTGGCCCGTTGCTCTGGTTCTAATGCCTGAAGGACTCGGCTGCCAACGCGAGCTACAATTATCAAGACATTTGCATCAGATTCACTAATAAAAATGGAGACTTTTTTGCTCGGTATCGAGGAAATGAGAGAGCGTTAAAGAGGCACAACTTTCTTGATTATTTCAAATGTATAATTTTGTTCCTGAACGCGAACGATGACTTGAAGGATGATCAAATGATTATTGGGTTTTGTATATACGGGAAACTGCATCGATATTTGATTGGCTAATTCGGAAGTTAATAGCTGCACGCTCGAGAAAGCAGAAGTTGGCATATTCTTCTGTTTTCATTTTCTCAAGAAACAGTTTGATGAGTGTTTTTTTTTTGGAAAAGTATAGGTCAGCCTTTAACAATCGATAGGTCGACGGACTGCTATAATTGACCATTTCCTTTGAGAGGGTTCGACCAGTGTGATTGATGATTCCCAGTTGGACGAAGGAAACGAACACGGTACTACACGAGGAAAATGTTTTTTTGATTGGAAGAAGAATTGGCACTTGAGAAAGTTTTGAGCATGTGACACGAGCAATGAAAGTAACAAGACAAAAAAGTAAGTGGAGCTTTACCGTTCTCAGCGACGACTTCCACTGGAGCAGACGTTGTGCTGCTCTCGGTGAAGAATGTACCGATTTTCCTTCCACCCATGATACTCTTGATGGCTTTTTCTTGAGTTCCATTACAAATGACAACGGTAACTCCGCGATCAAGTGCCCAAAGCGCGGCATTAACTTTCGAGTCCATTCCTCCCGTTCCGACTTTGGATTTCTGTCCAAATTTGATTGTTCCACGAAGATCGGAAGTGAAGGTATGAAGCATCTTCGCTCCGTCCTGCCAGGGTGGCAAATTATAAATGCCGTCGACGTCGCTCATCAGGATCAAGAGATCAGCCTGGATTTCGGCAGCCAACATAGCCGCAAGGGAATCATTGTCCTTTATGGAAATACCTCGACGACCACCTCCACCGGAGACTTCCTCGTCAGCTTGGGGCGGCGGCGAGACAGCATCATTCGTGTTGATTATAGGAACGATATTAAGGCTTATTAATTCACTCAACGTGCTGAAGATGTTCTTGCGGGTTTCCTCGTTGTAGAAATCAGGCTTCGTCACGAGAACCTGCGCTAGTTTTACTCCGTATTGGGCAAACATTGCGTCGTACAGAGACATAAGACCGGATTGACCGACGGCCGCTGCAGCTCTTGGGTCGAGCAGAGTTCCTGCGAATATTAAAACAAACAGACGTTTTTTATTCGTTCTGTTTAGAAATACAAAACGCTCACTCCTTCTTGTCTTTTATTCTAAATACATTGTTGCATTGAAATAGCCACATGAGCATATTCAATAGGGTGCTTTTTTTCATGACTATTTTTTTTTCGTTCCCAATGCAAAATTTTGTTTGATATGTCCAAAAAAAAAAAAATTTCCTCAAATTTTGAGCCTTTAATATTAATATTAAGTACTCGCCCTCAGCGTGTGAAAATTTTCCATTTAAAATACACGTAAACTTTGATATTTTTGTTCCAAATATCATAGTGCTATCATAGTGCACCAAGGCGCCACTTACTCAGGATTGAGTGCTCTACAAAAGTGTCGATTATGACGTAGCTGTAATCTGCGCCTGTAAGATGGTACGGGTCGCTAAATCAAATCTGAGTTTTGTTGAAAATGTTCGTTTTTTTTACGTTATTCCATAAGTGACTGGATTTATGGAAAAAATGTAAATGCCAAACTTGTAGGAAATTTAATTTCTTACAAAAAAAGTCTTATAAACTGAATCGCTCTGATTAATATTTGTTGAGATATAAAACGTTAACTCTTCCGTTATTTGAAATTTTTTTTGTAGGAAATTAAATTTTGTACAAGTTTGGCAAGTTTGCCAAGCATTGTTTATCATCTCCTTTTTGTTTTAGTTGTATCTCTTCGACGACGTTGAATTGATTAGATGTGTTGGTAAAGTTCCTCTGAATTTGATAAATAAAGACAGAGTTTGACTAAACCTATTACGACATATCTCATCACATTCACTTCTACAAAATCAGTCCTCGCACTCCCAACTCGCGAAGACTACGCTCTTGTGTGATGGGCAATTTCATCGCACTTACATCGTACGCACAGACGTCGATCGATTATACGCGATGAAATTAGGGTTCGATAGAGAAGAAAGAGCAAACGCATTTTATTCCAGGCTGGGAGGAATCTTCGGGAACGTATAGTCTGCAAATGCCTTTTTTTTCTTTTTCGCTCACTCACCTTCGTCCCTGAAACTGGTTCGCAGTGCTTCATACTCGTTAAAACTGAGACTTTTCCGTTGCTCTGACAGAACGTGTTCTTCCTATCTATCTATCTTGCTGTCTTTATCTCTGGCTTTTTCTCCTCTCAAGCTTTTCTGTCAGTGCTTCTGATATCTCGTAATGCATCGAGACGTTCAACTCTACCTCGCAGCTATATTGATGCTCGGCCGAAGTCGTAAGCCGACTCCAGACACGTCGGAGTATATCTACTCGCGAATGGGATTCAGAACTCTGCCTAATTTAATACTCGTTCTCGTACTTGTCCTCTCATCCCCCCCCCCCTTTCCCTCTCTGCGGCTTATCGTGTAACAGTTCTGACCCGAGTTCAAATTTGACATGTTCTTGCACTTATAAACAGTCTTCCATTTCATTTGGGGATGTTCCCTTCCTTTATTCATAAATCATTCCTATTATTACAGTCAGAAACGATAAATAAAGTTAAATTGATGTCTAAAATATCCTCATTTCGAAATGGTCAAGGAAATCGTACTTTTGATCGATGAATTCATTTTTTTCGATTTTATTCCATTTTGTAAAAAAAAAAAAAAAAAGAATTCGAAATGATTGCCATCAAACTAAATGCTCCAGAAATACTTAAAAAAGTCCATAGAACCTTTTCGCACTGATCATTAAAAAAATTCGATATTTGTACGAATGCCATTGAGTTAACTTCGCCTGAGATTGTGCTCTATTCATAATACTCGAAAATGGGAAGCATTATTTATATTTTTCTTATTCCTCTCCACATTCACAAACATACGTAATTTGCTGACTCAAAAAAACGTTGCGTAGAGCATCCAACGAGAAAAATACTTTTGTTCACGTAAAAATAGGCATGCTTCGTTCGTAGTACACGCTTCGAAAGGTTGATTTTCCATTGCAGTGCGGCAATGTTTTTTTGAAGTTTACCTTATTCAACGATTTCGGAGAAAGTCATATGTTGGCAATTTCACTGTTTTTCAGTACTTTACTGATGAAAAAATATTTTTTTTTTGCCATTTACAGTTTTTCCATCGAACGATTTTGAAAAGACGTAACAAGCTTGAATGTAATTTCAAACAAACCCAAATGCCAATCAGTACTAAAATAAATTATGAAAACTCTGGTTTTAACATTTATTTTATTGCACAATTGATTTTTTTATCGCTGACCTCAAATTCTCGAAGCAGATTTTATAAAATTCCATGGTTACATGAAATGTTATTTTCTCTTTTTTTATCAATTCGTTCAGTTGTTTTTTGGACTATAATTCTAATAGTACCTGTTTGTACTGGACTTTATCTCGGTCAGCGGATTCGTTATCTGACACACATTGTAATGACTCTCTATTTTGTAATCGGATATTTCGGCAATATGGATTTGATTAATGACCCATATTGAGTATCGATATGTCTCTTTGTATCGATATGTTCTGATTGAAAAAGTGAAGAGTTACGGAAGCAGGAAAATTTCTTGATGCGAAAATCGTTTTATCAACTGCGGTGGAATTTTTTCAATCGAATTCTTATCGGTTTTGAATTTTCCTTTTAACAAAAAATTCTGTTTCAAATTTTTATGACAATGCGAAATATTTTTATTTACACAGCATTTCGAAAATGAGACTCATGAAGCTTCAGAAAACCTCTGAAAGGATTTATATTTCATGACATTTTTATAGCCATAGTCACGGATATAAAGAAAAATCTTATAAATATTTGCTTCCAACCTTTATCTCAAAATCTAAATATTACTTTTAACGTGAAACAAGTGTCGAAAAAGTCTGTGTTTACTTAAAATCAGATTTTTCCTAACGTCATCGAAGACCATACTGCAGCCCACAGTGCAGATGGAATTAGAATTTCTATTGATATTGTTATATTTCTTTGGATAAGCAGTTCATGTGAAAAATATTAAGATGACGTAAACGAAGCTGCTTTTCCTGAATCATTATTGCTATTTCATTGATGCTGAGGCGTCCATGAAATCGTTGGGAGGCGAATGAAAATAATTTAGAAAATGCATATATAACGTCGGCTGTCATTCGATATCTTCCATAAGTGTCAGTCTTTTGCTATGAACTTTACCTCTATGTGGCAATGCGCTCAGGATACATTCGAAGTTTTTTTCCAGAGCTTAGCATCGGATATGTCGTTCTTGATAAATGAAACATATGTTTACGAGAAAGATTTTTCTTGAGACATGACTCTGTAAATCTTCGAGATTCATTTCTTATCGTTCTGGACACGCGGTAGACTGATGAAAACTCAGTTTGATCACGAGACAAGTTAATCGGGGAGAGATTCCCGCGATAGCAGAACTTCGTGTATAATGTTTTCTCGTATCGTCCTCACAAATGGGAAAATATAATTGATGACAGAATAAACTTACCAACGTGCTCTCGCGTGTGATCGGCTGGGCTGAGTGTCTCTCTCATTGATAGCGACATAAGAAGCTCCTGCGTGAGCTTTTGTTTGCCAAATGCAACGGCTCCGCTCGTCACCATTATGCACTCGCGGCCCTCGATCTGACATTCAGCAACTTGTTCGACAATCGATGCGAGACGACCAAGTGCCAAACCGTGTTCATCCTCTCTCGTGATAACCGCACTACCAAGTTTCACGACAAGACGTCTCGCGTACTTCAGTTGATTTCGCTCGGTGAATGTTGCGCGTCTTGGCCTATCAGCTGTTTGTACCTTCCGCCGTAAATCCACTCGGTTACCCTTAAATTATTTGTTTTTTTTCAAATTCAACGAAAGTCTTCACTCGATGTATCAGTCTATTCGCATGTTTTTTTTATTTTAGTTATTACTATTCAATTTCGTGTTTGAATTAGTCAATAAGAATTTATTCAAAATGGTTATAGCATTGACTGAATCAATTTAACTCTAATATTACGCCGTTCCTTCGTACTTTATTTTCTGATAACTAATATCTTTTTTCGAACCAGTTTCTCAACTCAATAATATCGAACTAAATTTTCTGTATTAACGAACGTTTTCCAATGTTTTTCCACCTTGTCGAGAGTCACGAAACTCGATTTCATGGGATACGACGAATTAATTAAGTGCATGCACACAATGGGTAATTACGAGGTAAACGAATGAAGTTAGTCGCTCGGCGAACCTTAACGAGAGGATTCGTGGTAAATGCGCCAATAAAATTTTGTGTGCTGGAAGTGGTGTAAGTTGCAATAAAAATCAAAGCATAACTGAACGTTATCGAAACATTTCAATTTGTCAAACAGGTGTTTTGAGAGGGATTTAAGTAAATGCGTTTTAATTAACGGAAAAGGAAAAATAGATTCCTCAAAATTATAATCCTGTTTTCGAGTTTTTATCGATTGTTCAATTTACCCTGGATCGAAAGACCGATTGGTTATAAAAATTTGGAGTGTATTGTACTATATGCACACTGTACGTACGGGCTGCAGATGATTAACCCAAGTTCCCGAAGTAGTCGAGGCGCACCTCCTTGAAAACTGGTAACTAGCGATTCTCGAGGATCGCACGACATGTAATCCCACGTACATTTTTCGTTTGTATCGTTTAAAAGTTTTCAAAACAACAATGAAATGCAGAGGTTTGTTTGAACGAACGAAATAGATAGGGACAACGTGTGAGCTCCGACGGGAAGCTCAAAGCAAACGCGCCGTCCGCTATTGGAAAAGAAGACTCGACAGAAGCAACGCTCGAGACAACCAACTGATTCGTAAACGCGGAAGAATCTTAGTTCTGTCCCAAGTACGAAGACGTTATCGTTGCTGAGAGTAAAGAGTGAGATAAAAGCATGATGTATGAATGAGCCTGTATCGAGTCTAAGAGAGATAGGGAATTCGGTGGAGGGTCATGATGGATAATAAAATATTTGGAGAGGGGATAAAATGAGATAAGCAATCGCGCGTTATTGGTTCGCGAAACGAGAATGAACGATGAAGCAAATATCACCAGTACTGTCATCACAAAGTGCAAGGACGCGAATAGTACGACGTTTCATTTGTTGTTTGTACTGCATGCATGTGTTTCTATCATACTTATATAACTCTCGTAGAGTTATGGAAATCCAATTAAAGACATCGCTTCAATGATTAAATGCATTATCTCCAGTAATTTCTACACTCTCGTTCTCTAATTGGATTTGGCGCTTTGCTAAAAGCAATGATTTACGAAACTCGACGCTTTGCTACGCTGAAGAGATTCTACAGTTACAGCGATTCGAATGGTGCCTGTTCTCAACTTTGAATAAGTATACGCGTAAACTACCGTGCTGCACTAAAGTAGTGAAAGAACGAAAGACTCAACTTTTCAATGAGCTTTTCCAATCGCATATCTTTGAACTAATGAAATATTAGTTTACGAGTCCGCCCTTAAATATACTTTAAAATAATACGAGCTGCACGTGACATTCGTTTTACCGTATATGTATACGAGATACTTCCAGCATTAACCCCGAAAGAAACGAGAACTTTGACCCATAACTACGAGTCTTGTAAAAACTGTGTTATCACGCTCGGAACATTCGCGTCGTCTGCTTCTCGTGCATCGTTTTATCGCAGCCCTTGATATATAAGCTTTAAATGACGTATATGCAATTTGTTTACAATTGAGCGAATCTTATGACTCAAGAGATACACGTATGGGTAATGCATCAGATTTGGCAAGAAACAAAACCGCTAGGGGAATTCCGCTTCGATAAATAAGTTTATATTGAAATTAATTATACACGCACATATTCACGTTTCACGAGCATTCGAATGAAGCTTGATATTTTCATTTACTTCTATTTCATCAAGTTCATGTTCAGTTGGCTGGATAATTGTTACAAAATATTGGAATTTTTGGAGTGCTCACAAACATGACATATGGTAATGTTAGAAGAACAATGAGGATTGACTGCATTCCATCGTATTTATTCGTTTGAAATATTTTTTCTTCACACTTGTTTTGTTTTCGTGTGGGCTTTGATCCACGAAAAAAATCTGATATGCATGATAGACATAATTCATAAAGAAAAACAAAGAGCGAAACTCGAGTGACGATATAAAAATTGTGCAGCGCGATATCATCGCGCACAATAATAATGTCGCTCAATGTCCCTGAAAATGAACGGTACGTGATATTTTCTCTCTCTTTTTCTTTTTTTTTTTACTATCATTGGATATTGTGAGTGATATCTTGTCATTGAGATGTGGGTACTCATCAACGATTCGCAATATAAAACAGATAAATATGGTTGCGAAATAATCTCGTCTCACGTGAATCGTATTTGTGAACGGACATCGCGATGTCGAAAAATCAACGCGTTACACTTTTAATACGCGTAAAATTTTACTCTGCTCATCACGCGAGCACGCTCTCAAAGGACCGACCGATTTATCAGCATCAACGAGACGAATGGAACAGCTTCGATCAATTCGTTTCCACAAAACGGAGTTATGGCTTTTTCTATCTGTGTAAAGTATAAATTTATGGAGGGCATATATTATACGTTGCGTTTAACGATTCCAGATTTTGTTCTTCACGAAGATAATCGGCAAAGGAAATTCTATATACGGTGAATCCTGGCGAGTATTTTTAAGATGGCCATCATCAAAGGCTTCTGCATCAAAGCTAATAGAAGTCGGCCATCTCAAACGCAAGCTCGACTCCGCAACGGATTCGTCTTAAAAGACTTTCTCGTTTTAACATCGCAAAAAATCGTATTTTTTGTAATCTTCGTTAGAAGAGCTTGTAGACACTCAAGTTTTAATAATTAACATAATATGAACAATAAACTTAACGATTGACATTAATAAATAATATACACGAATTACAATTTTATTATAATAATCAATCGTCATAATTAGAAAAATTAATAAATGAGTACTTCTGTAATTAGATGATATATAGCTAATCATTTTCAAGCGTCCGTCATTTATTCTCTTCTGTTTGGCGATAATAAATAAAAGTTTAGGGACCATTGCGTTTTGACATTTCGTAAGAACGCCGAATGCCAAAACGCAATGAGGAGAGTCGAAAATTACGGAAAGAAAATCATGTTTGTTGCAGTCCCGGTTATAATAGCAGTGTCAGCGGATCTGTACAAGAATATAAACCTTTTTCAATTAAAGCGGTTTAGGTACAAAAAAATCTTCATAACAATCCACGAGCATAAATAATATCAAAATTATAATAGTTTCTTTGTAGTCGAAGTTGAAGAAGGCTTGAGAAATTTTTTGATAAGAGCAACTGCTCTAGCAGAACCATTGATTTTGTCGTGAAAAAGAAGTTAACTTCGGACAAGCGTGAAAATCGTCCATTTATAAGGGAAAAATTGCTTCCACTTGATGTTGAGTGGCCTATATGAGACCCACTTGAAAAAGTTCGTGTAAATGACACGTAAATCTCGCGTGCCTACGATGTTGCAGACAAGTGCGCGATGCTTGACGATATAGCTCATTTTTCATGTATGAGCGAAGATACATGTGTGCGTACATTTGTAGAGGGTTTCGGGACACGCGTACGAGAGCACGCTTGCATTCTCAATTCCTCCCTCAACTGTACATGACGTGCTCGCGAACTTCTCTCGACATTTTATCCAAAGCGTTCGCACACAGCCTGATATATCGATTCTGTCCATCTCATCCCTAGTCCTAGTCCGTCATTTATGCACTGTTTCTAGTTCGAATTCCAATACACACGCGTACGTTAGTGTATTCTTTCTTCCCTGTCCATCGTGCCATAGTGGAATAACTCGAGTTGCCGAGTACGGGCGTCAGGACAATGCGCGATGTGCACGTGATGAAGAATTGTGAAAAAAAAAAACTTGCTCAACGTGGTGACAATTTTTTACGCCTCCCTGCATCCTCTGGGGATGAGCTTCCTTGCGATAGTAGAACGAGCAAAAGTAAATTTAATATTCCCTCCGATCCTCGAATCCGTTATAAAAGCATATTCGAACGGAAATAATCGAATCTTCGATCGATCATGCATAAATATTCGATTCTGTGATTCACTTATTTTCCATGAAAAATCAAGAATCAACGTTCGTAATTACTCTTCTGTACGGATAATGGAATTCGTAATAATTCCTCATAGCAAATATAATTATTTCATTTTTTTTTTTAATAATGCCAATGAGTTCAACAGGTTCATTTGATATATTTCGAACAATTCAATTCTTATTACAAGGTTAATGTCGATTGAGACGTCACTTGGAGTTAAGTGATCAATCACTTTCACTAAATATACGATTAAAGTACCGTTTCAATGCTTTTTAGCTCACGACCAATTACACCGACTGTATTTTTAAAGCCCTCCCATGTTATCCAAACGAGAAATGATTGAACTGCGTTAATAAGAAATTAAACGTTATATATATAAAAATAAAAAAAAAAACGGTTCGTGATAAAAACATTAATCGTTGGGCTTAAGCGATTTCCTATATGAGAAACTTACTAATAGAAACTTTGTTCTCCCTCTCGTTTCGTATATATACATCAGCCATCAACAGTTATATCCCCCCTTGTTTACGTAGCTGTCATCGTGAATAATACACAGGGCATGACTCGTGGGACTTATCTTTCGCGACTTTTGAACTCTGCTAAGAATAAAGCAGGTATATAAATTTAGCTGCGTCATCACGAGAGTATACATTACTTATCCCTTAAAATTCCCTGCGGAAGGCTTTAGGTTTTTTAACATGCAGTAATATTCCCTTGCACATGAATACCGACGACGTATTCGCATGTTAAAAACGTAACAGAACAATCGAGCAGACCTATATTTTTGTTTGTTTTTTGTTGCGAGCAGTTTTATTATCACGAAGTGGTTTTTCTGAAATGGAGTTTATTCCAGGACATATCGTGAGATACGTTAATCATCTTTCTTTCCAATAGGAGTAACTCGAGAATGTACTAAAAAGTGACGAATCATTATCGGTTTACGATTGTACGGCAGCGCGTATAACGAACCATTTCTACTGGAGTAAAAACTTTCGTTTTAAATTTCTTTTTTACTGCAGATGAGAACTTTTCTATATTGTGTATATTGCTGTACATTTTATTATTATCATCACAAACTTCGATAGTCCTGAATACATCAGGATTCTGATTTGCTTTGAGAAATTTTAACAAAGTTTTTCGTCCACTTTTCCTGGTCCTCAAATCTGTTATTCTCACTAGAGACTCTTACAGTGAGGTCCAAAACGGTCCCATTTTTTTTGGTGAACCTTTTTATTTCCATTTTGTCCGAAACTTTTTTCGTTTCATACAGTTTTCATGGAATGAAGGTTGACCGAATGCGGTCTTGTAATAAACCATTCTCTTTGTTGCCAAAAAACGAAGAAAATCGTGTTTAATTGAACCTCGTTATCGCACAGCAGGAGCATTTTTCATGTCATAGAGAAGATCAGGGTCATTTTTGACCCAGTTCTAGGGTTTCCATTCGGAAACCTTGAGTGCAGAGGCTTATACGGTTGAAGTCTACAATAAATAAAGCTGACTGTATTTTTTGGTACACCGAATGAAAGATAAATTGATACAACCATATCCTTTTTTGATGATTACAGCAAAACTCTCATACACTTCTCGATTAATTTGTTTTTTAAATTATGTTACGACCATTTGAACCCGAAAATGATCAAGTTCATGTGCAGATACATCGCAGGTCTTACGGTAGTTTCTATGTTTCTATAATCTACTACACGCTGTACAGTCGTATACTGTATTAAATTATTAGAATTCCATGACAATGCCCTGCAAACCGCAGTGTGAGATGTCTATATGCATATGCTGTAAATTATATGCAGAGGTAACGACGAACGAGCCTTATCTCTGTATCATGCTTCGAACATAGTATACTATACGTGTATATGAGGATATGAGTATACTGCTATTGTCACTAGCTATATTATTCGCTATTAATACTCGAAATTCCGAATCCCCAATTGTCGAGGTTACAAAGGCTAGAGCGATAATTAACGGTAAATAAATCGTACATTTTCACCGGGGCTTTTCACACATTTGCCATAAATGATTAAGTATCCTTTATATAAATCTTCACGGTCCAAAATCATCAATGAAATATCGATTAAACGAAGGAAAGAAAATATAAAATATCGATTCATCCGATCCATTCTACGATATAAATAATGACACAAATGGGTTTTGTTCTCTGTCGTATCGAATGGCACGTGATTATTTTCACAAGCACCGATTTAGAGAGTATTTTGGGTTTTTTTTTTTTTCAAAAATCTTCGTGAAGGTCTTAATTGCCACGCTGAATGTGCTGTCATATTTTTCTATGCGACAAAATGAATAATGAAAGAAAAAAATCTTAAAAACATAAATGCTTCTCTAAAATGTTGCAGTTGTAAAAGCAAACGGAAAAAATGTATAAAAAATAAGAAAGCTCAAAGCTCGAGGACTAATTAAATTTCCTGGAGGAAGCGTTCCAACGGTAAAACGGGTAAGCGAAAAGGACGAGCGAGTGGCGAGATGGTGCGGTCGGTTGTGAAGCGTGAATTGGTGCAAAGGAAAAGAGCAAGCTATGGGGAAACGAAAAAGTCCGAAGGCGAAGAAGAGAGAAAAAGGAAGAGAGAAAGAGGCCGAGATAGAGATGAGAGTGAACAAATTTAAAAACGCGCCCCTCCGGGGCTAAGAGAAAAGTTTACTGTGTGCAAAGAGTTAGAGCTTGCGAAGGAAAAACGATCTTTAGGTAGAAATGCGGCACAGGTGGTGGTTGCAGGAAAACCTGGAGACGACACGTTCGAATGATACCTTTTTGTAAAAAAAAATCCCTCAGCGCTTAGCAATGTCTCGAATTTTTCCCTCATCTTACATACTTATATCGTGTTTTCGATATGTGAAATCGAAACAGCAATTTAATCTCAAACATCGAAACCGAAACAATAGCAGACGGAGCACATTTTCACGTGACATTTTTATTTCGGAATCCTGATAAATTTTCATTCCATTCTTATTTCTAACGTTTTCTTGCAGTAACGTTCGAAACTGTATGAATAAAATTTTCAAGTCAAAAGTAACTATAACACCTTACTTTATGCCAATAGAAAAAGGACGAAACGTCCACACGCGTTTCTCTCGAAACAACTGCTTTTGATGATGAAATTTCTATAATTACCATGTTTTAAGCCTGTTCAGTCATTAAAAAATCAAAAACATTTGAAACCACCGCCATAATGTGAAAAAAGAATCAAAACGGTTCGGTACAGCCGTAGTCGCATCATGTGACATGTTTAAATTTTCTTATTTTTTTATTATCAGGTATAACCCGTTATCACGATTGTCTCGGGACAGTGAAGAAGAATACTTTTTTTTAACATATAACATGAAAACTCATAACGTAGTAAAATTTTTGATGTCTTCCTTCACAAACTGGCACTGAAATACTCGATTATACTATACTCAATGCAGTATTCTTGACTCGATATTGGCTTTCGTCTTCTATGCAAGAAAACCGTTTGGTTTATTATTACATTTTCGTCGTCCACTGAATTTTTGAACTCTTTTTTTTCATTCTCGTTTACCTGGCTAAAGAATGAAATTTTTTCAAGAAGCGAATCTTTCTTCTTGGTAGGCATTTTTGGGTGACGCGTGGACTTTTTTTTTTGTAAAAGTTCAATCAAAGTTTTCAAATGTTAGCTCATCCAAACAGTTCGAATTTTAATTAAAAACATTTCAATGGTGAAAATTTCTTCAAAAAACATTTAGTTTCCTCAAAGCAATGCCGAAAAGTTGAAAAGTTTTGTCATGTAAAGTAGTTTCCGAATGAAGTTGGAATTCCCAAATGAAAATGACGTTCCCCAAGGAAATTGCAACTTCTTCCGATGAGATGATGGGTTCCCCGAAAAGTAAAATTTTAGGCAAATTGAATGATGCAAAAATACGAATTTCCATTCTTTTGCATAGAAAAATATATTTAGAAAATTGTACAAATAAAAAAGCTGTCAAGGTTTCTGAATATATAAATATCACGTGAAATTCTCGTAGGTATTTGAATTTTCCGAATGAAATACGACGTTCAATGTACAATTCATGTGCACGGGAACAAAAAAAACGAGCATATTATGGGCTGAGATTTGCAGAAAGATGTTTCCGCAATGAGCTGAGAGGGATTACGTCGAACATGTGTTTGAGAATTTCTGAGAACGTACGTTCCATCGATAGTACGAGAAAGGTTAGCAAAAGCCATTCCGATGTGCAAGAGAGCTGAGGGAGGAAGCAATTGCTTCATTGGTTTTCCCGGGATAACTCAATTCGGACAAAATAATTTTCATCCCTTACAAATGACATTGCGGATTATGAAAGAAGAAAGAAATATTACGATTCATAAGGGCATGAAAAAGAAAAAAAATGGAAGAGACAAGAAAAAATCATAAAATGTTTATAAACCGCATATCCTTCGTCGATAGAGGAAATTTTGCTTCGAAAGAGTTTGATAGAAGAAGAGACATTTTTTCTGCTGCTGTCTGGTCGGAAAGAATAAAGTATCAACATTTTTCCACACGCATTTACAGCAGATGAGCTCCAAGTTTTCATCGGGGAATAGAGGAAAGCGGAAAGCCCATCGACCATGAAGTAAACGAGATATAGAGGTTAATAAACAATTCTGAAAAGAATTTAAAAGTCGCCTGGTGCGAGAGCGGTAGATGGGTAAAGGCTGCTTGCCGAGATGGAACCCACGAGGAAGGGTTAACGACACGCAGGGGAGCCAAGAAAGATGAAAGGCAGCGGTGGTGAAGGTGCTTTTCTACTCTAGCTTCGAGCTTCGACTTCCGGCATAGCTTGTTACCAGGATAGTGTTAGTACCAACAGTAGAAGCCACTGCTAGAGTAACTTGTCCTTTCGATGTGTAGAGGTCAAAGTAGCGTCATACAAGTTGAAAGCAAATATTTATGCCAGGCTGGTTTTACAAGCCAACAGTCAGTCAGTGTACGTGTTCTACTTTTAGATAAAAGAGTATTGAGGAAAAGAGACATCGATTCGGACCTTATTTCTATTTATGGATAAACATCATTTGCAGTGTGTCGAAGCTGATGATTTCATTAGTTTTTTCCGACAGTCTAATTAATTCCGATATGATTATTTTAATTTAAAAAAGTTCACTCGTACGTGCTCAAAATTGTCGACACATGCATTGAGTCCACTTTCAGCAAAAACGAGACCTAAGCAGGCTCCGTTTTAGAACAGCATCCCCGAGCCGTAGCAAGAAATGATCGTAAAGCGTTTTTTTTTTTCTACTGGATGGTACCAATCTGTGTAATAGGTACCTTGGGCATTCTCGTGGAGTCGAATTCAGTGTGTACGCGTTTTTAACCAGGTACAAAGGGGGAAAGTTGTGTAAAAATGTGTGCAGGTATAAGCAACGAACAAAATACTCCAAAGAAGAGAGGGTGAAATAAGAGACCAAGATGATGGAGGATAGAAAAATAAGAAGAATAAAAAGATAAGATAGAAAGAGTTAGACGACGCGGACGAAAAGGGTTTGCAATTTTCAAGAAATGTCTCTGCACATGGCGTTCTTTTTTCTCACCCTCCCTTTTCTTTTTCTTCCTCTATTGCTCTCAAGCTTGAGTGTCTGTTCTGCCTTCTCTTCTTTCGCCAACGATTGCTATTCGACCTTTTCCACTTGAGAGAATTTCTCTCTCTCTCTCTCTCTCTCTCTCTTTTGCTTTTCTCTTCTCCTTTATTTTTACTTTCTCCACTTTTCCTTCTCACCAAGCTTCCTCTTTTCCTTTTCTTCCTCGTTCTGGTACCATGTACATCGCATCCGTAGGTGTGTATCCTAAGTATGCACACTGTTATAGCCAAGATTCTGAGGATCTGAGAGAGATAAAAAATTAACTTCCTACTGGACTTGTTCGAAGGATATATAAGAAAGAGGGAGAGAGAGAGAGCACACACGGCAGGGTGTTCACGTCTTTTCGACGTCGACGTTGACGCAACCCTGTCGCGCAGCCAGAGTGCAAGCCTCTCTCGTTCTCTCTCGCTCTATATTATCCATAACCCAGAGATAGGAGTGAGAGAGCGAGAGAGAGAGAGAACAGCGGCGTAAATGGAAAGAGCGCAAGCGATATCACTAGCGCACTAGTAGATCTGGTCAACGCAGCTCAGTGTTACGTCGAGCTCACGGTGCGACGGAACCATGCCGCCGCGCCCAGCGCCAACGAAAAACCGACCACAGGTAAAAGGCAAACAAGCACGCTCGGAATTTCGTAACTTCGGTGAATTTAAAAATAAATATAAAAACATAAAAAACGATAAACAAATATTTTCTTACACTATTTTACTCGAATCATTAGTTTTTACAATTTTTATTTCTTTCTGTTTTTCATGAAAAGTTATTTTAATTTCAAAGTTTCGAGGATAATGTGCGAGAAGCCCAAAAAAACCACGGTCGAGGTTACTACCCAAAGGCGGGAACTATGAGGATTGGATATATGTGCAACGCGGTAAAGAGCGCACAGGGGACGAGAGATTATAGTGTGAGAGTGGCATGTGATTAAATTGTCAACGTAAGGGGACGAGGACGCATGCAATTTAGCCTGAAATCTCGCGTGGGGTAGGTCAGAATCCTGTTGTAAACATGGTATAGAACTCGGCACCCGTTGAAACAATTTCCGAAATAAATTTCGTTTATTTATTTTTTTTTTTTCTTTATTCGTGCATTCGAATGACATTTTAGTTGCGACGAAAATCGTTTTACGTTGATTAAACTGGGAAAAAATTTCTGTTGAAAATTATTTAACAAAAAGTTTCTATCTCTGTTTACAGGCTTTTATTTCTATCGTGTTATCGATTAACATCAAATTAGTATTGTGAAAATAAACAATTAAATTTCGATCCGAGATCTTTTCATGCTAAAGATGAACAAGGCTATTATTATAAAATAATACGAATCAGTACGCCGTGAACGGATTTACTGGTATTCTTTAATTTATTTATTGATAGCCTCACTGCTCGTGATGAATTGCTATACGTGGAATAATCTTGGAGAACCTCATACAGGAATTGCTCGACCGTGAAAGTGGAAAACGGTGAAGAATCGTGACCTCTTTGTTTTTTTTTTAAACCCCCAAGAGATATAGGAAGGTGACTGTGAAGAGGATTGGCGTGAAAAGATCAGGTCCTAGAAGAAAAGCATCTCACGATTCCCTAGAGCATACCGGTAGTGAATATTCTCTCGCGAAGCGCAATTAGGAGAGAAAAAAAATAGAGATGGGACGTGGGGAATTGTGAGATAGAAGAAAACAAGGACGTCCCAGTGAACTTTTTTGATCCCATACTGCCGGCTACGAGATACCGCGTCCTTCGATTTTACTGGAGCTTGCACTTTATCCCAGATCGTTTATCGAGAGGTCCGAGATTGTCTATGAAAGCTACATTTACTTCGAAAGAAATCCATTCGCTTCTCATCGTTAGTTCTTCTCCGTGGGTTGCAAAAAAGCACAAAAAGAAAAAAAAACAATCAGCAAAACTGTTACATGGCTCCAACCGGGTTGACATCGAAAAACTCGTTTGCGACTTGATGGAAAACGCTTATTGATTCAGGGACAGGATGTTGGTCGAATGAGCTCGTAACCTTGATATTTAAAAAGAAAATGGATTAATGATGTTGTTAAGATGAGCCTTGATGGATTAAAAAACCCCACACAAAATTGAGACGAAAGTCAAGGGAGCCGCAGCCATAACCGGCCTTGAAGTTCTAAGCAATGTCTCAAGCAGAGTTCCGCGACCAATGGTCAACCCGCGGCTTCATCGGCCATTGACAGATTAAGGAATGATACATCAGCGAATAACCGCGGCCAACACCAGCCATTTTCGTTGCATTAATTAAACTATTGCGATTGTGTATCGACAGACTCACCGGTCAGGCGCGATTGACACCCTTATTAGTTTTTTTCTCTGTGGGGGCCAGTTCCGAGTTTCCAGGATGTGAAACCGTAAATTCGATATCGAGAATGCAGCAGGATATGCACACGTATTATTAACAATCTTGATGTTATATGGAGGCTCAGATAATTGCGGACCTGCGTTAATCTGATTCAACTGACCAAATCTGAATTTACTTTTTTTTCTCTGTTATTTTGTTGTCAAGACAACCGAGATCGCCTTTTTTCGTTTTTATACCACGCAAGAGCGCCTGAGTCTCCCAACTTCGCGTTAGAGAAAAAATATGTACAGGGAGTCGTTGAAAAATGGGCTGAACCCCTTTTTATTGGTTTTCAAACATTACCGCCCGCCTTCGTCGACTCAGGCGACGAAGATGTTGGGACAAATGGCGTTAGATCTACAGGACATAATTTCACGATGGGTCGGATGAGCGTAGTTGAATGTGTTTGAATCGTAGCGACTCTGACGAGATTATCACGACCTGGATGAAGTCTGATCACTTTTCCTAAGGGCCACTTTGCTGGAGGATAGCGCTCATCAATGACAAACACAATGCTTCCCTCTTGTAATGGTGGCGAGATTTTATTCCATTTGTAAATTGATTGATGGCGCTGTAAACATTCTCTCGACCATTTTGTCCAAAAGCTTTGGGTCATTTGCGATAAATGTTGCCAGCGTGATAGCCGTGATTGTCGCAGATGTTCAAGGTTAGGTTCGGGGATCAACGTGAGTGACTGGCCAATCAAAAAATGTGCTGGTGTGAGCACACTCAACTCGTCGGAGTCATTGGTCAACGGGCATAGTGGTCGAGAATTGAGAATCGATTCAATTTGAATCAAAAACGTTGACAATTCCTCATAGGTCAGCAAGGTCGTGCCGACAATTCGATTGAGGTGGTATTTCATAGATTTGACCCCAGATTCCCATTTACCGCCGAAATGAGGAGCAGCGGGTGGGTTGAATTTCCATGCTGTGCCGTCAGAAGCAATAAGGGAGGCAGCTTCTTTGAGTTCTTTGGACTCAGATGAAAAAAGACGTTGCAATTCCCGATCTGCGCCCTTGAAATTTGTGCCACAATCACTAGTTAAAGTTGCGCAAATTCCTCGTCGTCCAGTGAACCTTCGATACGCTGCGATGAAGGCTTCAGCAGAATAATCGCTTACTAGCTCAAGATGAATGGCCGATGTAGCTAGACACACGAATAACGCAACCCACGATTTGTACGACTTGGAGGTACGTCCCTTCCAAGATTTGACAGTGAATGGGCCAGCATAATCAACTCCACTGTGAAGAAAAGCTCTTGCTGGATTCACTCTGGATGGTGGAAGTTGACCCATCAATTGTTGGGCTCGTTGTTGACGATACCGAGTGCACGTTACACATTTCCTGATAACGGATTGAACCGGGGTGCGGCCTCCAAGAATCCAATATTCATTCCGGATGTACGCGAGGGTCTGTTGGGTTGACCCATGGAGCGTTTGTTCGTGGGCATTTTTAATGATCAGATAGGATAAATAACTGTCCGTTGGCAAGATGATTGGGTGCTTGGCCGCTTCTTGTAATGCCGAATGTTGCAGTCGGCCTCCGACGCGAAGCACTTCGTTGTAATCGATAAACGGCGTTAATCTAATCAATGGATTGGACTTCGATAGTGGTTGATGGCCTTTTATTTCGCGCAGGTCCGCTTGAAAGTGCAGGCTTTGAATATTTCGAACCCAGAACAATTTTGCATCATTAATGGCACCTGGTGTGACGATGGGTTGATTGGTCACTGGCGGACTGCTGCGATTGACCCGAAATACATGCTGACACAGCGCTGTTATGCGGAGCAGTTTATTTAAGGATGAATACTTTGTTAATAGATCCCATGGTTGTTGTTGCTTGACGTTGTAACACACTTTGGATGACGTAGGGATGCGTGTTTCAAGCACTGACGACGTACTTGGGAGAAGGTCGGATGAGGATGGCCACTCCGTTGACTGTTGGCCTAACCACGGTGGACCGTTCCACCAGAGGTCGTGAGTTAGTAGTTCGGTAGCTGACAATCCTCGAGTTGCACAGTCTGCTGGATTGCAAATTCCGGGAACATGACGCCATTGTGCGTTTGGAAGCGTTTCTTGGATGAAACACACCCGATTGTGCACAAATTCCTTCCATCTTGACGGGTGATTGTTTAACCACGTATTCACAATCGACGAGTCAGTCCACAAATAGCATTGCGCCGTTTGATATTGTCCGATCTTATAGCAATGTGCCATCAACTTTGTCATCATGACAGCTGCAGATAATTCTAATCGTGGAATTGTTAATCGTTTCAGTGGGGCAACCTTGGTTTTGGCGCACATCAGCGATATCGCAATGGACCCGTCCGGATTACTGACTCTGACAAAGATAGCTGCCGCCATTGCTAATTGTGACGCATCACAAAACCCATGAAATTCGATCATGGCAGTTTGTGACGTATTTATCCATCTTGGAATAACAATCGCGTTCAACCCTTTCAGCGAGCCCATGAGGTGGTTCCATGTGTGAAGCTGGGACGGTGGGAGTGAATCATCCCACCCGATTTTGACCGCCCACAATTCTTGTAAGAAAATTTTCAGCCGAATGATTACCGGTGATAACAAACCTAAAGGATCAAAGATTTGAGCGATTCTTGACAAGACGGCTCGTTTCGTATTTGAGTCTAAATGTGATGGCAGCAACTTGAATTGAAACGTGTCAGCTTGAGGCTTCCATAATAATCCAAGGGCGTGGATGGTGGCATCCTCAATGCAAACTGACGGTGTCGACGCGTGGTACTCCGAAGGAATCTCTTGTAAAATGGTGGGCTGGTTGCTGTGCCATTTCCTCAATGGAAATCCGCCCGCCTTGCAAATCTCAAGCACCTGTTTTGCTCGAATTTGTGCTTCCGGAATTGAATCAGCGCCTCCGAAAATATCATCCACATACCTTCCATTCGTCAGACTGTCAACTGCTAATGGGAATTTGTGACCTTCGTCGGTTATTAATTGCATCATGCACTTGAGTGCGAGATACGGTGCACATGACAAGCCGTATGTGACCGTGGTGAGCTCATATTTGTCAATATGTCCGTGATTATTCCATAAGATCCGTTGGAACTTCCAATCATTCTCATGAACCTTGATCTGCCTATACATTTTTTCAACATCGGATGAAAAAATGTACTTGAATTGCCGGATCCATAATAAAACGTCAAAAATATCACGTTGTAACTTCGGCCCCGTATGAAGGAGTTCGTTGATGTTTTTTCCAGTTGTGACTTGACAAGATCCATTAAACACAACGCGTAATTTAGTGGTAACGCTTGTCTCTTTGATAACTCCATGATGAGGGAGATAAAACACATGTTCAGGCTCAGGGTCATTGTCTGGCAAATGGATCATATGTTTCAGTTGAGCATACTCGTTTAAAAATGCAGAGTACGCGACAAAGAATTCTGGAGATGTGGTGAATTTTCGTTGCAAGTGATGCATCATTCGAATTGCCGATGCTTTCGAGTCCCCAAGCTCCATAACAGGACGGCGGAATGGTAACATGACAATATATCGTCCGTTTGAGTCACGAGAATGGCTTGACGCGAAATGACTTTCACATTCTTGATCAGCAGTGGGTAATGTGCGTGTTGATGATGCACAAACTTCCTCTTGATGCCAGAATCGCTCCAATAGATCATGCAGTTCATGATCGAGACTGCAGTGGAATACTGTGGTCGCCTTTCGTGATGACGAAGTTGCAGACGGTCCTGATACAATCCACCCTAGCTTAGTTAGTTGCGCTGTCGGTGTCTGGGGGGGCCCGTGCTTGATTGGCCCTTCTAATAATTGACCATAAACGTCCGCGCCAATAAGGAGATCAATCTTTCCTGGATGTGTAAATTTTGGATCGGCTAGCTGAAGGTTTTCAAGATGGGCCCATTGCGGGCTATTCGAATCGATGGATGGGATTGCTGACGTTAAACGTGATAGGATATGCGCTTTCAGGGGGATTGTTATAGTTGACTCAAAATGAGGCGTTATTTCGAGATCAACGATGCCTCTCGTATATCCCGTGGTTTGTGCTCCGATCCCGGTTATTGGACAAAATGTTTTCGATCGAGGAAGCCGTAGCCGTTGAACGAGATTTTCTGTGACAAGCGTGATTTCCGATCCTTGATCGAGTAATGCCCGGATTAACAATAGGTCGCCACGTTGATCACGAATTTGAACTAGAGCAGTTGCTAAGAGAGTGATTCCGTGATTGTTTAGCGTGTGGCATGCGTGGTTTATCGACGCAACGTTGGACGAATGGGCATTGGTTGGATCGTTCATGGTTGTTGGTTTCGAGTGCTCATGTTGGGAGTTATTTTGAAAATGCAATGAGGTGTGATGTTTTTTGCCACACTTATTGCATCTGCGAGTTGAAGTACACTTTGACGCATAATGATGTCCTAAACAGTTGAAGCAGCATTTTTTTTCAATCACGAAATCCCTCCGCTGTTGTGGTGTCTTTCGCTGATATTGTGGACAGTTTGTTAAAGAGTGGGACGACGAGCACAAAATACATGAGTCAACCCGAGTTTCATTGATAGAGGGACCATCGTTTTGTCTGGTGCAATGTGACCGCAGCGTCGACCGAGAATTATAATTCATCTTATGGCCCTGTGACTTTTCCATGGCTTTGAGAGAGAGCATTCTTGTAAGGAGAAAATCTTTCATTTTTTCCCACGTCGGTGCTTGTTTGGATGACCCTAAATGATTCTCCCAATTTCTAATGGATTCTGGATCCAGTCTTTGTGTAATCATGAATACTAAAATATCGTCCCACGAATGCACTGGCCGACCGAGAGTCTCTAAAGTTCTGTAAACCTGCATGGTTGATGAATAAATATATTCAATGTCCGCTGCCGACTCTTTTGAGATTTTTTTAATGGCGAACAACGATTCTAATTCGGAATTGATAATTAACCGTTCGTTTTCATAAAACGACGTTAACGCATCCCAGGACTTTTGAAAATTCTCCGCGGTCAACGCCGTATTTTTCAATAATTGAGCTGCCGATCCATGTAAACAATTTTTTAAGTATTGGAGTTTTTCAACTGCTGAGATGTTCGATTTATTTAACACGAGTGATGCAAACAAATCTCGGAACGGAAGCCATTCAGAAAAATCGCCATTGAATTTTGGCAAGTCAATTCGAGGAAGTCGAGGGCCTTGGCAAAATGCGGTTTGGACTGTCAATTCGGTTGGCGTTTGGGCAGAAGACCTAGCTGATTGTGGTCGCGACTCGGCATCAGATTGAGTGTCCAGGAGAACACTCAATTGTTCAATATTATCGAGGAGCTCTTCATATGTTTTAGCATACAAATTATCTTGAAAATACTCGTGCCCCTTAATGTGCTCCCGTTCGTTTTCGTTCAATTTCGCGATTGCTAACTCAATGGCTCTGTGGTTGATGCGAAACGTTTCCCACTGATCCCTGATCGTTTCAATTCGCGCTTTGATGCGATTTTTTTCAATTTTACCGTGATTTCCATGCACTCCGTGATTGCATGCGTTGTGAATGGTGTTCATATACAATCGCTGCTCCTCCATTCGAACCTCAATATGCTCGAGCCGCATTTTGGTTGGTTTTTTTTTTTTTTTACAAGGTTCTGATACGTGCCTTAATAATCCGGCTCGAAGGACCAAAAAATGTTACATGGCTCCAACCGGGTTGACATCGAAAAACTCGTTTGCGACTTGATGGAAAACGCTTATTGATTCAGGGACAGGATGTTGGTCGAATGAGCTCGTAACCTTGATATTTAAAAAGAAAATGGATTAATGATGTTGTTAAGATGAGCCTTGATGGATTAAAAAACCCCACACAAAATTGAGACGAAAGTCAAGGGAGCCGCAGCCATAACCGGCCTTGAAGTTCTAAGCAATGTCTCAAGCAGAGTTCCGCGACCAATGGTCAACCCGCGGCTTCATCGGCCATTGACAGATTAAGGAATGATACATCAGCGAATAACCGCGGCCAACACCAGCCATTTTCGTTGCATTAATTAAACTATTGCGATTGTGTATCGACAGACTCACCGGTCAGGCGCGATTGACACCCTTATTAGTTTTTTTCTCTGTGGGGGCCAGTTCCGAGTTTCCAGGATGTGAAACCGTAAATTCGATATCGAGAATGCAGCAGGATATGCACACGTATTATTAACAATCTTGATGTTATATGGAGGCTCAGATAATTGCGGACCTGCGTTAATCTGATTCAACTGACCAAATCTGAATTTACTTTTTTTTCTCTGTTATTTTGTTGTCAAGACAACCGAGATCGCCTTTTTTCGTTTTTATACCACGCAAGAGCGCCTGAGTCTCCCAACTTCGCGTTAGAGAAAAAATATGTACAGGGAGTCGTTGAAAAATGGGCTGAACCCCTTTTTATTGGTTTTCAAACAAAAACATACGTATTGTACTTTTTTGTTGTGTCTCTCATTCGTAGATTATAGACTGGAAAGAGCGACAGGAAACGGGAATGAGCGAACGCTTTGGTGCCTTTGTCTTTGATTTTCGTTTTCCACATTTTATTTTTACCAATCGATATTACATCGTATCGGCACTTTACAAAAAAATAATCATTTTCTTCAATTCTTTGATATCATGCAGGTAAAGTTCCATATATTTCTAATTGAAAACAATTACTTTGTTTTCTTGGTCGATGGACATTTGATTTTTTTAAATTGAAGTGATGTATTATTCGTTCATTGTGTTTCCGTTTTTGGACCAATAACTAATAATTGTTAATGGTCAATAGGAAACGTTATGTCACGTAATTATGCAAATAAAAATCAGATTCCTGATTAAAATTTAAATGAATATATATTGTGATTGGAGAATGAATTTAGCAGAGAATCTATCATTTTCCAATGCACCGAAGGTAGAGCTTTTTTTAAGTCAGATATTGTTTCGTTACAAAAACGAAAATTATCGAATGATTAATGTATGGATCACGATATCGCACACTGAGAAAAGAGTTTAGTCGAATTAACCAAGGCTTCGTAGAATATGTCGAAAGAAATATTTCGTTCATTCAAAAAAATCGATCAGTTGCACGAATTATTGATTTTATTTCACTAAACAAAGATACCGATTGAATCAATCAAATGAGATTTGTTGTCGTGGATTTTGTTGGATCAACGTAACATATTTTTCATTTAATGAAACTGATATTTAGTATAACAGAATATTACATTGGACGTATTTCACGAAGCCATTTGGTTGATTCAACAATTCTCTTTTCTCAGTGCAGTGAACATGATAAATTTATCGAGTTTCACCTGAAATTCAACAAAAAACGAACCTTCGTGTAAACTCCCTGAAAAAAAGGTGAAGTTGGAAAACGAGAGTGAGGTTCATGACAGGGTGTGCAACGAAAACTAGTACTGTAGAAGATTATAACGAGGTCGATCGTTCAAAAAGTTGTGCAGGATCAGCTCGGCGTCGTTTTTCCATAGGAAGTTAGATAAATCAGAGTTTTTTAGAGGCATGCTCATTTGGTATTTGCCCCATTTACATATTTTTTTATACTCAAAAAGACTCGTCAGCTAAAACAAAAAAAACGTAGTCGATCGAGGGCGAAAAATTGATATATACAAACGTACCGAGACCTAAAGAGAGAGAGAGAGAGAGAGGAGAGCTTGTGGCTGGTCGCTGGGAAGAGTTTTTTGTTTGTAGTTTTTGTTGTCAAAAAGTCCATTCGCTTATGCTGGAGAGCTTTCTCATGGCCTTTCAAGATGCGATGTTCCTGCAAGAGGAAAAATTGATGGTGGACGAGTGAAAAGTTGAAGGGATAGAAAAACGAGTGCAGATTTAGAGTGGATTGTCATCCGTTGGAAGTTGAACCACACAGCGAAGAGTTAGGAGCAACACGAACGAAGAGTCCATTGGACCACAGATAAAAGCTGTCCCTATATGGTTGCGTTCTCAACCGGGATGAAGAGGCCACTAGATAGAAGAGGCGTATCGATTATCGCGAAACTCTTTATAAATAACCGATCGCACAAGTATACCCACCTGCGTATGTGTCGTTTATCGTTAGCCACAGGAAAATATCATGCGCAGACACGAACGTACCCCCATAAACACCCACATGTACGAACCCACACTTGTATCTCGTAAACCTAACTCCAAGTGGATGAGAAAATCGGATAATCAAAGCTGTTTGCCACACGTCGCATATTCCTATATAAATTCCTTTATAAAATTTTCAATTAGCATCCCATGGTTATAACATTATACCATTTTTATCACTATTTGTTTGCACATGCAATTTGTTAACGCAGGTCCAATAATCGGAGCGCATTTCACCAGCTTCTTTTCTAGATTTCCTTGCAACGTGTTGCATGCAATAAGAATTATTTTGAGATCCCACAAATTATCCGAGTCGCATCGGTTGATTTTATTCTCAATTCTGTGACTTTTTCCTTAGTTACGGAAATTATTTACACTGTGTTATGACAAAAAGGATGTATTTATATTATCATGTTTGTTGTTGTTGTGGTTGATTTTTTTGTTATTGTTATTCGAATCGATATTGAATTCAGATGTGATTCACCGATTGGAACGTTTATTTTATAAGTCACGAACAAAGAAAAATTGCTTTCGACCAAAGGCATCGTACGAAAAGTTTGTTCGATAGATGTAGATGCTGAAAATTTCCTTATGTACGTTGTGGTGTTCAAAGGCAATCCTCGAGGATTGACCCTCCGGCGTTCGTGTTCGGTCACTTACGTTTAGGATATATGGTGGGCGGTTCACAGGGTTTTGAATAGAGTATTTTCTTACGAATATTTTCGCGTGTTCCGATGTTACTGGCTTTAAAAATGAAACAAAAAAGCAGTTCAAAATGTCATTCAACAATCGTACATTTTTTATGGGCACTTTAAACTTATGGATGAAAAAAATTGAAATAAAAAGAAAAGCTCGTCCACAGTAAAATGGGTGATGGGGGTTTTGAGAAGTTTTTCGTTTGCAGATATGCAGCTTGTTATTCGAAAGCAAATTTTACTGGAGAGTGTTATGAGTAATAATAACGTCATATAATATACGGAGTTGGGTAATAGCCGCGAGAGTTCTAATTAAAAATTAAAGGCAGTTTCTCGCGTCTCTCTGAAATTCGGCGAAATTGCTTGAGGGGTGAATTCTATTATTCTTTCTATTTAAATTAGCAATCGACGCGGTGGTAAGTGGGTTTCGTTTTGTATTCGCGAGCACTAAATTTCGAGATGAGAATCTTGCTGCAGCTTCCGGAGCTACTGTAGTAGCTCGTTCAAAAATATTTCGTTTTGGCGCAGTATTCGCTTTTGTATTCGAGTAAATGAGCTCTTCTAAACTCCGTTTGTTTATTTAGCCCAAAATATTTTTCTCTATAAAAATCGAAATAGCAGAGAAGAAAAATCATGAAATTTTAATTGTCTTGGAAATCTCAGAGCTCTCAACGATACGCAACTTTTTACGATTCAGAATCGGCTTTACCACAAAGTTGTGAATGAAATACCGCCGGGGTAAGCCTTGTTTAAGCTGCAGCAAGAAAAAATGTTCGACTTCTTTCGTTGGTTTTAATTCTGGTAGTACCTGCACTCGTTCCACCAAAAATCCACAATTCACTCGCATTACACTCCGTAATTTAAATGTGGTTTCACTCGAAAACGGCAATGGCAGCGCAGTTATTTTTAGTTTCTCCTACTTCATTCGCGTTGACAGGTTGAATGTTTACCGAGTTTAGCGACACAAAAAATCTCGCGTCTTGTACACTCCAACCTGCTTCCAGTCGTTGGACATTAACCAGAATTTTACCCCGCATACGTAACGACTATGAATGGAGCTGTTGTTACTAACATTTTATTCCCAGTCTTTTGCTACAATTTTTCACGTCACGAAATAAAATTTCGTTTTTTTTGCTTACCTTTCGTTTATATTTACTATGCACATAAATATTTGTTTGCGGGAAATGATTGAGTTTATGCAATGGACACAAATTCACTTACATTTTACCAATGGATACCACGCGGCAACGGACTCGCGTACAAACTTTCAGAATAATACATGTTTGATCAATCTGCAATTTTCGAGACTCGTTGCATTGATGCTTTTGAGGTAACCCACGTCAAACTCGTACATTTTGAAATCATGACGTTATTTCGTTACTTCAAAATTATGTCTATGGATCTATTTTTTTTTCGGTTTTATCATGACTGATTAATTTTTCGAAATTTGTCGCTTTCAGAATGCGGTGGTTCAGTATAAATAGAAATTTTTCAAAATTCTTAGAGATATTTTTTCTTTTTTTAATTAAGGAAAACTCAAATTTTCCTAAAAGTTTTTTCAGACTGGAAAAATTCAGACAGCTCCACTAAAAAAATTCGTCAACTTCAAAATTTCAACTCGTTGTGCGACTCGAAAGAAAGAGCAAATCGAAAAAATCTGGAAACCCACGTGCTTATTTTTTCGCGAATATTTACATTGTAGAGGGTTCATCATTCTTTGCCTCTGTTAATTTCCTCCCTCGCTCTTTTATTCTTTACGCTTTGTCATTTGAATCTTCAACGTTACAACATTCAACTACTTTGATATTTGAATCTTTCTCGACGAATAGTTGCTCTTCAATGTTGATTTATTCGGGAGTAACGCAATTGAATCAAGTGTGAGAACTTTTTGGCACTTCACTTTGCACTCTTGCCGATGAACGAACTTTCAAATTCGACCTAATGCTTAGCGAGTTGAAAAAGCAGTTAGACAGTTTCTTTATGGCTCGAAGCTGGAACATGGTATCAAAGAGTTTTCGCTGACACCTTTTCACCCAGTTTCACACAACTTAAGTAAGTCTATGCGAATGACAAGTAAAAGTTCTTCTGTTCATAGGATTATGTACGTTTCCGTGTACTTCTTTAAGCGCATCATCGCACTTAATCTTTGCAGAACAATAGCCGAAAGTTGGGTTGGTCTTTCAATTACGATGTTTAAACGCGATTTCCCAATTCTAATCTTGAAAACTAATAATCGACTGACTACTGCGGCTCGAAAAAATATCTTTGAAAAAAAAGTATCAGTCACTTCTTATTGATTGCGATTATCAATCCCTTACAATAAAATTTGGTTGTAACGATAAATTTGTAAGAAAAACGTATAATCCCGTATTATCACTGTTATCGATTATGTCATTTCAATTCTATAACGGAAACTCGAGTTTCTACTTTGTTCCCTCTTTTCCCATGACAAAGATTTTTCCTATTGAAGAACAGGGTACTTTGTCTTAAAATGAATTCCATTTCTCACACAATTCGCGTTCCATCTCGTTCGATATGTGGTCATGATTTCTCTCACGTAACCGCGAAAGACGTATTTTTCTCTTCGCGATATATCAAAGTATACGGAATAGGAATAGAGTTGAAAATAACAAGGAAGGTGTAGATAAATTGAGTCGAGACACGTTGATCATTTATTTTGCGTTTTATTTGCTTTGCGGTTTCGGTCTCATTCGCAAGTCCTTTCTCGGCAGTAGTACGAGTCGAGATTTCGTCGGGCGATAGACCGACACTTATTTGTCGGATGTACAACGAGCACGGGATGTCGCTGGCTCGAGTACATCAAATTTGATTCCCTTCGGTACTTTGGTCGCGAATCTCTCTTCCCGGAACTCGGGTCTCATCGTGGTTTCCCACGGGACGTTAGGTTTCCTCTTCCGCAGACAGGCAAGACGGTCACATTCAACGATGTCCCGAAATGTGTTGCAGTGCACGTGTATTCTCGTTTTATAGTTATAATACATGTCTGCACCGTTTCTACGTGTACGAATCTCGTGCCCCAAAAGTACGAAAGTTTTATAAACTATCGAGGTTCGTTGAGACAGATTGAGTCGTTTTCCTCATCGTAGCAATAAAGGGAAAAAAAAGTACAAACACTTTATTTTGCAGTTCGGCTTCGTGCAATAAAAAACACGTACTCACATACGCTCGATAAACCAACCTCGAGATCAACCAATGAATATAGGTATATAAATGAAAATACACGAAGAGCAAGACAGAGCAGATGGAGAAAACAGATACAGGCAAATCAAACCAGAAATAATATTTTTTTATCAAATTTCAGTATCATTTTCAATGATGTACGAATACTTTTGGAAACTCTGTTTCATTTTTCACAATATAATTTTCTCTTATAACGATCATTTGAATTAATATCTCATGTTTGTTATCAAGAATTACATAGACTGTTTGGTAATTCACAACACCATTTTATCAAGAGACACGGTAACGGCTCGAGGCCAAGTACGTCAGTATACAAAAATAATTGAACATGATTAATATTGACGCAGTGTTGTCTCAATTTTTCACATGATTTTCGTGACCTGTTTACCATTTCCAGCAGCATTCGGAACGCAATTACACGATGAAAAAAGTAAATTATATTCGATGGAAATGGTTGCACTGACGTGGAAATTGCTGAACTCCTATGATTAAATTATATTTCTGCTTGATATTCATTGGGTGTTAATAATTGTTATTTTGGAAATTCTATTTCAGCGTCGAATTCGTTTATTGTTAATTTGTAATTTGTTTGTTGTCAAAAAAAAAAAAAATGAACGTGTAGACCTTTTATCATTGACACAAAAGAAATTATTGTTCGGTTCGCACCTAATTTGTTGCCTCATGTATAAAACAAAATTAGTCTACCGAATACAAAGAATCATTGATTATTGAGACGTTGTTGCGTGGGTAGAACTGAAAAAAAGTGAAGTACCTTCAAATTTTTGTTTTGCCTTCGTCATAAGTTTTTTTATAATTCCAGCCCCTGCAGCTTTACCACTAATCAGAAATCTCAGTTGATTTTGAGTCTTGCCCATTGCGAAACGGACATCGAAAGTCGACACTCCAATTCACGTTGATACACTTTGAGGAAAGTTGACCGTTGCTTTTGGCTTGAAATTTTCAGTTCATCACGAAGTTTGTTAAACAAAAATAAAAAGAAAACAAGAATTTCGACCACTTAGTTTCGTAGATCAGACAAAGAGTAAACGTGGTTATTCTTGAAACTCTGAACTTCATATTCGACATTCTTTCCGAAAGTTTATATATTTTTAGATTCCTGTAAGTTATAACGACCAGCATTATTAGATTATTCCGCAAGTTATGTCCAAGTTTTCGAACATTAGCCAGAGAGTTAACTTTTGAACGTACAGTGGCGAGAACCTCGAACATCTTCATAATTTTTTCTGTATGAGTTGATTTTATGTAGAAATAGTGTTTTATCAAAATGATGATAGCGGAAAACGGGCATCTATACAATGCAAAATTATACAGTACTTTCTGCACGCAATATCTTTGGCTGATTGCTCAATACAACATAAAGATATTGAATAAGAATTTTCAAGAAGTTTTTCACATCACCAGTCATTGCCAGGTATCCTTAGACAAGTCTCGAGATCTCTCGAGGAAGAACCAATTATTTCACACGATTTTACGAGCTAAGGGTCACAGCTACTTGGTACAAGCAGTACCAGCACGAGAAGTACCGGACCGCTTATAACAAATAGCTAGCCGAACAAGCGTTTTCTCTCATTTTTCGAGCTCACGCTATTAACGCGACGCGGCCACAGCAGCCACCGAACACGCCAAGGCCGTGGGCATTAACTTTAAATCGTTACAACGGTTACCGCACACATTGCCATTGCTCTCTCACTCTTTTTTCCTCTCTCGATCTCTATATTTTTCTCCTTCATTGCTCTCCCTTGTAATTCTCTCGAGCACCCTTGAGACATTAGCATAAACGTTTTATAAAAAAAAGAAATCC
Source organism: Campoplex capitator (assembly GCA_037576405.1). Lineage (NCBI taxonomy): Eukaryota > Metazoa > Arthropoda > Insecta > Hymenoptera > Ichneumonidae > Campoplex > Campoplex capitator. The sequence continues at coordinate 1,751,814 of JARBWI010000338.1, forward strand.
CTTTTTCACACTGTAGTCATAGTGCATGCGGCGTGGAAACTTTTTTAACGTTAATTTTTTTCAAGACTCTTTTATTCCTCTTATTTATTTCTTCTTTTTGTACGATGTCAAATAAATTACCATTCGACCGGGAAGGCACTCGGCGTCAAGTTTAATGCGAATTTCGTACTAAATATATTAGCTTTCCTATCGAGATTACAGAGTACTACCTGACAATTGTTTTATCCCATTTCGAAGGCTTCAGAGATAGAATATATCTTCTAAAAATTATAGCCTGCTTTCTGATTGGGGAATATATACATATATCCGGTACGTAAGGTACATCCCTTGATGAGCAATTTTTCCAAGTTCAACGTGGTGTGTATAATAAATAGGAACATCTTCGACCCTGTTTCTCCTTTCTCAGTTAACGAATACTTCGGGATTGAACATTTCGCGAAATAGGATTCCATCCCGTGCTAGTAGTTTAATTCCTATTCATTCATTTTACTGATGTACCAAACCTCCCTCCTCCTCCTCCTCATTGCTCGTAGCTCTCTCGTATAATTAGTATAAGGTGTTGCGTACACAAGTAGTACAAACACAAAATAATTTATATTTGACAAGTATTCCTCCTGACTTTTCCGTAAAAAGGAATTTTCTTCAGCGGGTAAACTTTTTCGTTGAATAAAACTCCAAGATCTCTGGATGTTTACAATTTATAGCAAACACATTTTTCTTTACCGAAACAGCTCATCTTCCGTAATGAGACGACTTGTTTTCGGAGATCTCGTGTTCGATTTATTATTAAGTGGAATACACATTTAATAGAAGTGTAACAATTGAACGATTACTTGAGAAAGTATCTTTGAAAAAATAACGTCTAAAAGTTGAAAAAAAGAATTAAAATTGTATTTATTTTTTTATTTTCTTAAATTAATTTTGTCATCTCACTAAGTTAAAAATTTCAATGTAATGAGACATTCGGCTCGAATCACACGTGTGAAAGGCAACTGCGACAAGTAACCATAGGAATGACAAACACAACTGCTAATTCTTGTCAGTTTTAAATTCTATGAAAAGCGGAAGTACAAAACGGTATTGACAATGGAATAACGTTTTTCTTGTTCTGTAACGCTGAATGCGAATAACATCATTTGAAAAAACAACAATACAATCGTTCTGTCCCCAAAGAGTTCGCCAGTTTTCTCTTTCATCTCGCTTCAGTTCAACTTCTATACTTGCACCAGACGTAACTTCGATGTTTTCTCATCCTTCTAACACTCTTACGCACTACGCGGAGTGTCTGTACATTGAATTTCACTTGCGAAACATTTTAAGTTTTGCCAAGCTTTTCTTCCAAGTTATATATACATATATATATACAAGTATATATACATATACGTATGATAAGTATATCCACACATGAATATGCACATCTAAATGTATGTAGAATTTTCGTGGTACAGGCATAGACCGCTGGAGGTGTCAGCTCTCTCGCTATCTCCATAATGAATACGAGTATTAAACGCGTGATATATTGAAACGTTACCGTACCTCGACATTGGATTTTCGAAGCACTTTTTTCTTCTCTTCATATTAATACGAACATATTTCACGGGCTATTAAAAAGTTAGTGCGAACGTGTGTAAGCTCACGAAATTCTCATGTAATAGAATACAGCTCGTTTCTTTTTTCTCCTTTCCGCATAAGTATAGGTGCCAGGAATTATTCCCCAAAGTGCTGAATACCGAAGAGGGAGAAAAACGGAGTGAAACATTGTAGCTCCCACGTAGTTAATGTTCTGCAGTTTCGCTATGAGTGTATACTATAAGTGAATGGCGATTGCGCTGTATCTGCAATTTTATTGTTAACGTTGCAACGCTGTAACTTTACTGCAATTAATGCTGTTCTGCGACTGAAAGTGCAGCGATTGTTGTATTGTAAAACGTTTGGGCGCCATAACAATTTCTACCACGTTCCCATATTTTCTACCGTCTTATTGTGATTTATTTCACATTTTCTCTATAAGGGGTAACTTGCACTTTGAGCATTTTTTTCCAGAAATGCTGATCTCAGGACATTTTTTAAAAATATCAATATGAATGAACACATGAATTTTGTTTTTATACGCTGCTATATGTTCATAAAAATTAAAATATAAAGAATCACCATGGGACCATAAATAATTGAGTGGTAGTTGTAAAAATTTTTGTCGTGTGTATACATTTCGTTCTCGAGGGATTTGTCAATATTTGATAAAACTACGAGAGGTAGAGATTAAATTGCCTGCTTCCTACGTTCCGATCCTTTTACATATGCAAAAACAAAATCATCACGATGACTATCTATATATAAAATGAGAAACACTTGACTGTGTGTCCTGTCGCTCCAAGAGTAGAATTTTCGTGATATTGCATAAGAGTAAGTCGAGTAAAAATTGATTGCAGTAAGCGTTGCGGAATATCGCTTGCCCAAGAGTTCATCCCACTTGGAATTCGTTGGGGTACGGATAAAATAGCAGGTGCCATGAGAAAAAAAAACGACGTTGGATAAGTTGGTCTAGTCTGTATCTTTTTTTTTTCTATTTATCTTCATACGGCTACTTTCCTTTCACTTTGCAAGACCTTCGAAATTCAAAAAACAGAAGAGGACGCGAGAAAAAAGAATTAGAAGAATATAGAGGGCACCGAGGATTCGCCTCTCAAAAGATTTCGTTTCAAGGAAAAACCCACGTATTTTCTCGTCTCAACGAAATTCTTACATGGAAATGAATATCCCCTTGTGCTCTACTTGCCAGTTGCATACATATAGGAAACACATGCATTCGTATATGTTTCTAGATATGTACACGTTAGTCGCGAGGTTTGGGATAGGAAATAAAAAGGAAAGAGAGACATTCGTCGTCGCTAGAATCCATCCCTTCGAAAGCAGAGTCTTAACCCCTAAAGCTCGGGCACGTGCACCAAATCCTTAAACTCGAATAAAAATCTGTCTTTTTTTCCAGCTGCATGTATATACGGATCAGTTGTATAAACATTATCTCTTTTCACACGAATACCTCATATGAATGTACACGAGATCTTCTATCCTACTTCACTCACCCAACTTTTCCAAGTCGTTGAAATTTTTTTGCATAAATCAGATCGAACGAATATTTGGCTGCAACCGTCGCATCAATTTACATGACATCTCGTGTGCTTCTCTTTACGAGGGAGAGTTATGTATTTTTTATGTTTCAAAGCGCTGACTTTTTTTTATAGTCTTTCGGGAAAACAAACTTTTACGTTTTAGCATATACAAGGATGGTGATTTGCGACCGACTTTTCTGCTCACTTATCATTTTACACGGATTCCAAGAAGAAAATTAAAAAATTGGCCAATTGGTTAATAGAAAAATGTGTGTTGAAATAGCTTTCAGAGGAAGAGGTTCGAAATGAAGCATACGCAATATTGCAGTATCACCGAAACTTGCTCATTGTACGATAATTCTTCGATAATTAACAATCTTGAGAATTAATACGTTCCGTCAGGATGATTCTTCGTTGACGAGCTCCAACGTTGTGGAGAGCAAATTCTGCCAACGTTGAGGGTCGATAAATTAAGCTGCTTTCATATTTGAACGATCACTTCGGTACGAATTATCATGCACTCGAATGAGTGAAACCCTGAGGCTTTTCGTAAATTATGGCTATAATAAATCAAGCGAGAGGAAACAGCTGAAGATTCTCCATCAACGTATTGATTGCTAACGAATCAAAAAGGCATCGTCATTTGCATAATTATAACATGTGAATAGAGCAGAGACCTTTTCTTCACTCGCAGTTATTATACGTGTACATGACTCGCTTCAAAGCTTCTTAATATAATAAGATAAGTTTATAAACCCCTCTCATCACCGCAACATCTCTAGAGCGTTGAGTGCGGGTACCCTTTGATGTGCAAGTTTACTTTTGCATAATTTCGTCCTCCAAAATTCATGCGTCTCGACTTGCTGAACCAAACTTGTGTTTCATATGCATAAGTTATGTTATGGCCACCGGTCTGTGGGATTTCTATTGTATTTTCCTAAATATTTGAATCTTTATCTTTTGTCTCACTTTCCAATCATCTAAATTTGAATAATAATGATTCAATGAAAGAAAAAGAACATAATATTTTTAGTTCTTGGGTGCTCATTTTCAACAGCAGAATTAATTATCCGAGAATTTCATTAAAAATATCTCCATTCTAAAAACAGGAATAATGAAATTCTCTTCTATTCTTACACTCGTCGAAGGCCAATTTTTCATCACTTTCATATAACTAAATTGTACGAAAATATGATCCGTTTCGCTACGTCGCATATTGTTGTATTCGTGACTCGTATGCATGTACGTCATTGGGTTTCCGAGTTTATGTTTTTTAATTAGAACAAAAATTTAGTAGCATCATAACAGAAAAAAATAACATAGGCCAAAAAATATGACGAAGTTTCGAATAAATGTTTTGCATGTACAGCGGTGAGTGCATAAAGTTGATAATAAAATTCTTGAAGCCCCCTTCGTCTGTGTATTAAACTCGCTGACGTTAATGCAATTCGTCGGGTCGTACTCGTAATTAGAGCGCATCGTAATACTGGCAAGCGTGGAGTAAATATTCCTCCGGAATATTCTATATGCGGAGGGCAAATAAATACGTGTAATATGAATCGCCATGACGTGCCTCAAAATGCAGCCATCATTGAATTCTCTTATAATATCAACAAGCAACTAAATTTTATTGTTTAACATTGATTCAAAAAGAAATACCGATACAAACGAAATCCAGATATGTAACGGATTAAATTGGATTGATTTAGTGTGAAAGTAACATAAATAAAAACCGGCCTTATTCGAGTCTCCAAATATTTTGCACCCCAATTAGTAACGAACTCACGAAGAGAATTGATACCCCGCCTAAGACCGAGCTCGGAGCTAACATTCTTAGGACTTTTATTCACCGCATATATATATACGTATACAGAAAACGAATGGTCTTTTACTTCACCCTCCCATTCATCATCGTGTCGGTTCTAGCCTCAGGAAAAGTCCAATATCCAAGGGGACATTTTGCTCTCAGTTAAACTGTGGGAGCAATTTTTTATTCCCTCCCCGAGTGCACGCAGGCGTTAAACCCTTGAATGGAAATGGAAGGATCGTTTATAATAGGAGTTCCCCTCATTATACACGTTTGATGCCCCGAGAACTTGTATGGAATTTCTGATATAGCATCCAAGATTACCTCCTCTGGAAGGGCTCACCCGAGGACATTTCTATTTATCACGACAATAGACATATGTGCATTTCGCAAGTTAGACTGATTATTGCTATTCCAACCATGATCTGCGAGCCATACCATTTATCATGAAAAAATATTTACAATGAAAACTATTGGAGGGCCATGAAACCGCAATTGAGACATTTAAAACGTGATGAAAATTGAAAGGAACAAAGCCATTGAATAGTTTGATAACTACAAAAGTAACAACTCCCACCGTATAGATTTAAACTCAAAATCAATGGACTGACGTTACTAAAGAGTTTGAAGCGGCGTACAAAATGTGTCACTTAATAAGTTTACCACTGTACGGTTTGTTAATTAGTTCAATAAAAGAGAAGTTTTGAGTACTCGAGAATTATAGCCAACAGCATTTAATAATCATCGATATCATCATCATTCAATGAATCATTAATCCTGGATTTTCTCATTACGAAAATCAAAGGTAAACCATTCGACATTTTAGCTTTTTTTTCGATCGCAATGGTGTTTTACAGTAAAGCATATAGTTATTCCGGGCAGATCGGTTTCTACTAAATGAATGCACTTTGTTCCATAACATTCCTCGAAGTTTTGCGTTAATGAGAAAAATTTTCGATGGGTTGACAGTGAGACCTCGAAAAGTTTTTTAATCGCCTTTTCTTTTACTGCGTTCTGTAGGCAACGGTCTAATGAGTGGCTTCAGTAATTTTTTCACGATAACACTTGTGCATGTAAAAAAAAGAATGCAGTTCCAGCTCGAAACACACGATTGGCTAAATCGAATTATATCTAAACTCAATTTTCCTCAGCTCTTCCATTTGTGTTGGAACTGTTTCGGTGTATGCTTTATTCATGAGTTAACGGTTTCCACTTCCGCTCCATTTTTTTTCTTTTTATTTTGCATCATACATTTCACGCGCAAAGTGCATCCTACAAAATACAACAGTCTTTGTGTGGCTAAAAAGCCACACAAATTTTCCCATTCACGAACGCTACCTGTTTGTGAAAAAATAGTCGATCATTCATACCTAACATGAATTTAGTTTCATGCAATTATTTTTTTCCATGTCGTCTTATTTGCCCTCTATAATTCGATATAAAGAATAATCTGACTGCGATAAGCAAAGCGAGTCCCTGTTTTTTCATGAATAATAATTACGTTCGAGAAGTTCTCGAAAGATAGTAATGTGTCCTGGGGATATAATGTACTTCGATAGCTCCTCTGAGTCTCGTAAATTTTTTTTTTCCAATGAACCTCCTGCATTATAATTAGTTTCTGAACGCCTGTTGAGCACGATATCTTGATGCGTACAAAAATTCGTTCAAAAATTCATGCGAGATATTAATGTAGGTAGACACTTAGAGCCAACAACGTATTCCCGATTTGCAATCAGCCGAGAATAAGCCAGTACACATGACTTCAGAAAAGAAATTTAGAAAAGGTAAGGTGGAAGATTCTTTCAGAAAAATAACATTCATATGTGACTTTAGTAGTACTCCATTACGATGATTCAACGAACACAAGAACAAAATCGACAGAACTGCGATTGTGTTTTCAAATTTTCAGGCATTCATCGTCAATTTAAGGCGATCTCCTAAGTTGAGAAGCTTTGCGCAAGGCCAGTACTTGGTTAGGCGAGCGTTCAACCATGCAGGGGTTAGCGCATTGATCGCAGAGCATTGGGCAGTTTTTGCGGGTTTCTGATAGTGATGAAAATCAAATGAAACAGTGAAAACACACCTTTATCGGCGGATTTTTCCACAGAATCCCTTCATAATGTGGTACAAATGTTCGAAAAGAACGACGGCAGATCAGGCTTTTGTGAAGTTTGACAGGAATATGGAAATGAACGAAGGGAGCGACAGGGGAGCAGAAAATCTACGACACACTGCCAAGTCGATGCCAAAGTGGCGGGATAGGAAAATGCCAATTCGCATAACTGTTATTTTCCTTTGTAACCAAATTGCACTCGTCAACATTCCTAGCAATCAAAAGTAGGTCTATTTCACAGAATGAAATTTCCACCTGATATACATTATCTGCAGCACAAATATCGTATACATTGTAAAATATAATGCCGATGAGTCTTCCAACGTAACTTGAGGACAATATTGTATTGTTGGGAGCTTCCATAATCGGTCTCTTCGTCATGGAGCTAAGAGAACAATAATAGCAATTTTAATTGTGGTCGTTGTCGCGAGCCATAGCATGCCCATTATTTCGGAGATACATTTACCCGAGTAATATGAAACATTGTATTATCTATATGTGTATATATATATATATATATATATATATATATATATATATATATATTTCTATGCCATTCTTTGCCTCTTCACAAATCGCAACGTTTGTACCGACATTCCGGTCGGGAAAATACTCTTTGCAAATTAAAACGCGTCTTCCGCGATTACTGATTACGTTTCCAATTACAGCTCGTGAAGAAGTCTGTTATTCATTGCTCATATCTTTATTGTATTCATATCTTCTTTAGTTTATCCATCGCGAACAAAACAAGTATGGTTGTGGTGTGAATATCGTATGATCAAAAAAAAAGTCTTTTCGTTTTTCTTTTATAACACTGCTAGAAACCTCATTGAAATTTTAGTAGCGTGAACGAAGAATTAGTATATTCGAACTGTCGCATATCTTCTCTTTATTCTGCTTTTAATTAATCTCTGCTCTTCTACCCTGCACATTTTGTTAATATTTTGTAAAAATAGTAATAGCATTGTTTTTATGAGACTTTGGTATACGAGATTTTTTAAAACCCGTTTAATGTCCTTGCTATTTCATAATTTGTTTTTCTTTTAGGGCTATTCAGACCGTCACAAGCTGCTTATTATATTTTTTTAATATGCCGGACGCATACCATAATACACAACACGATAATAAAAAAATATTTTCATTGGAATAAAAAAGGTTGAGCTGGATGACCTCGTGCACGCACATTCTTAAATTCAAATGAGAAAATATTTCGCCCAGATTCCACGAGAGAAACTGGATCACGAGCGATTTAGAAAAGCTCTTCATAAATTTGAGAAATTCAATTACGCGATTTTATTTGCCGATACATTTTTATTCAAATGCGTCGTTAAGAGTTATCGGAAAAACTTTGCACTGGGAGCAAGCAGTGAAAAAAAGTATGGAAGTCCTCCGCAGCCACCCTGCAACAGACTTCCCATATATCCTTCGTAAATTATACACGTATGCCAGCATACTAACACCTTTGCAGATGTATGTATGGCAATCTATATATATTCATAGACGACAGAGGTTCCGATCGAATTTTGCGCCTCACGTCGTCAAGTTTTGCTTGAGAGAAAATTTTTCCTCCCTTTCTTTCATTCTTTCACTTCCGCACTCAGCATTTGCACGGCATACTATCAACCTGGCATTCTTCGCAAATTCGTTGAAGGCTCGGATACAAATTGTCACGTGTCACAAATTGGATTTGAAACCGCCAACTTCAAATTATTTAAGTTTTCAACATGAAGAAAAAAAAGCATACAAATACTTTATCAATGCAGTAAAATTGTCGCATTCACTGAATCTTTGGTTGAGAGACGTACAAAAAACATACGGTTGACGAGTCCGATGTATTCATCAACTTTTTCCATCAAATTCTTATGTAACTGGTTCATCAGCATGCCCATCCATTCGGCTAAAATTATCCTTCAAAAATTGTTTTCGATCATAATATCAAACAACACTCTCGTATCACTGTACCTACTTCAACCGTTTCCTGTATTTCGTGCTTTCACGTCTGGTGAATTTCCTGCCCAACCACCTTCTTGCTCGCTCGTGCATGACTGCCTTGGATCATGAATAGTACCAGAATTCAGAGAATTCCACCCAGAATTTCTCGCGTTTATACATTCGAATATGAACTACCTTTTGTGTCTCGAGTCTCGAGTTGCACCAAATTGTGCGTTCAACGGATTCAACCTCCTCATACCCCCGCGTGATTATATGAAGAGAGATTCATATAGGATACTTCAACATTCGTACATTTGAGATAAAAAGTATTAGATATTATTCCGCAATTTCCCGCATAACTTTTATAAGTAAGGAAAAGGACAATTGAAAATCCATTTTTTGACACTTCGTAACGACATCCTACAATTGTAATTCTTTTTCTGAAGCGTGCCTACGCTTCAATCAAGTGTTATATTGGGTTAATTGAGTTTGTAGGAGCGTAAATAATTTTCCAGCATTCGGTAACGTGAGTTCGGTAACTCTGCGCGGCTGTAAATATGTTGATAAAGTACCACATATTTGAAATGTGTCTCAAGAGGAGAGTATAGAAATAAACGTTAAAATACTAGATCGCGTGCATGCGAGCAATATTTCTTCTTATTCGTGCACAAGCTCTTTCTTGCCCGACTAATTCGAAAATCGATGAGTACCGTATGACCCATTCAATTCATATTGTATAAAGACGGGCCTCTTGAGAGCAATATCAGTTCGATTCTATACACGTTTTTCTACGGGACGAAATACGACAAAGAAGGAATTTATAAATGGCTGTAGATACAAAAAAATTCCGAGCTTTGTCCGTTCTCCGTCAGGAAAGTAACTCCCCTTTAACATCTTTTGTCCTGCTCTCAAGAGACTCTTTCTTCTTTTCTCTCTCCCTCCCTCCCTACCCCCCCCCCCCTCTCTCTCTCTCTCTGTCTCTTTCGCCATCACCCTCAGGTCGTTTCAGAAGCAACGATTATCACAACCCCCTAATCGCGTAAAGCGTTCGCTATACCTACTAATCGCCCAGCTCTAATCACCCTTATCAGGGATTAGTAAGGGTACTTATCCTTATCAGAGCTTATTAAGTACTTTAAGAGACAATTTACCTCTTGGTGGTATACTCGACGGAAAAAGGGCTGCGTGTCTGAGCTTCACTGAAGTGACATCACGGGCAGCTATGTACGGATCTAAAAAGACTTTTAGAATGCAATAGTAAGATTGAATTTTTTTTTAATAACAATTAAATGTGATCGAATGTGACTGCAAAAGTTTGCTATCCACGAATTGAGAAATCTCTTGTTCAAGCAGTTTCAACGAGCTCGTTTTATTTACTATTTCATTTATTTGTCATTCTGATTGTGATGAAAGCTCGAAGAAAAGAAAACAATAATCTGTGCCATAGTAATGCTGCTTGTGCAAGAGCTGCGAATAAGTTAGAGACACAAGGGATCACTGCTCGCTGCAGTGATCGTATGCCACATATACGACCCAACCATCATATACGCGTGTTCTAAACTAACGCGATCAGCTTACAGAGCTTTGGATATTTCATACTCACCGATGATGGTTAAAGCGTTATAATTGTTTGAGCTTGGTCTTGCAATGTATACAATTCAGGAAGAAAACTTTTAAAGTTAGCGCTTCGACCATACGAATTTGGGCTGCATTTCCAATAGAGCTTTCCACCAATTTTAACACAAACGCCGCATTTAACATATTCTCAATGTCTATTGCGGAACATTCGTACGGAAATCTGCCTCTGAATTTTCTTCAGGAAGCGTAGCTGCTTGCTCCATTCGCTCATCGATTACGAGACGAGTAAATATCCGTAATGATTTATATCTGTCCCATAACTAATGTGAATCAAATTTATAAAATTGAAGGAAACAAATTTATTTCATGTACGATAACATGCTAATGGGCAAAATGGCTGAACATAAAACTAATCTCGAACGACTTCTTCAAAATATAAATAACATCTTGTCAGCTTATAATCACTTAACGTCAAGGCCTCGCAACTTTTAATCTTTCAAATTTGCTTTGCCTGAAAATGTCTCGTTTATAAATTCTATATCCGATATACTTTCACAGAAAATATCTTATATAATACGGAGAATCGCACGAAAAATCGATGCTCCTGCACGTTTTATATGTATGGTTGATGAAAGGCGGGTCAAGTTTCTACTTAAAAATGTATAAGTTTTCCGTTGAATGGTTTATCATAAAGTAACTCAACACATACATCTCCTGCAAATGTCGAGTTAGAGTGGTTTGGACGCCAAGTTTTCTCTACCTGTGCCTATTCTCTAGTATCCGAAATCGTAGTTTCTCTATATAATCACGTACTGTTTTGCAACCTCTTTCAATTAAGCGAGAATATAGTAACGACAAGGGTTGCGTTTCTCTACCTGCCTACGTTGCAAGAGAACCACCACCTGGAGTCTCGTTTGCTCCTCTCATCTGTTTTCACTGTGTGTGCACAAATCTCCAGGAAACCCCAACAGAGTACTCTAGCTGACTTGTCCTTTCGTTTCCCACTGCAGGGATACGAGTAGTGTACGCTGCGTATGTATAAGTACATAAAGTTGGATTGATGTAGGGGAGTATGGGGCAAAACGGACATTTAACGATTTGAGCAAGTTTTATCGATGAGCATATGGTCTTTCGACAATATTTGAGTCCCGTAATCGTTTTCCGGTCCTAATTCCCCGGATTTCGTAAAAAAAAAATTTCGGCGCAAAACGGACACAGCCTCTCGGAGATATAAAAAATGAAAAATTACATTTTTCGAAATGAAGACGTTTGAAGCGATTTTTTTAGGGCCCCATTCATTGGATGTAAAAAAGAAAAATGAGCCAAATCTTGAGATCGCGTTTAGTCCATGCTTTAGTGTCGTGCAAAAAATGAATTTTGGGTCCACTGTACTCGTAAATAAATGATAGCTTATCCATTTCAGAGTCCTTAAATTGATTCTTCATTCTTATTTCCCGGAACTTGTCAAAAAAGAAATTCCGGGGAAAAATGAACAGAGCCTCTCATAGATAATAAAAATTAAAAAATTACGAATATGTAGATTTTATTTGCTCCAATAAAAAAAAAACCTATTTTCCTTATTTTCTTACCGTGATTATAAATTTGGTTTTCGAATAAGTCACAAAAGAGAATGAATAGTGAGTAGAACGTAGTTTGGGATCAGAGTCAAAATTTTATGAAATTTATAAAATTTCGGATTCAACGTGTATTTATTTTGCTCTAAAACTTGAATTTTTTGTGCATTTCACCCTAGAATTCGACAGTTTAAGATATTTTAGAGTCGGAATATGGTTTGGATCCGAAAAAACATTTTTATAAATTTTATAACATTTAGATTTACACGTGTCCGTTTTTCCCCCTGTGTGTCCATTTTGCTGCAAAATTCACTAATTCAGGCTGTTCTCGAGTAAAAATGTAATTTGGGCTTGAAAAAAAATGTATGAATATTACGATATATCAGATTTTGAAATGTCCGTTTTGCCCCATATGTCCGTTTTGCTCCATATTCCCCTATATGTACAAATCGAGGACATACACGAGGATAACGATAATTTAACGGAAAAGGGCGTATCCACTCGTTAAAATGATAGATCCAAAATCTTCATAACCTGAAGTCACCACCTATATTCGTTCATTCACGTGACAAGTATTGATGCCACTGTAATATGGACGAATATATTTATGTATGGAGCCTTATAACGTACGTTTGTATACATAGATCATTGCGAACAGGGATACAGCTCCCGGCATTTCGTGTTCGTGCCTGTGGTCGCGTCCCACTCAGTCAGTGGACTATAACGAATTATCAGAGGAACGGAGTACCCTGTCGTTGCCCCGGTACATCCTGCCTCATAATACATAGATTTCGATGGTCGATCACCGAAATTGCGTTCCAATTTGTCAGTGGTTCGTCCACGTTCACATTCGGCTCTGCACGTCACTCAATTTTACGTTCGTGATAATAAATAATATTATGAAATCAATGATCCATTTATTTCGATATATATATTGGGGGAAATTTGTCGTGCGGACTTTTTGTTTCCGGAATCTCGACACTTTCAGTTTGTATCACTGCCACGTTATTTGAAAAAAAAAAAAACATTTTCATTTTAATTAGGACCACGCTTTACTGATGGGGGATTTTTCCCTGTAATATGAAATCGGAATTAATACGATAATCGAAATATGATGGAACAGAGAGAGATCCTACGACTATTAAATATCTGCTGGTATAAACTGATACTTTCATCGACAAAGTTTTCGTTGTAGTAAGCGATATTTGTTCGAGCTAGCAAATTAAGTGATTGAATCAACCAAACATTTGTTGAGTCAACGGGTTTCATTTTTCTCACCACAGTACGATTTTGTGATCCATCAAACATTTTCTTGAATCACCATTTTTGTTTTCTGCTGTAGAATAATTCGGACGTGAACATTATAAAATATCTCTCTCTATTTTAAATGAACGCTATAATGCATTTCAGAGGCCTGCACCGAGGAAAGAAATTCTGGGTTACATCAATATTATTGTTGGATCAATGAATCCTGGCGAGCAAAATGAAATTTGTTGATTCAACAAAATTTTCTTTGATTGAGAGATGTTTTGGTTGTAGCAAACAATATTCATTTGAGTCAACAAACAACGTGATCAAATCAATTGAATTTTCATTGAGTCAGCGAATTTCATTTTGTTTGTCACGATTTGTCGATCTAACAAAAATTCTATTGAATCGACAAATTTCTTTTCACAGTGTGTATGAAGAAATGTCTCGTCGTGAACACCTCCGTTCTATATTATTATGTATTTTATTTTTATACGCTATCAGTGCCCACACAAATTCTATACAATGTCTGAGACGCGCTGAATAAACATCTTCTGTGTATACTTTGTACATACATACGAGCATAGTAAAGTTCAACGTATACGTAGACGGGTATTTCGATTATGGAGTATGCTCCAAACGTGCTGAAGCGTCGAAAATTACTTTGTTCAATTTAGGGAAAATGTACTCGTGCGAAAGTCCGCAAGAGAACTCTGCTTTACTCGACCGAAACTACTACATCTTGTATCCGTATAATCTACTTGTATCACCCTACACGCACGGATATATTTGTATATACGCGATACATACGTATGTATATTCGTGTATATATACACGTATGTGCACTTTCTTTTTATCGCGAAACTCTCTTCATCCCCTATTTGTCCGCATGCTTCTCGTCCGGGAATTTATTTGTAATGGACCTTTTATCTCCTCCACTCACGCTCTCTAGTCTACTCCTTTTGTCGGAAATATCTTTCGTATATTGTTCCTTGAGAAAGAATCCTGCTTTTGGTCGGTGCGTGGCCATGGCCTCGTTTATAAGAGCCAACTTGATCTCTCCGAGAAACTCCGAGTGTCGATTGCACCGCACAATGCTGCAGGAGCTTTTCGATAGGAGTTTTTGTCGCGAAATTGAGTATGAAAGGTTTTTCAATATATATATCCAGTATTTACCATTCCGCAAACGTCCCTGAAATATTTCCACTACCGATTCAATATTTGATCAGACATATAGAACCAGAGTTCCGAGGGATTGTTAAATACTGCAAGGCGTTCGAGATTTCGAAACATCGAATCAACCTCAGAATTTGTAATTTCAAGCTTTTACGATTCGAAACAAAAGAAATATACACTCGTATATGCATGGAGTTATTCCCATTTTTGAGATTAATATAAGCGACATGTTCTAAGAATTTCACGAATAAACGAGATAAAGACTATGTGCTTATTAATTGATTTTTTGATAGTGACACTGCCATCATGTGATATATACCCCTATAGTTTCTAATTATAACATTGAGCTATCGGTATAAAATCATAAATAAGCACACCAAATTAAGGATCAATTCTCAAATAATATTTGCGACGCGTCCAGACGTCCGGCAACACGAACAACAGTAGTTTTAACAGACACGATCGATAATAAACTATACGAAATTAAGTAAGAAAAACCAAACCTTTTATGAGCGATGTCAACGTTCGAAGACAAATTACAAGTAGAAATTTTCAGTAAAATTATAACCGAGAAGCACTTTGTGTATATGAAAATACAGCAGCGTAGTTATGCAGTTTTGAAACAGATGACGATTGTCCGCCTCTGCGAGATATTTGCAGGAGCAAATTACGAGCAGGAATTGGCTTTACCGTCCTTTACTTAAGATGAAATTTTATAAGATGTGCGGTCCGACTTATCAGCAGTTTGCGGTACCGGACCAAACGGAATATTTATAAGTTCAGGCGGATAGGTTTAAGCGGATTAAGCTTCGCATATCGTCCAGTGATTTTCTATCACCAAGAAACCAGATCATGACGTTATATTCTCGGGAAGGTTAAGCCAGATGAAAAAAGGCTTCAACGCCAGCATCTCTGGCAAGATCCCTTTGGCAGACCTTCAATCGAATTTTTTTTTTCAATTGTCATAGTGTTTGTCATTTCATTAGGATCAGACAGCTAAGCCGTTGAAGGTGACAGAAATGGTAGAGTCCGGTTATTTAATCGATATTGATTGAAAACTGAATTTTTATTCATCCAAGTCCATCGTTGTCGATATAATCAGAACGACGGTTTAATTTATTCGTATTCCCGTGAAGTATTGTCGCCGAAAAAACCTGTGCCAATTTTTTTTTCCTCGCGCTCTTTCCCTTTCCAAACAAATTCAATTTTCTCGTTCGATGCCACGTTGTTGTTCCGTTTGTTCTTGATTTATTTTTTCGTTCGCAACTGAAATGGAATAGAGGATCGATCCCATTCAATGCAGGAATGGATACGGATTTAACGCTAGATAGAAGGCGATGAGAGGGAGATATACATGTATAACGGAATCGATGAGTTTAAAGAAAGCGAGAATTTGCAGTGAGTTCCGATCGCGGATCGGGAAGACAAATGGCTGCAAGTTCTCATCCCACCGCTAAAAGAATACCGTAATATAAGTATATATACACGGGATATATTACGGTTGTACATGGAGAATACATAGACTCGTATTATCCGGCGTACAAACGTACGTACATTCCCGAGAAATGATATAATAGTGCAGATACATCGCCGCTCGCGACAAGACAATTATATCGAGGATTAAGTACTGTCTGCGCACCGAGTATCTCGATGAAGCAAAAGTTTTTTAAACGTACGTTTCTTCATGCAAAATAATTTTCCATGGCTCATGAATTCTCAAAATTCAACTAAAACGATGACAGAGAGTTATTTTTATTGGAAATATAACGAAAATATTTTCTTCGACGTATTTCTACATACGAGACCAAATACCATAAAAATTGACGAGCTTAACATTTTTTTACGATTCTTCTTTATGTCAGGTGAAACCATTTTCGATTTCATCTAATTTTATACTCAACAAGCTCTTCTTCCTTGAATGCTAGTTGTCAATCAATGGACTATTATCGGAATTGATCGATGATTCATTCGACCAATTTAACTTGTGAAATTTCAGCTGAAAATTCAAGCTCAACTTTGTACAAAAGTTATCGTCATACTTAATGTGATTGGTCGTCAGTTAAGGGTTGAAATATTGAGATATAATTGGATTTTTATTACACTTGCATGAGTGAAGTGTGAAATCGTTAGAGACTATTTCCGCGAGGTCTGGGTGGATATTAAACACCCGAGTTCATGCTTATGGCGAGGTAAAGAAGACGTAACCTATTTTTTTTTTTTTTTTTTTCCCTACGTTTTGAATATATCGTAAGAGCTACGTTCTGTTGACCTCGTTTTCGATTGAGAGAACTCGGTACTCGGGAAAACTCCATCAGAGCCTCAGGTCTGATAAAATGCTCTCGATAGAATTGGAAGTTGCGGTGACAAGTCCGGAGATCCTTCGAGTAATTAGAGACGGCCACCACGTCGAATCGTCCAACTCTGAAGCTTTAACGAGTATCGAGCGTGGAAAAAGGTAATAAAAAGAAAATTGACGGTCAGAAATGGATTTTCGCTCTGACGCCGCTGTACCGGAGCGCTTTGTGACGCACGTACTATATATTCGTAAACATGCAGGACGAGCCCCGTAGATATTTGCGTTCGCTCGTTTACCTGAGTTAAACTAGCCCGCGACTATATGCTACGGCACTCGCGCGGAAAGTGTACAATCGGAGGAAAGGATATTCGGCATTTGCGAACGAAACGAGAGTGCCCGCGAGCAGTGATAAAACGAACGAGAGACTATTCTATTATTTTTTTGCTTCTTCATAAAAAAAAAGTATTCCATCTATTGTAGTCGAGACCATTATTTTTCACGATTAAACATTATTTAATTATAAGAATGGTAGGGATGTGTTCTCTCTCATAGCGCTTCGCACAATACTCAAAGAACTCCATTAAAAATATCCGATCAATTATCGTCGCCGAATCGTTGACATATCGAGGTCATTAAAATGTTTATATTTTCAGAAAATTTATATGCACCAAAAATTTCATTCCCCAAATAAATGCGCCGTTATACTCGACTCGCGGGTAATCCAGCGTACAAATATTTCTACTTTCGTTCAAATAAACACGTTTTTTATTTGGAGTGGACTTGTTCCATGCTCACATACTACCGGTAATATTATAGTAAAAAAATTTTTTTACCACCCTCCCTTGTTACGTTTTTCGTTAACGTATGGCCATTAACAACTCTGCCAACGCGTGAAACACATCCTGCTGCTTGCCGTATTCCACATCAACATTATTATTATTGTCATGAAGGTTATTATTACTTCTTTTAATTAAATTTTATCTTTTAATTCACCTGTGTATTAATAATTTATGTATGTGATAATAGAGAGATGGATAACGAATATAACGGGCTCTTGGAGCAACGACGTATAATTATTAAAGGACATGCTACTATCTTTTACATATGTCGTAAAAGATAGTAGGATGGCAAATAAATTCTCTATTCATTCGATTGTATCTAAAGCAATAATGAGAGAGCATTGTGGATTGTTAAACGTAAGAGATTGAGACGTAAGAGCTATTCTAGGTCAAAAGAGGCAAATATATACAGTTACAATTGAATGAATATAAGAAAGTTGAAACGGATTCTTTGCATACTGTACCGCAGCTCCAATTTATGTCATTGTTCTAGGGGAAGCGCGATATGAGCTGTTGCATAATGTAACAAGAGGTAATAAAACTGCCGCAGGAAGAAGCTCGTAAGGAATGAATTCGAGTGGTGAATCAGGCGGTACGATGGTCGACGATTACGAGGGTGGAGGGAGTGGCGGTGGTGGTGTCGTCGACGGTGGTTGCAGCACGGTTGAGATCGAGACTGGCTCGACACTACCAGCCTGGGAAGCAATAGCGGCCTCACTGACATTGGGTTTTCTCGTGATTGCGACCGTACTTGGGAACGCATTAGTGATTCTGAGCGTATTCACGTATCGACCGCTGCGAATAGTTCAAAACTTTTTCATCGTGTCATTGGCCGTTGCCGATCTGGCAGTGGCGATACTCGTCATGCCGTTCAATCTCGTTTACCTGCTTCTCGGCAAGTGGATATTCGGTATACATTTTTGCAAGTTGTGGCTTACGTGCGACGTGCTATGTTGTACAGCGAGTATATTAAATTTGTGCGCGATCGCGCTCGATCGTTATTGGGCTATAACGGATCCAATAAATTATGCGCAAAAGCGAACTTTGAAGCGTGTACTCGGTACGATAGGTGGTGTGTGGCTTTTGTCCGGTGCGATAAGTTCACCACCATTGGCTGGATGGAACGATTGGCCGGAGGAACTCGAGCCCGGTACACCCTGTCAATTGACAAGGAGACAGGGTTACGTTATATATTCGTCCCTAGGCTCTTTCTTCATCCCACTTTTGCTCATGAGCCTCGTTTATCTTGAGATATTTTTAGCTACGAGAAGACGTTTGCGGGAGCGTGCGAGGCAAAGTCGCCTCGGTGTTGTTACATCGACGAGGCATCGTCACGAACATGAGGATGCCGAAGAGTCCGTAAGTTCGGAGACCAATCACAACGAGCGTTCGACACCGCGTTCGCAAATCAAACCCTCCCTCGACGACGATGAACCGACCGAAGTAACTACGGGTGGTGGTGTTGGTTGTAGTGCTGGTGGACCAGCGATCGGTGGACATGGCAGACGTGCCGGCGTATCCGCTGCTGGTGGTACCTCAACCACCGTTTATCAATTCATCGAGGAACGTCAAAGAATATCATTGTCAAAAGAGAGGCGAGCCGCAAGAACTCTCGGTGTTATAATGGGAGTTTTCGTCGTATGTTGGTTACCGTTCTTTCTAATGTACGTCATCGTCCCATTTTGTCCTGCCTGCTGTCCATCCGAGAGAATGGTTTACTTTATCACGTGGCTCGGTTACGTTAACAGCGCACTCAATCCTCTCATTTACACCATTTTCAATCTCGATTACAGGAGAGCCTTCAGGAGGCTACTGCACATTCGTTAATTCCAATCTGTCCATCATTCTCATTTTATTGTTAATATTATTATTATTATTATTATTGTTATTATTACTAATACTATTAATATGGTTATTATTATCATTAATCTTGAAGACACGTCTCCAATCACTCCGGTCCAGGTGACAATACGCGGAAATTGCACCCCAGGTATTGTAGATATCGTGAAGTTATTGTTGCAACGAGCGCGTATATTCCAATACGCATTAATTAACTTCAAATATGCGATGATATAAGCATTCGAATAAGAAAAAAAAAGAATCCAAATAATGTCGATGGTTATTATGACGGACTATTATTTTTTCTAGTCAAGTCATTTTTAAATGATTTTCAATTAATGAGAGCTACGAATTTAGCAAATAGCGAGATGATCTCGGGCTTAATACCGCAGAAATGGAATGAAGAGACTGACCGAATTTAGCCAATTTAAATGTCCCTCGTTTGGCAGCTTAGACATGGCTGAGTAACTTTTAATTATCTTCACTGCTTTTGATTGAACGATGTTATAATGGGACTATAGTGTTGCTTACATACAGTTGCCTCTTGTACCACCGTAAATCGAGCGAACGCGACAAATGCGATATTGATGCGATGCGAGACGTGAGTTTCATCAATTCAATTACGGCGTATAAATTGAACAGATTTCATTATCGTTCACTCGTGTATTATTCTGCAAACCACGATCTGTCCGGTATTATCCGATGGTCAAAATAATGCTCTCAGGGATTTTGGCTTCGCTATAATATTCTTGTTGGACTTTTTCCTTTTACCCACACCTCATCTTTCTCCAATCTGTGTGTCTCTCATTTACGATCAGTTTACAGTACACGACTATATATCGTTTCAGTTTGGATTAACGGTATGCCCTCTCGAAACACCCCAGCGATGTTGTATCCCTAGTTCCTGAGTCTCTCCCGGTTGACGTGATTTATTGGGCGATACTATATCTCGGACCGTACACGATAATTATCTCGGATCCATGCTCGCGTGAATCTGCATTCGTGGCAACGTTGGTACATGAACTCCTTCCTTCTCTCTCTCTCTCTCTATCGCTTTCTTTCTCTCTTTCTATACACACACACACACACACACACACACACACACATCTCCTTTCTCTCACACTCCGACATTTCATCCCTCTTCCCTACGACTGTTTCTCCGATGCTGTTGCTGAACTACGCTCCAGGCACTTCGAATATCCGGTCGAAACTTTGTTTGTCGGATGGTATAGTTTATCGACGTATTCACTCTATTAGCCTAGGAACAAAAGTTTCGCGATTTCTGCCAGATAGCTGGTCTGGTACAGTTCTTTATCTTATATTACTATACATCCGTATAGCCTTTCATTTCTAAGCCGGCCCTGTTTGACATCGAAACTCCTGTAACGATGCCCAAGTTTAATTGCCACTTATAGAGAATTTCGTCGATCATTAACGCACTACATATTCCCCTGATATGAGCATTAATTGCTTTTTGCACCTAGCCTGATACTGCTATGACGAACATGAAAATCTAATTAGACGCTTGAAAAAAAAAAAATCAATTTTTCCCGTAATGCTTTCTTTCAGGGTTGTCGTTATAGAACTCCAACCATAAATGTGACGATGAAGATTTCTTGACTTTAACATCGCACCGAAAAATGGTTGCCGAAGCTTTATATATCTACAATTCAGACCGCTACCAGATATACATCTTGAAAATGTAACAGAGTCAATTCACATCATTCGTACGGCTGAAAGATTCATATTGTCTACAGTTGGATCGTGCATAGCTAAAACACGTCAGAATTTCTGTTTCCACGTTTTTTAAAGTTGTATCGAAGTTGAACTATAATTATGCCATGAAGTTTGATACGAATGAATATTCTATAAGTGAGTCAAAATTTCTATAATGGTATTGTCAACATGCAGTTAAAAATCCATTCGGTTTTAGGGAAAGGCGTCTTGGGTACAAGAAAAATACCTGAAAAAGGTAACAAATCGGTAAATCGGGGAAGCATGGAAAGAAAAGACCATTCTACTATTGGAGAGAACTTCATTGAAATTGCACGCAATTGTTTTCATCCAGAGATTTTTCGACGTGAAAATTATGCACTATTCCAATAAGCTCCATTGAAAGGTAAATGTGGAGTACGAAGAAATTCTGACTGTTCGAAGAAAGTGGA
Organism: Campoplex capitator; assembly: GCA_037576405.1. Taxonomy (NCBI): domain Eukaryota; kingdom Metazoa; phylum Arthropoda; class Insecta; order Hymenoptera; family Ichneumonidae; genus Campoplex; species Campoplex capitator. The sequence goes on from JARBWI010000338.1 coordinate 1,773,491, forward strand.
AAACTTGATCTTCCTGCCTCTATTAAATTCTCAAACTTTGCTGAACTCATTTAAATGCTCTAATAAACGTTCTTCCTTTCCAACGATCAAACAATGATCAAAATCTATGTGGGTAACAAAATGGAGAACCCAATTGAGCAAAAGACTCGTACGAAGATGGTTCGTATGCTTTCATCATCAAGAATCATTCATGGAAATCGCTTTATCAGTTCGATCGCTTTGTCCCAGACCGCGCACACATATCGACTTCACTGCTTCCTAATGCATGTGGTTTTCTATGAGTATAGCTTGTAACTGCTGGATAATCCAATCTACTGCATTACTCGAGGGTTACCAGTGTACTAATGAACACCCATTTGAGGTTAATCGCACACGCGCATTATCGCGGTTGAATAAGCCGCAACGATATCTCCTCTCAACCGATATTCAAACAAATGCAAGATTCCCGATTGCTCACAAATCTAATTGAGTGTATTTTCAAATTACCCAAGATCACAGAAGCGTTTTCACCTCTGAATCGTTTACCAAAGCGCGTTTAATTTTAAAAAAATTGAAAAGGAAACTAAGTAGTTTTCTCCAAGGCAATAGGATTTCAATTCCAAATGGCATGCACAATAACACTTTTCGACGATTGCATTTTCAAACATTCGTCACAAACAACAAGGAATTCCGTTTCGCTTGGCGCACAAAAGCAGAAGTTGCACGACAGTTGAATATTAGAAACTCTGCGTCTTTTCTCGTTCGGTACATTGTTCAACTCGGTAAGATATAGATATAATATTCGCACCTATTGCATTCTCGTGTTACGAATATCGCCCGGATTGAAATTTCCAATCAATACCATCCGCAGTGATGGATTAAGAACCAACGACTATTGGACGACAAAACACAATCCCTCATGGAGACTGTCGAGACATGGAGTCTCTCAAGAGTTATGAGAACATTCTAATATGCTCAGCTAAGTAATTGAGCCCCCTGAAAAATCGAAGTGCCATCATTCAGAGATATCGGTGCGCGGTATGAAAGGTCATATCGAGTATGGTGCAAATTCCCCTTAACAATAATAATATTCAGTATTATTTGAAGCCAACCGTAACTCGGTTGGCTCAACTATATTTATTCGTAACTTCGATACAATGGCCTCCTGAATTTTCCACGTTTCCAGCATTATGATTTCGAATTCATAATACCATCACAGAAGACTGACCAATTTCTGTTGAAACAGAAGTGCATCAGTAATTCCGCGATCCGCTCTATAATTATCGTGGGAATCCGCTCGCGTTTCGCCTCACTCGCTAATATATAACTTTGTTCTACCGCACCGAATGCACTGCCTCGGAATTTTAGTTATCCTCTCGTCCACCTCTTTCTATCTCCGAGTATTCAATATATATTTATATATGCATAGAGTATAGTTTACTCTCTCAAATTCTCCGGGGCACAGTCGGATGCATTAATATTCCGAGGGAGCAATGGCAACGACGGAAAAGCATAGAGCAAGTCCGATCCTTCCGTCGTTGGGTGGCGCCAGTCCGGATTACTGGGTTCCGTAAGAGACGCGAGAAGTTTAACGCGCCCTGGCGAAACAACAGCGATGCACTTTGGTCGGTCCAGGCATTAACGTTGCTTTGACAATCGGACTCACAAAGCCCTTTCTCACACTCACACACACACAAATCCAGGACAAGATTACTCAGTTCTACGTTAACTCGGCTTTTCTCTTCACCTTTTCTATTTTGTGTATGTCTATATATATAAATACTCGCTTATTTATATATTCTCTACGAGATTTACCAAGTTTCACACCCCCAGAATCATCTGGGAGATGCGACCAAATACCGTTTCCCTGGATAAACCAGTTATATATATGTTTTTGTATGTATAAGTATATTTCGAGAAAGTATAGTCTCGGCGAGCCTCGGGCCAGCAGACGACAGGGCTGTCAATGTACTTGTCCCGAGACTCTACCGAGTCTCTTGATAAATATGAAATGTGATGCTTCCCAAGTCAAATCGAATTGTTCGTCAGCTACACCCTTTGGGATTGCAGCCGAAGTGCCATACTCTTTTGGACGACCTAAGGAAGAACGCAATATTTGCCCTCGATTTTTAAAACTAGAAAAATGTCAACTCTTTGGTTGACTATTGGAAATCATATCCTTGAGAGTTTAAATATCGAGTAGAGCAACTTTCAGCATGAATTTTAATCCTTCCAAAAATCATATTATTATGATTTTTTTTCATGTTCAAATATTTTATTGTCAAAAAATCAAATATGTTTTGATCGAATAATTCACATCCTTCGGTTACAAACAAGAGGTCAACTTTTTTTGTGCAGTCCCGGAGGCCGAGACTTGGCCATTTAATCTGAATTGTGTCAAGCAAGAGTCAGAGTCAACTATCAAAATTTGTCACCTTATTCAGCTTCCAAAGTAGCCGTAAGCTCGAGATCATCTGGTGCCGACGAAGCATCTTGAAATTTCCAGTTAGGATATACGACAAAGCCTCGAGACAGCAACGTGAGAACAAAAGTTTCACTGCATCGTCGGGCACGGAGCCCCTCCGGAGCAAATATAGTGACAATGATAGAGGAATAGAGGACGGAGGAAACTCAAAAGACTTAGTGAAGTAGAAATATCCGTATTATTTCATTTTTCAATTATGGATTTTCAAGCACTGATTTTTTATGAATCTAAATATTGAATCATTTATTCAACTGTGAAGCGGAAAACCGTTACATTGAATTTCCACATGAGCATAATTATAACGCATTAGTTATCTTAGAAACTGTCGGGTTTTATAACTTATTATTTGATTTTTTTTGTTCCTGCTCTTGATCTTGCGATGTTGCTGTTAAGAGACTAAATACAGTAAATTTTGGGGATTGTAAATTTTGTATGAAATCGACCAAAAAATCCAGTAAACGATTTACGATACCTATACCATATAAAAGTTCTCGGATGTACAAATACACAATGCGTATATTATAATCGAAAGAGAAAAATGAAGGTCAATCGTGCAAGCATATAAAAAATTCTTGTTGGTTAGTCGTCTTTGGTCTTTTTTCTTTTACTCTCGATGAATTTCATAACTCATTTCTCGTTCTCTCTCGCTCTTTTTCCAGACGAAACACAGCGAACTGCAAAGTTAACAAACTTTTTTTTTCATTTCAAAAACTCGAATTTCTTCAGCAGTATTAAATTACTTGATATTTCTTGTGTATATGATAGATATCTTGATTGCGCTATTTGTCGAACTTTGGCGAAAAGCACGCGAGGAAAGTTACAGGGTTGTACGTACTTAAAACTTTAGTGTACCTTCATATTACCAAGAATTTCGATGTCTTTTTTTCATTTATTCATAAAAGGAAGGGAAAAAGAGTTCAACATGCTACGCGATCAATCATTCGTGAGAAGACGTTTTTGAAGAAGTAGCATACTAATTCAATCGCGAAGCTCGCTCTGTCACCAAGTTCATACTCACTCGAAACTTAATAGCTTTCTCGTGCTTGAAGAGTAGAAATTCGTTGACGTCCTGAAAAAGTCAAAGTTAAAAACTTTAAAACTCCTTATTCATCATTATATTAATTTTATTTCCTCAGCAACGTCTTCTTAACGACGTTGTGATAAGAGAAAAGCTCTTGAAGCAAATAAAGGAATAGAGGCAGAGAAGGAAAAGATTCTTGGACTTGTGCAGCCTCTGGTATAATAACGTTTTGAAAATCCTTCTCTAAAACGAGAAAGAGAGAGAGAGAGAGAGAGAGAGAGAGTAAGTGAGTGGAACAGGAAGGAAGAGAATGAAAATAAGCAAAGAATGAACGAAATAGATAGGATGCATAAACGGGATGAATAGTGCATAATACGAAAAATGATGTTGAGAATATACATCGCATAATACGAGAAATCTTGGAAAGACCAAGCGCACGATACATAAACCGCGAAGCACTCAACGGCCTTGGGGTCGATTGTATTATAGTACGCAAGCTGTGCTGAGTGCAGGTATTCTTTGAAAAAGGGGGACAAAGATTATTTAAAACAAAACAAAAACAACATTCTCAGTCGACAACAGTCGTGCGAAAACAAAAACCCGAGCTCGGAAGCTTTCGTTTAAAACCTTCCGATTATATAATAAGACAGATATAAAAAGATAGCAACGAGGACGACGACCTGCGGTGTGCAAACCACTCGTTTGTAACATATAAAAGTATACAGATATATACATACATATTAGTGGTTAAGAGAGCGATAGAGTATGGTGAATTTTACCTACGTTCATTATAAATTGTAAGTATTAAGGTTGTGAGTATTATTAAATAACAAACTAACGGTTTATGACTTTAAGAGATCAAAAGCGTGCGATTAATAATAATTACAACAATGATAATTAATACGATATTATTATTATTAACAATAATAATAATGAAGAGTAATAAATAATATTAGCACTCGATTACCATTCAAATCGCATCGCACAAAAGCTCGCGACGAAAATGCAACGTTCACAATACGTTCATTGAGTTCGTTTCATCACACGAATGCTTTAACAGGTTCATTAACCGAAACAGCAAAAAATGTGCATGAGAGAAAGGTGAATTAATGAAACTGCTCGGTGTCGATGAGATTGTAAATTTGAATAATTCTTAAAACTACTGATAATATTGATATTTCTCGGACGATTGTGAGCAGCTTATAGTTTCCCGTAAACAAAAGTCTTCGTCGTGCACACAGAATCAGGAAAAATGTTTGTGTTATACATAAAATGCAACTCTCATTATACCCAATGGAATCGAGTGAGATATTCGTAATGTAGTAAATTATTTGATATCTCAAAATGAAATTTGATTACAATATTCATTATAATGAGAACTAGAACACACTCGTACGATCAATGAGACTACAATGAAATGAGAGAATAAAAGGAAAAAATAAGTAATAACTGATTTGAAACAAAAGGGGGAACATGAACAAAGCTGTTGTAACTCGTAAAATGTACAGATGCCGTCTTCTCGGTGACTTATACCGAGAGCCGAATAGTGACACAGTTGCTTTGCAAAATATTTGTAACCAGCGTGGGCAACGTATATATGATCGTAGGATATTATCTTTACTGTGTAAAGATATTGAATCTAAACGAGCGTTGTGGAAAGAAAGTGGGACATGCGAGTATAAAGGCGGGACGATGGAAATATATTCAGTTATAAAATTTTTTTTAAATCAATAACAATTGTAACACCGTAACAAGAGGTGCTGGCACTCTTTAATAAGGTTGTGATAAGGTTGTGAAAAACATTCTTAGCCGCGCTTTAAATAACACAAATCTTTAAAATAAAACAAAAAATTATAAGCAATTATTAAAGTAATTAGAAGTACTTTGAATCGGATAATACACGTCACTGTGAATTACAGTCGATTGGCACGATATTTTCATCTGACAAACGCTTCCGGAGATTTCTATCACCATCTTATTCGTAATATCATCGAGACAACTCAATGAATATCGAATATTCGACGGTTGATATCCGATGACGGTTACTAAACAGTTGTGACAGAATTCTATGATTTTCCATCTTCTTAATTTTAGGAAAATATAAGAAGCGTGTTTGAATCGATAAAATTTGAGGAATAAATAGGACGACGATGTTTGGGTCGCGTCGTGTGCGCACGAAGTGAGGATCTATTCATTTCTTTTTTGAGACAGAAATCTCTCGCTGAGCGAAAAATAGGGATCAAATGGCAAGAACAAAAAAATACGTACTCAATTAAAGTGTAATTTTATAATAACGTTTTCCTCAGTGACAGAGCGTCTCGTTTTAATAGAATATGAAACAAACTCAACGTAGTTCATGTTCGCGAGTCAAAAGAAACGATTATAGGGTACTGAAAATGTATGATCACGTTATGTACCGGGGAACGATAAATTATTAATATTATCTTTTGATTAGCGAGCTTTTTTTCTTATTACCCCATCCCCTTGGCAAATTAGTTCTAGATAAAGAGTTTCTCAGTCTATTTTTCATCATTTTCTCACTTTACATCCTCATCTCTCATTCTTCGGTCCTTGCGCATTCCTCGAAGCTTTTCCTTCCGCCTTATATTTCCAAACTTCATTTTTTCCCGTCTTTTCTCATTTTCCAACTGCACACACCTCGGTTCACATATTCTTGGAGAATGTCCCCTTTTCGTTTTCTCATCTCTTTTCCAATGCTGACAGCACACCAGTCGCGTAGCACGCCTCTCTTTCATGTTTTTTTTTTATTTTTTTATTTGCTCTTCTCATATTAGCCTCCTCTTTTATATTCATTTTTCATTTTTATTTTTCTTCAACCTTTTTTTCTCATCTCTGTATCGAGTGACAATTTCAAAAATGTCTAAAGTCTCGGAGTGAATAAGAAACGCAAAAGCAACCACATCAGAATGAAATACGACGAATTTTACGTAGACACGATGCACGAGTGAAGGATGAGGATGCAAACTTTGAAAGCGTCAGAGCAACCGTTGCGTTACCGTTATAACCACAAGAGAGTTTCTCGATATGGGAAACACTCACGCGAGGATGGAAATTTCGTGCCAACCAAGATATCTTTATCCTAAATCGATTCCCATGGAGAATACTCACACGAAGGGCGTCAAAAGGCAAAGTTAAATCAAAAGACCAAATGCGAGTTATACACACATCGTGTATGTATTATTTCCTAATATAAACTTTAGAAACTCTATGAAAAATACATCGATGCATCAATAATGGTAAAAGCCAACTTGTGAATTTTTCCGCAAAAAACGCAATACTTGAAACGAGATATTCTTGAAAAAATAAAAATAATTAGGTGGTCATAAGTTTCGTGCAGATTTACACACAGAACTTTATCAAACTTGTAAAACGCTATGAAAATTAAATTTACAGAAAATGTTGAGCTCTAAAGAAATTACATTGGCTTATGATCGTCGGCGAATGAACGTCTTGGGACATTCATTCGTTTTTTTAGAATGTTCTGTAAAATTTGCACACTTTGTTTTATAAGATATAACAGAGATTTCGACAACTATGTATCTTTTGTAAACGGTGCGAAATTGTAACAGGTTTTTTAAATTTTATTTTTACCCTTCATTGTTCGTTGACATTGCCTCTCATCGAGAAACGAGGTCGGAGTTTTCATAAGACTGCCGCTTGTATTGAACAAATATACACTACCAATGTCGACTCTTGACTTTTTGCCCCGAGGAACCACAGAGGAAAAGGAAAAGTTGATTACTCGAGAAAAGTTGAGAGCGCATCGTGAAATGGTTCCTTAGAAAATTCAAGATTAATATCCTAGCAGACGAAGAAGTTCGATAAGAGGGGCAGCATTCAGTCAAAATGTTAATCGTGAAAATCTTTCTGCTGATTCACTCGATAAACTTCACCTCAATATATCTCTATCACCTCAGGTTATTACATACGTTCTATTTCCAGTAATAAGAGACGTGATTTGAAATTCTTTTTACCCGTCCGATCTATTGTAAGCTCCCAATTCTAATAATAGAGCATCAAATTCATTGATCATTTTAAATCTACTGGTTTATAATGTGAGCAAGTTCAATCTTATTTCATTCACGAAATACTTCGGATAATTTACATTCATGAATGGTAATTCCATTTGATCGACAGGTTTTTTCCCCTAAAGATCAATGTCTCAGGCTTACGTCATTCGTCACGAGTTCTCGACGTGGAATAGTTAATTTAAAAAAAATATCTTTCAGCTTCGAGTTCATTCGAAGTGTTTACCAGCGAATGTACTCGAAGAAAAGCTGCACATAAAAATCGTTTTCTCTATTGCTCTCCGGAGCGTGCTTAAGACTTTCAGTCTCCGAGTCAGAGCGTGTTTTCTGTAATCAGTTGACGAACGATTAAAACTTGCTTCCGGTTCTGGTGTTTCTTGTTCATGAGTAGTCAAAAAATTGGTGTGAGAACGGTAGTAAGGAAAACAGCGGGGAAGCAAAGGTAATGAAAAACAAATAAACATTAAGCATCACAAGAGCAACGGGGATGTTTTAAAGTTTACTTACTCGCGCAAACACTTCAGACGCGTCATTAAAAGAAAGTCGAAACGAGCTTTCGAGGCCTTTTTTTTACCGTATCGCGCCACTCTCTCTCTCTCTCTGCCTATATACAACATACATTGATAACATAAAAAATAAACGTCGCATAGCAGCAATAAATACACGTGCACAGTCGATCCGTTCGTATAGTATATCTGCATTTGTATATCTATGAAGTAAATACGCGTGTACGGTGCACGGTAACAGAGAGTGTGACAAATGATATACGAGTTTGCTAAAACGCAACGAAACAGAGAGGTGCATACAGTTAAAGCTCTCCGCAATTGCCGTCCTCGGGCGCGCGAAGTATAAAACTTAATAATCCTCGTTGCTGGTCTCGTGTATTGTCGTAATGTCATGTGAAAATGTGTGACTGTGACGGTTATAGTTGCCAAAGGTTTACTATACGTTTCTATGCATATAAATATGAAGATATATGCAATTTTGCCAATTCTTGACGTCGGATTTTATTGTTTATGTATAAAGTTTACAAACTCCGCAATACTCCATTTTATTATCCCATTTTTTTATCACTCTCTAATACATCTGTTTCTTCAGTCACGTCATAACTGGGTATCGAAAATCATAATTTTTTTGGGGAAGCAGATTATTTCGCATATATAGCAAAAGATTCGGAAATTTTTTTTATAATAACTTGTTTTGCAGTTTGAAATAGTTTGTACGTCGGAAAAATTTTATTGTTCGTACTGATGCCACCAGCCAAAACTATAATCTGACGTTTACAAATTCCGCAATTTCGCACAACATTTTTTTGTATGTGTTACGAGTATTTTCAGAAAAAATGTCATGAAAAATATCATTATCTTTGTCATTACTTTTACACCCATTGATCATTCATTTGATTATTAATCATTTTTCGGGCATATTTTGTTCGCCAACTTGATTTGCTTTTGAAAATAGTGAAACCTCCAATATTTCTCATCGAATATAAAAGATGTAGTGAACACCGGAATAGTGATTCGTCTCGATCACCTGCGTTAGTTGCGTGAAAAAAACTCTGATATAATTAATGATCATCGTTGTCCAGCTCGCAACGCCGACTCCTTTCGTGACGAGTTCTCGAGTGAGAATCTATCGAAGAGAATACTCATCTGATATGGGCATGTCCATTACTTTTCGACCACAGCTTGCGCGTTTGGGTCAGCAATTTGGCTGCCGATTTTTTTTCATAAAGTAGGTTATAAAAATAGACGAACCCCCAAATTTGAAGTCAATTCAGCAAAATTTGATGGCTGTAGAAATTTTTGAAATTCTTATAAAGTCGATTTTTCAGCCATTTTCACGATTTTTTCATCCGAACTCTATGAAGCTTGAAAATTCTTATGAAGCGGCATTTTTCTTCTTCAATCTTCCACTTTTGAGAAAAAAATAGTTTCCCACTCCAAACGAAAATCCGGTTTAATTAGCACCCTTTTCTTGAATTGGTATTTTTACAAAATTTCACGTATTTTTAAAACTCTGCCGGAGCGATAATTTTTTTAGTAGACGACTTTAATATGGCTAAATTTATTTATCTGGGTATTTCCTTTTTGTACACGGCCTCTTAAAGCTATTTAAATTCTGCATGAAAAAGTGCTGTTTTCAGATAGCTCTAACTTTTTTCTACCAAAATGAAATTGCTTGAAATTTCAGAGAATATACTTTATTCTATCCCCAAACAACTCTGAAATTTTTTTGAATGTGTTTTTCCTTGTTAGTGAGCTATGAATTTTCGAAATGTCCCAGTTTCCCATATTTTTTTTTTCATTTTTATGGCATTGAACAACATGACTTTTTCAATTGCAAGTAACAATTTTACTCTTATCTTTTATTAAGTTGAATAGAAAACATAAAAGAATTACAAAATTATATGCCAGAATGAACTTATGAAAATACATCAGATGTTAAATTAATATTGTTCCAATCTATTTTTTCCGCAATAATGCCTCATAGCTTAAAATTTATTCGTGCATTTTTTTTGACGGAATCATGTGCATTTAAATGATGATAATAATATTGACAGTAATAATTAGTGAAAGCGAATGCAGAAACAGTTTTTAACTGTTTTATTGGTATTATATAATATAAACTGTCTTATTGATATTTTCACCATAATTGTTTAAATATAAAAAATAGGAAAAAGAATCATGTTCAGTTCAGATATACAATTTTATAAATGAATCTCTTTCTTCAAAATCTATATTGTCAACTGATTACCGTCAATATCATTTTCATCAATTCAATGCTCATGATTCCGTCAACAAAAATAATGCACGAATAGATGTTAAGTTATGTCACATTATTGGGGAAAAAATAGATTAGGACAATATAAATTTAATATCTGGTGTATTTTCATAAGTTCATTCTGGCATATAATTTTGTAATCCTTTTATGTTTTCTATTCAACTTAATGAAGGATGAGAGTAAAGTTGTTACTTGCAATTCAAAATGTCATTTTTAATGCAATAAACACGAAAAAAAAATATGGGAAACTGGGACATTTAGAAAATTCATAGCTCACTAACATTCAAAAAAATTTTAGAGTTGTTTGGGGATAGCATAACGTATATTCCCTTAAAATTTCAAGCAATTTCATTCAGGCAGAAAAGAGTAACAGCTATATGAAAACAGCACTTTTTCAGAATTTAAATAGCTTTAAGAGGCCGTGTACAAAAAGGAACTTGGTAATATATAAAAATTCGTATATTCAGTTATAAAATATACCCAGATGAAAAATTTTAGTCATATTAAAGTCGTCTACTAGAAAAATTATCGCTCCGGCAGCGTTTCAAAAATACGTGAAATTTTGTAAAAATACCAATTCAAGAAAAGGGTGCTAATTAAACCGAATTTTCGTTTGGAGTGGGAAACTATTTTTTTCTCAAAAGTGGAAGATTGAAGAAGAAAAATGCCGCTTCATAAGAGTCTTCAAGCTTTATCAAGTTCGGATGAAAAAATCGTGAAAATGGCTGAAAAATCGACTTTATAAGAAATTCAAAAATTTCTACAGCCATCAATTTTTTTTGAATCGACTTCAAATTTGGGGGATCGTCTATTTTTATGACCTACTTTATGAGAAAAAATCGGCAGCCAAATCGCTGGCCCAAGCGCGCAGGCTGCGGTCGAAAAGTAATGGACGTGCCCATACATATATATTATATATGTATATACACATATATAAACTCATGCACACAGAACCACATACATCAACCAATACGTGTTTTCAATATCACAAAAATGTATCTCTATATATTTATATATTGTAAATACGAATAAATATAAATGTCTCGGTCTCTTTTTACACGATAGATGCATATCTCTCAAAAAAACACAAGTAAAATATAGGAAGCGTGTTATTTAAAGGCAAAAATATGAAAAACAACATTTACCTATAAGAAATTGCGACAAAGTAAAAACTTGGGTGAAATTGAACACTGTACCCGGCGATGTTTGTGACGAAGTAAAGGTAAATACTTGTCTCGAGTCGCTGCCGCGTCTCTTAATGTTCAATATTCATCCTTCAGAATATGCAAAATTTTCAATTTCCTGCGAAGTAATGATATTGGGTTTGTAGAACCATATAAAATGGCAAGTAAAATATGTTGAAAAAGTTTGTTAATAAAAAAAAACGTTGAAATCAGCCACGTGTAAAAAAAAAAAATATCGTGTACAAAAAGACCGGGAGACTTTTTTCTTGATCTTTCTCCTTTGTTGATCTCATTGATACTTCAAGATAAAAGTAAGAAATGATACTTGAATCGATATGAAAACACGATGGAATGAATAAAAAGCATGTAACTAATACTCCATTGGTTGTGATTTACAAGTGTAGCAATATCAATTAATATACAGATAAGCTATGCGAACGTGAGTGCTGTACTGTGAAACGGTGATGTGTATCGCGAAATCTGGGTATTTTACATACATAGACAGACGCATACTATGTACGTTTGTATGCATGTATGTACGATAAATCTCTTAAATAGTGCCTCATCCTCATAGCAGATTGCCGCATATATTTTTCAGTGTTCAGTCATTTCTGACCCTCGGAGATTGGAACTCTGTGTGCTAAGGGAAACGATCCAATTACCGTGTATGATCCCGTTAGTCAACAGAAAACAGTGCTTCGAGAACAAAAACCAACATCAACCAATAACAGGGAAATAAATATTGTACCATAGGACGAATGGTAGTTCTAAAATATCATCCAAAGAGCAAAACCGAGCCCTTTTCAATTTCCGTCACACATATATTTGTCTTCTGTTTCTGAAACTTGTTCAAAATATTTAAACAGCACAGTCGAATTCGTTGTTTTATGGCGAGGTTCGATATGATTTGTAATACTTTTACGTTTACATGTTTGAATGCGATTTAATCATGGGTTATATAACGATGAATAAACGTCGAGATAAAGGATCTTTAATTTTTAGATCTATTTATCGTAAGAAATATTTCAAATATTCTTTGTATAACGAAAGGAAACGAGACACACGCTGTTGAAAGATTGTATGAACTCTGCTTGTTCTTTCCCTTCCTGCGTTTCGTACATAAGCACTGTCTACGGTATTGTTTGTGGATTTCGCACCGACTCGACTGTATAGACACTTTTTACGTCGGTTTCCCTTCCGTATACCTTTTGAAATACGTCGTGGTGTTTATGTACAGAAACATAAAAACTGCGAGAAAGGAAGAGTTGTATCGGTGTAGTATACGAGACAAACTACGTGTTTCCACAAGCGAAACGTTTCGACCATATATCGACAACTATGAATTAAACGACCGTATCTTAAAAGATTTGACGTGTAACATTTCACGCGACATGCCCTTGTGAGTTTCAGCAATAATTCTTCCTATTTCTGAGCATAAATGCGTGTTAGAATGAAAAAAAAAGAAGGAAGAAAGCCACAAAACCATCGTTGCAAGTGTTTCCTTTCCCGCTCGTTAAATAATTTTCCTCCTGGATGGACCATTTATTCTCAATCACGAAAGTGATATTCCCAATTTCATGGACAATCAACTTCGATGAATAAGTTCAATATTATGATCATTTGCCAAACTCAAAGTTCGTATTTTCCAGATAAGCTTTTTTCATTCGATAAGATAATGCACAACTTTTCAATAAGTTAGAGGGATAATGCTTTATATTAAGTTTTGTACCGCGGATTCTTCTTAATTGAGAAAATGACGTAAAGCGTTGTCGAGCATTCACCATTAATTTATCGAGAATTTACGAAGCGGTACCAAAACTCATCGTACAGCTCGGAGAATAAACGTATCTACGCAACATATACGTGTAAGTGACGCGAAATATGCTTTTGATAATTTTTTTTATAAACATTATTTGTTAACGCGATACACATATAAGAACCACTGGATCACGATACAGGAATAACTGAGAGCATAAGGATCGATGATGCGAGGCTGATGCTCTATTCTGTAAATACGTGAACCGTTTATAATTCTAAGGGTCATTAATAATTACTATTATCATTATTATCGCCACCTTACACCTACGTATGATAATATAGCATTAAGCAAAATTGAGACAACGTCTGCAAGTTTAATGAAGCGTGATTGAATGACATGAAAAAAAATGTTGAAAACGTAGCGAAGCCAAGTAATTAAATGTATCCAAATTATAAGGTACGTAATATACTAAAACAACTTTGCGACGAATGATTGATTACATAATCACTTAGTAGTCGTAATCACTTTGTATTAGTTGTAACAAGAATTATACACGTAGGGCAATGACCACGAAATGGTTTTCTAGGTTACTCGGTTGGTTATTTTAACCAATTAATTTCCTAGTGTATATTTGACCAGGCGATCGGTTATTCCAATCAATCGTTTATTTCTATGTACAATGTACAATTGCGACGACGATACATAATACATATATATACATATACTTGTATTAACGGGAAAGGGAAATTGTATTTTCCAGCCCTATATATAAGGAAAGAGAGAGAGAGAGAGAGAGAGAGAGAGAGAGAAAGAGAAGGATGTTGTATCGAAATATGTCATATGTAAAGCGAGAGAGGGAATTTGGGACGAGGGATGAGCGGTTGCACAATACTTCGCTAAATGATTGTGAAAGCCGTCGTTAATTGTGGCATGCACGCGGTATAACAAGCATTTGCGGAAGTGTCATGGTAGCCACTGGTACGCAAAATTAATCCACGTTGTAGGTTTGCGTGTGCGCCTGCATATTGCATGTAGGTGCGTCTACTGCAGGGGTATCGTCGATGCATGTGGGCAAAGGTTAAGCTCACTATGAAACATACCGTATACATAGGGTCAATATTGTTAAAGGAATGGAGCAAGCATCGATTGTTTGCGTTACGATTCCAGTCGGACCAATCGCACGAACACATACGAATAACTTATCAAAGTACAGAAAGGTCCGTAACAATACAAGGAACTCTCGTATAGTGGTGAATCGATCGAAATGGGGAATGAGAAAAATTTCGCTACAAGTTCTTTGGCGATACTCGTCAGATTAAGAGGCTTGACAGCTTCCGTTGACCATTTACAGTAAATAAAAATTGGTTGGGAATGGAGCGATCATGGAAGTCAAAGAAATAGATCGGATGCTCTCAAGAGGCGGCCAAATATTTCTTTCGCCCTTTGAACTGCCACCACATGTCGTCCTTAGTTCATGTATATAGATCTCTCTCGCTTTATATAAACACACATATATATTAAAACTCAGATATATATTCGCGAGGAAAAGAGCATGAACATTATGTAAACGAAGATAAAAAGGAACTAAATAAAGAAGAGATAAAAACGCGAGAGTACAATTGAGTCCTTCGGTCCTCGATCGCGTGTGTGAATTATATGCGTATGAGAGTGTTTGCTTCGCGTGCATGTATGTGAAAATGTGAATCCTCGTGTGTACAGAGAATAAAAAGAAAGAAAAAACAATGAATCCTGTATACCTGATCTCGTGAGCCGAGAGAGTGTTCCGGTGGCGAGGGAAAGGTTGCGAAATCGAATAATGAAAAAGAAAATAAATCTATGAGAATTAAACGAAAAATCATGAAGAGAAAAGGGACTATTCTTGTGTGGATGTATATACATCTCTACAACGTGTAGATATTGTCATACAGTTTGATATACAACCTCTGTTCCTATGTACAAACCATTTTAGTGTACCTGCCCATGTGTCATTCCTCTATATATGCACTACTATATACACTATCTTTTTCTTATATATGTATTACCATTTACTCAACGATTGTACGATCGTACTATAGATGCTTCTGGACCCCTTCAGTACCCGCTGGATCCCAGTTTTTTATTCGAAGAATACTACAATAGCATCTCCCAGCAGAAATTTGTGAGGGCCGCATGCGCGCCTCAGTCGCGCAAATATGACAACATATGTACTATATACGCTCGCCTCTACACTTGGTCCTCTACAGCGAACCCCAAGCAACCCCCGGAATTCACTTGACGTGTCCGATAACTAAACTGGTGTGCTCAATATAGCGCTTTCCCTCTTCTCCGCAACCCTCTACTACCGATGCACAATTTCATTTCGAATATACTTCGTTCGCCTTCTCTTTCTCCTTCACGCGCTGAGGGTCTGACTACTCTCGGACTTTTCTACTAGCCCGCATTCCACTTTTATCCAATTTTTATATACATATACGCTCATTCCTCAAAACCTAAAATATTCCAGAGCTGCTTGCCATTTATTCCAATATTGCTCCCTTATTGGACAAGCTCTGCGACGTCGCCTCCTGCATTTTGCTTTTCTTTTAAAATCTTCCAGCATTCGAATCTTATGGAAGTTTACATAACATTTGGAAGCCGAGTGTATTTTATGTTTAGGTCACCAATCATAAAAATCCCTCATCGCTTGATGTCACAAAACTATTATATGCCTCATACAGGAGACAATAATGGTCCTCAACTGAACGTTCCGTTTTTGTGTCGGTATTGATAGTCCGTGAAAATGAAATTTTCTGTTCAGAGTTTCTGACATTTTCATTGGTTTTCAGCCCCATTGATAGTTCTATCTGCGAGATTTAAGAGGAGTGCGAGGAAAAATGTTCAAACCACGCTGAACCATTGTTTGAAAACGTTCGGAATTCAATTCCAAGATAAGCGATCGTAGAAAATAAATTCAAACGATTTATTTGCACATTATTGATTGGAATAATACGTTCATATGACATAACACGGTAAATTCTCTATCAGCACATTTAGGAAAAAAAAAGTCAATATAAATTTCAAAAAGTATTAATCAAACACCTAAATACGATTGCATGTCCCCACAAAAAAGTACATTTTTCACATCATTCTCCATTCATCAAAACTATTCATTGATGCTGATATTGATATTCTAACATTCTGATACACTCGACAACTTGGTAATGAAAAAGATAAAATTATTAGATTATAAAATCATCCACATAAAATTCTTATTATCATTGTCCGAAAGGACAAGTTGCATCTCTATGGAAGAATTGAGAAGTCTTCACACATTTTGTAACTTTTCGTTATCGAGATTCGCGAAAATCTCAATATCTTTTGGAATCGCTTTCCTGTCAATCCATAGCGACAGTAAAAATTTTTAATCAAGTGCGTATCACTGTCGTTTTTTGACATTAAATCACTTTCATGCCAAATTCAAAAATTCATTTTCCACGGAATATGTTTTATTATTGCAAACTGATTGATTTTTCAGTACCACTGATCTTAAATATTGAGTCATACTCGTTACCCATCACAATTTGATGGATGATAAATCTTGATTGTTTGGTCGGAGATTTAAAGGACTGCGGTATTAGAATGAAATTACGTTTCTGAATAATGTGCTTTGCAATATTAAATATTAGTATCATACAGAGAATTACTGAGCTGCATATATAGTGCACAATGTAATTTACTCTTATGTGGCAATAACTCTGATTATATAGCTAGCCATTTGGTCATTTACGAGGGTCGGCGCGTGGATTGAGGTTAAAACTCGTTTACTCTCCCCCTCTTCTCCTCTCTTTCTCTCTCTCTCTCTCTCTCTCTCTCTGTGGATAAATGCGACGCATATTTTCACGCATCGCCCACGTTTCTGAAAACGACCCCTTTTGTCGCGAGTACTCATGATTTCATCCATTCATTTTCGTTTGACCGTTCCAACCAGAGACACTTCCGTAATTGTAGTACCAGAAATACACAAATACATGAAATTCCATGTGGACTTGGACTCGGAAACAACAGCAATTTGCAGCAAAAATAATCCTAGAGTGGCCTAAGGCTTCAAGTAGATCTTCAAAAATTGATATTTCATTCGCAAAAGAAAACAAAAAGCAATAGAGTAGCGTTTCATTTTCCAAAAAGCATTTTGATACCGGAATTTTTGTCCCCGAAACTGATAAATAAAAAAAAATAAATAAACTACTCCGGTATACACTCCAACCTAAATCATGATATAAGCTTTAGTTTTACTGCACTAAACCGTTTAGTGATCAAACATTGACATTCCGTAGTGATGCCTCCCGTCAACGTTTGGTCATGGATCGGATTACTGCAACGAGTCTGGAGCTCGTCTATAATTTACTTTCAAGTGGGTCAAAGGGGTTTGCCTTACTCGCACGAGAACCGCTGGACTCAAGGAAACCGAAAACCAGTTTGTTGACGGAATTGCAGGGTTTCGGTTAGTCAAATGCTTCAATGCATTCAGTGTGCTACAGTTGCAGTCTACACACTTTCTTGTTAACACCAATGTTCCAAACGAATCTTCTCAATATTCCGTTCACATTAAAACTATATTATACTCATTTTCATCGACGGTGGAAGTCATTCAAACATTTTGTAGTCGATTCTATTTCGAGATATATGGCATTACAAATTTATAACTCTATCTATCGACATAACACTTGCTCGATTCAAGTGGTAAGTATACGAAATATTTATAAAAGGAGATCATCAATGAGCTCTACTATAGGCACAAGCATTTTTTCACGGTAGGAAAATACCTATATAATGACGAATGATTAATATAAATTGATAAGACAAAATTCTCCCCTCTATTTTTTTCTGTCTCTCCTTCTCTCTCTCTCTCTCTCTCTCTCTCTCTCTCTTTCTCTCCATGTTTACTTTCGATTCATATTTGATTGTTTCCATTATTCCCATCATGTTCTCAGTGTATCGATCGTATTGTTTTATTCTAGTATAAGTAATATTCGTATTTCACCTGCACATCCCAGCGGTCCATGTCTCATCCGTACGATACCATTGCGGTAACATACTCTGTCACCGAGGTATGTATATCACTTCCTTTTTTTCAGGTATATCGTTTCCACTACAAACTCTGGTTTTTGACAAAACAGAAATTCAACAGAGGTGAAGATAAAGTTCACGTTATTCGAAGGAAATTCATTTGAATTGAATTACGTGCACATGGATGAGCAGTGGATTGCTGCATTAACATCGCGATACGCGATACGAATATGAATAATTGTAATTAATGGTTTTTATTATGAGAAAACTAATTGAGTTTCGTGTAAAATTTGCGCTTAATTTAATAGATTCAATTTACTCGTTACGATCACATGAGAAAATCGTAAAGTGGCAAAACAGAAAGTACTGTTTTTGTTATCCTGGCATTGGCCAGGTTTTTCAGGGATTTCAAATGTTACATTCCTGCTCGTATATGTACCACATTTTTCGTGTATATCTGGACAAATCAATTGCCAATTTCAACTCAAATTCAAATGAATTGGGATTCACCGTAGGGATGATATACGCCGTATGAAGTGCAGTGCTTTTTATCACTGGATTTGATTGAAAAAAGAGTGAGATCCTGGTGTTTCAATGGTGACAAATCACACAAGATTTGTACTGTGTATCCCAGAGAGGAGGAGGAGGAGGAGGAGAGAGCGAGAAAAAAAATAAAAAGAGGAACTGGAATCACAGCAAACACGAGGCGGAAACTCAATCAAATTCGCAAAAGCAATAGCTGTTCTTTTTTTTTTCGTTTTCCATACCAATATCGCACGAAAAGCTGCGATGCGTCAGATGAATTGTACAAACTTGAATACGCTATTTGACAACCAGCCATGCGAATGAATTAATTTTTCTGTGAGAGGCAACCGCTTTTATATTCAACGACTCCAACGGCACTTTTATTAAAGAACTCGGAATAACGATGTTATTTTACATATTTTATAGTAGACGAGGCTACCAGTAATTGAAACACGGAGAAACTGCAACACCGACGTTAATGATGGCAACTGCGCATTGACGGATTGCTGTCGTGCAAAACGCGTATATGAGACTGAAAGACATATTCTATGCACGTTCATTTGCGTATACTGAAAGAATTATACTTTTAAAAATACTGTGAAATTCGCAGGCGCGGATGAATCACTTTACATTTTATTTTTATTGTTATTCAAACACGTGTGTTGTTTCAATTTCAGTTTGCATAAAAATGATCTAGTTTCTTGTTGAGTATCGGAATTTTTCTCGTCCGTGGGTATTAGTCAATTAAAATACTTTTGTCACGCAAATTGAAGGATCGCGAGACAGTTTTAAACTTTCACGAGTCGCGCTGCCTCCGCTCTTGCTCAGTCGGTTCAATATTTTTCATATATCCACTAAAATCCTTGAAGAAAGAAACTGCAATTTCAATTCAAATTTTTTGAGCGTGTGCTCGACATTTTTTGAAAGAATTTGATATTTTTCATGAATTTTAAATGAATTACGATCGAAGTTTTTCAACTATCGGGTTTTTTGTTCAGAAAAACCATTAAACTAATTGGATCATCGGTAATTTTCGTAGTTTTCGAGTTGTCCTTGTTTCGAAAGAACAAAGAGTGGATGAATCAAAAAAGTAAAATATGGGTCTAATATTTTTTTCGCTAAATATATGTCATCGCTTCATTATTTTTTATTTTAAATGCCTTTTTGAATAAGCCATCTCTCGCTCAAAATTTTTTCTGAGCCAGCCTTTCACTGTTTTATCTCTCTCTGTTTAAAGTGTAAGCAAACAATGATATTTTGAGGACGTACGAAAAAATCGTTAAAAAAGGCAATTTAGCGAAGTAATTAGCTTATGACTTTTCTCATTACCTCATTCAATTAGCTCACTGTATATCATCTTTCAAATTATGCGAACTACATCACACAAAGTTCAGATTACAAAGAACCGTAAAGCTAAAAGATATTATTATAGAACGATCTTTCGAAACGAGCGTCCTATATCGCCATAGCGATGAATTGTGTCCGATCAAGCTTTATATATATATAATAATCATCATTTGTAGCATCGTTTCATTTAATCACAGCATAAAATTTGTGGTCTAAGATTTCGATATTGATATTGGACCATTCGAAAAGCTTGGCACATGATATGAAAATAACGATTACTTCGATTCTTTTTTACTTCACCGTCAGAAAATATAGTTTGGCTCACCCCTACATACAAATGTAATTCAGTTTTATACGTTTTGACGATGTTATATACGTTGCTGGAAAAGCAAACGTTTTTAACTTACGATCTCGACTCCATGCTTGCGCTCATTTGGCCTCCGGGGATTTTCGCGTATGCACACATATACACAAGCACGATCAATTTGGCGAGTACTCGAACGAAAATTCATACTTTGTTAGCCCCGCTGGCCGGAGGCGCCCATTCATCTCCTTTCACCTGTCTCCGTATATCTATATAGTTCATTTAAAAAAGTAAAACGAAGCAATATAAATTTAAATAATGGCATGTTGAAAATAGCGAAACCTGTCGACGCACACGAAAATCAGGGGGAAAAAATGTATGCCCACCCATATAAAATGGGAACGGTGACTCTTCGTCTTTATGCATTGAACGGAAATGGTAAAATACGACCATAGAGGTTTTTTTTAGCGAGAACATAGTTTATGCAAACGTGAAGTGACGGTTGGTACAGACAATTCATTTGCAAGTGAAAATCTACACCGCATATGCAGGCCATACCATATTTAATCGACGTGCGATTTCTCAAAAAACGCGTACCTCGACTCTTTTCATTTACAGACGATTTCCCTCAGATTTTGCGTCCTCATATACACATTCACACATTTGACCCATGAACAAAAATCATATTTGGAGAATTTATATATGTTAATGGAATTTCACACACGTATTCGGATTTTCGACGAACGCAGCAATCGGCAAAATTGATCCCAATCGATACGATTCGCGTAAAAGAGTTGTCGAGTTTGGACTACTTTTTATTGAGCAATTTCTGCACCCCGATACAGTGGATTTCATCTCGATAGAGAACACAGAAACGATTTACTGCAGAAGTAAATCAATACCGGAGACGAGTACTAGAAAAAATATGGAAAATACTTTCTCCAGGTAGCTCTATACACACGTTTTTACTTCGTCCGGATCACATTTTTTTATCCTCGTCTCGTTGGTACGTACACTCACACATATTATAATGACTCTTTTCTCCCGTCTATGCATTCTCACTCTTCCCCTATACAAACCCTGGCACAAATTTTTCCAAGCACGTAAAGTCTATTTATACATTTATACATGTATCGCAGTACATATTACAGACACCGAAATACATACATACTATATACCGTGGGTATTACTTGACAAATGTTTACACGTGAATTCCATTCGGAGATGCTTCTGCGCCTCGCAAAACGACTGACGTGTTACATGTTTGCAGTGAGCGCCCGTTTTGTACGAGAGTTGAATTCGACGTGAAATATTAGTGGAGAAATGCCCCAAAAGCACAAACACTTGCTCACATATATATATATACATATATGAACCTGTGCATACACGCCAACACGTGCTGAATGTTGTGTATAATCACGATAAAACCGAGATGAAAAATAATACGTTGCGGTGCATTTTACGACGAAAAGCCCTAGATGAAATATGTTTTGCAACAGGATCGATTTTTCATCTGTGTCTCGAAAAAATTACGTGATATTGATCAATCCATAAATATCGAAATGAATGAATTACCGTTTTCATAATCATCAACTAAATAATAACAAATTCGAATCAGCTTGAGGGTTGATTCATGCCTGATGAATTTTTTGATCGCGTATTTTGTATTCCTTTTTGAAAATGTAGATCTAATTGTAAAGAACCTTCTTCGAAAGACTGTTTTGTATACATTAATGAAAGGCAGCAGAATTTTTTATACTTTTTTGCATAATATTTGCAGTGCTGCAAAAAGCCGATTTTTCTAAGTTCATAAATGCTGAATTATCGGAGTTTGGTCGAACATACCATTTTCGTGGAAAATATTTATTACGAAAGAAAAAATTGACGTTTATAGTTGTTGACAAAATCCCAAAATTCTTGTCTCAAAAGATTTCTTTCCACCGGGTGCATTTTATTCGCCACACAATCCTTTGAAATATGCAACAAAAAAAGGACGAAGATTTATGAATAAAAAATAGGCCGAGCCCACTCGCGCGAAATGCGAATTCGGTATGGAAAAAAATTCGAAATGACACTGCGAGAAGAGATGAAAAAAAAAAAAACAACAAAATTTCGAACCTTCGCATTGGAAAATACACGATTACGTGTGTGTGTGTGTGTGTGTGTGTGTGTGTGTGTATGCGCCTGTCTGTGAGAAAGAGTTTTGTGCCACATGCATGCACGTGTAAGTCTGTATGCAAATTCGGTTAAAGCTGAACTGTCACTGATTTGAGGTCGACAAATAAGAAAACTATTGAAAGGGAACATACGCACAAATGAATTATTGTTTTCATGCATAATCTGGCATTTCATTGGGATGAATGCAAACCACGTATCGAATCACGATGAAAATCATTTTACAGTATAAAATTCAGGTTGAGTGAATGGTGAAAGTAGAAAAAACATCCTATCGAAATCCACGCGAGCCTACGAACCACAAAAACCCGGTAAAATATAATAGTAACAACATACGTACGACCAAAATCTTTTCTCGCGAGCGTATTACTGAAATGTGAAATTTTCGTGTGCTGAAAAATATTTGCCGCTTTTTCTCAACAGTTTCCACTCGAGTGAACACATGGCGTTTATCCCAGCACGAATAACCGAGCATCTCGACAATCGAAAGAGATAGAAAAAAAGAAGAAAAAGAAGAAGAAGCAGTTGAAAACGCATGGTTCAGATTGGAAAGCAGTGTCCAACATTTTTCTCACAAATTCTTATTGCATTTATTTTTATTCAATTGTGACTTTTAGCTCTCCCTCATCTTTTTTTATTTCCCCATCCGTAGCTACTTAGGAACCTTATTACTGAGTGCTCTATCGCTACAACCCTGCCGGAGGGCACTCAAGTTGAACTCGGTCTCTTTTCTCCACAAGAGCACTTATTGTTTTTTTGAAATTTATTCCTCTCGTTACACAACAACAGTAGAGAATTAAAATCCAACAGAAAATCTTATTTCGCAAATTGTTGATACTGAGGCACTTTTATATTATGCTAATGGTTCTATATCATTTTATTCGAAGTTGAAATGTATCACGAATTATTCAAGTTTTCAACAATATGTTGTTTTCAGTCAGTAAAACTGATGCATGTATCAATCGAACGATTAAATCATCGAGGAAATTTTTGGATTAAAAGATTAAAAATTTTTTAACGCCTACGAGCAAACAGCAGTATCGATTCGAGTGTATAGAAATAGATCGCTGATTTCAAAGATACAATATTCCGGCAAGCGAAAAATTCTGGTCCTGGAAATTCAAGAATTTTCCGAACTTTACACACAAGAGAAAAATATGCCTTGGAGAGGGCTTCAAGATCGATTAGCTGATGCGCGAAGAGTCCCAGCTGTGTGCTCAGCCATATTACGTACCGATTTTCACGTGTATACATATATTTCGAGACGAAGTCAGTCGTAAGCACAATCGATCTTCCCATCGTCTTGTATCTCTCCATCCATTTCCTTCAGAGAGCATTTTTGCATTTCGTAGGCTTTACTCCACATTTCGGAGGCAGTCACTGATAGAAAATTGATCGACAAAACGAGTGAGCTTTACAGAAAGTGTTCCAACAATGATTAAACGACGCTTCATTACCTCTCATTTTTATAATAGATACTTTCATTTAAATGCACAGCACACTCTGTTATTTGCGTGCTACGATACTCTTTCAAAATTTATATCGTCCCTAAAAGCGTCTAAAAAGGTGTATACCTCTCCAGCTCTCCAAGCTGAAAATTTCTTTCCAAACCAGTTTTTCACGACGTTGGCAGGTGAAATGCACGCAAGCACTGACATGCTCGAAAAGGAAAGATTTTCAAATGTGCAGCCTGTATACTGATTTTTAAAATTAAATTCCATCCCAGCACTTTTTGAAGAAGAATAAAATTCGCTCAATAGAGGATCTAGCAGCAAGAAGAAATCGACCAAGTAAACATGACACCGAACACCCATTTTTAATTGAGCGTAAGAGAAAGAAGAAGGGAAAAGGAAAAAAAACGGGAAACACCGAGAATTCAAGAGACTGCAGTGGTTATGCATCCTCCGGTGCGTGTTCTCAATTTCGCTCTTGACTCTCGTGAGAAAAAACTGCACATTATCGTTGGCACACGTGAAACCGACCAGTTTATCGCGTTTTTTTTTTCTCTTGCGGAACTTCGCTGGAGAATTTTATTCCATTTTTTTCTCCGCCTCAGTATTTCACTATAAAAATGCTCTCTCACGTACTCGCTCTATCCTCTCCCGTGATATATGTATTTCTATCTGGGCTGTACCATTCCGTATAGACGGTTGGAAAAGGTGTGCAACCAAATGAAGGAAAAACATTTATATATATATAGCATATACTAAATATCGCACGGATATACCTTTATATACGTATATCCTCTTCCTCGGCTCACGTTCGAAATCGCGTTACGACTTACGCGTATTTTCATCCAATACATATACGTGCTTGTCGTCTGCACACTCATACATGCATGTATTCATGTATATATATATATATATATATTATCGTCTCAGGTTGTACGTGCGTGAACCTACTCCGTTAACAGAGCATGCGAGCTTTTTATAAGCACGTATATGTACTCAGCATCGTTGCGAATACACTCGTTTACCTACTTGCAGTCCGGAGCTGCATACACTGAAGCACGCCCTTATGTAACTTTGCCCCGAGACCCTATCAAATAGCTCGTCGTGGCAAAAACATCCCGCGGGCGTAACCTTGCACGAAGATGCGCCGATACCCTCCTTTCTATGTATAATATACTTTATGCTTCGAGCATATTTGCCTATAACAAATATTATTCATTTATGTGCGTTGAATTAAAATCAAACGTGAATCATTGGGATTTTTGAAGAAAAAAATACGAAATAATAGTGAGATCGTGGTGGACATTTTGGATATGCTGTACGAGTAAAATTTATCATTGATATATGTATTTATGAGAATATGTCAGTTTATCTATTTTAGAACGGACCTAGTGCCTTTTTCATTGGATAACATTTTCAGATATATACCTGTCGCTGTACGACGAGACGAGCATGTTATCGATAATGTGCATTATTATGTGAACGACCATTTTTAAACAATCATTTTCATCGTTACTCTGATTTTCAGCCGCGATTTTTATCTTCGGATAACTCATACGACAGTGTTGCTATATATTTTTGTATTCAAGATTCTTCAAAATAGTGTTTGATTTATCATTTTCTTGACAGATGAAAGTTTTGAATAAAGCAAAACTTCAAAATGGTTGACTTACTCGTATTCAATATTTGGAACGGATCCATCGTAAAGAAATTTTGCTTCTCCATATCTGATAACAGGTTCGACAGCTTGAAAAAAAGATGTCTTATGATGGACAACTCTCAACATCTGTGGAAGAGGAAATTACAGTCAGCAGAGTCAAGTCTTCATCAAAATCGATCGAGAAAAATGGGATATACTCGGAAAGATCTTTACGAGAGATTCATCAATAATTGGTCATAAAACGTCCTATAAATTGAATGGCGGAAACTTTGTCAAGTATACTTTGCTTCATATATAATTAAGGTAAAATACGGTTCTCATTTGAGCATCGGAAGAAAGGTGAAGCTTTGAAAGCAATCACAGAAAAGTGAAATTGGATAGCTCGTAAGGCAACCCTTCCGATTTGCTGAAAGCGAAATAAAGAATAGAGATCGAAATAAATGAGAAAATAGAAAAAAAAAGAAAAAAAAAGTTCAACGTGTATCAAACTTTGGAATGGAAAACGTGCTCGGGAGGCGAATGTATTTTTCTTAACACGACATTGGGCATTCTTCCATCTTTGGATTAGCTCCTATCTTAAAAGACTTGTATACTTAATGTATAGGTATACATTACGGACAAAGCTTTATAGTTGACGTTCCGTTACTCAGTTGGAAGTTTGTTTTAGTTACGAATCCGGATTGCCCGTTTCAAAAGACATATCCCGAGTTTTGTCTCGTTTTCGTCAAATCGATATATGTATGTATCTGACAATTGTTTCGAAAGGATTGGTCAATAGTTGTAATGCTGCTGTGCTGTATCAATGAACTGAATTCCATTGATTTCACGTCTCTTAAAATGTCCTTTACGTTGATTTCCCAAAAAAATTATGAGTTGTATAAATTTTGGACCTGTTCCGAAATCAGTGTTTCCTTCCACAGGATCTACGAGGTTGCCTTATTGTTTATTGACAAACTTTTATTATCGTTGCTTTATTTTTGGAACAGCAGAGATCCTAATATTTGGGCCTGGTTCCTAAACACATCTATACGGTCATTTAAAACTCAAATTTGAATAACATAGCTGAAGGTAGCTGACGTACCTCGAAATCAGTTTAAGGAGGGTGGATCACGAGTTTGCGGGGCAGGCAGTGAGAGGGAAACGGGCATGCTTATGCACGCTAGTCCAAGCTTATTACCAACTACTGAGATCTAAATTTTTTGAGTTGTCAACGCCAATTTTCTGCATAGTACATCGATAAAATATATATATTCTATAATAATGTAGTTATATGAGATGAATATATGTTGCAAATTATTTTAAAAAATCAATCGTAAACATATTTTAATTCGTAAGCACTGTCTGTATCAGCTGTGTATCTTCCACATCTTGAGTACTATACTTTTGGTCATTCGGGTTAAGGAGTTTAGGTACAGGCGATAAAATGTTGCCATGCTAAACCATGTTAAAAACACAAAAAATTTCAAAAAGTTAAGAATTTTATAAAATTTGGTGAACATATTCTTTAGTGCCAAACTTGACAATACAAATTTTTTCAGATTTTTCTTCTACACAGTTATCGAGTAATTAAAGACTACAGTTCACCTGTATAAGCATAGCGTTTCCATATATATAGGTATACACTTCGGGCATAAGAAATCTGCTTTAATGCATAATTACTCGATAACTAAGTAGAAGAAAATTTTGAAAAAAATTGTGTTTTCGTACTTGATGTCGAAGAACATTGTCACTAAATTTGATTAATTTCTTAACATTTTTCCTTTTGTACCGAAGCTCCTTAATTCGGCTCACGTCGGCTTCAACTGAGTTTCGTGCTCACACATACTCTTGCTTTCACATGCACACACTACACATTCAAAGTCCCGTGCGGCGTTGCCACATTTCTTTTACGATATGAAAATGTAAGCATCAAGTTTCGAATTTTATCGAGAGTTTTAATTAATTTCTTAATAACTATGAGGTGGGGGAAGATGAATCTAGCATCAAATAATTTCTAAAAGTGCATTCTTCTTTTGTTAAATTTTGCACGAACATCTTATTACACTCTCGCTCAAAAGTTTGGATACACCAGTCGACTTTTTTTTGCCGCACTAAAAGTTTAATAGCTCGGTCAAAAATAGTGATAATCCAATTTAATAAACGGCGTTTTGTAGAGGACAGATTCAGCTTCAATTTTCTTTTGGCAAATATTTTTTAAGATTTTTTTTCGACCCGGTACGCACTTTTTTACATCGCCGTTTTTCGTCTATTTTTTGACCATCGGGAATCGCGTGCATAGCTTATGGAATTTTTTTTTGCTCTTTTTATTTATGACAAACATAAAGAGGGTAGCAAGAGCTCTATTTTTGTTTTTTAAAAAGTTTCGCACGATTTTTTTTTACAAAGTTATTCTATTTTTGGCTAAAAAAGACAAATTTTCGAAAATGTAACGTAGCTCAAAAACTATGGGGTTTGAAGGGAAATGTCAAGAGTGTAAAAAGTTGCTTAAGTTTTTTCTGAATGTCCTAGAATTTTTGCAGAATTTTCTTTTGATATTTTTTTTTTTTCACCATTTCTACTCGGAACTCTGATGAATGGATAGCTTAACTCAAAAAGTATTGTGTTTAGAACAAAATACCAAGAGGAGAAACTTGCTCAATTTTCGTTTTTAAATACGCCTAAATTTTTTCAAAATTTTTTTTTGAAATTTTTTTTTGCTGAAACTCGGAGAACCGTCCAAATAATTGGACTGGCGTATCTAAAAAACTATTGAATTAGAGACAAAACAGCAAGAGGGAAAAATTGAACTGTATCTCGTTTTGGATACGTAGAAATTTTTTCAGATTTTTTTCTGAATATTTTTCAAAATTTTTTTTCAAAATTTTTTTCAACATTTTTTCATAATTTTTCTATCTCTTCAAATACTAATCAATAGTTTTAGTCAATCAAATCGCTTACCTTTTCTAGACGAGATTTTCATCGAAAAAGCCACCTTTGACTTCGAGCACCGAATTCACCAGTCGCGGCATTCGCTCGATTAATTTGTCGATTTGGTCTTCGTTGAGACTAGACCATGCATCCTGCAACTTTTTCCACAGATCTGCTGCAGACGATGGACAGGACATTCTTACTTTCCGATCGAGCTCTTCCCACAATAGTTCGATCGGATTTAGGTCCGGCGATTGTGGCGGCCAAACCATATTCATTATTATTCCGTCCTTTTGTTTATTTTCCAAATATCCTCTGCACTCTGCAGAATGAATATGGTTTGGCCGCCACAATCGCCGGGCCTAAATCCGATCGAACTATTGTGGGAAGAGCTCGATCGGAAAGTAAGAATGTCCTGTCCATCGTCTGCAGCAGATCTGTGGAAAAAGTTGCAGGATGCATGGTCCAGTCTCAACGAAAACCAAATCGACAAATTAATCGAGCGAATGCCGCGACTGATGAATTCGGTGCTCAAAGCTAAAGGTGGCTTTTTCGATGAAAATCTCGTCTAGAAAAGATAAGCGATTTGATTGACTTAAACTATTGATTAGTATTTAAAGGGATAGAAAAATTATAAAAAAAGTTTGAAAAAAATTTTGAAAAATATTTCGAAAAAAAATTTTGAAAAATATTCGGAAAAAAATCTGAAAAAATTTCTACGTATACAAAACGAGATACAGTTAAATTTTTCTCTCTTGCTGTTTTGTCTCTAATTCAATAGTTTTTGAGATACGCCAGTCCAATTATTTGGACGGTTCTCCGAGTTTCGGCAAAAAAAAATTTCAAAAAAAAATTGTGAAAAAATTTAGGCGTATTCAAAAACGAAAATTGACGATTTTCTCCTCTTGGTATTTTGTTCTAAACACAATACTTTTTGAGTTAAGCTATCCATTCATCAGAGTTCCGAGTGGAAATGGTGAAAAAAAAAAATATCAAAAGAAAATTCTGCAAAAATTCCAGGACATTCAGAAAAAACTTAAGCAACTTTTTACACTCTTGACATTTCCCTTCAAACCCCATAGTTTTTGAGCTACGTTACATTTTCGAAAATTTGTCTTTTTTAGCCAAAAATAGAATAACTTTGTAAAAAAAAATCGTGCGAAACTTTTTAAAAAACAAAAATAGAGCTCTTGCTACCCTCTTTATGTTTGTCATAAATAAAAAGAGCAAAAAAAAATTCCATAAGCT
Source organism: Campoplex capitator (assembly GCA_037576405.1). Classification (NCBI taxonomy): domain Eukaryota; kingdom Metazoa; phylum Arthropoda; class Insecta; order Hymenoptera; family Ichneumonidae; genus Campoplex; species Campoplex capitator. The sequence continues at coordinate 1,803,415 of JARBWI010000338.1, forward strand.
ATGCACGCGATTCCCGATGGTCAAAAAATAGACGAAAAACGGCGATGTAAAAAAGTGCGTACCGGGTCGAAAAAAAATCTTAAAAAATATTTGCAAAAAGAAAATTGAAGCTGAATCTGTCCTCTACAAAACGCCGTTTATTAAATTGGATTATCACTATTTTTGACCGAGCTATTAAACTTTTAGTGCGGCAAAAAAAATCGACTGGTGTATCCAAACTTTTGAGCGGGAGTGTATTTGTTCATTCCATTCTCTTCAAATATGAGTGATCTTATGGTGATTGCCATAAGAGCTACTGCGTAAGTAACAGCGAAATTTCAACAATTCATTACTGAAAAACTACGAGATCAAAAAATTTTGCACTAGTCTTTTGTTATTATTTGTGAACATAATATTTTTTTCAGCCCATTCTCATTATTTTTATTTCGTGATTCAACCTCCTCAAGTTGAGAATTAAAAATGTTTTCAATACCCCAGCTGAAGTGTAGTCAAACAATATATTTATGCATTACCTACGTTTTTTTCCAACAAAAAGCATTATGGGGATGAAAATGTTTTTTTTTTTTTTTTTTAAGCTCACGTTGATTGAAGCAACTCGTGCGAATAATGTGGCAGCGCAACGTTGCATCGATTTAAAAAATTCTTTTACACTATAATTCTTTGTAATGGAAATGTATGCATTTCATTATTTTCAACGTCAAAATGACTCTCAATTAGAATTTATTCCGGAGAAATAAATTTATGAAAGTCATGTAGATGTCCTTGTGGCTTTTTCACAAATGCGATTCATTTCTAAGAATATATAACAGCGACGAAGTTTTCTTAAAGTTGTCTGACTAAAAGCTGTTTTCCCAGGCGAAAAAGCGGAAGCGTAATGAGATTACAAAGAAATATGAGGATCGCGACGGTATAGTTGCGTACGAACATGCTAATAATACGAGAGCCAGAGGTTCCGATGCTTCCTTGTTATTTGCCCTAAACCAGCAACAGGTTTAAGAGAAAAGAGAAGAATCTAAAAGAGCTGGGGAACGTTACGAGTACGCCAGAGAATAATGACCAGGTTAGCGCGATGATGGTATACTTGAATTTTCAAAAAATAAACGTTCAAAAAAAGCGGTAGACCGTAGTTGGGGTCGACACAAAAGGTAAAACAAGGACGAAGCAGGAAACAGAGCGTTTTCGCTCGAGATATTTTCCAACAAGACTGAGGACTTTTAACTTTCCTAGACGGCAAAACATTCTCTCCTGTGCTTTTCTCTGTTATTCACCTAATGTTATTTTCTTATATCTGTCACGAATCCTTTCTGTTCCTATACCTCTAAGCCCCTGTTCACTTTAGGCGGTCTTTATTTTATTTTTTGTGCCAAAAATAAGAGGGCGCACCGGTGTAAAGAGACCAGCAAACGGAGAAGCCCGAGCCCAACTCAATCTGGTGTTATATAGAGAGATTGAACGACTGCGGTAAACTGAAATGCGAGCTAGTCATAACACAGAAGCTGGAGCTTTTCACCCAGCAGGTTACCGACAGCATGTACCTTCTTTTACTGTTTCACACGGTTCGATGCTCTTTCAACGACCCCCTCTTATTTACCCTATGCGGCAGGCTGATGAAAGTACGCGAAGCTTTTTTTCCTTTTTATCAACAAAGCCTCGGTCGTTTGTGCTCACCATCGCTCAGCATTACATTTTCTCCCTTGATATTTTCCCCTCAATATTCTACAGCGGCTTTGCATTTTTAACCGCATCAACCTCTACCTATTCAAGACAACGTTCTAGACTCCCAAACACGCCATCTATTTCGTCATCTTTATGGGGTGTGGGCTTATTAGATAGACTTCGAGAAATCGCACTTCAACACCAAGTGTGTCTCAGACTATCTCACTCTTATCTTATTTGGCGGATTAAAAACTCGTCACTTTTTATGCATACTATCATCACCGACCGGGAATAACCCTTAGATGCTGCTGCCTCTTTTCTTTATACTAAGTCGTCATCAAAATTGGTTGACCCGTCGTGAAAAAAATCCCGGAATAATAAGGGGTTGTAAGCTTTCTCAGTTTAACACTCGCACCTCCATATACATTATAGAAAGGATTTCAACGAGAGCGACTTATTGAGGCTGTAGCCTTGGTCAGATTGATCGATCTTTCTTGAAAAGTGAAGCTTGTCTATTATCGCTTATTTTTAACAGTGACTGATCTCCCGAGTCATCCCTAATACGTCCGACTGGAAATCGCTGTTGATGGTTTCATCGATTTTTCTTTCATTTTGGAATTAATCAGCACGTCGAACAATGGAAATTACGTTTGGAAGGCAACATGCTTCGAGACCGTGTATGCGGATAATGAAAAATTCCCGTATATTTTGATGGCCTATCAAGTAACAAACGAATACCTTGAAAAACAAAAAGCAGCAAAAAGTCTGTAGGCAACTCTCGATGACTGTACCGTTCCGTCTCTGACACGCCCAAAATAGTATATTACACACCTAGGGCTTCGCCTCGGCCGACAATTACATGTGATCTGAGACTTTACTTATTTTCCTGCCCTAGGTGTGTAATATACTATTTCTTTACACCTCGGTCAAAAGTATGTACTTTCGGCACCGATTTCAAAGCCGAAAGTCTAACATTTGTGCACTGTCAAAACTACACGCGCGTCATTTGTTACAACGGGAGCAAAAAATGTTTTCTGTCCTCCGGCCGGAAAGTGGCTACTTTCGGCCCGCTGCGCGGGCCGAAGTTGCCACATTCCGGCTACGTCGGACAGAAAAATCGTATACACACCTCGGGCAGGAAAAAGTAAAGCCTCAGACCACATGTTTGTCAGCCTCGGCTTCGCCTCGGCCGACAATTACATGTGATCTGAGACATTACTTATTTTCCTGCCCTAGGTGTGTAATATACTATTTTGTGCATTCCGAAATGGTTTTATTGACGTGATTTTTTTGACGTCTGGCGTTTGAATCGATATTACCTACACAGTTATTGAAAAAGGCTGTATTTAGTCGTCTGGAAACCGTACGAATAAGGTTATGTTATCAAAATAGCGCTAAACTGCTACAAGTCCGGACGAATAACATGCGTTTATTCTTCCAGATGAAATCAATGCGACGGTGAAAAATAATGTAACTGGATTGATGAAATGAATATAGTCGTCCGGAACAATGATCTATTTTCAGGTGCATAAGAAAGCAAATATTCATATAAACTATCAAGTATAGCGGGAAATATTCATAGAGAAATTGTTAACTATAGCGGAAAATAAAAATGCGTCGAATAAATTTAACAAAAGCAGTGACACATTACAAAAGTACACACGTTTCTTTAAACGCATTGTCTGGTCGTCCGGTTACCGTCTATTTAAACTGTGTGTGTACTTTCGTAATGTGAAACTGCTTTTGTTAAATTTATTCTACGCATTTTTATTTTCTGCTATAGTTAATAATTTCTCTATGAATATTCCCCGCGCTATACTTGATAATTTATATGAATATTTGCTTTTCTATATGCACCTGAAAATAGATCACTATTCCGGACGACTATATTCATTTGATCAATCCGGTTAGAACATTATTTTTGCCTTCGCATTGATTTCATCTGGAAGAATAAACGTATGTTATTCGTCCGGACCATCCGGACTTGTAGCTGTTTAGCGCTGTTTTGATAATGTAACCTTATTCGTAGGGTTTCCAGACGACTAGATGCAGCCTTCTTTAAACTATAATAATTGTATCGTTCGATTATTTATACTTGTTTCGTTATTTATAACCTGAAATAAAAAAATGGCATAAGTTTGAACTCATTATTGTTGTTTTTTCACTCTAATTATATTTGCTGTTTTTTGTATTGATGTCTGCCCCCGAACAGCTGGCACTCGCTTCGCTCGTGCCGCAAATGTCGGGGCAGGCATCAAAACATCTTCTATCGATAGATGCACATTTCGGAAGAAACGTACTTTCTACCGGCTGTAAAGAAAAATAGTATACACCACACGGGCAGACGTTTGAAAGCCCTTGTAGTGTAATATACTATTTGCGTTCATTTAAAATTGTATCTTCAGAAATCCGATGTTATCATTCAAAAATCAATGACAACCTAAAAATTACCCAAATGATCTGACAACCATATGAATTGAACTCGCATGAAGAAATTATTTTTATCCGTGTGCATAAAACGAGAAAGATGAACAGCAACCAAAATGGTTTTAATAACGTTTATATATTTTTACCACTTTCTTCAATATCCTTCTACCAATAATATATAATTTGCAAAGTACAAAAATTTGATTTTCGAATTTAAAGATCAACCCAGCAGAAAAATACGTAAAGTAGCTTCTGTCACCTGTACATTCGGTGGTAGGTAATGGTACTGTCGGTGGCTTTTAACGGTTCGACTCAACGAAGTGAGTATAAAGTAAGTTCAGAGGGTGAGAGAATGAGAGGAGTTGTGTTCGTTAACGATGTGTATGTATATGTGTGGGTACATAACTTGTTTCCTGTATACATATGCTGGAAAGAGTGGTCGTCCGAGCGTAGCGACTCGACATTGCGGGTTTATGTACTGACTATAGCGTGTAAGGGTTTCCTCGGGCTCTTTTCTTTGATGACGCCGCGCACGAGGCCACCGTGTCTATGTCGTACCACAGAGCTTTCTAGGCACAAATACTGCATCATCATCGGTGTTGACGAGGGATACGCTACCCAAATAAGGTGTACGAAAGCTTCTATAAACATCTCTCTCTCTCTCTCTCTCTCTCTCTCTCTCTCTCTCTCTCTCTCTCTCTCTCTCGCTCATATCTAGTTGTATGAAAAACTTTCGTTTTTGCTCGGTTTAACGTGGTCATATGCCACGACTAGATCGATAATTATATGGTGACCAGAGCTCAACTCGGTATACATAGCGCACAAACTTCTAAGGCACGCAAACACATGTGTACGAGGAAACTAGAACTTCGTCGTCAACAATTTTCACAGTACGGAAAATGTTCGTTTTTCGGCACAAACTAAACAACGCTGTAACAGACAAAAAGAGCTGAAATTTTGTCATACAATGTAGAACGTTGAAAATGTCTGTGTTTATAAACTTGCGCTTGTTGATACGATAACAAATAGGAAATTTGATCCAGAAATGAATACATCTGCTTCTCTATGTGCCTTGAACTAATTGAAAAATATATTATTTTTATATAGCTTGAAACGTTAGTGGAATTTTCAATGAGTAATTTTTAAGTTCGAAACATGAAGGAGTAAATTATTAGAAACCTTTTTGTTGGAACAAAATTATAACGTATTGTAACGGGACAACGTGCTCCCCTGCTCCGGACTCTCCTCTCGCACGATAACGTCCGTCACAAGATAAGGATTTCACTAAGAATGTAGTGAAATCGGGAATTCCGAAAGAGAAGGTCGTGGTCATTATCAACCTGGTCAGCAACAATCGCGGCCTTTCTCTCGAGGCTAAACACCTCATCATATCTTACCATTTAGAAAGAGATTAGAGGGCCCGGGAATACGTGGCGCTGGTCCTTGGATCGTTCTCCGCGGCGCATAGGACTGGCGAGTCGCGATTCATTCTAATTTTTCGTCTAATTTAATAACTTTTCTGGTTTTCTATCACTTTCAATACTTCATATTGCGGTTATTTCTTGAAGTCACAAGGTTCGAGAGTGAAAGTTCAAGATGACGAGGAATCTTAAGTAAGCTGGAAAAGGATTCTCTCTCTTTGTATAGTCACCGAAAACTCAAAATCTTGATTCAATTGCATTTTCAAAGAAAAAAAACAAAACGAATTCAATTTTTTGCCGATGATGAGGAGTCTTAAGTAAGATGGCTACTCGCTGCGTATACTTAAGTTCTGAGGCTCCTAACTCCTAACTGCAAAAAAGTAAATTTAATTTTGTATAACCGAGAGTATAGACCCGTTATTCTTTTCTGCTATTTTGTTTCGGGCCCGTACTTTACCTAGACCGCTCAGGATTATTATCATTCTTTTCGTTTTTCCCGTTCTTCCTCAGCCTTACCTAAAAAAAAAGAGGGGAGAGGGATCGAAAAACGTTTCAGTATGTTTGTTCAATAAACCCCCGTGTTCCCCTTGTTTTTTGTGCAACAGATATTTTTAAGTAATGCAATGTTTTCAAGTTTAACAAGGTTTCATCTTATTTTGCAAAAAATGCAAATAATCGTATTCTAGAAAAAGCGTAAAAACGCTTATAGATCGAAACAAACCGGTGAATGAAATAGTGATCAAAGCTGATGTAGTAAATCTAATCAAAAAATATATTTTCATAGTTAATTAGGAACGTGTATGTCGTCATAAACGGCGCAGTGTCCCAATGGGCGAGCAACAAAAGGGATCTTTCGATAATTAACATTTAGCGAAAATAGGTCCGAATAGTCTCGAGACATTTAAAAAAAACTGCGTGGTAGAACAGATAGAAAACACGATTGATTGATTGAACCTCAGTTTGGCTGGAACGATTGAAAATGCCGTAGGTCCGTGGAACGTTCAACTATGTATAACGCCAAAATCCTCATCAACGGGGAGTCTACATTGTGAACAGCGGAGAGGACCTTCCCAGGATGCGTGAAAGTACAAGTTTGCATTTTCACTTTTTCCTTTCATTCATTCAAGCTGTATCTCAGAATATACCTTCCATACATAATGTATGCTCTGGACTATCGACCTGTGCTTAGACACACAAACACATATATCTATAATACGTAGCACGGACTCGAAGTCCTCTGGTAGATGGATTGATTGGGTCATCCCCGCGGCAACCGATGGACAAACACAAATATATCGAGGACATACGAGACAGGACAGTACAACGCTCATCGCTATCTCCTTAGTCCTCACGAAGAATTTGCAGCGTGCGCGTTCGTTCAATTCATCATACGAAAACGACAAATGCTTAATCGACTTCTGCCTGTTCGTAATTCGTAAAGAGACTCCATCCTACGTCTATTTCACGACTGATCTTTTTTCGGATGCAATAACGAGAAAATGACAGACTCGCCCTATTATTAGCAAACAATTCGTCGGAAAATTGTGTTCGTTTATTATTTCCATCTCTCAAACCGCACCAGACGTTGACGACGAAAGTTCTATTTATATTCAAGCTTGCTGCACTTTATACACGATGAGGATGAAACATTCACGGAAATGAAAGATCGTATTTAGATCTTTATTCAACTTTGTAGATTTTTATCAAGGATCATTGTTCACACATATTCTGTCATGTCTGCTAAATTCCCGGGTGTGAGGATCCTTGTGATCCTCGTCGTTAGTTTCTTTTTTGGTTTCTCCGTTCACGGTCCGTTCTACGTAATTGGCCAACAAGACATCATTGAAAAAACTCCAGCTGGAACATCTTCTGATGATACAAGAGCTGTTAACTTATGTGAGTTTTAGTTTGTAATATTTACGGTAATTTCGTTATCTCACAACACATTAAAATCATTCGTTTCTCAGAAAAACATTGATACTTTTTTTTGTCATTTTTTGAACGTGTAGTCAATTTGTGATGGTTCACCCAATGACATACATATATCCCAAATGCCGAATAATTGTGGCATTTTTAGAGATGAGAATATACCGAAACGTACGGGTAATATTCGTGACGAGTGCTTTCTAGAGTTTCCTCTGAATTTCCAGATAATGATAGCGCAAGCCAGTTTCGAAGCTCTCTATGAAGACTAACATTGTAAGATTTCTTCGCTCCGAAATACCTACATATAGGGTTATCTACACACCCGCATCATCTCAATCTCGACATGCAGCTTCGCTCACGTATATTGTATTGATATTCTACAAAATGTTAAATATAATATAGCTCATGTCGTATCATACGGGTTTACCCTCGAGCTTAGAATATCACTTGGATATTCGTATTTCCATATAAATGTGCAATAACACCGAAAATCGGTGAAAAATTGTAATCTTACTTGTCCCGAATCAGCTTCGAACTTGATGTCTCAGCAGGTTCATTCAATAATCAATGATTGACAATTGAAAAAAATATTATCTGACTGATAAAAGCGAATGAAAATATATAAAAGATTATATCTATTCACTTATAGATCATAGAATATGTTATTACAGATTATATAGGCGGAAAAATTTCATGAAGGGCATTTAACTCCACCACTGAACTGATCAATTAATATGAATCTATTCAATTTATCCATATAGATATGAATAAAAAATGAAAGCTCAATTTCATCGATTAGAGTTCTCCTTCGAGACACGGGTAGGAAAAAATGTTACAAAATTAGAGTTCGATCATTCTGAATTTATTTCACACAGTAAATTTTGTAAGTCTTTCGATCCAAGTTTTGGATTTCTTTCAAACTTTGTGATTTTCTTTCGAAATTTTTATGGATCCTCATTGCAGTACTTGGTATAGTCGAATCATTGGACATTGTGGGCATTCTGTTTTGTAACAATACCGAATATTCTCGCTCGAGGGTTGTGGTTGCATCAATTTTCTTCCAAGCACTCGAGGATTTTGCCACGCTTGCATGTGCATTATAAACCGGAAGTACACAATGGGGAGATTGAAAGCCATAGTGGGCACCATCAGAATCTCTCTAGCGTGTATATGAAAGTACCTATATTTGCATATACAGTATGCATGCTTCACGCGTCAGGGGAAATAACTTTTGCCAAACTCTTGACGAAAATTGTCTCAATCTACGGATAATATACTTACCTGCTGAGACATACGCCATTTGAACACAAAGGTCGGTCGGTTGTATATATAGGAACTGGAGTAATTGCGAAACCGACAAAACGACGACTGTGAGACGGGGAATGCAATCTTCCGAGTGAATCGTCGTTTTTCCAGTGAGATAGCGGAATAAGCAGGCTGCCTTTATTTTCAAATGAGAAAGTACGAGAAGAATATTTTCATGTACCTTACGTATTATAAGCAGACGAGGTTAGCAGAGGTCGTATTAAAAACAGACCCTTCATGGATCAAGCGAACATTGACAATCGCCTGTTTTATTATAGGAGTAGTTATGAGACAGCTACTCAGGGTAACAACTGTATATTTCGTGATATCGATGCTCCGGGTTTAAAAACCAAAAATAAGATAAATAGATTCAATAAATAGATAAATAGATAAATTCAAAAAACGATGACGAAAATTTCATACCACCGTGAGATATCACGGGTTACCAAGATTCGCTTGGGACAGTGAAGGGAATTTTTATTTCATCGTCACAAGGAAGTTCATGACGTTTCAATTTTTATTATTTTTCATTTGAAATTGGTACTAAAACTGTTGAATATACGAATCGAGTCACTTTTAGCCGATTATTGGATGGTTGGATGAAACGTGGGACGAAAAATTCCCAAAATATAGCTATTGTTCAGCTCATCACATCGATGTCCATTCTCAATTGAATATTAAATCGTTACCGATTTGACTTCTGTTTTTAATCATTGATTTGTTCTCTACTAAAACAAACAGTTATCATCAATAGCGAGGACAACGAGATAGCGAACAAGAGCGTGTCAAATTCGCTGAAATCAATAAGAGAAAAGTATCCAGAATGGCTGGGAAAAGTAGTAACTGTGACGATAAATGGCTCGGACCCTAAAGATGATCTGGAAAGAATTTGTACCGCTTGGGACGCAGCGTTGCAAGAAAAACCAACGGAAATCCCAGATGTCGTGTTGGATACAACGAGATCTGGGCTTGGTGCTGAGACCGTAAACTCGTTTACCGCCGCTCTCGGCATACCAACATTGTCTGGACAATTTGGGCAAACAGGCGATTTAAGACACTGGCGCGATCTTACCGATGACCAGCTGATGTATCTCGTTCAAATAATGCCGCCGGCAGATCTGATACCAGAAGCTGTAAGACAAATGGCACTTTATTTGAATATAAGCAATCTCGCCGTTATATTCGATGACAGCTTCGTTATGGATCACAAATACAAAAGTTTACTTCTCAATGTACCGACACGACATGTAATCGTACATGCTAAAAGTTCCGAAAAAGATGCGCTTAAGCAATTGTTACAATTGCGTAAGCTCGACATTGTTAATTATTTCGTTCTTGCCGGTCAGCCAGTTCTCACGGATACTCTTAATGCCGCTCAAGCGCTCAATTTTACCGGTCGCAAATACGGCTGGTATGCCCTCACTCAAGACGATTTTGCACCGCGCTGCGACTGCAACGCTCTCTCATTGATCTTCTTCAAACCGGAAATAGAAACCATGAGTCAACAACGTATAAGTGAACTCGCGAGTCGGGGCTTACTGCCGAAACCAGTTCTTTCCTCTGCTTTCTATTACGACTTAGCTCGCATTGCCATAGCAGCCATGAAATCTGCCATCAATGATAAGCTATGGCCTTTGGAACCAAAACAAATGGCGTGCGACTCGTACAACGGTAAAAATACGCCTATCAGAAATTTTGACTTTATTGGTAAGCTGAAAAGTGTTATGAGCGATATGGAAGTAGTATCAACGTTCGCCGATGTCGCGTGGGGACGGCACAATGGTGAGCATCGCGCGAGTTTCAACATGAGCGTCTCTTTGACCGTGATATCAAATGGTAATGCAATCTCAACGGATCCACTTGGAACTTGGCCAGCCAACATCAACTCACCGTGGAAGGTAAGTTTTCGGTTTATTGACGATTAAGAGAAAAAAATATCCCATATGAGAGGAGATCTGTAGTTGTTCACGTATTTGTAACCATACTCACACACCTAGTCAGATTCACAGGCGTACCAGTTGTCGATGAATATTACATGGGTAAAGAACTCTTTGCCTTCATTCTCGATTGTACATAATTGGAAACTTGTTGTTCTTGTTGTTGTTGTTTTTTTTTTTTTTTCATTCTGTTACTTTCCTATTTTAATAATTCCACCCACAAGACTAGAGTTTGTTGCCATTAATGATAACGAACTGCATGCTAAAAAGAAACCAGCTACGAAAGTTAATGTGCTATTAAGAAACTTTCAATAGGTCTTAGAGGTATCTAGCAAACAAAATGCAGAAAAATAAGAACAGAGGAAAACTGTTTTAAGGAAACTAGGCAGATAAAATTAAAAGAGTAAATATAATAGTATCCCGTTATTGTATCGATAAAAATAACCGAAATATTAAGCAGCAAAAAAGTATTGTGATTTTAAATCAATCGAAAGAGCTGACAGATTTAAACAATTTCTCTGCACAAAATTTTCGCAATCGTCATTATCCCTGATTAAGCCCGGACGGTTATAACACAATGGCCTCGTTTCGACAAGATATCAAAATCTGCCAGAAGTATTTGAACGAACCTGGTTGTTCGTCTTATTAAAGAACTCGAAAAGAATTTGAACATTGATTTCCCGACGAGAAATAAGATGCGGTTTGATCAAACAGAATCTACATTTTAGTTGCTACAATAGAATCGCGTGACATGTAGGTCCTGCTTGAGCGTAAATAGTTAAAGAGCTTTCCATGACACTTTAGTGGAAACAGTAAGAAGACAAACCTTTAGAGAGTGATTCGAGGTGTCCTGGAAGATTTAAGAAATGGCCAACATCTTTATTTCTTGTTCGTCATGATTAAAGAACCCTGCAGATCCGAACTCACCCTTAAGGTTTTTTAATTCATCAATCCATCGGCGAAAATTTCATCTGATCGACACCATGATGACAAGACGAAGTTCGTCATAGATTAGGAACCATTCACGAAAATAACCGCGACGCGTTGACAGAGGAAACTTACCGACCGTGGCCCAGTGGTACGAGAAAATTATCAACCGTAAATAGCAAGATAGCGACAGCGGTAAGCATCGACATCCTAACATGCTGAATTACCGATCGTCAACTGCTTCCCCCTTTACTATTTCCTATTCAAAAATACTAGCGAACCGGGTCACTTACTGTCGTGATACTATTGCAATACTATATATGCATTCAACGACAAATCGTAGTTCAGTATCCTCTTGTTCTAGAGAAATGTGATGAACAGAATTCGACACTTTAAAAGAAAACTGCATGAGTTGTGTAGCGAAAAAATGAATCGCACTTATGTACCCGCTCTTAAGTGGCCCGGCTCTTCGAGGGAATTAAATTTTCTTGCGAAAAAATCATTTTCATTTGAGAAGCTGCTCCTCAACATTGATTTCCTTTTTTTAAAACTAGTTCCGGCATTAGGACATTCCTAAGCGTAACGACACAGCGGCCTGACATTTTTTGGCAACTGTTTTTTTCTATTCTTCAGCTTAAATTCTAAACGTTTGTTAATTCTTCAGCTCAGCTTTAAAACATTCAAACTGCTATAACTACTATAACGAAGACTGATTTTTTGGAACTTGGACTTAAAATTTTTTTAAGGCGAATTTTCAAAAGAAGTAAAATCTAGAAAACTGTTGCCTCTCCTTGTGTTCTCTTATTTCTTAAAATTGCACGTTTTTTCTAGATGCCGTAACTGTATATTTGCATGATGAGCTTGAGTTCGAATAAAAATATTTAGGACATATTATCCCACGGACTGAAACGCTTTGTGGACCCTTTGAAACAACGTTTCAAAAATGTTGTTATCTTGAATAAATTCTTAATATTTTGCATTTCAACAGTTAAAATGAATTATGTTGAGTCAGGCACTAGGATTAGTCGAGTATGATATCGACGTCACAAACCACACAGAATATCTCATGAGTTACACAGTCACTAACACAAGCGACAAGCTTCGTGGTACAATTTAAACGTAGACGTTCTGTACGGGGCTCAGATCTGCCACTGTAGCACTTAAAACACCCCCACAGCCACGGCGGCTCAGTAGCCACATTATCTTGTTGAAATGCTATCGATTCCATATCATCTCTGAAAATTTAAATGAACTGATTTTAGCCCCAATTTCGGTCAGAATCCTTATACAGGTCTGCCCTTCATATGTGTAAGCCTTGCCCGTACAATGCAAGTACAACCTATCGAACCGTCGAATAGGATATTGAATATCTTCTACTTCTTTTTCGCCTGGTATTTGAATCTTCTCTAAAATTACTCTTGCTTTGGCCTTTATAATCTTTCGATTTTTAAAGATAGGGCGAGGGATTATCTTAAATTTTTTTTATTATACGAATCTGGGTTTTTCTCTTTTATATTATACCGTGAATGGAAGATCAAAATTTGATGGAGTTTAAATTTTATTATGAATCATGAGCTTGTTGTCTGTAAACGATTCAGGGCGGGTTGTTCCAACTTCTAGATAAGCCTATATCTACCAGTTACAGGATTGTAAATCGATATTTTGAACCGTCGGATAAGCTACCCAGAAGTTGGAACAACCCACCCTCACTGAAATTCATAAGGCAACATTTTCATCCATGATTACCGAACTTATTAGCTGAAAGGTAGACATGCCGATGACACAAAACACCAATCGCCGATTTTCAAAGTTTTCATTCGAATCAGGTTTCACAATTAGTTGGTATTACTTTAACGACAGTAGTTTTTTGTATCTGCTAACTTGTATTTATTAAGCTAACGTAAACGGTAACAGGGAAGGGTTTGGATCTCTGAGGCAAATTAGGTACATAATAAATTTTTTTTTTTAAACCATCATTTTTTATAAAATACAATGATATATTCATTAAAATTTAGTAGGAACCATACAAAATCAGCGAAGTCATAATCGATCAAGTACAGTGCTCATCTTCATTTGGAAAACGTGAGTATTTTTTTTACTATACTCAAAAATGCCGGAGAATGTGAAAGAACTCAACATTTTCGGTGTGCATACTTAATGCTTTCATGTAACCAGGAATTGTACTTTTGTCTAAACATTATTGAAAATATACAAAGCTTCTCATTCCACAATTTTACTAACGATAAGTGCAAACTTCTACCAAGTGGGCACGATATAATGCGAACATCATTATATTTATATTCGCACTTTATCGTGCAAACGGTTTTCATGTATGCTGTGCAGAATAATATTCTGTTTTGTTCAACACTTTACGATTTTGCGCAATATACTTCCCTACCCGCGTAAATTAATTGTCAAAAACTGAAATCGACGATACGGTTAATTGATCTCTGTTTTTCTGTATGTTCACAAAGGTGCCGAACGAAACATTGATGAGAAACCACACGGCAGTGACGAGTTATCGTATCGTGACGGTGGAAAAACCACCATTTATGATGTACAATGCAGAGAAAAATGAATGGACCGGTTATTGCATTGATTTGATAGATGAAATAGCCCGCATATTAAACTTTACCTACGAAATTCGAATTTCACCGGATGGAAAATTTGGCTCTATGGACGAAGAAGGGAATTGGGACGGTATGATTAGAGAGTTGAAGGACAAGCATGCTGACATTGCACTTGGTGCTCTTTCCGTTATGGCCGAGAGAGAAAACGTGGTAGATTTTACCGTACCTTATTACGATCTCGTTGGCATTTCAATTCTCATGCAAAGAGTTACGACCCCGACATCACTATTCAAATTTCTAACGGTACTCGAGAACGATGTTTGGCTATGCATACTCGGCTCTTATTTATTTACGAGCTTTCTTATGTGGCTGTTTGATCGTTGGTCACCGTACAGCTATCAAAATAATCGTGAAAAATACCGAGATGACGATGACAAGCGTGAATTCACTTTGAAGGAGTGTCTGTGGTTTTGCATGACTTCGTTAACACCACAAGGGGGTGGCGAGGCACCAAAAAATCTCTCAGGACGCCTCGTTGCTGCGACATGGTGGCTTTTTGGATTCATCATAATTGCTTCTTATACCGCAAATCTTGCTGCTTTTCTCACGGTTTCGCGTCTCGATACGCCGGTTGAATCTCTCGATGACCTCAGCAAACAATACAAAATTCAATATGCACCGATCTATAAGTCCGAGGCTTATACGTATTTCGAAAGGATGGCTAACATCGAGAGACGCTTTTACGAGTGAGTATACATACTTTGCAGCACGCACAAAACTTTATACATACATACGTGCAGAGTAATTATAGTAACGACACTAGAAACACGTGCACGCAGGTGTCGACTGCAAAATAAAACCTTGGAACTTCGTTCACTGGCGTTCGTAATGCCAAGTCCGCTGAAGGAGTTCCGATCGATGCACACTTCGCCGCTCTTTTTACAGCGTCAAATGGCTTCATTCTCTTTTTTCTTACCTACTTCAGAAACCTAATCCACTTCAGAATTCTTTTCACTGCCGCATCAGGAGCATCGTAATCCGTTCCAACGAGCATAAAACTTCGTAACTCATTTCAAACGAATAAGTCTTTTTTTCAAATAACTTTCAGGGTCGATATTCTATTTCGGAATTAACGAATGTTTCGCAAATTGCATACAGGATGTCGTAGTGGGTACGGATAAAAATGAGCAGGCTTATACGAAACCCCATTTTGAAAAAATCCCATTAATAATTCCCAATTAAATGCCACTTGGGCACATTTAAACTTATAGTATCTTAAAAAAATAATATTTTTATCTTCCACTCTGAATCGTGATTTTTCCACGAACTTTAGATTTTTTGCTTCTAACAAAAAAATAACTCAACTCTTCTCTTTCGTTCCTTTTTCAATCAACGTTTCACTTCATCGGTGATAATTTTGTCAATTTCAATCAGAAATTTCCAAGTGTTTACGTAATGTTCGTGTATGATAAAATTTTAATTCAACCGACTAAGTAATCAAATTACTAAGCATAGAACAATCAATGGAAGAAAATCCAAGTACTACCCTCGAATGGCGCAAAATTTATCGGAACGTTGTGAATTCGCTCCCTTTGATCCATATCCGATAGGAAACTCTGTGCACGTGTTAGCGAGCAAGAACCACATTCGGGTTTCGTACGATTACGAGTGAATCTCTGCTTTTACAGAATTTGGAAAGATATGAGCCTGAATGACAGCCTCTCGGATGTTGAACGAGCGAAGCTCGCGGTGTGGGATTATCCGGTTAGCGACAAATACACTAAAATGTTTCAAGCCATGAAAGAGACCAAATTCCCAACTAACCTGTCAGACGCTTTGAATCGCGTACAACGTAAAACTTCATCTACTGAATTCGCCTTTATCGGAGACGCAACGGACATCAAATATTTACATTTGACTGAATGCGATTACGTTGTAGTTGGAGAAGAATTCTCGAGAAAACCTTACGCCATCGCAGTTCAGCAAGGCTCACCTCTTAAGGATCAATTGAACAACGCGTAAGTAGAATGATTTCTCATCACTGTACAACTGGATCGATATTAAAACACAAAACACAAGAAACATGCATCAGAACATGAGCAGTTTAATTGTATCTGGAATCTGTATTAGAATTTGAACTCTTGGACATCTCGACTATCGAAATATCGTAAACTACTTTCAATATTAATGACGATATTTCCTAAGACTTTTGTCAACTTTGTCTAACGAATGTTTTCATCAGAAAAAGCGTTCACGATAAAAGATTACATAACAATGATCAATTGCGTTGACGCATATTTTTCAGGATTCTTCAACTATTGAATGAGCGCGAACTAGAGAAATTGAAGAACAGATGGTGGAGTCAAAAGATCGTCAAGAAGGAATGCAAGAAGGGCGACGATCAAGGTGATGGCATCAGCATAGAAAACATCGGCGGTGTTTTCATCGTGATATTCTTCGGCATTGGACTAGCGTGTTCAACCCTGGCATTCGAATATTGGTGGTATCGTTATCGGCCGAAACACAACCAAACTAAACGTGATTTGCAGTCAAATGAACAGTCGAATAATTCGAAAACGGTGCGATTTACTCTGAAACCAGCGAAAACTCCGACTTTCGAATCTTCTTTGCCGTTTGGGAGCCGGTTTTAATTGTCAATAATATTAATAACTGACCATTAAAGAAGACGTGATGTTTACCGAAACCTTATGAATGTATACGGCAAGCCAAACCACTTATTTCAGTACTGTGAATGCATTCGTTCTGTAAAATCACCATCAATCGAAAAACCGAAATTAAATTTCAAAATTTTCATTACAGAAATTAGTATTTCCATTGAAGAGGAACATGAATCTTTGCGATTTACAGTAAATGTACGAAAAAACGTTCTACTCACACTCAACGAAACAATGACATGAAAAGAATAAAATTATATCTTATGAAAAGCACTCAAAGAACTGTTGAAATCGAAGACAAATAATTTTGGTGTAGAACTCACTTTTTACCACATTCATCGCCGGAATAACTTCTATCGCGGCACATGCAATCAACGTCAATAATTTAAAGCACTCTGACTCTCAGAGAACTACCATCGTCCGAGTCGAATTCATTTTCGGTGATTCATCATTCTTTTAATATGGGATAAAATTTAATTGTCTGGAAAAAACGATAAGAGTGTGCCGTGTAAAAACGAAAAACAATAATCAAAAGTATGTATATTCTAAGTGCAATATTTTCGATATTCAATATTTTTTCTTTCACCAAAAGCCCTGGACTGAAAGTTCTCATCAGTAAAACGTAACTAGAGAATTACAAAGGTTCGATTCTCGAAATGCTGTAAAGGGATCTTCTACACTTGAAAGTTTTAAAAGATCTTGGGCTTTGAACGTGCTGATCCCATGACCAAGTAAAAAAGACAATCGCGATTCTAGATATGCACTTCAAGTCGTGCGCTACTTCGATTTTTTTTTTTTTTTTTACCAATTTTTGGACTACCGTTTTCGAGTGTGAGATTGTACACGGTGGAGCCCTGATTTTGAAAAAATTAATCGAAATTGCATATTTTTCCACTACTACCGACCCCGATGAGGGTTTCGTAGCCACCATTACAAATTACCAATCAGATTCCGAACCTTCGTTCCTTGGTAGATTCTGTGTTGAAGAAAAATGCACAAACCAGTAGAATTGTGTGCGTTTTTAAAATATTTTAAACTAAAATCATAGATTTGAAGGATAATAACAAAATGGATGCATCGAAATTGAGAATGACATCGATTTTATAGCCGAATTTATGATGAACTTGATGTCAACATTAAAAATTGAAAAGCAACGAGAACTGCATTCGTTCTATATTTATACGTTGTCATAAACTTTGGAATGTTATTTCCTGTGTGAAACATCGGAGTTTGAATTGAATTTTTGCGTATGTATGTATGTAAGTATCAATAAAAATGGAATAAAGCAAAGACACGTAAATTTATTTTCTGAAGAACGAATCATATGATTTCCAATGTGCAAACCTTGCAGGAATGGATGAATGAATGAATAAATAACTATTGCTTAACATTTTCATTCTATTTTTGACCTTTATTCTCGGTTCTGACAACATCTGTTTTATCCTTGTATTCCTCTTAAAGTCGAACAAACCTCAATTTTAGAAGCAAATTTGATATTTTTTTAATCGACAGTTGAATTGTACAATGAAACGCCTGTAAATTTTGAGAACAGATCACCGACTAATTAGAACAATAAATAATTGATAAAATTTAGAAATTTAACCCGTGACTTTTGAAAACTCTGCTGCAACAGGGGTTTGAGCCATGAATGAGTAGATTTTGCGATTATATTACCCGTCAAAATTTTTCGAACAAAATCGCGAAAAAGTCTCGGAACCATTTTTAATGTCATTTTTTTAGCAGTATAGATAAACAAATTTAATAAACGGCATTTTACAAGAAAGAAATTCTTCTTTAATTTGCTTTTTTTTCTTAATATTTCTACGATTTTTTTTTTACGTCCACTACATTGTTTTAAACACGACCGGTTTCCGCCTTTTTTTATTAGATTTACAGTTGGACCGCGTTTCGAGAAAAAACAAAATTTCAGGTTTGTTTCGACCGGGACCTTAACGGAGACAGCAAAAACTTTAATTTTGTTTTTTAAAAAATTCTGTACGGTTTTTTCTCGTAGTTATCTCATTTTTAGCGAAAAACGGCAAAATTTGGAATATGCCACATACCATGGAAATTATTGAGTTTTTCAAAAAACCTCAAGAGAGTAAAAAAATGTGTTCGTTTTTTCTGAACTCATCGGAATTTTTTCCGAATTTTTTCTCGAAAGTTTTTTCCGACTGATTTCAGTCAAAATTCTGAAATATTTATCGCCGTTACTTATTAACTATGGGTTTTTTGAAAAAATCACAAGATAGAAAAAAGTTTTGTTTTTCAATCTGAAGACATCAGAATTTTGTCAAATTTTTGTTCGATATTATTTTTTTCAATTTTTTTCGGTCAAAACTCCGATCATTTTATTCGCGTCTCTTGATGCTCCGATGAAATATCGAGGGGCGAAATAGTTTTATTTTTCGTCCTTGGACTCGTTAAAATTATTTTTTTTTAAATTGAGAACTTTCCTAGATCAAGGGATAATAGTCTTGATAACTCGTTCAAAAAATGCTTGTCCATTCCAATTGAATCGATACACCATTGACATTTTCGTTTGGCATCTATAGCTCTCTATAGTTACGTTAATCGATTGATGAAACTTTTTGTGACAACGAATGGTTGAAACGAAGGTCCAACTTAACTGCGAAGGTAAAATATGACTGCATTTTCCATATATGACGTAACTTGAGAACTATATAGTTCTCGAGAGATGCGACCACATTAATCAAAGATTTGAGAAAAAAAGTTGAATAAAATAATGTCGAAAAATTCTGATGTCTTCAGAATTGAAAAAAAATGTTTTGAAAAAACATAAAAACTCTCGACTGAAAAACTCCTTCACTTAAGAAAATAGTAGTAAACTTTAAAAAGTCTGAAATAATAAAAAAAAATAGATGTCGGGATTTTCGTCTTTACTTCTTATTCAATGATTCGATTAGAGACATTTCCCGACGAAAATCCCGACATCTATTTTTTTTATTATTTCAGACTTTTTAAAGTTTACTACTATTTTCTTAAGTGAAGGAGTTTTTCAGTCAGGAGTTTGATGTTTTTTCAAAACATTTTTTTGTTTCACACTTTTTAAAGTTCATCATTTTTCAATTAATTATTATAAATATAATTAATAATAAATATAATTGAATAATTATAAAAATAATAACACAATCGACCAATTTGTCGCAGCAACAGCCAATCGGTCACAACCAACCGAGTGAAGTATGGCGCAGATGTTGCGAGTGAATATAGTTATGGCGGCATCACCTATTGATGCTTCAAAAATTCGTGAAAATCCGCTGATCGCGGTCAAACGCATAACTCCCGGCTTTTGCACGAGTGGGCAGTCGGGAGTTAAAAACAAAACTTTTTTCTACCTTGAAATTTTATCAAAAAACCCCATAGATAACAAGTAACGGCGATCCACTCGGAGCGTCGGTGTCTTCTGCTACTACCACTCCGGCTACATAGATGTGACAACGCTACATAGCCTCGAACTTAACGGAACTGCTTCAGATATGTTCGTCATGCGACTTTTCCCAGCCTTGAATGATGGAACTGAGAAATCTTATCTTCAAAACAGAATGCCACCAAAAATATGCCCGTGAAATATATCTCTGACAAATTAAACCTCGGTAAAATTTAGTATAGTGCAACCGATTAGACAATAAGAGTCAAATCACATTGATATTAACGACCTTTGTAATAAATAAAGTTCTATAAACAAGTGATCATAGCACACACTTGAAAAATCATCGACATTCATAATACTATAAAATAATATCTAAATCAATGATTTTTGGCTCATTTACGAATCTCATTTACGGCAGCTAGCCAAGAGACAGCCTATTATTTCGAGAAATAATAGGCTGTCTCTTGGCTAGCTGCTGCGAAAGGTCAACCTGAATATCTTATTTTTGAAAAATTAACCATCGATTATTTCGAAATTTTGAAGGATTTTGATCTTATCGCAATTTCTTTCGACACCTGAAAAATCAATAAATATTGTCTGCATCCATGTCGCCTTGAGAGCAGCTTCGCAGTTTTTTCTTACCCAGCACGTTTTCCGCGAAAAAATGTAAAAAATACATTTTATTCCGTTAGAATATTATTTTTGTATTAATGGACAAAACAAAGAATGTAGACACGACTAGAGTATGAATGACAAATTACTGTACTATGAAAAAAATGAAAAGGATCCACCTGCGCATAAGAAGGCGATCGAACTGAAGATCTTTTCGGGGTCACTATGAGGTTTGATCGATACGGTAAAAAATCGTACTTCTACGTATAATGTAATTGAAACAGAATCGGCGCTGCGCTCCAGTAGTCCGCTAACGTGTGTTCCGTCTATGAACTTTCGGACAATCGCATGGCGTGAATAGAAATCCAAGGCCAGGAAAAAGTCACGCTAAGTCGATCTATTCTTCTACACGTGAGGTCACGAGCATCGATCTCTTTTTCTGCGCTCTAATAGAATTGTACCACGTGTTATTAATGAACGAAGTGTTTTCCAGAAACATGAAAATGGAGGTCGAGCTATAACTCCCGCTCTAATAGAATTCTACCACGTGTGAAGAAAGTGTTTTTCAGAAACAAGAAAACGGAGGTGGAGTTCCACTTCAAATAGTGGAAATATTTGTTCATAATTGAATTCGATGAAAGGGGCAGAACAAAATTAATTCATTTTTCTAGAGCTATTTTTTTATTCTATGCCGTATATCAATAACGAACCTCGCGCTCACCTATTGAAGATTTGTGGTATTACAATGCGATAATATGATCTATATATTTGATGCTTCCCTTGATAAGGAATGATTCAAGCGTATCTTGCCATTGATCATTGTGAATCAATTTAAAAAACGGAAACATTTTCGAATTTATCAATTTGCGAGATGATGTTTTACTTGTTACAATTTCGAGAATATTTTTTTCGCAACCTCTCACGAATTACCCAACAATGTATGACCACGCGTCACATATGACAGTGAACAGGAAAACTAATCAAAGTGGTTTGTTACTGATTATCGCCTACTATTATTCTAAAGATAAAATGACCTCTGCAATTTAGAAAATTTTAATTTATCCACCATAATCACGATGTTGAATCGACATTTATTCTTCTAAAGAAGAAATCGAACTCTTTCAGCCCTCCGTTTCTCGAAAGTTGAGAACAAGGCGAACAGAGGAATTTGTACCCGTTCCCACACAAAGTCTCCCTCGTTATCCTTTGAACAAGCAAACCAGACCTTGTCCTTGTCCGATCATAGGTTTAGATAAGGGCGATTGCACATATGTCTATATCGTTGGCTTTATTGATACAAGCGTTCTAGACGCCACAGAAATCTCGGGGTTCTCGACCATCATCTTCCAGGTCAATTGAAGCGACGACCAATTAATTCAAAGCCCGAGAGATAAAAACGAGAAACTTCATCATCGAAAATGATGGTAAATTTCATCATCACGAAATGAGGTGAAAAATAAAGTGAGGTGCAAAGAAGAGCTGTATGTAAAATTCATAGGACACTACTCTTCCTCTGATCCTTCAACTCTAAGCTCATATTCAGCCTCAATTCGCCTCGAGCGAAAATCGATATCAGGCGCGAAAATGGCGCTTTTTTTAACTTTGGAACACAGTGCAAATAATCGTTTGCAAGAACCTTTCGCTAATGGAGGTCATTAAATACAGCTAGAAAAGGGATGATAAGGAGCGTGAAAAAACGAGATAGTGAAGGAAATACACTGTGACGTTGTAGACATACACTTCCTCTGATGTAATCCAGGACACGTCACCTTTGACCGTAGATGTCATATTGATCCTCGCAATGGTCAATCGCCAGGTGTTGACATTGTTGCCGATCGACCGTTGCTTGGGTACTCCTTTGGCACCCAATGTGAAACACTTACGTGGAAGTGTCCTTCCAAAATCGTGACCATTAGGTCAGACATTAGTGCAACCAGGCAACGCTTTATTGACAACAGTATGAAATAAATGCAGTAAAATTAGTGGAGTTCTTATGTCATGCAAATGGGTTTATGATTCCACACGCCATAAGGCTTTGTAGATATTATTGATCCGTGGTATGTATAACGAAATTGATTTCATTTACTTGCAGGTATGATGAAATTGATTACATTTACTTGCAGGTTATTTACTCAATACTATGTGTTTATACCTATACGAATTCTGTACTGACAAAATACCTTAATTATTAGTACATTGTTTTTATGCATATAAGAATTCTGAACTCACATTACAATCAAAGTCTAAGTAACAATAAAGGATTCTAACAATCAATATTCAGCGGAAATTGAATTTCCGCTTTTCTACATTTCCGTTGCAAGCAGAAATAAAATTTCTGGTTGGTTACAAATCATCATTTTCTTACCACAGTCAGCGGTATATTAGAATAGAAAAAATGTTAAATTATCGAATCACGGATGCAACTCAAAACTGCTCCACATTTTTTTATATTATTCTTTATCACTATTAAAATAGTACCCCATGCAATTGTCGATAATTTTACCAAAAATATTAAAATTCTTAGTGAAAAAAGCTAGCAATATAACGCAAACATCAATGAAATACCTCGTGATAGTTCGATCAGTGCCATTGATTATTTTATATCTGGAAAAAAATTAGCCATGCTACAAACGTTCCTTAAGACAATCTATCAGTCGCACGGTCAGTAAAAATCCTACTGCACACTTCATTCGGAAAGGCTTGTTATTTAAAGAAAAATATGAGTTACACGTTGTTCTCTTTTAATCAGAGAAATAGTGTAACTTTTGTTTTTTTCGATATATCAAGCATATCCGAGAAAAACGTGTATCTGCTTTTCAGTTATTTCTCTCACACTCGCGCAACTGATAGATCATCTTAAAGCTGAATTACACAAAAATACATGCTAATTATAAGATCAAACATTATAAGATAATATGATATCATAATTATTGATATTATATAATTATATAATTATAAGATATCAAAGATTCGAAAATCAGTAGTGAGTATAAGAAGCTCAAAAAGAAATACAATGGAAAAGTTCGGTGCAAACAAAATCCTATAAGCAGAAGAAAATGAAATGTAGCTGCGTCCGCGACCGTTGTAGTTACAAGATTTTTTTTCGCAATTTTTCTTTTCAGCGATTTCCTCCAGGCTACGTATTTCCGTAATTGAAAAATTATAGGTTTCATGATAAAAAATCTAAGTGCAATTTCAAAAAAGCCAAATTACCATTTTAAACATTTTGGAATTTTCTCAGATTTTTTTTCTCCGACGATGTTTATGATCATCGTCAACATCGTCGGATAAAAAAAATCGAAAAAAAAATCTGAAAAAATTCCAAAATGTTTAAAATGAAGAAATAAAATTTTTTTGTATTTGGACTTTTGGTAAAAAAATCCATAGTTTTCAAATTACGGTCATTGATAGATCTGAAGTTCGACTAAAATCAATGAAAGAAAAAAAAAAATTCGGAAAAAAAATCTGGAAAAACGAGTGACTAAAACAATCTCAGATGCAACTTTTCTTTTCTCTGAGATTTTTTTCTAGATGTGATAGTTTTCGTGTTACGCAGGAATTTCTGAATTTCGTCTTTTTTCGCCATAAACACGATAACTTGAAAAAAAAAAATCGTGACGGATTTAAAAAAAATGAAACTGAAGCTTGAAATTTGCCTTTTCAAGATCCGGTCAAAGAAATAGAAAAAAAAAAATTTCTCCTAAAAACGCGGTCGCTCTGTAAAAAGGAAAAAAAAAGACGAAAAATGGTTGTTTTCAAAATGACGTCCTAGTCGTAAAGAAAATCGCAAAATTTTTTCAAAAAAAAGCACAATGAAATGGGATTTCTCTCCTTTAAAATGCCGTTTATTAATAGTATATTACACCACTAGGGAGGAAAAGTAGACTGTAAGTAGACAGAGAGTAGGGAGGGAAAAAAGACTATCTCAAATCGCGAGCTTGTCACCCGAGCCGCCCACGATTTAAGATAGTCTTTTTTCACTTCCGTGTAGCGTGTACTATTTTTCACCACACCTTCGCGGAAATTTCAACTTTCGTGGAGCGGAAAGTGAACTTTCTACGCAGGTGTGGTGAAAAAGAACTTTTTCGGACTTTTGTCCGGAAAAGTCAAAATTCCGGGCGCAAAAGTAAAAATACGCCCTGACAAAAACTAATGTTTACAGCACTAGCAAACGAGAAAACCTTGATTACTACAATTGAGTCAGAATAAAACCAAGTCCACCGCTAGTAACCGAAAAAACTACGTTTACTGCTATTTAATCTTTTTGATACTGAATAAAACCGTTTTTGTTACTAATAACCGAGATCACGGATAATGCCATTGCATTTCGATCCACTATAAAACGAATTCCGTTTATTAGTAATCGAATTTGATTTCTTCTCATTTGTTTCCATTTTTCATTTCCATTGAATTTGTTTCCATAAAATTTAATTTTAAGGAATTTCGGTACGCTTCTATTGTTTCTAAGCAATCCGCCAACTTCACATAGCAGTATTTCATCGAAAACAAACGAAAAAGATCCTGTTCTTTACGTTGATCGGTGAAAACTCACCGTTTTCGTTGATGAATAAGTGAATAACTAATAAATGATGCGAACGAATTATTTAATTTTTAGGAACCGTAATTGCAATCATGTAATTTGTGGAATGCCGGTTTTTCAATAAGTTTTTAACATTTTTACTCACTATTCCAGGCGTAATACTGTTGTTCACCAATAACTGTAGGCATCTTGCCATGCTGGATAGTATTCTTTAAATATTTAATTTCACAAAAACGGTGTAGAAGATCGATTTAAAATTTGGATGGGACATCCAGTACATGTCAAAGAATATACTATGTAAGTTTCAACGAAATGGTAACATTTTATCACTTGTACCAAAACATTAAGGAATTCTTTAATGAAAATGATTTCTATGAAATCATTTAATGCAGTAACCCGCAAGTGAAATACTTAATAATCATTTAATCATTAAATCGTTGGTTTAATGGATATAATTTTCATTGAATCAATAATTCAATGATTAGAAAGAAATTATTTTTATTGAATCATTAAATCTAATGTTTTATTGGAAATTATTTCCATTATGTAACGAAAAAGTAATGATTAATGCATTACTTTTTCATTTTTAAAAATGGTGACCTTGGCAAATCGCTGAACCCCATACAGATATTGCAATATTTTCATTTGAATAAACATATTTCATCAACATCGAATTTGTACACAATAACAATTGTTGCGAATCTGAAATTAGTACATTACGATACGTGTAACTTGAGGTAATCCTTTTGCGAAAACAAAATTTTGCCGAGTTTCCAATTTTACTTGACAGGTGACCTTCTTTCGCATTTACGGACAGTCCGCCCGATTTCTATATATCCTCATATGCATTTCAACTCAATATTATCAATTTATGGGTCATGATCTGCTCCCAAAGACCAAAGACGTTGGTACCAATACACTTTGACTTGCCTAATAACCTCGCCCGTTGGCCGAAATTAGTGACCTAAGTCGTTGACGAAATAGCAACTGAAATTTAGTCGACATGACCAAAATAACCGACCCACGTAGTCGAAAAAATGGCGACCAAAATTGAGTCAACCCAACTGATAAGACGGACCTATTTCGTCGACAAAATAGCGACTAAAATTGAGTCGACTCGGCCGAAATGATCGACTAAAGCGTTCGTATAGTGGGCGACCGAAATCTCGGTACATCAACCGAAACAAGGAACCTGAATCACCAACGATACGATTACTCTAATTCAGTTGGGCGATCGACGGAAGCGACCCAAGTCGTCTCCAAAAAAAGGACTCATTTTTCGGTATCGCGACTGAAGCTCACGACCTAAGTTGACACCTACAATCTACTCAAATTAGGGTTTTTTATGGTCGCTTTTTGGAACATGTCAACCGCGACCGTAATACAGTCGATTAACCGTTTTTTTACAGTCGACGAATCTGCTAGGGATTCGGTGGCGTCGGGCACCCGAGAAAAATACACACACCGCTGTCCTGTGAAGCAGCGACTCGCTTCCGAAATCACTGGCGCGTTTCGGCACGAATTTTCCACGAATTTAAACTGCGAGCAAAAGTTTTATGCCGAAACCCGAAATTCCAAGAATATATATAATGATTAATTTTATTAGCGTATTTTTTTCTTAAATAAGATCTCTCTATATGATATTACTTTGTGGTCATGGCTTTACTAATTAATCTCTTTCGCTTCCGCTTTCAGGGTAAGATCAAGCTTTTGCTGTGCCACATAACCCGCTCAACCCCTCCTCTCTCTGCCGCAAGAAAAAACTAGCTGCGATACGCGCTAATAAGTCAGTTCGCCCCGTCTTGGTGGACCCGCGATTCAAGGGAGGAACTTACATAGAGTCATCTATTCTTGGGCCATATAGTTCGCCTTCCTGCGCTTTATTAGCTGCATCTGAAGCCATTTCCAGCTGCCGCCAAGCTACCCTCGCTTCTCGAGTGTAGCTTTCTCAACTCGAATTCATGTATTTCTGCGAATAACGGTCCGATTGACATTCAACATTCAATTGGTCGGAAAATACTCGTAAGATATTATACTTTTAGAGAATAAGAAAAAAAAATCGTTTTTTTTTTTTTAATTCTCACTATCTCCCCTTAATTGATTTAAAACGCTCTAACGCTCTTCTGTGTGGACGGGTGATTCTTACAGCGTGTTCTTTTTGTAACGCTTTTTCGTGTGCACGTATGATTCTTACCATATGTTTCTTTTTGATCTGCTTTATTTTTGTTTGTAAAAACGTTATTAATTATATGTATAAATAACTACTTTAATATACGCTGCTACAGCCTTTATTCCTCTAACACATTATCCATCTCTTAATTATTTCGCTACCCCGTACTATTCCGTCTTCGAAACTCCGAACGAGAGGCCACGGTACGAAGCATCGTGGGTTAGGGTGCTGTCTCTACCTCTAGCCGCTATACTACCTATTGCTGCTTCCACACTGTTCGCTGCTGTTGTTTATGCTTCACGCCACTTACTTTGACTTTTTTTTCTCTTCACTGCCGCTCCTACTTATCGCAGCTTACTCCGAAATCGTATTTTTGCATTCGAATTCAATCGCTCAATTTATTGAACATAAAACGTAGCAATACGTCTATCCGTGTACTGGATATTCAATAAAGAATAAAGTAAGCTAAAAATTTCGCCAATACTCCGGCTGAATTTTTTTTTTCGCTTTGGTTTTTTTTTGTTGGTAATTGGGAGGTTTTTAAATTGATTTTAATGTACTTGACTATTTATGATTTCAAAATTTTTATTGATTCAATTACTTTTTGAGAAGTTTTCTGAAATCTGGTGATGTTGTGAGTCTAGACCTAATTTTTCGCCACTCAGAACTGATGTTATTCAGCGGGAGTAAATGTACTTGTCTCAACTTTTTTACAGCATCTATACGATTTTTTCGTAGTTTCATTTTTTTTCTATATCGTAGATATCAGCGTCGAATTTTTACACAATAAATAGTGAACAACTCCAAATATACCATTTTCAAGTGGTCCGGTATGATTAAAGCTTTGAACGAAATCATCTCTTGTTGTGTTCAATTGCATTTTGTCTCGCGTGGAATTTGATATGAACTAAAAACTATCAACCGTTGGAGGAAACAGAAGTTTTCATCAATCAGAATGCTAAAGTAATATACAAGCTAGGTTCATTCTGAATTTATGCCGTAAAACAAATTTTGAAAAGTAATATCGGGTATCAAGAATGAATCCATTATGGATTAATTCATTAAAGTGTAATGGAACACGCAGTGCATTACGGAAATGAATGCATTGTTCGCAACCTCGCACTCAAAGCGAATCAGTAAATTGATTGGTAGCGTCATTCCTGCGACAACCGTGGAACAAACACATCTAAGACGTGAGAGATAGAAAGGCAATTTCATTCTTGATCGTTTCTTACTCGGCGTGAGATGGTTACATTGAACGTTCGCATTTGGTCCGTTGTGTAAAAAAAACAATACAAGCCACCGGATTTTGCGTGTTTAATATCGTTGGTAAAGTCACCGCATCCTACTTCTACCCAACGGAAACGGTATGTCAGTGTTATTGGTATCTCTTTATCACAAATTCGTGTTTATTCAATGTTTTTCTTCTTTTTTTTTAAATATTTTTTAATACATAAATTTTAACTATGACGAGACTTCAATGAGGTTCAAAAAGTATTGCACGCTGAACGCTCAAGATCAAACATCCACAAGTGTATGAGCTCTTTGTATCGCACGTTATGGGAATGCAGTAGTTTGTGCGATTCATCTCCTTACTCCCGTCTTCCTTTTGCCTTCATAGTTCATTGCGCGTCAATGGAGCACAAAAACTAACGAAAGAATGACATCTAGAATATTGTTTCTTCAAAAATCAGTGCAAGATTTCTTAGCTCGTATGGAAATTGTATGGAATTAATGTAATTACATGAGTTTATCAAATCTTCAAATCCATTTTTATAACTTAACGAAAAGATATTGAATGGGAACACAGATGTGATGAGAAATTCGTCATTGCTTTCCAAGTGTGATGTTATATTCATTCACGTTTTCCAGCATAAATTATGTGTGTGCCCACGATATGCAAAAGCTTTGCCACACATTGCGATTGTCTGCAATTCACTTATTTTCCTCGGATTTGGTGGAGCGTCAAAAACATTGAGACCGGTTTAGTTCAATTCAAATAAAGCTTTTTTTTTGTAGATATCTGAAGATAGTATACGAAACGAATGATAAATGATGCCAAAGTACCGTATCGTAACTGTGGAAAAACCACCTTTCATCATGTACGATGAAGCAAAAAAAGAATGGAGTGGCTACTGCATTGATATGATCAAGTACTTAAGCGGCATGGTTGAATTCGATTACGACATTGTACCCACACCAGATGATAAATTTGGCTCATTGAATGATAATGGTGTTTGGAACGGTATGATAAGAGAGTTAAAAGACAAGAACGCTGACATTGCACTTGGTACTCTTTCGGTATCGTCAATAAGAGACACCGCAGTGGATCTCACTATACCTTATTACGAAACGGTTGGTTTTTCATTATTGATGAAAAAAAACAAAGAGGAAACATCATTCTATAAATTCATTATGGTCCTTGACTGGGTCACATGGCTGTACATATTTGGAACATTTTTCGTTACAAGTGTTCTTTTATGGCTACTCGATCGTTGGTCACCGTTCAGCTATCAAAATAATCCTAACAAAATTTACGAAGACGATGACAAGCGTGTATTTGGTGTAAAAGAGTCCCTATGGTTTACCATGGGGTACTTAACGCCTCAGGGTGGTGGGCCAGCACCGAAAAATCTTTCAGGACGTACCGTTGCTGCTACATGGTGGCTTTTTGGATTCATCGTTTTAGCATCTTACACCGCTAATCTTGCTACTTCGATCACGCTTTCGCGTCTCGACCCACCGATGGAATCACTCGATGACTTGATCCATGTTAACGATTTAATTATTGCACCGATCAAGGATTCCGAAGCTCACATTCATTTGGAGAATATGGCTGCCATCGAAAACCGCTTTTACACGTGAGCTTCTATTTCATTTTCTAAATATAACATAAAATCAAAATTTTATCTGACTGCACGTTAGACATTCAAAGTGACTGCATGAACGGATTGTCATCGGCTTCCTCTGCTATATAATATACATAGATTCAATGTTCCCTTCGCGTCATCCACGATGCTAATTCTGCCCATATGTATATCTACCAACTTGCGAACTGTTAGTCAAATCTAAAAAGTTTCGGAGTGGCCGAAACATCCGAAAATTTTATATTTATTTTTATACCTTTTTGTAATTGTATAGACACAAACTCTGAAGAGATGAACATTCAATATTTGGTATTTAGTCATTACTTGACTATTTTCAAAGATAGTCTTTCGGGTTTGGAAACAAAATTTTTTTTCGGGAGCTGTTTGAAAAAAAAAATAAAATATTTTAATAACAATACGTACTACTGGAAGATGAATCCTTGTCCGTTCCGTTACAAGCGTTTG
This sequence comes from Campoplex capitator, assembly GCA_037576405.1. Taxonomy (NCBI): domain Eukaryota; kingdom Metazoa; phylum Arthropoda; class Insecta; order Hymenoptera; family Ichneumonidae; genus Campoplex; species Campoplex capitator. The sequence continues at coordinate 1,834,307 of JARBWI010000338.1, forward strand.
CTATGTGAAGTATGCTGAACGATTGACATCGATATTCACTGAATCATACTTTTCACGACGGAAAAGTTTTTGCATTTCCTTTTAACCTGCATCCTTGCTCAAACTCGTACTTCACGAAACTGATACACTTTTCAGTGTAACACGAGTATCGTCATTTTTTCCGATCAGTCCTTTCACTCTTTCATGGAAGCTATTCTCATACAATATGAATCCACCAATTTTATCGTAGACTCGATGGAAGATCGGAGCAAAGTTGGTTACAAGAAAACTTCGGTGAACAATCTTTTTTGTGTGCTTTTGGCTTTAGATTTTCATATTTCATAAAATTCTTATATTTGTGTTTTATTAGCTCATCACAATGTAACAAACTTGAAACAATTATAAAAATGTAATGAAAATTCAGGAATAAACGGTGCAGTCTTTGCACTTAGAAGTGAAATGAAACAGAAAAATTTGATCGAAATCAATGAAAATACAACGTGGTTCCCTATTTATACATATATATAATCTTATCTAATCTACTTGATCTAAAAATCTAAAAAAATCAAGAAAATAATTCTTCGATAATTTCTTGCATGATATTTTCGAAAAGTTCATTGAAAAACACAATTTTACAAAAAAAGCATCATAATTGGTGTATTTTCAAAGAAGTTATGAGCATTTTGTGATGGGCCGAAATGATTATGGAAAAGAGGTTGAAGTTAATGGTATCTTTATTATGATGACTTTGGTACTAATGAGAGAGAGAGGAAAAAAACGTTTTCTACTCTGAACCAAAATCCGGTTGAATTGGCACCCTTTTACTTCCATTCCATCATACTAGATTCTATTATGATGAACACTATATAATTGTTAAATATTATACCCACGCACACATGCACACGTACGCGCGTGCATGCGCACATGACATTGATTTTTCCGTTATTGGACATTTGAGAAATATTTCAATAAAATTGAACGTTCGAGTTACCTCGATCTAATAGTGTAGTCCATTTATGGCTCTAATGCTCCTGAGACTGAAGCGTCGAAGAATACCGATGTATTAGTTTCTCAAACTCCGTACTTGAATACTGGCCACTCGCACAGCCTAGAAATTGTGAAGTTCAGAACTCGGTTCAGAATATCTACGTAAGTTTACCTCGTGAGACGTTGCAGAGCGAAAAGCACAAGATTCTGCTTTGTCGGGCAGAATCAGCGTCAAATTGATCACCCACTCTGTTCCGTGATAATTGTTGGAGATCAGTTCCAACCGGGAGATCGATAATACGCGCGATATTCCGGGAACAAGAAAATTTCAATTTGCGACTTATAATATCAGGGTTTCCGATACTCTATTATGTGCGGGTAGCGAATTATTTACAGATGGTCAAAATTAAATGAACAGATAATGAAAACTTTAGGCATACCTAGTTTCAAACGAATTTGTATTTTTACAGAGCTTGGAAAAATTTGAATCTAAACGACAGCATGACAGAATACGAACAAGCGGAACTCAACGTATGGAATTCTCCGATTAGCACAAAATATACGGAGATATTGAAAAAAATCGATCAAAAATTCCCCAAGAACCTGACAGATGCCTTAAGGCGCGTGGATAATGGAAAATTCGCATTACTCGGTGATGCGTTGGACATTAAATATATAGTGCAAACTCATTGCGATTACAGGATGGTAGGCAAACAATTTTCCAAGAAACTCTATGCCCTAGCAGTACAGAAAGGATCTCCTCTGAAGGATAAATTGGATGCAGCGTTAGTACAATTAAATTTTTCGTTTAATATGGAACTGCTTGTACGTCAGAACACGAAGGGATGACAGATTGGTAGAAAAATTGTTACGATTTTCTTGTTACATGAACGAAATCGTCGCTCTGAGTATCTCAATCGTCCTTCGTATCGTGTTTACGTGTATTAATAACACATGATATTCCCATGGATTTGCCGGCCGTAATTTTTAAAATGAATTTTGTTATTATCCACAAAAACATTATAGCAGTGGAAGTCAGCTTTAAGTTTGAAAAAAAAAAATCTTTGAAAATCTTGACTTAAGTTTTCAGGAACTCTGCATCAATATGATGAGCGATTTAAAAAAAAAATATTGTTCTTCATTCCCGCAAGAAGAGATGAGACTCTGTGTTTCTGTCATTTGATTGAATATAATAACAAAACAAAAACTTGTAAAACCCCCAGAATGCACGATCTTCAAGAACAAATTTTGCATTCATTGACTTGACTATAAATTTCGGTCCAATCATCAGGTCACTGACAACTGAAAGCTCTTGTGTGACTTTTTTCTAGTAGTAACATGTAAGGAACATAGAGAAATTTTTCAACCACTGAAAACCCCGAACCTAGTATCGCAAGGTTACCAAAAAACATCATTGTGAATCGCATTGATATTTATTTTCAGCATTATCAAACTCATTCAGGATGGCACATTGGAAAAACTGAAAAATTTGTGGTGGAACGAGAGGATCAACAGACCGAAATGCCCGAGGGACTACAAGATAAGTGACGGCATTACCATCGAAAATATGAGCAGTATTTTCATCATCCTAATCATCGGGACCATTTTGTCAATTGGTACTTTGTCATTAGAGTTCTGGTATTTCCGTTGTTGGCTACCTCGAACGCATTGCAAACGTAATCCCAAACAAAAAAAAGAGGAAAAAGAAAAAACACAACAGTCGAAAAAACTAAGAAAATTCACTGTAAAGCCAGTAAGAAAAATTGTTTCCGAAGAATCCGGAAATTCAAAAAGGAAATTCTAGTGAATCACACGCGGGTGCCCTTGCAACTCCGAATTATTTTAATCAAAGTTTCAAGTTTGTAAATGCAACCGTATCGCCAGGCCTATTTTCTTCGAGCTTACAAACATTCTATGAAGTTACAATAAATAATGAATGCAAAAATAATTTGCTCAGTACATCATTCTGATTGTGAAATTTTTCTATTCCGTAATGTTTATTGATAAGCACCAGTCAACGGACGAACTAAAAATCGTATTTCCCAGATCACTTATCAGCATCCGAATCAAGAGCCGGGGTAGTTTTGGACACGAGATTTCGAGTACCTGGTTTGTTATTAACAAATTAGTGAAAAAAAAAACGCACTTTTTTTAGTTTTTTGCTTATAAAACGAAAACCGATGAAGCTATGAAAAAGCAACCACCAAAAGACGAAATGTAGGGAATAAAAATGCGAAAAGAATGAACCCTGAAACGACCCGATCGGTTAATAATTAACGGAGAAAATTTTTAAAAACATTAAAAAATTGCGTTTTTTCAAAAATTTTTATAGTCGCTATTTTTTAAGTTGGATCTTTTTTTCTTTGCACGATTGTAGGTATTAATAGAAACTTCCTCTGTGAAAATCCAGGTGCTGTCAGATACATAGTTTTTTAGTTATGGCACTCAGAAGTCAAAAGGGCCATTTTTTTCAGCAAGGCTGGATGCTCTGGAAGTCGTCCGATTTCAATTTATCAAGCCGATTTTTAAAGTAGAAGTGTTCAGCTACGAAACGTTAATCGTCGTTTTTTGTCCAAATGGTGAAAAATAGATGAAAATTAGTCGCGAACACGAGCAAAAACGGTCGAGCGCGCGGAAGTGGTCGAGTGGTGGGGGTCGAACAGCGCATATATAGTAATAGGAGCGCCTTCCCCGCGGCTGTTGTTCGGACGACTCAGAGCATCCAGCCTTGCTGAAAAAAATGGCCCTTTTGACTTCTGAGTGCCACAAGTAAAAAACTATTTATCTGACAGCACCTGGATTTTTCACAGAGGAAGTATCTATCAATACCTACAATTGTGCAAAGAAAAAAATATCCAACTTGAAAAATAGCGACGATAAAAATTTTTGAAAAAACGCAATTTTTTAATGTTTTCAAAAATTTTCTCCGATAATTATTAACCGATCGGGTCGTTTCAGGGCTCATTCTTTTCGCATTTTTATTCCCTACATTTCGTCTTTCGGTTGCTTTTCCATAGCTTCATCGGTTTTCGTTTTATAAGCAAAAAACTAAAAAAAGTGCGTTTTTTTCATTCATTTGTTAATAACAAACCAGGTACTCGGAATCTCGTGTCCAAAACTATTCAATTAACATCAGGGGACCTTTCCGCGTGTAATGGCGCTCGTGGTTACCTGTAATAAATTTTGTCAAAATCAAACCCTTTACTTCCTGGCCTAATACTCGAATATGAATATTTCGGACTTTAGGATTATATACTTCGAATAACAATGTAATCCGAAACGAAAGTAGAGTTTCAAAAACTAGAGAATTAGAGTTCTGATTTGAAAGAATATGTCTACTTCCACGATATTTATATAGAAGAGCTGCAACCGATTTCAGAATTCACTCGGAACATTTTACCTATCAGGGATTAGAAGAAACGCGCACATATCCTTCAAGAATTAAACATTTTAACGAATTTTGCGCAATCTATGACACGGGAGTTGCATGTTTAATGAAACAAGTATGGTAACGTATTCGTCATTCTAGACACATAGTTTGCTTTTCCTGAAAGATAAAATTCAACCGGGATTTTAAAAAAATTGTTCGCCGGCCATTGTTCTTCGTGCTTTCACGAATCTAACTGCTGACAACGGTGTAAAGAGCGAATATACCATGCGGTTTTCAATATTTTGGTTAAAAAATTATTGATGAACAATTTGACGTTCGAAATTTTCGTGAATACGCATACCTAATTTCAAAAAAATGACAGATTGCCATATCTTTTGGAAATCACAATATTCGGTTCGAGAAACTCTGACGACAACGCAAAATTAGAAAATCCTCATTGATTTTTTTAAATTTATTCGTTTCTAAATGGTTTAAAATTCCACTAATAACAGTTATAGGACTCTTAGCAATACAAAAGAAAAAAAATGATCATAATACGAATATTCACACCTCGCTGGGATGCCGGGGCGATCGGTGTACGGCTTTGGGTGCCTCCCGTGGACGGTTCTCATCGTGCGGATGGTGGCCACCTAGCCGTGGCCCCCTAGCTAGCTCATTGCATCACAGCTGAGGAGGTGCTCTTTCTAAGAGCTTCTGGTTTAAACTGACGGACCTACGACAGGGATTTCACGCTTTATAACCGCGCAACAAAGTAGTTGAACTTTAAGTGCGAGATTGGTGTGTGAGAATGTAAGAACAACTGTACGGGTGCATGAAATTTGTATGTACAGAATGTACACTACCGTCGGAAAGTTTCCGGACAAAAGTCGGAAAAAGTTCCCTCACTCTTTTTCGTGTTATTCCGTCGATAACGTAGATAAATTAATTTAATAAATGACATTTTAAAGAAGAGAAATCCCATTACATTTTGCTTTTTTTGAAAAATTTTTACGATTTTTTTTACGTCTAGGACGTCATTTTGAAAACGACAATTTTTCGTCGTTTTTTTCCTTTTTACAGAGCCACCGCGTTTTCAGTAGAAATTTTTTTTTTTTTTTCTTTCACCGGATCTTGAAAAGTCAAAGCTCAAGCTTCAATTTCGTTTTTTTTTTTAATCCGTTACGATTTTTTTTTAATAAGTTATCATATCTTTGGCGAAAAAAGACGAAATTCAGAAATTCCTGCGTAACACGAAAACTATCACATTTAGAAAAAAATCTCAAAAGAGTGAAAAGTTGCCTCTGAGATTGTTCTAGTCACTACATTTTTCCCAGATTTTTTTTCCATTGATTTCAGTCGAACTCCAGGTCTATCAATTTCCATAATTTGAAAACTATGGGTTTTTTGACCAAAATTCCAAATACAAAAAAGTTTTATTTCTTCATTTTAAACGTTTTGGAATTTTTTCGGATTTTTTTTCTCCGGCGATGTTTATCATCGTCAACATCGTCGGATAAAAAAAATTCGAAAAAAAATCTGAAAAAAATTCCAAAATGTTTAAAATTGTCACGGTAGCACCCTATATATATATACAACAAATTTCTTCCCACAACATCACTCGAAACCTAACGTCCGCTCCATCCCGATAACCACTCTTTCTCATACGACTCAGCACCCTTCCGTCAGCACCTTCTTGGTCCCACGATCCTCAACTTCTCCGCTTCACCGCCCCACTACGACTTCACCAAATCATCTCTCCACTATTCTAATCCTCGACTCATCAGTTCAATCTCATCACTCGGACCAATTACTTCGTGCACTCCCTAAACGTAATAACCGAGACATTTAACAATAAACCTACTGAACTCTTGAACATCTCGAGTACCTTTATTTAACTCCTTTTGGCCCTTGACAAAAATGAAGAAATAAAACTTTTTTGTACTTAGACTCATGGTCAAGAAACCCATAGTTTTCAAATTATGGAAATTGATAGACCTGGAGTTCGACTGAAATCAATGGAAAAAAAAAAATTTTGGAAAAAAAATCTGGGAAAAATCTAGTGGCTAGAACAATCTCAGAGGCAACTTTTCACTCCTTTGAGATTTTTTTCTGAATGCGATAGTTTTCGTGTTACGCAGGAATTTCTGAATTTCGTCTTTTTTCGCAAAAAACATGATAACTTTTTTTGAAAAAAGAAAAAAACGGAGTTGAAACTTAATCTTTGCCTTTTTAAGATCCGGTCAAAGAAATTCGAAAAATAAAATTTCTACTGAAAATGCGGTCGCTCTGCAAAAAGGGAAAAAAAAGACGAAAAATGGTCGTTTTCAAAATGACGTCCTAGTCGTAAAAAAAATCGCAAAAATTTTTCAAAAAAAGCAAAATGAAATGGGATAACTCTCCTTTAAAATGCCGTTTATTAAATTAATTTATCTACGTTATCGACGGAATAACACGAAAAAGAGTGTGGGAACTTTTTCCGACTTTTGTCCGGAAACTTTCCGACGGTAGTTTATATGTATGGTATGGTTAAGAAACCAAAAAAGAAAAGTAGAGCAGAGCAAATTGTTGGATATGCCCTCTAAACTGAAACAACTCACATGACAAACAAACTATTCAATGCCATAATAATGGCAGCTTATAGTCAGAGGCTGGAAAATTTTAATTGAAAAAAAATGTACATGTAAGAGGTGAGACATGAAAATAAAGACAATAAAGCAACGAATATGTATGAATTGTCAGCAGTGGATAAAACAAATAAAAAACATCAGTTAATAAACAACGATTGACTGTCTGCATCACCTTTTCTTCATTGTTTTCAATTATTTACATCTCGAATTCCACCCTATTTCCTTTCGTCGTTATTTTTAAAACCCATGTGTGTATCTCTTTCGCCCTTCCTCTCCCTTTCTTTTTTTTTCGTCGGCTCGGATTTTCAAACAATAGTTGTTCCACAATATCTCGTTTCTTTACCTCATAATTGGTGTTTTTCATGTAACAGCAAAAGGAGCATTCATGCACTTTTCCATTGTTGATTCAAACCTCGCAGTAACACTCGGAAGTAGTATACTTCTTCCAAGAAAAATGACGCAACTTTCAAATTTCGCTTGGGTTATGCTAACCCAATACGTACCCTGAGCGTTAAACGAATTTTTTCCACGTTTTTATGCGTCATCTCTTAGAATATGTAAACTTTTTACGCGTTGAAGAAGTTGAAATTCATTGATTTGTTATAACTCGAAAAATTGGAGTAAATGGTAGTTTTTGTTTTGTTGATTGACGGATGATTAAAAAGAAAAATAATACGAAACATTTTCCTACGATGTGACCGACAGCAAAAACTCGAATTTATCAAAAGTTATTTGAGAATTCCCTGAAAAAATAATAAAATAAATAATCGGCTCGGAAAAATATTTTTTGCTTCAAATTGAAAAAAAATGCAAGAAAATCACTGTTCTTCCGATTGTATTTTTTTTTTCAAAAGTACTTTCGAAAACAATTTTTGTTTTAATCAATGAGCTTCTCTTGTAAGGTACAAAAGGAGAAGAAGTTATTTGAATCAAATGGAAAGGGATCGAGTCCAAAAGTAGTTGATTCGATATTGAATATGCCTCATCTACTCGAAATATTACAATCGAAGTCATATGGTGACAGAGAGCAACAAGAAATTCTGAAAGCTAATATTGAATAACAATTATGTAAATGCGGTAAAATTTCTTAGCAGTTGATAATCATCGATTCCTCTCTGCAGTGGATAACAAATTTATATGTAAAATGGAAACATATATGCTAATCATTTTCGTATAGACTATAATTTTCAGATTTTTCAATAAAATAATTTGTCCGTGAGAGCCGTTTGAAAATCCTGTGACGTCATAAAACCGGCATATTCGCGTATATAAGAGTGCGGCAGGGCTCGCGCTGGCTTTTCAATTTACTCGGTAGTTTTCTTTTAATACTTGGCGTCGAGCCGCTACCGCGTCTCTTGATGAAAAGAATTTCAGTACTTTATCGGTTACAAATAAATCTGATAAAATTCAGTTATCTTTGAGCAGTTACAAACATTGTGCGATGAAAAAATAGTTCGAATGAACCGTTGTTGAAAAAACTGTAATATTTATTTCTTTTTAAGGAGTATCGGTACAGGCGATACAATATTGCCATGCTAAACCATGTTAAAAACACAAAAAATTTTTAAAAGTTAAGAATTTTATAAAATTTGGTCTTTAGTGTCAAATTTGACAATACAAATTTTTTCAGATTTTTCTTCTACACAGTTATCGAGTAATTGAACACTAAAGTTCACGTGTATAAGCATAGCGTTTCCATATATATAGGTATACAGTTCGGGCATGAGAAATCTGCTTTAATGCATAATTACTCGATAACTAAGTAGAAGAAAATTTTGAAAAAATTTGTGTATTCGTACTTGACGATGAAGAACATTATCACCAAATTTGATTGATTTCTTAACATTTTGCCTTTTGTACCGAAACTCCTTAACAATATTTTTAAATACTTTTCAATTATCTTTGAGAGCCGACTTTTTACATTTTTGTGGTATTATAAATTGGCGAAGAATGATACTTATCAAAGAAATTCTGCCAGAGTTGCCAGGCCCGGTCTTTCGATGATGGTGACGGAGAATTTCTTTGAGGCGTCTCTATTTCGGTCCGTCTTGTCAAATCGAAGGCGCAAAGACGAGTGATTGATGCGCGATACGGGAGAGAGATGAATCATCGCTAGAGCGATCAATTTCATCCGTTCTTGCGCATCGATCCCCGGAAAGCGGGGTTAATTTAAATTAATTTTGCATATCACAAAACAATTTTTTTCACGTATGAAATAAAATCGTTTATTTTCTACAATTATGTTCGATACGTTCTTTTTTGTTGTGAAAACTTTTTTCAAAAACGCGTTCAAAATTAGTGTCCATGTTTTCCAAGAATGCAGTAAAAACTTGATTCCATTTGAAATTATGATAATAATTTACTACACGAAAGTACAGTGGCAGGCCAAAAAAATACAGTTTGGCAGGAAATAAAAGATTCGAGTCATTGCAGCAAGTAAAAGAACCGAAAAGTGAGAATACAATGGAAAAGTTCTGTGAGAATGAAATTTAACGAGGAAGCATTCCCTTTAATTAATAGGAAATGTAGGGAGAAACGAATGCAAAGGTTGCAAGTAAAACAAATGCAATCCCTTTTTATAAAGTAGGGTTGTGACGCGTGAATTGGCTGTTCATTGTCATCGCTTTTCCACGATTCTGATTGGTTCGCTATGTCATTACACGTTGTCCAAAAACGACTCTGAAGTTATTCTGTCTGCTCTCAAATGTTACAATGACAGCTGGTTTTTTAAATGTTCATGACAACTCAGATTGCTTCTTGACAAGTCATGCATCAGAATTAACGATAACGAAGAAAAATTATTCTCAATATACTTCACAAAAGAGAAATTTTATTTGAACTTGAGCAATTGATAAAGAATAATCTTTTGTGTATAATTGATTTTTTCAAATTCAATTAACGGTTCGAATAATGTTGAGGTTTGTTTCATAATTAAAAATAACGTCAGACAAGAAGTTATCGCGCGCGAAGCGCACGCTTAAATCGCCTAGTATGTATTAAAGAACGGAAGAAAACTAAGGCCATGTAATAATGCAGGGAAATAACGAGTGAACTTGTCCCGAAGCGAAGAAGAAAGAAGAGCCGTTTAAAGTTCAATTAGATAAATCATCAAAAAGAGATTCTGCCAAAAAGCTTTAAAAGTACATGAGCACGTATGCTCCTTGCAAACAACTCTAAGAATAGTGTAACAGCGGCAACATATAGAATAGAACAATTACTAAAGGGGAAATGTAAAATAGAAAGGGAAAGTGGTGTAAAAAGCTGCAAGGGTATAGGTGGAAAAAAAAAAAAATTCTGCTGCAGTACCCCCGTAGAAGGATTTTGCACGCACGCTGGTCGAATTGGCTTCCTTCCCTCCCTAGTTGCGCAATACATATAGTGTACTATACATATTGCGATGATACGCATCCTACACTCAAAGCCAATTACTGAATTGATTGACGGAGTCCATCGGTTGCCCTGCGGCAACCGATGGACAAACACAATTACATCGTGGACGTTCGAGACAGGAGGAAAAGTTCATACTCGCACTTTCTTTACTCCTCATGGTGTGTTGATACTGTGCGTCCACATTAGATTCGTTGCGTGAAATTGATAAAAGGCATCAACTACTACATGTTCGATATCATTGATAGAGCCACCGTATCCTAGTTCTGTTCGACGGAAGCGGTATGACAGCTCTTTCAATAACGCACACTCTATCACAAAAAATTGTGTTTGTTATTTATTTTCATATTTTCTACTCCATGAACTTTATCTCACGAGGCTTTTGTCTGGTTTAAAAAGTGTTGCACACTCTATATGATTGAGATGAAAGATCGTGGCTACAAGCTCTTTGCGTACCTTTTGCAATCTCTGCAGATTGTTGGTCACAAATTTCTTACTAAGTCTGTCGCGAGTTATTAGAACACAAATCGTTTGGTTATTCATCTTGTTACTCTCGGTCCTTTTTTCTTCATTCGTGGTTCAACGTGCGGCGTCAATGGAGAACAACAAAATAAGTAAAGAACGACAGCCAAAATGTTACTCCTTCAATATCATTGCAAAATTTATTAACTCGTGAGTTTAACTTTCATTGCATGAAATTGAATTTGTTCAATTTATTATTAAATTTATTGATCAAAGCCTTTCATTCATGTGCATAATTTGAAGAATAGATATTCGAAAGTGCCAAATGCTGTGATGAGTTCGTTGATGCTTTCTTTTTTTAATAAAAAAATGTTTTTCAAAACAATCCCTTTTTTAAAAGCGATTCATAAACAATTTTGCATTTTGTTGTAAATCGGGAATATCCATTGCTAGATTGCAGAAGTTTCGGAACATTAACTAATTTATCGATTTCGTTCTAAGCCGTGTGAAAATACACAGGAAAAATTTTATTCAAAAATTTCACCCGGTGACAAACTTTGTACGAGGGTAGTGCGATTAATCGAAGTGATCGATTAATTGTTTTTTCGATTAATCGATCCAAAGACAGTACAGACCGGAACATCAAGGATACCGCACTATAGTATCGTGACGACTATATAATCAATGCTGAAATTTTGTTTTGATATTTCTTTATTCAGTAGGAAAATAATATATTATGTACTCGAATACAGTTATTGCTATTTAAGTATATCTTTTAAGCTTTAAGTCTTTATTTATGAGTTTTTGTCAATATCGAAACATATATAGGGGGCATCCCACACCAAGTCAGCCACTTCAGAACCTTACAGAACCGATCTTGATTTTTTTCAAATTTTTTCCCATGACTGCCCAACAAGATATATTTTTTTCAAAATATATTTTTCAAAAATTCGATGATTTTTTTTCAAAAGCTTATAATTCTTCGAAAAATGGACCAAATCGAATGCTTTTTTTTCTTCAAAATATTGGTTTTCATTGTACTTTTTGAATGTAATACTAAAAAAAACGAAAATTTCAAATTTTTGAATTACGAAATGAAATCGAAGAAATAACGTGCCCACGATGGAAATCTTCAATTTGGTCAAAGTTTTTTTGACAATTCTTTGAAAAAAATCGAAATATGTAATCATCTTGAAATCGTCGATTTTGTTGTTCAACCTGAATAAAAGTGGAAGAAAAATTCAATGATATTTTTTTTTGTTATTACATTCAAAAAGCGTAATGAAAAACCAATATTTTGAAAAAAAAAGTTCGATTGCGTCCATTTTTCGGAGAGTTATGAGCTTTTATTAGTTACGAGCGAAAGAACACCACTCTAGAAAAATTTGAGAATGTATAAAAACATCAAAGTTTTTGATTTTTAAAAATCACAAACGGTAATCATCGAGAAATTTCTGGTTTTTCCTAAAAATTAAAAAAAAAAAAAAAAAATTAAGATAACTTGGAATAATTTTTTTCCATTTTTTTGAAAAGTACATTTTAAAACGACAATCAATTTTTGATGGAGTTATAGCTTATCAAAAAAAAAAATAAAGCCATTCTTTTTCACATTCATAACTATTTTTTGGTTGGTTGAGAAAAATTCGAAAAAATTCTGAGAACCGTCTTTAGTGGGGTAGAAATAGATAAAAAAATTTCAGCGAAATCGAAAGGGGTCGGGCTTCAAAGTGGTCGATTTGGCGTGGAATGCCCCATGCAAAAAAAAATCTATATCTTTTTTAGATTGGGTCTGACAGCTATTAGTACTTTTGTCAAAAAAGTAACTCTCCGAAAATTTGAGCTTGAAAAAATTTTTTTTAGAAGTTAGACGTTTAGAAGTTAGCAGCCTGTATCTCATGTTACGTGCGCACTCTTTACATTTGTTAACCGGACACTGATATAAACAGTGACACTGTGACCGCGCTGCTAGACATAGACACCAACAGCTATATCAGATCTGATCCAAGGCTTGAAAAAAATGAATTTGAATTTTTTTCCATTTCGATTTTCAACAAAAATAGGACAAATATATAGAATCCGATCGAATGACATTTAATTTTTTTTTAGAGTCCCATATTTTGGGCAAGTTATTTTTTTCAGATTCTTGCGTTCCATCAGTAAAATCTCTGAAATTATTATTGAATTGATAACCGATTTTTTAAAATTACTTCGGCGCTTAAAATGTCTACTTTCACTGAATGAAGAAACGTCAAAACAAAATTTCAATTAATCGATTAATCGAAAAAATAATTAATCGATCACTTCGACTAATCGATTAATCGCACGGCCCTATACTTTTGTACCGATGAACGAGACCGCGGGCTGCGAGGCTTCGACCACTCGGGGGTCCAAACAATGTAGATTGGTTCTAAAACCTACATTTTTGTTTGCCATTGTCGGTATTTAAAAATTTTCAATTTTTTTTTTCTCTTGTTTTGTATCGATATTGCTTCCTTCAGTCATAATTCTAAGAAGAAAAAGAATACAATCACTTTCAATCAATAAAAGTAGAATATCAGCGTGATGCAAAAATTTCAAAGAAACTGTAAACGATTCCATTTTTATACCCCCATCGATAAATCGATAACAGAGTAAAAAAAAATGGTACTGGACAAAGTGACGAACTTTTACAGAAAAAACGCACTATTTTTGTACCTGAACGATAAAATTATCATGTATAACGATAAAGAATCATTGTGAAAAATGTAATTTTTCCGAAGGAGAAATTCATCGAGTACCCAGTTTTTTGAAACGTAAGATTTTTTTAGTAAAGTATATTACGGCAATGTGGAACTTTTTTTTACGATTAAATTGCAAACACTTTTTCGAGTGAACAATTTCAACCATCGAAAACTCAATTCTTCCAATGGTTATCGAAAAAAAAAAATATATTGTATCTTCATACATGCTTCTGAATTCGCAAGACTTATTATTAGATATTATGATATCTAATCGATATTTTGTTGTATTTTTATCGATATATCCTTTGAAAAAATTGTCAAAAGAAATTCAAATAAATTCGTCGCCCGCCCTTCCGTGATTTGTTAAAACTATTATGAAAATCAAACGAACAAAAAAAAATCATGCATTTGATACTACGCACTACAAACGATCATAGCAACGATGAATTGTGGCCGAACAAATAACGTTCGTTCCACTTGTTTTCATAATCGCTCGTACTACTAGCAAGTATGAATCTCCTGCTGTCGAAGAACCATGTTTGAGCGCGACTACAAAAAATTTGAGGACAGCGATCCTCAAATAGGTTGCATTCCTATACAGTTTTAATTCAAATTTATTCTTGCCCGCGCAATAACGAGATGCGTATGTGTTCCACAAGAAATCCTAATAGAAATTTCCATGACACGTTTCGATTGACCGCTATTAACTCATTTTTATCGTGTCTGTCCGCAGCGTTAAAAACACGAAGATCGGTTTAGTTTAGCTCATATAATGCTTTTTTCCAGATATCCAAAGGCAGTAGTACAGACCGGACCATCAACGATGCCGCACTATAGTATCGTGACGGTGGAAAAGCCACCATTCGTAATATACGATGCGGCGAAAAAAAAATGGAGTGGCTATTGCATCGATATGATTGAGTATATAAGCAAAATAGCCGAATTCGACTACGACATTGTAGCCACACCCGATGGGAAATTCGGCTCGATGGATGACCACGGCGTTTGGAACGGTATGGTTAAAGAATTGAAAGACAGAAAGGCTGACATTGCACTTGGTACTCTTTCGGTATCGTCAGAAAGAGAGACCGCGGTGGATTTCACTGTACCTTTTTACGAACTGGTTGGTACTTCGATACTGATAAAAAAAGAAAAAAAGGCAACATCACTCTTCCAATTTCTTTCGGTCCTCGACTACAACGTATGGCTGTGTATACTCGGATCTTATTTAGTTACAAGTATTTTTTTGTGGCTATTCGATCGTTTCTCACCGTTCAGCTATCAAAACAATCCTGATAAAATTTACGAAGACGATGACAAACGTGTATTTAGTCTAAAGGAGTCCCTATGGTTCACCATGACTTCAATAACGCCTCAGGGCGGTGGCGAAGCACCAAAAAATCTTTCGGGACGTCTTACCGCTTCAACATGGTGGCTCTTCGGATTCATCGTATTAGCATCTTACACCGCTAATCTCGCTGCTTTTCTCACCGTTTCGCGACTCGAAACGCCGGTGGATTCACTCGATGACTTGATCCGACAGTACAAATACACTTTTGCACCAATCGAGAATTCCACAGCTCACGTATATTTCAAAAGAATGGCTTACATCGAGGATCGTTTTTACGAGTAAGATTTCATATTTTCTTCTTGATGTAACAGGAAATTCAAATTTTATCTCAATTTTTTTCTCCCCGCTATATTTACTCAATATTTTTGTTTTTATACCAATATTCTTACTTTTTAACGATTCCTGGAAGTTTCTCAAAAGCAGAAAAGTGGCCGAAGCTAGTATTTCAGTCTTTCAAAAGGAACGTTTGAAAGACTGCTCGTTGATGCGCTGCATAGAGCAGGCGCATCTAGCCTATTCTAGTTGTGAATTTTTCCTATTTTAATTTTTTTCATTTCATTTTTTAGATACATGAATTATTTCGTTCAGAGTTGAATTGTTTGTGAATCTACATTTAAAAAAAATTTTAAAAAGTATTTTGATGTTACCTGGGCCATCTTTTTGCGTTTTCTTTTCAATTTCAGACATAATTCTTCAGTTTTCTTCTGGATAAAATAATCAAACGAAAGATTTTCGTATTTTTAATTTTTCATAATTTCATTAAAAATGCTGTAACTTTTTTTCTATGCCGAATTGAGTATTCAACCACCGCTCATTTTGTTCGTTTTCTAATTCCCTTCAAATTGTTAAATCGTTTTTGTTATTTATCGTTAGTATTTAACTACCGTCGAGTTTTGAAAACTTTTTTTTTGCATTTCTGTGAAAATTGAGATAACGAAATTTTACAAAACCACAAACTCAGTTTGAATCGGGATCTTTAATCTCGTGAAAGATTCATTGTAATCGGTTCAGCCGTTTTCGATTGAAAAGCGGACAAACATTTTTTAGCGAACAGATTTATATATATAAGAGAAGATATCGTATTTCGAAACAAAATTGATTTGTTTCTTTTTTTTTATTTGAAAAGAGTCTCGCGGATCCATTGCGTACATTATATATCAAGAATCTTCGGCAATTCGGTTCCAAACGTTTGCCATGTCCAGCGTATGCTGCAGAAATTCAGATCGATATTCGCTTTACCACGCGGTATATGCGACCCAAACTCGTACTTCGCACAAAATTGATTTATTTTGCAGTGCAACACGAGTATCATAATCCTTTTCGATGTCTCTTTTTTTCTCGTCCACTACGAATACATAATCCACTAACTTTGTGATAAGATATGGGAGGCTCGATTAGAGACCAGTGCGAAATGGGTTACGTGGAAACTGGCAAAAAAAAAAATATATTTTCTGTTTTTCAGAATTTTTCAGTCCATTGCAAGACAGACACCGAATGTCTTTGTAATCGTTAACTTTGTTGTATAGATTTTGTACGAGTAGCGAGTTTTTTTACAAGTTTACATAATTCAAAAATAAGCAGATGATGAAAACTTCTGACAGAGTTTCAAACGAATTTTCATTTTTACAGAGCTTGGAAAGATTTGAGTCTGAACGACAGTCTCCCGGAACTTGAACAGGCCAAGTTCGCCGTATGGGATTATCCGATTAGCGACAAATATTCTAAATTGTTACAAATTATGGCAGCAGAAGATTTTCCCCAGAACCTGACAGATGCTTTCCACCGTGTCAATACCACCGATTTCGCATTAATCGGTGATGGAACTGACATTAAATATATAGTGCATACTCATTGCGAATTCAGGGTGGTTGGCAAAGAATTCTCCAGGAGTCCATATGCCCTTGCGATACAGAAAGGATCTCCTCTGAAGGATAAATTGGACAGGGCGTTAGTACAATTCATTTTTTTCTTCACTATGGAACCGGATTTTTCCCCAAATCACGAAGAAACGAGAGATCGATCGAAAAATTTTAACGATATCTTTGCAACATAAACTTAATCGTTCTTTCCAACATCTTAGTCGTCCTTTGTGCTCTCGTGTGTACCAACGAACGATATTCCCATGATATTGCCATGCAAATGAAAATTGGCCTTCGTTTAAAAAAAAAATCTTCAAAGATCTTGAACCAGGGGTTAATTAAGAGCCTGTAAATCATTACGAAAAATTCAAAAAATAATATTCTTCTTTATTCATGAAAGAGGAAACAAAATTGTGTTTCTATCATTTGAAAAAATAAAAATACAAAATAAGTCATGCGAAACAGCTGGTATTTACGAATCGTTATTGAGTGTCTTAATATAATTTTCTCAGTTATTGAGGCAACGAAAAACTTTGCTGTTTAAAAAAAAAAAAAAATTTCATTCCATAAAGAAAGTACGAAATGCATAAACAAAATTTTTTTCATCTGTCAAACGAGTAGCAAAAAGCATTATTGTAAATCGCATTAAAATATTTATTTTCAGAATTACCAGACTCACTCAGGATGGCACATTGGAAAAACTGAAAAATTTGTGGTGGAACGAGAGGATCAACAGACCGAAATGCCCGAGGGAGTACAAGACAAGTGACGGCATTACCGTTGAAAATATTGGAGGCGTTTTCATCATCTTGATCTCTGGTATTATCCTGGCCATTATTACTTTGTCATTCGAGTTCTGGTATTTCCGTTATTGGATAACGCGAACGCGTCGCAGACGTACTCCCAAAGAGAAAGAAGAAAAACGAAACAAGTTTAAACAAATTCAAATAATCAGTGTAAACCCAGCGAGCAGAATTGCGTTCGAAACATCCGGAGGGTTGAAAAACCGGTTTAAATGAATCGCACCTCGCACCAGGGACGTTGCAACCTCAATTTATTAAAATCAATGTATGAAAACTGACAATGCAGTCGTATCACCGGTTTTTTTTTTTTTTTTTTTTTTTTCCCACCAAACTTAGACTTTCTATGAACTTGCAATCGATCCAACGATCAAAAAATGAATTTAAAAATACTTTTCACTATAACCATCATTCTGATTGTGATATTGCTGTATTCTATAATGTTTACTGACCACCGATCAACGGGTGAACGAAAGATCGTTCTTTCGATTAAGAATAATCATCGAAGAATCATCGTTGATCATATGCTACGAACGACGCTACGATTGAAAAATTGATATGCTCAGATTAAAAAAATATATACACTACCGTCGGAAAGTTTCCGGACAAAAGTCGGAAAAAGTTGCCACACTCTTTTTCATGTTATTTCGTCGATAACGTAGATAAATTAATTTAATAAACGGCATTTTAAAGGGCAGAAATCCCATTTCATTTTGCTTTTTTTGAAAAATTTTTGCGATTCTTTTTACGACTAGGACATCGTTTTGAAAACGACCATTTTTCGTCTTTTTTTTCCTTTTTACAGAGCAACCGCGTTTTCAGTAGAATTTTTTTTTTAAGTTTCTTTGACCGGATCTTGAAAAAGCAAAACTCAAGCTTTAATTTCGTTTTTTATAAAATCCGTTACGATTTTTTTTGAAAAAGTTATCATGTTTTTGGCAAAAAAAGGCGGAATTCATCAATTCCTGCGTAACACGAAAACTATCACATTTAAAAAAAAATCTTAGAGAAGTAAAAAGTTGCCTCTGAGATTGTTCTAGTCACTCGATTTTTTCCAGATTTTTTTCCGAAATTTTTTTTTTTTTTCATTGATTTTGGTCGAACTCCAGATCTATCAATTTCCGTAATTTAAAAACTATGGGTTTTTTCACCAAAAGTCCAAGTACAAAAAAGTTTTATTTCTTCATTTTAAACGTTTTGGAATTTTTTCAGATTTTTTTTCTCCGATGATGATCATCATCATCGTCAACATCGTCGGATAAAAAAATTCGAAAAAAAATCTGAAAAAATTCCAAAACGTTTAAAATGAGGAAATAAAACTTTTTTGTACTTGGACTTTTGGTGAAAAAACTCATAGTTTTTAAATAACGGAAATTGATAGACCTGGAGTTCGACCAAAATCAATGAAAAAAAAAATTTTGGAAAAAAAATCTGTAAAAAATCGAGTGACTAGAACAATCTCAGAGGCAACTTTTTACTTCTTTAAGATTTTTTTCTACATGTGAGAGTTTTCGTGTTACGCAGGAATTGATGAATTCCGTCTTTTTTCGCCAAAAACATGATAACTTTTTCAAAAAAAATCGTAACGGACTTTATAAAAAACGAAATTGAAGCTTGAGTTTTGCCTTTTCAAGATCCGGTCAAAGAAATTTAAAAAAAAAATTCTACTGAAAACGCGGTTGCTCTGTAAAAAGGAAAAAAAAGACGAAAAATGGTTCTTTTCAAAATGACGTCCTAGTCGTAAAAAGAATCGCAAAAATTTTTCAAAAAAAGCAAAATGAAATGGGATTTCTGCCCTTTAAAATGCCGTTTATTAAATTAATTTATCTACGTTACCGACGGAATAACATGAAAAAGAGTGTGGCAACTTTTTCCGACTTTTGTCCGGAAACTTTCCGACGGTAGTGTATATCTATTTCCATGATAATTAGAAGAGCCACAATAATTTTTAGAATTTACTTGGAACCGTTCATCAGCCAAGTTTTGGAAAAAACGCACGGGCACGAAATGCAACTTTATCATTCATCATTCTCTTGGTTATTAAAAAACGAGAAGAATGGCGTATAATTAAAGCTTACTATCGTTAACACGGAACATTCCATGTCAAAGAGGGAAACATTGAAGTCGTTTTCGAGTCGGTTGCAAGGATTCGCGTTCGGAAGAATAGATAGTAGAGACTTCGTGTTAAAAAAGCAGTCTGGCGAACTCGCATAAGAGCGAGTTGCATAACCGAGGATAACTCGATGCGAATTTTCGGTTCCGCAGTTAAAACGACACAAAAAAATTTTAACGTCTGGATTTGATGCGTGCGTTCGAATCAAAATGGGATCATGCCCGATCGCAATCTTTTCAGAATAAATATTCGATCATAAAGTCGAAAAGTAGATTCCTGTTCAAAGTACTAATAAAATTGCTGTTTATTGTAAATGTAAATTTTGAAGCATGAAAACAAAGCCAGTAAAGCACAATATGTATGAATTATCAGCAGTGGATAAAATAAATAAAAAACATCAGTGAATGAACAACGATTGACTGTCTGCATCACCTTTTATTTATTGCTCCCAATTGCTTATACATCTCGAATCTCGCTCTTTTCTCTTTCTCCATTATTTTTCAACCCCATTTACACATTTCTACATCTCTCTCTCTCTCTCTCTCCTCTTTTTTCGTCTTCTCCCTTCGTCTCGGATGTTGAAACAATACTTATTCTACAATACCTTTGTCTTTTACACCATATTTCGTGTTTTATATAACAGCAAAAGGAGCATTCATAAAGTGTGTGTCATCTCCGCGTAACACTGATAATTTCGCGCCTTTCGCAAGATGCATTAGCGCATTAATCGATGGAACGCATCTTTCGCTCTTGTTTAGTTTTTTTTTTTTTTTTTTTTTTTTTTTTTCTTTTTTTTCGTTCGTATCCTCCACGGAGGTACGTACTTTTACGAATACACTTTTTTTTTTATACATGTACGTTTCGAGTTACTGGGTTTCCTTTAAGGTTGGTGTCGGTAAAGTTGGGATAGGGATGAAGGATTTTTTTTTTCGGGCAAACAAAAGTGTCCACAGTTATTGTGTGTGTGTGTGTGTGTGTTTGTATGTATTTGGAAAGGGATGAATCGGAAAGTTCTTTAAAGTAAGGGAGGTTCATATTTGTTTGTTGTTGTATTGTTGTCTGGGAACGAGGGAAGGAACGTGTTAATGTTCTAGGGATTTAAATTATAATTAGGAAATACGATTAAGATAATTCGTTAATAATTACGAAGAAAAACAAGAAAATACAACAGCACATCGGTTGCCATTTTGTCCCTGACGTGACGCGCGGCTTCTTTCAACAAATGTTTTCATTAAACAATTCTCGAGATTATCTTACGTTCTCACGCTCATCGATCCAATTATAGTTTTTATATTCTCTGCCTCCCAGTCGTTCTACCCATCGAAGAGGTTACTCGCGATGAGCTCGAAGCTAAACATGTTTCACGTAAACTTTACTCTCTCAATCGCGAAATAAACTTCGCGTCCTTACAAACAAAGATAAATAATCAAGCGTCACGCTCAGGTACGGTTCAATAAACTTTCATATACGGGGTACCAAACGGGAAAAAAAAAATCTTCACTTTCTTATGCATATGTCAATATGCATACGTGCATAAGAGCATAATAACCGATTAATTTTGTCCCTATTATGTCGTATTATTAATAAAAGAAAGAAAATAAAACGTCACTAACAAATCATAAATTAATCAACCAAAAATTTGATCACTCGTACTAATTCAGCGCAGACTCGTCGTTTGGAACGAGTCGCGAGGTATGTACTTCTGTTTTTAATTTATAATTTTTTTTTTTCTCTTCTTTTCTCTCCCTTTTTCTTCAACCTCGGGGAAAGATTAATAATAATTAAATTCTCTAAATAAACTGTTGTTATCTGTTTCATCCATAATCTCGTTACTCGTTATTCATTTTTCTTCCTCTTTGTTATTTATTATTTTGTTTTGTTTTGTTTTTTTTTTTTTGTAATTTTTTTTGTTGTTTCTTCTTTAATTGCTGGTTCCTACAAGTGGCAAGGGGGCTAGCCGTGCCTCGTTGGGTTCATGCATAACAAATTCCACATGCCAAGAGGACCCCCCTGTCTAACGTTACAATTGTTTTTCATTTTACTTTGTTTATTTTTCAACTTCACCTCTCTCGTTACCTCCAATCAATCACGATCGTTACTTCCTCTCTTTTTCTTCTTCTTCTTCTTCTTCTTCTTCTCCATCTTCTCTCTTCTCTTCTTTCATCTTTTAATCTTTTTCTTCTTGTCTCCATTTTTCGAAATAATAACAGCTATAACCCAACTTGCCAATCGCTCGATCCAGTATTAGCTAGCATCAGCCAATTCGCACAGCTTACAAAGTTAGCGGTCGCAAAGCCGCCAATGGCCGACACTTCAAGCTGCTACTGTGCCTCCTATAACGAAATTAGAACAGATTTATAATTGCGATTCGATTTGATGCGATAATGGAAGAATGTCAACGCGACAAACAAGCCCGAGGAAAAATCGACTAACCTTTTTCGATCATTTATCAATGGGAAGCCCGGCTTGACCCAGGACAGTTGATCCACATTGAAACAATCCTTTTCCGTTTCGTTTGTTTCTCGGACGATCGTTTCATCGATTGAAGAATAATAAAAGTGATCCTCTTCCGCGAGAATACGGCGCTTTATCGGCGATCTAACTGGCTCCGTTTGAACGCACTTGTCGCACTGACGAACCCGAAACTTCAGCGTCAGGTTGGTCGATGCGACTGGATTCGGCGAATTACTCTCCCGATACTCCATATAAGGACTCTCACCGCCGGGTAGATACAACAAATTACCCGAGTCCGAGCGACGGTACGCCACACGCTCGACACTATTGTTTACCGGAAACGTCGTCCCGTCAGCCCAATGACCACCGTCCTTTATCGGACGAAAGTGTGTACGCGCCGACGTCAACAAATCTTCTTCGTCTTCTTGAACGCTCGATACCTTTGAATTCGAGACTGGCTCCTTTTTTGTACCGATTGGAGTCTTCCGTGGTACCACCGGAAAAAAACAACTACCGCTCGGTGGACTGCCGCTCGAATTCACGAGGTTGCTACCAAGACCCTTCCAACACCATGTTTCGTCACCAATGTAATCGGACCAGTTCAATTTGTACTCTGAAGAAAAACGAAAAAAAAAAAAAAAAAAAAAACAACGAATATGATTATCGATAGTTCATTTTACCCAGAGTTGAGTTTGATACATTTTTTTTTGTTTTGCGAAAGTATTGAAGAAATTGGATCGAGATTTTGCTCGGTCGAAAATGAATTTCGTAAAACACAACGTTTGCTATTTTTTTTTTTTTACCAACAATTATAACATGATAGTTGACCAATGTTTCCAGCATCGGTCATATTACCAAAAAAAATTTAGCTCCGAAAAATTTATTTCCCGTTATAATTTAGTCTTTCAAATGTCCTTTCCAATTCCGACTCCTTGTAATTCGTCTAGAGATAAATAATTATTTGGAAATTAAGGTAGATGTAGAAAATTAAAAAAATTAAAAATTAGATTTTCGGAGCTTTCGTTTCATATTCCATCTCTTTTACATAAAAAATGATGCAACAAACGTTCCAATGGTCACATTCGTACAATCAGCCCGATCGAGCATCGCTGTGATCGGAAGTGAACATTTTGGACCCAACTTGACGGTTTTTCTTGGGAAACTACCAAACTAACCGAATCAAAATTTTTCTTTGTTGAAAATATTCATTTCGAAAAACTCCCACAATTTTTTTGTCTTCCGTAACAGTGGAATGTAACTATGATACTGTGCTCTCACGAAACGATCCAACCTTCTAAAAAAAATGTCAAAACGATATGGGCCTCGGTAAAACTCAACTGACAAAAAATACAATGTCATTTTTAATTATGATGATCCAACAGTCTTCGTGCAAGAGACAAGTAACGATTTAGAGGTTGAAATTGGTTCGGTTTTCGTCCTTCCTCGAGTTTATAAATTATTAACAAAAAAGAAAACTTCTTAATGAAGAATATTCCTTGTGACCTGTTCCGCTTAATAACTTTGCTTTTCAGACTTTAACTCGAAAATATGACTCTTCAACATTTTCATTTTATTTTATTCTTATAACTTTTTTATTTATATTTAATATGACTTTTCAGCACATCTATTCCGACATTGAAGATTCAAGATGAGACACAGGGCGCTGGACTAGAAGGATTCGTCCGAATTAATGAAAAGTTGGTGCAAACGCAACGCTCGTCGAAAATTTCTGCCCGTGTAAATTATTTTGCGAGTGACAAGCTGAGAATTACAGATTTTTTTGTACACACACGGAAGTTTTCGTCGAACGTTGTATTATTTGCCTTAATCTTTTCCACTAATCCAGAAACATGTTAAGAATAAAGAAGTTTCGGAGCGAAGTTATCGTAGGCAACAGCTGAACGGCAGAAAAAGAAAAGCTGAGAACGAACCTGTTGTCCCGTCTTTGCCGCTATTCTCGTTAACGTATTTTTCAACGCCAATCAAATCAATGTCCCACGGAATAATTGGTGAATCGTCAACGATAGTTTCCTGGTAAGGTGTGTCCGCCGTAGATACAGATTCAGGAATCGGAAGAGTCAAAGGTATTTCTGCAGCATCAACGGGCCAGAGTGGACCAGAAGGAATGGAGAGTGAGGGTGCAGCCCAAATGGAAGCCTTGTCCTGACCATTTCCCGATCCAGTGTCCCAGAGTGCTTCAAGGCTCTCGTCAAACTTAGCTTGCAGTTGTGCCAATCGCAACTGATCGAGTTCCAGCTCACGCTCTTTATCACGCTCGCGTTCCATTGCTTTAGCGAAACCGTAGCTTTCCTTGTCCTCTGCTCGGCGAGTTTCGATGGTCTATTCAACATACCCAATATAATGATAAAATTAATTGTTCTTTGATAAAAAAAAAAAAAAAAAAAAAAAAAACAAGACTGTTTTAACAAGATTCGCATACTTACAACGGACATTTTGCTTTTCTTTTGACGAGTCTTGTTGCTAGCGTTTTTATTGATGTTATTTAATCCGTGATTTTTAATATTATTGTTGTTGGTATTGCCGAAATTCTTGTCTTTCCTGTGGATAGACTTCTTCGGGGTGGCAGGTTGTAAGGCGGGAAACGCGGCGTAGTACCTGAGAGCTCTGTCGCGCGGGGTCAGCGACTCTAATGATGTCTTTGGTTGTCCGTCTGTTTTTCTACACTCGTCCTTATCATCGTTAGAGTCGACCCCCTCCAAGTCTCTTAGCTTGGCGCACAGTTCATCGACCAATGATTCTACTCCGCACTTCTAAAACATAGGGAATTCATGACCTTTCATTGATAAATTAAGCGAGGATTCTTTCGTTTACTCAGATACAATGCTCTGAGTCACGAGCCACCTTTATCTCATTCGTGAATCCTTTGAGCGCCATAAATTCATTTTAAAAACCGTCTACATTGTGCCCCTGAGTAGAAACCCGAAATTTTTATAATTTATTGTAAATTAGAAGGAAAAAAATATGTTAGAGCCTGAAAAATTTTCGAATGACAAATTATTCTGTTGATTGTCAATTTTTTCAATCATCTTCGTTTTTTCGTGAACGGCTGAGTTTGAAAAAAAAATAAGAAAGAAATTCAGTTATTGAAGTAACTATACAGTATAAACTCAAGCCTCAACAGGGTTGAAACGACTCTGATTGATCGAGTAAAAAACTTCTTTTTCGTTTTCACCAGTTATATACGTTTCAATCAATTCCTATAAATTTATCATCGAATCTTCACAAAATGTGCCTCCCCTATACCATGCTGTTATCAAAAAGTCTCGGATTTAGTATGAAGCTCGTTGCTGTTTGAATTTCTCAGGTGACAGCAAATTATTCGCGTTCACGTTCGCTGTTAAGAAAAGATTGATGACGCGAGGAAGGTTTTGTACCTGATCAGCTGCACTGGTAAGGCATTGCACAACCGCGCGTCTCTGTTCACGATTTCCTTGGAGGGGTAGCCGTGTCCGGGGCCGAAGACGGGTACGTCGTCCTCTACCGCGGGCGTTACCCACGGTCTCGGCAAGAGGACTCAGGGCCGAGTCGGGGCGGCGCAGAAGGCTCAAAACAAAACGCGAGTACGCTACTGGGTCAATTCCCAAAGCGTCCAAGCGTGATTCGAGCCAAAGGCGCAACTCCTCCTCGGCCCTTGTACCAAACACCCCGCCTTCTCCGGGGGACGCCGCTATCCCGACCAGGTGTAGCGCTGGATTCCTCATTCCCTCTCGGCTGGTCTTCGCCTTGACCCATGAACTCTCACAAACTCCGCTGACCCTGGGGTGATCATCTCTCTTCTGTTGGAAAAATTAGTAAAAAACGAAGTAATAAATAAAACATTTTCACACTCAAACCCCAGAATTAAGTTTCGTTTTACTCTGATATACTCACTTTGTTACAATTGATTTGCTTTATTGTCTTTTCTTGAAAAATTTTTGACTCCACTGAAACCACCACCCCGACACTTACTTCCTTGATTTATTTATTATTCGATGCTTTGATTTTACTTTGGTATTCGAAATTTTTTTGTCTTTAACAACTATGCGATCTTCGGTAAGTAAGGGCTTTTTATAATTTTCTTTCTTCTTGTGATTTCTCATTTATTCCGTGAATTTGTTGATTCTTAGTTGCTTCGTCTAGTATTTGTTGGTGTCAGGTCCACGGGTGGTGGATGTGTCGTCGTTGCATGGATGGCAGGCCTCAGTGAAGGATATATATAATCTCCTTCCCATTTTGACTCTGCAAAGTATAGATTTTTTGTACTATTTCGTTGCATCGATCGGTTGATTCTAATCATTTTTCATGACGAGAGCCTCGGACATAACTTTTTAGGTCAAAACCGTCGACGGTCAAAGCCAATAAATGTACAAATGGAAATATATATAAACGATAATGTCCGAATGGACTGTTAGCATTATGTAAGAGTTAAGAAAAACAATAAATATTCAGGTCCCTCGATGCAACATCAAAAGCCCGAACAAAGCTAGATTCGTGTTGTCACACCATTGGCTTATATACGTGACAACAGAGACAACTAAATAAAATGGTGAAAATAAGGTTTAGGAGCATGCTTTCATTGAAACGAGACATAGAACGTAAAAATTTGGAGTAAGATAGAGGCGAAAAACAATGAGTAACGCAATCGTTACCGAAACGTTGCGTCAAACGTAATGCAATACGTCGTCGTGGGTTTCTGTCAAAAACACTTGATCCAACATTTCGACGATGACGTTTCGGAAAAAAAAAACGGCCAACAAGAAAATGACAATACTCCGATAAAATAAGAGCGAAATTTCGAGTGAATTATTATCGTAGCGTTTTGAGTATGACCGGGACAGTGCAAATAACCTTGTCGATTGCGCGAATGCGTTTTCGTTCGTGAGTCATGCGACTTGCCAATGCACACGAAAAGCCCCTACTCCCCGTTTCCCGCTGCTGAGTTCGTGTCCCGTGACGTTGCGAAACAAGCGAATTTTCACGATTCACGAAACCCCGTAAGACATCTTGATGCCGGACAAGCTCAACTACTTTCTTAACTTTTATTTTATCGTGATAAATAAGACATTCAAAATACCTGCATGTCCCGAGAGATGATTTTTCACCCCGGCCTCTTCTACACACCCCACTTGGTGAAAAACATGGCGGGCCACTAAGCCCGAGCCTCGCCTCCCTTCTTCCTGACTTTTGGGCGCCAGGGACGAGCTTCTCCTCAACGGAACCCACGCCACTCGTATTTTTACCTTTTATTTTCGTAGAGAAGCAGCAGCACGCGCCGCTCCATGAAAAAACGGGAGGACGGTTATAAGACGAACTATCGATGGCGCCATTGCTTGAGTCGTTTGCAAGTTTGCAGCGTCGTGGCGAGTGGCGAGTCGTGAGTCTACCTTGAGTCAAAGTCAAAACGTCGATATGGCGAACGAATAAAGGGTGATGTCATCGATTTTCTTCGAGAAATGAGAAAATTACTAGTGTCGTCTATCTCACGAATAAATCAAGCACTCGCAACAAAGCATATTTATTTTGCCTGGATTTGTCATGTTTGTTTGAATTATCAGTTTTATTTGGTATTGTCAGCGGATGACGTTATATATATATATCTATTTCATAGTCGAAAAAAAATTTGTAGACGCGCGGGAACGTCTTTTGAGGCTATGCGAGTATTCGTAAAAATAAAAGTTCAAAAACGTCGAAGGCGCGACTGCCTCAAACCTTTGAATTTTTTTCTTTTCACACCAGGAACGCAGCCAACGCAGCAGAGCTCGCGGTGAATTTACTCTTCGAACGTTTAACCTCCAAATTTTTTCCAATTCCAAACTTTCGCTACTCGCTCAGAGACAGAGACGATTGTTTGAATAATCAAAAGATTTTTCAGATGAGCCTATACCATATTGAGAAATAACAATAGAAAAAAACCTTTGATTTAGCAAAAAAAAAATGTCGAAATCGCAGCCACCCGAAATGATCACAGCTGTAAATAACCGCCAAAATTGCATCCAGTTAATTATTCCCCTTTGAAATATCTCAGCCCTAAAATACTTTTTTCCCTACGAACTTATCCTGCTGCGAAAAGGATCATTTTGATTAGTCCTACGGAAATGCAATAAAAAAATAAAAAAATAGCATTTCGAAAACTTGTACACTTTTATGTTTTCGACGACTCCGAAATTTCGATTCTCCAAAAGAAAACTGCTCCGAAAAATCATTCCTCCGAATTACTCCAAAATCCAATAAATAAAGAGTCTCAGTTCAAAATATCATTTTTTATTTTTTATTTTTACAGGTTAACCCGTGAGGACATTTAGTGCCCGCACAATTTTTCCAAGGATGATGATAATGATGATAACAATTGTTTATTGCCTCGGTAAAGCATTAGACAGTTATGGAATCGAGCAAAGGAATCCAAAAATATTACACATAGTTCGTTAATCAATTCATTAATCAACCTGTCTGTCCCCGCATGTCCACGCTTTGAACCTAAATTTGAATTCAAATCGAAAAAATCAATGTATTATTTTTTTTTTTTCTTGGAATTTTTTTTATTTTAGAATAAAATGAAAATAAATTTTTAAAAACTCAAAAAATAAGAAAAACGATTGAGGTCGAAAGGATGTTGCGGATGTGAAAAAAAAATTGTAGAAAATTTTTGAAAAAAGCAAATTAAAAAGGAATTCGTTAAACTTGTTTTATACTGCCTGCGAAATGGCATCAAAAATGGCTCCGAGACTTTTTTTAACTCCTGACTGCCCACTCGGGCAAAAGCCGGGAGTTATGCGTTTGACCGTGATCAGCTGATTTTCACGAATTTTTTAAGCAGAATGTTTGTTGAAACGGCGAAAAATTACTTGACCAAATTGGAGAAACAGGTTCTATTACCGGTGGACGTGGTTTGGAGTCGTAATTTGATACGATTGCTTGTATATTTAAAGAATAATTAGAAAAACAAAAAATCACCGTTCAACCATATCGACACAACAATAGGTGATGCCGCCATAACTAGATTTACTCGCAACATCTGTGCCACACTTCACTCGGTTGGTCGTGACCGATTGGTTGTTGCTGTGACTGATTGGTTGATTGTGTTATTATTTTTTTTTTATTATTTAATTATATTTATTATTAATTACATTTATAATAATTAATTAAAAAATTATGAACTTTAAAAAGTGTTAAATAAAAAAATGTTTTGAAAAAACATAAAAACTCCCGACTAAAAATAGTAGTAAACTTTAAAAAGTCTGAAATAATAAAAAATAGATGTCGGGATTTTCGTCGGGAGAGGTCTTTACTTCTTATTCAATGATTCGATTAGAGATATCTCCCGACGAAAATCCCGACATCTATTTTTTATTATTTCAGACTTTTTAAAGTTTATTACTATTTTTAGTCTGGAGTTTTTATGTTTTTTCAAAACATTTTTTTATTTCACACTTTTTAAAGTTCATAATTTTTTAATTAATTATTATAAATATAATTAATAATTTGCAATTTTGTCCGGAAACCTTTGATGGGTAGTGTAACCAAATCGGTTTTTCAGTGTATTTCCTGGCAGAAAATTCTTAATTCGAAGCGAAAGCGAGCGATGGCAATTCTGACTTTTCGTGAAAAAGAAACGTAATTGAGTTACGCAATTGAAAAGAAAGAAAAAGCAACCGTCTGTTTCGTGAGGAAAGTATAGTATACGCGGTCGCTTCCGAAAAAGGGTCCTGAGAGCCAAGTGGCTTTGGGCTGGCTGGCAACTTTTCCAGACCAAACTAGCGGTGGCACCCATGTTTTTTCATGTTCAGACAGATTCCAGCTGCAATTTGAAAAAAAATGACTTGTTCGATGTGCGAATTTTATTACGAACATGAGTGATGTTCAAGCTTCGCTACCGCCTTAACTGCACAGGTGAGGAGTGGCATCTTCATTTTTTCTCAAAGTGCTCGACCTTACCTATCGATTATTGGGACTAGTTTCGTCCCCGGGTTTACTCCAAAAAATCAAACTTCTTCTAAAAATCTGCACATTTGAAAGGTTTGAAATGTCTGGCATCCTCTTGGCCGCTTAGCTAGGTAAGCTGTCGATCTAGAAAATTGCGTTAGCGCTTTCGATCAGGGAGGGTTTGGTGCAGCCGGCGGCTCTTGGACTATTATACAAATATTTTATATTCGATCAATTTTCTCCTTTCCTGTCCCATTAATTGACATTTACCAGGCAATTCTCCTCAGGAAAAGTTCGATCTTTATTGTATCAGAAAGAAAACTTTTCTCACTCGATTAGAAGTGAAATGTCGAAAAAAAAAAAAAAACGAAAAAAAGCGATGACTGAACAAGATATTGCTACAAAAATAGAAATAAAAAATAAGAGTAGTAAAATATTTTTCTGTTTTTTGTTTTGTTTTGGAGTAAATAAAATTCGAAATGTTTGAAAAAATGGTTTGTATTTCGAATATTTATTAAAATCTACTGTAAAAGTATATTATGTCAAGTTTGCTCACTTCATACCTAAGATAATGAGCCATTATTCGAAAAAATAATATTCATTTGAAATCTTGGTGAAAAACTTGGTTAATTAAAAATCGTGTATTACCAGAAGCCAGAGAAACACGGAATCATATTCGTATAGAGCGAACAGGAAGCATTCAGAATGGCGTTTCATTCGAAAAACGCCAATTTGACATTTTTGTTTCGTGAACTACTTTTTTTCAAGAACATTTAAAAAGTCTTTTTCAACGTTTCTACATCAAAAGGGTAAGGAAAAAGAGTATAGAGAAAAACATTGAAAAAATATTCTGCTCGAAGTTCGAAAGTTCTAAAAATTATTCTAAATTCAAAATGTTTATGAATCTCATTCTATTCGAGAGGAAATCGCTGATTCGAATGATAAGAAATTAAGAAAAACTCGATTTCGAAATCAGTAACATTTGGAAAAAAAATCAATAACGAATTCACACTAAAATCTTAAAATAAATTCACGATAAAAATGTATCATAAAATTGTTTTTAACGAAAAAAAAAAAAGGTATTGGAACTTTTTTATTTCTGATAATAAAAATTATCTCATTCGTCGTGTGTACGTCCCATAAATATCGTTGAAAGACAGATGAATTGAAAACCGAGGTATTGTTGCGATCGTGAAAGAAAGAGGTCAATGAATGGCGCCAGCTTTGGGCCATGTCTTTGCTGTGGCCCAGCGTGTTATTTTTATTTGAAGAAATACGAAGATAGAAGTCAACGACCGAGGTAAATCGATTCTTACATCAAAATTTTTGAGCACAGACGTAGCAACTGTTGTACGCTTAATCACTGCGCCATCATAAAACTTCGATCGAAATCATGATCTCGAGGATGCGAAAAAATAATGACGAAATGTCAGTCGCGTTATGTCATTCTCGCCATAACCCCGAGAAATCAAAATTGTCTTATCGTTCAGCGACGATCGGTTTTATGCACGAAAGCGGATTATGATTTAGCGGTTTTTCAACACTTTTGTTACGTAAATCTCAAAATTTTCATCGTCGCTTTCAACGTTGGTTGACGTGCAAACACAATTTTTTTTGGTCCACACGATCGAATCATCGATCACTGATGAATAATCGAATTGAATTTTTTTTTTTTTTTTAATTATCTCATTGGCAATTTAACTTCTGACAGAAATTTAGTTGTTGAAAAAAAAAAAAAAAAACAGAAAAAAATGTGCAGTTTTCAAATTTTTGGAGAATTTTGTATCAGAAATTTATTTTTCCATTTTTTTCAAACTAACACATCGATAGCGAATGATAAATTAATAGAATTCGGGACGCAAAACGTATGATAGCGAGCATCAGCTCTTTCGGAGTTTTTGTCGAAGCAACGAACTCCGAAATTCTGAGCGAATAAAGAGTTTGACTGCTGAGAAAAGTTGTTTAAATACGTTCCTAAGTTTAGTGCAATAAAAGCAGCGATAAAATAGACGTTAAAAAAACAATTGGCATCAGGATAGCGAGAAGATTGGGCTCCTGCGTAGGATGGAGGGCGATCCGAACGATCATCAATCAGCACAAAAATCTAATGACAGTGAGATTTTGGATTACGAGTGTGAAGGAGAGGAGACGAGGCCTTCTTCTCGCTGTCTCAACATAGAGTCACGAATAATTGCGAATAATGACGAAGAGCTCACTTGCTCTCTTTACGTTTCACGTGCACCGAACAACTGCCAGACCGATCAAGGCAATGAGTTGTCACGAACGAATTTGGAAAACGCTATTCGCGCTTCCGGTCCGCTCGCCGATTGGCAAGTTTCCGAAACTTCGTGCGGCTTAATCGCTGCTTTTGCCCGGGAAACCGATGCCGAAAAATTGCTCCAACGCGGCGATCTTGCACGTGTTTTTCAGGGACCAGTCCAAGTACGTATCAAATTAATAATGCCTCGTCAACCGATTGACGATCTATGGAGCTCAAAATCGATCAAATTTAATTTAATCAACCGAAAATTTGTTCCTAACCTGTGTTTCAAGCATCTGACATCAAAAGCTCTATTTTAATCCAAAAAAGGGGCTGCTCAATTCAATCCTTGGTCTTCTACCACGCTTCTATTGAGCGTACATACCAACCAGACGAGTGCGATTTGGGATTTGACATCGCCAAACTCTTGTATAAATAATTCAAAAGTATTTCATAATCAGAGTTTCTTGGAGGAAAAATCCCCAGGAATCGAATGGTAATAGTTCGAATGCAAACGAAAATTGTTCAAAAATATGATTTGGTTGGTACGAATTCGCACTAGTGCACTTGGAAAAAATATGAGCGTTTGTTGATTTTATTTCAATGACTTCCAATGCTACTGACTCATTCAGCAAACCCAAAAATTCGTCACATCTTTCGAATCGTCGATTCATAATGACACAATTATAATTTTTCATCGCTTCAACACAGTTGAGAAAAAAAAATAAGGATCGAGGACTGAACCTAGTTGCGTTTTCCGATGAAATGAAAAGTTAAGAGTATCTAAATAAATTTTTATCGTGTTGGATGAATTTTTCCATTCCATAGCGAATGTCCGTAACTCAAAGCGGGACTTTCTATCGACAACAGGTCTTACGAAACGAACGTCTTCGGAACAAATAGAACGATATAACAATAGAGATATTTGACCTCGTTTCCCTCCAGATTCAAATGTGCTACTGTACTTTGATGCATAAAGACTTTATTCTCTCTCTCTCTCTCTTTCTAATCCTGAGAACGCTTGATTATAACGTACAGGTGGCTCGTTTTTCTGCCCGAGATTCTCGGTACCGTCAGGCTGTTTTATTGCGCGATGTGCCTTGGGCCATTCCTTTGCAAGATCTAAGTTCAGCTTTCGCGAAGCAGGGCATAGCCACCGGAAGCATCGAACGTTTGCGACAATATGTTCGTGTTGAGGTAAGATTTCGTCTGATTATCTTCGATACGAACCACTTCGTTGTCATTAAAAACAATAACATGACGAAGAATTAAAAAAACGAAAAAAATACAAATCCCAACTCTTTGTCTCCCAACATCGTTAAACATCATCAGCATCGTTTTCTATCGAGAAATCAATTGTTTATTCGTCAACAACTCAATGGCGAAAAGACAGATTGTAGAAAAAACTCTATTCGAAAAAATCTCCATTCCAGGACATCGCTACACTGAGAGAAATAAATTCGTTAATTCCACAATTTTTTTGTTGGTTTAACAAATCGTAGCGAACAAAGTGAAATTCGTAAACCCGAACGAAAATTTGGTTCATTCAAATACTTAATTTGTTGGTTCAAATAAATATTTCTCACCGCGACAAAAACATGGTTGAATCAACAAATTGAATTTGTTCGCCACTATTTGTTGATCCAACAAATTTCTTTTCTCAGTGTATATGCTGCTGGATGAAAATGATTGACAACCAACATATTATGATCATAATAGATAACATGACGATCAAGTATAGAGATATCCCGAAATGGAAATGTGTTAGAATATAAATATTTTGCTTATATAATTATTTATAAGAATATAATTCTCCTTTCGTCATAAAGAGAATTTACATGAGTAAATATGATACCATGAAAGTTTAGTTGACAAAAAGGTCATTTAACGATGGAAAATGAAGGAAAACGCGGACATTGAAGTTGGTCGCCACAACTTCGATGTTTCATACCTGTTCCTATGATTAAAAATTTCTGTTTATGTTTTCTTCACTCGAATGTTTTATTAATTAAATCAAAAAGATCCTGGATGCCGATCATTACGAGATCGTTTTGCGACAAGGTTTGGATTTCTTTGGTGCTGCGAGATTCAGTGCAGTTCCGGAACGTTGGTGGCGCGGCGGCGGTGGTGGTGGTAACGGTGGAATAACGAGCAGCAGTAGCACAGGTGGCGGAAATGGTGTTCCAAATCAAGGTGCATTACCAGGCGCTGTAATAGGAAGCTGCAATCTTGCTGAATCCTCGTCGTACGGGCAACAAGGTGACGGCGTTCTCCAGTGCTACCGTTGTCAAGGTTTCTGGCACGTTGCGGCAAACTGTCGGCATTTGCCACGCTGCGTACGTTGCGGTGAACCTCACAGCGTTGAATTTTGCCCGAGACCTCGTAACAGCCCGATCTGTTGTCATTGCTCTGGTCCACATCACGCAGGTATATTTTTTTTTTCATCATCTTATCTCCACATTTACATTTTTCCTCGTTTTTTTTTTTTTTCAACTTATTTTCAGGCTTTTCGAATCACTCGACAATGTTTCGATTCTTTAATTATAAACAAATGTTGCACTGGATCAAAAACTCAAAAGCAAACATTTAGATCGATCGGATGTTCAGCATCAGGAACATTAGAAATCTAATGATTCGCGCTGCGACACCATTTTTTTGAAACGTTTTTTTCCACATTCCGATGGAACTTATTATTCAGCCGATTCTGAACATGTTTTTTTTTTTTTAACGAAAATTCCACGTTAGTAATGAGCTCAACAAAAAAAAAATTGTTCGATCGTTCATTGAGCAA
Organism: Campoplex capitator; assembly: GCA_037576405.1. Classification (NCBI taxonomy): domain Eukaryota; kingdom Metazoa; phylum Arthropoda; class Insecta; order Hymenoptera; family Ichneumonidae; genus Campoplex; species Campoplex capitator. The sequence goes on from JARBWI010000338.1 coordinate 1,869,387, forward strand.
CCGTTTCAATAATTCGCGGATAAGCTCGTTGATAGCTCAATGTCGTTATGAAAATACGAACAATGAAAAAGGCACTGATTTTCCTGAAACTAAAACAAAAGCATACGAAACCCATTGGATTTTGGGAAATTTCGAATTTTTATATTATTATTGCAGACTTTGAAAAATTATTTAAATTTACAGGCTTTCGTCAATGTCCCGTAAGACTGCAATTGTTGAACGCGACACCGATAAGCATTACATTGAGCACTGCGAATCATACTGGATCACAATATCCCCTCAATCCTACGAACAAGCAGAGCGCTTGCCAAGGTCAACAATCTCTGAAGCCCAATCATTAACGAAACATTTCCGAGGTCTTGATCAACTTTTACAACCAAATTTTTTAGCGATGAATATATTTATAAATATATTCGCTGCAACACATTTTTTTTTTTAACCATTTTTTTTTCTTTTTTGTCTCGGCGCTATTAACGAAACCTTTTTTTAAAACTCAACCGATCAACTATTTGTACGGACGTCTGTGATATTTCTTTGAATGCAATAAAAAAGAAAAACTCGATATTATCGAAATGATGAATTTTTTCTGATTCGATTTCGAAATCGAAAAAAAAAAAAAAAATCTCAGATATTTTTGCAATTTTTCATCCTTCTTTGCCTGAAATTAATCTTCTTTTTTCTTACCAAAAATTCTACTGTTCGTTTCAATTGCCTGAGTTCATTCGCGTCGAATATTTCATTCGGTACATTTTCGATCTTCATTCCGGGCAACGTTTTTTTTTTTTTTTTTAAACGTCGTAAATGCCTCGAAGCTCCGAAAAAAATGGTAAGAAAAAAATATTTTACTCAATTAAATCGTACAACAATGCTGAAATAAATACTCGCGTGAGAATGCAGCGCGATTGAAAAAAAATCAATAAATAATAAAAGTGTCGGTTTAATTACACAGCTAAATTAAACGTTCACTTTTACCGATATTCACCGGTTCGGACAGCTCAAATGCATAGATAATCGATTTTCAGAATATATTTTCAACCAGCTTCGATTCCAGAGGCTCGTTTAAAGCACGTTTAACACAAAAAACCGAAATAATCGTTTGGCCGACTTTTTTTTTCTTTCTCTCTCTCTTTCTCCTCTTCTCCTCGACGCTACCGCTGAACGTTCCACTTTCGTAATCCCCACCTTCGGAAATGTGGGCCCTCGACTCTCTACGAGACCGGTCGCGGCAATATTGTAACGTTAAAAAGTCCCCTGTGAATTCCCCCTCCCCCGTATCTCTGACAAGCGAATGTTCCCCTCTTCATTCCTCGAGTCGCAGACGATTTTAAATTCATTGCAAATCGATCGAGGCCCAACCCGAAGCACTTTGTATCGAAACTTTAGTTTTTATTTATTTTTCAGTACCTTTCTCGTCGATTACTCCTCGTGACAGTTGATCAAACGGATTTCATCGATTGATTATTCGAATCCTCGAAAATCTCGTTTTTTTTTTTTATAAATCCATCGATAATTCGGTGCTGCCGGTCGAAAAGTTGATCGTATCTTTGCGCGTGGCTCGGGCCCAGAAAACATCTCAATAATCCATAAACTCCAACGGTTGTTGATTTCTTCGTTATTCATTTAATAATAATCCGAATAGAGATACGAAATAATTGTTTCTCGAAAGAATTTCTCGTCACGTTTTCGGTACGAACGTGCGTTAAAATCGTACGGAGAAGGAGGCGAAATCTGGGACTGAGATACCGCGACGCGCGACGTCTTTGATTCGTTGATCTCAATATGAGATCGTTGTCTCTCGATTATTAGTGATGGTAATGATGTTTTATTTATCGTTGTTCAATTGAGAATAATTGTTTAAAAATGAAGCAAACTTTGGCTCGATAATGAATGAGGATATATAAAATCTTGGCAGCAGACGCCGGATAAAGCCTCGATCGATTGAAAAACGAAGAGGGGATTAAAGCGAGTGATGAGAAGCAAAAGATGAAATCTGGAGAAAATTTGATGCAAAACGAAATGATGATGTTTTGCCGGGGAATTTTAACAACTGCCGTTTTTATTCGACGCGAAAGAATCGTTCGAGCGGTAGGAGTTGCGGCGCGTGAACAACGTTGAGGTTCGATTATTCGAGCTTAGAGCCTCGTGTCAGTCGATAAGGACATGATCTCGACGCAAGCGGTGCTGGTGATCCTCGGTACGATCTTTACCACCAGCACTCAAAAGCCTCTCATTCTTCGAAGTAATTACAAGGGACTCAACGGAGTTATACCCAGTGCACAAATCTTCGCTTCTGGACTTAATCGCGCTGTTTATTTTCACGAACAAACCGTCGCCGTTGTCGACATTAAACGGAATAATGAAATTCATAATTGTGATATCGTCGAAGGATAGTGAGTATTTATTTTCCCCCTTTTTTTCAGCATTCACCTTTTCCGCGTTTTACACTTTTGCACCGTTTTTGGGCCTTAATCTTTCTCTTTTTTTTTTTTTTTTTTTTTTTTTTTTGGAACGTGTTTACAAAAATCGAAAATTCAAAAACAATTTGTGTTTGAAGTTTGTGCAAAAATGTTGGAAAAACGAAAAACGTCAAAGAACCATTTTTGTTTGAAAATTTTTGAATAATCAACAAACGTCAACATTTAGTTTTCGTTTGAAAATTGTTTGTACATCGAAAAACGTCAACAAACATTTCTTTTCTCGAAATTATATCGTTTATCTTCGCACATAATTTACCACGAACGATTTATCCCGGGAAACTCTTTTGTTATGTTATTATTTTATTTGAGAAATTATGTGGTTCGAATATTTGATTAACTACGAAGTTGAGGACTCGAGACTTTTGAAGATTGTTTAAATAATAATTAATCGATTTTAAACAAACAAAAATGTTTATTGTTATTACCAATTACGAGCACTTCATATCCGTTCGTTTATTTTGGAGTCAGACGAAAAAAAAAACAACAAAGTGCATCAATAAAGTGCGTCGAAGATAACTGAGAAATGAAAAATGATAACATCGTTCATCAATCGTAAGAATTCTCTTTTTTTATGGTCGCCGACTTTTTTTATGGTTGCAATGTTTCACGACGGATTAGCGTCGATTAAAATTTTCAATTCTTCGACCGGGGAACGGAAAATAAAAAGAAATCACGTTTTTAAATTGCGAAATATTTAAAACTGACAAAAAATCGAAGTCCAATTTTGATCATTTTTTTTTTTCCACTATTCCACGATCTCACGATTTTTTAAATTTCTACATGATCACACTCAACAGTAAATTCATGGTGAAAAAATGAAATCAGGACAAAATAGTAATTTCGAAGGTAATCAAAGATTTTCGAATATTCGAAAAAAATTTTCAAAATTTATCCAAATAAGATTTTTACGGGGTTAAAAAATTTTGATAATTTCAAAAAATATCTCATCGTTGGGAAGCTTAGCACGTAATCATTTACTTCTTGGTCGTAGTCACGAGACCTTTCGCTCGATGTTGGTCACTGCGAACTCGTGAGAAGATTTCACCGCCGAGACCATGCAATAACTTGATAGACAAGTTGTTAAAACGTCGTGAAAAGAAATCGCGATTTATTCTTTTCTTTCAATGGAAATTGAATGATAATCATTAAAATGTAATATTTTGAGAAAAAAAATGATGGTTTAATCCTCAATATTGTTAGATGTTCAGAAATGTACAAAATTTTATTTTAATTTTGCAATTTTCGTGATTTACCATAAAAAAAAAAAAAAAAAAAAAATTTATCATACATTCTTCGAATTTCAACATTGAAGTCTATAAAAAATGAATGATCAGGCATTAACGTGTCAGCGAAATTCATTTTTTGTACTGTTCGTATTGTATCCGACACTTCGCAGTGTCGAAATGTTAATTTTTTTGAACGTTTTATATTTCTTTATTCTTTTTTTTTTTTTTTTTTGCTTTACAGCGAACCTAAGGAAATTCAAGATATTTTGGGAAATTTATCGAGTTCGGTGAGACCAACCGAGGTTTCGTTTCTTCAAATGACCGGTTTGATGTATCGTTGCGAACAATTTGACAGATTGCAGCCTAGAGTCTCAGGGCAAAGTGCCACAGCGAAGGGTACATTTGAAAAAGCAAATGAATTCGGAGCGAACGCTTTGAACTTGCTCTCTGGAATTTTGCCAGGTTTGCATAAGATTATTTATGAATAAAGTTTTCTCGTAAATTTATAATCCATTGCAAGTGATTTTTTATTCAGCTTATCAAAGTGAAAAACGTTTACTCGAGATTCAATCGGCCAAATTCAATAATACGAATTCACAAATATTTACAACTTTTATCATAATTATATTTTATCATCCCCTTTTTTACTAACATTAATTTTTGACAAAAAATTATGATCGATTGCGGAAAACTTTCGAAAATTTAAAAACTGTACAAAACACACATGGTTCTCGAATTTTTATAGTTCGATTTGTATCTCGATATAATTTTCTCATTTTCACGTAACGTCAAATAGAATTTTGAAAAAAATCCACATTATTTCTTTCTCTCCCAAGCATGATAATCGTTATTATTTCAAAGTAATTCGTGAACTTTTCGCTCGCCTCGGTTCTCTATCCTTGTGCCAAATGCCATGAGTCAGTTCGGTGAGTCCCGTTATCAGCTCATTTAGAAACGAAATCTTAAAAATGAACGATAACAGTAAAGTCTCGTGTTTTCGGGCACTGGCGCAGCTTTCAAATCGATCAATTATCTTCTCGATACTTCGAGTTTCTGCCTCCTTTCTTGATTTATCTGAAAAGTGATAAAACATCAAAATTGAGCTAATGAAAAGAAAAACGCTTTTTATAAGGAACCAAATGGTGCGGGACCGGCGACGTAGCGCGAAATTATCACGATTTGGGACCGGAAGTAGAAATCGACAGGTAAGCGTAAGAAATCGGTTAAACTTGATCCTTTAAGTATTTCACTGTAAATCTCCAATGTGGAGCCACAGAAAAATTAACAGACACATATTCTAATGGAGAAAAAATTCTGAACATTTGACACATTTTTATTCATTCATTTTTACAGATGTTGCCGAACTCACGATTTATGTCCTGTCAAAATTCGGGCTCATCGCACACGCTATAATCTCACCAATTATTCATTATACAGCAAGTGAGTACTAAATTATAATGACATTAAAAATTCAGCGTGAATAAAAATTCATCAGAACAATTCAGTTTTCAAAAATATCAATATTTTTGTTCCTTGAAAATCAATTTTAACGTTCAATTTATTACACAATGATCCTCTTTTACAAATGATGTCAATTTACATTTAAAATATTCGGAATTCGAGAAAAAACGACGAGCCCATGATCAATACTATCACGACATCATGATTCATACGAAGAGCTCTTCAATTTTATTTACACTTTTTCTGGATCACCGAGAACTGAAAAAATAGTAATTCGTCGCAGTTCATATTGCAGTTACGCCACTACAACCCCGAGATTATTCTCTATTTTATTATTTAGAAAATCCTCACATTTGGTTCAATATTTCGCAAGCGTATTGAAAAGATTTAACGAAATAAGTGTTCTATTGACTTTGAAATGAGTTTTTAAAGATCACCCGAAATTTTCGCCTTCCAAAGCAAGCTTCCTCTTCAATGAAAAAGGGAAGAACATAAACATCATAAAGCACTGTATTTTTTTTTAAAAGAAGCCTCCTCTGCGACTAATGGTTGTATTTTTTTTTTTTTTTTTTTTTTTTCTTTTCAAGGTCTCACTGCGCTTGTGACAATGCTCTCTATCAGTGCCTCAAAGGCGCTGCAAATCCAACAGCAAAACTGATGGGAACATTGTACTTCAATGTCGTTAAAGTTCAGTGCGTCGACGACGTGCCGAGTCGTGTTCATGGCAAATCTCAGAAAAGGTTCACGTCAACGGGGCTGACGTTTTGAAGTCTGATGAATAAAAAAAAAAAAGATAATGCGTATTGTACAGTGATGAAATTAACGTCGTGAAACTTAATCGACGTTTCTCTGATTGTTGCATAGTTTGTGTCTTTTGTATTATGATCGTTTTTTGTACCTATAATAATGATAATAATAATAATATTGTTTGTTAATAAATTAGACATTTTTTGTACACCGGTTCAAGTTAAATAATCGTTTGAAAAGCCAAGGTCAGCTCACGAAGTGCTCCAATGAATTCATCAACGGAATCAAATGCTCTCGGACTTGTTGACGAATTTCTGGTTGGACGTGTTCACAAAGATTGCCAAAAATCCAAAATGTCTCCATTTTCACGTGATTCGCAGATTTGGAGAGCAGTTTATCGAAAAATGTTGCTACGTCTTGATTATTTCCTGAAGTGATCAAAATTTCAGCTGCTCTTCCCGTTGGCTCGGTGATTGTATTCCCCAAAAGTCTGATTGCTGGTGCCAACTAAAAATAAATTGTGATCGTAATTAAATTTGACTTTAAATAACAATGATAGTTGAAAAGAAAAGATAGAAAAATTGTTAAATATGCAATTAAACGTTTGACTATTTTTCGGAAACGTAAGTGTCAAACGTTGTCGAATATTCATCACCATTTCATCGCTCGATATCGCCTCTGAATCCATCAAAACGTTCCATACAATTCTGCAAACTGTTTCCATTATGGAAATCAGGGCATTATGGGACTCCTTTCTGGATGACAATAAAGCTAAAATCCACAGGTTTTCCTTGTCATGAGAAAAATTCTTCAGACGAATCAGGCCTGCACTTAAATCGATGACTTCTGTATCGCTGTGAAAAAAAAAGTGCAATTAAGCCAAAAATTATGGACACAAAGTTACAAAGTCTGGGAATTAAATGACCTCCAGGAAAAGTTGCAAATAGCAATTAATAAAAGAATTGAAGAGTATTCTCATAAATCAACAAACTATTTTCAAAGAATGAAAAAGATTCTGTACTAATTTTTTTTTATTATTCATTTGTGTTGATAATTCGATGATTACATTTTTAAAATATGTCTATAACGTTTTTACCCGTCAGTGGTCGCGCTATACTTGTATCCTAAACATTGGTCGTGCGATGAGAGATTTTCTTATCGGTATAGATTTAACTGCATAATTCGACAAATAGAAGCTCAAAAATAATTCCACCGCATTAATTATGATTTTGGTACATGTTTGTTCGTTGAAAGCCATCGATCCAATGTTTATTGACACTCCGATCGAATAAATAATAAAAAATTAAAATTGTGAAAAAATTTTTTGCCCTCTATATCAGACAGAAAAATAAATTTCAAATGTTCATTTGAATTTTTCGCGTAATCACCGTTTTAATAAAAGTGTAAGAAAAAGTCTCATAGCGAGCGCGACCGCCAACAGGTTAACAACGTCTTGATTTTTTTTGTCAAAAAATTTGTCGAAAATTTTCATTTTTATCAGAGAAAGAAGTCGTCCCTTCAAATTGCATAGTAAGCGAGAAAGCAAGCTTGCAACTTATCGTTACTCACGTTATTACGTCATGTCCCGAATACAGGCAGAGTTTAAGCGCATAAATAATTGACGATAAAACGGATTCTTCGCAATTGTCGATAAGGGATATCAGTGCTCGAAAACAACCTTGGGCATACAGAAATCCAAAAGCAGTTTTGCTGCCGGCGCTGAGATTCCCAATAGTCCATGCGCAAACTTCCAGCAAAGGATAGTTCAGGGTATAAAGTTGCGCAATGATATAGGGTCCTGCATGCTTTGCCAGAAGAATACAAACTTTTGAGTCCGCCAAAGCAATATTGCAACAACAACTTGCTGCGATTAATTGAACAGCTGGATTTGTATCGGCTAAATCACGTATCAACGCATCCAGTACATTATTCGTTTGAAGAAAACTCTTTATATTGGCTTCATCCTGGTAAAAAAACAAACTTCAATTCGGAAACGATCAATAAATGTTTGTTTTTTCAATTGGTCTTCTATGTTGTTTTAAAAAAATGAGAATAAATTTCTTATGATTCGTACTAAGAGTTGAGAACGAACCTTGATCAAGAAATTCTGAAGCAAGAGATAATCTTTCCTCGAAAGAGCACCTTCTTCCAGCTGTCTTGCTTTTTCAGCTACATCTTTGTCGCTCCAAAAATATTGTTCTTCATTTATCTCTCCAAGTGCCGAACGTTTTTTTCTCAATAATGAAGCACGATTGCTTTTTCTCTCTTCGTTCAAAACCGATCGCAACTCGCTTCGCATAACCTCCAACGTTTCATTGTTTACAAACACTGAGTCTGACATATTTTTTTTCGTTTAACTTTCGTCGTACAATCATTTAAGGTTACAATTATTGAAATAACCTAATCTTGAAGAGTCTTTGATTATTTACTTTTTCGGGCACGAAAACGATATTTAAATTGAGGTTAGTTATTGTTTTTTTAACAATTTCCTCTCCATGTTCTCAATTGCACTTAACCTCAAACGTCTTAAATTCCGTTACGATAAGCGTTGTTTTCATGAAATTACACTGACATCACATTTTCAACTTTAAACTATAAATAACGATATTTATCGACAAATATTCTGTTCCCATTTCATCACTTTCTTATGAAGAAGCACTCACGCGTGTGGACTGGACGATAAATTTGATTTAAAGTTTCGTCCCAATGAGTTCAGTGGGTTCAGTGAACCAGTGACACGAATGATACAAACTTATGAATGAATCAGCTGTTCGAACAGCTGATCGTGTAAAGCGAAATCTCCTGTTCTCGACATTGGCCTTTATCGTTTGATGGCGAATTATATTAACTATGACTCGTACGAAAGAACATAAAATCCAACAACAAATCGAGGTTTTTTTTTCCACATTCCAACAAAACTTGAAACAGTTATCGTCGATTTAAAGGAAAAATTAAATAACACAAATTTCGATATTTTTTGACATATTATATACCGCACGACTGCACAAGTAAATTCGATGAACAAGATTCAATTTATTTTATTATGAAAAAATATAATCAAGAGAAATAAATAAAAATGAAATTTTACGTTTTTTCGATTCTATTGTTCGAAAGGGGGGAATCTTTCGTCGTCTTCGTTCTCTGCTCCATCGACTACTCTATCGCGAATACGTTTTATCGATAAAATGTTGTAAAGAGCACGAGGAAATGTCTGCGTCGGCCCCAAAACCTGAAGACGCACGTCGCATTTTTCCAAGTAGAGTTTCCATTTGAGTTCGCCACGCTCGGGCAGAGTCATTTTCTTCAGAAAATAAACAAAAAATTATAAAAATAAAAGCGATCGAAAATTTTTAGAAAAAATTGAGTTTTATACCGGTTAAAATTGTTGAAAATAATAAAAAAAAAAAAAAAAAAAAAAAAAATTTCTACGTGACATACCGCGAAATCTGAAGCTGTACAATTGAGAGCTCGTTCAGCAGCCGGCCCAGTCAATCGACATCCTATTAAATATCCAGTATCGTCTTTCAGATTCAATTTGAGATAAAGATTGCTGACGTTCATTGGTTCACGGCGACCGTTTCCCGAAGGACATTCAAGATTCATACAGGAATCGTTTCCGTTGGTCACCACTCTTTTGCAAAGAGCACTATAAAAAATTTTTGCAAAAAGCTTTTAAAAGTCAATATAAAATATTGTTTTGTAACGTATAATATGAAATTTTGTTGTTGCTGTTTTGCAACTGTCAAATTTCAAGGCATTTTTTATGTTTAAAAATAAATATTTCCGACATCTCTATATATATATAAATCTGTTCGCTAAAAAATGTTTGGCCGCTTTTCAATCGGAAACGACTGAACCGATTACAATGAATCTTTCACGAGATTAAAGATCATGATTCAAACTGAGTTTGTGGTTTCATAAAATTTCGTTAGATATGCAAAAAAAAAGTTTAACGATATCGTTCAATTTCCAATTTCATTCAATTTGAAGGAAATCGGTATAGAAAAAAAGTTGCAGCATTCTCAATGGAAATGATGAAAAATTGAAAAAAAAAAAAAAAAAAAAAAACAAATCTTTCGTTTGATTATTTTTCCTGCTAGATATGCGACGGGCGAAGCCCGCAGGCACAGCTAGTAGTAAATATATTTCATTCATTGTTTTTTTTTTTTTTTTTTTTTTTTTTTTTTTCATTATATATGATCGTTTTTGTTCTGAACCCAGTTTCAAAGTGCAGAAAATAATTCGTACTCTTCATTTTTTATTTTATTTTATTATTTTTTTTCGAAGTTTCGATAGAATGTGTTTCTCTTACCATCTTGTTATCAGAGCACCTGTATTCATGATACTTTCCATGTTAATTTCAGTCACCGTAGCATATAGAATCGTTACAAATTGGATTCTCTCGCCTTCTGGAATTTCCATATCGTTCAATTTCTCGGATATTTCACGTATCGTCATCACCGTTTTTACACTTTCGGCTGTAACGAAAAAATTGACCCGAATAGGTGTCATTTTTTTTTTTTTTTTTTCTTACTGCAATTTAAATTTGCAATCTTGATTTTATTTCAACAGTGATATGATATCTTATATGTGAAAATCAATGCTTGTTTGTTCGTATTTAATGCTCTGCCGACCGTTCATCCCATTGCGATAAAACTTTGTCAACTTATTTCTGACACTTGCGGTCAGAAGGTTGTAGGAATAGTACAACAAGTATTAACCAGAGATCGGGGCAAAAATAATATTTTAGCGAATATTACTAATTTGCAGAAAAATAATAAATTAAAAAAAAAAAATTCTAATTATCCGAAAAATTTCAAATTGTGGAAAATTATTTTTTAATTAGCCAAGAAAAAAAAATTGAAAAATAATAATTATCTAATTACCTGAAAATTACAAAATAATGAAAAATAATTTCCTAATTAAATACAAAATAAAATTTAGTGAAAAATAATTTCCTAATTTTTCGATAAAAAATAATTTAGAAACAATTTTTTTTTCTAATTGATTGGAAAATAAAATTTTAGCGTGAAATAATTTCCTAATTACTGGATGAAAAATAATTTGAGATGGGAATTTTTTCAAGTACCCTAAAAAAGAAAAATTACAAAAAACCATTTTTATTCTACAAAGAGAGTAAATAATATCAACAATTACTACGGCGTTCTATATTCTGCTACCATATCATTTCTTTGAGGGTTCTAAGCAAAAATATTTTTGAAGGATATATATTTTCAAATGAACAAGCAGAACAGAATTTGATGAAAATATTTGAGAAAACAAAGCTTTCAATAAAGAGTTTTTCAAGTACAGTACGAGGGCTAGAGAGAGGGTGAGAGGGGGTGAACGGATCTGACAATACTCTTACTAAATGGGTGAACAAATTTTAATGAAGGTGTCTTACGTGTTGAAATAACACATGCACAGGATACTTTTTATCCAGAAAATATGGTATGGCAGTCCATAAATTACGAACAAACATATTTATTGTTCTTTCTTTGATATTATATAATTAAATAATACAACTCTTCCCTATTTACAATGATGTTTTCATAATTATTTTTTCTGCGGTAGCAAAGCGCCGGCTACCGGCTAGTAAAGTATAAAAATATACCGAGTCATCATTCCGATTAATTTTACCATTTTTGTTAAGAAAAAAAAAAGCAATTTATCGTTGTTTATCAATTTTTTTATTTGTCTGCACGAGATCTATTTTTTTTAAAGAACAAATTCATTGTCAATTTCATTCACCCGATCCTCGATTGATTTTCGCCGTTATTTTTCAAATGATAATTAAAAGTTTTGAAAATGTATGAAATTGGAGTATTTTCTAACACCGTTTGAAAAATTACTCCGAAAAATTTTTGCAGGCTGCAGAAGTTGTCAATCAATGAATGCTTTTGGCGTCGGATAAAAAGTGATTGAAAATTGTTCATTAATTAACCCCCACTTCATTTTACATACAGCTATTCTGATTTACGTGTACTCGTGTTGAATATTCGTATTAACGATTTTAATAAACATAATTACTGAAAGATGAGTATTTCATAGCACAATAACTCGGGAAAACTAAAAAACAAAAGAAAAAAAAATCGTCAACGACTCTGTAGTCTCCATATTAGAATTGTAAGCAACCAAACTTGGCGACGTCCGGTTTCTCACCGTTTTCAACCGGAAATTGAAACTTTTTTGTAATATTACCGTGTTAACGACCTGATAAGATGTGATTTTTTTTTCTACCGAATTCTTAACGTCCGATTTATCAGAATTCAGGTTTTTAACGACTAATCTTGGATTTTTGGAGAGAAAAACCGTGTTCACGGTGTCGGTACTTCCGGTTGATTTTTTTTCATATACGACGTGCGTTCGGTGCCTCGAAATGCTTGTTTTTGAAATTTTATTGGGAAAAAACTAAATGGTCAATCTAGTCGAAATTTTGAAAATAGTCGCGTAAAATATTCATCTAAATCGCATAAAAATTTCAGGTCAGAATCTTGTATTTGACGCCGATGATCGATCTTCCATAATTAGCAACAATTGCGCGACGACACGATACTTACGATTTGGCACTGAGAACGGATTGTTGGGAACATGATCCGGCTCGCAACGTATGGAATTTTTCACTTCGACGGTTTGAGGCAAATCCGGATTTTCTGTTATCAACGTTTTCCGTACTGTTGAAAAACAAAGCATTTTTTTTTTTTTTTATTGAAATTTCCCATTTAAAAACAGAGTCCAAGAAATAATGAAAAATTCGCAATAGTTGAAGATATTTATTGGAGCATTTTGAAAATTTTGAGTTAAATTCCATTGAAAACGAACCTATCGAGATTACTGATTTTTTCTTGTAATTGTCGTAAGCAATAAAAGCGTCAGCGATGAAAAGAACAGTATTTTTCGGTTCCCATACTTCCGAAAGTTTAACCCATTCCTTGTCCCAAAGTTTGAGGGATACTGACTCCTGGCAAGAACCATCGGCTACCTCGAAATCGCGACAGACGAATGACCTTGCGTCTTTTGTGATAATATCTCGAGACTCGCTGACCTTGAAAGTGCCGGAAAATCAGGCATGTCCATGCACTTGTTCGAATTTTCATGAGGCTTTTCAGGAATTTGTTTTTCAGTACCATTCGAAATAATACGATAAAATATTGATTACACATTACAGACTGATTCCATAAGGGCAAGACGAGAGAAATTCTGCAGATTCTTTAAAATTAAATTTAAAATGTTTTTCGAATTTTGTACGAGTTTTGGCTACAGGCCGACCGATTGGTTGAATTCAAAATTAATTTTGTGAATTTATTCACGTTTCGAGCTCTGGTTCGGAGTCCCCTTTAGAATTTTTTAAATTATAGTCTGTCACATTTCAGGTAAATATTATTTATTTATTTTTTTATATTTATATTTATTTTATATTTATTATATTTATATTTATATTTATAAAATTATTTCAGGTATCGCAGTAATCGTTGAAACGTTCTCATCGAATACGATTTGTGAAATTTTTTTTTTCGACTTTTCAGTGCTTGAGAAACGACAAAGAGATAGAATAATCTTTTTAAAAATTCTGGGAAGTGAAAATTTAATATTTTTTCTCTCAAAGAGTAAATTGATTGATCGGATATTGAAAAAAAATATTTATTTATAATAGTTATTGTCGATTAATTAATTAATGAATTAATTATTTAATTAATTAATCGACATTAGTCGATTTTAATTAGTAATAATAAATAATTAATTATTTAAATGTGCTTGAACAATATTAATTAAAAAAAAAAAATAATAATAATAATAATAATAATATGATGGCGAGAAACCAGAACGAAATAAAGAAAAAAAATGCAAATGTTTATAAAAGTTCTTAAAATTTCATTTTGGCGCTCACACCACGTTAATGAATAACTAATGAAAAAATAATGACTCACAAACGTGACGACGACCAACAAATTGACGTATTGATTTTGCATTGTTTCAATCACATCGAGAATGCTTTTGATCGTTTGCAATTCGGAGGTTCCTTTTGTCGGAATTCGCAATAAGCGCTTGTAGCGGTTTTTGTCGGGACTATCGTGTGATTGGATGAGAGCAGAATGTTCGTTTACGCTGAGAGTGTAAGGGCTCGATACCGATGGACAAAAATTTTCATTTCGATCGTTTTCCTTCCGCATCATTACTTTGGCACTTATGATTTCAACTGCGAGCATATACGTGGGTTAAAATAATAATAATGAACGATTATTTAAATTTATATTCTCGTGAATATTGAACAGGAAAACATTTTTTTCCGTATATTGGGATAAAAATATAGTATAACTCTGGAACAAGCATTTTTCAAAATGTACTTCACCGACACTTCCTATGTGAAAAGTACCGGTGAGTCGATCGATGAAATCGACGCTTCCCCAAACAGTTACATTTATGAAATCTTCTTCCGAATCCCGAAGAGTGAAAGTCCACACTCCGCGAATACCTCGCGCTGTAATAAAAAATAAATAAAAAAAACAACCAAGTCGTGTGAAGCTAAAAATCCAGTCATTTTTTTTAAATTTTCGATTGATTAGCAAACGTCGGATTTTTACTTCTACACGTACACTGAGAAGTCTCGAAGGTTTTGGAATTTAGGCTGTTTATAATTACACCGATCACGATAGAATTTTGAGTATTTGGCCGAATTGAATTCAAGGTCTGACGACAAACACCCGCGGACATGACGGAATTTTTTATCGATCGAATTTGTCTGACCAATTCCAAATGTTTTTGTTATTAATAATTAACGGCACTGATCCAAGGAGTGATTCTTTTTACACTATTCCCACGTTTGGATAACTTCGACGCGCGCCGCACCACCGGTTTCCCAATATTTTCGTTGCTATGCGCCTGCGCCATCTTCGTGAGAAAAGAAAAAAGCGCTAAATCGGATGATATACGAACGATTAAACGTTCTTCGAACGTTTTTTGACAAATCGCTTATTCAATTAAAAAATAAATCTTTCGCATTTCTACTATACGCATTTTCGAGTAACCGTAATCTTTCCGATAAATTACATCAGTTCTTTTTGTTTTTGCTTCGTTTGACTCTTATTTTCATCATTCTTAATCGCCGCGGCGGTTTTTTCATTTTTCATATCTGCTCCGAAATGCTAACATCATTACAAGTTTCGTTAGAATATAATTAAGGAGATATAACACTGTCCAAATTCAAGCTCTCGACGTTTTTATTCCGTTTTGTGTTACCAAGAAATAACAATCTACGCTTTCTAACGCAGTTCATAACAAATTAGAAATTCGGCGTGCACGTTTTGAGGTTATGTCGTCTAAACCTCAATATTCAAGTTTTTGTCGTTATAACAATCGAATTTTTGGTTTATTTATGAGGAACTTCGTCATAGAAAAAAATCTGTTTCTCAGTAATTAAGGAGTTTCGCTACAGAAGTCAAAATATTAAGAAATTGATGAAATTTGGTGATAATGTTTTTCACCATCAAGTACGAAAACACGAATTTTTTCAAACTTTTCTTCTACCCAGTTATCGAGTAATTACGCATTACAGCAGATTTCTTATGCCCGGAATGTATACCTATATGTATATGGAAACTATGCTTTCCATACACGTGAACTTTAGTGTTGAATTACTCGATAACTGTGTAGAAGAAAAAATTTGTATCGTCAAATTTGGCACTAAAGAATATATGTTCACCAAATTTTATAAAATTCTGAACTTTTTGAAATTTTCTATGTTTTTAAAATAGTTTAGTATGGCGAGATTATATTCGTCTGTAGCGAAACTCCTTAAGAATATTCTGAAGAGCATCAGCACGAAAGGTCAAAAGTTATTGGATAAAATGTAAAAATTTAGAGCTACTCCTAAAAGTGGGGTATCGAAACAACCGTATTGTCTGGAAGGAAAAGAATTCTGTATAATAAGAAATTAGAAGAACTTTTTACTCGATGAAATCAATGGCTTTTATTTTATTGTAAGGCACGCCAATATTTATCGTGATACAATAGTATCACAAAATTCCTTTCAGTTATGCGATACTCATGACAAAATGAACTTACAAGGTAAATTCACATAGTACGAATATATATATATATACATATCAGTATACAATGACGCGAAGAAATATGTAAATTCGCGATTCTTAGGCACGCATTTTTTAATTACCATAACTAGCGCAAAGTTGAATTGTTTTTTTATTGCTTAAACTGTTACGATTACTGGAAAAAAAAAAAAATCACTATAAACTAATTTGCGACAAGATACGATTCGTTACTGTTTAAACTTGAACGTTCGTATGAACTTTAATGGACAAAGAGAAAAAAAAGAAGAAACTCGAAGAAAAATATGGTCCGATTTGACAGTTTCCTTATTCTTCATTTACATACATATTTTCTAAGATTAAAAGTAATTTGAAAAATGTTGAGCTAATTTTCGCGATACTCCGATAAGACGAGTCAACGCAGGATCGAATGGCAAGTGCATTCGTGTCATTTTTTTCTTATTTTTCGATTCTTTCATTTTTTTCTTTTCTCCTCTCGATTCATAAAGCACCCGGGTACGTTGATTATTTACAAGGCCTTCAAATACAGATTTGTTTATTACAATTCTCAAGGCAGGAAACCTCGCACCAATTCTTATTGCTTTTTAATTCCATCGAACAGCAATGAACAAAGTGAGAAGAGATTTATATATGTACAAACATTCCCAATGCTTATTATCTCATTCTACAAAACTCCAAATGACGAGGAGAAAAATCTGAACTTTATTTTCTCATTATTTGTTCTAGAATCGATAAAAATATTCCGAACAATATAAAAAAAAGTTAAATTTCAAAATATTTTAGAAAATTCATATACGAATGAGGTGAAGCATTTCTAAAAATTACTGGTAATAAAAATGACGAAAAATTTTTAACAAAAATTAATATTGACAATCATATGGACAAATTTTACATGGTACGTACATTAAATATAATTATCAATTTAAAAAATATTTTTTCTCTATTCCTCGATAAAAGATCTTCATTAATTTGCAATAATTACAAAATCCTTTGAATTCCTTCGACAAAAATGTTTTCAAAGATCTTTTCGTTTCGAACTCACAGTCAATTGCTTTTTTTTTTTTTTTGTTATCGCTTTTTAGATTAGTTTGTAATGTGAAACAATGTAAAAGCAATTCCAAGAGGCCTGAAAATCGGTATCAGGTATTTTTTTTCCTGATACAACGTACTAAAAAAGAATTGTAATGGCTGGATGAGGCTCGTAGAGCCACGTGTGAGTAAACACGTATTGTGAAGCCACAAAAATATATGCGTTTATATATCTCCTATTTTATCTTATCTAATCTCGCTGGCATTGTCAGTCAGCTCGTTAAATGCGTCTTTTATACATTCGTCAGTAAAGAAATATTTTTCTCGTTCATTTTTTCTCGGTTTGAGGTGATTTTGAGAAGGGGAAAGAAAAAATATGCTACAAATCTAGACGGGAGTTTCAGGATTTTCCCAGTCTTCGGCGTTTTGTCGCGAGAGAGCACGTTCGTTGAGGTCTTCGCGTACGACGAAGCTAACGGTATCGTAAAAGTCGAGATTGATGGATCTTTCACCGCCTTGTGGGGCGCTTCGATTAGAAATTGGTGAAAAATCGCTGCTTCCTTCGTGACTTTGACCATGAGTGAAAACGCTATCGGAGTGTGAATGGGATGGAGTTGAAATTTCGGAAACGAGAGGAGTCGATTCGTCGTCGTCTTCGTCGCTGAGCTCGCGACATTTAGAAGTTGAATTTTTCGTCGCTGCGTTAAATCGTTCCTTCAATTTTGCTAATTTTTCCATACTCTTCGTTGTTCCAGGTTGCACGATAATGGTGAATTCGTCACCGATCGACGTCGGAATCGAACGTCCAACGTTCAGAGGCTCCGGGGCGTTTACTTTGCTTGGAACCGAGGTATAATCGTCCGTTGATTTTGAACGATACGCTGGTCTCGGTGACGACGGCGGTGACACGAGAAGCGACGTGGGTCTCGCACCAACGCTGTTCAATCGCTTTTTAGGCAAACGCACCGTGTGAGAATAATTCGATCTCGTACTACGCTGCGATGTCACGCTTCGCTGCGAATTTGTTCGACGTAATTCTGTCACCGAATTCAACGAACTATCGTCCGAATCTTCCGGCTCGTCGTGCACTGGGACCCAATGATATATCGGGGATGATTGCAATAAAACGTAGTCCGTGTCCGGGGCTGTGCTGCTATGAGATCTCGAACGTTCGCCTAAAACAAATTTCATCATTCCATTAATTTTGTTTCGTTAACTCTCATTGTATCGATAACTCATTATTTTCTCATCAAGATTATCTCTCTCTATTTTTTAACCCTTCGTGTGCAAACCAAAGACGGTACTTCAGTTGTACAAAAAAGTTCTGAAAAACTCGAACAATCTCGATTTCAGCAAATTTTTGCAACCATTTTTTTTAAATTATATTTCAAACGGTTCCACTTTGATCAAAAGAAGATAAAAAAAAAATCATGGCTTTTGAGATGTAGGGATTTGAAAAAAAAAAGTTGAAGAAGTGGGTCCGGGAGACCCAAATCTGTTCACGGAGGGTTAATCGGTTTCGATTCGTTCGTTAACTTTTATCAATGGAGATTCATACTCTGCACTATTTTCATATCTATCAAAATATCAGATCTTTCGAACGCTTTTGTTAGACACGAGTCTAACAGCCGAACAAAGTCGAGGTAAAAAACAACTAAAAGTCTCATACGGTTGTGAGTATTCGTTAGTTCGATAAGCTACGAATTAATTCGGAAACTCAATTATTCGTCAATGGTTACAATATACTGCGATTAATAATACAAAAAATTGTAGTTTCTCAGTAATTGAAAAATATATGCAAGATTGTTCGATTGTATATTTGAAACTATTTCGGTGAGCAAATATTATCAAATTAAAAAAAAAAAACAACTATCAACGAACTAAAAGTAA
The DNA here is from genome assembly GCA_037576405.1 of Campoplex capitator. Classification (NCBI taxonomy): domain Eukaryota; kingdom Metazoa; phylum Arthropoda; class Insecta; order Hymenoptera; family Ichneumonidae; genus Campoplex; species Campoplex capitator. The sequence goes on from JARBWI010000338.1 coordinate 1,888,281, forward strand.
CTACGCAACAATAATTAATGAATCTGTATATTTTTCCATCGCTTTAATTGGAGAATGAGATTCTGCTCATCCCTGCATCGAAAAAAATATCTGTAGAATGGGTTCTCATTGTGTCACAACGATGCCGCCCTGACATCGGTGACAGTAAATAAAAATAAAGGCGACATAAGAATTGTTAACTTGTTTTTTTTTTTTGCGTCCATTCACAACGATGACAAACATGCATAAATGAATACAAATAATATTGCAACTACAGCTGACATATTCGTGATGAATAAATGAAATACAATCATCGTAATGCAGTAATATATATAATATATATTTGTATTTTTTTCCCTTTTTTTATTGTCAATTACGGTGGGTAACAACTTTTATATACTTTTTTTCCGCATGGGAGCATTTCATTAATACTATTTTTGTTTACATTACTATTATGATTGATACAATGGCACGAAGTTGCTAGTAGTGCTTAGACAATTGATTTTCTTCATGTTCGCGACTGATGGGACAACAATTTTTATGTAAACTTCAATCTTTGAAAAACAAAAAGTAAAGAAAAACATTTCTGATAAACAGAATATATTTCCGGTGCAGGGCGAGCATTACAAATTTTAGCGAAGACACATACAGTCTATTTCTAATCGACCATATCAACATGTTTAATATCACAGACTTATTTCTACGTCGATTTGTTACAGCACTATTTTTAGTCCTTTTGTTTTTTTGCCTTCCTCACGAAGCTCTGCCGTATATGAGTGGAATGGAAAAAAAAAAAAACTCCGAATATCTTGTCCAACAAACACATTCAATTTAGTCTCCATAACCGGAAAAAAATTCACTTCATTCACAATTATCTTCGGTTTTTTGTTTTGTTTAATCTATCTTTTGTACAGGAAGATGGGGCAAAATATCGAAAGAGAACTACGAACGAATGTATATTATGATGAATGATAATAATTAACAAACTTCATTATCGTAATATAAAAATGTATCGATAATATCTCATAATTAAATACACTTTCGTTAATACTTAATGTTTCATAATTAAGGGATAAGTGTTAATATATATTTATAAATGACATAATAACGATCCATTTGTATTCGTCCGAGGCTTTCTACGCTTTGCTCTTCGTTATGCGAATTGGAACAAAAAAAAACACAGAATTTCGGACGATTATTCCACGGAAAATTTCGCCACAAGTCTCGACGATTCAATTTATAAATACGTACACAACGTTAAAAATGTTTGCACGAGTTTACCCTTTGCGTAACATCAAAAATCCTGGTTCGTTTAGCACCAAGAGCGTTTTTCACTTTTCGTTCATGAATACGACGACAGCGAGAAAATTTTCACACTTGCGCATTGGATTGACGAGCCAGAAATAATATAAATGCTCTCTTACCTCTAAACGCCCACTCAAATCGCCTTTGCTCATTGAATTGCAATGAAAAATAATGAAATTTTTTGATTATATACAAATTTGGACGATTTGTTATCTGATTGGTAAACTCGCATTTTTCTTTCCTACCTTATTTTACGAACTTACATCTAAAAAACCACAAAAAAAACGATTTATACTGCTTTTTTTTCTTCTTTCGATCTTATGCTCCGTTTGGAACACTGATTAAAACAGACGTTACCGAGTTTCCCAACGATAGATGTATTGACAAACGACCTCAGATGGAAAATAAAAACTTTCGGGCCTGCTGAGATCGAAAATATTGAGCCTTTATAATCCTCGTGTTCCGATCAATTATTAAGAAAGTTGTGCATTCGATTGTACATTTTAATAAAGAAACGAATTAATCAGTATACGTATGCATATATATATATATATATATAAATATATATTTATATTTATAATTCATATATTTTGAATAAATATATATTTATAGCGATATATATTTCTGTATTTGCGATGCAGAGGCGTGTAGAATCACGTGGCCAAAAGAGGTGCATAGTTATGATAATTTATGCCCCCGGGATATGTTCATTTTGACTAGAAGTCTGTGCAGTACTCTTCGACGATGTCAGGGCTTTGGTCGGATATCGGTGCTTCCTGTACTATGACCAGAGGCAGTGAAAGCTGTAGTGAAGTAGGCTCACCTGGGAGTGAGTCTGTCGTCGGTACAGCTGACGATGGCACATCCAAAACATCCTCGCAAGCTTCTTCGTTAAGAGTTTGCAGCGCTCCACAAATCATTTGTTCCTCCAGTGTCACCTAAGCCCGAATCCCAGAGAGATAGGAAGAGAGCACAGAAAAAAAATATAAGAACTTTTTCGATTCGATTATCTTATCAAACACTCCCGCCCCCCCCCCGTATTTCAGATATACGGACCAACCTTTCGTTACACACATTAGAGTCTTGCTTATAAAAGGCACGATTAAACATGGCTCTAGCAGTCTAGTTTGTAGTGCAAAAAGTAATTTTAAGAGATCCTCGAGTGACTTTACCTGGAACTGTTTCCATTTGTTTGTATTTATGTTGTTTTTTTTATTTCAACGCAGCATTTGAGAACAAAATAAATGTTGGTATTAGCAATTTTTCAAAATAAACATACGAAATAGTGCAGGACTTAGGTCCAGAATTTTCTAAATAGTAGGAATAGTGCAATTTTTCATGATTTTTTCAATGCTTTTTTCAGAATATCGAAATCGTTTCCTCTACAGTCTGTACATCGATTTTCGTGACATTTTTTTTAGAACTTTCGCATGATTCAAGAGTTAAATTGTTCACAGAAAGCGTCTACCTAATTTAAAAATATTGTGAAATGCGTATTTTTTCCAAAATCCATAAAAAGGCTAGACATAACTCTACATTGCCAAAATTCTTTTTGGTTTTTCAAAATCGATTCGTTCTTGATCAGTTTATCATACCAATCATAAAATATTGTTTTTTTTTTTCCGGTGATATAGACAATAACGAACACCGTATTAAATTTTCTGTAAAATTAGTTGTTGAGTAAATTTTGTTCTACATCTACACAAACAATGTTTCGTTTAGTTTTTTTCTCAACCGACTTCAAAAAGATTAATTTTGGCGAAGCTTTCATCTTTTTTGGCATTGAACATTTGTAAAAAATAAGAAAGAAATATTGGAATTTTTTTCATCATTAATTCGTTAATTCAAACGATCGAATCGAATCATTTGGTCGCTTATTGTTTCCACGTCATTGTCTCACCTGTTTTTCCATAATAGATTGCTTTGTTTGATCACGTCTTGCTGGACCGTCGGTTCTCGACACTGTTTTCTCTTTCTCAACGTGACTCGGCACTCGTGATACGTTACCCTGTGTCGTGTGTTCTACGTATGAGAAAAATTGGATAAAAATATAAACGAGATTTCGAATGAAGCTTAAAATAAAATTATGAATAAATTATTCATATGGTAATTATATATTGCAAATAATTATTGCAAATATGACAAAGTCATGTAAATATGTTTAAAGAAAACGTCTCACCCTTACGCGCTATTTGATCGTGTCCAACGGAAAATCTAACACTACGAGATCCTTCCTCGTTCATTGTGAAATTCGACAATTCTTGTTCTCTTAAAGAAACGATAACCATCCTGAACAGCTCCCAGTCGCCGAATCCCATTTTCAACACCTGCACGAAAAAAAAAAAAAAAAAAAAAAAAAACAAGTTGCAAGAGTGTCACAGGGGTTCTGGAATATTTTCTTATCCCTGATATCCGGAATGGGCGAAAATATTACCTCTTTCAAGTCTTGTAACGTGCAGTGAAGCAAAACTCTTCCATTTATATTATTTTCTCTGACAAGACTTTTGTAGTCTTCGATTTTATTGGGATTGAGATCTTCGATTTTTTCTATAAGATCGCAAATTCCGTTGACGGTCAGGTTTGCCAGTCTCGTGTCCAAAATTTCCATCTGTGAAGAAATCATATGAATAATAATGACGAAAAAAAAAGTGTTCGACGAATATTTCAACGATTTTTCTTTTGTTCGTTTGAAAGAATATTCAACGAATAGCAAATTTTGCATCAAGCAATGGAACTATTTTCCATTCGCCCCTTGAAAAAGATATTTAACGAACTTTAGATTCATAAAATTTTTGTGACGTATCGTTTTAAAAAATATAAATAATAACTCTACAAAAAGGCATGAAGGCAGAATTGCATGAAAGAATAGTCGACGAATGTCAAGTTCATAATATAGCAAAGAAGTTAATAATAAGGGTGAAAAAAACCGTGTGGGAATTGTTCAACGAATGAAAAAACTATTTTTTCCGTTGGGGCCAATGAAGATTTAGGGAACATTTAATTTAAATAATATCGTACCGGTATTGTTGTGGTTGCTGAAAGAGGTTTTGGCATAGGTTCCGGTGGAGGCATCCACATCGGTGGTTGCCAGGGATACGGGGCTTGCAGAGGCCATCCCGGTGGCGAAACAGGTTGATTATTTTGATTCTGCAAGCTCGAATTTCTCGAAAGTTTAGGCTTTCCGTTATGTCTATTGTAGTTGATTTGATCGCCGAAGCCGGAGTAATGATATTGTTGTTGTTGGTGGTGCCAGGACGGCCCGGGTTTGTACATAGAAAAGTGATTATCCTCCTCCATACTCTGTTGTTCCTCTTTGATTTTTTTCTTTATGTAGGGATCAAGATTGATGGTGAACGGGAGGAAAACTTTCATGTCACTGACGAGAAGACTTGAACGATGGAACGTGAGGAAGACGTCGAGTTTGCGTTCGTCCCTGTCCATCTCTAGGAGCGGTTGAACGTCTTTGAGAACGGGAATTTGTGGACGAACTCTGAATTGAAAAAAAACAAAACAATATTTAGAGCAAAATACAAAAATTATGAGAAAATGTGGTCGCTTTCTCCAACGAATTTCTACAAATTTTCAATAGTTTTGCGCCTCTCTCAAACGGGAATGAACTTTTCAATATAATTTTCTTCGAAAGACTCACTTGTCGTAGAGATTTTTCAAGGACGTAGAATCGTCGAGACTCTCTTCGTACATGTCGTAATGCAGAATAAGCCAAGAAGTCCTGAACGGCCATTGCTCGGTAATATTGATCCAACTGGCGAGATGATACCAATTGAAATCGATTTGGAATGCTTTCAACAAACGACCGGTCACATAAACGACGTTCATGAGACGTCTCATACTTCGTGGATTAACGTCGCTGAAGTAATCGTCGGTGAGAAGCATTTTGTTCAAATCCTGTGCACCCCCCAATCTGTTCAAATTGCTGCCTATGCTACTGGCGATCGATTCACTGAGTCTCAATTTTCTGCTGCCTTTTCTACTCGGTGGTTTTAATTTTTCATTGCTATTCATCACGCTCGACTCGGTGCTCAACCTTCTGTTCGATACCGAGTGATGCATGGCGTTTGACGTCGTATAATTAACGCTCTCCTCAGCCTCGTTCCACGTCGTTTTTTTACCATGCTGAGCAGTTTGCTGGGCAACCTTCACTTTTCGTAATCCACTGTTTTGCAAATAGAATGGCAAATGTACCATATTTCGCAAATAATCGTGGCCACCGATGTTAGATTCGGAAAAAAGACGACGACTGTTTACCTCGACCGCCTAATAAAGAAAGAAACGGATACAAAAATTGTTTTTCCATTCACATTTGTTCGAATGCGACCTTTTTTGGTCCTCTTAGTTTTCTCATAAGTTTGTCTGCCGAAAAAAATCTATTCAGATATTTCAGAACCGAAAAACAAGAAATAACATAATAATGGGAGGATCTGTTAAAAAATCTCTTACCCTCGCGATTATGTGCGGATCTATCGCCAATATCACGACGAATGGACAATTATTGTCGCTGAACAAAGCTTGCATTGCATCGAGCACGAGTAATACTTTGTCCTGCTCACAACTGTCGAGCCCATCGACGATTACCACTAATCTGCTCTGCTGCGAAGTAAAACTGTCCAGGCATTTAACCTGCGATTTATGAAGCATCAATTAAGTTGAATTCAATCGAATTTCGAATGAAATTTTTCTACTTTGGGACATGATGAGATTAAAACAGTAAAAAATTTCATTCTGTTTGTAAATATGTCAAATTGAAAAAAAAAAAAGTATCTAAAATCTATTCACCATTTCTGTCATTAGATTGACTTCGCTCTTCAGCGTCTGTATAAAACCTTCGCTCTTCACTGTCTCGAGTTTCGAAATGCTGCGTTGCAGATGTCTCCGTTGCGAGAAAACAATTGCCTTAATAGTCCTGCTCCAGGTGTACAAATTTGCTATGAGACTGAATGCCAACTGCAGCAACACCGCTATCATGATAATGTGTGCAGTAACGCGTTCTAGTTTCGGGCTGAAAATTAAAAATTTTCACAATTCATAAATCACGACCATTTTACCTTGCTCCTATTTATTTCGATAAATAAATCTTTATCGATAAAATGCAATGAAAGTAATTTTTTTTCAATACTTCAAATCTCAAGATAGTATGAGCGAAAAAAAAAATTCATAGCGTTCCAACGATGCAAATTTCAATGATGAACAAAAACTTTCATCGTTCCAAGTTCTTTTCTTATTAGTGTCAATAGAAAATCAATTTTTTGCAACGAATCTTTGGAAAAAAAAAAACAAACAAAAAATGGTTGCGTAGGAATGAATGATCGAACTTACGTCGGCGTTTTCAATTCGGTGAGATAAAGTGTCAGTACCGAAACACCGAGGAGGAAGCTACAAAAGCAAAATTCGAAAATAACGATGTACGGCAAGCAACAAACGTGTCGCCAAGTCCACGAAGTCGTGGATTTCACAGGTTTCGGTCTGAAAGCCCGATAAAGACGCGTCGCAAAAGATCCAAAATCATTTTCGATCGAATCGTAGAGCGAGCCGACCATCTGTGCGACAGCATTTTCACCCGCCGAAGTTGTACCGACTCGAGTCTGATCGGTGAAATAAAATTTAATGGGTTGGATCGTTAAACCGTCGTTGAGCACGCCGGTGGGCGGATGGCAGAATATCACTTGAAGCAACAGCTTCAGGGAATTCAGTTTTGTCGTTAATGCTACGGTGAAATTGTACGGCCAGTACCAATCGTATCTAAGAATAACAATTAAAAAAAAAAAAAATCGTAAGAACCATCAATTTTCTAAATTTGATGTTTGTTAGAAAAATGTTGAGATGATTTCTCTCGTCGCATGAAATGAATTTGTTGATTTTCTTCAATACTGTTCAACTTTTTGATCATTTTTTCTTTCAAATTGAAATGAAGGCCTGAATTCGAAAACTGTTCGTTGAATGCCTGAGAATTCTCGAGTGTATTGTATAAAATTTCGTTAGAAAAATGTGTCAAATTCTTGAGCTTTTACAATTTTTTTGAAACGACTTGGAAAAATCCTAAGAAGATGAAATAATCTGAAAAAAAAATTAATTTGCATTCGAATTGAAAAAATCCCCAAACTCGTTTCACATGAAGAAAGTGAAAATATTGTCGATATATTCGTCGAAGAATGAATTTTTCAAATTTTGGGCTATGCAAGGTGTAATTCATCATGAAATAAATCGTGGAGATCAAGGAAGTTCTAATTATTTCAACACAATTATTTTCATTAAATTCTGGGAAATTTTTGTTATTTGAACATCGTTTGAAGATGCTTGAATCATTGGATTCCTTCGAGTAATCGCTCAAGGGAAATTATTCTTACCTTTTGTTAGCATACCAGACGATGAATAGGAATATGTACACAACGCTAATTATTGCCACACCCGAGGCAACGCCAATTATCCAAGATTGCAGCGCAAGTCCTATCGTCACTCCGATCAACAGAGAAACGTGAGCAGTTACGACGAACAGCAGAGATGAAAATTGGAACACCGGATCTATCCATTGCCGAGCAAAATTTTTCATTTCCTCTGTGAAAACGAGTTAATGATTTTTTTTTATTCTTCAAAGTATTTCATCTCAAAATTTATTGGAAAAACCCTGAAATTTTTTCATATATGAAAAAATGTTAAAGCTCAATGACAAACCTCGTAACTTGTTCAATAAAAAAGATTTTCCAGAACCCCATTTCGCATAAAGTCCAACGGTTATCGGAGTCGACAAAGACGGTTCGCTCAAAATATCTGCTAATGCGCTACTGTATAAATCATATCCCAACATATTTTCATTGTCCTCGTTCGTGTTGAGACGACCTGCAAAAAAATAATTTCAACATTATCATCACATTCAGTAAAAAAAAAAAACCGAATATCAAATCCGAGTGTTTTAATTGCTTGTAGGTGATGCACCTAATACGAATCGCCGGTTTGTCTGGTTTCAGTGCGTTGCATAAATGTGTTTCGATGACTCTTCAGGTTTCATTATTTTTTTTTCTCTATTTTATGATTATGTCTAGTTACTTAGTTTGAAAGCTTGATTTTTGCAACTCGAGGTTGCAGAGACTTATCCGGATATGAAATATCAATGATAAATCACTTGAAATAGAAAACAACGAAAGCAATAAAAACTTTGAAAGTTGAATGCATGAAACTTGATAAGAATCAAAGACGAGTTAAAACTGCAAATACTTGAATATAATTGATGAAAAATAATTCAAATTAAAAAAAATAAAATAATCGCAAAATGCGGCCTAAATAAATACTTACGAGCTCCGAAGATTTGTCCCAAAATCGTTTTGGGATGTTTGAAATCAATGTTGTACGGTGTCTCGCCTTGTCTATTGGGGCGATAAAGCAATTGACTATTTTTCGGATTCCTCAGAAGTATTTCAACGATACCCTTAGATCTTGCTCTCATCGCTATGTGAAGTACGGTGTCGCCTTTTTTATCGGTAGCCGAAACTTTGGCTTTCTTGTCCAGCAGTAATTGTACAATTTCAGCATTTCTCGACCTCACCGCTCTCAACAATGGTGTGTCACCGTCTTTCGTCGCTATTTCCAGATCCGGATTAGCGTTTAGTAACAATTTTAGTATCGCCACATTTCCTTTTTCGACAGCTATGTAAGTTGCCGTTTTTTTGTCCTGTCATGGAAGGAATACACGCGCGTTAAACATTCATGTCAATTTCAGTTCGTTCTAGTTAGAATTTCAAAATCATTAAAATTGTGGCCTCAACATTTTTCAATTAAAATGAAACTCTGGAATTTGACCATTTGAAAAAAAAAAAAAAAAAAGAAAAGAAAAAAGTTTTCTATTTTCTCGATATTTTCTTCTGTTTTTTCGAAAGGTTAAGGAGTTTCGGTACAGAAGTCAAAATGTTAAGAAATTGATGAAATTTGGTGATAATATTCTTCAACATCAAGTACGAAAAGACAAATTTTTTCAAAATTTTCTTCTACTTAGTTATCGAGTAATTACGCATTAAAGCAGATTTCTTATGCCCGGAATGTATAGCTATATATATATGGAAACGCTATGCTTATACACGTGAACGTTTAGTCTTCAATTACTCGATAACTGTGTAGAAGAAAAATCTGAAAAAATTTGTATTGTCAAATTTGGCACTAAACGAATGTGTTCACTAAATTTTATAAAATTCTTAACTTTTTGAAATTTTTTGTGTTTTTAACATGGTTTAGCATGAAAAAAAATGCAATGTTTTGAAAATGCTGAACATTTACAGCCCCATACCATCGACAAATAATTATGAGTGGGAAATAAAGATTCGATATTTGTATTAAAAATACCTTGCCAGCGATATCGACATCGGCGTATTTTTTCAAAAGCCCCTCGACAACGGAACGATGTCCACCCTTGACCGAATGAATAAGATTTGTATCGCCGGCCCGATCTTGAATATTGATGTAAGCGCCAGCGTTCAAGAGAGCATTAGTAATTTCGTGATAACCTTCGCGAGCAGCTATCGCCAAAGCTGTGCAGCCGTCTTTATCGAGTGCATTAACATTTGGTTTGTGCTCCAGCAACAAAATAACAACGTCGACGTGATTGCCAAGAGTCGCTACGATCAGTGGAGTCCACGAGTACTGTCGATCAACAAAAAATTCAAAGATTTGTCAATCGTCATGAAATTTTTTGAAAAATCAAATATAAAATTAATAATAAAAATTTTACTCACCATACCAGCTGTATCCACGTTGGCACCGGCTTTGAGAAGAGCGTCGACGATTTCGACGTTGCCCTTTCTCGCTGCCCAAACAAGGGCCGTGGTTCCATACTAAAGAGTCGAAAAACACCCCATGAATTTATAAATTTACACATTGAATAACAAGAAATAAATAATGTAATGATGAAAATATCAATCACGTTACGTTTCAATTTCTCAAGCTGAACAAAAATCTATTTTTTTTTTACAAGGTGAGTACAAAAAATGGGTTTTCGTAAAGTGAGAGAAAAAAAATGCGAACCTTATCACCAACATTAACTTTGGCACCGTGAGCGATTAAAGCTTTGACAATTTCGGCGTATCCACGTCCCGCAGCCCATAACAACGAGGATATGTGATAATTTCCATGAGCATTCACATCAGCACCTCGGGACAGTAGCGTCGTCACCGTACCTGTGTGACCTTTGTACGTTGCCCACATAAGTGCTGTCCAACCGCCCTGTGAAATCATGGAAAAAAGTAAGTTTTTTTTTTTTTTTTTTTTTTTTTTATTTATCAAAAGTAACAAAAATTGGCCGATATTCTGATAAAAATAATTGCATTATTGTATGGAATGGAGATGAATCTGACAGATAACAATAAAGTAAATTGAAATAATTTTATACCAAAGCTTACGTTATTTCTCTTTTAAAATACAACGACTTTTCATGAAACTAATAAAAATATTGACGTTTCCATAATAAACTTTCCAAGTTGAAAAAAAAAATTGCAATTTTGTTTCAAGATTCAAGTCATGTAGAGAGAGAGAGAGAGAAAGGAAGAAAAAATATGGTTAAAATTTGATTTCTCACCACGTCACGGTGTTCCACATCGGCCCCGTGTTCCAAAAGTTCGACACAAACATCCGTGTGTCCTTCTTTCGCTGCGCACAGCAGAGCACTCCAATTGTCCTGAAAAAAAAAAAAAAATTTGAGCAAAAATTCCACGATTCGTGAACCATCAAAAAAGCCGATGAATATATATATATATTTTTAAAAAAATGTTTTTCGAAACTTTTCACTCACCCCATCTTCGGCATTGACGTCAGCACCGTGATTGATGAGCTCTCTGACAAAGTGTATTTTTCCTTTGGATGCAGCGAGTATGAGCACCGTGCCACCATTCTAAAAAAATATTCAATAAAAATGTTTTTCACAGTTTTCCTGATCATTAATGCCAGTACGGTACTATCAGGAACTTGGAAATTGGTGAAACGGAGTCAAGATGATGAGATGGAATCGTAAAAACCGGCAAGATCGAGGGCATGCAGAAACATGGAAATGAGAAATAACAAGGAAGAGATTAAATTTGGGGTTGCTCGGTGTCATTTATTCGACGAATCAAATGAAACTAAATAAAAATTCTAATTCAAAATGTATGAAAAGAAAAAAGCGAATGAACGGAGAAAATAATTACCTCGTCTCTGTCATCAATTTGAATCCGTTTGTTTTCAAGAAAATTTTGTAAACCAGCGAGATTGTCGTCGGCTATGTAGCTGGCGAGCGGTCTGTAGCAGAGTGAAACCATCGAGTCCGTCCGATGGAGAGTCTGTCATAGAAAATGAAAGAGAAACAGAAAAAAAAAAGAATGCACAATGAAACGATTGAACGGTCGGGATAAAAATGTTGATATAAATTAATTAAAATTTATTGGTTCGAGGAGCAAAGTGACGAGCGAATTTCGAGCCGGTTACGACCAAGCTCGGTCAATGGGACATTGAGATCATCACGGAGCATTGCGATTAAGAGACGAAACATTGAATTAAAAAAGTAACAAATATGAAGAGCGAATAAAGAATAAAAAAAAATTGCCAAGGCAAGCTGAAGCTGTTGGCAGCAAACTAAACCGTTATTCGTCCTTTGGAGCGTCTAAATTTCGTCGGTTCCTCACAAAAACGAGGATAAAGAAAAGTCCAAGCGGATTGTAATAACGGTATGGAAATGGGGAAAAAAAAAAAAAAAAAAGCGTGAGAACGTACGCTCAGCGTTACGTTGACGTTGTAATCCGTCGCGATGCTGTTCATCCAGGAAATTATCGAGAGCTGCATTTTCGTAATTTTTTATATTAAACAAATGAAATAATAATAATAAAAAAAAAAGCGTCCAACGTTCGATCGATCAGTGGATCGGTTTATCTTTGATACGATCGTCTCTCCTGTTCTCACATCTTACGTACACCAAGTTATCAACGATATTGTTGCCATTAAAGATTCACTCGATTGGGTATATATAGGTGCGAGAATTAAAGGTTTGTGCGCTTGTGTAAGATCGAGAAAGAAAGGCCACTTGCGGTATTAAAATGTCCGATCGATGTGTGTCGAGGACCATTATAGTTATAATACCGATGATAATAGCGCATACGTTAGAAACGTGCGTGCATGGACGAATGCGCTTATAAGACTTTCTTCCTTCGTCTCTGCCGATTTTTCATCCAAACCCGACACAACTATCTCTCTCCTCTCATCCTTATTTTTTCTTCTCCATTTTTTTTTTTCTTCTTTTCGTTAAGCAGCACATGCCAAGCCCGCGAACACTCGTTGCATCACGATTATTCTATTCACTCGGCAACTAAAATCCAGCCAAAGTCCTTCACTTTTCAGGCGCGAAACGATTCTATTTAAAATTATAACAGCACAATCGCAATTAAGGTCAATAACAATGATTTATTAAAATAATTTTGCGCAAGTTTCGAACATAAATATGTGGTAAAACGACGATGAATCTTTGCACATTTAAACTAATGGAAAGAGCAAAGAACTTTTATTTTTAAAAGTTGTCCATCGAATAATCGCGATCCAATTTAATTGAGCAATCGAATCGTTTTCCATCCATTTAGAGACTGAATACAGCCTTCTGCAAAAGTATCAGGCATCCCGCGCCTGTTTGTTCCATGTTAAAAGTCAAATATCTCGATCACCAAAAATCGTAGCTGAATTCAATAAACGCCATTTAGGAGCAAACAATTTCAGCTTCGTTTTCCTTTTTTTTTTCAACAATTTATGCGATTATTTTTTTGCGCCTGGTACGTAATTTTGAACATGGCTATTTTCGCGATTTTTTCACCTTAATAAACCGGGTGCCAGGCTCATAAAAATTAGTGAACCAATCGTTTGGTCAAGATACTTTGAAAAGGACATCTCTGGCTTTAATTTGGTTTTTGAAAAAATAAAATGCGATATGTTTTGGCCAAGTTATGTGGTTTCTTCTCGAAATTATTGAAAAAAAAGGCAGATTTCTGATGGTGGCGAATCTCGAAAACTACAGGGTTCAGAAATGTTTTGTGTAAGGGGTAAAAAGTTTTATTTGTTTACTTTCGATTCACCGAAAAAAAAAATGAGATGTTTTCTTTAAAAAATTTTCATATCATCATTTCCGGTTGATAATCAACGACTCGATATGATATATGATACAAAAGAATTTTGGTGAATCGTAAATAACAAAATGAAACTTTTGACCCCTTGTACAAAGTATTTAAACCCCATGGTTTTTGAGATGCACCACCATCGTAAAAATTTGCCATTTTTCGATAATTTCGAGAGGAAAAACTAAATAGCTTCGCCGAAAAACTTTTTTATTTTGATTTCCCCAAAAACCAAATCAAGGCTAGAAATGTCCTCTTTTCAAGGAGTTTCGGTACAAAAGGCAAAATGTTAAGAAATCAATCAAATTTGGTGATAATGTTCTTTAACATCAAGTACGAAAACACAAATTTTCTTCTACTTAGTTATCGAGAGTAATTATGCATTAAAGCAGATTTCTTATGCCCGAGGTGTATACCTATATATATGGAAACGCTATGCTTATACACGTGAACGTTTAGTCTTCAATTACTCGATAACTGTGTAGAATAAAAATCTGAAAAAATTTGTATTGTCAAATTTGGCACTAAACGAATATGTTCACCAAATTTTATAAAATTCTTAACTTTTTGACAATTTTTTGTGTTTTTAACATGGTTTAGCATGGCAACATACCGAAACTCCTCAAGGTTTCTTGACCAAAAAGTTAGTTTACCAACTTTTACGAGCCTGGCGCCCGGTTTATTAAGGTGAAAAAACCGAGAAAAATAGCCATGTTCAAAGTTACGTACCGGGCGCAAAAAAAAATCACCATCAATTATTTAAAAAAAAAAAAAGCAAAATGAAGCTGGAATCGTCTGCTTCGAAATGTCATTTGTTGAATTAAGCTACGATTTTTTTTTTATCGAGATATTTGACTTTTTGTATGGGTAAAACAGCCGCGGGGTGTCGCACAAGCCTGTATTTATCTTTTGAGGTTACATTTATATATATAATGTTAAGGAACAACGTCTGACAAATAATGGAATTAGAAGTAAAAAAAATGAATAATTCGTGTATTTTTCAAATTAAATTTCATTTTAGAGAGTACAATGGTTATCACAAAGTAAACGCAACAGCGGTAATTAGTGAAACTACGGATAAAACGAGAGCGACATGCCAATTATGTGCCACGAAAACATTTCCATTGGATCCGAAGTTTGTAACAGAGTTAGCGTGAAAACATATTTAACAAATAAATTTCTTTTTTTTTTTTTTTCCACTGAAATGATTAATGTAATCGATAAATCACTCAACGAGTCTTTCAGTTTAGGACCTTTTTGTTGGCGACAAAACATTCAATGTTTTCGAATGTATCGATTAAAAGCGCGATTTGAACGATAACTCGAATCGATTCCATTCGATTTTAGTAGAATCGTGAATCACGAAAAACGAGAATAAGGTAAGAAATGTTAATCGTTTTTGTTTCGTTTTTTTTCACACACACACACACACACACACACACAGACACAGACACACTCAAAGAACTAACCATCTGGGAGTGCCTTCTAATGCCAAAGTTGAATTTTCGACCTGTGCCCTCGGTCCCGACGCCGGTGAAGGTGAAGCTCGGCACGTGAATATGTGGAAAATGTACACCGAGTGAGGAGTGATGATGATGATGATGATGATTTTGATGATTATGACGATTGGATTTATCATCGTTGTCATTATCCGTTGCGCTTGCTACGTTAGACCAGGAGTGTGGTTGCGGCAAGTGTAAACGAAGAAAAGGAAGTCGCGATTTCCGTCTGACGTTTGAAAAGCGAACGTTTGAATCGTAAGCGTTGAGATCGTCGCTGAGATTCGTCGAGCAAATTGAAACGCTGCTCGGAGTAGCGCTTCGACCGTTCGGCTCATTAACGACCGTTAAATCGTTGGAAATAATTGATCGAGAGGCGCCATCCGAAATGCCGATCAAACTGGTTGCGATACTCGAGCCGATCGCCGCGTTCGTAATACTTGATTTTCTTAAATTCCCATTTTTATTCGTCAGCAACGCGGGACTCGCTATTTCCATACAAATTTCTCGGGGTTTTTCCAATAATCCCGATTTCACATATTTCACACCGTTAACATCGACAACTTCGCAAACTTTTGAATCGCTCGAGCTCAAAAAATCGGGACTCGAAATCGATTCTTTGAATATTATCGATTGTTCGATCACTGATTTGCTCATTTTTTTTGACGATCGACGATTCGCTTCGGCGGCTTCGACGCGGTGGGGCACCGTTACGTCGTAGACGCGATAACGATCTTCCGAAACTTTTGGTATCTCGAGATATTTTTTCGAGCTCGTAGTATAATCCTCCGTAGTTGGAAAAACGAATTTCGATATTGTCAATTCGTCGTGGGATTTCTTCGGGCCGGACGCTGGAATCCCGTGATTTTTCATGCTGATATACGGCAACTTAATCAGGACCGTGTCGTCTTTTATTTTACGAGAAATGATGCTATCGGTGCTGGTTATTGCATCGTTGCTCGATACGTTCGACGATTCTTCGTAACTTTTAATCGGTAAATTTATTAGTTCATCGACACTCGCGTCTTTCAAGGTGGATATTTCTTTGGCAATTCGATTATTTTCCAAAAATATATTCTTCTCGTTCCCATCGTTGACGAACGATCCGTTATTTTTCAATGAATCGCGACAATTTTTATCGTCGCTTTTCGGTTCATCGAGATTCAGGGAAACCCGTGATTTCGAGGTATTTATCGACTTATCGGGAGCTTGAATCAATCGAGAAGAGATTGATCCGTCATCGTTCTCCTCTTCCTCGTCCTCGTCGATCTCGATGCGAAAATTCGCGCTCGAAATTCTCTTGTTTTTGTCGTCAGCCTTCGGCATGGCATTCTTCACTGTTGTTTTAACGTTAAACGTTAAAAACGAAAACTCGTCGCGTCGCACAAATCCCACTCAAAATTATTCGCGGCGAGGCTTCGATCACACTTTGACTTGATTTATTCTTCTTATAATAAATTCTAACTGTTTTATCGTTTGTTTCCTTCGATAAATCTTCGAAGACGTCTTCCCCGTAAATCAATTTTTTTTTTATCGTCGTGCTTGATCGTGAAAGCTGCGAAAAAATTTATAACATCTTTGTATTTATGAACGATGAACGAAAAGATAAATGAGACACTTGTGTTATTCATAAAAAGCACAACCGCCAGAATCGTACAAAAATAATACATTTTATGAATAAAATAAACAACAATTATTAATTTTTCAAATGGTTACTGCGTAAATAAATGACAAATGAAAAGTTTTTTCAAGGCCGTTTATACAACGAGATTAATATATATCTCCGCGGTGATTAAAAATGCTGTAGAAAAAAGAAGCATGATTTTGTATACCAGTTTGAAAGTAGGCCTGAACTCATTCAACTTATTGAGAAGAAGGGAAACAAATTGGTTGCATTCCAACGATTTAAACTTCGATATCAACTCTCGGCATTGAAATTAATAGATGAGACGGCGCGAGTTGACCAGTGTCGGTTTAATCTCGTGCACGATTCTTCAACGGGTCATCCACGTGACGTCTACATCGAGTGTTTCAATATCGAGGAATAATAAAAATCGTTGATCGACTTTTATTTTTTATTGTCATAAAATAAAAGTTTTCTTTCGTCGTTTAAAATATCTCGAATTTTGGAGCAACGTCGATTTTTATTCGTCGTATATCGAGGCCAAACTGACATTTTCGCTGCTTCGCACCGAGAAAAAAAAATTCAAGCAAACGTTTTCGTGGAGTACGCCTCCAATGTAATATTCCGTTGTACCAAACATTGATTTCATTCAATGAAACTACATACATCTATGAAAGTCAACAAAATTCGTTTCATTGATTCAATACACGTATCTTTGTTTAGTGAAATAAAAAATAAATAATTTGTGCGACTGAACGCTTTTGTTGAATTAAACTGTTTTCACAGTGGCACTGAACCGTGGATAATGTGAAATTGAAATCAGGTGATTCACGTTCGAAAATTTCGAAGAGCTTCGACAGAGTCGAAAAAAAATAAGGCCAAATGAATGTCGACATTTTTTTTTTCGTACTTTATTAAAGATACCAAAAAAAAGGTAGAAAAATTTAATTTTTTTTCGTAGAAAAGCACAATAATCGTCAACAAAGTGTCGTATCTTGTCGTATCTATGTCGTAAAAATAAAAAACGAAGAGATTTGGAGATTCACAATGAGATCAACCGAAACGTGACATTTAATCGTGAATCGTTTGTTATTTTTCGAAAAAAAAAAAAAAAAAAAATGGTCCCGTTTTTTCGTGTTCAATAAATGTTTTTGATCGTTGGTTCTTACCGAATTAAAAGCAAATAATTCAACGATACGGGATCGCTGTTTATTATATACAAGAATAGTGAAATCACGACGAATAAAATGACTGTCTCGGCGGATAACTGCCTGCTGCAACAAGAAATTCGTCGATGGAAACAAAAATCCAAATCGGCTGTAAGATACGATTAATTTTTTCCCAATTAAATATATATTTGTATCTGATGTACTTGGTGCTTCGATAAATACCGAATAAATATGTAATATAAATTAGACTGAATCACTCATGAAAACAGTGATTATGATCACGGACCTTGGAAAGATTGGTAAGGCGCAACATTTTCTCCAAATTCCTCGTGGACATGATTCAAAAGTTCGAAAAGAAGATCCAGGATCATCGATTCAACGATTCACAAAATAATATTTATTTCTTCACAACGATTCGCGTTACGATCGCGTTTAAAACAAAATAAAACAACGAATAATAAATAGTTTGAACGTTTTTGTTTCGGTCACGTTTCGGTCACATGATTGAAAATTGACGAGAATCGCGGAAACGGGTGACGATCTTACGAGAGAAGATGTTCGTCTCGCGAGAGCCACCAGAGGCAAAGAGATTCAAGCTGGGTATCGCGACGACATATATAACGTTGCGGGATTCAGAAAGCTTTATGTACACACACACCAACTGTTCTATATCTCGTGTGTATCAATAGAGCATCGTGTTTAGTTCGTCGGTGTATCTTATGTACACTTTATATACGATTAAAGAAAAAAAAAAAAAAAAACAGACACAGAAACGCGCGAAGAACGCGCGGGACACGAGAAACAGTAGTTTACTTGCTCCGGGTTCGAGTATAGCCGATCAAACATAGTAATGAAAAATACATTACAGTCTTGTGCCAGCATATCTCAGCCTAATGTATAATCAATGGTATTTTAATTGATTGATAACCGTACTGTTTTTTTTTTTTTTTTTTCGGATAACGTTCTTAGTAGTTAGTACAGAGGAACATAAATGCTATTTGAATGTATGAGAATGTCACTTTCCTGATGATTTTCGCAGAGCATAATTCGAACGATGTAACGAAATTCTTCATTCTCATTTGGAAAAGCCCAACATTTACGTGCAATTGAGTATACGATGATTCCAATACACATTTTTTTTTTTGAGACCTTAAAATCGAGGGAAAGAATTGAGACTGTTTTGGAAATCAATGAAACTATAAATAGAAAAAAAATAGCGGTTTGTTCCAAAGACGTGAACTTCGATCCCACTATTTTGTGAAGAAATCTGTAGAATAATTGAGTTCTGCAAAAAGTTACGTTGTCCCAATGGAATTAAATATACTCTTATCCTCGTGTACAATTATTTTTTTTTCGATTTAAGCTAAAAAAAAAACAATTGACACCGAGAAAAGTTTAACTAGGATCTATTTGAATGGAATAAATTTTTTTCTTTGTCCCACGGCCTAACAGAGCTCTATTCAACTTTAAGAAATTATTTTATTTCGATTTGAATATTTTTATTTTCAAGATCAATGAAAAATTTATTTTTGCGATTTTCAATTTCAAAAAGTTACCACAAATTCAACGAGCAAGTTGTCGAGCTGCAAGAATTATTTGTAATATATTATTTAACTATGGGTCTGCAGCCCTGGATGGGCATAAAAATTCACAACCGTCTGTTTGTTTTTAGACATGGTCCATTTTGAATAATTATAATTTGGGTTTCGGCTATTTATGCACATCCAGAGCGTAATTCGTGTATAATAAATGTTTCGACGCTCTGCGCCACGTAGTGGTCGGAGCGATAAGCTTTAACGTATAGGCACCCGAATAAATGCGCTCAAATGGAATTATTTATTTGATTCAAATACAGCTTTTTAGTTGAGGCAACGGAATTTTTTTAAAATTTCAATCCTAAAAAATCGATGAAATAATCCTAGTAGATTGAAATAGATCTTTTTTCTGGGTGAATTAAATATGAATAAAACAACGTTCTCTCTGTCTCGAGAAAACAAATGACACGGTTTTGTACTTGAAACATATTTTTCAATCTCTGTTTCGGTAATGAATCACCCCGAAGTGACGATGCAATTCGAGAAAACATTAGTTGCGCAATGAAAAACGTACTACTACAAAAATGAGCAGAGAGAATGAAAAACAATCAAGTTTTTCAATTGTTTGTGTTTGACAAAACGAAGATTAAGAATTTACGTTATTATTCAGTGTGAGAACAGAAGAATCATTTGAAAAGTTGATATTTGTTTTTGGATCATTGAAACACAATATTTGCGCACTTTATTCATGTGTTGAACGATAATGTGCGAGTGTAAAAGAAAATGTAAGGCGTGTGTACTTAATTATTCCATCAGAATAATTCTCGCGTAACCGCGCGCGGGTTAGTTGCACTCAAAAGAATTGAGCCGCTCGGCAAATTAACAAAGTGACGCGGTCTCGTTGAAGTGAGAAAATTTGAAACGAATACGGGCTACAGCGAGGTCGTACAAACAGTCGTTTAAAGTCTACACGCGTTATCGTAACAACTATCGTGCGGCGTACGAGCCAAAACGACGACAAGAACCTCGGAATAAGATAGAAAGAATGAGAGCCAGAAAAGCTAACGCGATGTATGCAGCAGCGATGAGCCTCTCCTCGTCTAAATAATTACTTCAATAAATCCTCGTTATTTGCGGTAGCGTTGATCATTTTGCGCCCTCCTAACGATCTTTATACACGACTTTTCGTTCTTATAAATATTAAAACCTTCCAAGATTCATCGACCAACAATGCTCGCCATTGAGAGGAGTCCGCAAACTCGATGGAATATGTATTACATCGTCGGAGTGTGCTCGCACGACAAACAAAATCTTCGATTTCATGATAATATCAAATTGGATCGTTCGTGCTGACCTAATAAAATTCGATTAATCAAACTTTCATAATCGAATTTATGATTGACATCCAATTCAGCAATTCCTTAATCGCTGTGCACTTGTCAATGATTTTTTTTTTTTTTTTTTTTTTTTTGATAACGAGTTTTCTTATGATGTTTAAAAAAATCGGTTTTTTCATCATCCATCGTTCGAGTTATTGATCTTTTCATTTATTTTCAACAGTTTTTTTTTCCCTCTCGTTGTACGATCCTTTGAAATGATAAATTTTCGTAATTTTTAAAAACGAGACTTTATTATATTATCGAATACCTAAAAGGAAATTCGCTGCTCGATGATACGACACTCGAGCTCATCGGTTATACCAATCGCGATCAGATGTTTGGCCAATAAATAAATAATCTCAATGTGAAACAAGTTGTAAATTAGAATTTGATTAATAAAGTTGATTTTGTTGCTCGCGGTAGGGGCGTTTGAAATGTTGCGACAATTGTCAGGTTGCCACGTCGTTGATCATCGTAAGTACATCACGGGATTTGGTCTCGACGCTGCAAGCAAGCCCATGTATCAAGAGCATGGTAGTCGATATTTAGCTAAATTTTGGCACGAACTCTCTCTCTCTCTCTCTCTCTCTCTGTCTTTATCGTGTTGAGCAAATTTGCGAAAATAAACGCAAATAAGATATATACGGAGCCGCAACGAATTCATTGAGGAAGTTTCATTCAGCAACTGGCTGATCGTAAGCCTAAATTTACCTTTTCCGTTGAACCAAAACTATTGCTCATTTTGAATAGGAAAAAATATTGCAAATTGACATTTGCATCGCGTGAAAAATAATTCCGAATGGGATCAATGGAAAGAGAAAAGCAATGAAAGGAAAACGAAAACATTTCGTGAGTATGGATTCGAGCAAGATTCACAGTCGCGTTTAATTTATAAAGTTAAAAACGGTTCGCTGAAACTCATCGTTGGAACACAATGAAAAATCATTTTTTTTTTTTTTTTTTTTTTTAGTAAAATGACTTTTCGGGTGGTAGAAAAATGGTCAAATAATCGAGCTTTGCCAGTAAAGGAAGAAGGAGTTTCGTTGCATTCCAAAAATCCTAAGTTCGACATATCATAAAGATCGAACAATCTTATCGAATAAAATCTCGTCCGACATTTATTAGACGCTGGAACGAACGAAAAAAAATGTAGCACGAGGAAAAAAAAAACTTTTATTCGATTGATCAGCTGTTGTTCAATCAATGATTACGCGTGAATGATCGAAGATTTGATCGTTTCCAAGGCTCCATTTGTCTCGACAACAAATAATTTCTAGCGACTGAACGAAACACAAAAATAATAATTTCTTTGTGATAAGATTGAAGAACGATCGTTTGTCGATTTGATCGAAGATCGAAGAGCAATCTTTTTTGTCAAATTGACCACAGATATCTCTATATATATAAAAATCGCAAAAATCCCCTCACGGGGAAAAAAAACGTGGACAAGTACATTGGTGGTCCCTTGTTTCCCTATGATATTAAAAAAATCCAAAACGCCGCTTAGAAGAATTCAAAAAAAGTTACAAAATAAGTTGAGATCTGTTGAAATATACGTGGCCAAATACGGGAAGCTTTACTGCGTTTCAATAAATTTCCAAAGACGGTTTGATGTTTATAGAAAAAATAATCAAGTTTGGAAATTCAACTATGTCACCAACCAAATTGCAAACGTAAAAAAATAAGATCGTAAAAAAATTCTGAACGAAGTACTTGGCGAGGATTTTTCCATGAAATAAGCGTAGTGTATAGATCATGATCAAGAATTCGCCAAGTACTTCGTTCACAATTTTTTTACGATCTTATTTTTTTACGTTTGCAATTTGGTTGGTGACATAGTTGAATTTCCAAACTTGATTATTTTTTCTATAAACATCAAACCGTCTTTGGAAATTTATTGAAACGCAGTAAAGCTTCCCGTATTTGGCCACGTATATTTCAACAGATCTCAACTTATTTTGTAACTTTTTTTGAATTCTTCTAAGCGGCGTTTTGGATTTTTTTAATATCATAGGGAAACAAGGGACCACCAATGTACTTGTCCACGTTTTTTTCCCCGTGAGGGGATTTTTGCGATTATATCACTTCTTTTTTCTAAAATTCTTAAATATTTTGGTTCATATAAACTCCTATGGAGACTGTATATAATTACAATCCGCACTTTTAGCTTGTGAATATAACCCATAACTGTTGATTTTATTTTGCATTTTTATATTTTGTAGATGAATATGTTCACTGCGAGATTTGAATACACAGGATCACAAAAATAAATGCTTACCAGTCTGTTCAAAAGTTTATACTGAGATCATTATTTTTCACAATTTATCCAATTTACTCGCTAATCTCGCACTTTATCATTACAGAACTTCACTCAGAATCTCCGTTGAATATTTTTATTAAATCCATTAATCGAAATTTTTCGGACGTCCTGCACTTGATTATGTCAAAACTCCGTTAATAACCGTTGTAGATGTCATACACTACGCTTACACGGCACTCTTATTCCGATTTGGTTATAATGGGGTGTATATACATATATATCGGGCATAATAAACCCGATTAATTAATCCGGAATAAGAGTTCCGTGTGAACGTAGTAGTCATTGCTCTCTCTCTCTCTCTCTCTCCCTCTCCAGCTGTCACTGGAGACTGACTTTGATGAAAATGTGTCTTGAGGCGTGCGATGAGGCCTATCATGGTGTTGTATACAGACACGTCAAATTCTTGAATGTGTTGGTAACTTTTGCATAATCTTGAGCCCGTGCAAAGTTTTTTCTCAGCAATTACGCGACCGATCATGCTGATTTTGGGCGCAATCGAAAGAGAATTTCTTAATTAGCTAAAAGTTCAATTTTTATGTTCCTCAATTGCTTCTGAGCTTCGTAATTCAATAAAATGACATGCCAATTTTACCCCCACCACCGCGAAAAGTTTTGTTTCGAGAAAGTATAGTCTCGGCGAGCCTCGGGCCAGCAGACGACAGGGCTGTCAATGTACTTGTCCCGAGACTCTACCGAGTCTCTTGATCTGTTCGCTAAAAAATGTTTGTCCGCTTTTCAATCGAAAACGGCTGAACCGATTACAATGAATATTTCACGAGATTAAAGATCACGATTCAAACTGAGTTTGTGGTTTTGTAAAATTTCGTTATCTCAATTTTTACAGAAATGCAAAAAAAAAGTTTAGTGATTTCGTTCATTCTCCAATTTTCCAAACTTGACGGTAGTTAAATACTAACGATAAATAAAAAAAAAACGATTTACCAATTTGAAGGGAATTAGAAAACGAACAAAATGAGCGGTGGTTGAATGCTCAATTCGGTATAGAAAAAAAGTTACAGCATTTTCAATGAAATGATGAAAAATTAAAAATACGAAAATCTTTCGTTTGATTATTTTATCCAGAAGAAAACTGAAGAATTATGTTTGAAATAGAAAAAAAAACGCAAAAAGATGGCCCAGGTAACATCAAAATACTTTTTTTAATTTTTTTTTTTTATGTAGATTCACAAACAATTTTTATTCCTCATGCCTCATATTATATAAAACTGATTCAACTCTGAACGAAATAATTCATGTATCTAAAAAATTAAATTAAAAAAATTAAAATAGGAAAAATTCACAGCTAGAATAGGCTAGATGCGCCTGCCCTATGCAGCGGGCGAAGCCCGCACGCACAGCTAGTATATAATAAATTCTTCGATAAGATCGAAGAGCGATCGATTGTTGAATCGATCGCAATGAATAATGAATAATTCTAATGAAACTTCATTCTAAAATAATTCTAACGAAACTTATTCGTCCAAGGTGTGGACGATTATGTTTCGTTAGAATTATTTTAGAATGAATTTTAATACCTGTTTACTCCGATTCCAGAACGACTTAACAGCTTGATGACAAGCTTGTATCGATCCATAGGAGGATCTGGGACCGTTACCGCGTAAAAGTGACAAGAGACTGGACGAGCTAGTGGAACTGTTGCTACCGAAACTTCGTCGATCGGCATTGTTGAGTTGCGGCAAAAGAGTCGATTGTTCGTTCGGTTGACACGCGCTTATATCGTCTTCGTCAATGTCCAGCTTGACTTCCATAGTACAGCTATTTCTTGCTCCCGAAAATTATCTTAATCCCCACTTAATCAAAATTTATCGATAAACGAATTCCGACGTCACACCCGAGGCGAAAACGCGTTCAGCAAAGATTTCGCGGTAATCGATGACAGCGAAGGACAAAAAATTGTCTAAATTTCTTTTTATTTTGTACGAAAATCGTCAAGATTCCTCGTACAACGTTATTCTCCCGATTATTTTACACGAAAATTATTCAATAATAACAAATATTTCGAATTTTCGACAATTTTTTTTTTTTCTTGCCAACGCGATTTCATTACCCAAATCGTAATACATCCAGCGAATTACGTTTCTCTTTTCAATTTATTTTGTGTGCGATATACGATTACACTTTTCGTCATCTACAGGTGTTTGATCGAGTCCGCTTTTTCTTTCGATAGTCCGTGCAATTACTTGTCACTTTGTTGCGCGACATTGTGCTCTTTTTCTCAATGAGTACAAACACGTTATCTCACTCTTCACGAACCAAGATCTACTTTTGCGATGTGAATCGTGAACTTTTCTATCAGAAAAATACAAATTTCACCACTTATCGTCGACATGTTAAACTTATTTTCACCACGAGTGACCTTGAGGAGATAACATTGAAATAATAACGATTAGGTTTTCTGCAAAATCTTCGCGGATTTACGGTTAATCTTCCCTTTTTTGTTGTTAATATTTGGGAAATTTTGAGTTAATCGCGGAATGATTTTTGGCCTAATTGAATGACGATCAAAAGGAGAACTCGAAGAAAACGAGCTCGAAAGTGCTTGCGTACTTTTAGTCGATTGCAATCGATCGGGCACAATTTTTTTTACATTTAAAATATCGTTGCTGCTTCCTTCATTTCGATTGTTATTATTTTTTTTTCTCGAAAGATCAATTCTATCAAGGGTGTTTGATTTTAAACTGCTTTCGTTCTCGCAACGGAATACACTGGAATTAAACGATGACTGACGTCAAACCTCTTGGAACTGCTGGTCACAACAGTCCACTGATAACGAGTTACAATAATGGCCACCGACCCAAAGATACATTATCTCTGTATTTTTCCTTACTTATTTTATTTCGAGAGGGAAGAAAATTTTATCCGTCGTGATTCATCGATCGAACGGTGGAAAGGAGCTTCGATTCTGACCAAAAAAAAATGAATAAGATTCGAATGTCAAGTAAATAATTGTAACTCTCGTACGTTGATTTTATTGATCGAATGCTTTTTTTTACCATCTCCGAAAAATCAAAACCGTTTTGATCAATGACAAGAACGTTGACATGAACTTTAAAGCCGATTTATTCAGGGTCGAAGTTTGCAAAATATTGATTTTCAGACAAGTGTCATGCGATTCGATGTCCTTAGAGCCTGCAGGCTGACCTGAATACTTCAAAAAGCATGATAAATCGATGATACTCCTTTCATAGCTACGCCATATCGCCCCGCGAGTTAATTGAATTGCTAACGTTTGATCGTCGGCATATGGAATTCACCCAGAAAATACATCTAGTTGATTCAACCAGGATATATTTAAATCGAATAATTTTTTTTTTCTCTGTCCCACGACCTAATACAGCTCTATTCACCTTCAAGAAATTATTTTCTTTGGATTTGAATATTTTTATATTCAAGATCAATGAAAAATCTATTTTTGCGATTTTCAATTTCAAAAAGTTTCCACGAATTCAACGAGCACGTTGTTGAGCTGCAAGATTTGTTTGTAATATATTATTTAACCATGGGTCTGCAGCCCTGGATGGGCATAAAAATTCACAACCGTCTGTTTGTTTTTAGACATGGTCCATTTTGAATAATTATAATGTGGGCTTCGGCTATTTATGCACATCCAAAGCGTAATTCGTATATATGAGCAATATTTCGCCGCTCTGCGCCACGTAGTGGTCGGAGCGATGAGCTTTATAACGTGGGTACCCGAATAAATGCACTCAAACAGCATTATTCATTTGATTCAAACACAGCTTTTTAGTTGAGGCAAATGGAAATTTTCTTTTTTAATTAAAATTAAAAATAATCGAATAAATGATCCTAGCAGATTGAAATAGATCTTTTATGTGGGTGTGTTCATTGAAACATTTTCCTTCTGCATCATCGTTTCAATTTTTTCAAAATCAAAAAGAATTACACTCGAAGGAAATAGCATTTTTTTTTCTTCATTTATTTGAACATTATAAAGAGAGAAATTTCGTAGTGATCCCGGGTGACACAGAAACGAAATAAAATGATCGTTTATGCAGAAATATTTCGATGTGAAATGCCAAGCCGGTACTTCAACTTAGATTTTTCCTAAAATACCTCAAAATGGGTCAACTCGAAGTACAAAATATGAACGATTATTGTGGGTCAAGGTAAACAGAAAGTGCACGAACAAACGTAAATGCATTTTCCAATTTTCATGGGATAAAAAAAACTCGTGAGATATTAGTCATCGCGATGTGATACGATGTATCAATCCCTGTACTTGAGTCTGCCAAGAGCGTCGTAGTCAAGATATACACGACGACGAGAACGACCAAGATGACAGGAATAAAAATCAGGGCCCGACCAAAGGATTATTGCGAGAATAAATTCATCGTGCATCAAACGTATTGAATACGTTTTCAGAATACTATATATTCGAATGAAATGTATAGCAGAAATATCATAACGATATACCTACGTTACTCGATCCGAGTAATTCTCGACTATGAACTATGATGAGATCGAGAGATGAGATTTAATTGGCACATCGCGGCATGAAGAATAAGCGAATCCGGCCAAATGTATTTTCGGTTCGAACATATTCCCGAGAGACACTTCGTGACATGTCGTACAAATATTTTTCATTCTCGATTATACCGCGTCCCTCTCATTCTCAAATAAATTTTCTACAGTTATTCATCGACGATTATAAAAAAGTATAGAAATTTGAAAGCACCTTTTATCGCTATAGAAATTCTACTTATCGAGTAAACTTTGAACTTTCCACTTTAATCTTATTTCAATCGTTTTCAAGTATTTCAAATTTGTCAGTCAGCAATTTTTATTTTCTTCATCGATAACTTTTTTCCTGGAACAATTTCATTGATTCTTTCACGATTCAGTAAAAAAAAAAAAAAAAAAAAAAAAAAAATTGGCAACAAAGATGTGATTTTATTGAATATTTTGATTACTTGAAAAAAAAAAAAAATGAACACGAAATCTGAAAACCAAAGTGTATATTATTCTATTATAATTTCTAATCGATGTATTTTTGCATAATTCGATTTAAAAGAAAATGCGTATATTTCTTTAAATATTTTCTCTTACAATCGCGCGTGGCAATTGTAAAGACTATTCATAATTAAAATAAATATCAATTAAACATACGCATACAAAAAATACTTTCTTTTTATTTGTTTTCTGAATTCATTTATTTTTATCGAATGTACAATAAACGGTTTTTAAATGTCCTAAAGTGTCGATAATACACGTCGTTATCGCTTTGCTGCTTCACCGATAACGCTGCTAATAGCTTTAAGCATTTTTACGAGTATCCTCTGTCCAAAAAAAAATCACCGGTAGATTCAGGAATCGAAAAATCTGTATCACGAATCAGTATTTTTTTCAATCTCAAACACGTGAACAAATAGAAGAAAAAATCTCAACAAATATTCGATTCTTCGAACACCATTCGCAATATCATTTAAGAAAATTTGTATCAACTATTCGGTAATTAAAATTGATTCGAATGAAAAATGAGAAAACAGATTTCCGCCCATCGTCGCCGCTCATGCACGATTTTCCATAATCAATTATTCCAATTATGATTGTTTGTAACATTTCATGATGAAATAAAAATGTTGGAGGTATGCGAATGACGGATTATCGTTACCTCGTGAAAACGATGCTCGATTCGTTGCACGATGTCCTGAGATCGTCCTTTAAAAATCGCGAACTGATTTCTTCGATGATCTCCATGATGAAGTACGGGTCTATAATTCCGGGGACTCGAAACAGTAGTTTTCGATCGTACGTGTGACATTTTTTATTGTTTGATTCTGACTTTATTGATTCGGCCACTTGTGAAAGATTAATGATTGAATCAGGAACCGATTAGTGCGATTTTAATTGCAAAATGTTTGTCGCACTGTGCGGGAAATCACATGATGAAAAATTTTCAGACGCAATTCGACGAGTTTGTGCACAAAATCGTCATTAAAAAATAATCATTTATTCGGTCGCACTGTTAATTCTTGAGCCATGAGGATATGAGTCTGAGAAAAAAAGAGACTAAATATTTTCGTATTTTTATTAAACGCACACGAAGGGGAACGATTCGATCGCGACTGCTCGTGCGGCACTCGTCAGACCGCAAATTTAACACAACACTGCATTTTATTATTTTATTCCTCTTTTTAATCCCGTTATACACCGCGAGTATAACATTAATCTCGGTGGATCTTGAGCATGCAGATCGCGATAAGAAATCCGTCAAACGGCAACTTGCAACGAAGTTAACCAACTCGTCGCGCTAATTTTTTGCATCGCGCTCACGCAGAAAGAAAACGTCAACGTGAATCGAATGATTCTTCAATAACTGAATCATCGTTTTATCATTCTTCAAAAAAATCTCATTTCGAATGATTTCATGATTCGGCGATTCTTCGAATTCATTCGGCAATCGATTTTTCAACTCTTTCGATAAAAGTATTATTTTTTCATTTATTACCAATTTATAAAAACTTGTCTCGATCGGTAGGAAAATAATAATTGGGCACGCTCTCTATAGGTCAATGAAATCGTTTTTCATTGGTTGCTTTCGGAGAAAATTCAAATATAAATTAGAAAAAAAAAAAGAAAAATGGATTTTCGAACGATCCAATTGACGGAGACTGTATAAAATCGTTGGCAACTGAAGCGAAACTTGTGTAGCGCGCGTCCTACACTTTGCGGTAGAGATTTCTATTATTTCGTTGTATTTTGTCAAATCTCAGCACTTTCACGGGGTCTTCGGAGCACGTGTGTGTGTGTATGTGTGTCGAAACTCTGAAATACTTTCGCGGGTATTCGAAGCTCGCGGGAGAACGTTTGTTCGATCGGTAGGAGGATTTTTTTAACAACCGTGTATCGTTCTCGTATCAGACTCGTTTGAGATTATAGACAATACGACAGATGAGACAGTTTCATCGGCGGATAATCGAATCGAGCGTGAAACAAATGCGATAAAGTTGTCAGGGTCTCCATGCTCTCGCAGAACGAAGGTAAAAAGGAGAAAAAACACACACACACTATCGAACGGAACTTTATCGCGACTGAATACTTGGCGTGGGTGTGCAATATTTAGCCGGTTTTTAGTCCTCGGGAAAGTGTGTCACATCGTTAAACCGCGCGGGAAAGAATGACCGAGAAGGAGGGAGAAAGTGATAAGAGCGTTGACAATAGTGGAGTATGTCATAACCTTTTTCATGTCCCTTGCCCTGACCACTTTATCTGCTCGGCGATATATACATTCGAAAGGCCGTAAAACGGTATAAAAAACGTCATTCGAGCTTAATTCTTCCGGGAAAAAAGGATTGATTCAAAAACGAATGAATTATTTCGAGGCGAATACGAAAGATTGAAATGCAGAATATTTTTTCGGAATTTTAAAAACTGGAGTTTTAATCGATATATATATGTATATAAATTGTTGGAATTATGGAACTATCGGCTATGATAAGTACGGAAGATCCAAAACAATTGAGCATCAACTATTTTTAATTCAGCGAATTATCATTTCGACTCAAAGACTTGAAAAAATCGAGAACTTTTGTACAGCGACAGACTGTCGATTTGGAGATTTATTACCGCGTGTGCGAAATTCACAAAATTTATCGCTCGAGATTCCGTCGCGTTGAAAAATAAGTAATTTATCGTGGATTTCACAGTCGATTTCATGAGCATCGTTTTGAATTCGCGACACTCGAATGATTCACCGATTATTTCATCGATGGAGAATAAATCGATTGAAAAGACTTGAAAAATTTAGAATGCGGAAGTTATCGGGAGAGAGAATCAGCGGAGAAAAAGAAGCAGGGTAATGAAAAAAAAAAAACACATTCGGATTACTGGCCACACGGAAACGTCGAGAAGTTGCACGAGCAATGATTGCAAACAGACTGTCGCATTATTATACCGACGACGATAAATGCACGAGAGTTTTCTTGGTGGCCTCGCGTGGTACGAAACAATACTAACAATAGTTCACGAGGGCTCGTACAACGCGGATATAGAAGTGTGGGTGTAAACACACCGAGCTATGTGGAGGCTGCGAAATAAAAAGGTGAACGATTATCTCACGTGGGATGAAAATCTCGCGGGTATGAGGACAATTAACGGGTGAATGAACAGAGAGGCCGCGAGAGAATGGAAAAGAGAGAGAAACAGATTGGAAGCGATGGGAAACAGGGAGAGGCAGGGGGGACTCGGCGTATCCATTCAGGGAATGATCGGACAGATACGAAACATTTTTTTTCCGCGTTATCGAACGGAGTTTTCTTTCTCGTTCGAAAATTGACGGAATTCATTGAAGGAAAATATGAAACCATGAAAAACAGCATGAATGCTGTAAAAAAATTTGAGAAAATTACTTTTAATCCCCCCCAATAGGAGTTCCAGGTGATGAAAAATTAAGGCTAGACTTCACAAAAAGTCATTGAATGCATAAAAAATTTTAAAGCACTATAATAGCCAATTACATTAAAGCCCATTAAAAAATATATATATTTGAATTAATTCAAAGTACTCTACAGTACAGTTGTCCCACACAGGAAGAATCGGAATGAGAAATCAAAAATACCGATACGGAAAACATTTGATCGAAGAAAAAAAAAATTTTAGACGAAATACTTGTCGAGCTTTTGCTTAATTATCTCGACTTATTATTATGGCTGCAAACTCGTCAAGTGGTATTTTTTTGTCTTTTTCAATCATATGTTTCCGGTGTGGAATTTTTTTCTGTATCGGAATTTTTGATTTCTCATTTCGATACTTTCTGTGTAGGACAACTGTACTGTAGAGTACATTGAATTAATTGAAATATTTTTTGTTAATGGGATTTAATGTTTTTGGCTATCAGGGCTTTAAAATTTTTTATGTATTTAATGACTTTTTGTGAAGTCTAGCCTTAATTTTTCATCACCTGAAACTCTTATTTGTCGCAACTTTTTTACAGCATTCATGTTGTTTTTCACGGGGATTTTTAGACTTTCTCTATGAAATTTATACTTTGTTAACTATATAAATATGGCAATATTAAGTAGGCACTTGGGTGATTGTGTACACCCAGAAAAAAGATTTATTTCAATCTACTAGGATCATTTATTCGATTTTTTAAAATTTAAATTTAAAAAAATTCTATTTTTCTATTTCTTATACACGAGTTGCGCTCTGAATGTGCATAAATACCGAAAACCCAAGTTATACTTACTCAAAACGGACCATGTCCGTTGTATATTAAGTAACAATAATACTAATAATAACATTAAATGTAGTGTAAATAATATTATAAAGATTTTTTGCAGCTCAACAACATGCTTGTCAAATTTGTGAAAACTTTTTGAAATTGAAAATCGCAAAAATAGATTTTTCATTCATCTTAAATATAAAAAAATACTTGAATGAAAAGAAATCATTTCTCAAAGTTAAATAGAGCTCTATTAGGCCGTGGGACAAAAAAAAACTTATTTGATTTAAATAGATCCTAGTTGAACCAACTAGATGTTTTTTCTGGTTCTGGGTGTGCATACGTGGACGATTGTGTTCAATAAATGATTTTTTTAAAGAATTGGTTGTTCGATCAAAATTGTGAAGAGCGCTCAATCCATTTTTTCTTCAATTACGCGGCTAAAAACGAGTACATGATCGAATTTCGAACTATCGTATCCCGACTATTCTGGGACCAGAAATGAATTCTGAAACATGTCTCTGAGCTACTACTCGTATCACATGAAACTTCATAATTAACCATCAAAACTTGCAAAATTGTCAGATTAGTCAATTTCACACTGGTCAGAGCAATCTTAGAATGTGATATTGGGAACAGAGTACAGAGACTGCTGTATCGAAATTTCCTTTGCAGTCATATCCAATCATGTCAGCTGCGAAAAAATATGTTTAACATTTAGTATGTACGACACTAAATGAAAAAAAAAAAAAAAAAAAAAAAAACATTTCGTTGCATACTTCAACGATGCAAACTTCAAAATAATTTTTGTATTATTGGAATTTGGTAATAATGTCAAAACTAGCGTCGTTTCAACATGACAAAAATATTCTTCTCATTCTTTTTTATTTTGAAATTGCCCCATTATTTGCAAAGTCAATAACATAGCCAAATCCACTGCATATAAATCAATATTTAAAACACTGAGGAAAAAATGGAAGTATATTGTTTATCGTTATGTAAATAATATAGAACTTACTTTTGTGATGATTTTTCCCGGACAATTTATTTGAGACCGATTCGTTCGAATCAACATGAATACTCAATTCTCGCGTTATCATTGATAATCCAAAAGTAACTATGATCACGACGGACTTTAATTAAAGTGAAAACTGTCGATAAAAATATTGGTCCGCTGTTACATTCGCGACGTTTATAGCCTCACTATACTGTCACTAAATATGTGGATATATAATCGGTGCCACATCTAAAAACGATCTCACATACCAACACAATTTTTACCAGTACATACTACTAGTGTCACTAGACAGCGACTGCGAAAAAAAAAAACAAATAAACATCAATAATGTGGGCGAAATAATGCTCAATCTTTCGGCACAACGAAAGAAAAAACATTAATATCTTCAGCACTATTTAAGCTGCGCGAGGTTTTCATTGGTCGCGATCAAAAGGGAAAAAAATAAAAAAGTACGTGAATTTGAATAAAATATCTAAACTCTGTAATTTAGTTCATATTAAAAAAACAATTTTCGAGAACAAGTAAAATCATGGTCCTTTCGGTAAAAACGTGTCATTTGGGACTCACTTCGTAAATTTACTTGTCTCGAGTCGCTGCCGCGACTATTAATCGACCATTCGAACTTTGGGAAAAATGGAAATTCTGTTTGTACAACATTTTCGATTATCGACTGTCCAAACTCCAACTTCACTCATCACTGTTCTGTCGAATATTGCATTGGACAATAATTGTGCAAAAAACTATTCTATTTTATCAACAATTTCCTGTTTTTTTTCCTGACGTTACAGCGAATTTTTTTTTATTCGCTCAATTTTTCATGTTTTACTTTGATCCATAAATGAAATTCGTAAATAAGTTTTGGAGAAAAAGAAGACGAAGCATGACCAGGGTGTCTAATTTTGACCAGGATTCAAATTTGATGACTTTTAATTAAGGATTTTTAGGCTAAGGAATCTAGATTATTCCATGACATTATGAATGAGTTGCTGCGGTATGATAAGCTAATAAAAAATATACGAATATTAGGAAATTTTTAGAAAAGTAAACACAGTTCGTGAACAATGAGATTTAAAATAATCGGTAAAGAGTGAAAAGTTGTATTTCGTTTTTTTGTATTCGCTTGAATTTTTTTTCATAGTTAGATATTTCTAGTCGACATAAATTGATTTTTCGTCTCGTTGATCTATTGATATAATTGGGAAATCACAAAGTTTCCAGAAAAAAAATCAGGGAAAGAAACAAACCTATTTTTGATTTTGAACAGATTGGAATTTTTTGAAAATTTTTGTACAAAATTATGACAACACAAAAATGATAATGAAAACTGCGGAGAGCTCGTAGAAATCAGAAGGTTTAATAGTCATTTTTCATTACATTTCATGACTTTTTCAGGATTTAATGTAATTTCGTGCAATGAGGTTTAAAGTTTTTCATGACTTTTCAGTTCGTTAGACACCCTGTCCTGACAATGAGCTTTACTGCTAAGAAAGTAATAATAAACATATTTACATCAATTTTATAGATTAAATGAAATAATGAATGATCTCGAAGCAGGCGAGAGGCACGATCCGACGATAAAATTGCCACCAATGATCATGCGTAACGACACATCGATCGTTGAATTATTTGTAACAAATCCCACAGGTAGCAAAGTAAATTGGTCAATGAAGAGAATAAAGAATCGTTCTTGTCCGAAGATAAGTGAAAAAGGCTCTTTTTTTCGCGGTATTCAAGTTCATATCTTTGAAATGCAACACAATTTTATTCAGTATCGCACTCGCAAGTTTTATTCCGTAATAAAAAAATTATTATGAACAAACTTAATAATCCCTCTGTCTAATACGATAATTGCTCGAATTAAAAAATGATTCATTCAATAACTCAAAAAGAAAAATCAAAATAAATAGAAATTAAATACAATGATTGAATGTAAAAATTTTCATTAACAGATTAATGACAAAAAATATAATGTACGAGTTACAATCCCGCGGGAAATCCCATTGCTTTATAACAGTACCGCCGAGGATGCATGAACTTGAACTGCACGTGGCTCTCGGAAGCCATGAACGAGAGTCGATAAAACTGCTAGCATTGACACGCAAAGCGCAGCTTTTCCGTTCGTTCATGAAGAAACTCTCTTTCAGGGTTCTCGTGTCGCAACATTGAGAAAAGATTGCTCCTACCGTTTAGAAATTCAATCGACAGAAAAAATATTATCCGTTCGATGTGAACCAAAAATTGAAGTCCTGCAAAATTTATATAAAACAAAAAGAAAAAAAAACTAATATAATCCCTTTTTATCCAGTTGTGACGCGTGAATTAGTTGTTTATTGTCATCGCTTTTCCAAGATTCTGATTGGTTCGCTATGAAGTTATTGTTCTGTCTGTGCCCGCAAATGTTACAATGACAGCTGGTTTTTCATATGTCTATGACAGCTCAGATTCCTTCTTGACAGGTCATGCATCGGGAAGAACAATAACGAAGAAAAATTATTCTCACCCCAATAAATTTCGCAAAAGAGAAACTTTATTAAAAATTGAGCAATTGTTAAGAATGATATTTTATGTATAATTTATTTTTTCAAATTCAACTAATGGTTCGAATAATGTTGAGGTTTCTTTCATAATTAAAAACATGGTTAGACAAGAAGTTATCGCACGCTAAGGAGCGCGCTTAAATCGCCTAGTACTGATAAAAAATAAAAAATGGCCGAGAAGTTGTCAAAAGCGTAACGATGTTATATCTCGAAAGTTCGTTGATCTCAATTACGCTTCTTCAAACAGCTCTTCGAAATAATAAAAACGAATCATCGCAACGAGAATTATGAACTGGTAAAAAAAAAAGCATCGATTTCACGGTTACTGTTCGAAAAAAAAAAAAAGATAAAAACAAAGAAATTCGTTTGTTTACCGAGCTCGTCTCTCCCTCGAACCACGTTCTCGGATCGGTCAGCCACGAATTCATAACAACGTTATAATCGACGAAAATTATCGCGAAAGAGAGCTTTTCGATCGAATATTTTTCACTGAAATTTATGATAATAATAATATTGGAAACACGATAAAAACGATCTTTCGAACGAAAATTGTACACGAGACCGTACGTTCGATTATTCAATTAAATAATCGCAAATCGCGAACGAAAATATATAAATGTCTCACACAACTGAACTGAATAGAAATCAAAGAACGACTGACTGACAATAGATCAATTGTGTATTCCTTCAACCGACGATACGTGTTGAACCACCTCTGTGTATTATTTACGAATTTAACTCTGTCCAGCTCTATCTATATATGGACGTATGTATAAGAATCCGATCATACGCTGACAGTACAAAAAGAAAAACAGGAGTAGAAGGAATAGAGATTATATTAACGATTAATAGTAAAAATCGATATTAACGATATATCGATTACTAATCGACAACGTAATCGTGAAATTTAATTGCGCAAAGTATACTTTCGTGCCGGATTTACGAAAAAAAAAGTATCAATTCTTCGTTTCTGCATACATGTTCGTACCAAAAGCGCAACGATCGATTCCGAGACTCAAAAGTACAAAACAAATATCCTGAAAGCTTGTACACAAAAATTTATTCCGTTTTTATTCGGATCTCTTGAAAGACTGGTTTTTTTTTTTTTTTTTTTTTTTTTCTACAAATATCGAAAACTGGTTGAATTTTTCCTGGTACTTACCAATGGATGAAAATCTGATGAGTCGGTATCCAAGACCTCGTCATAAAGATGAAAGTTTGTGAACGTTCAGTCTTCTGTAATGAGTAAAAAATTTTGGAAAAAGGATAAAGAAAAAAATTATGGATTTTGAAAGATTGTGGGAATAACTTAACTTTTTTTGATAGTATATCCATTTTTACTGATTATTTTCAAGTTGCAATCGCGTTATTTTCAGTTGGAAATAATAACGGTAGGAAAATAAAATTCAATAAAAAAATTTTTGTCCATTTATTTCACGCGCAAAATTGCATAAATGTGCATTGAAAAATGTATGACATTCGTGCGAAAATAATGCTCTCAGATGCCACGCATTGCAACGGATATAATGAATAAAATCATAAAGAATTTGCCCGATGAGCTCGAGTGAAAAATTTGTCTCCCTAGCTCGAACTATCGTTTCCAAAAGACAAACAATTCATCTTAAATATGAAATATGTTGAGTTGGATCAACAATGAATGCACACGTTACTGCAAACAATTTTGGATATTTTTTTCAAAACGTCACCGACATCTTTGGGTATATTGAAAAAAAAAAAATGTCAAAGTCGTGAAGAATCTTGGCAAAGAATTGTTTCGCCATCGTGCAAGAGAGACACACGAGGAAGCGATAGAAGCGGAGAGATAAGTATATAGAGATCTACTAGTATCGACTATAGGTTCAAGGCTGTGCTCTAATTCGACGGAGCGCGAAACGAGAAAAAAAAATGTCCCGAAGGACACAAAGGAAGATTTAAAGTCTTGACAATAACCCTTTGAGCCTTGGAAAATCTCGAGCACAGTTTTTTTTTTTTTTTCGTAATATTTCCAAAATTTCAAGAATTTATGGATTCTTCGAAAACGCCACGAAATGACTCTGGTATTCGGCAAAACTACGATGT
The DNA here is from genome assembly GCA_037576405.1 of Campoplex capitator. Taxonomy (NCBI): domain Eukaryota; kingdom Metazoa; phylum Arthropoda; class Insecta; order Hymenoptera; family Ichneumonidae; genus Campoplex; species Campoplex capitator. The sequence goes on from JARBWI010000338.1 coordinate 1,926,052, forward strand.
AGAGGTTATGAATGACGTAGCTCTTATTACTTTGGACTTTGACGAGAAGAACAAAAAGTACCATAGTAGCACCAAACAAAAAAGAATCATAGAATGTGAATTTTGCATCTTTATAACAGAACTAACCTGAGATTTAATATATTTTTCTTCAATATTTATTGAATAAATAGGTTCACAACACTATGATGTACACACAAACACAAACCATTAGCTTTTTCACTGAAAAAAATGTATTTGAACAAAAAAACAAACAATGCAAAACATCCATACACCGACACTAAATCTCTTTGTTCGTTCCTCGTCCGGAACGCGTTGAAAGACACTCGCGAAATTTTTGCACTTTTTGATCACATCTTAATACGGAATTAAAATCGTCGTCGTCTACGAGCTAAAACCAAAATCGTGAAAATTAGGGATTTTCTGCACCCGCGAGATCCAGCCTCAAATCTCGAATAATGCATCCACCGATACCACAGAGAACGAGAGAACCTCTCTGTCTCTATCTCCCTCTAACTTCTGCTTCTACCCCGATATTTGTGCAATTTTTTCTTTTTTTTTTACATACTCTCTTCCATCGTCAATGCGCTTCGATTTAGTTGCGCGTTTTGCCACCAGTTGGCGCAGTAAACGCTGAAAGCTGAAACAGCTGATTATCCCCTCGCCTTTAGTGTTGTACGCGCTACACGTGCGACGTGCGTTGTGCGGTGCGATATTTAATTCTATTCTGATGATGTATAAAAAGTGATTAGTTATACCCATTTCAATTTGGAATAAACCGAAAAAAAATCGTAATCAATCACTTTTTTTCGTATCTACAAACATTATATATTCATGAATTATAGATGATACGACGATAGCAACGGCAACCTAACCTCGAGCGAGCTGTGCTTCTGTCATTCTCTCCGATACTTCTATCTTCCTTCTTTTAGTTACTTCATATACTTTTTATTATTTATATGGATAATAATTGTGCGAAAACAACGACAATGTTGTCATTGCCGCAAAAAAAATACTATCGACAACGAGCTCACTCCAATCCGATTGCTGATCACTGCATAGAATAGTAAGTGAATTTTCTTCATCGTTAGTAATAACCGTATTGCAATCAGCAAAAAAATATTCTTGATTAAAAATCTTGTACCGAAAACTTTTAAATGCTTTCCTAACCATTGATAGTGGAACAAAAATAACATTCTAAAATAATTAGCAAAGTTTTAACTAGAACTTTTTCAATATGTCTGCTCTAAAACCAATTTCTATATTGAACAAATTAAATTCTATGTCTTTAATGCGTAAAAATTCCAACATTTAATCACGAATTCAATGAATTAAAAAAATCTTACGCAATAAAATAGATTTTCAGTGCGACAGCAATGGCATTCTAAAATATTTTTTGAAGATAAAACTCAAAATTGTCTTCAGTCCTAGAAAACCCGATGACATGGACTGGAATTCTCTCTATCCGGATCACTTTTCGCAGACGAAAAAAGATCAAAATTTCACAAGTGTCAAAGAAGTAGAGTTTGCAGACATCGGCTGCGGCTACGGGGGTTTATTAGGTACAAAACTACAGGCTCAATCCACTGTTTTTTTTACCAAAATCAATAATTTTTATAAACCTTTGAAGAGTATTTGAACCAAATTAGTTTGAAAAAAAAAACATCAATAATCTCTGCAAGTTTCAAACGAAAAATTTGTTTATCTTTTACTTTTCAAGTCACTAGAAATCTCAGTAAATCGTACAAAATTGATAATAACGCCGTTCTTGTATTTACTTAATAAGTTACCCTATCGCCGATGTTTCCTGACAGTCTGATACTCGGAATGGAGATCAGAATCAAAGTGTCCGATTACGTGATGGATCGAATAGCCGCTCTGAGGTCACTAAATCCAGGAAAATATGGAAATATCGCGTGCTTAAGGACAAACGCGATGAAGTATTTGCCAAACTACTTTCATAAAGGACAGGTAATTACCATTGCAAAGTTGCGCACCAATTTTTCAATTGCGCTTTAATCCGTTGGAGCCGATTCATTGATTTCCATTTTATTCGGTACCATTCGTTTTTTTTCTTTTAGTTGAAAAAGATGTTTTTCCTGTATCCAGACCCTCACTTCAAGAAAGCAAAACACAAGTGGCGCATCATCAACAAAACTCTACTGGCTGAGTACGCCTACATTTTAGCTGAAGAAGTATGTTACTTCATGGCATTCATTATGGCTATTATTTTTTTACTAGATAAGTTGAATGTCAATTTTGTCAAATTCTTATGTCCGAGTAATATTTTAAAGGCTGTTGTGTACACCGTCACGGATGTGAAAGACTTACACGATTGGATGGTTCAGCACTTCGAGGATCATCCACTGTTCGAACGAATCAGCGAAGAACAATTGGTAAGACGTAACAAAAGTTAATTACGAAATCTGTGGGAAACATTTATTCGAAATTTCATTGCTAAGAGAATTGCTAAAGAGAAAACGAATGGAAACCTCATTATAGAAATTAGATTGATTGTCTGATAAAAAAAGTATTTTCAATTTTTCGAATATTCAGTAATTGAACATAAGAATAGAAAGTTTCATAACGTGATTATCGTTTTTTTTTTTTTCTCCAAGAAAACGGACCCAATTGTCGAGAAACTATACGAGAGCACCGAAGAAGGGCAGAAAGTAACGAGAAACAAAGGTGACAAATATCTCGCCGTATTTCGACGTGTCGCAGATCCATACATGAGTGTGACGAGCTAGTAGCGAAATATCAAATTTAATGACGTTTTATATTCTTAGCCCAAAGATTTGTTTCATGAGAAATTCGGCACTCGAGAGCTTGACATAAATGTGAAACAAAAATCAGCTGCTTGTGTGACTTTACGAACGTTGTTTCTCTGTTAAAACAATGACGATAAGACGTTAAAAAAATCATGTGATTATTCTAAGAAAAATATGAATTACGAAACTCTGTAAACTCCCGAAAATGGCAGAACTTTTAAAAAACTTTGTCACAGAGTCAAGTGCCTAAATTCTTTTGAAATGAAATGTTTGACTAAGAGCGAATTCGAAACCTCAACATCGAATATATTCCACAAAAAACGACCCTGTCGATTGTTTTTTTTTTTTTTTTTTTTTTTTTTTTTTATCGAATACAGTAAGATGTTTTTATTGGTAAAGAAAAAACGCAATAAATACGCCAAGACATTGGTTCCACGAGAGTCATTGAATTTGTGGGCTTTGTTCCAATCACCCTTCTTGGCTCGGCACCTGTTGCCATATTTTTGGGTACGTGGCTTGTCTGGCGTCGGACTTGCGTATCAAATGAATCGTGTCCAGGGCAAACTCTTTGTGAACGATCATAAATATCATCTGCAAAAATGGGGTCAAGGACTCGTATGAAAATCGGTCAAACTTTTCATCTCCTTCAGAGACTTACATTTTCTAATATTTTTTCTATCATTCTCGATGATGGGCCCGTGTAAGATCTCTCTTGAACTCTTTTACGTTCCAATGGATTTAACTTTATTTGCGAATACTTCAATATTGGTTTCGGACGATTGCAGATACTCGGGTTGTGCAGAATATCCCTAAGTATGTATTTCAAAAAAACATCAACGAAAGAGAAACATTTTTCTTGAATCACGCGTCATGCCAATTTGCATAAATTTAAATACATTTTTTTCCAATTCGGAGTAAATATTCAGAATTACGCGTTTACTTGTCAAATTTTAGAGAATTCGAAAACGGATCTTCTTCATAAAAAATCCCGCAGTTTCACGCGCAATTTTTTATGGAAAGGAACCGATCATTCTACATATATGGCAAAAAATTGGATATTATTCCTCAAATTTTTTCTCCATTTTTAATTGCGCACCGGAACATATGACGAAGTATTATCAAAGGAAAAAACAATTGTGACTGTTCAGTATCGGAGCTAAAACGATAGAAAGTAAAGTAAATTTAGGAATGCGAGCAACATTATTTTTAAACTTTAAACTTTGTGTAATGCTTTTTTTATTTTCTTCATTATCGAAATGGAAGTTTAACTTCTCAATACGGAGTAGCAGAGTACTTTAACGTTCTGGCAATAAAGAAAACATTTCAATAGCATACAAAAATGGAAAAAAAAAAATGAGAAAAAGTAGAACGAAAAAAAAAATTAAAAAGGAAAGAATTTGTATCGATTTTCTTGGAAAATCAGTTGGAGTGCTCTTTCCATAAAATTTACGTCATTTCCTGTTCAGCCTCAGTTTTTGATGAAGCCATTTTGAGCAAACAGTGAAAACGTTGCGATTAAAATTTTGGGTAAACGTAATCGAATGGGTTTTTTTTTCAAGTTTCAAAAAATATTTCGCTCGATGTATTAAAATTGAAAACGTAATTGCAATTATATAAATATTTTTTTTTCCATTATTCAAGCAGAAAATCATTTATTGAATAAATTTTGGATAAAATGGTCGTGTGTTTGAATAACGACTCACCAAATCATGCCTTCGAGTATAAAGGTCGAAAGAGGAAGAATATTATTCGGAATGAAAAATTTCGATGGTTTTCCAATCGTTGTTTCAATCGGAGGAGCGTTTTTCAAATATTCGCTTCCCTCAGTTTTTAATTCTTCGTCCTGTGGGCTATACATATAACATCGTACTGATAATAGCTTATAAAAAGGTTGAGGTTCTTCAAGCAAAACGGTTCCCGGTTGCTGGAAAAAATATATATATATATAAATATTGGCCATTATGAGTATAATTTTAAAAAATTGAAATACTCTTCAATAGCTTCGAATAGAAAATGTCAGTGTTTCTTTTTCAACTGACTGGATAAGACATTCCTGTCTCAGTTATCGTAAAATAATCTTTTATTTCGTCACAAAGACTCTGCTGCAATATAACTCTTCTCTCGTAAGCTCGTTTTTTACTCTGGTTTATGAATTCGCACACAACGTCAGCATTTATTCTGCACGCTTTTCCACCCGTCGTTATTGTCAATCGAAAAGTTTGTAACGCTTCCGGCTGTATTCTTCCGGTCTGTGGCTCCAAATCGATTTTCAATATTCCTGGAAGTTCGTATCTGCAACAGATATTTGTGAAATTTACCAATATCATTATAATCGTTACTGAAATATAAATAGAAATTTTTTTTTTTTTTTTTCCAGTTCCAAGGCTCTTTCGATCGGTGCTGAATGAATGCTTTTGAATGAAGTTTATAAATTTACTATTTCATTTTTGTACTGTTATTATTCCAGTTTTCTTCGTTTTTCCCTTATTCACAATTTTTTTTTTTTTTTTTGACAAATTCTATTCGTACAAATTTGTTCAATTCTGCACAGTAAGTTATTCACAAGTACCAGAAAATAAACGCTTCTTTTTCATTCTCATTTTTAATCGTTTGAAAGAATTAAATTTTGAAATTTAATAACAGGTTCTTGTGAATGCCTGAGAATGTGCTCGAATTCTTTGAAAATATTTTGAAATAATATTTGCTTGGAATTTTTTATTTTTTTAATAAATGGAACTTTACCTTTTCCATTTGTAGGCAACGAGTTCGTGTTCCAAACGATTATGAATCATGATTATTCTCGTAATTCGACTGTGTAAGGGCATAGGAGGCAAATTAACGTTGTCGGTGTTGAAATGAATGGGAATCTCGCTCATTTGAAAAAGATCGTAACGCGGAATCGTGACTCGTGTAATTTTGGTCAATGGGTCATCGGTGCATTCGCCTTTTATCGTTATTTCTCTTGTTTCGTCGCCGATCGTCAGTGAAGTTACGACCTCAAAAAACAAAGTTTATATCATGTAAAATTAATTTCAATAGTAAAATTTATTTTTACTTTAAAAATACTTGGAAACTTTGTCGATACGAATACACGATGCAATTGCATAAATCGATAAAAAAAAGCAACTAAGAAAACATCTTTTTCTAAACATTTTTCCGATGTCATTGACACGATTAATTACTCAATTGAATTCTTTTAAATCAGCAAAACTGAGAAGACCGTGCAATACATTTATTTTAATCTTACTTCGCACATTCCCAATCGTCTGGGTTGAAATTTTATAATCAATGGTTCGAACGACTCTTTTTCAACGATTCCAGAAGGATTGAGACAATGAAAAATTTCAAGGCGATGATGCTTATTGAATTTGTTTAAAATTTCCGTGTTCAACGAGTAGGAAACATTATTTTTCGTCGGATTGTATATCCAACAAATCTGCAAAGAAAAACAATTTTAACAGATACACTGTTCTGTGGTTTTTTTTTTTTTTTACTTTTTTATTGTTGTTGCAGAAATAACTATTTCATTTCATGTAGTTTCGCGTTACCTGATTCATCGGATCGCGATCTCCGATATACACATCTTTTAGTTCTATCACGGAACCGTACAACAGAAAAGCGGTTTTTTCAAGTCCCGATAAGCAAGTCATGTCTATCGAGAGAAAAATATGTCGATTGTGTCCCATTTCCAAGTCCCATTTCGCCACATTTTTTCCTAACATTTCGTAACGTAATTCCATCGTAATAATACTTCTTTCATGAACCTTTGAAACGAGTTCGATTAATTAGAAAATAATTTATAGCAGCGTTCGAAAAAAATGTAGAATCATAAAAATCCGTAGAAACTTTGGAATGAATTCAATCAAAGTTTTTGATACCTCGAGAGTTCCAGATTTCGGAGTAAAATTTAACAACTTTTTATGAGGACAATTGTTCGCTTTTGAATACGAAGTTGATCTGCCTTTTTCACTCATCTTCGGACAAGAACAATTCTTCATTCGCTTCATTGACCAATTTACTTTGGTACCTGTAGGATTTGTTACAAATAATTCAACGATCGATGTGTCGTTCCGCATGACCATTGGTGGCAATTTTATCGTCAGATCTTGCCTCTCGCCTGCTTCGAGATCATTCATTATTTCATTTAATCTATAAAATTGATGTAAATATGTTTATTATTACTTTCTTAGCAGTAAAGCTCATTGTCAGGACAGGGTGTCTAACGAACTGAAAAGTCATGAAAAACTTTAAACCTCATTGCACGAAATTACATTCAACCCTGAAAAAGTCATGAAATGTAATGAAAAATGACTATTAAACCTTCTGATTTCTACGAGCTCTCCGCAGTTTTCATTATCATTTTTGTGTTGTAATAATTTTGTACGAAAATTTCCAAAAAATTCCAATCTGTTAAAAATCAAAAATAGGTTTGTTTCTTTCCCTGATTTTTTTTTCTGGAAACTTCGTAATTTCCTGATTATATCAATAGATCAACGAGACGACAAATCACTTTATGTCGACTAGAAATATCTAATTATGAAAAAAAATTCAAGCGAATACAAAAAAAACGAAATACAACTTTTCACTCTTCACAGATTATTCTAAATCCCATTGTTCACGAACTAAAAATTTATAAATATTCGTATATTTTTTGTTAGCCTACAACATACAAATTTTTTCAAAGAGTAGAATGAAAATATTGAAATTTTGAAAATTTTCATACCAGTAACTCATCTATAATGCTTTGGCCTAAAAATCCTTAAAAGTCAAAATTAGACACCCTGCAGGAGATGATTAATAATTATGAAATTTATGATTTTCTGCGTAAAATTTGAAACTTTGCTCGTCGAATAGGATAAAAAATGAACTTTCCAAATCATTCCAAAAAATGAACGTACTTGGTAATATTAAAAAGTTGCCAAAGAACATGTTTACTGATGTTGTTGCCGATTCGATAGTGCAGCAAATCCTGAACCTGTAGTAATTAAAAAAAAAAAAAAAAAAAAAAAAAAAAAACAGAAACTTGCATGAGTTGTTCTAATCCGTATGGCCAGTGCCATTTTTTACCTTTATGACAGGCATATAACAGAAATATTTCAATTTGCAAATCTCCTCGGATTCATTCGTTGAAACGAGGCAATCGATTCGATCATTTTTACGAATGAAATATCGTATGGCGATTTCGTGATATCCTCGTTCACGTGGAAAGAGAGTTACTTCGATCGTTTCTTTGTGGCCTGGAAATAAGTTGCCCGAACTGGGTTCTAATTTCACTTGTTGCTGTACATTTTTTTCTTCGTACGGCCAGTTTTCGTGCTGGATACTTAATAAATAAGGGATCTCGACGAGCCCAGGATTCGTTAATTCGAAGGCAAGTTTCCGAGGCTCCCCGTAGCATTGCTTTTCGAAAATTAATTCGCCAGGAATCGCCTGTTCGTTTAATAATTCTAATATCAAATTTATAAAATGCATAAATTCTATTTCGAAAAATGAATGAATCGACGAATCAGCAGAAATGTTCATTAATTTTTGATAAATTAATAAATGGAAAATTTCACTTTTGTCAATATTTATTGACGATTTATTTTTTCCAATTACCACGAGATATCCTTTCTCACATTTTCCTGCAGCAGACATTTCAATATATAACGTATGATTTTCACAATCGGGTGATGACGAATCCGCGGAATAACAGCACAATACATCGAACTCATGATCGCCCTCGTTGGGAGGACAAAATATCCAATTGTGGTTTAAAACCTCATTGGAATAAATTTTACCCGCAGGAACGTCGATACTCATTCCTTCGGGCAAATCTGCGAACTTGTAACTATAAAAAAAAAAGAACAACATAAACATTCTTTCAGCCGAATAATCACCAAAAAGGTCTGGACGAGTTCCGGATGACAAAATTTGAAAAAAATATTTGAATTCAAATTCAATGATGAATCCAACTCGTTTTTTAATTTTTTCAATCATTTAAATTTCAATTCTAATCCAATGATCAATTTGTTATTTCGATTGAACAAAACCCAAAACTGGAAATTATCGAAAAAAATTCGGATTTTCAAAAATTATAATCGAAACAACAATTTGTAATTCATGGCAATCTTAAAAAAAAACATAAAAACTCCTGACTGAAAAACTCCTTCACCTAAAGAAAATATTATTAAGGAGTTTCGGTACAGCCGATACAATGTTGCTATGCTAAACCACGTTAAAAACATGACATTTTTTTAATAAGTTCAGAATTTTATAAAATTTGGTGACCATATTCTTTAGTTTCAAATTTGACGATACAAATTTTTTCAGATTTTTCTTCTACACAGTTATCGAGTAATTGAATACTAAAGTTCACGCGTATAAGCATAGCGTTTCCATATATACAGGTATACATTCCGGGCATAAGAAATCTGCTTTAACGCGTAATTACTCGATAACTAACAAGGAAATTCACTTAAGTGTACCCCCACAAACTGGGTTGAAAAAATTACATTTTGTAGTTCACATCGAAGTATAAACCCTCACAAAATATTAGTTGCCTAATATGGCCTAATATAATTGTATAGCTTTCCATATTTATTTTATTTTCATAAAAAACGTGTTTTTTTGTACATTTTTCTCTACTTTTCCATATTAAACCTAATTATTCCGATTCAAAATTCAATCATTTCAATCTACATTGGTTTTTTCCGGCTCAAGTGCTCATTAAGAGAAGTCAATTTTTTCAAACGCAAAAAATTTTATGAATTTTAACTGATAACGTGTTTTCATCAAACTATATGAGGTGAGTTTCTTAAAATACATTTTATTTTTCTATGATAACCTATCTATTGTATTAAACACTGATATATCAGTAAAAGATAAGGCTCTATATAATCTCACTGTTGTCATATTTAAGTTAGTTTTAAAGCGGTTTCTGTTCACTAAAGTTCTCTGATCATAGGTGTGCGGTGTTAAGTACATATTGAATACTACGAATTTAAAAAAAAAAATGCATATCAATCCAGTGAATGTCATACATATTGTGTCGTCTTATTTTATGATAATGAATTTGCCCGAAACACCTGTGAATGAAAGTGAAATTAAATTAGCCAATACCATTGAAGAGATTTTAATTGAAAGCACAAACAAATACACGGGAATCGAAATTGAAGAAGACGAAACTCTACATTTTCAAGAACAATTCAAACACCATGAGCCTCAAAGTGTAGAAGATAGTGAATTGGAATGGGATTCAATTTCATCCGATGAAGCAGATGGATCTCATTGTACAAAAAATGAAAATGAACCCTCATTAGATTACAAGAAGAAAGCTGTGGAGTATTGGAGAAGTGGAAAAACAAAAAATTTAAGTATTCGTACGGTGGAAGGTGGAACACCGTTTTAGAAAAGTAATTTCTAAAACACAATTAAAGCGTTGGGCTCATCAAATAAATAAAGGTGGGACTTATAAAGAAAAATTGAATGAAATATCTCAATATACTTTAAATTGCTTCATCGAAGCAACTGAATGTGGCAAGATCATACATGATATTGACTTGCAACGATGGGCTTTGACCGCACATAAAGATTTCATGAGTTCCGATGCACGATTTAAAGCATCACAAAATTGGGTGAATAAATTCAAAAGAGCACATCGCATAACGTCTCGAAAAATTACAAAATTTATTACCCGGAAATCTTAAGAAGGCTCAAAAAATCTTGCAAAAACAGCTGAAGAGTTTATAAATAACGTTAAATCTGTTATCAACGACATTGGTCTGCAAAACGTTTACAATTCGGACCAAAGTGGGATCCAATTTGAAATGCATTCCGGTCGCACTCTTGCAAACCAAGGATCAATAGAGATTGAATGCGTTTTTCAATCCATTTCTTCGACACCTCATTCTTATACGATTCAACCAATGACATCGACCGATGGAAAACTACTTTCACCGTTATATCTTGTATTGAAAGAAACCGGTGGTGACTTTGTTTAAACCCACAAACGTTTTTGTTTCGGCATCGAAATCCGGAAACTTAACATCAGGTAAGAACTATTTAATTTATACATTCGTGCGGCAAATCAAATATTGCAAACCAAATCATACTAAATATTTCGTTTTTTCGACAGATCATTTCAAAGAGTGGTTAACCGAAATCTATTTTCCGAATGTTGGTGACAGCAGTGCGCTCTTGATCGACTCTTGGAGTGGACACTGTCCAGGAGTAGTTAATTAAGTAACTTCTCTTTATAAAAAAATTGTATTAGAAATTATTCCAATAGGAACAACAGGACAAATACAACCATTAGATGTGTTTGGTTTTCGAATATGGAAAAATTTTATGAGGCACTTTTCAGATATAGCTATTCTTTCCGGTAGCGATATAAATCTACATTTAAGGAATAACATTACTAAACTGCAGTCACTTGTTTACAATCAACTGTCTTCCCTACGTTATGTTAATATGTTTAAATACGAATGGTACAAAAGTGGCTATATATAGAAAAAGTACCCCCTAAATTTATTAATCCTGTGACGTTTGGTTTTGGAGATAATTCGGAACCACGATGTCACATTTGTGGTGATTTAGCTGTTATAACATGTTCGTGGTGCAAAAAACCTTTGTGTCTCAAACATTTCTTTCAGGGGTATCATTATTGTAATGAATACATTCTATAATACGAAGGTAAAAGAACTGATAAGTGCATGGAAGGGTTATCTATTCTACTTGTCATGAGAACTAGATATCTTAATAACTAAAATACATGAATTGAAGGCTTCTAGAAAATAATATGGAGATATGTTGTATATCGAACAAAGTTTTATAGAGAATGGAAAAAATCATCTGATAGTTGTTCGCTCTAAAGTTTTCCGGGTAATAAATTTTGTAATTTTTCGAGACGTTATGCGATGTGCTCTTTTGAATTTATTCACCCAATTTTGTGATGCTTTAAATCGTGCATCGCAATTCATGAAATCTTTATGTGCGGTCAAAGCCCATCGTTGTAAGTCATATCATGTACGATCGTACATATCATGTATGATCTTGCCACATTCAGTTGCTTCGATGAAGCAATTTGAAGTATATTGAGATATTTCATTCAATTTTTCTTTGTAAGTCCCACCTTTATTTATTTGATGAGCCCAACGCTTGAATTGTGTTTTAGAAATTACTTTTCTAAAACGGTGTTCCACCTTCCACCGTACGAATACTTAAATTTTTTGTTTTTCCACTTCTCCAATACTCCACAGCTTTCTTCTTGTAATCTAATGAGGGTTCATCTTCATTTTTTGTACAATGAGATCCATCTGCTTCATCGGATGAAATTGAATCCCATTCCAATTCACTATCTTCTACACTTTGAGGCTCATGGTGTTTGAATTGTTCTTGAAAATGTAGAGTTTCGTCTTCTTCAATTTCGATTCCCGTGTATTTGTTTGTGCCTTCAATTAAAATCTCTTCAATGGTATATTGGCTAATTTAATTTCACTTTCATTCACCGGTGTTTCGGGCAAATTCATCATCACAAAATAAGACGACAAAATATGTATGACATTCACTGGATTGATATGCATTTTTTTTTTAAATTCGTAGTATTCAATATGTACTTAACACCGCACACCTATGATCAGAGAACTTTAGTGAACAGAAACCGCTTTAAAACTAACTTAAATATGACAACAGTGAGATTATATAGAGCCTTATCTTTTACTGATATATCAGTGTTTAATACAATAGATAGATTATCATAGAAAAATAAAACGTATTTTAAGAAACTCACCTCATTTAGTTTGATGAAAACACGTTATCAGTTAAAATTCATAAAATTTTTTGCGTTTGAAAAAATTGACTTCTCTTAATGAGCACTTGAGCCGGAAAAAACCAATATAGATTGATATGATTGAATTTTGAATCGGAATAATTAGGTTTAATATGGAAAAGTAGAGAACAATGTACAAAAAAACACGTTTTTTATGAAAATAAAATAAATATGAAAAGCTATACAATTAAAGTTTACATATTATTGCAGAGCACTGAAAAATGAATAAATTTCCATTCAAACTTTTGCCGTACTTATTTTAGTTTCGGAGATATCAACGAAAAACGAGAAAACCACCGATTTCGAGGAATTAATTTCACCCCTTAAATGGGCGAGTGGGCAGCTAATATTTTGTGAGAATTCATATTTCGATGTGAACTACAAAATGTAATTTTTTCGACCCAGGTTGTGGGGGTACACTAAGGTGACTTTCCTTGTAAGTAGAAGAAAATTTTGAAAAAATTTGTCTTTTCGTACTTGATGTTGAAGAATATTGTCACCAAATTTCATCAATTTCTTAACATTTTGCCTTTTGTACCGAAACTCCTTTTAAACTTTAAAAAGTCTGAAATAAAAAAATAGATGTCGGGATTTTCGTCGGGAGATGTCTTTAACCGAATCATTGAATAAGAAGTAAAGAAATCTCCCGACGAAAATCCCGACATCTATTTTTTTATTTCAGACTTTTCAAAGTTTAATACTATTTTCTTTAAGTGAAGGAGTTTTTCAGTCGGAAGTTTTTATGTTTTTTCAAAACATTTTTTTATTTCACACTTTTTAAAGTTCGTCTTTTTCTATTGTTTTTTTTGTTATCACATTAGGTAAGAATTATAACACAAAAAAAAATATATACATGACGAACTGCATAGCCGCAGACGATATGTCAAAATGCGTTTGAATGTGAATATTAATGATTCCTCATTATTTCAGCGAGTTTGCAATAGAATTGAACGAACTATGTCTAAGAACACTGTCTGCGTCACACATGGAAAGTATATGCAAAAATTGGTCACCGTTTCGGAGAAAAGTGGTGACAAAAAGAAATAGCCCCAATCAGCTGATCACAGTGAAACACCATAACTACCGTCTTTTTGCCCTGCGGGCAGTCAGGAGTTAATAAAAAATCGAACTAAGTAAACGAAAAAAATGAAAATGACCATCAAGATTGATGATGAGAAGGGCGATTGAAACCAAAAATAAAAATAATGATAAAATTTGAAATAAAATGAAAATATACATAAATGAATACTGAAAATAATAAAAACCTTTTCGTTCATAAAATCATACTTAATGTGATGACGAGTCGAATTCAGCATCAATACCGGTTGAATTTTCTCGCAATTGGGATGCGTCGATGAAAATTCGACGAAGACGTTGCCGACGTTGAGACAGGGTAGATCAGCGAAGCCTCGAAAATCTATAAAAGTCTCATAATTCGGATTACCGTTTAGTCTTATCGCCCATCTTTCGTAAAGCAGTTTATCTCGGCTTTTGGGAAACATCTCGACGATTATTACTTGATAATTCCTGTTTCATTGCATTCCATCAGTTCAATAGATGTTATCGCTGTTATCGAATAATAAAATTTTTTTAAATGCATATTAAATGTTGCTCTACTTTCGAATAATGCCTTGCGAAGGTTTCAGACTAAAACACGTTTCGGGTGGTGGAATGAAACGGTACATTATCGGTAAATGTCCAATTTTTTTAATAACGAATGTCCTGTAAATGGGATTCAAGGGCTGACACGGTGGCATTATAATATTTTGCGGAATTTCGTACTGAGGAATCCACGTTGAAGTATCTCCAGGAAATGTGTGGCCTGTTGGGAGAGGGGGATCAACAGATCGATTAAATCGATCGAAAGAAACGACGAAACATATAAATTCGAATATGTGGCGTTTGAACCTATTAGGCGAAGCGAAATAATCATGGAAACATCAAAAATTGGTAAAGAACTATCGTCCTCCAAATAAAATACAAGAGCTTGAATTTCTCTTTCGTAAAGAGCGTTTTCTCCTTTAGGATCGAATCGTACTTCGATCAAGCAAGATTCGCCGGCTTTGAGACGCGCAGAATTTGGCGAAAGACTAAAAACCCCATGGACGTCTGTGAAATTATGAAAAAAAAAGCGTGACTGCTCGTTCGATTTTTTATTCATCGAAACAGATTTATCGATTTGTTAAAAATATATTTTTCTCTCGCTTACCCTCTTGCCATTGAAACACCATGTCGCTGAAGGCGTGATTCGTGAACGACGTGGTACGACGAATGGTGGAATTTGATTTTTTCAGGTTCACATCGAACCTCCCAAAATCAATGCAGCCATCGGACAAAGATATTGGATCACGTTGATAGGGATCTGAAACTTGGATCTTCCGAATGTGATTACTGTCTGACATGTAAACCTTAAAATGATCCTTTTCTTCGTGAGGATGTATCAAGGTGGGAATTGAGAAACGTCTTTTTTCCGTTCGCTGTTTGCCGTGGTAACCATATGCCCGAATTAATATTGGAGCCTGCAAATAACGTGTTGCATTATTCGCTTCGGAACTTTCTTAATGAATAAAACCTTTTGGGCTCGACCGCGATTTTTTCTCAGATATATGATTCAATTTAACACTTTTCGAGATAAAATTTATAAAAGTTTTTTTTTTATATAAGGGAGGGCCGGGCAAAGCGGAACACCCCCCGAAAAAGTGGATTTTTTTTTTTTTTTTTCGACAGAAAGTTGAAAATCTTGATCATTCGTCTTAGGACATCCGTTGAAAACATGATATTTTTTCCAATTTTTTCGAAAAATGAAAATTTTTTTGAAATTGAAAAATTTACTCGTTCTACTGCGAATAAGCGTTGAAGAAGTAATATTCTTTATAAAATTGTAAAAAATGAACATTGTATATTTCCAACAGAAGAATGAAAATAATGGTTTTTCTTGTTGAAAAAAAGTGAAAAATTCGATCACGCAGTTTGGAACATGCGTTAATAACGTACTGTTCAGTAAAACGATACATTTTTTGAACCCGGAAAATTAAATATGTTTATTAATTAAAAAAACAAATGTTTAACGAAAAGTGTCCATTTTACCACGGTCTTACAAAAATCGCAGATATAATGAAGATCGTCTCCGCTGACTCGGTCGCAATTGCAATGGGTCCAAGATTTGTATTTGGTATAAAATTGCATTCGGTAAATTTGAAATTTTTTTCGTTTGAATTTTGAATTAGAAAGTCCAAAATTTCGAATTCAAAATTTCAAACTCCTCGGAAGTTGATTTAAAAAAAAAATTTTCTTTAATAATGACAAACTTTCGAATTTATCATCGAATGCAATTTTATACCGAATGCAATTGCACCGGAGTCGACGGAGATGATTTTTATCATATTTGGTATTTTTGTAAATAAGACCATGGTAAAATGGGCACTTTTCGTTGAACATTTGTTTTTTTAATAAATAAACAAATTTCATTTCCCATGTTCAAAAAATGTATCGTTTTATTGAATAGTATGTTATTAATGCTTGTTCGAAACTGCATGATCGAATTTTTCACATTTTCATCAAGAAAAGACATTATTTTCATTTTCCTGTTAGAAATATACAATTTTATAAAGAATATCACATCTCCAACGCTTATTCGCAGTTGAATGAGCAAATTTTTCAATTTTTTGGTCGTCCTATTGAATATTATGTTTTTAACGGATGTCCTAAGACGAATGATCAAGATTTTCAACTTTCCATCGAAAAAAAAAAATTTCCACTTTTTCAGGGGGGGCGTTCCGCTTCGCCCGGCCCTCCCCTATATATTATTTATTTTTATTATATATAAAAGTTATTTAATCGAAATTTAGGGATTTTCCAGTTTCTGAATATTATATATATATATATTTTTTTTTTTCAATCATCACTATTACCTGATGGTGTATCAAACATGGCAGTAAAGAAACGTGATATCCTAAATATTTGGGTTCGAATGTAATGACGATGTAAATGTGGGATTTAGGACCGATCTGACCTTCCATGGGATGGAGTTTGAAAGAATTCTGAGTCACGTCAACGTCAAACATAAAATAGGCTTCCACATCTGATTCATTGAAGATTTTGACACGTCTTTTTTCATTGTTACTCATTAAACTAATGACGGAAGTTTCGTTGATTATAGAGACTTTTGGACCTGTTTTTCATCGATTAAATTTCGATTTTTAATTTATTAATACGATTTTGTTTGGTTAAATATGAATAGAAGGCTGTTACCAATGCATGTGCCTTTGGTGACGATCTTCAAAATTGTACAGCCTCTATTGAGAATCGCAAAGTAATCGATGCTTCTTTCATTCGGCATTGGTGGAGTGTATCGAACGTGAACTAATTGAGAGTCATTTGGAACGAGGGACCAGGAATATTTGTTAAAATGGAAAACAGTATCCAAAGGATTGGTCGTTGGATCTCTGTGGACTTCGTAAGATTCATCGTTCTAAAAATAAGGTTTTAAGAATTTTATTCACCAAATGGAAAAATCATTTTTAACTGGAAATTGAAAGGAAAGAGTAAATTTTTATAACGCACAGATGTGCCATTCGTTATTTTCAAAGACTTAACGACGGTGGAATCGACAGGTATTTTCCCAAATTCGAGAGTAACGGTACGAATGTCTTCATCGTTGGTGGGATACAAAAAATCATCGTGAGACACTACTGTCATCCGATCATCGGTCGTGCTCGTTGTAACTAATCGCATTTTTCGAACATTTTCTACTTATTTTAACTGAAACACAAAAATTATCACGTGACAAAATCAATGGCAATGAGAGAGATCAAGTAAACCGCAACTCTTTAAATATTGTTCGACTTTGAAAAATTATAAAAGCCAATTTCGAGTAGAATAACAGAAAAAAAAAACCTGTAAAGACAATGAAGCAATAAAAATGTGAAAAAATTGATATTTTGACCCGAAAGAGTTTCGTTTTACGAAAAAGGGAATTTAACGATTCGAAACAGTATTTTAATTTCTTTCTACGAATTTACCATTAACAACCAAGATTTTAACTCGTATAACCACATTTGGCTTCGTCCGAAAAATGAATGAAACTTACATTGAAATCCACGATAAATCTATCAATCGTGTAAAATGATCGTGCAGCGATCAGAATTTCTAGCAAAGTCGTAGCTCGAGTTATACCGAAGACTGTCTGCGCTGCGGAAAGACGTGAGAGACACGTGAGCCGGTAATTGTTTTGTTTCGACAGTTCAATCAGCAAAGAGAGAGAGAGAGAGATTTTTCTCTGAAAGGATTCTCTCAACAGAAAATGATTAAAAAATGGTCCTGTCATACTGACAGAGAATTCTTGATAAATTAGTTACATTACTTGCCGCCAGATAGAACTTTGAACAATCTAAATTCATATTCGAAATGGAGCAACGATCAAAACCCAACTTCAAATTAAACCTTTCGCTAATCGATGCATTCTAATTTTTCATGCAGTTGAATCATAATAAGACGATATATCTCGGTCAGTTTTACTCCAAATAAATGATTTTCCTAATAATCTATTGCATTTTCAAAAATATTGAATTTTCAACAGAAGTCATTATCTCTGCCAGTCCATATATTATCGAGAGCTTCATTCATCTTGATCGTAATTTTTTTCAGCTCTCTAAAACAAATTATCGGATTTACCAGGATTGCTCATTGCAGTTTGTGTACATGACGACGCTGTTATGTGACATACATACGCCAAGATAATGGAGTAGGTCTTTACGCACGCGTTCCATGAGCCAAATTATTGATTTCAATGCGCAAGCCCGCGCAAAATAAGTACTCAGTTTTTCCTGTGTTCGCGTGGGTGCGGATAAAACGTGTGATATCAGCTGTGATCCACAACATCCAAAGGAACATTATTTTATAATATTTAAATACGAGTTTACAACATTCGCTTGAAGCTAAAAAACGGAGATATGGTCGGTCCTGGAAACTCTTTGTGACTAGTCGTCCCAGAAAGGAACAATTGTGCCCCGAATTATCGGGGACCAAACGCAAGAACGCCTTCCGAATTTGACCGCGGTAATACGGAACTCGCAACGCTTTGCAAGGTAATTTCATCGAGTGGCCATTTTTCATTCCCCTGATCGATTTCAATGACATTTTTTTTTCTTTTTTTAACACTCAAAAACTCTCTTTTTCACATATTTTGTTGAACATCTGTAAAAATTATTAACGAAATTCCGATTTTTTTCTCGATAAATATCGAACAATAGACGAAAGAAAATTTTTTTTTTACCTGCTAATTTTTTTATCTAAATATCCTGAAAAAAATGGCTCTGCATTGAGAACAAAAAATATTTTAATTGTAAAAGTTTGGAAAAATTGTTATAAAGTTATCAAAATCTTCTGTTTTTCCATACAAATTCGAATTTATTGCTCGGCGATTCGAAGAATTTAAAAAAATCATTTACCCCACAATACGAATATGATTTATTCTAAATCTCTATCGCTATATCTGTTCGCTAAAAAATGTTTGGCCGCTTTTCAATCGGAAACGACTGAACCGATTACAATGATTCTTTCACGAAATTAAAGATCATGATTCGAACTGAGTTGTAACAGATATGCAAAAAAAAAAACGTTAAACCACTTCGTTCAATCTCCAATTTTCAAAACTCATCGGTTGTTAAATACTATCGATAAACGAAAAAATCGATTTAGCAATTTGAAGAAAATTGGAAAACGAACAAAACGAGCACTGGCTGAATGCTCAATACGGTATAGAAAAAAAGTTACAGCATTTTTAATGAAATTATGGAAAATTAATTTAAAAAAAATGAAAATCATTCGTTTGACTATTTTTATCGGAAGAAAACTGAAGAATTATGTCTGAAATTGAAAAAGAATCGTATAAATATACTCCATGTAACTTCATAATACTTTTTTTTCATGTAAAAGTAAAAAAAAAATTAATTCCTCATACAAAATAAAAACTTGAGTGAAAAAGACTAGATGAGACTGCTTAGATGCCGCGAGCAAAGCCCGCAGGCAGGCACAGCTAATCTTCAATAGATTGAAAAAATTTCTAATTTTATTCATTTCGATTGCAGTAATTTGACGTCAATGAAAGAAAAAATTTTTGTTCCAAGCAGAGCTGTTGTATTAGTTAGTCGAATTTTTGGCGTTCAGGTGTACCCCGTAAGCCCTGTAACAGGGCCAGGAGCAGCGAAATCAGTATGGGAGTTAAGCCCGGATCCCGACATGGTCGGGCATCTACCGAACAATCCAATATCCGGTGCTCATCAAAATCAGGGCATGATCAAAGGAAATGGACATCAGAGGAGGAATGGACCTGACGATAATATATACACTGATGTTGCAACTCCTGGACAAGGTCCAACCGAAGAGACCAAAAGAATATTCGAATTACTGAGAGCTGGGTAAGATCTGCAGTTCCTAGTTATATATCGATATCGATTATATCATTGAAATTTCTATTTTCATTATTCAGTTTGTCTTATGTTAAAATAATAAAATTATCTCGAGTTTAATTGGTAAAAAAAATGATTTTTTACACTTTTTCGCAATTTTTCGAGTTTTATAGAGTTTTCGTCGTTAAATATTTACTATCGCGCTCCATTATCTTTATTATTGAAAAACGAAGAGTATAATTGAATCTTATCGTTTACGATGACCATTTGATGCTAAAATGAAGATTCAAGCTCCTTTCACTTACGTTGAAGATTTTTCTGCAAAAAAAGATCGTAATAAACTACGGTTAATAATCGTCAAAATTCGTAAAATGAGACTCCAAACTCTGTTCAATATTTCCTCAAAATGTAGTATTTGACAAAAGTTGAATCGAAACGTGTTTAATTATGTATTCATATAGAGATTCTAATTGAACCGAATTTTCCCTAAAATTTCGTTGACCAAATATTATGAAAAAAAAATATCGTATATAAAAAAATTGTGATTTATAATTAACTGAATAATGATATAAAATGATTGCAACAGGGACACGCAGACCGTTGAGGAACTGATAGAAAAGACTGGCCTGAGTATTTTGAGTTCGAGAGACGAATGGGGTTACACGCCAGCTCATTGGGCCGCTCTGGATGGCAACGTCGAAGTAAATTCATTGAATTTATCTTTCGGAATAATAAAAATTCATTAATGAAAAAATATATATATTACCAGGTGATGCGTTATTTGGTCGAGAGAAACGGACCAGTGGATCTATCGTGTCTCGGGACTCAAGGACCGAGGCCGATACATTGGGCATGCAGAAAAGGCCACAGTGCAATAGTTCAGATACTCCTCAAAGTAAGGAAAACTGCAGAATTGGTTGAACAACAATTTCGCCGAGTTTGTATCTAGAAAAAAAAAAAAAAAAAAAAAGAAAACGTTGACTCGTTTATTTTTCTGTTGGTTTGACTCAGGCCGGCGTGGCTGTAAACGCTGCAGATTTTAAAGGTCTCACGCCCTTAATGACAGCTTGCATGTTCGGTAAATTCGCCACTGCCGCATTTTTACTGGGCGCAGGTGCTCTCGGCCATTTGACAGACATAAACGGCGACACCGCACTCCATTGGGCCGCTTACAAGGGTCATCCCGAATTAATAAGGCTCCTCATGTACAGCGGTGTCGATCTCCAAAAACCTGATTATTTCGGCTCAACTCCTCTCCATTTGGCTTGCCTGTCAGGAAACGTTAGCTGCGTCAAAATTCTTTGCGAAAAAAGCAAAATCGAGCTCGATCCTCGAGACAAAAATGGCAAAACTCCTCTTCAACTTGCAAAGAGTCACAGACACTCGGAAGTCGTCAGAATTTTACAGGGTGAACAGAAACGAAGAGCTCGGTGGATACCACCTATTAATGAACTCTGGTATGTTTATTTCACTCCAATTTTAATCATAAAAAATCATTATTACCAAAAAAAATACTGCTTTGCTTAACTCCAAAAAATCATATTTTCTCACATCACAATAAACATTCATGACTTTGCCCAAGAACTTTGAATTCGAGAGATTAAGAAAAAACTCATTCATGATTTCTGATTGATTCATTTTTTCAAATTTATGGGACATTACTTTTTGTTAACGTTTCTTTTCCAAAAAAAATGTGAGAATCCTGTTAACTTTGTTTTAAAAAATGAAACACTTCAATCGAGTAAATTCCTCGACACTGCATCGATACAACCGATTGTTTGTTTTAATTGATGTCGTTTTTTTTTTTTTTTTTGCAATTTTGCAGGGCACTACTTTTCGGTGGTGCCGGAAATAGCAAAGGACCACTATTGTTGTTCATGGGTTCCGTGTTGTTATGGGGTTATCCGATGTATTTGCTCAAGTGCATTCCCATAACGTGGAACCTTTTACGCGGGAGTCACTATTTTTTCATTTATTGGAACATTCTTATGTGGATATCTTGGATCGTTGCTAACCGGCGTGATCCTGGTTACGTGCCACAAAACAGCGACACGTATTATCGAGCGATCAAGCAAATTCCGTACTTCGACAAGTGGAAAAAAAGAAACGTCATTTTATCTCGACTATGTCACAGTTGTCGATGTTTTCGTCCTCTGAGAGCAAAACATTGCAGAATATGTAATCGTTGCGTGACATATTTCGATCACCATTGTCCGTTCATTTACAATTGCGTTGGATTGAGAAACAGGCGAGTTTTTTTTTTTTTTTCAATTGAAAAAGTCAATTTCCTCGCAATATTTCACTAAAAAAAAAAAAAAAAAACAGTCGTGTTTCAAAAATCACTGAATAGCATTCCAAAAAATGGATCAAATATTATTTTTATCAAAATTCAACGACTCTGGCCTTCTCTTGCAGTTTTTCTGAATATTTTCAATGAAATAATTCTTTATTCTCACGTGCTGTTTCGATTCATTTCAGAATGTGGTTTTTCCTCTTCGTAATGTGTATCGCGATCAATTGTTCCTTTACTCTTTACTTCGCTTGTTACTGCATCGCCATCGAAGGATTGCAATTGATGTATGTGTTGGGACTGATGGAAGCTTTAGTATTTTGCAGCCTCGGTTGGATCTTGACTTGCACTTCGGTAGGTATCGAAAGATTTCCGATTAACTTTTTCATCGCTGTTCCGACGATAATTCCTGCAAATGATCGTAACGAGATTAATGTAATTCTAAATTCATTTTTATGGAATTTTGTTCTCAGAAAAACTGTAAAAAAACAAAAAAAAACACTTCAGTTCGAGGGAGCTTTTGTACAGAATTTTTTTTTGTCGCAGGTTTTACACGCTTGCATGAATTTAACGACCAACGAAATGTTCAACTACAAACGATATTCTTACCTGAGAGACAAAAAGGGAAAATATTTGAACCCTTTCAGCCGTGGTCCGGTTCTCAATTTCCTCGAATTCTTCCTTTACCCGCCGGACCATCACGCCACAGATCCGCAACATTATCACATTTTGTCGGAAGATACTTTGTGAACGTGTAGTGAAATAGCCTTGAAAATAATCGGCTTAAACCTTCGCAGGCGAAGGCACAGCAGCAACGCACATGATAAACACAGTTATTTCTTATTTAATAAATATATATGCTGTTGAATTTAGCATCGTTGGAACGCAAAAGAATATCTTTTCGAGTCCTGTTCAAATGAGCAATTTTGTTTACCAAATTTCGACTGTGAATAAAGGAACAAATTACCGTTCGTACCGTTCCAAGTCATTTAATAATTTGACAAATAAAAAGATTTCTCGTTGCATTTCCACGATGAATATTTCGATACCAAATGTCATTTTATCTGATTATTGGAGCACGCACAATTTCGACGTCTTTTTTCCTTCTCACTCGAATCGATCTTAATATCCATTAAAACAACAACAAAAGTTACCAACTTCTTACATCTTATGTATAATTTATTAAACCTATAAATCGATCATTACAAAATACTGGTTTCGAACTTGAATGCGTCGTTTTAAAATGTGGAGATAAAAGAGATTGACAGCAAATCGAATCAACTTGTGTCTACAATAAAATAAGAAAGATAACGAAATGTTCAAATTATTGAAAAAGAGTTAAGAATTATTCGCAGTATAAATGGAGACTCTGATTTACAAAGAATAGGGAAAAGATAAAAAAAAAAAAAAAGGATTCGCGCGTGTAAAATTTGTGTATACAAGAATTACTAATATCTTTGGTAATACATCGTCTACTGCATCGACCCATCTTATAAAAATGATAGTGTTTCGAACGATCTCAAATTGCTTATAAGATTCATTATTTTCGATTAGCGCGGTACAAGACGCTTTTTAAGTATGAGAACGTACAAAAAAATTGGTTTCATTTGGTTGAGACAGCTTAACGAAGACATCGGGAAAAAAAAATTAATGGAAACAATGTTGATTAAAGGCCCTTTGAGATTTTGGCAACGCGTAAAGTCGTTTAAAACAGCGAAAACACTCGTTTGGAAGCATCATTATTTGCAAAAGATAAATTTACCATATTTTACTCTTTTGCAAGACAAAATTTGCGCGTACTTTTAAAGAAATGTAAT
Source organism: Campoplex capitator (assembly GCA_037576405.1). Classification (NCBI taxonomy): domain Eukaryota; kingdom Metazoa; phylum Arthropoda; class Insecta; order Hymenoptera; family Ichneumonidae; genus Campoplex; species Campoplex capitator. Next base: position 1,950,144 of record JARBWI010000338.1, read on the forward strand.
ATAGTTTCTGTTCTGTCGATCGGTCTCGTTTCATATCGCGTTAATTCTGTCCCACATGCGGACGAGCAGCTTGGAATTTTTTGTTTTCATTTGTAAAATGGCAGGTGTACAGCGTTTCTCTACAGTGACGCCGAACAATTGGAGTAACTTGGTTCTTATTTTACTTCAATTCGTAACAAAAATCGTAATTTGGCGGTGGTTCCGGTATCGGAGGAGGATCTTGCGGTATGTCGATTCCCTCAGCATCTAAGAGTCGCAGTTTTATGTCCATTGATAAGAGAGTCTCCAAATCGTTCTCAGCTTCTTTACTCGTCATCCGATTTCCTGGAAAACGATTTAAAAATATTGAAAACTGTCTTTTTCTTCGAGTTTTCAGTTATCACGAATACCACAGACGAAATTCTGATACTGAATTTGTAAAATCTCGCAATTGAACAAACGAATTTTATAATTCAATGCAGCAGAAATGTTGAAAAGTTCGTCCAATGTGTTCAGTTCGATCTCGACTATGAATTTCCGAAACTCCCAAAATTCTTACCGAGCAAAGCATTGATACCGTCGGTCCAATAATCGTAAACCTGTTCGTCTGGAGCAACAAAATCGAGACTCGTTACTTCGACGGAATCAAGAGCAAGAGAAAAGGCCAATTGATGAGTAGTTTTGCGTCTTTGTAAATCCTTCATGTGTGGACAATCGCGACCGGTGAGAAGGCCACGAATTTCAACGACGGCCAATTTAGTTGGAAGCTCGTCGATGGTTGGTACAGATTTTTCATCACAGTCTCCGTAATGAAAGAGTTTGTGATTCGGTGATAGACGAACGTACCAAAATTTATCTTTTATTCGCTGTCCTCGAGCGCTGTATTTGGTGAATCTCGTGCCTTCGACCAGAAATCCCAATCTCTGTAGTTGTATCAATTCGAGAATTTCGGGTGTTATTTGTTCGCGAAGCTCGACAATGGGTCTCGCGTGACTTTCCCATTCTTCGCGATTCGTCCTCTCTTGCTGCCAGAGATTCGTAATTGTCGAGTAGGTCAGTTGTTGTAATTTGTTTTTAAATTTGTCTAATCCCGTCGGTTTACACTGGAGAGCTCGAGTTATTTGTTCACGTACGACGGAAAACACTTTGACGAAATCTTCCGTGGTTGCTCGCATTTCTTTCCACGTTTTGTTCAAAAGAACGATGCAAACGCAGTAAAATTCCTCGAAGGGATGATCATGCGTAAAAAACATCGGGTGGTACGATTGGCCTTGTTCACTGGGCGCTTCGGCGATACGCAGAACCTGGAACAATCCAAATTAGAAAAAAAAAAAAAAAAAAAAAAAAAAAAAACATCTCAAAAACTCTATTTTATTATTATCAAAATGTACGAAAGTGATCTTTACCTCGCAGAGTAATTTCACGAGCTCAAGACTCGTTTTTCCAAACGGACACTCGTGTTCGTCAGCCCGACACGAGTTTTCTAGCACTACTTTCGTATAAGCTTCCGCATGATTCCGAGCGAAATAAACCATACAATCGAGGGCCAACATACCAGGCGGAGTATCAGTGAAATCAAGGGCTGGATTAATGTCGCACTTGAAGCCCAATTTTTTGTAATCCTTAGCGAAAAGTCCTTGCTTACGAGCAGCAACTTCGCCACCCATCGTGCCTTCTGTGTCAAACGCAATTCTTCGAAGTTCTTTTATCTTGTCGTGACCGTCCTGATCTTGAGGATCCATTTTTGTCATCATTCTTTGTTCCAATAAGCTTAGCATCAGAGTTTGTAACACGTACAGCTGATGAGCCATTTCCGTGCCTACCTACAAGCATCGAAAGTGTTAAAATCAACGTTAACGCGTTAATAACTGCGGCGTCGAGAAAATTGCATCGTTCGTGCAGTTCAATTCAAAAGTTTCATTGCAACGATACTCAAAAAATTATATTTTATTCTGAAAACTATTTCATTTGTGCATTTTAATTACATCAATTTCCCTCTTATTATGGATTTCATTCAGAGGAGAATGAGCTCTTGATAGAAGTCAGTTTGATTCGGAATTGAATATTCATTTTCTCTATAATTTATATGGAAAAATTAGTGAAAATAGGAAGAATCTGAGATATTCATTTTTTAAAGCTTGTTTTATAGTTCCGAAAAAGTCAATGCCACAACGAGAATCGAGAATTATTATGAACGAGTGTTTCAACGTTAACTTTAGAATGAGACTGTATCAGCTAATTGTTTCTAATCGAATAAAGCACCCTCCATACGTTTTTTCTTCACACATCCGGTGTTTAGCCAACAGAGTGCGATAAACTAAACACAGCACCCCGTTTTGAAGTGTGTAACTTGGTGATTTGTAAATGTTACCTGGCCAGTTGACTGTATAACATTCGTCAGGAAGACATTTCGAACTTGTTTCGATTGTAACGCCGCAGCGACGGTACGTTTTTTGGCAATGTCAGCTTTTGAAAAAAGTGCGTTTATCAGCGCAATTGCATTTTGTTGTATCTGTGGACTCATACTTTGAAGATGCAACACGAGATTTTGTAAAGTGACTTCTTTCTCAACTTGAGCGTATTTTCCAGACGAATTCAGCACGATGTTTTCGAGGATACTCAACGAGGCCTCGATCACGTTAGCGTCTTGTGTAACTGTTTGATTATTCACATAACTCGATACTTTGCTGATAAATGGCGGTTCCAGAATATCCCAAGAAACTATTCCATGGTCCATCAATTCCACGAAAGATTGTAGTGAGTACGCTAATGGACTGCCTTTGTATTTTCCACCTTCAACCTGTCATAACATAAACATATTTATAAATAATTTTTAAAACATTGAAATAAAAATATTTGTGTTCATCATTCGTAATTAATAAGACCTACGGAACAACAATCAACTAACAATACTTAAAATAATCGAGCGATTAAATTATCCAGAGCTTTAAAAAGAATTGAAGATTTTCGGCAATGTTTTTTTGAAATCTGTTCGAAAAAAATTCAATAAAATATTCAACCAAATGAATTGATTCTATTTGTTTTTTTTTATAGCAAACGCAATACAGTTGTTTTTGATAGTATTCTTGTATTTTTTGTACTAAATTTTTAATCTTTAATTGTTTATTATGAATTCCTTAAACACAGTATCAAATAAATCAACGAACTATTGGAAAACGATTTAAAACATACAAAACTATTCAAGTTATCATTTGGACTGCAGTGCAAAAAATAATTGCAAAAAAAAAAGGATTTATGATTTAAACTTTTGTATATAAAAAAATTAATTTTCTCAAAAGTTCTGCATATTTTAAACCTCTAAGAATTGAGCATTTTTATGATGACTTCGGACAAATAATAAATCATAATTCAGAAGTTGTGATGTTATTTGAAAAAATGAATTACCTGAGATATGATTAAGGCGAGTCCCTGCTTATTGATAAATTCTAGCGCAAATGTAATATCCTTACTGAGCGTGCTCAGCTTTTGTAGCGCTTTTGTTTTTTCTTCAGCTGTACCATTGTTCAATTTGGACAAAATATCCCCAGCAGTTTTTGAAGGCGAATGTTCTAGCCTGAGAACACTACCGTTTTTGACTTCATTACGATTTTTCTCAGTTATGTAATTCTGATTATTATTCTCAGAAAATTGGAGCGAATAAGTTTCTGGATCCGACAAACCCCACCCGTTGCACAAATCCTGAAAAATTTAATTAATTAAAAAATTTTTCTAGTCAATTTCTTTTACTTGCTCCATATTGTTTTGAGGACTTTAAAAGGGTGAAATGACAAAAAATTTTGACACTCGGAAGTGTCTCATTGCTGCGAATTTTTTTAACGATGTAATGACACGAAATTAATATCGCATGAAGAATATAACGTAGTACATAATGATGTAAATAATACGGACGGCGTTATTGGATCAAATACATTTGACTTAATTTAAGAGTTGAATGGAGATAGGCTTGTTAGCGAACTAGTTATTGTGAGTAGATAAAAAATGAAATCATCAATAAACCTGTATAATTCCAGTCAAGGGCTGCTTCTGATTAAACTCGATGAGTTGTGCCACTTGCTTATTCATCTCCACCGCAATTTTCACGATGTTAGAATCCTTCTGGACAGGCATTTTGATTGTTTGCGTATACATTAATTGTCAATTTGCGGAATCACTTAAAATCAATAATGTGTCTCGAAAATTGGGTTTGAAAGTGATTTTTGAAAACTTTATTCACGCGTCGTTCATACGCATTCTGTCATTGTAATGAGACAGCCATTGTCATTGTTTGTTGTACCATAAAGATAAGATCGTCGATGACAAAGTTGAAACTTTTCTGACATGGCGCTTTTCATAGCGGTGAATTTGAGAAACTCCAATCGTCCAACATTCTTCGGTCGACTTTGTAGAATTATTTTTTTTTATTTACAAATTTTTTGTGAAGAGATGTTATTAATAATCTCAGGCTTAGAAATCACGCAGCAATAATTATTATATTATTATTGAATATAATGGTGTCCTTAGCTACTTTTCGCCTGTGAATTTTATTCAAGAAAACTTATCTACCGTAGTGCACGCCGATTCCTATTTTGTCGACACGATCAGGCACGATTGTCACTCTCATCGATTTTTAGAAATAAAAGGAAATTTTCAAATAATAATTTTCAAATGATAGTTTATTTTTTACAAATGTTTGTGCTTTATACTCGTATTCGTCGATTTTAATCACAATTCACGAATGAAATAGTTTTATTGCTAATATTGGCATTTTAATACCTAATGTATGTACAGTGAATTGAATCGTGATAAAAATATACAATTCACAAATCTCACGATAACAACACCCTTGAAAAAAGCCTAATGTATCAAAAATTGGAGTTGATATTGCATGCAAGTTGTTGGATTTCGCTCAAAGCTTCCAATCCCAAGGTACGCAAAGTACACCGTCGCTCATTACTGAATAGTAATGCGTCACCCAGAGCATTACACCTTCGAGCATTGGTGTTAAAATGACTTTGTGAGCTAGCATACGCTCGCAACATTGAATCATAAGATCAGGCGTGATGCTGTCATCTTTGTTCAGACCAGCCAACGAGAGTTCTTTGATCGTTCTGTCATGGATTTCACGCTCCACGTGTTTGATGCTAATTTAAACAAAATAAATGTGTTATTATTGATCCGAAGTTATTGAATCATTTTTTTGATATACGTTTATTGATAGAATTTTTTGTTGATTCAATAAGTATGAAACTAAGATTCTCCCAACAATTGATTGAAAACTCAGGATTTTTTTTTTCTAACTTTTCAATCTTTTAGAAGTATCAAGTCTGAGAATTCGAATGGTTTTATAAAGATCAACGTCGATTAGAAAGTTTATTATCAGCTGCAAAGATAAAGGACAAAAATTGATCCTAACAATTATTAGAAATTCCAAGAATAGAAATTTCCATGCAATGATTAGTTGAGGAAAAGAATATTCAGACGAACTCACTTGTTGTAGTGATGCAGTCTTTTCGTAGCTTCCTCCAAATTCTCAGTTATAAACGTGACCAAGAGAAATCCTGGACAGGAAGATGGCACGATGAATTGTCCAGTGGGCGAAAGCATCAACGGTCCAGCTTCACTGTGGACATTTTTGTTTCTCAAGAAGAATGCTCGTCGTATAGAAAGGATTTCTAAAATATCTTTTTTTTTCGATCAATTAGTTTTTATGTACTAACGCTTCGATGACGATCTCGTAGGAAGATAAATCGCTCGGCCATGTTTTTGGATAATTCCTGCGTCCCCGATAATCCGAGAGAGTTGTTGTGAGTTGACGAAGTTGTCTCTCGTACTGTCCTACCATCACCTTCGGCATGAACTTCCTGCACATATAGGATACCCTGAGCCTTACGGTCACTCAATTAATTGAATGTGTTACGCACCGTCGGCCAACTTTAATGTCGAGCAGTACACGAGACACGGCTTTCTCGAAAGCCGGAAGTCTCAAAAGCACTACGTCGTGTTTCTTCACATTTTTTATCAGCTGAAAGCAGAATAATATATGATGAGCATATCAAAACGTTTATTGTAGCCACGAATTCGTGTTTGCATGGTGTATTAAATAGAATTAAAAAAACGTTCAAAACTTTCTTTTTTCATCTTGAATATTTTATAATTGAGAAAAAAAAGAAAAAAGAATGAGAACTTACGTCCAGCCAATTATTTCTGACTTCTCCGGAATTCAGCATAACGCTTCCTTCAAGACTGATACCGGTATCGTTGGCAAAAACGAGAGCACGATTTTTCAATGCGGCCATCGGTTCCGGATGATGTTTGGCCAAAGCATGAAAAGCCAAAAGACATCCTCTGTAGTGTGAAATATTCCATCCGCAGTCCCACACAATACTTTTTAATCCGAGGCTGTCGCACAATACTTTTTCGAGTTTCTTCACCTCTTCTCTAATCGGTCTGCACGCTTCCAATTTCACGTGGGCTTCGTTCACGTGTTTGTCCAAATAGGCCCTTGAAGAAAGAAAAATTGTGACGTTGGTTTGTAGAAATAAGAATATCAAGAAAATATCGCTGAGATAAAAAATTTGTGTGTTTACTTAAAAGTATCAGGCTCGGAGTTGATTTTCCTTTTCATTAGAATCGACTGATAGATCGGATCATCCTCGAACTCTGAAAAATCGCCTCTTTCGCTACTTTGCCAAAATCTCGATCTGTATTTTGGCTTCTGTGGTTTTTCATCTTGTATGTCGTCAACAAACTTTGTTGGTAAATTGCACGTCTTCAGTATTGAAATTATTGTCTTTTTGAGGTCAACGTCGTTGAACTGGATCTTAACTAATGTAAATTTTCCAGCTTTTGATTCTTTCTCATCTTTGGGGCGTAAATAGAATGGCAAAGTCGTTGGCATAATGGGTCTTCTTTGTTGCAGAGTCTCTATCAATGAGCTCAGTTGTTTCAGAGAATTTTCATTTACCGTCTGGAATTCAATCAAATTTATTATTCATATAAAATCTTATACAAATATATAACATCAAAGTTATGAAATTCTTTAAATACAAAAAATATTTCATTGCTTCGTTTCTTTTGGGAAACAATTACGAGGGCAACATCGAAACGATTCAAATTTTCATCTTAAATTTTGTATGGTCTTCTAGAAAAAAAATAATTGTCAACAACATTGGAACTCTTCGTACATATGGTTTTTTTTTACCGATGAAACTAACGTTCCTCAATCCGGTTGCCAATAGAAAATGTTTTACTGATTCACACAAAACTGTAGGATAAAATTTTTTATTTTATTCTAACCGTTATCTTTAAAAACGATGTTCTTGACAATTCTGGAAAAAAAATGAAAATTTTCCATTTCTCTTTTCTTGAAATTCAAAAATGACTACAAATTCTTTCCAATTTTCTACTTGTCTGCGACTGTGATTATTAAAGAAGAAATATTGAACAATGAATGACATTGTTATATACAAAATGAAAATTGTCTCTAGAAAAAACACACTATTTACTGATAATGCGTCGAGTACAGCGATGTGTTCGGTAATGAAAAGATCAAATAGCAAGATAAGTTTCTCTCCAATTGACTGGCCTTATCTTCTCAAAGTAATAATACATTGAAAACATGAGAAGTAACCTTGAATGAGTTCAAGAACATCTGGTATGTGAGAAATAATAAAGATTTCAGAGCTAAAAATAGAACTTGGTAATATGCGTCGTTTGATATTAGAGTGTGCATAACGCATAGCAACCGGCCGCAAGCGTGGATCTCTGCGTGTTCCAACAAAGCAATGAAAAACAAAAACAAACATATTTACCCTTTGGGTGGGAAATTGTCCAAAGAGATCAGGATGAACAGTAAAATAAAATGGTCTGAGAGCGGTTGAAACTTCGCCTGTGCTCAAAGCTCTCACAGTTTCTTTTCTGCAAAAGCTAAACAAACAAATATTCATACATAAGGAAAAAAAAAACATTTTAGCACTTAAAGAATGATTCGTATCAAGAAATAAATAATATTGGTAGACGTTAAAACTTCGTAATTTTCTTTTTTCGTTACTTCGTAATTCATTTTTAAAATTTATGAATAAAGGATTGATGACAAAGAAAGGTTTTCAACGACAATGGAATCGTGCGAGGATCAATTCATGATTTTGTCACTGTCAGAAATGCACGGAAGAACTCAGTAACCTCAGGTACTTAAATTCCATTTTGGGGGATTAAAAAAAATGTTCATATGATATAATAAAACTCACCATTTTCGCAGCGAACAGTACATCATTATCGAGAAGATTAATGTCGCGAAATATCGTGATCCCGAAAAGTCATAACAAAAACAATGGAATTTATGTATTTTTTGTACTATTTTTTTCCATAAACAATAACCGATGCGTAATAATGCATCGAACTACACTTTGAGAACGATTCATTTATCAGAGAACGAGAAATCATAAATTAATTATTATTCATTGGAATATATCGATGCAATAAAAACACAAAGCGCGAGGCATCGATGACAATGCTGCTCTCGAGTCGCTCGCTACAGCTGACGAGTGACGAGACGCGTACACAAGCACTGACATTTCCACTTTTCCACATTCTACAGTGCTGAGAAACCAAGGTCCGTGGATTGGTTGGTAGGATTGCATAAGTAAGGTCTTCTGGTCTTCTCAAAGACGGCCATTTTTGATCTCGGGAGGAAACTATAGATATATACTGGCATGAATATTTCCGCCATTTTCGGTCCGCGTATAGTAGAAATGAATTGGAGGAAGGGAGGAAGGCTTCTCTTGCAATGCTACCAAATTAACAGTCCACGGACCTTGCTGAGAAACAAAAGACATCAAGGAAGTGGCGCCACCTAAAGGCAATTTATTCTACACCAATTTTTCAACCAAAATAAAGTTACGACTGTTCACAATATAAACACGGCGGGATAATCATTGGATAAAAAAAAATGTCATCCAATAGAAATGACATTTCAAAGTATACATTTGTTTTTTTTTTATCGCAGGCATCGCAACAAGTAATTCAACTAAATGTTATATTTTATGTGAACATTTGTACATGACAAAAAAGTGAGATTAGCACGCTAGATTTCTGAGCAGCTGATCTACAATAAACGCTCGCGCATCGCTTGGCATCGCGCATGCGTGATATCTTGTTTGTCTATTTATTACCATAAAGGCATAACTGGCCTCATTTTGATATGTTAAACTCCCCGAATTATGCTGCTTCGTTTCGCAACAGTCATGTTATTTTTTGCTACAAGCCGTCCGTTTGTTATTTTAACGAGATGTCACAATGACATTTCATGGAGATAGAACGTGTCGTCTTCCCATTTTCGTTGTTATCGGTTATTTTTTTCGAAATCATTGATTCCTGCATTTTTTATTTCACAGCTTTGCCAATTGTCATTTTCTAGAAAGACGTACGATAATTCATTGGGAGTAGGTCAGTTGGCATTTTTAGAGCTGGGAAACTCGCAACGTTATCCGTACGTGCGTTCGAGCAGCCATTTTTCTCCTAGTTTGATGTATTATTTGTTTCAATCGTGTTGATGCTGCTCTTTGTATCGTGACTTCATTCTAGTGTTAGTCACTCGCAGCGAAGCTCGTTAGTATCCCGATATTATGTTGAGTTTTATCCGACGAGAGTTGAGTCCCTCGAAACACATGTGGACAGCTTATGCGATTTCAGACGTTGCATGGCTTTAACTCGTGGCAAAGGAGGAGTAGGGGCTCATGCAGGAGGGAAACAACGATTCGCAAGCGTTCGGATCGAATCGTTAGAATGATTATTTTTTGTGATCGTCCTTTCGTTCATGTTATTCTCGAATTGTGTGAGACGTTAATCGTTATGACAGCTGCTTTCGATCACCGTCTCAGTTACTCGATAGCTGCGGATTCGCAATGCTGTTATTTTCATCACGTTTGACGTTCTCCGACGATAGATAAAGCACGAAACGTCAAAATACCAAAACCATCGAGATTAGACAGTGAAAACCCGTTTTCTCAGCACAAAGAAATACACGCTCATATTGTAGCGAACAATTTTCGAGAATCCTCAAATCGTTTGGAAAATTCGCGTGAGTATTTTTTTAATCGTCTTATTGTGACACTTGCTTCGATTGTTTTTCCAAATGGGTTTCACGTTTGTTGACACTCGATCGGTGAAAATAAGTGACTCGTCGGTTGAAATATGACATTGTTTGTCACTCGGTTTGAAACGTGATCATCTACAGTTTTGTCAAGCATCATTTAAACAATTTTTCCAATAAAAATGAAGGAATTTCTACGATTTCGGCCTAATTTACGAAATCCTAGTTCAACCTTTATGAAAATGTTTCACTTCTTTGAATTTCACTCTATTCAACATTATATTTTCTTTCTCAAATAGCTAATTTCGAAAAAATTAGTTGGCCACTTTAGTTTCTGAACATTTTTCATCTTCCATAATTTTATCAATTCAATTCAGTATTTAATAAAAACTTTTTTTTTCTTTACATTAAGAAATTACCATGGAATACTCAATAAACCGAAGACCCTTGCTTGGAGTCGGAAGCGATAGCGAATTCGAAGATGAATTTGAAACAGAAGTGGACGATGCAAGCGTTTCTGTACCTGATCAAAAACCATTTTTTAAGCCTCATCAACCAACAGACAGATTTCATCTCGCTTACATAGTTTTCTATCTACTAGGAATGAATACTCTAATTCCATGGAGTTTTTTTATGACAGCGGATGATGTAAGCATTCAAAAATAGAAAAATTGACAAATTTCAACCTGATTCAATGTTATTTTCCATTGTTTGTATCATCATTGTCTCTGTTTTTTTTTCTAGTATTGGATGTACAAATTCAGGGACATTCATCCAAACAATACAGGACATCACAACTACACGCACACTGAAATTTTGGAAAAGAGGACAGATCTTCAAGCCAACTTTACATCTTACTTAAACGTATCTAGCGCATTGCCCAATACGTTATTTTTAATAGTCAATACGTTCATCAGCAAAAGGTAAACATATTTCAGATAATTTATTTTCATTTTTGTCTCAGAATATTTGAAGCTGTTGAAAGGGAGATAACATAAAAAATATCAAATGGAGAAGATTTCATTACCTGAACAATGGACCAAATTATTGAATAGCTTAATGAAATCTGATCATTGAGTCGAAAAATATTACATTTCTGGAGTTCCCACTCCTTAATTCAGAATGTCTAACGACCTGAAAAGTCATGAAAAACCTTAAATGTCATGAAATTACATACAGCCCTGAAAAAGACATGAAATGTCACGAATAACGACCATTAAACCTGATTCCTACGAGCTCTCCGCAGTTTTCATAATCATTTTTGTGTTTTCATAATTTTGTATGAAAATTTTTAAAAAATTCCAATCTGTTCAAAATCAAAAAAACGTCTGTTTCTTCCTTTGATTTTTTTTTATGGAAACTTCGTAATTTCCCAATTATATCAATAGATCAAGAGACAAATCAATTTATGTCGACTTGAAATACCTAACTATAAAAAAAAAAGGAAAAAAATCTAAAAAATTCAAGTGAATACAACTTTTCACTCTTTACAGAATATTCTAAATCCTATTGTTTATGAACTGTGTTCTCTTTTCTAAAAATTTCTTAATATTCCCATATTTTTTGTTAGCATCCAACGTACACATTTTTTTAAGGAGCAGAATGGGAATATTAAAATTCTGAAAATTTTTATATTTTCATACGAGCAACTCATCTATAACAACTCATCGATCAAAGAAAAATTTTTTTTTTGCAGTTGCCACCTGAGCTTGAAATTTTTTTGATTTTTTACCGTTCAATCAAGCTTTTTAGCTCACGAATATTCTCGCTTGTTGAAAATTGCTTATAAAACACAGTTTATAAAATATTTATAAAAATTCTGGATTGATAAAATTTCAAGTGTTTGCAGTAGAAGAAAAGTGAGGATAGAAATTTCTCAAGAAATTTATGATATGATTTTCAGGATATCACTCAGTACGAGGATGATTGGATCTCAAGTCATAATATTACTGTTATTCATCATGACTACAGGATTAGTTATGGTGAACACAGACGAATGTAAGTTAATTCGCAATAGTGATAAGAATAATCTGTTTTTTTTTTTTTTTTTTTCATGCATAATCTTCAAGAAAACTTTACTTTCAGGGCAGAATAATTTTTTAATTACAACTCTCACAACCGTGGCATTCGTGAATGGTTCGTAAACGGAATAATTCTAATAAAATAATGCTTCGACCTGAATTTAACGATTGATTTATCATCCCTCAGCCGTGAGTGCCATATTCGGTGGCAGTCTGATGGGCATTGTCGGTCGATTCTCTCCGAGATATATCACCGCAATGTCAGGAGGTCAGGCACTCGGAGGAATTTTTACCGCCTTGACGGAAGTCTGTGCTTTATGGATTGGTGCAAGTCCAGTCGTTTCCGGACTTGTTTATTTTATTATCGGTGATTTTGTTCTACTCATATCACTCATATCTTACGTAATCCTCGAGAGAATGGTGAGATTATACTTCGCTTTGTTCCATTTTATTCACTCATACAGAAATTAATATTTCATCAATGAACGTTGATGTTAATTATGATGAAAAATCAGTTAACGGTCGAAACTATTTCATAGATTTGCCTTAAATTGAACAATTTATCTGACCCTTATTAACTCCAAACTAAATCCACAACTGCGAAACAAGCCAGACTCGCAATACCTCCAGTGTCAATATTAATCACAAATGAATTCAGAGTAATCGGCTTTTGATAATGCTTCAGCTGCTTCAATTCTATTGACTAACGCGAAAAACTCTTCGTTTTTGAAGACACGAACACGTCACACGTTCGTATTAATGTGTAAATTTATTTACAGGCTTTTTTCAAACACCATATGATGCAGGAAACGAGAGCACCTACGGAATCTAATTATTCCGTAAACGCCGAAGTCAGTTTCGTTGATGGCCATAGCGTGTCCTATAGCCGAATTTTTAAAAGAGTTTGGCCATACGGATTGAGCATTTTTCTCGTATTTTTCGTTTCGCTTTCCGTATATCCAGCCGTAACCGTTCTCGTCGAAAGTCAGAACAAAGGGAAAGGCTACGCGTGGAACGGTTCGTTTATTTATTTGGCTCAATTACTTTATAAACTAATAACGCGTGAAAAATTTTGAAATCCTTGTCAAGAAATGCAAAAATAATATCAGAAATCCAATAATCCCTGAAAAACAAATTCTATTGTTAAATCATTAGTTTGTGACTTTACAAGTGCGATATAATTCCCCTAATAAATATCTTAATCCATTATTATGTATCTGCGACGCAATAAATACCGTGTCGACTGTTCGCAGACATTTATTTCGTACCAGTAATTACTTATCTGACGTTCAGTATGGGCGATTACGCTGGACGTCTTTTGTCGGGCATCGTGTTATGGGTAATTACGATTGATAGAAAAACAAAGATGATTGATGAAATGAAAATAATTGATTAATGGGATAAATTGCATTTTCTTTTCAGCCGAGTGGAAAACCTTGGAAATTGGTACTTCTTTGTATTTTGCGAGCGTTTATTGTTCCTGCCTTGATGGTGTGTAACGCTCAGCCGAGACATCACATCCCCGTTTACATCACCAGCGATTTTTATTACATTATTTTAACTATTATTTTCGCTATTACCAATGGATATCTCTGCAACATTTCTATGATATTGGCACCAACGTGAGTAACGATTTCGACACGTGATCCATGACTCATAAGTCATTTAATATCCTCTTTGAAATTTTATTGCAGGGTGGTCGACGGACATGATAAAGAAATCGCATCGGCTATGATGGGAGCTTTTCTCGGCTTAGGACTAGCAGCTGGCTCCTCTCTTAGTCTTGTTTTGGTACGAGCTCTTTAATCATCAACGGCGCGATATCTTCCATTTCGATAAATAGAACGCACTGCCTTCATCTCCCTCGTTGTTCATTCGATGTGATACTCTGCTACGCGATCAGCGAATGATTCGTCGAACGACAAACTCTGATGCATTTACCATACGACGTTGAAGTTTGCATCTTTCTAATGCAATAAGATTTCTTTCTTTTTTTGACGTTGTTCAAAATTTATTCGCAGAACAGAAACGTTTGGTCATAATTTATCTGCGATTGGAGTATCCAAATTGCAAATAAAATTCTGACAGTTTGATGAATAGAGAAAAATATTCATGACGATTTTTTGTTGCGTCGAAATGGTGCGAACTTCAATCCCATTTTACCACAGCCTTTCAACAACCTCAAGTGGCACTTGACAACAAATATTTTGTACCTTTATCATTGTGATAATTTAACTAATTTAACCGGATGATTGTGAAGTGAGCGCACACATCTTTTTCCCTTATTTTTATCGGAGTCTCTAGTCGTCCGGATACCGGACGAATTGATAGACGAATAGAAATTATTCGTCCGGGCAGCGTATAGATTACGTTATTACCCGATATAGTTGAACCTGTCGAAGAAGTTTTCCGCTACATTTGAAAAAATTTGGAGTATTTTCCGCTGTAGTTGAAAAAAAATTGGAGTATTCCAATATTAAAAATCGATATTAAAAATCGGACAAATTACATGCGATTATTCGTCCGGATATCGACGAAAGCTATTATAATTTATATATTCGGATGAATTACGTTCCATTATTCGTCTGGACATTTGAAGCTGCGAGTTGTCTGTTTGGATAGAGTTTCAATATGTAGAGACGCGGCAGCGTCTTGACGCCAAGTATTAAAAAGAAAATGTTTGAACAGGCAAGGCAAGACGTGCAGCGTATCTATACTCGAGATTGGTCGATTTTACTATTATACTGTAGAAAAGTTGATTAGAAAAAAATATAACCACATATCAGGACGACTAGACACAGCCTATTTTTATTCATTTGTTTTTTTTTTTTTTTTCTGGCAGAGACACATTTTTGAATTCATAAGTTTCCTGTTTTACACGCTAGGAGCATTCTTTAAACTTGTGGTGTAAAACAACGACTTACGAAGTCGAATTTCAGTTGAAACCCGAATACGTGAATAATTGTAAGAACGGTGATACAAAGATGCAATGTATGTTCGAAAAATCCGTAGAATAATTTGTAATTATCTTACTATGCGAATGAAAGAATTTAGATGAATCGGTGTAAATCAATTCTATTGTATGTTATTATACGGCAAAATCATAGCCTTGTTAACCGGATGTATAAATTTATCAAGAAACGCAACAGGGTGTGAGCACCAAGTAAAAATGATAACAAACAGAAATTTGTATTTACGTATTACTCAAGTATTTTAATATCGATTGCCCAAGACCAAAAACGTTTCGCATCGAAATATTTACAAAGATGAGAGTTGATATCTTTGGATTCGGAGACATCGATTTGTTCGAATAAATGTATTACAGTGAGTAAACGAAAAATTGTTTTTCACTGTCCTAGATAGTTCATCGGTGTGATAATTGTGACTTTGATGTACCACAAAGAAAAGAGAAACATGTTTAAGTCAAGTTATTAATAAATGAAGGCTTCAATGCCAGTTGTGATTTATAAGATTGCGTCTAATCATTTATTCCAGAAGAACTTATAAAAAAAAGTATTCTTCTTTTTTTGAGCTTACATTCCTTTGCAGCAAGATGATTTATCGAGTGAAGACGAAATAATAAATAAATAAAATGCTCACTCATTGGAGCGAACATCGCTTTCATGAGCGATACTGACGTTCCTTGTCCGTTAGTGGAACAAACACGACTCCCATAAGAGGCTTTTGCTTTATTTTGCCATCCGCAGTTTTCTCGAACTGGTATAAAGTTTGATCGTCATTTTCTGGTCCAACTGGAACTATCAAACGTCCACCGACTGCCAGTTGATCTATCAACTATCAAAAATAAAAAAATTTATTCACTTTCCATTCTTTTCTATGCTTGAAAGATTATTTTCTTTTCCTTACCGATTGGGGCGTCTCACGAGCTGCTGCTCCAACGTGTATCGCGTCATAAGGAGCATGTTCAGGACAACCCAATCGCCCATCGCCGACTAAAAAAAATGATTGAAATCAGTGTTTCTATGCAGATACATAAAGTTTTTACTTCCTTCTATTTTGAATTTAAATGATCATTAAACTTAAATTTATCTTCTGAAATCAATTTATAACTTTTTTTTATATTTCAAATACGAATTTTACCAACTAAAGCGACTCGTCCAGATTCTAAAAGCTCAGGTCTGTCATTCTGAATGTTACGTTTAGCCAATGCCTGAAGCTCGGGTATATGATCAATGCCCACTGCTAATCCATCATTGCCAAGCATGAGACCCATACATGCGGTTAAGTATCCAGAGCCGGAGCCAACATCCAGTGCTTTGTTGCCAGGTTTGAGTTTGTCTTCGAGCAATTCCAAGGCATACGCGTGCTAAACAAGTTTTCCTTGTCTTCTAACTTGTAAATTTTTTTTTTTTTTTCATTTTATCATTCTATTTTGTGAATCAATATTGATGAATGAAACAGCAAGAACATCTCGAACGGAGCAATGCTCAGAAATTTTTATTGAAATGTCGCTGCATTAGAATCTCAAGAAAATGGCATCTTGTGTGAATCATTTTATAAATATTGCAGGGGGTGCTAGATCGAATGTTCAAATTGCCAATGTTTTTTCAAACTCTGATTTTCGAAACACCCAAAATTTATAAACGTTTTTTTTTATCCAATTAAATCTTTGAAAAAGTGATTGTAAGATTTCCCAAATGAAAAAAATGATGAATGAAGGTTCATTTTCAATGCATTCCGATCAAGACTTCAATTCTACTGATAAAATTTTATTTTTTATGATTTTTCATTTCAATCCAATCAAATTTTTGTTGATGCTGCAATCTCTTGCATGGAAGAAAAAATAAAAATTAATGAAATTCACATTTCAAAGTACCATATGAGGTGCGCTTATAGTAACCCCAAATCCGATACCCTGCGGAGCATCGAAATAGGGATTACTCGATGTCGTATACTTGGCTCTGTCCACTGCACACATTGTTTCGAAAACTCGATCAGACTTAACGATTTTCGATCCTGAAAAATAATTGATTGTTTATTAGCTAAAAAAAGGTAAAAAAAAGTATAAGAATTTTGTTTCAATTTTTCTAATGTGGTTGAATTTTCATCGCTTAGCAAAAAATAATGAAACGTAATTTATAAATATTGTACAAAACATTTTTCGTAAAGAAAAATAAATGAGGAATTACTGATCTTCATAATGAAGTATGAAGAAAAAAAAAATTCTTTTTAGGTTAACCCAGTCGTATTTCAAAAAATACTCCATTTACGTAAAATAAATAACCAAATTCATTCACTTTTGAGATATTGTACAAGATCCTTGTTGGTTCTTCCATTGTATCGGCCAAATGCAGCCATGTCCAGGATATGGATGGCAAACAAAACGACAGCTGTAACGTAAATAAAACACTTCACATGTTGGAACGGAATTTTTTCGGGGTCGGTTGAATCGTCGAACGTCGAATAAATTTGTTAGTTTTGTGTATACGAGCAAAAAATTGTCGAGAAAACAAATGATAATTGTCCTGAATTGTCAAATGAGTCACAATTAATTAAGATACACTCCAATAACAACAGAGTTATGAGAATATCTTCCGCGATTGCATGCGTTTATGCTCCATTAAAATAAGGTGTACTCAGACTACTCAGTGTACTGCCATACTGCATGAAAAAGTCCCTACGTTTTCGATGAACAAGTTCAACGCAATATGTTTTCAGAGGTGAGAAGTCGCTAAAGGTCAACTAAAGATAAAATAAAAATCATTCCATCAACGCGACAAATGTATCTACAAAAACAATGTGAATGGATTAATGTTTCAAGGTCACAAGAAAAACGTATACGAAAACAGATGGAGATAAATTTTAAATTACGTAAACACAAAATGGTTTTTTGAATGGATAATAATAAAAATCCCTAGACAATCCATGATTTTATGATTTAGTTAATTTATGAATTATTTGTTGTTTGTTTGTTTCAGCGGGTTGAAGATGATGATCGAAATCAATACAGATTTTTCGGGAACAAAAATTATTGGTACGAAAATGTGCCCAATTTATTCTCGAAGCCTTTTCAATTGTTCTTATTTTGACAGAATATCCCAATGACACGATAGTAACGACATAAATTTCGATATTTCTACAAAATCGTACAAATGATTGGGTATATAATTTTTGAATCAGTGACATTGTTGAAACTATAATTTATTTTCATTCACAATTTTAAATATAAAACGTTTTGTTATATCTATACAAAATATATTTTAGTTTTTATAATAATAAAATGATAAATAAATTGTGAAAATAGCAGTTTTATTTAAACAATAAACGAATAAGATTAAAATTGCACTTAACAATCCTTTCGATCTCTCGAAGCCGTTTTCATTGTTATTTTTAATACTTTGACGGCGTTCTATTAAAATATCTACACGGATTTCATTATTTGGTGGAAAATTTGTTCCATTGCATCGAAAATTCGTCGCATTTCTAATTATTCAATTGTGTTTCGGGGTCGGTAAGAAGTACGTATGAAACATGCATCAGTTTTTTTGTAGAAACGGTTCCATCTTCGTTTTTATCAATTTGCACGAGGGCTTGAAACCTCTGATAACCCTCGAACGCTACTACGGGACAAACCATTCGACCACCAGGTGCGAGCTGCTTTACGAGCTGGAAGAGTAAAAAAAATCATCAGTGCTTCACAAATGATGTGTTTTTCAATGTATTCCTTTGAATAAAATGAATAAATTAATTATTTTAAAACTTATACAGATTCGGCCAGGTTCAAATAAAATTTTTATAAATCCACCTTTTCGTTTTGCTATAGAAGAAAAAAGTCCAAAGTCCATCAGAATGATAAGGTGATTTGGATGAAAATTTATCATTTACGAATTTCCATGTTAACTGCTGTTTTTCCATGATCTTTCTTTACTCTCCTCCTTCGAGATTGAACAAAAAAAAACTATGCAGAAATGCGAAAAGTTTGTGTAATTTTATCACTGAAAAACGAATTCAAATAAAAAAAGGTACGAAAATGAGAAAATACTTCGAAATAGAGAAATAAAATGTGACATTTTCTTTTGTCAAATGAAATAATAATTTATGGAAAAATAATTTTATTTACTTCTTCAGGAAGGGATTCGGCGGCAGCTCCGACATGGATTGCGTCGTAAGGCCCTTCTTCGGGGTATCCAAGCCGGCCATCGCCCTCTGTGATGATAAAAATGAAATGAATCGAGCAATGTAGTAAAGTTGTGAAGTTTTCGAGTTGAATTTTATTTGGTTTTTTTTTTCTGTTCTTTTGATCCGTTATATCTTCTTAAAAGTATGTAAAAAATTGCCAAATTCCTAAATTTTTTTCTGGGGAATTGTTGGTTATAGAGAAATCCATCTTTTTAGAAAGCCTTTAGAAAACAAAATCACCAAGAAATACAGAAAAAACACAAAAAACATAGCCATCCACGGACGAAGAAATTTTTGCCCCAACAACGATGGATCCTTTCCAGATTAAGCGATGCATCTGAATCTATAAATCAAATTTGTTCATAAAAATGACTATAAATACAAGTCTCTGTCAATCACTGGTTCATAAATCCGTCTTTTGAAGCAAAGTTCCAACCATAACTGAATTTCAAGCATAAAAAATCTATAAAAAACGTAATTGTTAAAAAATGAAGATAGGTTGTGAAAAAAGTAAGATTTTTAACGAGCTTTGAATGTTTCACTCAGGGTGTCTAACGTCTAACGATATGGAAAAGTCATCAAGTACCTTAAATGTTAGGAGATTACGTTCAGCCCTGAAAGTCATAAAATATCATGAAAAACGACCATTAAACCTGATTTCTACGAGGTCTCCGCAGTTTTCATAATCATTTTTGTGTTTTCATAATTTTGTATGAAAATTTTGAAAAAATTTCAATCTGTTCAAAATCCAAAATCGGTTTGTTTCTTTCCCTGACTTTTTTTTTCCGAAAACTTGGTAATTTCCTAAATATATCAATGGATCGACGAGACAAATCAATTATTGTTGACTAGAAATACTTAACTATAGAAAAAATAAAGGAAAAAAATTCAAGTGTTAACGAACTGTGTTCTCTTTTTTCCTTAATATTCCTATATTTTTTGTTAGCATCCAACGTACACATTTTTTCAAGGAGCAGAATGGAAATATTAAAATTCTGAAAATGTTCATATTTTCATACGAGCAACTCATCTATAATGTCATGAAAAAATCCATATTCCTTGGCCTAAAAATTCTTAAGAGTCGTGAAATTTTAGGCCTGGCCAAAATTAGACACCCTCTCACTGTTTCGAAAAAAAAGCTATGTTTTTCTCAATTTATAAACCTTCGTGTTAAACAAAATGTGTTCCTCCATGATCAACCGTTTCCCAGAACAATAAAAATCGGAATTTGGCCATTTTTTCGGGTTTCGAGAAGGATGGGTAGCCCCTCGAGCAGAATGAGTGAAGAAATTACCGATAAACTTGACTCGTCCTTCCTTAATGAAGTGGGGACAATCGTCGCGTACGTTTCTCGTCGAGATTTCGATTAATTCGGGTATGTGTTCGAGGCCAATAACGCGACCTCGAGGACCAACCATAAAAGCCATACATGCTGTTAGATAACCGGAGCCAGAACCAACGTCGAGGACTCGAGCACCGTCTCGTAGTTGATCCGTAAGAATGGAAAGGGCATAAGCGTGCTGAAACATAAATGAAATCTGTTATTATTATTATTTTTTTTTTCCAATGTTACTGCTCATAATATTCAAACGAATTAAAAAAATTATTTTATTGAGTTTTAGGACTATATTTTGTTTTTTTTTTTTTTTTTTTTTGTTGCTTCGTATTCTACAGAGGATTGAAATGTCATTGATATCGAGAAAAAAAATACGATTTAGCGAGAATGCGAACAAGAACAATCGAGGCTATCCTAAACAAATATCATTTCATTGAATACAATTTGATTTCTCGTGTAGAAATTTCTTCGACGTTAACCAAGCGGTAAATTTCCAACCGCTGCAGATAATAAGATGTGCCAAACATAAATCGTACGACGTGACGAGTGTGATAACGGGGTTAAACGGTGATAGCCCGGATTCCAATGATGCTCTCAATTGTCAACTCGATATCTTTTTCAATATCACGGCATCGATTGGCAGCTTATGCCAACGATTTGATTTTTATTTTTACCATAAAAGAAAATCCGTAAGAAGCCAAAAATTTTCAAAAATCGAATTACCAATTATTGAATTTTTCTATCGTTATCACACCGAATTCGATAAAGAATTATTTACGTTCGTTCGCTAAGACTTCATAAAAATTACTATAATTATTATAATTCACTATATTTATGTTTTTCCGTCAAATTGTAAACGAATTAGAACAATTGAAATTCGAGCTCAATTTACCATGTGTGGAGCACTGATGGTAACGTTGTAACCAATCCTTCGTGGCCGATCTAAATATGGCTCATCCTCGTGACAATATCGTCCTCTGTCAACGGCTATCATCGCAGCCATCGCAGCGTCTGTTGTCAATATGTTAGCTTCTGTAAAATTAATCAAAAATTCAAAAAAACGTTAAAATCCATGGACACGAATTTTCTAAATGGAATAAACACCAAAATACAAGAAATTTTTGTAATAAAATTATTATTAAATTTTTGTAATCAAATGGAAAAAAATGTTAATAAATTTTTATGTAATCAAATAAAAATCTCAAAGCAACGTAATGCTAATTGATCATTGAAAAATAATAATTTTTTACCTCGTAGTTTGTCTATCATTTCCTGGTTTGTTGCACCACTGCATTTCCACGACATGTTACGAAATGAAAAAACCGCTCAAAACGTGTTTCGATCAGAAAAGTTCAGTACGAAATGAGCTGAAATAAAAAAGAATTGTAAAGTGGAAAAAAAAGAGTGAACGAAAGTTGATAAAAAATTGAGTAAAAGTGTGAAAACGGATTCCTAAAAATATATATTTTGTTATGAATTTTCGAAAAATTGTACCTAAAATTATTACGACGAGAAAAGTAGCACCATTGTTCTCCAGTGGTTAGTTGATTTTTCGTGACTGGGTCAGTGAAAGTACAGCTGATGATATTCTGCAGTGGGGGATGAAAGAAAACAGCTGACTGCCCGAAATATCGATTTAGTCCAGGGAGAGAATTTACAGGATGAACTCGGATGCTTTCTCGCGAAAGCATCACGCACAGACGTATGGATGTGGAATACGCTAACGGTTGAACTTGAATGAACGAGAGAAGGCCAATTGTTTCGGATCGTGCCCGCGAACTGATTTAATTGTAGTACTCATATATTGATGCCTTTGTAGTAACGTTTACTTTTTTCGATTCTTCGCGTTAGCTTCCATTATTAATCGAAGATTTAAACAAATATTTCCCGTTAAGAAAATTGAAGCGCACGAGTGCAGTTTATTTTTGAAAAGTGATGAAACATGAAACATCAATATTCTACTGTGATGTTCACGACGGTGATGAAAAACGTGGGTATTGAAAATTCTTTCTAAATTATTGTCCACAGAGAAAAAAATAACTCGAAAAAATTGCTCTTTTTTTTTTTTTTTTTTTTTTTTTTTTCAATTTAGATTCTTTGTTGAATGATCATTTTAATCGTTAGGATGGACTAAAACGGTTTGAACCTGATTTGATTTCTAAAAATAGAAAAATCAGAATAATCAAATCGCGATTTAAAAAAGAAAAACTGAATCGATAGTATCGTAGGAAAACTTGAATACTTTTGCAAACAGTTTGAAATTTCGAATGGTTCAAAAAATGTGGAATTTGTTTCTAAAATTTCCAATACCATCGAGAATAAAAATATGGCGAAGCATTTTAACGAAAAAATCGCTGCTTGTGGAATGAGAAGAGCCGTTCAAGTAGCAACGTCTGATTCTACTATTTCAAGAATATTAGAAATTACGCGATAGAAGCAACTAAAAATTTATTACAGTGGCTCAAGTAAACGGTCATAAATCTTAATAAAATTTTAACTTATTTTTAACGAAATAATGTGATCGGAAGAGTTGTAAATTAAATTTGTAATCAGTGAATAATCCGCGATAAATTATTTTCCAGCGAATGGAGATAATTGTAGGATGAGTAAAAATTCAATACAACGCACGTACTCGTAACAATCTCATTTCCTTATGACGCGTTCGTGAACAGATTCGAATAATCTGTCAGATGCAAAATTCTTGCGAAAACGAAATATTTTTTTCAGTAGTTATATATTGCCATTCTTAATAAATCAATTTTTACGAATGCCCAAAAATTTGATGATTCAAAAAAATTCAGAAATTGCTACACAAACGAAAAAAGACAGGTTCAAGAATGTGAAAAAAAAAATCGCGACCGTTATTCTCGCTGTTTCATTTTTGTTCCTGACAAAAAAGTTATTTCGACACGATTATCGAAACATGAATAAAACAGATGTTTCAAATTGCATAAACTTTTATTTGCTATCGACGATTTCGCCACGAGTTCGTCCTGAGGTTATTAACTTTTGAACGTATTTATGTGAAAATACCTCGACCTTTCGATTACAAAAAATTGGTACAATTGCGTTGAATCGATTATAACGAGTACGATCTCGTTCGGACAGTAAAAAAATGGTCCTTTTATTATTTATTATGTAAGTTTGACTCAATGAAACATTATTATCAGTAGTCCCAAAATGATATCTTTATCAGTGTATCAAGACATTGACCCAATGTCCCTGATTCAGGGCAATTGCAAAATAAGTTTGGCGTTGCAATTTGATTGTCACAAAAAAATGTTTCTATATCAAAAGTTGCTGTCATCTGTTGCTGTCAGCTGTTATCTGTGTGAAAAAAAGATAAAAGAATGCTTCGTATTGATACAGGGTGTTGTAAACTCACAAGGGAAGAGATTTTATTATCGATTGCTATAAATTGAATTACATGATCGTACAAACGTACGAGTAGATCGGCGACAGCCTCTTAAGTCACAAAGTCAAAGACCGAGGCTTCAAAAAAGGCAGGAGAAACAGCATCATCGAAAAAATAATATCATAATTAAAATAATTGAACAAAAAACGTAATTGAAGAAGAAAAAATAGAAGAAAGAATTAAAATAGTTTGAAAAAGATTGAACGAATCTGACATCGGAAAAAAAAAAAAAAACGTATTCAACACGTGTCAAAAGTAAATAATCGCAGTTTTGACATTGCTGACTTGGAGTAGAGTGGCAGCAATAATCGTGGCTCGTTTTTATCTTATCATTCACACTTTTTTTTCGTTTTCGAATACGAATTTTTCACACAGAAACGTTATTGAAGCTAGAGCAGTTTCGTTACGTCAATGTTGGTCGTCGGAGGAGTGCTCAACCGTTTGAGAAATACTCAGTAGAATCTCGTCAACGATTCCTCGATGAAGCTTTTCGGTGAAGCAGCCTCTAATTTCATTATTTTTATCGATCCGTTTCTCAGCCTATGAATTATCAAATCTTTATATCGATTTTTCGTGCGTGAGCGTGTGTGTGTGTGTCTATCTTTCAAGATTTTCACGAAGAAATGGGTGAAGCCAAATCGACGAAATCGGAACCGGGACGACTCCGGCAGACTCTTGCAGCTATTCTCGGTGAGTGAAAATCGACACTCAAAATTGAATTTTGCTGAAAAAAAAAAAAAAAAAAAAAAGGGCAGTTTAAACCTTTCGCCCACAGGAGAACCTATTTCCCAATTCATTCCCCGCTTCACTATCATTGTCAATTTCCGCTATACAATGAAAAATATTTATCGCTACGATGATTGGTAATGAAAAAATCAAATTTTAAACGAATGAAAAAACTCACGAAAACGTAAATTTTAGTTTTTATCGATATACTTTTCTTATCACAGTTTTCGTCGACATCGACTACTATTTTTCCCTCTCTATCACGGAAAAAGAGGTTCAGAGTTCACAGCCTAATGTCACATCAACATATGCTCAACACGGTTGATGTAAACTCGACAAAAATCACAGTAGCACACTCTTTTGTTGCAACTCTGACCTGTGGATAGTTGGGAATCGCGATCAGTGCGGCACAATATTTACGATGAAAAGAGAATTATGAAAAAACAAAAAAAAAAACAAAAATCATGTAAACAGGTCGTAAACGTTAAAAAATATTATTCGAATGTCTTATCAGGATATTTGTGTTGACTGTGAACGATGGCTGAACAACTCGTCCTTTCGAAATAGAGAAATTTTTCAAAATTCATTCCCAGATATCTGGAGGTCAGATAAATTGAAAAAAAAAAAAAAAAGTTTTACGCGGATTTTCACATATAAAATTGGCAATTTCATTAAAAACAGTCTGAATAAAAATATGAATGTTTTTCCTGTTACTTGAATAATTGCAGGGAAATTAATGATTTCTTCTTCTCTGATTACTTGATAGTTAACGTCGCTTCCGTAGCGTACGGTATGATGGTAGGATGGCCATCGCCGCTAACTCCGCAGCTGCAGAGCGTCGATACACCGGTCGGAAATTCACCAATGACGGATGAGGAGACTTCCTGGTTGACGGGAGCATTGTGCGCTGGTGCGCTCGCATCAATGCCGTTTTGTAGCATAGTAGCCGAAAAATTGGGTCGTCGAATGACCGGTTTTCTAATAACAGTGCCATTCTGTATGTGTTGGCTGTTGATTATATTCGCCACGGATTATTTGTACTTATACATTGGACGTTTTTTCGCCGGTGTCGGTGGCGCTATTTGTTTTTTTCTCGTTCCTCTTTACGTGTCCGAAATTTCAGCGGACAGCATACGCGGACAGCTAGGAAGTTTTTTGGTTTTTGGCATTAATATTGGAATCGTAACGGGCTATATCACCGGCGCTGCGATGTCCTATCACATGAACGCTGTTTGCGGCCTCATAGTGCCGTTAATATTTCTCGTGGGTTTTATTTTCATGCCGGAAACACCGGTGTATCTTATGCGGCATAATCGACCGGATGACGCAGCGAGGTAAACAACTTCTTTGCATTTTTTTTATGCATTCTGCTCTTACATAGGAGAAAATGTGAATCTGTCTCTCTATTTGGAAAACTGATCGAACTACCCTGACGGATCAGCGAGTCCCAAAAATATTCGAAAAAAGTCCCAATTGGGACTCGGAACTTGAGTGGACAAGTGAGACCCAAAATAAGTCCCCAATGGAATTTTCTCCTGTGACTTCATGAGTCCCAAATTAGCAGTCAGAGTCCTAAACAGGGTCTTTTCTTGCGATTGACCTTTGTAAAAATTTCCGTCTCGCACCGAGTGAGGGGAAAAAGTCCCATTTGGGGCTCGCAATATGTAAGTCCAACTTGTCCACCCAAGTCCTAAATTCCGAGTCCCAATTGGGATTTTTTTCAGGACTTTTTATAAAGACTCGCTGATCCGCCAGGGTATAGGAGGTCGATCAGTTGGAAAAGTTTGGGAATGATTTTTTTCGTTCCTGAATGAAAAAAAAAAAATGCTTTTAGTTGGTCAAAAAGTGTATTTTCTCGTTGCAGGTCTCTTTTCTGGTTGAAAAATGGCGATAAGGCTGCTGTTGATCGCGAACTTTTGAGAATACAATTGTTGGTGAATGAGAACGTTACCGCGGACAAATCCGTTCGTTTCAAGGACTTGTTTCGCGATCGTGGTACCACCAAAGGTTTTGTAATCGCATGTGGACTAATGGGTGGACAACAACTGTGCGGAATAACGGCGATGGTAAGGAACAAAATGGCTGAATCTGTGCACGGACAGAATTGAAAAATTACCGTGCACTCGAAGAAATTGAATGTAATCTTGAATTTTTGTGATTAATAAGCAAAATGGTAACTGATATAAAAACAAAATAACATTCCCTATACTCTGTAGGATGAATTTTTTTTTTTTCGTATATATCCTTAAAAGTTTGCATTTTGCTTAGTAATTTTAACGAAAATGTGCAAAGTATCACTCACTTATGTAGTAACACGGTAATTTCTCAATTTTTTTTATCTCCATGTGATTAGACTGAGAAAAGAAATTTGTTGAATCAACAAATTTCATTTTGTTCGCTAAAAATTTGTTGATTCAACAAAAATAATGGGTAGCACGACATAATATCACGGGACAGTAATATTATTTGACAAAAATATCACAAAAAATAATACTGTTAAAAATATCACGAGTTAAAATATTACTGTCCAAAATATCACAAGTCAAAATATTATTGGGTGAAAATATCACATGCTAAATATGAAACCTTGAAATATCATGGGATAGAAAAAGGCAATATTGAATTATATTATATACATGTGTGTGTATGATTTTATTGATTGTTTATATTTGGATATTGAAACGTTGGCATTGTGATCAGAATACAGTTTTTTTTTTCTTTTGGCAGAGAGGGCAATGACACATATATTACGACAGATACATGTGATGTTATTGATTATTATATTATTCCGTGTGATCTAAATGATTATGATATTTTGTCGCGTAATAAAAATGCTCGTAATATTTTGTCGCGTAATATAAATGCTCGTAATATTTTGTCGCATGTTATTTATGTGTAATATTTTTGTTCGGTAATATTATGTCGTGCAACCGACATGCTCACTAAATGATGCAGGAGAAAAAAAAAAAAATTATCGTCATGTTTCGGAAGAGTGGCTTTTCTTTTTTTCACCCTATGGGTTATAGTCCCGTGAGAAATTTATGGCTGGGAGTCCAAGGACTCCCAGCATGATTCCTCATCACGATCGATCTCGATTGATAAGAAATTAGTGGAATGAACGTTATCGAGTTTTAAAAGATTCAATTTATGTACATATTTGGATATCAAACAAAAAATTTAATTCCAAATTGTTTCAAATAAAAATGTGTTGTGTATTTGAATCGTATGAATAATCATTTGACTCGATTAAAAAACCATTTAACTTATAGTCAAATAATTATTTGATTGGAATGCATATTTAGTCAGGAAAACAAAATATTCTGTGAATCGGACTGAATACATATTTTGGTTCTCTGACTAAATATTCAATTCGATTAACAGTGTTTCGTAAGTTGAAACAACTAAATCATTGAGATATTTGTATTTTTTTTCTCTTAAAGATCAGCTACGCAGCGACGATTTTCAAAATGGCTGGAAGTTCGTTGAGTCCGAACACTGCTGCTATAATAATTGGTTCGATTCAACTCTTTGGATCGTGGCTTTCGACGGTATTGATGGAACGAGCCGGAAGGAGGTTACTCTTGATGATTTCTTGTATGGGAATGGCAATTTGTCATTTCGCGATTGCAATTTTCTGCAAAATGTTAAACGAGGGTTACGACGTTGATTATTTTCGTTGGATTCCGGTAACTTCGTTATCAATTTACGCTCTCGTTTACAACGTCGGAATGGGCTCAGGTCCTTTTATAGTAGCCTCAGAAATTTTAAATGCCGATGTCCGTGGTCTCGCTATTTCTATAGCTCAAATTTTCATGTGGGCACTCGCATTTTTACTCATCAAATTTTTCCCCGCTATGATGAACGTTATGGGCGTTTCCGGTTGTTTCTTTTTCCTCGCGCTTTGTTGCCTCGTTAATTCAATTTTCATTTTTGTTCTCGTGCCCGAAACAAAAGGTCGAACTCTCGAATCTATAATCGATGGACTAAACGGTTTTACCGGACGATTCGATGAAAAAAATTACGCAAAAGCTTCCCACGAAATGTCACAGAAAAGTATAAATCTTTCTAGGTAACGATTGAGAATGAATGAACAATTTTTTTTTTTTTCTCGTACTCGTCAAATAAAAGGGAATTTATATTACATTAATGCGATTTATGAACAGAGAACGAAAGAGATGAAATTAGAACGAGTGATTATGAATTAAAAATATATTGTAGGATTATTCTTATTAATTCTTCGGTAAGGACAAAAATTCACACAATTTTATAATCTCGTTTTTTGAGATTAACAATTATTTTTTGAGAATTCCAATATTCCGCGATCAAACTCCGATATATGTATTTCGGACAAAAAATCAAATAATTATATAACAGCAGTACGGTTTTCGAAACTTGAAAATTCGAGCTATATAATTCGAAAACAAATATTCATGTCCGTCGAATCCTCCTCAGTACTTGTCTCAACCTTAGAACAATGTATTGACAGCAGGTGAAAAAAAAAAAAAAAAAAAAAACACCGATGTATCTGAAAAGAATTATTGACAGAATTTCGCGATTTCTGTCCCCAATCGTAGTTTAGGTGGGATCAAATGAATCATAGCAAGATTTGTCCCCGGAAAACTTGACCGCAAAAATTTTAGCCCTGGAAAATTCGTTTGTAGCATCTACGCACGTCACCCGGAAAATACACATCGGGATGTGTCGGATATACGACTGAAAAATCGGGAAGGTACGGTGCTTTTTTTGTTTTTTATTTTCTGTTTACTTTTTTTTGTAAAACGGATTACTCGCCAACAAAACCAGATATTAAGAGTATGGATCAGTCACCCAACCCCACCTCGAATTTTCAAAGTTGACATTTTTCTGCACCGTTCGTCTGATTGGAATAAAAATGGATCAGCTTATGCAGAACGATGGCGAAAATGAGCTGATTTATTTTTGTTCCGATCGAAGTAGGACTGTGGAACAATTTATTTTTCGAATTATTTGCAGCTATCTCTTCGGCACTCACGATGGCGGCGAGATATCGACTGATTCATACTCTCAAGGTAATCCTATCGACTTGCCTGGTCATGCTAATCGCACTAAATTCAAAACTTATGCCAATCCCAATTTTGCATACTTGTAAAAATAATAGTTTTTAATAAAAAAATTTGTAATTACAAAACTGAAATAATAGTTATTACAGTGACTGGCGTAGCCCTAACCAATAAGGAAACCGAGATTTTTGGTATCGCTTTTTTGAGTGTCAAGTATCCGATTGAAGAACGGATTTAAGAGTGTCAACACTTGAACCAGGTGTCGAAACCCTCAGATCGGGGGTCAAAACCGGATGACTCTTAACGGACACCACCAAAGATACTGGAATTTTCAGTGTCTAATATTGGTGTCGTGTTTGGGTCACGAAAATGCAATTTCAAACAAAGTGAGTGTAAACACTCATTAATTCGTTCTTAAATCGGATAGTTTACACCCAATTTTCGGTGTCGCGATTCGTCAGGGAGTACTCAAACGATACGCGCGGCTTTAACCTCTTTATCTCTAAAGTTTCAAAACACTGTCCGATGCCGGAAGCTCCATTTCAACTCAATATTTCATAAAAACTAGATCGACAATCGTTTTTTTCCCAGCAGAGATCATGGGATTTTGCTACAAGCTTGAAGTACTTAAATCTGGTTTTCGTAAAATATCTTATGGATTTTCATTCAGATATATATCTTCTCTTCTCTATATATATAAATCTGTTCGCTAAAAAATGTTTGTCCGCTTTTCAATCGAAAACGGCTGAACCGATTACAATGAATCTTTCACGAGATTAAAGATCACGATTCAAACTGAGTTTGTGGTTTTGTAATATTTCGTTATCTCGATTTTGACAGAAATGCAAAAAAAAAGTTAAGTGATTTCGTTCATTCTCCAATTTTCAAAACTCGACGGTAGTTAAATACTAACGATGAATAAAAAAAACGATTTACCAATTTGAAGGGAATTAGAAAACGAACAAAATGAGCGGTGGTTGAATGCTCAATTCGGCATAGAAAAAAAGTTACAGCATTTTTAATGGAATTATGAAAAACTAAAAATACGAAAATCTTTCGTTTGATTATTTTATCCAGAAAAAAACTGAAGAATTACGTCTGAAATTGAAAAGTAGATAGTCTTTTTCCACTCCCCTGGCGGATCAGCAAGTCCCGAAAAAAGTCCCAATTGGGACTCAAGATTTGGGACTTTAGTGGACAAGTAAGACTTATTTGTCAAGCTCACTACTACACTAAGCTTCGGCACTTATCCCTAATGTCAAAACGAAAAATCAATGTATTGTCTTTAAGTGATGAACTTATAATTGCGAATGCGTTTGAGTATGGTAAATCACGAAATGAAATACAGAGTGTGTTTGGCTTAGCAGAACCCACGTATTATAAGATCTGGACATTCAATAAAGTCTCAGTGCTCTAAAGGACACGGAAATATTAAGAGGAGCCGCGTTTCTGAATTTCCTGACGTTGTAAAGTGCCTGTTAGAATGGATAAAACAAACCTTCGACAAGAACATTCCCATAGATGGACCGCTGTTGAAACAAAAATCTAAAGACTTTTTACTATAAAATTGGGAATCTAGAAATTTTCAACTAGTAATGGCTGGTTAGTAGGTTTTAAAAAACGTCATGATACTATATCTTTCATGTAAAAACATAAACGCAA
This sequence comes from Campoplex capitator, assembly GCA_037576405.1. Taxonomy (NCBI): domain Eukaryota; kingdom Metazoa; phylum Arthropoda; class Insecta; order Hymenoptera; family Ichneumonidae; genus Campoplex; species Campoplex capitator. The sequence goes on from JARBWI010000338.1 coordinate 1,981,552, forward strand.
AAAAAATTAACGGATTTTTTCAAATAAATTTTGATGTTAGATCTTCAGTATTTCTTTTGTACATACTGGCTGTATTTTTTATAGACCTCTATAAATGAGACAGATCTCTTTCGTACCTCCTTAAGTTAGAAACTCGGGTTAGTGAGAAACCTCTATAAGCGAAAAATAGATCGCGGTCCCTTGAACTCTCGCTTATCCAGGTTCGACTGTATATATATATTTTTAGTGACCGGAAAGTGGATTTTCTTATGCCACCCTGCTGGGAATCCGTCACGGAGAACACCTACTTTTGATAATTATTTTCTCTCTCAATCGGTCGATAACCGAGCCTGAATTTTAGTGAAAACAATAATTGATCTATAAAGAAATGCATTAAGGGGGAGGGGAGGGGAGGGGTCTTGGTGATAATAAAAAACCGATTTTTTGACAATTTTGTTTAGAGAATGTGGTCAATGAAAATTTATTTACATAATTGGTACATGATAAAGTAACTTCTGAAGAATATTGTGTAAGATTTTCATCGAAAAATGTTAAGAATTAAGTTTTGCGGTGCACCGTATAACTCAACACTGGATTATCTAGCATCAATAATACTAAGTTTTTTCATTAGTCAATGAGTTTCTCCAGGTAGCAACCGTGAGTTTTTTTTTTTTTTTAATTTTTTTCTTTTTTTTATATTTGGTAACACTCAGAAGTGAAAATATCGAATTTTGAGTAAAAATTAGCAATTGGTTATTGTAAAATAGTTAATAATGATTGAAGAAAAAAATCTCGACGTTGCTACCTTGCAAATTGTCTATCAAAATAGTGTACCAAATTTCAGAACGATCGATGCAGTAGATTTTGAATTACGAGTAAAAACTTTGAACTTTGAAAACGTTGTTTCGAAGAAAATGCGTTTGTTTCGCGTTAAAGAAATATCTACATACCTGCGTAAATCTTTTTCGAAAAAAGCAGTTAAGGGATTATAGAAAAGGGACAGAAAAATGTGAAAATTTAATCCCGATGTGCGTCAGGGCCAGAGGTAGTCGTTTTCGTTCTTTTAGTAGATTTAGAGCGGTGCACAGTTATAATATGTCATATCTTTGTTAGTTGTGCTTCGATTTACTTGAAATTTTAACACAATATTCTTGTGATGTTGTACATTCATTTTATGAAATAAGGAAATCGATTTTTTTTCACCTCCAAGACCCTATCTTCCCTTAAATTTTTTCACGTGAATCCTAGGCACCTAGGCACCGCGATATAGAATTACCTCAACATCGAATTACATTCCGCCGCATTCGTGTATGCTCTATTGTTTTTCTGTCGATCGTGATTGGAATTCTATAGATTAACGCGTATGTTGATATTTATATTTTCATTCATCGTCCAAATAAGGATCAAATGATAATTTATAAATATTGATTTAACAATGAAATTTTACCTATTATGAAATTTTGAATGTAACATGTGTGATGTATCCAACCGCTCTCGTTGCGAACCAAATTGCTTGAAAATACATCTCTATCCATGCTGTTTCGACAAACACAACATTAATTTTGAGTAAAAAATATTTATGCATATGCATTTTATTCAATATGAAACACGTGAATTAAAGACTGCAATGTATTCAATGAAGAAACGGCGTCTATAGTAGTGAGAGTCGACGAGTCGTCAGTCGTCGGCTACGTGGAAGGGGAAAGTTTTACTCGCGACAAAAAGAGAGCATTATATCTTTGTTTCGGGAAACATCGATATAATTCCAATTTTTTCTATAGTATTCGAAACTTCAAATAAAAGTACTTTTATAACGCCAACAATTGAGCTATGATCGATCAGCTTTCGATTTGACGAGTTTATTTATTTATTAAGTATTATAAATTTCACCGATCCGTGATTGCGCGATGTAATATGAAAGATCGCTGATTCAATTTTTGTTCTGAAGGCATTTTTTTCAGAAAATTCAACAAAGAGGAAGGTCGGGAAAGGTCAAATACTTGAAATATGGATATAATGCCAAAATAGCAACTCACAAATAACACGTCAGGGCTCCACAAAAACTTCGGTTGTTTGAAATCGGTGATCTTGACCCACACAACAAATGTTGATGCGCGCTATCACGGCGCGCGATTCTCGATGTATATATGTATAGTTTTTTCACTCCCACCCTTAATCTCTTTGTTGACGCTGGAAGTGGAGCCGTCAGAAGCAAAATTGTTTATTTTTTTCACCGATTACGCTCATTATTTTTTAATAGCGATAAGAAATTTTCTCACGTTTCAACGCAAATTTATTCACTCAAGACACATGACGCAGTAAAAAAAAATGACGAGTTTAGTATTGTCGTGGGCTGCTACTCCAACTCCGTTGGTTCGTCAAACTGTTGACGTTTATTCCTCGGTAAAAATAGAAATATAAAAAGAACCAGGTGAAGGTTTCGATTACAGCGCTGCGTCTGAGCCAACGCCAACTTCGTGAAGCTTTTCCTCGAAACTGATATTTTTATGAAGGCTGCAACAATCTGCACTACCAACCGAGTTAAAGAGCCTTTGGCAACAACTTTACGATGAGTTGTCTGACGATGAATGAATCTCCGGTTCTTCGTTTTGATCAAGAAAATCGATGAAAGATAACTTGATTTCGTTTGATCTACATTTGGATATCATTATTGGATTGTTCTAATTTTCAGAATTTAGACAATGATCGATAGACTTTTCGTTTATTGGGCAAATCGATGAGTAAATCGGATTTATTTTATAAAAGTTGTGACGAAATAAGAAATCGCTGCTTCTCAATATTTTTTCACTCCCGCACTCTCACTTTCTTGGCTCATTGTCAGTGTCAGCGGGCTTACTATTAGTTTCATTTCCTCCAAATGGAAATCGCTCAAAATGTTAATAAACATTTTTGAAACATTAAAATCACGCAGTTTTGGAATAAACGAGCCTTGCTGTTCCGGATATATGGAAAAAATAATGAAAAATCATATATCTAAGTATGTTCGGACAAATAAGCACTCCCTTTACTCGTCCGGTTACTCGCGGACTGTAGACGTTTGAGAAAGCCTTTGAATGAACAAAAACAATTAATCATTTGACCATAATGAAAAATCATATATCAAAGCATGTCCGGACGAATAAGCACTCCTTACTCGTCCGGTTATACATTCTGAAGCCGTTTGAGAAAGCTTTCGGACGAACAAGAATAATTAGTCGTCCGGCCATAGGGAAAAATCATATATCCAAGCATATGTTTGGACGAATAAGCACTCCTTACTCGTCCGGATATACGCGGCGTTCTGAAGCCAATTAAGAAAGCCTTTGGACGTATATTCGGACGAGTAAGAAGTGCTTATTCGTCCGGACATGCTTGGATATATGATTTTTCATGATGGCCGGACGACTAATTATTCTTATTCGTCCGAAGGCTTTCTTAACTGTCTTCAGTACGTATAACCGGACGATTAAGGAGTGTTTATTCGTCCGCACATGCTTGGATATATGATTTTTCATGATGGCCGGACGACTAATTATTCTTATTCGTCCGAAGGCTTTCTCAAACGTCTACAGTACGTATAACCGGATGAGTAAGGAGTGCTTATTCGTCCGAACATGCTGGAATATATGATTTTTCTTTGAGGCCGAACGACTAATTATTCTTTAAAGCGTGCGTCGTAATTGTCCAATAAATACAATTATGCTTACTCCGGAGTAACGTGTACTTTCGTTATCTGTATTATCGGCCAACTGCCAATTGTCCGTGACATCTCCCTCCCTCTTACAGTCCTTATTCATACGTGACCCACCCAACCATTCAAACGTGTCCAACGATTGCGCACACACATCCAAAGATGTTCCGGACCCACCCAACCATTCAAACGTGTTCAACGATTCCGCACACACATCCAAAGATGTTCCGTATCCACCCAACCATTCAAACGTCCAGCGACCCCGCAGACACATCCAAAGATGTTCCGGACCCACCTAACTATTCATACGTGTCAAGAGTATATCCTGCTATAGTTGAAAATCTCTATGCTTATTTCCCGTTATAGTCGAAAAAACTGAGCATTTCCTGCTTATCTATGAATATTTCCCGCTATAGTTGGAAATCTTTTTTACTATTTTCCGCTATAGGTAGGTCGGAAGGCTTTCTTAACTGGCTTCAGAATGTATATCCGGACGAGTAAGGAGTGCTTATTCGTCCGGACATGCTTGGATATATGATTTTTCATTATGGCCAAATGACTATTTATTCTTGTTTATTCAAAGGCTCAACATATACTTATTCGGCCAGCGACCAGACAGCTAGCCACAGCCTATTATTTATTTATTTATTTTCTTTTGCATTGTCGGTTTAAATTCAGATGTATAATAGTATAATAATTGTTTGAAAAATAAAAATAATATTGAGATTTTTCTCTCATTTTTAACGTAGTTCCTTATACGTTGAAAAAAAGTGTGAGAGAAAGTCTCATAGCGCGACTATTGACGGGTTAAAATTATTCTCAAAACACAGTGTTCATCTTTATTTCCAGTCTCAAATGGATGTGCCCACGGCTTCCGATTGCTTATTCTCGTCTTCGACTTCGCATTAATATGCGAAGCAGTAGTGCTAACGCACTACTGAACATTTTACAGCCGTGCTTGATACTCAGGTGAAAAGATTTCGAATCGTCGAAAGGGAAGCACGAAGAATTACGGCTGATCCACACTTTAATCCAACCACTCCCGAAATGCGAAAGATCCGTCAGAATCTTTTATCACAGAGTTTCGAGTTCAGCAACGTTGTTTGGAAAATTGTTGATTTGACTTGAATCGGAAGTACAAAACTTGAAGCTTATTCGAAGAACTATTTGGCGCATCCATATTTTCGGGAAAATGTCAAAAGCGAATTCGATAAGTACTTGTATACAGCCGTGTATGGATTGGCGACGTGCCGATGAGCAGAAAATGCCCAAAGCCCAATAACATCAATTACCGACGAATCTGAATATCAATAGTCGCTTCCAAGCTCGTTTCGTGTACTGGACGACCGTTTTCAAACACCAAGGTTAAATGTGCTTTGGGCAATAGCAAAGCAAGTGAGTATTTACGTTTCTCTGAGTTTGCACATCTCTTCAACTAGTATGTTTCATTGATATTTTTCATGTCATTTATATTAGCATTTGCCAGACCCAAAACTTGAATCGTTATTCAAAGAATTACAAATTCACGATGACGAAAAAATTACTGTCAAAATCTTGAAGGAGAATGGGAAAGATAAAAATTGTGTTGAGGAGACAGAAATGAAACGAAAGCGAATCGGTATGTCACATTTAAATTTGTTAATTATTCAGTCTAAATTTAAAAACTTTGTAAAATTGAATATTTCATTTCGACGTATAAGTTTGATGTAAACATCAGTGAAAGATGATTTCTCAAAAAAATGTAATTCAAATAACTGTTGATCAAAAGTGTTGAAGAACGACAGTGAAATACTACGGACAGTAAAATTTCGTTTCGGTTGTAAATAGTTTTGAATATTTACAATTTTTGTATGGTGATTGCATGATGTCAGGCTTATTTTGATTACAATTCTCATCGGGATGCAACAGAGAACGCAACAACAGGTACGTGAAAAAAAATACGCGAACTTTTTTGGCTATCTAAAATCCCCAAAGAAAATCAGGAAAAGTTTTTATTACATCCAAATAATTAGAATTTCTATACAATGCGTTTTTTTTTTTCATTTTTTCGAATTCCCTCGAATCATATGTTGTTTTCTGGCACCTCGGATCAAGTGGGTCATATTTGTCCTGTAGCTTATGTCTCTTGTAATTAAGCAGGAAAAAATTTGAAAAAATTCTGGAATACTCTTTATTGATTCTACTTTAAGGTCTAATAGTTTTTATAGCAATTGCATTTTCATCACATCGTTCAAGCAATTGTTTAAACAAAACATACTTCTGGAAAATGTTTTGAAAAAACATAAAAACTCCCGACTGAAAAACTCCTTCATTCAAGAAAAAAGTAGTAAACTTTAAAAAGTCTGAAATCATAAAAAAAAATAGATGTCGAGATTATATCGTCGGGAGATGTCTTTACTTCTTATTCAATGATTCGATTAGAGACATCTCCCGACGAAAATCCCGACATCTATTTTTTTTTTTTTTATTATTTCAGATTTTTTAAAGTTTACTACTATTTTCTTGAATGGAGGAGTTTTTCAGTCGGGAGTTTTTATGTTTTTTCAAAACATTTTTTTATTTCACTCTTTTTTAAGTTCATCATTTTTTAATTGATTATTATAAATATAATTAATAATAAATATAATTATTAAAAAAAAATAATAACACAATCAACCAATCTGTCACAACAACAACCAATCGGTCACAACCAACCGAGTGAAGTGTGGCGCAGATGTTGCGAGTGAATATAGTTATGGCGGCATCACCTATTGTTGTGTCGATATGGTTGAACGGTGATTTTTTGTTTTTCCAATTATTCTTTAAATATACAAGCAATCGTATCAAATTACGACTCCAAACCACGTCTACTGGTAATAGAACCTGTGTCTCAAATTTGGTCAAGTAATTTTTCGCCGTTTCAACAAACATTCTGCTTTCAAAAATTCGTGAAAAATAAATCATTGTTTTTTTTTCTATTCAACATTAAGCAAAGAATCTAGAGATCAAGGCACCGCTGGGGCACGAAGTACCCCTCACTACTAAATTCATTTAAGAAGGGGAGGGAAGTCCTGCCCTTCAAGGATCCGGGAGATATTTAAAGGGGATTCCGCTTGGGACAGCGATATGACCTATGTAATCCGCCAAGGGTTAAACTCAAAATAATTTTTTATTACTTTTTCGTTCAACTATAACACTCTGTGAATTGAAAATTGTGCAAACGTACCAGATCCCGCGAACAAACCGGGAGAATGTTTGAAAAAAGTAGAAGACGAGAAAAAAGAAGATCGACCACATCTTCATAAAAATGGGCATGATGCGGACGAACAGGGAAAATAATATTCTTACAAAAGAAAATACGAGGAAATTAACCATAAAAGGAGGATAAAATCATGTCAGCATTGTAGGTACGAGTTTTTTCTTTAGCATCGCGAGAAACTGGTGATTTTTTATAACATTTGTATTACTTTTCAGAGATATATATCAGGGATCGATACGAGCATCTCATAAGGAAACTTGAACAGGGACCAAAATACAAACAATTATCGCAGCAAAAAGCCATAGATCTTTGGATTGAAAAACAGAAAAAAAATTTCGATCGGGAGAAATGCAAGGTATGTGACGAATTTTACTTCTTTGCTACAGAGTTGCTCACATTTTTTATCGATTGATTCATTTATAAATAGGAGAAAGCGTGTCTTGCAGGAATGCATTCCGAGAAAAACAAAATACATGGGGTGGAAGACTTAGAAGACTAAAATAACAGAGCTCAGATAATTTTTTTCTGCCTCAAATAAATATTATACTGAAGAATAGATATGTTTAATTCTAGCTGTAAATGAAAAAAATGTATTTCCATTGTATATGCTCTGAAACCATAAATAAAATTAATATTTTTCTCAGATATATTCCTTGGGCGTTGAGTGTTCGTTTGAAAAGGACGTAAAGAACCATTTTCTATATTCTACAAGACTGAAAGATGTGCGCAGAAGATTTATCCGAGTATAGTCGAAGTTCATTATTGTATCTTCAACGAGCCGCTACCGCGCGTCTCTTGATTGTTTGCTAGTTTCATGAACAATGAATTACGAAAAATGTTAAGTAGTGCGCCATCCCGGCTCATTTTTTTGACGTTTCGCGATTGCTGTCTACTGTGACTAGCTACAACTAGAAACATTCGACCTCGTATTCTACTGTTTTATGTGAGACTTCAGACTAATAGAACGGAATAAATCGAGGAAGCGCTTGAGTAAGTAATTGAAGTTTTGGCATAGTAGTTTGGGTAGTTTATGTAAACTTTTACTCGAAACTCAAAAGACATGCAATAAGTAGAAAAAGATCGAGTAAAAGTTATTTACATTGTGATTTAGTCGCTTTCTTAAAAAAAAAAAAACTACCTGAAAAAGTGCCGAATTAATTTATCGACAAATTTATTGTTCATTAATTGTATATACCGGGATCAGAACCGACGAACATCGTAATCATGAAATTCACAACCGACAGATGATTGCGCTTTGATTGAAGAGCCTTTGAAAAATTATAATGTTCTTGATTATTTAAAAAAAATCGGACATCTTCAAATGATATTTTGGTCTTATGTTTTATAGTAAACGACAATCCGAAATGTGTTTTTATCATAAACTTAGTGGCTTATAAATGACCGCGCTTTGATTAGGCTATGGAAAATATGTAATATTTTATCATTTGGAAAAAATTGACTGATATCGCACGAAATGACTTTTTCATATTTTTTTAATGAACCGGCATCCGACAAACCTTTTATTTATAAAATTCGTAACCGACAAACGATTGTGCTTCGATTAGGCTTTAGAAAATTTGCGATATATCAAAATTGAAAAAAAATCGGCTAGCTTCCCACAGATTTTTGTTTTTAATTTTCCCAATTAACTAATTTCCCACAGTCGTCGAAAAAAAAACTCTATGGGTACGTTCGGATTGCACGCTTTCAGCGCTGTAAGCGCTAAAGATAAGTGACGACGGTATTTCTGTGCGCGTTCAGCGCTGTCAGCGTGCAACCCGAACGTACCTTATCATCAGGAACAACCACATAACTCGATTGTACGTTTATTTTATTTGAGGAAGGTGTTGGGCAAAATGTATACACGCGTTCCGCATACGCAAAAAAAAATAATTCGAGTTTGAAGCCTGAACATATTTTATATATCAATTCGATTACATTTGATATGTTGTTTCGCCATTGACGTCATCTCGACAGCCCATTTTATTATGGTTTTTATGGGTGGCGAAAATAACCAGCTAGCAGCCATGTTAGATTACTGTTGCCACCGCAGCTGAGGCCGCAGCCGAGGCCCCTAACACCATAGATCCTGCTCCTGTAGCACCCGCTGACTGCAACGCAGCGAATGTAGACCCAGCTACCACGGAACCGATCGACGACTGCCAGGCCGCTGCAGCCGATCCTGCCGCTATTCCAGCGGCGCCGAAACCAATCGCCGGCAACGCGACGAAGCCGAAGATTCCTCCTAACAACGCAGCTCCCACAGTTTCCATAGTCCTCTTCAAAATCGCCTGTTTGGTCACTACTAAGTTTAAACTCGAATTCGTGAAAGCTTGGAAGAGTAGAATTTAGGAGAGCTTACCGATAAGAACACACAAGATACAGTACAGCAAAGAACACTGCGAAGTACGGACTGTTAAGACGGAGAATGAAGAATGATGAGTGGTCAGAGGTGCGGGCCTGGCTTATTATTGTTAAAAACACGGAGTGTATACCACTATTGAGATCTGGACATCTATATCCGAATCGTTGACATAGAGTCGTGGTAAGATCGTGGCCGTCGCCAATTTGAAAACGGCGTCCAAAAGAATACAAAGATACATGTGGTCACATCTCATAAGTGACATGCGAGTGTGTAGTTGTCCGTGTGCACCCACAATTGAGTTCAAAATTTATCACCAGATGTCATATCAACTTTAGTCAACTTTATAGTCAAATGCCAATTGCTACTGAACACAGCACTGAACGAGATCCATCAGTCGCGTGAGTGCGAGCGAAATAACCAAGCGAAATTACCTCAAGGCGAGTTTCGTATCAGTTTCGCGGTCGGTAAAAAAGTAGACGACTTGGTTTTCTTCTAAAGGTGCTAAGATCTGGGATTATTCTCAATTATTTTTGAAATCGAAACCATTTATCTGCTGAAGTATTAACATATCATCGTTACTTAATAATTAATATATTTTGTTTCTAGATTTACGTGATGAATTATCGTTCGAGGCACAAAGATTGAACTCGCAGTAATTTGGCGACGGCATCAGGGAATTCAGTCGAATATTCCTTAGCTGCATCCATCAGACATTCAATGACGCTTTCCTGGCACAATTGAATAATTTCCAAAATATCGTTTTCCTGACATTCTTGTAAGTTCTCGAGCCAATATTTTTCCAAATATTTGGCAAGATCTTTCGTCTCTTCCAATTCGATGAATCCATGCATTTCGGAATCTTCTTTGATAGCTGCAAAATTATTACAATTAAATAAAAATGTTATCTGCTGTTCGATCTGTATAAATACAAGAATAGTTTGAATAATTTTACAATTTTTGATGTAAGTTTTTTTACCGTGACGAAGGTGATGCATTATCGTAACAACGACGCAAGTCATTTTCAAATCTGTGTGATTTTTATTTCGTCGGAACCAAGAAGCCATGACAACGCAATCGTGTATGCAAAGTGCAAGTCGCTCATCCAGGGGCAACAAATTACTTGTATTTACGTACGGTTGCAATATTTTCAAAAGAACTTGCATTATCTTAACGATTTTATCGTCGTCCAATTCATTCGAGAATATTTCCAGCCGCGATTGCATTACGTTCGAAAATATAGTGAGCCAATTCTCGATAAATTTTAAATCGACACGCGAATGCGTCATATCTTTTTTGGGTACAAACTGCTTGAAAGATTCTATCAGAGCTGGTACGAGTTGATTGATTTTTACGATTTCCATAAGCAAACACCCCTTCTCGGCCGTTTTAATATTCGAAATTGCGTTCAGCAAGTCTACAGCTGCAATAAGAAGATCGCCTGGAAAATATAGAACGCGATAAGTATTCAAAAAGAGTTATTATTATAACGAATTGGTTAGAATATTCGATTCGTTTATAAGACAAATATCCTTGAACAAAAATGACTGATTTGGAATCATTTTTACATTTTTTTCAACACATTTTTTCAAGCGTGTGTCTAATTTTTTGCATAGAATACAGAATATTAAGACATTGAAATCTCTCAAGCTCACACTTTCAATGTCACTAAATTAAGGATTAAATCAATTTTAACAATGATTCACCATTTGTCGAACTTTGAAGAATGAAGCAGAGACTATCACCAAGAAATTGGCAATCTAACAAGCGCCTGAACCATTTTGTTTCTGGATTTTTCTGTATATTCCAAACGACGCTTTGCAGAAATCGAATAATTTGCAAAAGCGTCTCGGTGTCGTCAGTCGAGAGAAAACCCAAAATTATTGATGTTAAATTATCAGAATTTGCCACTGTTTCGAGTATCGCTGGTTGACAACACATGTTTCCGATAATACCAAGTATTATTTCCTAAAACAAAAAAAAAAAGGATAGTAATAATATCAAAGAGATAAAGTGAAGCGGTAGTGTACATAAATTTTTCGTTTGTACCGTTAAACGTGGTTCTTTTGATATTTCCAAAGTAAATTCAGCTATTTTCAAAAAATCGTTATCTTTGAGAAAAAATACAACATCTTTTTCAGCAGTCATGTCCCACAGTGTGCATAGATCGCTTTCGAGACTTTCTGACCACTCGTCCTCGTAAACCTGCAACAAAATATCAGTAGTATGTGTATTTTCATTACATTAAATATTAATTTGTAATATACAATTGATTTATTTTTGTTAGCAAACTTTCTGTAAACATTGTAGGACCTATCGAATATTCTACTAATAAAAGTAAAATAATGTTTTGCAGGGTAAAGCTATAAATAAATAATTCCTCAATGACTTGATCAATTTTAAATAATATGACTAGAAGAAAATAATAATAAAAAAGTAAAAAAATGTTACATTCTTTGTGGTATTTCTAGGTTTCAATTCAATGGAATTATTTTTTAAATAATTAAGAATTAATGAAAAACGATCATGTTTCAGATACACCAAAGTTTATGAAAATTCATGAATTGGACACAAATCCAAATAATGATACATATTGTGAAAAAACCTTGGACAGCGAGATGAGGGTTTTTAAAATCCATTTTCCACTATACACTGTGTCGCCGATAGTGTCACCTTTCATGGCATCCAGATCGGCCTTGTCCAAATCAAGAGAATCCACATTGTTGGTTTCATTTTTAGTGTTGCTGTATCCGCTACAGTCAACTTCGATATTATCGATATCCATTTTTATTTGTTAGAGCTAAGAAATTCTTCGTTCATGTTTCAACAACAAAGAAAAATTGTAAATTGCAAACTGTAAATTAGAAATTAGTTTCATTCATATATAACATTTCTATAGGTATGTTAAAATCACAACAAATGATGTATTTACGTCGATTAGATTTTTGTGGTTCATCCGATATTTTTCGTTGGAACCGATCTATTTACAAAACTTTGACATATTCTTCATTGTTTGCTTGCACGAACATTGCATTGCGAACGATTTTCATTTCCATCAGTTTCGAATTATCTCATAAATAATCAAAATTGAAGAATTCACGTATTTCGGTGCTGTGATATACAACGATTAAGAATTCAGACGGTAAACATAACCTCCTCCATTTATGAAAGAAAAATCCGGTTTTGATTCTAGTATATAGTAGGGATTTTGCCCGTCAAAACATGCACAGTTACAAGCTTGAACTTGCCTGAACTAGATAAATGGTAGCGGGAAAAATTGAATTTGGAAGCTTTTTCAATCGCTCACACGAGCGAGCGTGCGAGGGCTATGGATGCGTTTACGGCCATGCCGTTGATTTGTGATGAGGCCCTCCGTTGCAAGGCCGCTAGTTTTGACAATAGGCGTTTGCAATTTGTTCAAATTTACATCGTTTTTTAATGAAATATTCATGAATTACACGAATAAAAAGAAACTAATGAAGAATTTTTATGGATTGTATTTTATGAATCTAGAAATAATAAATAAAGTGAGCGGTAAAATTAAATACGCTCGAGACAACAACAGTCTCTTGTCCTGTGCGTGCAAAAAAAAAAAATAACGGAAAAGAATCTTGAAGATAGTCGAAGAAAAAGTGAGAGAGGGAGAGAGAGAGAGAGAGAAAGAAAACGACTACTCTACGACAGATCTGTCATTTCGTTCGGGGTTGCGAACCCACGAAGCATGTAGAATTACAAGACCGCTTGAGATTTTTGTACGGTTATTTCTAGACATGCCTTACGAAATGACCATCGACTCAGTAAGTAAGCAGTATACATATGAATACGTGCATCTGCATTCACGTATGCCTGTAATATATATATATATATAGCAACGTCACGGTCGAAAAATAATTATCTCTGGCTTATTTTCGTACACACGATTTGACGCCAGGGCTCAATGTCATTGTGGGCATGTTTGCAATACTTGAACTCTTTATCGTTCTTATATTTGACGGAGATACGCATTGAAATGCGAAGAAATACGACGACGATGAACGATGAAAAGTTTTATTATCGAATTTGCTGTTTATTGTGGTTTACAGATTCCCTCCCTGAAGGGAAAACATGTTTACATGAAAAATAAGGATGCTGTTTTGAGGACCATCGACAAAATCCGGGAAGGAGGAGCATCGAAATTACAGGTTATTATTATTTTTATCTTTGCCCTTATTACCCAATAACAATTATATTAATTTTTGTGATTTCTCGTTTGCCCTCGATTCTAACAGGTCATTACTGATTTCGATTTGACGCTCACGAAGCAACATGAAAATGGAAAACATTGCTTGTCATCTTTTGGTAAGTCTCTATACGCAGATATTTATTCAAAAATTTCTCTCAGAGTGAAATGAAACTGAATGAAAACTCTTGATTATTGACAAAGCAAAATCGTGTAAAACTGTCGATTGTTTGTGCCAGGAATGTTCACTAAATGTAAACAGCTGCCGAACAACTACAAGGAAGCTTCGGTTCGACTGTATAAAAAATACCGTCCGATTGAAATTGATCCCAGTCTTTCGATAGAGAAGAAAATAGAAGCGATGGAAGAATGGATGTCGGCGACCCATGATATACTCCGTGACTTTGAATTCGATCCGAAAGAGCTTGAAGACATAGTGAAAATTCATGGCACAACCCTCAGAGATGGCACAAAAAGTCTCATCCAGAGACTGAGCAGCGCCAATGTGCCAATATTGGTTTTCAGCGCCGGTTTGGGCGACGTTGTCCAAGCAGTTCTGAGGCATCACAACGTACTGTTCGACAATGTTAAAATTATTTCCAATTTCTTGAAGTACGAGGGTAACAAAGTTTTGGGTTTCAAAGGCACGAGACTTATACACGTTTTCAACAAAAACGAGCACTCAATCGACCACGATTACTTCAAGTTACTCGAAGGTAGACAAAATATAATTCTCATGGGCGACATGACAGGCGATGCAAACATGGCCGATGGCGTTAAAGACGTCGAATCTATACTCAAAATTGGCTTCCTCTATGAACACGTAAGTAACACTCAATTCACCTTGGAAATCATATTTATCGGGTAATGATTCTTTAAACTCTTTGCACATTTCAAATAATCAGTTAATGGGACATTTTTTTTTCCAGTAACCGAGTATTTGCTTGTTGAAAGAATTAATTTGCAGCGAATATGAATTTTTTCGTTTATTGTTACGGCTGAAATTTTAATCGAGGAGAATTGGAACTCGCTCGAGTTAAAAATTCAAGATGACAAAAACAATATTTTGTATTTTTCTGAAAATATATATAAAAAATTTTTTTGCAAATCGACTAAAACGTCAAAATATCTTGAAACTATTTTAAATATTGTTCTTTTGTTTTCTATATTCCAGGTAGAAGAAAATTTACCATTGTATTTGGAGGCGTTCGACATTGTGCTGGTGGACGATCAGACAATGAACGTTACAACTGAAATATTGGAAAGAATTGTATAATGATCATTATTTATTTATTTCTTTATTAATCATTCATTGATTCCTCTTATATCGAAATATCGATTGGCTACGAATTTGCACGAAAGTTTGGCGGGAGCGCTGGTTACGCTTTCACACGTTGTTGTCAAACATGCGGTTTTTACGAAACAACACGTGGTTATATATATACACATTAAAATATACGGATCATCTATATATTTATATATTTACATTGCGTTATGGCAAGTAAGCTCGGTCCATTGTATATCTTTTTTTTTTTTGTACAACAATAAATTCGTTTATGCGTTTTCATACATTTGATATTTTAATACACTCATATTTTAAATATGGAGGCTATTGTTATCGAAATAAACGATGATTTTCAAATCCCGAGAATTTTGGAAAAATTTCTTTCAATTACGATAACAAATGACATCGGGTTTTCGCAATAGCATTGTCCTTTTACTGTCGTTAACCTTATTTCTCTAGCACAGGCTGACCATAAGTTGGTTCAAGAAAAAGAAATAAGATTGTTGGCTAAACCGGGTTTTCAAAAAAAATTAAATTTACCCTTCCAATTTTTAAAATAAAATAATATGTCGTCGAACCAATAGAGCACGAATTCAGATCCGAATTCCGAATTCTTTTTTTTCAGCAGTTAAGCTTTGAGATCTAATTGAAAAAATACTCGGTTTACAAGAATCAAACGTTTTTCTCGATCCGTTTTTCGTGATAAAAGAATTGATTACGGAGCTGCGGATGAGGCAGGAGTTTGCAGACCATTTTAGGTTCCAATATATAAGTGTACTGTGAACTTTTGCTTCATCTCCGAACGTTTCCGCAGTTTGAGCGGTGAAAAGACACGAGCCGTTCAAGTTTAACATGTAATTAGTAGCTCATTAGGACAGAGCCTCTGTGGGACAGAGGTCCTGTACATGAATTTGTAAGAACCGTCAATAACGAAACAGTCGAGAAAATAATATTGCAGCGTATTAGCGGTAATGTGAAAATAAAGGGATTCAATCAAATAGGATTGTTATCTCGTAAAAAAAATAAAACAAAAACGTTAATAACCGAAAATATTTCAAATGAAAACAGTAACAAACTGAAAATCTACTTTCGGGATTGATATAATTTTTTTTTTTTTTTTTTTTTTCGCAAGAAATAATCAAATTAAAAGGACGGATTTGTGCAGAAAGAGCGAGGAAAAGTAAGGGTGGGGGACAACTACCTGCTATGCACTGACAACAAAAGCCTTTCGAAAGAACGAAACTTCGTGTACGGGTTTGAATTTTCCAGGTAAAACAATATTATAAGTAAATCCCCCGGACAAGGTGATATATTCGGTAATAATATGAGTTTTATTCTTCGAAATACTGTCCCTTGGAAAGTCACACAGATCCAATCTTTTGTTAATGCGGGGATTTCTTGCCATTGAATGGCCGCAAGCGTTGTATACCGAAAGTTGAGCCTCGTTGAACCGCGCGACAAGGCCTGAATAAGAAAGGGACGACTCGATACTCGATTTGTGCGAGAGAGACAATGCGATGCGAAGTATTCGCCCGATCATTTGGCCAACAAACTTGAGCCGATTATCGGCATGTCGTAAATGTTTCAATAGTTACCCTAAATAAAAGCAGAGGGCTAGCGGATACTACAGCGCTGCTGCTGCGTGTATGCAAGAAAAGCGAGCGAAAACACGTCGGTGCGAAACAACAACGCGACGAAGCTCGATCCTCGATCACCAGTTTCGATTTGTCTCGCCGGCTCACCGCCCGGCTTCTGTCTTCATTTGTATTTCTGTCTTCATCGTATTCTAAATTCTACTTATTTATTTCATTTGACCGCGATATTTGCTGTATTATTCAATAAATATCGGTCAAAATTAATTTATTTATAATTTGTCATAAATATATTGAAGTGTTAAAAAATTCTGAAAAAGTGTTAAAAAAACTGAAAAAAAAAACGCTGGCGGAAGCATCTGCCAATAACTCCCGTCTTCGTCCCCTGCGGACAGTCGGGAGTTAAAAATCCAAAATAACTAATAACCTCAATTATCGAAATATTTTTTTTATATCAGTCGAAATTGTCGACTGGCGCGCTTTCTGTTTCGTGTGATTTTTATTCCACTTCAATTTAACGAGAGTACGAATTTATCATGCCAGTGCACCGCTCCCGCGTCTGTTTGCCGATCGAAAAGTAAACAAACTTTGTGTCCTCAAATTTTGTACCGCTGTACAAGAAATGAAAACATTGGATCCAAGTGAACAATAAAACGGTCACGCGTGACCGTCGTAGATAAAAACTACCGTTTGTTATCGTAGAGTCGTAGCCCGCGAAAGGTTTCGATCGAAATTCGTAATCAAACAACATAGAAGTGTGGTGTGTGTTGTTCAGTGTGCGACGTGTCTTTTCGTTCGTTTGTGACATTTACATATTCGTTTAAGTATTAGCCGGCAATGCCGTTCACTATTCCTGATGAAACAAGTAATTAGTATGAAAAATAGTGATGATGAGTAGCAACGAGTTCACCGAGATCGATCAGATCGAATGGGAAAACGGTAAGATCACTCGCGTATTTTTCTAATCTTCAATATTGATTTTTTTCATCGATTCCATTATTTATATTAGTATACGGGAAAAATTATACATCGTTTTAAGGGGGTTGGCTACACACAACAATGTTGCCATGTTAAAAGCATAGGAAAATTCGAAATGATTAGAATTTAGTGAGCATATTCTTTTGGATTAAAGGCCATCTATCAGTTATTCGGTCGGTAAAAATCCTACTCCACGGTTTATTTGGAGAAGCTTGTTAAATTATTTAAAGAAACATATGAGTTACACGTTGTTCTTCTTTCATCAGAGAAAAAGGTGTAACTCTTGTTTTTCTCGAAAAATCAAGGATGTACGAGTAAACCGTGTAACGACTTTGCAGCTATCACTCTCCCACTCACGCAACTGATAGATCACCTTAAGTCGTTCAAGGACACGTTTTATAAATAAGGAAAATTCGAATCGTTTCCAAAATTTCAGACGTTTATACATATGATTATAAATATGTATAATTGTGTGATGACATATCGACGTATAGAACATTTTTTACACAGCTGCTCGAAGGGTATTTTACGATTGTCTCGCATCGTCGTCAACTGTATCTCTTTCGCCATTGTCATCGACGACCAGCACAGTTGCGGTCGAAACCCTCGTTGAGTGTATTGAAAAACGCGTTACCGGCAAATATAGGTAACGACCCTTCATTCGGATCGGGCTTTTAGTTATAAACTTAAAAAAAAATATACACCATACTGTCGGAAAGTTTCCGGACAAAAGTCGGAAAAAGTTCCCACACTCTTTTTCATGTTATTCCGTCGATAACGTAAATAAATTAATTTAATAAACGGCATTTTAAAGGAGAGAAATCTCATTTCATTTTGCTTTTTTTGAAAAATTTTTGCTATTTTTTTTACGACTAGGACGTCATTTTGAAAACGACCATTTTTCGTCTTTTTTTTTTCCTTTTTACAGAGCGACCGCGTTTTTAGTAGAATTTTTTTTTTTTTTAATTTCTTTGACCGGATCTTGAAAAGGAAAAACTCAAGCTTCAATTTCGTTTTTTATAAAATCCGTTACGATTTTTTTTGAAAAAGTAAAAGTTATCATGTTTTTGGCGAAAAAAGACGAAATTCAGAAATTCCTGCGTAACACGAAAACTATCACATTTAGAATAAAAACTTAGGGGAGTGAAAAGTTGCCTCTCAGATTGTTCTAGTCACTCGATTTTTTCCAAATTTTATTTCCAATATTTTTTTTTTTTTTCATTGATTTTGGTCGAACTCCAGGTCTATCAATTTCCGTAATTTAAAAACTATGGGTTTTTTCATCAAAAGTCCAAGTACAAAAAAGTTTTATTTCTTCATTTTAAACGTTTTGAAATTTTTTCAGATTTTTTTTCGAATTTTTTTATCCGACGATGTTGATGAGAATGATAAACATCATCGGAGAAAAAAAATCTGAAAAAATTCCAAAACGTTTAAAATGAAGAAATAAAACTTTTTTGTACTTGGACTTTTGGTGAAAAAACCCATAGTTTTTAAATTACGGAAATTGATAGACCTGGAGTTCGACCAAGATCAATGAAAAAAAAAAATTTCGTAAAAAAAATCTGGAACAAATCGAGTGACTAGAACAATCTCAGAGGCAACTTTTCACTCCTCTAAGTTTTTATTCTAAAAGTGATAGTTTTCGTGTTACGCAGGAATTTCTGAATTTCGTCTTTTTTCGCCAAAAACATGATAACTTTTTTTAAAAAAATCGTAACGGATTTTATAAAGAACGAAATTGAAGCTTGAATTTTGCCTTTTCAAGATCCGGTCAAAGAAAAAAAAAAAAAAAATTTCTACTAAAAACGCGGTCGCTCTGTAAAAAGGAAAAAAAAAGATGAAAAATGGTCGTTTTCAAAATGACGTCCTAATCGTCAAAAAAATAGCAAAATTTTTTCAAAAAAAGCAAAATGAAATGGGATTTCTCTCCTTTAAAATGCCGTTTATTAAATTAATTTATTTACGTTATCGACGGAATAACATGAAAAAGAGTGTGGGAACTTTTTCCGACTTTTGTCCGGAAACTTTCCGACGGTAGTGTATATAAGTGAAATATCGTAAGTTTGTTTTTAATAAAATATTTTGCGTATAAACCGATAAATGAATAACGCAAAATAAAAATCAATCTATAATAGAATATAATAGAAATGAAATGAATAGAAAAAAATAAAAGAATATAATAGAAATATAATAGAAATGCGATTGAATTAAATGTGAAGAAACGAACTATTGAATTTACTATTGAACGATCCCATTCGACAGAGATAAACATCTTCTCAACGAGCTGCGAATATCGATCGAGGAATTTTCGTCGCACGGTCGGGTGAATTTTGCTGCGTTTAAAGAAGCGTCGAAGCGTTGGGTCACAAAGATACAGCAGCAACATGAACAAGATGGAAATAATAATGTGACCAAGGACGATTCAAGGTGAGAGCAAGTTTTTCACCCACAAAATAAATTCCCTGGCTATTCTACGAAACGGTAACCGGGGTGATTGGCTTACGAGTACACTTTTCTTCAAAATAAAACAATACATATATTGATTCGCGATCACAATTAAAACAAACCGGAGAATACGAGATATTTTTTTATTGTCATTTGAAAACAACTGACAACGATTCGAAATTCGTCGAAAAATATAGCATTTTTTTCGAGCTTCAAAACTCTTTTATTCGATAAATAAACTGAAATATTCTGAATAATTACTGCGATGAAGAAATTTATCAAAGAATTTTCTTTAAAATTCAATAAGAATAAACGCTTTAATCAATAGTTGTTGTCAATCCATCAAAATTGAATTTTTTTTCCGTACTAAAAATTCCTGCAATTCGAACTATTTTCATTGAATTAAATAATTTTTTTTATAACAATCTTTAAGGATGACAAAAGAAAATCTTTGTCAGGATTAAAAAAATTTCCTAAAAATCAGAAAACCTACAAAATTATAGTGAAAAAAAAAAAAAAAAAATGGTTCTTCATAGTCGTATATAAGCCCTGGTTATTGCACAAATGTGATCTGAATCTATATATCGTGGGTTCAGGCGCAGCCTGTTGACAATTAAATTGATGTATAGGTATGTATGAGGCATTCCACGCCAATTCGCGCGGCCGTGACCCCGACCATTTTAATTTTCCTTAAAAATTTTTCTCAAATAGTACCAAACGAAAGAGGAGTATCCGAATCAATAATTAGATCTTTATCTCACGTCTTTCAAAAGTTAAAATTATTTTTAAAAAATCCAGATTTAGCGAGATTCGGAAACGTTTCAACGCCTGTATCCCTGCAAATAATTGAACACATCGAAAAATGTTACTGCATCGATTTTTTTTCAATTACGTTCACACTTTCAGACGAAAAAAAGAAAAACATAATGAATCAGCGATGCCTACATTTTTTTCGCGGCTGAAGTTAGAACCATTGTTTTTAAAGATGATTGCCGTTTTTAATTTTTTTCAAAAAACTCTTTAAAATAGTATGACCGATTCGACGACTTTTGAAGCTGGTCCGATCGTGGATCCTTTTTGTTTCAATTTTTTGCAAAAAAAAATTTCAATATTAGAAGAAAAGAAATTAAAGAGAAAATGGGCCCGCGACGGACCAACGTTAAAAGTTGTCGAATCGGTCATACTGTTTTGGAGATTTTTTTTTCTTTAATCGAAAATACCAATCATCTTTAAAAACAATAGTTTTTGCTTCGGATTCGAAAAAAAAAAAAAAAAAAAAACGGTGACAACCTCGATTCATTATGTTTCTCCTTTTGTTTTCTGAAAGTGTGAAGAAAAATGAATAAAAATCGATGGGGTAACATATTTTTTGGATGCGTCGATTATTCGCAGAGATACAGGCCGTGGAATGTTTCCGAACTTCGCTAAATCAGGATTTTTTTTGTTTGAAAAATCGTAACTCTTGAAAAACTTGAGATAAAAATCTAAAAATTGATTCGGATAATCCTTTCGTTGGGTACTATTTTATAAAAATATTTTTACCAAAATAAAAAATAGTCGGTGGTCACGACAGAGCGCGGAATGACGTGGAATGCCTCATACAGCGAATAACCTCTAGCAACTGCATATGCGTTGTTTTTATCAACCGGCGCGGCTTTATTTGTTTTCATGTATCATCGACGATCGCACACACAAAACTAATCCAACTTCTTCTTCTTCTTCTTCTTCTTCGAAGTGAGCTATATACGCGGAAATCCCGAACTCAAGAGCGCGTGTATCTCGATAAATCGAATAACTATTCATTTTCTTGCGGTGTACGTGAGTCGTACTCAAGTTTTTACGAATTTTTTTCTTTTCATCCTCGTTGTTTTTTTTTTTCGTATGCATACCGTTGGACGTACTATATTATTCTGTCGCGCCTTAAGCTATGAACGATAAGCTCACAAAACAGCTATAACTCGAAGCATCGGGGACGCGTATGCCTCCTGTAATTTATGTGCTTCGTCGATTCACCAAATCTAATCGGTGTTACCGATATTTTCATATTCATTTTTTTTTTTCACAAAATTTTCCTGCTTCCAATGAGACGTAAAATAAAAATAATTTCTTTGTTTGAAATATTCGTACGAGCTAAGATCGGTCGCGGATAAATCGATCGAAGCGAATCCGAATTTTCTTGGGAGATTTAGAGTGGCGAATCGGTGCTTATTTAAATTTTTCATAATCAAATCCTCGTTTCATCATTGAATTATTGATCATTTTTTTACTTTCTTAAACTTGAAATGATTTTTCAAATAGCTTCCCCGATCTACAGGAATATCATGGAAATAATTTTGTTGTTGTCAAAAGCCTCGTTCATTTTCATTTTTCACTATCTATCAACCGAATAGGAAAAGGTTCTTCCGTTGCTGAAAAACCTTTGTTTTTTTTTTCTTTTCATCGAAAGAGAAAAAGCATAGAAAACTAGTTATTTATCGAGACTTACAAGGCGTAATGAAATCGAAATAACTTGCTGGTTAAACACGAGAAATGATCGAGTTGTATTTCAGTCAATTATAATCGATGATATTCCGTAGTTAAAAGTCAATTATTTTAATTGTTCGAAAAGAACGAAGAGTTTTGTTATCGTGAACTAATTATTTAGTGTCATGCGAAGCTTTCCCGTGTAACGCTAAGGCCCCGATCGTCGATACGTGTATGCCGGGGCGGAACGCGTTTGTATATTTTCATCACCTGACATCGACGGAACGTCGATTCGACCACACTATGTCTCATATTCTCTCTCGAGTACAACACGAGCAACGAGCTTCTTACGTTATATTCAATCCTGAAAAAAATTGCGCGTACCATTATTATTTGAAATTCAAAGAATTTTGTTGTTTTGTTTTTTTTTCTCTCTCTTCTCTTCGATCTTACGATAATAAAATATTGGGTGTGCCAGGCGATATTAATTTTACGTCGCATTATACATATATATATATATTCAACGTGTACGAATGCTCGAACGTGTTTATGAGTGTTAGAAACGTTCGACATGTATCGCTATAAATCGGTGTGGTACAGTGATGATTTTTCTGTTAGGTCCGATGCTAAGAAACAACGTTCCGCAGACTCGAGCGACAACGATCAAGATTTTGAGATTTTATTTGGAGAACCACGCAGAAAGAATAAGAATTCTCGTAAATCCGTCACAGCCAGTGAGATGCAACACTTTTTTTCCTTTATTTTATCAATTTTTTTTTTTACCTGAAATTCATTATCAGGATATCTTTCATGAAATTAAGAAAATTTTAAACTTTGAAACTCAGCCTCAACTGCTTCCATTTCCATTCTTTTTTTATTTTATTTTTATGGCAGGGTTATTCGAACCGTATGAGAAAAAAAAACTTGAACGAGCTTTTTTTAGTTTTCAAAGTCTCGAAATATTACGATTTTTCAATTGAATTTATACTTTTAGAGAAAATTTATATTTTGAGAATGTGTCAGTGAGTTTTTTTTTTTACGAAAAAAAAAAAAAATACAAAACAGCTAAAGCAGTCGATGATTATTTAGAAAAAAAAATGATAATTATCTTTGATGATAATAATAAAATTTGGAAAAACAAAGTTTTTCAATTTTTTTTTATCATTCGCCGGGGAATAAAGGAATGTTCAATTTCTGTTACGATTCGTGTATCAATGAAGAAATAACTGAAACGATTAATGTTAAAATTTTTTCGCAGATTTCGTGGATCTTGTAAATGTATCGAGTTACAGTCCAAGCAGCAGCGACACGACACACGGGTGAGCAAACAGGTGTCTCGATTGTTGAATAAAAAGAGAGAGGGAGAAAAAAACTAGAGAAGTGACAAAATTGTTTGGTTAAATAAATATTGGGAGTTTCATGAATGACATTGGCTGATTCTCGTCAGGTGCGCAATGTCCGATACAGCACCCGAGTCTGCCGATAGCGGCTGTGGCGTTGCCGTTGGAATTGGTGATGTACGGACACATGATTTACGCATGCAAATCCGACGATTCAGCGAAGAGAATTCTATGCTTTGGGAAGAGTTTGTCAGATCTGAAGAACTCTCTGCCGGACTTCGGAGACAGCTAGAAAACTTGCGAACAAATTTGTGAGTTTTATTCCATTTAAATAATCTCATTTTTGCCTCGTTTTGCTTCGCTCTGAATCATTTGAAACAACATTTTTTTGGATATTCGTTGAAAATTTCAATCGAAATAAAAATCGATGCAAATAATTTTTCAGTCTGATTACCGATCGAAATCGAATGAAAATACATTTTTTAAGTCAACTGAATCAAGATCAATTTAATAATGATACAAATTTTAAGAATGATTCGGTGCAAATTGACGCAAATGACAGAACATAAATAAAAAAATGTAATAAGTTCGGTTATAACATCGTTTTTTCTTTTTTCAAAATTTCAGCAATCAGACGACAGCAAAATGTCGACAGTTAGAACGCGAGAACGATGAACGGCAAGAATTGTTGGACCAAATGGAAGAAAAAGAAAGAGATTGTCGGTGGTCCTTGAAAAAAATGGAAAAAGAGAGAAATTCTCTGGCGAGAAAACTGGACGATGCTGAAGCAGAAGTGAGTCTCTCTCAATACCGATCAGGATTTTGAAATGCAAAACAAAGATTCAAAACTCCGACTGTCATTTATTCGACGAAAATCGAAATTTAACACGAATAATTTAACGGAAGAGCTTCCAACTGAATCAAAACGAATGTTAACATTTTCAAACTTTATATATTTTGATTTTTCGACAGAAACAACAAATAGCATTGTTGGAATCGAAGTTAGAGAAATGCAAAAAAGAGAAATATGACTGTATCAGAGAATTTACCATGTGCCGACGAGAACTTGAGGAAAAACAGAGAGAGTGCGAAATGTTGGAAGATCAGCTTGCTCAGATAAGCGAAGTAAACAAAAATTTACAAGAATCTTACGAGAAAAGTATCCAGGTATGTTTTTCTTTTAGTCCAAAATGTCAATTCTCTTGTGATTCAAAGTGAGAAACATATTGAATTTGGATTCATTCCATAGTATTGAAAGTAGATTAATAAAATACGACGATTCTATTTGAAAGTAAGCATTTATCGAGGTTTTTTTTTTTATGTTCAAGTGCTTACGGCATGAGATTCACGAATTAAAAAACGATAAATCCGTTCTTCGCACACCGGACAGTGTCCGAAGTACTTTCGATGGAGTGAGTGTTTTTTTTTTTTTTTTTTTACATTTATTTTATTCCATTCTAAGTTTTTTGTTAGTCTTGTCTGTTGAAATATCCAAAAATAAATACTTTTGAGCGATGCAAATAACGAACGAGTTCCTTTACAGAATTTTTCAACTACGCCGACTCGATTTTTACACTTTTACACGTCAAGTCCATCGAGCAGCGGTGATCGACTGCACGAATCGTTGTTCGAGGAACTAAAAGCTTCTGTGAGTAAAAACAGTCGACAATTTTGATATTTATAAATGGGGGGGAAAAAAAAACAAGATATTTGGATTTTTTTTATTGACAAATTCGTGGAGATGCGAACACTCATCAATTTTTTCATTATATGTGTAATCCACTGTTTACATTTATTGTTTCAGGGATTTTCGGCGGCGAATGAGTCAAGAGTTTGCGAACTTGAGGACGAATTATCTTGGTACCAGAAAAAAATTCATGAAGCTGTAACTGAAATAAACAAGTAAGTTTTTCGCTCGTTTGCTTTCACGTGTTTGCTGTGAGTTTCTTTCGATTTTTGCAGAATATTTTTTTCCTCATATCTCAACCAATTGAATTTTTCAGGGTGACGAATAAATTTTGCTTTAAAAAACCAAAGCCCCAAATTCCCGATGTCAATCTGAACGATACGAATGAAGAGCAGAATCTCGAAGTGTCATCGCTCATGAAGAAAATTTCGGAGCTATCGGATGCGGTAATAACTTCATCAGAATAATTAATAAGCGTGTTATTTAAATTATTGCACAGAATGAATTTGAAAGAAAAGAAAGAAAATTCTTTCTTCTCGTTTGATATAGTTTATCGATTTATGACAAATTCAAATTTTCGGGGTCAAACTTTTGAGTTGCTTTATTTTTTTGAAAAACTTAAACTTCAGCCATTACGATCATTCTCACAGTCGATCGGAATATGAAAAAAAAAAAAAAAAAAGAATCCGAATGTTTCGTTATTTTTTTCTCGAACACCAAAATAATCTCTTCGAAACGACGAACAGCCTGTATTTGATTTTCTGAAAATTTGGTATTGACTAAACGCAAACACAAATCTTGAATTTTCATAACAAAAAAAAAGGGGAACTCGGGTTTCTTTATCTCATTCTTTTCGGTTGACCTTGCTTCCTCTGCGATTGTATCGTCTCTGGCTTCGTCGCTAAACAGCAATACGACTTATTTCAGGTGAACGAGATCATCCGGAGGCCCGAGGTGAAGGACGCGGGTTCACAGGCCTCTGCTGATTCGAACTACACAAATGAACAACTGTGCGGTCAATTTGGAATTCGTTCCTTTCAGGATGGATTTGAATCTATGTAAGTGAATAAAATATATTTTTTTTTTTTTTCATTTTCCATTTCAATTTCTACGAAATACCATTTCACACGTTTACGCCATTATCGCGACGAATCTTATTTTGCATTAGTCAAAAATATGAATTCCTTATCGATAATTTTCTGACGTTCACCAACGATCGAAAATCTCTTGAAGTTTTTTGTACAATTGGCGAAATTTCGTTCGAAAAAAAAAATCGTTTTCAAGTATATTGCTCCCTTTTCTTGACCTTCGAGTTGATTTTTTTTTTTCATCGGTAGCTCTTGCAGCGAATTATTATTTAAAACTGGAATAACTCATCCAGCTAAATTCTCGGGAAGTAAATATAGAAACGTCGGCTTGTGAAAGGCCTCGAGAGGACAAAAAATGGTAACGAGTGACTGAGAAAGCAGAAAATAGCGATCGACCTTCCGAAACTTGGGACGGGGGTCTCATAATCTTTCATAAATATCTAAGAAATATGGTTTTCAATTGACCTCGAGGTCGAAGTCTCCCGTCGTTTTCATTCTCAATATTTAATTTCGCTGAAAAAATGAAAAAATAAATAAATAAATAAATCTTGTTCCAAGTGATTCGTGTTTCGGGTTCGAAAATGTTTAAATGCAAAATATTTTCAATGAGAAATCACAGGAATTTGATGAAATATATCTCTACGATTGTTTTTTTTTTTTTTTTAAATGAGTAAAAAGATAAGATCGGAATAGCATCCGATTCGTGGAAAAATTTCGATAGTTCTTCTCGTATTATTTTGAAGAAAGAAACGAGACAAAACGGGCTTTTGAGTAGTTGGAACGATAACGTGAGCGTTTTTTACCGTCGTGATTTTACAGCGAAGAACGAAGACGATGCGCGATGTTTTTGTTCTTTTGATGAACAGTGAGAGGAATTTTAATTTTTGAATTCCATGCGCTCGATTCAGAATAGAAGTATAATTTTTGTATTAGCATAAGAAGAAAATAAAAGGTGGGATTATTGTTTTGAAATGTGATTTTTTCAACATTTTTTTTTCTTTATACATTCGCACTTGGGTTGAAACGAACTCACCAATTTGGGGCCTCCTGGCGTAATTTCAATTAATAACGGCCTCATTATTCAATGAATAACTATGAAAAGATGCTTTGAGATCGATCAATCATTTTTGTTCTTTGTCGAGGTTCAGGAAGATTGCTGCGGCAACCTTGCCCTGGGGATTGTGGCAATAACCGGGTGTAACTTTCCTCGAGATATTGTCCCATCACAACTGGGTTAATTCGAGCTCAATGCGAACCAGATGCAAAACCTACACGATGCAGAAACCCCTCTTTTTTTCTTTCTCTCTCTCTCTCTCTCGCACATTCGTTCCTTCTCTTTTTTTCCTCTCTTTCTCGCATATTCGCGCGATCCATTCTCTTCTTATTGCACCGATTTTTCAAGTCGTTTCACGATGTCTTTGAATATTGATAATTCCTCTTGAATTGGATTTCAAGTCGAACGAGTATCAAAGCTTTTTTTCCAAAGAATTTTCCAAGAGGAAGAGTCGATAATAACTTTTTCATTGTTTTTTTTTTTCTGTCGATAAATCATTTCTGTTTCACGCTCTTTCCTCAAATTTCTGGTCCACTCACATGATTTTTATTTATGTAAGTGGACTTCGAATATAAATACAAATATTTATTTATTCTATTTCCATATTAGATATATCAGAAATATCATTTTTTTGAAGCTATGTAATTTCATAATGTTTGAATAAATCGAGTTTTCGTTGTGTCTGAAGAAAAAAAAAAAATGAACAAAACAATGGCAGGCAGAATAATGATCATCCGGCTCATTAGCTGGTGTCTCTCTTGCTCAATGGCTTCCGAAACCTTGCTTCATTTTCTGTATGCAGCATACTTAGCACTCGGGCGATATTTCCTCCCTTGCTATTCTACGGAGCCCCTGACTTCAGCTGGGTTTTTTTTTTTCTTTTTTTTTTTTTCTGCCAAGACGTAAATCAGACTCTTTTTTCCCATGGGATCGCCATGATGTTGCTTTCAGCTTTATTAAGTTCGGAGTGTCGGTAAAAAAATTAAAAAGTCGATGTTGTCAAAAAAATCCGTTCGTTAGAGAAAAAAAAATGTGTTGCACAATAATATTGAAATTTCGAAAAACTAAATTTGTAGTAACATTCATTTTCTTTATCTTAAACATTGGAGAATTCTTTCAGATGAAAATATATTTCTTCTTTCCTGCTTGCAAAAGTGTCCAAAAAACCTATTTCCAGAGAAATTACAATTGCTTGAAACTGAACAATCCGAAAAATAAAAATTTTAATCGGTTTTTTTTTTTCGAAACGCGTTTTACCAAATGAATGGGACGAAAATTTGTATCTCATTTTTGATAACAGACCATTTGTGAAAAATTTTTTTTTTTTTTTATTCAACAATAATAATTTTTCGTAGCCCACTTTAACAGAGATACGAATTTACGATTGATAATCGAATAAGAAATCTTGATGAACTTACAATTATGTTTAACAAACCGGAAATAACGCTGGATTCCGTTGAAATTCAGTTGCAACGTTTCAATATTTATAGACAATACTAATATTAACCTACAACACCTCCCAACGGAATAATAATCCTGTTTAGCTAAATGATCTTATATTTACTCTGCACCCACCACTAGTTCTCTCACACCACCGTTGGGGATCTCTCCGTATCGAAGAAAACTCATTGTCGTACTTACCAACCTCGGTTCTATTTCTCTCTCCCTCTCTCCCTTTTTTCTCGCGCTTGTTCCTCCTCGCAGTAAGAGCTAAAACAGTTTTGCACATCGCATCAGTCAGTGTGGTTCACGGATCTCGAACGTTACATCCAACATTTATTTTTTTGCACGATATCAAACGGCGTGAATATTAATCTGATTTTATATTGTTTCTCTTTTTTTTTTTCAAATGTTAAACTTTAGTGGGTATTTAAGTGATTTACAACGTAATCGAACGATGTGGGAAGCGTGTAATTTTGGAAAATTGGTGCGTTCGCGTGTTACTTGAATTTTGAGTTTTTTTTTTTTTCGCGGTTGATCGTGGTGGTTAGAAAAATTAAAAACACCGAAATTTCATTATGAAAACTCGGTCGATGATGACATTTTATTCTTGAACTTATATGATCACTTCATCGCGAGAGCTTTTCAGAATTGAAATTCATCATTTTTCGAAGAGAACTCGAGTCATTTTTCGTATATAAATATTTTTCGTACAACGATTGTTACATATTTTAACATTTTTACGCTTAACTCGTAAGTTTCTCGAACGTTTGTAAAGTCAATATCGTTGAGCGTATATGTGCACCAACTCCCGCGTTCACGTAACTCTCCTCTGTGTCAACAAACATTTTTCTAATCAACAAGCTCACAACGTTTCTGTCAGTGACGTGATTTTTGTTTTTTTTTTTTTCCCCATATTATTTCAAGTGAACGATGTTCGAGAGTGATTCTCAAATCGAAGAATATTTCTCATCACCTTATTTTCATTTGATTTTCATAATCTTCTACTTTTATACTCTTTTTTGAATCGTTCAATTCTCTGACCACTCCAAAATGCTTTCGTTTTTTTTCTCCAGCCACTCGTTGCAGAATAATCATTCAAAGGACAATAAAAATTCATGATGCAAAAGGCCGTTATTTCGTGAAAATCAAAATGAAAAAAATTTTAAAGTTCTCGGATGTAAAAAAATTTTCAATCATTCGCAGCGACTTACAGAAAAGTTTTCTTTTTTATCAAATATTCGTCGTTTTTGCATCACTTGATATCGCTTCCAAGCAGACCCGAGAATAATTTTCATTGCGATTCTATATCGTTGATTGAATGAAGCATCGAAGAGTCAGAGATCTTCAAAATTGATAATTTGTTATTCGTTGAAGTTTTGGATAACGAGACGAAATGGCGTTTCTCCTTATTATTTCTTGTTACATCCTTGAAAGAAGAAGCTGCATCTCAAAATTTGCATGATAAAATCAAATATCTTGATATTTTGAAGGACAAAAAAGAGCTGAATTTGTTTATCACTGAAAACTGATGGAGAATCGTCGTTGCATAATGATTGAAAGAAGAAGTAAAATCGTAAAAGTTGTAACGATGAAGTAAGGAAATTGGAGAAAAAAAATGATGAATTTACTGGAAATTAATTAAAAAAATTGTAAGAGCTTCATTAGTCGTGGGAATTTGTATTTCCCAGCATGCTGTAATACGCGCAATACATTTTTATAAAAGAGGGGGAATATATACTCAAGGTATATAGCAAAGTATAGTGACGCTGTGATTCAAGCGACAAGGACGGTTTCATTTCGCCTCTTGATAGCTTGATGGTTTAACTCAAATCGTTCCTGTTGCAGCGTGCGCATCAGCGTTAGGATTGTCAATTACTCTAATTAATACGAGTCGCATACGTTTAACGAGTATCTTCGTCGTTTCGTTTATTTGAAAATGATAATTTTCAAGACCTCGGGCACTTTTCAATGATCACAGTTCAATTTCATTTGATAATTTATTCGAAAAATCCTGGAGCACATAATTATTCAACAAATTAGATTTTTTTCACTCGTCGCTGCCACCCTCGTATGAGAAGCCACACGAATATGAATTGCAAATAAATTGTAGCCGATACAACCGAGATATTGTTTTTGCTCGTTTTATGTTTATCATTCATAATTATAATTGTATGATCAAAATTAGTGATAATCAGATAGATACTCGATAAATTGCTTGTAATTAGCGAGTTATGAGAATGATGTCCAGGGTTAATAAACATTAACTGGCTCTCGTTCGGTTACGTCTCGTTGCGTAAGAATCTGATTAGCGAAGAGAGTCACACCGAGAGAGAAAGCTCGCGCGAGTCCGAGTTCGAACTATCGACTCGAAACGTTTTAACCATTTTTCACCCTCATCGACATTTCTCCTTTATTTTTGAGGTTTATCGTCGCCATGTATTCGCTTCAAAAAATGTAAATAGCGATGGGGAAAATGAGAGAAAAAAAAACTCGTGCTTTTACTGTCTCGATTGATATTTCTAATTGAAAGTATTGTGATTAATGGGCACTTAGGAAAATAGTATGAATAAAAAATGAAATGATTTTGCATATAGAAGTGCGCGTACGTCAAATACGGGAGGCGAATGGTTTCTCGTAGATCTAGTTATTCCTGCAAAATATGTCGGTTGACTCGGTGTCTCGAGCCCCGAGAACACTCGTTTATTTACAGTTTGTGACGCGTTTGCTTTTCTCATTTTTTTTTCTTCTTTTTCAGACGTGAAAAAACGGAGCGTGAAACGGAGAAACAAGAGAATCGGTGCTTTCAATGTGTGAGGAATATTTTTGCTGGAACTTCCTCGATAAATTCACACTCCCTCGGCGACCACGAAAACGTCGAAGAAGTTGAAATTGCATCCGAAGCTGTCAAATCTGATAACGATCGTTTTTCAACGTCTTGCTCCATGTCGACCGGCCTCGAGATTCAAGAGCACACCATTATCGAACCCATCGTTCAGGAACTCGACAGAATAATTGAGTGCACGAACAGACGCGAGGAAAAAAACACGGCCCATTCATCGCCTTCTAAAAATCCCCGGTAATTCATATTTTCAACAAAAACAACAAAAACAGAAATATATTTTTTGTAGAAAAAAAAAAAAAAAACAAAAAATAGTAAAATTTTTTAATGCGAGATGCATTCTGCGGTTCTGGAGAACTCATTCAATTTTTATTCAACGTATTAAAAGTTCTGAGGGTATTAAAATTCTACTTTTTTGACATTTTTCCCAACGAAAATATGTAATATCTGATTGAATAAGAATATTCATATTCGATGCAGCTGCCTCGCCGAAACGTTTTTGTGTGAAAAATCTTATGGTGCCATATCTTGTTCAGCAATTCCATCGATATAAATATTTAAAATGACTGAAAATCAATTTGAAAAATTGGTATTACAGATACAGGTGCATTTATACGACAGTCGAGAATTCTCCAACGGATTCGGATTTAAATCCTCCGAAGAATCTGCAGCCTGATTTCGCATCGACTTACATTCTTTCGTCAGGAGGTGGAGACGAATTGTTACGAGGAATGACAAATAATACAACGTCGAACGGCGACAGCGGAGTAGAGCCGATTGATCAAATGATCAAGACATTATCACTGTCGGACGATTCGAACAAATTGGGTGCTAGTTCTTTAACGGAATCAATGATAAAGCTGAACACTTTGGAGAGTGGAAAAATCAGCGAGACCGAAGGGATACCCGAAGAAACGAACGATTCAGATATCATCAACACGGTATCTGTCGGAGTATCGGTCGAAAAGTCATCGGGAAATAAAGTAGATAAACCAAACGGTAACATTGCAGATTATTATGAAACGCCGATTAATACCAATTTGCGAAATAAACCGAAGAGAAAAATTTCCGTGTTTGATCGTTCTTTCGACATAGATACGCTTCACGACGAGAGCGAGCCAGGAGTTTGCTCCAATACTTACAGACTGACCGAGCGTTTTATGAACGCACCGTCCGAACAAGAAAAGAGCTTGGACGAAGAACCGTTCGATTCAGAAAATATCAAAAACTCTGAGAGTTCTAGAAACTTTTTATTCAGCTATCGTGAAAAAAACGATGAGAGCGATTCCTCGGATAACGTTTCACCTACCAAGGGCCAGGATTGTTTTGATTCATTAACAGAAATCGAAACCTCGAATCGATCAAGCCAACGACCTATTATCGCTCCCACTAAATTGAAGCTTCCTTCTGTCATGGAAATACCACCGTACGTTCCAATCGCAACATCAACGAACGAAGTAACTTATCGCAAATCGCCTTCTTCCCGGCAACTTAACTTTTCGGATTTTCCACTTCCATCACGAAACGACGATACTGACTCGACCAATCAAATGTCTCAAGAAAAATCGG
This sequence comes from Campoplex capitator, assembly GCA_037576405.1. Classification (NCBI taxonomy): domain Eukaryota; kingdom Metazoa; phylum Arthropoda; class Insecta; order Hymenoptera; family Ichneumonidae; genus Campoplex; species Campoplex capitator. Next base: position 2,014,827 of record JARBWI010000338.1, read on the forward strand.
TTGATCTTTCGAAAAACGTTCCTCTTCCCGATGCTGAATCGAGTTGCAACGATTCCTCGTCAAAAATTTCCGCTGTTCAACCCAACTCGAAACTTCCGCTCTCGTTGACGTACATCAAGCCACGCACTGATGTCCAAACTCATCGTGCACGTAAGGATCATTATTTTTTTAACCCATTTTATAATTTTATAATCAGAGAACTTTATTTACTCGTTTTTTCGGTTCGAGAATATTCATTTGTAACTAAATATATTCCACTACAAGCGCGGTATAATTCCATTCGATGATCGATTTGAAAACACTCGTATCCGAGCCAATGAGACGTCACCAAGATTGATAATGAATAATTTAAAGAAATATCGCGTCAAGTTAATAATTATTGTGTGATGAATAATTAAACAATAGTTTTTTCGTCGCATATTAAACGAATTTGTCGGTTACCTAAATGCTTTTGAATATTAACGAAGTTTTCGTCCGAGTTTTGAATTTCCTCTTTTCTTATTAAAAATGTCATTCGAGAGTTCGTTCGTTAAATTTGTTTCAAGTGTCGTTAACACGGTGATGGAGCGTCTTATAAAAACGTGTCAAGTTCACAATTTTTATCGAATTTTCAGATTTTTCGAAAATCCGAGAGAAAAAAAATTAAATAATTTTCATGTGCATTGCGGAAAAGACAACCAAGCTCTTTGGTATTTTTACGCGTAAAAAGAATTGAGTATATCGAAGAATATGTTGTTGAAACGAACCGTTGATAACTCTTCATAATTATTTGTTCTTAGAAGTTTCAAAATTTACTCCCGATGAAGTTACACGAACGAATAAAGATTTCATCCTCTTCTTCATATTTTTCTTAAAATCCTCAGAATCATCAGAAAAACAAACGTCCTCTGAAACAGGCGAAATTTTTTCGTAAAATATTTGTCGAAGTTACTCAATGGAAATTTCTAAAATCTTGAAAAACTACCAATGAAAAATGGAGCTCACAAACTATAAAAGTAAATTCTGGTCACACGTATCGGCCTTGTTGATACAGTAACCAAGAATATATAAAAAAAAAAAAAAAATCACTTGCTTCGAACTTTCGTTAGGAATGGGCAAATTCGATTTTTAAATTTTAGTCGCTGTAGTGCTTCGTAGTTAATGCGATATTTATTTTCTCTCTTCGTTTCTGCGGTCACAGAAGACGATCCTTCAAAGTCCGGAGATTTGTGGCACGGTCTTGTCGAGGAAGCCGGTTGCGGATATAAAACGAGAAACGACAATAACGAGAGGAGCGTTGGAAGTTACGGAGGCGTTACTGGGTCGGCGTGTATCCGTCGTGAGGGTAAAGACGAAAAAGCGAATGTCTCGCCGGTGGCAGTAGCGCTCGCGATGTCAAGCGGCGAGGATAGCTCGGACAGTGAGTGCGATCCAATGGCGATACGAGAAAACGATAACGCACATTTTAACGTTGGGAACGAGACTCGTTCGATATCACCGACCGTTTTGAATTTTGTTGGCGGCGCGTTACTCGGTACGTCAACACCGGCTTCGATAAATAACAACAATGACAACTGCAACAATAACAATGTGAAGAAACCCGATGACATTCCGGATCATCAAACAAAAAAATCAATCGTTCCTAAACGAGAAAAGCACGAGGTGAATATATTATTTTCATCATTTTTTAACTTTTTTATAATTGCTCGGGAATAAGAATAAAAATGAAAACATTAAATTATTTTTTTGAACCAGAAATTCTTGAAATTTATTCATTTTTTTTTTTTTCTATTCTCGGGCACTCATATTGTCGATTCAGTTTTATGGTTTAAACTATCAATTTTTGTAAGTTAACTTTTGATTTGATATTCGAATTATTTTTGAAATGTAGAGAATTTGAAATTTAATTGACTCTGCATCGATGAAATGTAGAGTCAAGCGTGTCTTGTCATCGCGCGCGATTCTACTATCGAATCTAATCGAAGGTGCTTATTGATGAAAAAGAGAAGAAAAAAAATTGCATCAATCGTCGTGCACTTTACATTTTCAATCAGTTACCTTGACTCTCAGGGGAGGGGGGGGGGGGGGGGGGGGGGGGGGTAGGGGGGGCCTTGAACTCGTAAATGCATTCACCCAACACATGGTCAAATCGATTCTATATTGCCTTTTGCTATCAGTTGCACGATGTCGGAAAAGTTAAAGGTCATGTTTACATGCTCGATCAACGAGACATTAATGAACAAACGAATCCGATCAAAACTTTTATTAAAACTTTGCGTGAATAGTTTAAAAATAAATGAATGTTATTTCAGAGTCACTTATAAATTTTATTGTTCGTTATGGGAAAGGCTAAAATCTCAAATAGGTCAAATCGGATTAGATTTCTTCGTACTCATCAATCAGATCGAAGTCGCGTTATGCACGAATGAAAGATTGTTTTGTTTTTCTTAATTATAACATAACCAACTGTCACGCTCGATGCCTCTTCAAACAATTGGCGATAATTAACAGCCAATTAAAACGTCGCCATCATCGAGAGATAAAAACTAGCGACAAGCGATTTGTGCTCCAGATTCAAACGTTAGAAATCTAGAAAACGATATAGCGATATGCGACCAGAAGAGGTCGGCACGAAAATAAAACTTCACAGAAATGTTCAAGATTCCGTAATCATTCTACTGAAAAATCTGATATCGTTGCCCGAAATAGCTTTTCCCTGGTACTTCGGACTGGAGTTATTATTATTGGCAATGTCAACAGTTGTCGGAAAAATATTTTAAACGCAGTTCTTTCAATTTTTTTTTTTTTTTTTTTTTTTTTTTATTGAAAAAAGGTTTATTTTCCTACATTTAGTAGGATCCCCTCGGAATGAGTAGAGAATTTCAAGGTTCAGCTTACATTTGAAGAATTTTTTTGTTACTCAATGCTCAAGAAGACCAAATTAACTTTAATTTAGTTAAATTTATTGACAAATTTAAAAAAAATGAAAATTCTTCGTTTCGAAATGATTACAAAATTGATATTTTTCACGATTGCTTTGAAAGTTTTTCCACAGACTTATTTCAATCGTTGAAATACCTAATACAGAGCTTGTCGAAAAAGTAGAATTTCCTTTTTTGCAATCGATTTATGGTTTCGTTCCATTAATTTGTGTACAATTTGAATCGTGATCCAAATAATCACGAGTGAATCAGATATTTATAATATAAACAAAATGAATTCAAAATATATATCTATCTTCAAGTAATCTATTATGGTATTAAAAAAATCATTGATCAAGTTACCGAGGGGGCTTAAACGTATTTCTGGAGTTGGCGTGAAATCCCTCGTATCCTATATACCTCATTTAACGGAGCCTCGGGGCAAGGTCAAAAATTCCATTTAGAGAGCACTTTACTCCTGTACACTTGAGTCAGTTTTATGATACAGTTTCATCAATAAAAGATACGTTTGACGGTTAACTGAACAGTAAAAATGCGACAAATATTGATCGTGACTCAAAAAATTATCATATTTACAATAATTACAAAAAAATGAAAACAGTTGATAAATCTTTTTGAAATTTTCTTCATGTCTCTGACTAACAAGTTTCAGCTGAATGCTCAATCACCTTTACGGCTTTTCCGCCCTCATTAGAAACGGAAATTTCTTCAATCGGATTTATTCGCGATAAAATAATTAGCAACCGGTATTACGATCACGTTTTAATACACACCGTGCTAATTGCTCTGAAACTCGGAGGAGCCCTGGGGCAAGGTCGTCCCGGTTAGCCTTTTACACCGGACGAGAACTTATTCGAGAGTTTCTCCCGTTAAGTCTCTGCACTGTTACGGATCTTCCAGTGCTGGTGTGAGTCCGGGCTCGAGTATGCGTTCGTATGTGATATGCCTTTGTTACAGACCTTCGAATTTTCTTGGATCGTTCGGGTGCAACCTCGGAATCGACCCGAGGTAAATCCGAGATCCCGGATGTGAGACGAAAGTATCATCGAAGAGAAACTTGGGTTTTGGAGACTCACCAAGACTGTCCACGACTTCTCTGATAAATAATCGTATCTATTTTGAAATACCGAACAAACTACTTTTGTTCCTGTCTCGAGATTCATTCGATATATCAATGAATTTCATAAAATTCAGTAAATTCACGAACTTCTGCATATCTTGGAACCGCGTTTATCTCAATCGTATTCGTAACTCAATTTTTTTTTCTTCATGAACGATTAATTTTCTAAGAAATCAATGGAAAACGACGCCAATGTTGTTGAAATATTAGAATTTCTGGGAGAACGTTTTATCTCACCCTCCGAAATTCGCGTCTGCGTCCCGTTTATTTTGTCAATCGAGTCGAAAAAATTTCTTCAACCGTCGATTTCCGATGTGTGGAGCTCCGTGAACTCGGAAACTTTGCGGTAGTCTTTTATAGAGTAAATATTGCCTTTAATGTTTGTAGTGAGTCTTCAAACGCGATGAGAATTTTCCGTCCCTTTAAATCTCAACGTCTCGGGAGCAAAATCAAAATTTATCTGCTTCTAAAGCGACTCTCAGTCTTGGAAATAATATTTGCTTACTCGCCTATTAAAAACTCCATGAAACGATGACTGAGAAATATTTCAGGATGCAGAAATAAATGGATTTTTGCATATATGAGCCAATGCTTGTATATCAAATTCATACTTCCGTGATAATTCTCGCCGACATATTCGTATCAACAAAACAGAAACAGTCGAGTAGATTCCTCTTTTTTTACTATCTACAATCATGTCATAAAATAAATAATGTGTTTGAAAAATTTATATCGTCGTCAAGAATACTTATGCACCGAAAACGTTTGAATATGAGTCGTGAAATTTTTCTTTTTTTTTTTATTTAAATTCTACCAAATTCGTTCCACCCAATTCTTGAATTCGAATTACTCCAAAAAATTTTTTCGAGCAATCCCATGCAGGTTTTTCACTGTTGAAAATTGTATATTTCTATCACTTTATAAAATTGTTCCACATTTGTCATATGATCTCTGAATAAAACCTTTTTTTTTTTTAATCCCCAAACGGTATTCGGCTCTCTGCAAAAAATCAGCTGATGATGAATCAGGCGAGAAACATTGAATAAATAGATCTTTCGTTTATCACAACGGATTTTGAAAAAAATTGACAACATGGTGAATTATGAATAAAAAATAAATCGAAATGTTGAATCCAATTCTTAGATATTTTGTTGAAATTTTTTTCAAAATTCTTTTGGTATGAAATTTTTTAAACTGGTCCCTTCGAAAAGCCATGATAATCTTTCATCCAATGACTCAAATGATTTTTCGAATTTCGCTTTTGCGGTAAACATTAGAAATCCTCTACGAGAAGATCGAAGGTTTTTTTTATCTCTTTTTCTATTTCTTTGCTCAGAGCAAAACATAGTGAATAAAACTTGTAGACGAAGAGTCATTTACGGCAATAACACTTAATCATTTCTGGTTCCTAGATCTTACTTGTAAATAATGCATCGGTCGGGTTTTATGCCCAACAACTTTGTCTGTAAGTATGTGAAACTACTTGATAGACTTCGATGTTGAGAAATCATCGCCGGTTTATATTTAGTTGCATCGAACAACTCTGTCTAGTGCTATAAAGTGCGAGATAAAGTGTTTAGTCTTTAACTATAATGGAGGAAAAAACCGTTTTCGAATCCAATATATAAATCGTCCAGTGACATGAATCTTCAAAGGAGACGCATTTTTTTAAATAATAATAATAATGGTTTTTTTTATTTTTATGTGGAGCGAAGCAAAAAAACATCAGTTTTTTATTCGTCGGATAAAAAAAGGAGATGAAATCAAGCGAATAAATAAATTGGTGAAATATCTAAGTTCTTTTCTGTCATTTCTGCTTCCAGAAACCGCAGACCATTCGCAGATCTTTATCGGATAGCGGATGTGGGCGTTCCGAATGTCGTCGTCGCTTGACGAACGTTATTTCATCTCAAGAAGAATTTAACAACGAAGAAAATCGTCCGGCTATTTTTCCAAGCCTCACTGACGCTAGACTTCAAGAATCTGGCATAGCTAAGCTCCCCAACAACGATGAACTTCGGTAAAATAGCTTTGTTATTTTATTTTTATTTCTTTCTTTATTGCCATCGATATATGTTTTCACAATTGGAAAGGGGAGAATTCTTCTTTCTGTCATTTCGATAGCTCGGAAATACATTTGTTTTTTTTTTTTTTTTCTTTTTTTTTCATTGCTGCCCGACGCACAATAATACTTCACGACTTGAAAATAATTTCTATCATTTTTAATTATTTATTAGAACAAAGTTTCTCATCGATAAAAATATAAAAAATGAAAAATGAGTTCATTAGTAAAAGTCAGCTCTCGTACAGGAAGATATAATTAATATTATTTAAAAGTCTATTCAACGTTGTTACTTCTCTGTGGAAAATGATGAATTCCATAAAAGTTTTCGAGTGCGAAAAATATCGGTGACTTGCGATCAACCTGCTGCAACGTTGAGAAAATAAACTCGAGCTACTTGACCAAATAGTCCAATGATCTATTATTGGCCTCTCGCGATGCTATAGTGAAATAATATTTGCACGAGAAACTTCGATTCTCCTATATAGTTACTCATTTTCCTATAATTACTCATTGCTCGTTTTTTTTCTTATTGTGTTTCCAGAGAAAATCTTCCCGAAGCTGAACTTGAGGTAATTATGAAATACGTACGCCTATTACCGAGAACATAAGAAGAAAAAAAAGCTATTTGTTTTTTTATCACTTTTTCGAATCTTCAAGTCGAATTCATTATTTGTTATTTCGAATTTGTTACTTCCTCGATAGGTATTCTAGAAATTTGATACAAAAAAAATTGCCAAGTTTTATTCGTCCGATGGTCAGAGATTTCAGATTCGAGCAACGTCACTCCATCATTTTTTTTTTTTTTTTTTTTTTTTTTTTCAAAAATAATCCCCAAAGTTTAGAGCTACAAAATACGTATTTTCATGAAAAATTTTTATTCAATCAAGTTCTCATCAGCTCGAAATTTTCTTATATTCAAATCCATACATTTTAAATGCATTTCATGTTTACAGCTAAAGTACATCGCTCTTTCGGTGGGTCTCGTTACGGATCGGGTAACGTTGCAACGACGAGTAGCACTCTCTATTCGCCAGAGGGATCAATCGGAGAGAAACCTTGCCTGCGAAATCCAAAAAATGCACCAGGATATACAGGCAAGAAAAAAATTACTTGGAATTTATACAGAAAATATTATATTTCCTTATGAAAAATTATTTCTTCACGAGAATTGAATTAAATGTATTCGAAATTGATAGAAGGATAGTTGATACATCTCGTAAGAGTTTATGTTTAATAATAAATAATAGTTAAATAGAAGCAGAGGACGCGAAAAAAAAATGCAAATTTAAGTATAATTGGTTTATGAGAGAAAAGAATTGTGAATTGAACGCGAATAGGATCTAGCGCCACTGTGCATCGACCGAGAATCTGTCGAGAGAGTCGAACGTGTGAGACATCAGCTCGAGATTATAAACCAGTGCGCTCACAGAGTTTCCTGTACAGGCGAGACTCTCGGTGCAGTACATCAAGAAAACAGAATCTCCAGGGCGATTCTACTCGCCGATCGTTATCTCCTTGTTCTGAGATCCAGATGTGAGAAATTGGCTCATGACCTCTCTGAGACCAAGTGAGGATACCGAATCCTTTGTCAATCTGTCTCGTGTGGCATTTGTTGTCCCCTCCGTATTTCCTTTTTTTCTAGTCCATTGATCCTCAAAAATCCTTCGAATAATGAATTCAGTGTTCTTTGAGTTATCGGGGGAGAAAGACTTTGTCCATCGAAAAAATTTGGAGCAAAATGTTGAAAAAAATTGCTATAAATATTACAGAAAAGTTATTTACACTAAAATGAATGAATTACGTTTGTAAATTTTTTTTTCCTGTAACATTTTGAAGGCTTGAAAAACAATAGGTGATAAAAACTTTTTTTTTTAAACAATTCTCCACCCGTTACAATGATGGGGACAATAAAAAGAGAAAGAGAAATCAGTAAATCGCGCCTTAAGAAGAAAATCCTATTGCCCATGATCTCCAATCCTGTGGACAAATTGTCTCGAGACAAATTTCGTATTCATATCTCAGAGACACGTTATTATTTTTCTACATGCGTTGCGCAACAAATTTGCAGGCGTATCCTGTCGGAAAATAACATCGTTGTCGAGGATCACAGCGGAGAACTCGGTGATGACATGCCACGAACTCGGTATCGGGGAGTCCCCATCACTAATCGTACGATGGTTCGAAAATACAAAAAAAAATTCGTCCGCTGCTTTTATTATGCTCGCTTTTTCGCTTATTTTTTTGCTTCTATCTTGTCCATAAATTACTCTCGAGTTTTTATTTTTTATGCTTGGTCTTTTATTGCAGGTGCATCCTCAGTTTGTTTAAAAAGTTTTTTTTTTTTTTTTGGCAGAAAATTGTTTTTGGTGCTTGTTTCGAATAATTTTTGTTTACAATTTTGGAATCGTCGATAAATAAACTATCTTAGTTCGTTCATATATTTCAATATTCCAGCTTGTACGTTTGTTCGAAGTCTATGAAAACTTAACGAAAAATCAAAGAATATAATAAACGATATTGTTTGGTAATTTTTCTTTGGGTATTGAATTTCGAAAACGTTAATTACACGCAACGCCAGAATGCTATGAGCACTTTTGTTGAAGCACTTATTTTTTGGCTCTAAATTGCTTCGCAATTGTCCGAACGCTCGTTCGGCTAATGAAAGACATTTTTTGATTTTTTTTTTCTAGATGGCTAGGAGAAGAGCTAGCATAGCAACGATATTTCGACCGTTGGGCAACTTTCAGGATGGCACAAAGGCAACGAGAATATTTCGTTTGTTTTTTTACTCTGTGTTCGTTCATCAAATTGTTTTTTTTTTATTTTTATTTTTTTTTCGTCGACTAATTCATACACTTAGTTTGTAATTTTCATTTGCTTTTACTAATGAACAATCTTTGCAGGATTTCTAAGCTTCGATTTTTAATCTGGGCTAGTTTTATCTTTTAATCATGTCAAATCGCATCTATCATTTCTTCAATAAGTTTTAGTGCTTGGTATTTCATAAAAATTGATGAAAACGATAGAGAAGTCTGGAGACAGCAGCTGGCTCTAACTCGCACGAATACGGCTTCATCGACATTTATATTTATATATACGAACATCACACTCCTATAAATTCCCTTTTTTATCTCAATCTTTAACAATAGTTAATTTTTTCGTGCAGGACGGCTTGAGGCAACGAAATTCCGTATCAGGAAGAGTCACCCTCAGAAGACCCTCGTTGAGTGCCGAAGTTCAAAAGTGGGAGGTGGAAAAATTAGATCGAACAGAGTGAGTTTAATTCATTTTTTTTTTACGAAGCCTGAAAATTTGATTTTTCGAATAACATCGAACATCTCTGAAGACGAAAATTTTCTTCCATTCCAAGATATAATCGCTATTGAGAGTTATCGTTCTGAAATCCGTAATCGGAAATGATTTGATAGAATTGTTTTAACAAGATTTCTCATCAAAACTATTTAATAGCTACAATGCAACAAAATATAATATTTAATATGCTTTTGGTCAGTAGCAGTTCCAGCAGTATAGGGGAATTACGTGAAATATTCGAGCAGGCTGAATCTCGTAGGAATTCACGTGAGGAAAATAATAACTTGTTACGTTCGCATTCGAGCAATTTGAGTATTCGAGACTGTGAGCAAAATGGCGAGATTGAAGTTGGGACGAATGCAAAAGAGGAGCCTGTACTAGAATTACCAGTAAATCCGAACGGATCTAATGAACCGAGACACGGGTAAGGACTGCGTGATTTTTTTGTCAATCGGTAACGCTAATTCTAAAAATAAAAAATAAAATTTACAATCGCAACTTATCTTCTTTTTCAGGCGAAGCACCACTTCTGTTCCCTGCTGGAAAACGATGATGTGGTGCATAATAATCTCATTCTTCTTTGGCTTTTACGTCAAACACGCTGTTTCATCATCCAACGAATGTTCAAGCTCGAATCTCAAATGGTGGTCCATAGAGGAATTTTTTAAACGCTACTATTTATCAACCCAAACCAATTCACAAAGGCCAATATAAATGAGCGAATACAATTTGAAAAATATTTTGATAAAAATGAAAACTAGATATACTACACGCGTGTAACTATTGTTACGTCCTTATATGTCCCTTGAATTACGAAGTGTCAATAATTATTACTGTAACACGTGCAATGACACTTGGACCAAAAAAATCATTGTGGTATTTACATTGTAAGAGGAAATATTCCTTTTCGAATATATGTAGAAAGCGACGATATAAATATAATTAATGTAAAAGCAAAAACGAAAAATATTTAAATAAACAGAATAGACTGCTGGTACAGTTCTTTATGCAGTGTTGAGCTACCGACGTTTAATACATATCTATTCGATTATGAAATCGGATACATTGAAATCGGATACATACATAAACGAAAATTATTATCTTCGTTTGAGAATAAGATATTTGAGCCCGGCATTCGCAATAGAATTTCTGGAAAAAAGTTCTTTTTTTTGTACTCACGATCAACTGAATTTCCAAATGTGTATCATTCATCATTTGTTATGATTTGAAAAATAATCAACATTTTCAGACTCCATTTGATCGAAATGATTATGTGAATAATATCGATAGCGAGAAGGAGAGTACAACCGTGACTATTTTAGAGGAAACGACATGTTGGAATAATTATACTAATAAAAAAATAAAAAAAATGCTGTAGAATTTATTTGAACATCAAAATGTTGACTTTTAGTTTAATTTCCCGAATACAGAAAAAATTGAGAGAGTACCTTATAAATAATTTTTATTTTGAAGCCTTTTTAGGCTTTTTTTACTATTTTTTTTTTTTTTATTTGATTTGATATTTGAAGAAATTTTTTTTAAGAAATTGAAGAAACATTTTGAAACGAAAGTAAAACTTGCCTGAAATAATTGAACAATTTATCCTCGTATTATATCATCTAAAAAATGAAGTACCCAATACATGAGAGAAATTATTAATTAATTGTTAATTGTTATAATTACATACTTAATTTTTCTTTGATTTTCATGAACGATTCTCGTTCGTTGTAGGGAAAAAACAAGTAAGGTTCAGTTTCATTTTGGATTTTGTTCACATCGATGAAAAATGATAAATGATTTTGTCACACGAAACGACAATTGATGCTTGAAAACGACGATTAAAATTCCAAATATACAAAAAAATATTTGTATATTTGAAAAGCAAAAATTTATTATCCCGTTTCTTCCGTTATTATCCAGACACTGAATGTCTCTGTAATTATGAAATCTTTATTTCATCTTGGTAATTTTCAAAATCCGGAAGTAGTCTTAGAATCTGCCACCTCGGCGGTGCGCGCATCACCGGCGTAAGTCGAAATATATCGAACGTTTCGCGATGTTGCCGTAAAACCGGATGACGCCATTGCTCTTTCTTTCGTGACCGTATTCATCGAAAAGAAGTAACGTAAGTCGCGTTCTCGAAATTTATGAATTATCGAAATATTAATACATCATTCAAAGCTTAATTACTTTTTAAATCAATTACGAACCTTATAAAGACTGAAATAACTAATAAACATTTCAAAGTATCAATTAGTTTTTGTGAATTAGCCTCGGCCACGTGCGATTCTTATTTTGAGGTTATGTCTGAATGAATTTTAGGAAAATTAATGGTTTTTTTGATTCGGTAGAATGGCGGACGCTGCTCCAGCCGCTCGTGGAGGTTTCCGAGGAGGTTTTGGTTCCCGTGGAGCTGGTGGTGGTGATCGTGGAGGTCCGCGAGGTCGTGGCGGTCGCGGACGCGGACGTGGTCGTGGACGCGGTCGTGGTAAGGAGGATCAAAAGGAATGGATCCCCGTAACCAAGCTCGGCCGATTAGTTCGTGATGGTAAAATTCGTTCTCTCGAGGACATTTACCTTTTCTCCCTTCCCATCAAGGAGTACGAAATCATCGATCAATTCATCGGACCTTCCCTCAAGGATGAAGTACTCAAAATCATGCCGGTACAGAAGCAGACCCGTGCCGGTCAGCGTACTCGTTTCAAGGTAATTTTCTATTCTTTTCCCAATGGTTGCGAAATTTCTTGATCAAAATTTATTTTCTTATATAAGAAGATTTAAACCTCTTCATTCAACGTCAATTGGATCTACCAAAAAAATCAATTTTTTCAATTTGGTGGGTGCAAAACTCTAAATGTCTAACAAAGACAATGCATCGATTCAAACCCTTTTTCAGCCTATCAATGAAATAACTCACATTTTTAACTCTTTTAGTGTTGACTCATGACAAGTTTTTCCCAGTCGATCGATCATTTGAAAATCACCAACAGAATGACCAGTTGATCAAACTAAACGGTTGTTTGAAGAAATAATTCTTATTCAATGTAAGCTGACGATTTTTTTTTTTTTTTTTTTTTTTTTCAGGCTTTCGTCGCGATTGGAGACGCTAATGGCCACATCGGTCTTGGAGTAAAGTGCTCCAAGGAAGTAGCAACTGCGATTCGTGGCGCAATCATTCTTGCCAAGCTTTCGGTAGTGCCCGTACGTCGTGGATACTGGGGTAACAAGATCGGAAAGCCTCACACTGTACCTTGCAAGGTAACCGGCAAGTGTGGTTCGGTTCAGGTGCGTTTGATCCCAGCGCCGAGAGGTACTGGAATTGTGTCTGCCCCGGTCCCCAAGAAGCTCCTTCACATGGCTGGTATCGAGGACTGTTACACTTCGGCTCGTGGTTCAACTTGTACTCTTGGTAATTTCGCTAAGGCAACTTATGCTGCAATTGCCAAGACTTACGCGTACTTGACTCCCGATCTCTGGAAGGATCAACCGCTCTCATCGGCTCCTTATCAAGAACACGCAGAATTCCTTTCCAAGAATCATCGCCCTGTTGCTGGCCAAAGAACCGCCGAAGTTAACTAAAGGATAAAATAAACCTCGTCTCCACGGAGATTTGAAAATCATTTCGTTTTATTCATTTTCATACATCCTACAATTTTTTCCTGATCACTCAATTTGATACAAAAGTTTAAGTATTATTTACAGCACTTTTTGACACAGAAAATATTCCTTCTGTCAATTGGACTCTTTAGAGTCTTGAGATCTATTGAACTTTTCGTACGCTGATGTAAATGTTGCTCCTGTGTGATCGCACACTTTCTCCAGATCCTCTAATCCTCGCTTTAGTATATCAACTGCTCTTCCATTTTTTGCCTGTATTCTGAAGTGCATCTTTGTCTCTGCTGGATGAGGTACGGTGTAACCGCAGAAACTAACATCTGGACTGAAATTCAGAAAACGTTTTGTCATAATATTGAGAGCATGTGGAAACAGTTAGAATATGAGTTTTCTATGAAAACACAGTTTTATTTTACTCTGAGCTTTATGTCCAAAGTATTTCTTTTAAAAATTAAGATAACAAAAAAACTTTGATATCCAAGGAAATTTTCAAGTAAATTATTCAATTATATTTACTATTGTGCAATTATGGAACGAAGCACATTTCCCAGCGTGTGACCCTCGTCATGAAAAACAAATGTCCTCGATTTTTCTCCTGAAGCGTCATCACCGGCTAGCTGCAAATATTGAATTTTCAAAATTGTGAATCATGGGAGAAGAAAGTACAAGTGTGGTATGCTGTAAACAGACTCAAATTTGAAGAGGAATTTTTAAATGTCTATCCTCTTTCAAATTTCAAAATTGCTTTATGATTAGTTTTACAAGAGTGAAACCAATTATTGAATTTAAAAACTTCAGAGACAACAGTTTTTCTCCAAATTAACAAAAAGGAAGTCTCGATAAAACATTATTGGACCATTTTGATAATTTCTAGCAAATTTTTTATGAAGTTAATAAATTATTATTATGGTTCGTTTATAAATGTGTCAAAAGTGTATCCAAAAATTGCATTCTTATGATCAGCAATCGTTTCGTCATACAAGTTCAAATAAATATTTAAAAAATACTAAATAGAAATGACCGGCAAGGCTAATCGAAGTTATGTATTGATTTTTCTGAGTTTAAAGAGTGAGGTTACGCGGTGCACTCCGCCGTTTTTTTATAAAAGGCACGAGAATAAATGCGAAAACGAACTCAATTATTACGGGATACAAAAAAATCACAGTGACTCTTTTCAAACACTGAAACGTCTCTGACACTCGTGACACTCTACATGTTGTTCAATTAAGTTTGCATTATAACAATCATCTTAAAATTCGATGTATACATTCACAAGAAAACCTTTTTAACTACAGCGAAAACCTAGAACGTTTTTTAGTTCGAGAATTCTGTTTCTACATTTGATTTTTGGATAGACATAAAACTGTTGACAATCTGTTACTGTACATTGAAAAAAAAAAAAACAAATTCTCAATCGTACCTCCGCGAGTCTACCCATTCTCGAGATGTGCACGTGTTTATAACCTCAAACTGCGAACAAGTGTTTTTAAATCACACGAGATTGAAGGTTCAGCTGCTGGTTGTTCTGAGGGAGAGATAAAGGTGAGTTGCGCAGTGGATCGTGGATCTGCTCGAACCTCAAAAATCTCCATTTCATTCGAACGCGATAATACGAAAACAAACAAAAAAATTATAAGAGAGGTTTTTAAAAATGAAGCCTTTTTTTTCGTGGTTAATCCAAAAGTTGAAGAGAAATGGTTACATAAAAATGCTAAAATGTCGCACTTCTTTTTGCATGAAGTGTGAAGTGTAAGTAAAAAACATAACTAAAATTTTCTTGTTACCAGCACGTCTGCGAAGATATTGAAAAAAATCTTTTTCGCAGCAGTTAATAAATACGTTGGCTGCCAAACGTGCGGTATAATCATAAAAAACCTTGAATTATTGAGGCGCACGTGTTTATCGATGTCGATGTCGTTATTCAAAAATGCTGCATATACTTTCTCTCCGCTCTGGGTCAAACGTCGATGCGGTGAAAGTGACGCGGTATCACAAGCAGTATAAATCCGGCAAACGCGAACATCGCTTGCAGCCGTCATCCGTCATTGTGCGAGCATATCTTGAGCCCGTGCAATAGCCTTTTATTTTTTATTTTTGTCAGTGAAGCCGACGTGAGTTCGCTAAATCGTTGTGATGGGGCATCATTCTCAATTTTTTTTTGTTTTCGCTTTTTATTTAAACTGTAGCTGTCAATTGTTATAAAACGTCATAATACGTCGATATTTCCATGACGTTTCAATGAATATTTTAAAACGCGAACTTTTACTGTGAATTAAAAAAAAAAAATTGTGAAATATCCGACTGATTAAAATTCGATCGGTTGTTTTTTTGCATTTTATTGTTATGCTACAGATTACGAATTACTAACGAATCTGCATATGCCGAAAAAAAAATCAGCCAAAGTGAAAAAACCTGTGAAAGAGGAAGTGAAGCAAACGCCCATTGACGAGAATCAATTGCGAAGAGATTTACGAGACATCATAAAATCAAAAGCGGCAGAAAAGCCCAAAGAAACTATTGCGATGTCGTTGACAGATAAACCAGAACGCGTTGAAGATTTTCTCATTGGTGGCATCGAAGGGTAAGCTCAACGATTTTTTAATTCATTAAACATCACTCGAATTTGCACTTTATTTTACTAGCATCAAAAAAATTTACTGAAAAAAGTTATTTCTAACGAAAATTTCGAACACACAGACGCTGACGTTGGGTGAATTATTTTTTTTCTTTTATAGAGTTAAATCTCTCATTTTTTTTTTTTTTTTTTTTTTTTTTTTTTTAGTTGCCCGAAAGAAGGATAAAAATGAAACTTTTAATGATTAGAAAACTTTCGCTTTATCTGTGAGCTTCTTTTTGCGATTACAATTTATCGAAATAGAACGCCAAGTTAACAAGTCGTTTTTTTCTTTCGTTGACAAACGAGTATGGTATTGGAATAAAACTTGTTGAAATTCGCGATCGAAATTTCACAAAAGCTTTTTTATCGCGGGTCTCTTATCGCGATACAAATACATAAACAGATTTATGAATGCATGATAAAAATAAAAAGAGTTTCGATATTTGCAATTATTGATATTAATGAAGTAAAATATCCTAAAACGCAACTTAATTCGAGTCCAACATTCAAATAATACATTTTCTGATAACGATCGTCGTATTTTCTTATCAAAATGACCATGAATTTTATTTATCCTTTATGCGGTACGTAACAGTTTGCACAGAGATAAGAGCTCAACAATGAACTTGCTTCTATTGAGTCAATCTTCCGGGTACGATATTGAAACAAAAATTATTGATTTCTGCAAAATTCTGTTAAAAATTCCTAATGAATATGAAGAAAAAAAAAGATGGAAATATGTTTCAATCAGATTTCAACGGAGCTACTGATCACCATGAAATTTATTCACTTTTTATGTTCTTTCAAAATTCTTCTTATGTCAAAAAAGTATTGAAACATGTAGCATTATTCAGATAGAAAATATTAGTGCTCAAGTAAGACAAATCTGTAATTGACGTTGCATCGAAAAAAAAAGCATTTTTATTTTACATGGCATACAAAATAGACATATTCATGGCAATTTACAAAATCATTTGTATTCTCATTTTGTATTCATTGTCAAACGATTTCCATAATCTTTCTCCGATATTTTGACACGTACCAGATACCGAAAAATTATGAAACGTTACGAGATAAGGCGAGCGAAAATCGTAACTCAATTGATACTCGCGGTTTAAGGAGTTTCGGTACAAAAGGCAAAATGTTAAGAAATTAATCAAGTCTTCAATTACTCGATAACCGTGTAGAAGAAAAATCTGAAAAAATTTGTATTGTCAAATTTGGCACTAAACGAATATGTTCACCAAATTTTAGAAAATTCTTAACTTTTTGACAATTTTTTGTGTTTTTAACATGGTTTAGCATGGCAACATTGTATCGCCTGTACCGAAACTCCTTAATACGTTTTCGATATGTTATCAGTAAGGGGAAATCTGGTGGATCCCGATGACGGGTAACCCCCGATGAGGACGCCGGAGACTTTTTTAAATTCTGTCCATTTTCATGTTATGTACTGTACATGGATAACACAATGTTGTAAAAAAAAATCTAGCAATGTACGAGAATGTGAATAAAATGACGAAATATTGGCCCCTTTTTAATCTCAATTATCAAGCGAATTTCTAAATGAAATGTTATTCAATGTTTACAGCGGTGGGACTCACTCGACGCTTATCATTATGGATGGCAGAGGCAAGCAGCTTGCGCAAGTCAAAGGCCCTGGAACGAATCATTGGGTGATTAAAATAAGAAGAAATCAATTATTTCTCAATGATTGATAATTGCAAGATTTTTTGGCTACATTAAAAAGTAAATGATGAATAAATTTTTGTTCGCAGAGTGTGGGTATGAAGGAAACAGCGAATCGAATAAGTGAAATGATAATGAGAGCGAAAAAAGCTTCCGAGATACCAGAAAATCGTCCACTGGATTGTGTGGTCAGTTGAATCAATCGAAGAAATCAAATTCTCCACTTCTGCTTCATCATTTGTCCGTTTTATCTTGTTCCGCAGACTAAATACTTGATATCTCTTTTTGTTCGCTTACCATCTAACTATTTAGTCATATCTCATCGAGCTCGTTGTATCAAGAAATTGAATCTTCCTTTCTCATAATGACGATTTACAAACAACATAGAATTACTCGTTCGTGAAAGTAAAACACTAAAAAAATATTATGCTTGAGGCAACAATGAACACACCCGAGTTTCAACCCCTGCAACATATTTTTTACAATGTAAAACGAGATCGAAAACGAGGCCAATCTTTTCTTCGGAATAGAATGTTCCTCGTGAGCGATAAAACTCCAAATATACTTGATTCTCTTCGTTTTTTAATAACGAAGACAATGATGTACGATAAATCCACATTTGACGAAAATTAAACGGTAATTCTATAAAACGAAAACAATGTCTTAAAAAAAAATGCAAAAAAAAATGATTTTTAAGAAAAAAAGCTCAGATCGTTTTCGACTCGGTTGATCATATAAAAAAAGGAATTAAATGATAATAAATTATTAAAGCGAGAATCCTTTCCAATTTTCAGGGTCTCTGTCTCAGCGGTTGTGAGGAAGAAGTTACGAACAAAGAACTTGCTGACACTCTCTTGAAGGAATATCCAGCAGCTAGTCGAGAATACGTGGTTGGTTCGGACACTATTGGCAGTATAAGCACAGGAGCTGCGAACGGCGGTGTTGTTCTCATAGCTGGCACAGGTAGCAACGCACTTTTAGCGAATCCGGATGGAAAAACTCACAGCTGCGGCGGTTGGGGTTACATGATGGGCGACGAAGGCAGCGGTAAGAAAACTAAAAAAAAAAAGACAAATTTATTGAATGAGAAATAAGTGACTAAAGGAGAACTCGAAAGAATTTTTTTCGTAATTCTACAACAAAGAGAAAGGTAAATAAAAAATTTCTGTATCTTTTGTCAGCTTACTGGATAGCTCATCGCGCCTGCAAGTACGTTTTTGACGATATCGACGGTTTGGTCTCCTCACCACATCCAACGTCTTACATCTGGCCAGCGATTAGGGATTACTTCAAAGTTGCTGATCGAATGGCCATGCTTCCTCA
Source organism: Campoplex capitator (assembly GCA_037576405.1). Lineage (NCBI taxonomy): Eukaryota > Metazoa > Arthropoda > Insecta > Hymenoptera > Ichneumonidae > Campoplex > Campoplex capitator. The sequence continues at coordinate 2,033,489 of JARBWI010000338.1, forward strand.
TTTATATAGTAATTTCGACAAAAGTGGAATCGCACTTTTTACCAGAGAATTGTTCGTTGGCTGCCAAAAAAACGATCCACTGTGTCTTTTACTTTTTGAGGATAATGGCAGATATCTGGCAAAACATATCAATGCTGTAGCTAGGAAAGCTCATAATGTGAGTACTTTCAGAGTTACATAAATTTCGGTTAATGAAAATTGTTGAAAAGATTTTTACCTTTTAAACATTTTGAGCTCACTGATAAAGCTCCAGTTGTATTCTTTCGAATATTTTCAATTTTTTGTGATGAAAAATCAATTAAATTCAATTGTTTTATTTATCGTTTCATACTCATTCAATTCTAGGATGTGAAGCTCTGTCCTGGCGGGCTCAAAGTAGTTTGCGTTGGTTCCGTATGGAAGTCTTGGGAGTTTATGAAAAACGGTTTTGTCCAGGAGATTCAAAATAACAACGTGATCGACGAGCTGACATTAATGAAATTGACAGTATCGTCGGCACTGGGTGCTTGTTACAGAGCTGCTGAAAAACTCAATTGCTACAGCCTGGAAAAGAGTTACGATCGAAATACCGAAAACTTTTTTCATTATAAACGGGACTGAACAACGGCAGAGCGTTACGGCGAAATTGATTTATTTCAAATAATGGAAACTGAAAAAATTCATTCCCCTCGGGGTGTAAGCAAGATTGATAAATTATCGAAAATTATAATTTATTCACTCTCAAAGCGGATCAAAAATTATTTGAAGAAAAGTTTAGACACAAAAGAGTTTGAGACTGTCTCGCAAACAGAAGAATTAAAACTTGATTGCTCATCAACGCAAAAGCTCTCTTGAGAAGAATCATTTGTTGTAAACATTTGTATTTTCCAAGATCCAGATTTTATATGATATTATAAATAACAATGTAATTGTTGTAGTGAATAAAAAATGAAAGAACACGTCATTGCCACGAATGTCAAGCATGTTTATGGACATACAACGTTTTTTTTTTAAATGACCGGCCTCTCCTTTGGAAGTTCTGAAAGACTAGCAGAAAACAGACTAATGTGTGTATGATTCAAGAAAATAACTCTACATATGAGGTAAACAATTGACAGTTTTGGTCTTTTTTTTTAACTTTTGAAAAAAATTCCATCAATAGTAGAAAATTTTCGAAAAATTTAACTCTCATTTGATTCGAATAAGCTACGATCTCGACTAGTGATTAAAAAACAGCAGAATTCTACATTTTCAGCTTGTTGCACAACTTAAAAATGCTAAAAATGTGATTGTTTTTCGTTGGTAACCCTCAAAATTTAAATTTTCAACATGTCAATTATCAATAAAAAATCGCGTGATTAAAAAAATCAAAATGGGAGTTATGGGTTATTTGACGTCAATCTTTGGTTGGATTATTTCGACTGGCAAAAGTGTTCTCAAATATTATTTATTTTTCGTTGCATTTTGCATATCGGCGATTCTAACGATCGCCAGTATTTCAACGATCGCGATCATGATCGCAGCGTCCTACAGATATTACACTCGGGACGAAGACCGCGAGATCTGAAGAGGAAATAGAAAACTTGAAAAAAAATCCAGGTAATTCGTCGCGTTAATTAGAAAAATATATGTATATATATATATTCTTATTTTCGTATCACAATGTTCGGGGTACACTGTTGAATTATTTTTTCTATCGGACGAACCGATAAATCGCAAAATTATCTGCATTTATTATACAAGCGTTTTTTTTTTAAACTACGATTGGATCCATCGACGAATCCCAACAAAAAACGTAAAACATTGAATTGTATTTTTCTATATTGCTGTACATACGATGTGTGACTTTTTCGTTGCATGACACATCAGACTAAAAGCTGTACATGAGTTTTACATACAATCTCTCTCTCTCTCTCAACACGTCCCTCGGAACCAGAATTTTACTCATTTTTCTGTCACTTTTTCTATCCACGCATAGCGTAATTGAAAATATTTAAGAGATGTCTTTTACGCGGGTGGCTTTAGAGGAGATGTTGTAAATCATATTTCATATTCGAGTCCCCAAGAATATAATCTTTTGAAATACTCGCAAAATGTGAAAAAAATTATTCTTCAATTTCGTAATCTCTATTTTTATTCTGCAGACAATAAAACTTATATCTACGTTTCGTATGATACCAAATTGATTTCACTTATCGTTCAGCCCAAACTTTTTCTTTGGCTGGACAAAAATTTTCGTAAAACAAGAGAAAAGGAGCATTTTCTACGAATACGATGATGACTGTGCAATAAGTTCGTGTCGTTCGCTGTTTTGTAATGCCAACCGGGTAAAAAAACTCGCTTATGCTAGGTTTAGTAGCGACTCGACAACTCGATATGCTTCGTACTCAAAAAATAGCGTGATTCAATTAACTTTCAAGATTTTTTTCTGTGATACCTTTTCCTTGGCAAGGATTGCAGTATGCACAGAAAAATAAAGATTGAACTTTCATCGGAGAAGTCGCGATTAATTCGTCTCATAGAAAACGATAAATTGATTGGTTCTCGATGTAGGAATGACACCGCTAATGTTTCAAATCGAATATTTCAATGAGCAACGGTTCCACGCTCGAGGGATTCACGTTCAAATAAACTCCGACCACCTCGTCGTTCAGTCTGTGCAGTTCGGATATTTTTTGTATCAACTTTAAAAACGTAGATTTAGCCTCGCAACCCGGATACACACTCTCCAAATATCTTCTGAGCAAGTAAAAATAGGAATTCTGAAAAACGCAATCAATCATTTTGTTTTAGTGTCAATAGTATATTATTACGCCACTAGGGAGGGAAAATAGACTGTTTCAAACTGCGGGAAAAATTGTCACCCGAGCCGCAGGCGAGTTTCACTCCCGTGTAGCATGTTTTATTTTTCACACCTTCACGGAAATTTCAACTTTCGCGGAGCGAAAAAGTGAACTTTCCGCGCAGGTGTGGTGAAAAGTCATTTTTATGAATCTAGACATTGGATGGAGCACATAAATATTGATTTTTTTTTCTTTCAAAACACTTTTTATCAAAAAATCTTTTTATATCTAGGCTTTGGAAGTTACGACGTTTGAAATAGATAAAATTTATTATATCAAATCTTCAGTTTCGGGATATTTCGAACCGCTGAAGTATTATTTACCAACTTTTTACGAGTTCGTAACAAAATCCGGAAAGTGAGTTCGAGAATTTTTTTTATCGTGTGGCTCGAACGTTGGAAGAAATATTCGTGTGTAAGAAGTTTGACTGATTTTCAGAAATGAAGAAAAAAAAATGAGAAAAATCACTATTTTCGTGCGAATGAATATTGTAATACCCACTTGTTCGAGTTTAATGACGTCGCTATGCACGACTCGCGGTCTATCTGGGCTGAACAATGCGATAGCACTGAGGATAAGAATGATGTTTTCATCACGCCATCGAGGGTCGAAGGTTCTGACGAATCTGGCGTGTTCACTGTACAAATTTCCTTTCGCCTCTTTCAACACGTCGACCCTTATCTTCGACATGCTTTCTTGGCTGTGTGGTATTTGCCATATGTCCTTGTCGGGATCGTAGTTCAGGGCTGATCGAAGTATCATCATTTCCGTACAGCCACCTTTCAACAACGCCAATTGATCCTCTTGACACATGTTTTTGAAAGCGTTTATCTTTTTCGACATCTTGATCAATCTTCTTATCGCAATTGCCGTTAAATTTATAACATCTAGTAACATGGGATCGGAATGTCCAGCATTACCCTGAAAAAAAAAAACACATTAATCGTTTGATCGTACAATATTTCGATAAAATAATGAGTGTCAATTTTTTCGTTGAAAGGTATTTAGTGGAAAATGTAATTGGTCGAATCATGAAAAATGTAGTTGTTACTCACTTTAAACCGACACTCGTCACCAACTAAATTTGTGATATCGTCATCAAGAGGCGCCAAAAGAGCTTTATTAGCAACGATCAATTCGTTTAATTTGGCGCGTTCAGCGTCATTCAATTCCCGACTATTTTGATTACAAGCGAGTGACGAATAAGCCGAAAATTCAAGTTTTATAGCTTCGCACAATATCGATTCTATGGAATTTGCAGCCATGGTAATTCTCTCAACATCTTGTAAAACGTCTCTCGTTACATCCTCGCTATTTTTGTTCCATTCCGGACTCGTTGTCACCGACGTATCGTCTATTTTATTTTCACAGAATTCAATATTTTTCTTTGACGTTATAAGATTCGTTAAGATCGGATTGTCAACTGGGTGCTGTTCACCGTCGAGCATGTTTCTGATCATATTTCCGGAAATACCATTATTGTCGAGTGCCTCTGAGTTGGGAGTACACGAACGTTCCTCGTCTTTTCTGGCAGGCTCACAATTTTCTTGGAAAAATTCGGAGACCTGTGGATCGTTGGCCAATCTAGCAACCGTATTGGGATCAGACATGATTTTCATCGCAACACTTTTGTCTTGAAATATTTTTGCAATGAAGTTTGGATTGCTAAAGAATTTCATGATCAGTTCAGGATCTTGAAATAATTTATCCACGAGCTGAGTACCTTTGGGACAAGTTTCTTTAGTGGGTTTTTGGCAAATTGTTACGGCTTCTTCGTGTCTTTCGTTGAACTTCGACGACAAAATCGCGCTCGTTGCTATCGGCGATTGCGCAATAATCCCTTGTGAATTTTCTGCATAAACGAAGTTTTGATTGTCTGCTATTTCGTGAACCGATGTGGAGCATGGTTCGATCGATGAATCGCACGGTGGTGTTATCGACTTGTAAGAATTGTTGGCTGATCCGGTATTTATGTGTTTTCTCTTGACTGCGGGTGTTTCTCCAACTTCCAATATTCTTTTGTTTTTGTTCTCGAAATTCAATGTACTCGCCGAGTCTTTGAGCATTTCCAGGCTTTTTGAACCAGCGATATCCCTATTTTCTGGCGGACTTGACGGACTAGGAACACTCGCCGCTGTAGCAGGACTCATTGTTTCACCATTTGTTCTAACAATAGCATCAGCTTCGGTGTACTCTGTTTCTGAAACTGAAAAAGGCTCTCCACACTCGATGAAATAACCGTCCGAAAGGTTGGATTTTGTAGAAATTCCGGAAGCTAGAGAGACCGATGTATCGTTGTCAAAGTTACAATCGTCCATGATTTCTCTCTTCATTTTCACCACTTTTGGACTACCCAAAGGTGGTCTTTTTTTTGCTCTGTTCTGTTCTATCTTGTGACGCTTCAGCACTTTGTCCTCCTCCGTCATTATGTACTCCTTTCTCATGCCTATGAGGAAACATTTGTCTAACCTGCATTTTTGACAGAAACGCCTTGTTACAGGCGTTACGTTACAGTTTTCCGTAAACGGACATTGGAAATCCTATAACAAAAATCATTTTTCTTTACACATGAAATTTCCGAATGATTATTGAAAAAAATGTCTCAAAGTTAGCAGAGATCGATGAACCTTGTATCATAAAAATTGAATATTATTTTATATAATTTAGTTGTGGATCAATGTTCAGTTCAGAAAATGACAAATGTTTGTATAACCGGACATTACTGAGCCATAAAATTTTGTGTATCAATTAGTGCTTACATCAGAAAATAAGTGACAGGTCAAAAAACACGACAATGGTAGTTAAAAAAATAAAGGTAGAAGAACCATTTTTGCTAACAATACTACAAGTTAGTATTATTGCGGTTTACCAATTTACCTTGTTTTTAAGGGCGTTTCTTCGGAAAAAAGCTTTGCAACTTTCGCACGAAACTGCGTTGAAATTATAACCAAGGGCTCTGTCGCCACAAACACCGCAAATTTTATTCGCTTCTCGCACTGTTTGTTCATCTTCCATATCGTCCCCTATTGTTTATTTTCTCATAATCGTTTGGCGGGCTTAAATCTTTCAGTTATACTGTGACACATTTTACGACGTCTCTATGTAATCCCCTCGGTGTGCCTGCAACGTCGATAAACTTCCTGTTACGAGAAAATCTGTGATTTCTGACTCATGTCAACGTGCTCGCGCGAGCATGTTATCTCCTCGAGATTCGAAAGAGGAAAACAAGTTTGTTACGAAAAAACATATATACATATGTATCAGTTCGCACTTTTGACAGCGCAAGCATACGAGTTGCTTTTATTCTTCGGTTAACAACGCCCCGCGCGAATTGTCAATGCGTTTTATTCTCCATAAATGATTCTTTTAAAGTGCCAAACCATGAATAAAACCTCCAATTGACGCACCACTTATCAACACTTAACGATCAAGCTTTTTCACTCTTTGCGACACACTTTTCAGTGTTTAGATTTTAGTCGTATATTCTTCTCGTTCTGTCTTTCTCTCGCGCCCTCCGTCCTTCTCCTCCCTGCTCCCCGCTTTATCTTTACCAACTCAACTGAACTTCTCGGCAATCTCGGCAGAAGCTTTGCAGTATACTGGCACTCATAGTTCCCAACAGCATGGCGATGAATCTACTATACTTTCATTCGAATCGCTAGGGTAAATTTGTTTCTCGCCTTGTTTGAATGTTATTATATTTAATTCAACCTCTTCCCGCGTCTCGTAAGACACTTTGTTTTATATCTACATTTCTTTTATTTTACAAAGAATAATATGTAAAATGAAGTGCAATTAAGGTATTCTGAAGTAAAAACTAATATTTATGTCAAAGTAAGCTACTGTAATAAAAATTCTAACACGATGTCCGGATAAATGAAAATTCATCACCAATGTAGTTACAGTATATAATTTTCAAGACAAGAAAAGAATAAGTGATTTATAGAAACCGTTTCAAGTACAGCCTAGATTTTTTAACAATTAAAAGAAATAATTAAAACTTATTATGATTAATTGATTAAATGTAATGAATAATGAAGAAGATTTGCTTTTTTTTTAATTTTCTGGTATAGAATTTTTTACATTAAGTAAACGTGTAGGTTTATAATCTGCGTTGTTGATAAATTTTCGAATCGCCTGCTCATCTGATCAGTCCTTGGTTGTAATTCGGCAATCCAATCATTTATAATTTTCGCTTATCGCTAATCAGTGTACCGATCAGTTTTAACGACAATGCAAGATTTTTGCATCAAGTGTGTGATTATAAATCAGCGTAATCACATAAAAACACACAGATTTATTTAACTTTGCTCCAATAAAATTAAATCCTTTGTCCCGAAGATGTACAAACGATATAAATGTGAATAATTCAATTGAATGTTTTTTTGAGTCATGACGAAAGCTTTAAAATTGAACTAAATCTTTTTGATTCCATTGGAATTTGAAAATTATCTAGTTGTAAAATATAATGATAAAATTACAAATTAATAACGTAAACGTCACTAAGCCCTCTTGATTTTATTGCACCGAATTGCGGAGTTGGAATATTATCGAAATGCAACAGAACTTGAAAAATATAATCTTAAAGAGTCCACTACAATACTGTGGAATTTTGAACGTTACAGCTCCGCTGTAACTCACTTCCACGATGGACGTCCAGTGTTTGGTAAAAATCTCATATGTGCAAACATCTGAAAATAAGCATCTGCAGGCAGGATAGATACATGTCTCTTAGGGAATGTGAGATTCGATTATCAGAAGTCTCTTATGTTTTCGTCTTCCAGTCGAGATTCCAGGATTTCAGTGTAGTCTGACAGACTTTTTGTTCCTTATCCGTAGATGACAATATTTACCAATTGGCGCTGTATTTGATGACACAAAACTACGGTTGATCTTTAGGATCTCCAGCAGCAATGTGTCCACATTTTCATATCCATGCTCACTCCTGCGTGTTGAGGTCCGTAGGATTATTGGAAGGGACATAGAGATGCCTTGGAAAAGACCGGGTGGAACAACAGTGTGCACCAGAAACTGCAGAATTCAAGATCGTCAACGGATTGCGGACACACTTTTCTTAAATTCAATACATTGGCACAGGTTTGCTATGGTTTTTCTGGCCCCTCGTGCATGAAAGTTATCGAAGCGACGTTGAAGAGATGGGACGAGATCGCAAATACCAAAAACGGGTTTATGCCAAAACATGAAATAATATGTCAATTTTTTGAAAAATACAAATATTATAACTTTTCCTTCGAGAGTTTGTCCAAAATTAGACAAATTTTTGGGACAGAATATAAGAAGTAAATGTTTCAAGTGGAAAGAAAAAAACGTATGATGAAATTGCATATGATAATCAAGGAATTATTTCAGAGGAAAAAAAATATGTTGCACCTGAATTAAAAATTCTTGCAGTTTTCTTCAATGAGTGAAAAACAAAGCCGATATAAGCGCATGGAAAAATCATTTTCTTGTATTTTCACTCGTATAAAAGAGCTTTTCCACAACCACATAAACTCGTGATACTTCATTATGTTCCCTGTGTATAATAAATGACTATCTATTATAAAAGTAACTCATTTATAAAAGTTACATTAAAAACGAGGAGTTAGAGATGAGTCTCTAGAAAAAATAAGATCTTAGAAGTGGGTATAGAGTTTCTTGATATGCACTTCGACATTTGTGCACATAAAATGCATCATATCCCTGTCAAAATATAAGTATAATATTTATACGTGCCGTACAATGATTAAAATTGGCTCATAAACATATAATACACACGAAATCTTTACAAATTAATAGCCTTGGGTGCAAGGCGTTCGATATGGCTTAGACATATAAAAATCTAAAGATAATCAGATAAATGAGCGTTTCACGTATCGTTCAGGTACGTTCTAATATGCTGATCGTTAAAAATATTTTCACCCTAGCCATACATAAATATGAAATTCTCAGTCATTCGATCGAAGCATAATTTTGGTGGTCGAGCCATTAAAATGTATCGGGCTTCATCAAAAGCTTCATGGAATTTAGAAGGATGCAGAAAAAAACGTGTATATAAGCAACACATTGGAAAACAGAAACATTGATTTTTCTGTTATAATTATAAGCGATTACATTTCTCTCGATAGAAACGTAGAGAAATTTCAAATCTACTAATATTGGCTCATCGTTGACCACCTCAAAGCGTTTTATCGAAATCCATTATTAGGCATTTAGCTGCAGTGCGAAAAGTGAACTCGTAATACTACAGTTATTTTTATGCCAAATTTTCGCAGTCTCACGCACACAAATAGATTAAAAGAATAAAAATTACAAAGTACGGTCATCGATCACCTTAATTATCAACAGCACTCTGTCACGAGTGAAAAGGCACTGTGTGTTTAGAATCTTAGTGGACTCTCAGTCAAGAACGAACACGCTGAGCGTATGGTCAACGAAAAAGCATGACTTGTTCCCAGACAGCTGTGTCATAAGCATTTTTTTAAACGTTTAACTATTCGACGCTAAATATGCCTCATTTGCAAGGTACTTTGGATATGCATGGTTTATGTTTGTTTCTTTTTTTACTTTGGTGGTGTATCGGTCAATTTGGTGCCGCCTGCTTGTACTCCACCGCTGTGCAATACCAGTTCTTCTCTCGTATAAAACCTCACGATTTCCTCAACGCATGAAAACGATTGTTCGTTTATCTTCGCTGAGCCTAAAGCATATCTGTTGAAAGAACAGTGAAATTTTAATGAAAATTTCGTTGAAAAAAAGTTCAGTTTTTTATTAATAAAAAATAATTCAAAAAGTTATAAAAATATGTTTGAAAGCTTGCGCTCTTTTCTTTTGAAAAGATTTTTTTATTTTCGACACTGTTCGTCGATTTTTTGCGTTTCGATATTAAAAAAAAAAACAACTTGGCTCCATTTTTCAAAGGAATTCCATCGCATTTAGGTACTAAAAATATGGAGTTTGTGCTCAGATACTTTTGTATACAAATGACTCCATAATTCATGAGCAATATTACTTTCAAGCGAGTTTCATATTGAGAAATAAAAGAAATTACCTATTGTCAGGTCTCTTACGTACTGGTACGTTATAAACTCTGTCCTTGAACCAAAGCACGAGAGCCAGAGGATTATTGGGGTGTGAGGTCGATGGCCTCAGAAGGAAATAACCATTTTGGGCATTTCCGTAAGCGCCTGTGGAGTAATCAAGTTTTATTTTGTCCTCAAAAAACAGATTGCATCAATTTTTTTATGCTTTTCAATATTCTGAGTTCTGAATATATAATTGATCTCTCAAAATGTACAACAGAATTTTTCTACGGAAAATTAAAATACAGCACAATTTTTTCTCGTTTGAAAAGCATGTTTCAAGAAAAAAAAACTCACGATCTTTGATCAGCGCCGTTGCTTGTTCTCTCGTGACATTATGGAACCAGGGTAAATCCATGTAAGACTGTTTGTCAGGAGGTGGTGGCAGTGGTCTTGTGGCTCTCAATTCAGCGGTAAGAGATGTGCTGCTTCCCGAATGAGGTAACGTGGCTGATTTCTTGTCCGGCGATCGTTCTAAAATTTCAAAAGATAAAGAAACCGTTATCAAATCTAATTTTATTTTTCTAATTGCAATTTCTTGTTGATAGTCCTGATGTTACGAAAAATTCAAAGTTCATGAGAGAAAATCGAATGAGAAAATTCAAACTTTGAAAAATAATGGGTCAATTTCGTAACGCGAGGGAAAAAAATTCGTTTTTAAACTGCATCGAAGCATTTATTGTTAGAATTGAAAGTAACTAAATTGAAACACAATTATTTGAGAATTCGAGTCTCTACAAGATTTTTCTTCTTTTTTTTTCTAAGTTTTGTTTTCGATTATTTACGATTAAAAAGTAAATAAAGTTTTTGAAAACAGAACTCAAGTGGAGTATGTAAAGTTACTAGTTTTCTTTAAAAATTAAATTTTCTTCGAAATACAAGAAAATCAGGAATAGTTGGAAATAATATATGTATAAAAATGTGAACGATGCTAACTTGCTAGATTTAAACGAGCTTGTGTAAGAGCTGCTTGTGTAAGACACTCGGACAAACATGCTTGTCGACGATTTGCAGTGTTCAGAGAAACCAATCTCTTCGGATCGCCCATCAACGTTGCCATTGTCGATGAACAGTTTTATTTTTACAATTTCGATAAAAATTTATTGCAAAAGTCGGAGGAATAAAAACTTGATACTTCAGTTCCGAAAAATTGATATTTTCGTTGTACAAAAAAACCACGCCGAAATCTCTAATTGAAAGATTTCACTTATTGAGCTCTGATTTCCCGTTCGCTCCGAGACACTTTATCTCCTGACGACCCGAAGCAAAGAAAGAAACTGACTGGAAAAAGCATTCTGCTCTAGGAAGATGAAGCTCTAAATCGAGAGGGAGGGACGGAAAAGAAGAGCAACGTGGTGGTCCTTCTCAGCATGGGGCGGGAAAACATATCTGAAGTGTTTTAAAAATACAAATCTTTCACACGAAATCTCGTATGATATTGTTAATTTTTTACTACATACTTCTATAGGTATGTAGTTTCAAAGTTTTTTTAAGTCACACGTCACATCGACAGTTCTGCATTTCTCTTCGCTGCCTTTCACCAAGTAATGATTATTTGTCAATTTATTTCATGAAAACTATGTTTCGTTGAGTTATTTCTACTAATAAAAAAAAAACTGCATTGCAAAATATACTTGCAACTAGAAAATAATGAAAAACGTCAATTCGTTGCGAAAAACGCGTTTACCTTTCTGGTATTTATTTGTTAACCCATTAATGCGCAAAACGTCAATTTTGGACACGCAATTTCAGCTACTCAGTTTTAATTGAGGAACCAAAGAAAAATTCTTTAAAATCTCATATAGCGGGTTTTAGAGGGTGCTCTTTCAGAATCTGGAATTTATTTTGTAAAATAAAATCAAGATCTTAATTATTTTTTGCGTTTTTATTCAAAAAGTGAAGAATTTTTGACATTTTTTTCCCTTTCAAATCGATTTTCGTCCTTGTTTATGCACTCGAATAACCATATTATCACTATCAAAGGTGTCTTTGATATCTGACCTTTCCAAAACACTGGTTATGAACCCTTTTTTCTCTCTTAGTTTTTCCAAGACGGCGGTTTCTGCAAAACAACATGATGTCAATTTTTATAATTTTTTTTCTCAAAAAGTATCGACTTAACGGAAAAATTTTATAGAACAAAAAGTGTTTAGAATCATCCAAAAAATACGTATGGATATTTCACAATTGTTCTAGCTATTTTTGAATTTTTGAATTTTGACAATTTTTTGAAAAATTTCAAAAATCCTGAAAAAATTCACACGTATTCTTTAGACAATACTAAACACTTTTTGTTTTATAAAATTTTTCCGTTAAGTCGATACTTTTTGAGAAAAAAAATTATAAAAATTGACATCATGCTGTTTTGCAAAAACCGCCATCTTGGAAAAACTAAGAGAGAAAAAAGCGTTCATAACCAGTGTTTTGGAAAGGTCAGATATCAAAGACACCTTTGATAGCGATAATATGGTTATTCGAGTGCATAAACAAGGACGAAAATCGATTTGAAAGGGAAAAAAATGTCAAAAATTCTTCACTTTTTGAATAAAAACGCAAAAAATAATTAAGATCTTGATTTTATTTTACAAAATAAATTCCAGATTCTGAAAGAGCACCCTCTAAAACCCGCTATATGAGATTTTACAGAATTTTTCTTTGGTTCCTCAATTAAAACTTTGTAGCTGAAATTGCGTGTCCAAAATTGACGTTTTGCGCATTAATGGGTTTATTAATTAAAGCTCGAATTAGAACTGACAATTTTCGATCATCTGACCATTTTCGACGTCCTATTTTTACCTGAGGAAAAATATGAAGCAACTTTACTTATTTGAGATACCTGGTGGCTCTGGTGGTCCGGAGTAACAACACCTAGACAATCCCCTCTTGATCTTGACAATCATATCGGAAACTTCGTCAGCAAGACGAGCACCAAGACCCCCCAAGAGTTGCGTTGCGAGTCTCAGATAAAAGCAGGAACACATACCATCACTAATTTCGTATATTGCACTCTTGAGAGACGAGAGGACGAAAGAAAGAGAGAGAGAGAGAGAGAGAGAAAGAGAGAATATGATTCGTTTCAACGAATCGGAATGGTCACTGTTACATAAATCATTTTTGAGGATCACAGTCTCTCGCGGAGTATTTAATTTTCGCGGAGGCGAAAAATCATTGTTGCAACTTCCGCTTATTCGAGTCCCTGCTTATTTCAGGGCTCGACAATTTGAATAAATATCATGAATAAGAAACTATCTTTGATACAAAAGCCACACGATATTCTGCGATACTCGACTCGCTCACTTCACCGAGAAAATGAGACTGATATTCAATGGTAAATGTTACAACTCGTGAGAATGAGAATGCAAAGTGGTATTTTCTCACTCTCTCACTCTTTCTCTCTTTTTAATACCACCAGTTGCACACCACGTGTTTGCACAGCAAATCCCTTCCAGGCATCCCCCGAAGGGCCCCGATCCCTCCTATCTCTTTCCCTTTTTAATTCGAGTTTGCCTCGAAGATTTTTACATTTTTATTTCTTTCCCTTATTGCTTAAGTAGCAAATTTTTCTTTTCTTTTCTCTCTCCCATGAACTTTTGCGTAACGCATCTGTTGCTGTTATGAAATTTGAGAGAGGATGCATTTTAGTCGCAGTAAAGGTGTCACGATTCAAAGAAAGTGTGTGTGTGTTTTTTTTTTGTAACACGTGAGGAACGAATTGGGTTGATATTTTTTTGTATGATGAGAACGCATGTTAGAATGAAATACGTATTTAAAAAAAAAAAAAACGGAGATTCGATTTAAATAAAAATATGTTGCTGCTTCAAATAATTATTGATAATATACTTGTCCCAAAAAACATTGTGTAAAAATCTCTTCGCGAATGCTCTTCTATTTCGTTGATTTTGCTCTGATAACTTGCCTCGTTTTTTATCGAATCCTGAACGCTGAGAATTCGGCGACAATGAAATTGGAGGCTTAGCTGGAAGGGGAGGCGGTCCTCTTCGAATCACTTTATCTTTTTCGGTTTCTTGGGGATAATAACCATTTTCTTCAGGCTGAAAATCAAACTGCTTATTAGTATATTTCAAAAAAATGTATTTTTTTTCTGTAATTTTGGTTTTCAATCAAAATGGAGCTTAATGAGAGCGAGAAAACGTAAATGAATTGCAGTAAATTGATATTTTGCTCAATAAAATGGTTTGAATATTGCACGTTTAGAAAACATTTCTGTAACATTTTTCAGAGGCTCGTTAAATTTCTAGATTTCAAGGCCATTCTAGTTATTTATTATTATTTTCCAATTCGGCAAGGGGAATCCATGGAAAAATGAATAAATGGAAGGAAACATGATTACCGTTTCCGTAATAGATTCATAAATCTCATATTCCTCATCTTGTTTCTCCTGGCTGGTGATGCTCGGTGTTTTGTAAACGCTTTCGAGAGAGCTTTGCCTGGCGCTACTGAGGCTTTGTTTGCTATCGACGCGTGCAAGCGACAATCGTTTATTTTGCTCGATAATCTGTTCGTCGAAAGGTTCGTACTCGTCTTCGCTTTCCTCGGTGCGGGTTGGCAAATTAGCGACGAGGTCCAAGTTTCGTATGGTAAGAGGTGGACGTGGCAACTCAGCCTCAGTTTTATCAGCGTTAAGATTTTTCTCAAATTCCTCGACGTTCGTAGAGCCGACGGTGAGTACATTTTCGTTAAAAATTTGTTGATTGAGGCTCGGAGCGACGTCGTGAAGAAACGATTTAACTGGTTTTTTCTCGAGCGACGATTTCTCGAAGATTGACGGAGCTTTGATTATTTCGTTTTTTATCTCTGACGTCGTTTTTCTCGCGTTTATCAGTTTAAGTTGTTCTTTCAATTGTTCGGCTAATGTTTTTTCAACTTTACCATGAAGGTTCGAGACGTTTTTCGATTTTGTCGCTACGAGAATCTGCTCCGAGGTGACACAATTCGCGTAAGTGCTCTCGTCCTGTTCTCCACCCTCGTCGATATCCGTCTCGCAATTGTTGTAAGTACTTTCAGCGACTTCTCCCTGCTTCGCTCTGCAGGACCCACGTTTATCTTTGTTCAGTGAAATTTCTTTTTCTCGTGATAAAATCGAAGTTTTTTCGTTCTCCCGAAAAATCATTAGACTATTACGAAATTCCGAATTTCGCGGACATGATTGAACGATCGACGACGATGTTTTTGCCGCGTTCTCATCACCGTTGCTACTGCTCTCGTTCGGCCGCCAATTTCCTGCCGAATCCTCATCGTCAGCCTCGTCGTCATCTACATCGTCCTCGAAATCCGTTCCCCAAGAACCAGTATCGCTCATCAACTCTTCGCTCTTCTCCTCCGTTATTTCCTTCTTTTCCGTTACATATTTTTCCGGTGATTTTTTCAAATCCTCCACGAATCTCCATAAGCTCCTGCAACATTATTAACGATAGTTGTTGAGTCATCGTCTTATAATACTTGTGCAACTGGCTATTAAAAAGTCAATACAAATATAAATCTTCGGACAGGCATAAGTATGATAATATTTGTCAAGAAAAAAATCGAACAAAAAGTGAACGACACAAAAGATGTATCTTTCACCATCAACTGGATTATAACCAGGAACTCACGGTTATTTTTTTAATTTTGCATCTAAAGAGATTACCCATCAGCAAACATCGAGACAAATAAATTTTCGAGTAAAATGAAAATTGCGAAAATCTCTTTCTTCGTCATATAAGAAAAGGGTGCAAATTTTATTTTTCTCCAAATATCACGTGTTTTTCAGCCGAATCTGACTTTCAGCTGTCTCTAGAAATTGTATATTTAAAAAAATGAATTTCGAATCATTTTTCGAGATATTTTTTTGAAAATTTTCTTTTTCTTTCAGCATAATTTTATTTACAGCTGCTTGTGAGCAAAAAAAAAACGTACCATGTCAAGGGTCGAGTTAGATCGCTCTTCCACAGTGCCAGTTTGCCCTCAGTCAAGTGCTGCAACGATCGTAACATTAATTACACGAAATTAGCATCCATTATACAGCGAGCACGAAAAACAAGGGAATAAGGAACGTTGTACCGAAAGTCTAGACACGAAAATAAAAAAATTAAATTAAAGGAAATATAACATTTTTGCAATGAAGATTTTTGAGCAAAGTATTTTTCTCGATATTAATTATCATAATGCTGAAAATAAAATTTATAAATTAACATACAACTAAAAATCACTATATTTCGTTTAAAAAATACAAAAATTGTAACGCAATTTCGTAGACAAAAATCAATTCGATAATGAGCAGTTGAATATTCAACGTAAAACTTTTGCAGTAACGTTTCAAACGACAGGTTTGATCTCACTAAATTTATTTTTGCATGTGATCCTGCCTGCTAAATCTCATAAATGAATCATCAAAGAGATAACAATTGTTTTATTCGCTCTTTTGTTTTGGAATTATTGTACAAAGAGCAATAACAGCCGTAATAAACGATTTAAAATCATTCACGTTTCATTGTTGTCTGCCCAAGATTGTTTTCAAAATTTTTATTTCAATATTATTATCGCGGACGCAATGATACATCGACTCACCAGAAATTCGTCACCATCGATCTGACGTTTGTGAACAGCTTTACAACAATCGCCCAGACCATTCTGAAACAAATTTATTAGTTTAGTTTATTATGATTTAAAATACACGTTTCGAGCAATCATAATATTTGTTAGTACGAGCTGTCAAAATATTATTATTATGATTCTTACGATAGTTTTTATTGTCGTGTTATCGTTACAGGAATTAGCGAGAAAATTGTCTTCTTCTAATAAAAAGTTATGAAACTCGGAAGTATCTCGAAATCCATAATTATTTTCTTCTCTGTCGTTTATTTGTTTTTTTTTTTCGTTGTTTCAAGTTCATTTGTTATTTTCAGCCTTTTCTTCAATCTCCAATGTTTTTTCAACCAATAAAACGGTGTGCGCACTATCGAACTTGGAAATTTTTATTGTTATGGCTTATAGAGGTGACAGCATAGTCTGATGGGACTTGAGAGACATTACTGAATAACAGGAAAAACCGTTGAGAGCGCGGGGGCAGCAGCGAGCGGCTGCCCCCGACTATTTACATTAAAACATTTGTACGCAATAAAGTTCAAATTAATTACGATTGTTCATTTGTTTTTCCTTGTTTTTTGTGTTGAAAAAAAGAGACTCTGTTGATTTTTTTTCATTTTCGAATCATAATTGTAAAAATATGGAATTTTTTTAATCGAAACAAAAACGATTGCGTGAATAGTACGAACGGATATATATTTTTTTTTTTGTTTTTTTTTTTTTTTCCATACGGTTTTATATAATCTTGTACAAAAAATGTGAAATGTTTTAAATTCTATTGAAACATGAAATTCGAATTCGAGAAAATTAAATTTGTCGTGACAGTTTCTCTGTGGTTCGCCGAACAACAAGAATATTATTGAAAACAAGATTCGTGCATTCCCGAGACACATTTATGCTGTGTCTACGTATTCTATAATTAGATGGCTGTATGTAGAGAATTTAAGCTCGTTTGCAAAAGGAACTTTCAAGAAAGAAGGAAAAACTGAAAACCGGAAACGTTAAAAACAAACAATAATAATGATTTCAACACGTGTGATGTATATGAGAGCAGAAAATAAAAAATACGATTCCGCCTCTATACGTTATTCGTCCGTCTCGTAGATCATTGACCCGTGGATCGATGAATACGTCGATTCTCTCAGCGATTCAGTGTATATGTACGAAGGAAACGATATGATGTTGAAAATAATGAACAAATCATACGTTGATCGCATGCAAATTCTAAGAAACACAAATTAATGGATGAAGCGCGAGGGCCGCGAAATTAATTTTTTTTTTTTTTTTTCACCTGATATACTATACACACGCACGTACGAGAAGAAACATGTTACAGTATAATAGGAGATTACGAAAGAATGCAAGGTGGAGACGAACATTCAGAGCCTCTCTAATAGCAGAAAACACGTCACACAAAAATGTTGATAAACCACGCTGATTAAAAAGATATGAAAGTAGCTCTTACCTTTCGTAAGAGTGACACTACGTCGTTGGTATTCCAATTCGATATTTCTTCGAGAGCGACGATGCGAGATAAAGTTTTTGACATTGTCCGTGTGTACTCCCGGTTAAAAAAAACGAGTGTCGCACGTGACGACGCGATACGCGCATCTGTGCAACCTTTTTTTTGTGGGCGAGGTTGTACTTGTGTGTGATAATTTCTCTGACGGTTTGACGGTATGAACTACGTGTTTTTTTTTCTCTGTCTTTCATTCCCCTTCTTCACACTCCCACCTCTTCTTTTCTTTTGAGTCACGCGTGTCTTGTTCGTTTGGTATACGTATATAAGTGCCAAGCAGTTGCTAGGACTGGTATGCGATCGTCGCGTCGTGTCACCATGGCACCAAGTGGTTTTCTACTGGCCTCAACGGCCTCAACACATTCTCTCCTCCCATCATGATCTTCATATTTGTTTTTTGTCGTTCACACACAAGAAAACGCCGACAGCAGTGTGGTGGTGGAGAAATCGCGACCTTCTCATATGCAACTTGTGTGTGTTATATGTCGTATCACTTTGTCCCCTTGTTTCAGTTGAAGGAACCCTCGACTTAACAGCTGATCGGTCAAAAGTTTTATACGGAAACTCGAAATACTTATATCAGAATTTTTATTGTTGTTTTTTCTTCGAACGAATTCCACGAAGTTAACCACACATTGTTTTGAAATTGTTATCGGATATATATTTTTTGCAACTACGTTAGTCAGACACGAGGCGTAATATTATTTTTAAATGTATGTATATTTTTTATTTAAAAAAATGATTTGCCGTTTGATAATAGCTTACGTTTTTTAATTTTTATTCACAAAATACTTTTTTATAGCTCATATATTTACATGCAAGAGAGAGATTCTCTACGTATCATTTTTTTTATATGATCTTATGACTCGTACGATAAGAGATACGATAGAGTATAAATTTGAAAATGTTTTTCAACGGAATTACAGTTGGGTTTTTGTTTCGAATATTTATATCATTCATATTCGATTCGTAATAGATCGTCTTTTGATTTGCATTTTCAGCGATATACCTTTATTTTCGCAGCCGTTTTCATATTGGTGCATATTATATTGAGGCTGCGGCGCGGCGAGCGGCGAGAAAGATTTCGTTCATTCAAGATTTTCACGCAGAGCGCAATCGCGTTGAGGAGCAAATTTTTTTACTCCATAAGCTCAGTGACCAAACTCGCGTAGGCTTCGACACATTTGAACGGAGTTTAAATTTTGTTATAAAAAAGTCTCAAACCCTTCTGGAATTCTCGATTTCTTTGTATTCCATTTTTCATTTTTTTTAAGAGTGATTATTGTGTATATTCGGAGTTACAAATTGACAAAATGACATTGAAGAATCTCGGTACCGTTGAAGAATTCGATGAATTCGTAAAGTGAGTGAAAAAGTCCTCAGAGAATACTACAAAAATTTGTCTTATCCTAACCTCAAATTGATAATTTTCTGTCGGGGCGATTTTACATGCGTTGTAATTAAAGATTTTTCGATCCATCCAATTTTATTTTCCGTTTCAATCTAATCTTCAGAATTGTGGAATATTTATGAATAAATTTTAGCCTAGATCTTCGTTGAAATCATTTAAATGTGATACAGTAAAATTTAACTTTTCTCTCTTTCATGGAAAAACAAAAACATTTACTTTTCAGTGTTGATGAAATAATTTATAGAATTTCTTATTATTGAAAAAGTTTGAAAACGTTCAATAATTACGAGAATTTTTTGCTACTCAAAGAAAAGTTAAATCGAGTCGATGCATTGTTTTAGCATATTAACTCTTCGACAACTTCTATCAAATTGGGTGACGCATTCAGAAGTATGTAGGAGTCTTTACAATGACAATAGCGATTTAATTTCAGAGATATCTCGATAGAATGTAAACATGACCATTGGACAATATTAATCGAATGATAGAATTTTTTGGAATATAAGGTTGTCATTTTTGAGTTCTGAAATGAAGCAAAAAGTTTGTGAAAAATTTTGAAAGTAGAACCATTTTTATTTACCAACTATTAATTAACAAGAAGAATTAAGAATTCGGTGAAATATTATTAATACAAAAAAAACTCAATTGCGCAGAAGTTAAAAAAAAACATCAAACCTGTTCACAGATCCAAAGATTTATCTGTCGTGCATTTTTATGCGCAATGGGCAGCCCAGTGTGCTCAGATCAACGATGTATTGGAAGAAATAACGAAATCAAACGAGTACAAAACGGCGAAATGTGCAAAAATCACGGCGGAGGATGTACCGACAATATCTCTGAAACATGGAGTGTCCGCTGTGCCCACGGTTCTCTTATTGAGAAATGGAGCGATCGTTGATAGAGTGGACGGTGCAAATCCTCAAGCATTGGTAGAAAAGATCAAGGAACAATTAGCGGATGAAGAGAACACATCAGTCGACTATCTCAAGCCTCAAATGAGTTTGGAGGAAAGACTGAAGAAG
Source organism: Campoplex capitator (assembly GCA_037576405.1). Taxonomy (NCBI): domain Eukaryota; kingdom Metazoa; phylum Arthropoda; class Insecta; order Hymenoptera; family Ichneumonidae; genus Campoplex; species Campoplex capitator. The sequence continues at coordinate 2,053,930 of JARBWI010000338.1, forward strand.
CTTATTAATCAAGCACCCTGTGTTCTCTTCATGAAAGGCGATCCTGCGAATCCACGATGTGGCTTTTCCAGAACTATTGTTTCTCTTCTGGACGGTTACAACACCGATTACAGGACATTCGACATCCTTCAAGACAATGCGGTGAGGGAAGGTCTAAAGAAATTCAGCAATTGGCCAACTTATCCACAATTATATCTTAATGGAGAATTGTTGGGCGGTTTGGACATTATCAAAGAAATGAGCGAAAGCGGGGAGTTGGATGGAATGCTACCTAAAAAAGCTAAGGAGAGGTGAGCAAAGTACTTTTTTCTAAAGCCAGAAACGATAATTATTCTGCAACATATTCTATTAAATTTCTCTCAATTTTTATTTTTTTCCACATTCTATTTTCGTAGAATTTCTTTACGAATCTGCCTCGTTAATAATGTAAATATTTTTTTCATTGCAGCAGTTAAAGTTTCCGAGAACCGATACTTTTTTCGTCTTTCAACCCGTAGCTGAGATGTGTATAATTTGTACGAGAGAAAGAGACCATCTTCCGAGATTGCGAAGAGTAGAAGGGGAAGAGGAATAAATGAAGTTATCATTGCACCATACAACGTTTTTTTGCACATCGTCGCAGTCGAGAATGACCCCTTTTTTCTCGTGGCCCATGATTTATCTAAGTCATCCGATAATTTTCCTCCAACGTTCCAAACCAGTAGGAAAAGTTCAAAGGTCATTGGAGCGAGACGGATGTGGATTCGAGGATCTTGTACTTGACGATATCTTATGCGAATGTGGGAAATTTTTTTCGTCAAAGTTGTAACTGTTGCCGATTTTTCAATCCAACCAGCAGATTTTCGCAATTTTTTGTTCCAATACACGAGTATAGAAAAATTCATTAAAACAACGGGAAAAAGAAGGATGTTCAATAACGACAAAACGCTTTACATTTATTGAAACATGATTTTGTATCGTTATCTAGATTCTGCGTGATAAATCTAAAATACAAACGATATAACAACGAAAAATATTTGGTTTCTATCTTAATTAAAATTAATTGAAATAATATTATTTTACATCTGACGCAATTTTCGCTTTCCTTTGCTACCGACACGGGCTCCTTTCTTCGCTCCGGAAATGATGTTTTTAAATCTACCAGCACTCTTCATCTTTTTCCTGCAAGACAAATGTTTTTTTTTAGTAAGTTGTGGCTTGTGTATGCAGATTCGAGCAATCGAATAAAATAATACCTTTTGTTGAGAGCAGCACGAGTTAAAGGCACATATGCGAAGGGATCTGGTTTGCCCTTCTTCTTAACATCACCTTTGGCCTTTCGCGATCGATATTCGGCGCCTGAGTCTTCATTAGTTTTGGATGCCTTAACAGGTCGATGGATACCGGTGCCTCCAGCTGTAAAGTAAATGAATATAAATTTCATTTTCTCGCTTTATTTGCTTCATCAATTTTGACTGAATTTCGACAGAATTACCTCGATATTTGGATGGGGCTTTCGTACTAGCTGCATCCGTGCTTCCACTCAGTTTCCGCTTTCTCTGTCCCGGTTTCGCGGATACGGTCGATTTAGCGTCGTCCTCGTCGTCTATAAGAAGTAAAAATTTTTCCTTATTTGATTTTATAAACATCGGAGAAAAATTCTGGATAAATTTTCCAACAAAACTCGTCCCAGTTGCCTTTTTTTCAGCTTAGTTTTCACAACGCATTGGTAAAGAAAAAAGTGAATTTTCAAACAAGCGAACTAACATTTGGTTAGAAATTTATTAAAAAAAACTCACCCATGTCATCGTCAGAATCGCTACCCAGGAATGGCAATTTCTTTTTTTTCTTTTTTGTATCACCATCACTATCGTCGTCGTCATCGCTTCCGTCTTTGATAATAAGACGACCATCACCGGCAGTTTTGAAACCGGAATCTTTCGCCTTTGTATTTTGTGTTTTTGTCGTTGATTGACCTGGTTTCGTGGCTAAATAAAAAAAATAATTGATCAATTGAGCTTTGAGTTTTCTTAAATGATTTGCTTTAAAAAAAAAAAAAATGCAAAATCTACAAACCCGTAATATTTCTCGCGGCGGTGGGATCCACCAAGTCAACGATATTATCGCCAGCCTCTTGAATCCAAGTTTGTTTCTTGTTTGTTTTTTTGTGTTTCTTTCCGGAATCTTGTGTTTCGGTGTCTTCGAATTCTTCGTCGCTATCTGCCAGAATTTCTTCGACGCTTTTGGGTCTTCTTTTAACGCTGAATTCTTCGTCACTCGTTTCTTCTTTCTTGGATCCTCGATCCTCCTTGGCTTTCTGTTTTCTCGTTTCGATTTTACGAATATTTTTGAGCCTCTTGTGCATCATCTCATCGGAGGCTGGTATTAATCCACCGATCATTTCGGTGCTGTATTTTCTTACGAGCTTGACGAGTATATCGCGAACTTTTTGTCTGAAATGCCTTTTGCAGTCGTCGGTCATGCCGCAGAGGGCTTGCACTATTTTTGGTAAAGTCGGTCCAATAACGGTCGTCGGAAACGCGGAGAGATAAACTTTGATGAAACTGAGAGCCGAAAGAGCAATTTCCCTGGTCGGTCCTGTCAGGAGGGAACAAGCGTGTTCGAGAACTTGATGCACTGTAGCGACTCCGATGGAACCGTTATATCTGTAAGTGAGAGAAGCCAGAGCGAGGAGAGTCGCGCTGCAGTAACTCGGCGATCCACCGAGACCGGCGACGAGCATTTCGATGAATTCCTTAAAATCTTCCGGATCTTTGAGCAATTTATCGCCGAGTGTGTTCAACAATTGGTAAGCAGAATTTCGGCACTTTTCGTTGATCTCCTTGATAGCGAGAACGATTTCGGGCACGATGGAACGTAAGAATTTGGTTTTTTCGATTTGCGGATGTGTCTGGACAAGGTGATCGATACAACGTAATCGAGCGGCCTTGCTCGAAGCGACAGCCATCGGGGCGGAGTTGGTCAATAATTTTTGTATCACCCGACGATTCTCCGTGACAAAATCACGACAAACTTGGCTCTGACTGGCGCAAATCTCTTCCAAAAATCTGTAGGCCTTCTTCTGCTCTTTTTGACGTTTGTTGTCCATCAAAATTGGCGCACACTTGTCATAGAGTGCTTGAATCCTCTCTGTGTCCGTGTATTGTGTCAAGGCGCGAATCAGGTCGAAAATGCTCTGTCTGGTGAAATCATCGTTGTCCGTTTCCTCCAATCGTGCGAGAGCTCGATCGAACAACTCGCCAGTCAATTCTTTGCTGGTTATCGGCAAATAAACTTTTATCGTGTCAAAAGCTGCGAGACGCTGTCCCTCCTCGTCAGAACCGTTTGGTTTCGTAGTATAAAGATTAAACAAAAGTGGAAGATAATTTTTGGCGAAACGAGACAATTCTTCAGTGTCTTCGGTTTTACCGGCTTCGGTCGACCGAGTTATTAATTTACGCAACGCAGCCATTACCGATATTCTCAAATCTTTTCTCGCGCTGATCGCCATTCCCAAAATTTTTGCGATATTCTTGAAATTGTCCTTAACGTCGATCGCGTTGTTGCAAAAACTGGGGAGCAAAGCCCATATCTGTGAGCACAGTAATTCGTAACTGTGAGCCCCGATTCCATCGTTCTTAGTCTTCAATTCGGCACATTTTTTCTCGCACATTGTTGCCAGTGGAAAGAGAGACTCGATGAAATAAGAGAGAGAGGCTTGGCTCGTACAATCTTTCAACACCGGCAAGAGCCAACTGCGCTTCAAATCTATTATTTCCTCGTTTCCTCGCAACGGAATTTTCTTAAGAACGATTTCCGGACCCATGGATTTAACCGCAGCGCCAACGGCGTACTCGACCTCCGCGTTGTACGTGAATTTGTGAGAATCTCGTAAGTCAGAGAGATCGACGAGAATCTTGGACAATTCGTCTTTGCACGTTTCACCAGCTACTTGGAAAAGTACGGCCTGTAGATGTAAAACGTGGTGCCATGCACCGTTGTAACGATATTTCATGCCCGATTGTACGAGTTGAAATATTCTAGACAATGTCGTCTTATATTTTTTTGCTAACTCTTCCGTCGCGCAAAGCGGTGCCGCGCAAACTTGCAGGAGAGTTTTCATTGTGTGGGAAGCAGCGGTCAACACTTCGCTCTTGTCGGATAACCACAGCTCCGTTGATTTCTCAATCATTCGGGGAATATTAGCGGCACACAGATGCACGTCGTTTCTAAACACCAAAAAATCAATAAACATTAATCACACGGTAGCCTAAATTTTACTCATCATTTTTTTCTCCATTTCATTTTGTATTTTTCCCGTTGATTTGTCAATTTCTAAAATAATTTGAATTGATCGCAGAAAAGAGTGTTAAGATTTGTTCGAATAAAAAAAACTTACGCCACGAGATTACAGTGTGCTTCTTGCATCACAGCAAGCCAAGCCAATGTCGGCTGAGTGTCGCCCGGTGCTGGTTGATAATCGTATAACGCACTGATGATCTGTGCGTTTAATTGTGATGGCAGTACAGCCCCCGGTGGTCGAGACACGAATAAGCTGTGAAGGGTTTGCAAACAGCATGACGTGACGAGAATATTGTTGAGTGTCATTATTCGAAGAAGAGCTTCGCACACTGATTTAACGTGAGTTTTTGGTAATTGATGAGCAATGTCCTTGAGTAATGTGAGTACATGGAGGGTCGTTGTGAGGCTGCCAGGTTGTCCGGTACTTTCCAACTGAGCGAGACAGTGTTTAGCTATTTGTGTTGCGGCTGGATGATAAGCCGGAGCATCGTCTGCTCTCATTATATCGCTTCCTGATCGCAATAATCGAATTAATTCAATTGCATTCTTATACAAACTTATTTCAAATAATCAAATAATGCCGATTAAAAAAATAACAGATTAAGGAAGAATTCACACACCCAAAGGTGCCAGGAACTTTCAATTCCTACATCTTTTTTTACATTAACAAATTTTTGTGTTGAAACAGCTCTTTGTTTTTCGAGAAGATGAAAAGTTTTTCGAATAACGGCGATTATAGTGAAGATTTTTGTATTAGATCAATAGAATCATCAGAAAAATTCTAAGAATCAAATATAAAGAGAAAATAAAAATATTTTTGCAACATAGACTTCAATTGCACCGTATGTAACGCTTCATCGATTCAATCAAACTGGATGAAAAATTATCTAACGTTTGGACACTGGTAATCGAAGAGACATCGGATTTGACATTGAAAATCTGTGTTAAAATTACCTTTGAGAATTGCGCATACAGCGTGTTGGGCGGCTTTACGAACTTTCGGTTTTGCATGCACGGTAAATGTCAATATACCGTCGAGAACATGTTGAGTCGAAGCATTCGACCACATTGCTACTTCCTGAGCTCTGAGTAGGAGGGACAAGCATCCGATCGACTGTTCAAAAATAAAACTATTCTTTAAGCATCTTTCTGCGTTTTATATTCCGTGTGAAAAAACAATGCGACTAAAAATTTACTTACGTGACGTAGAATCAGAAAATTTTCACTAGCAGCATATTTCGTGAGTATTTGGAAGAATATCTTGCTGGCTTCGCTGAACTGAAGCTTGAGTACATTTTTTGGTATAGTCTTCAGACCCATTCCCAACAGAGAAAGTATAGCCGCTACGGACTCTTCAGAGTCTGCAGTTTCTAGCGATGTCATCTGTAAAATAAATTCACGTTCCAACAATACAGAAAAAAATATTACGAGTCTTTGTTTCGGTAATTCAAATTTATGATTTCATGATGTCGTGATGTTTACAATTTTTTTCTAAAATTAAGGAACTCCCTTAATAACAGAGAAAAAAACGTCGTGAAACTAAAAAATATTCCAAATCGAGATTCAAGAAAAGTAATTCTTAAAAAAAAAAAACTCATTATTTAAAGGTATTATTCGAAATAAGTGTTTCTTTTTAAGAAACTTTATGTCTAGATATTTTCAATAACTTTCAAAACACTTGGAATGAATTTTTCTTAATATCCAGCTATTTTCACTATAAAATTTTAATAAAAGAAATATAATTATCAATTCAATTTACCAGAGCGGCATAATATTCGGTCGTAGATTCGGTTCCGCCATTTTGTTTAATGACATCAGTGACTGCCGCGAGAACTGCTAACATTTCTTTGTGTATAAGCGAACTAGACTGAAAGTGGTTCAGAAATCTGAAACACAAGAAAAAAAAATTCAGAAACAAAAGAATAACACGTCGAAACATCATTTTCAAAATTGGAAAATAAATCATGTCCATACTTAACGCTTAGTTTTTAAAAATAATAAAAGATCTTTAGCCATAGTGTTACAATATATTTTACACTTTTTCCCTAGACTATTGAAAATATTCATTACAATAATTTATGCTTTGTATGATATACTATAAAAAAGATAATACAATGAATCAAAATTTACCGGCTGAAAGACATATTCGAACAGTTGCTGTAATCACTAGCAAATGTGTCGAAAGTTTTGAACGTACTGCCTCCAGTAGTTCCTTCGTCGTCATCGATTTTTATTTTTTCAAGTCCTATACCTTGAATCGCCTCATGTTGACGCAACGCATCGATGGTCAACCCCTTAGAGCCTGGAGCAATATAGCAGCATTGATAAAAAGAAAAATGTATTGCCTTATCAAAAAGTTGTGACGGAATACTGGTTCGATTCAGTTGTTTATTATAATTGTGTTGAATCAAAATTCGATTGCAGTGAATACTGATCGAGGATCAGAAGTGACTTGGAAAAATGTTTTGTATTCCGTACAGCCGAATCAAATCTGCTGTAGGTTTTGATAATTTTTACAATATGAATAATTACCGATATTCTCTTGAAAGAATCTTGATCGTGCTTGATCACGATGTTTCTTCGTTTCTGGATTGGAACTCGAGCTTTGTCCCTTTATCCAGCGTTTAGCTTTCTTTCTACTGCTCAAACGCGGACCCAGCTTCCCCATTGTGTACTGGAAATAACGATTCTTTATTTTCTATCCAAAATTAACGGGGATACTATGATTAATGATTACAGAAGGTAAAAAAAGGTTGTATTCGCACGGCGGTACAGGTTATATACGATTGTCATAAAGTACGCCGCGTGCACGTGGGAATGTGGATGTGGGTCGTTCGGTCGTTGATTATTCGGGCAGAGAACTGAGAGAACATAGATTTACATGGAGGAACAAGCTTGGCACGGTTTTGCTGGGGTTCTGTTAGTGCTGACCCCAGCCACCGTGGCGTCCGTGGCGCTGTTCGATACTGTGTGCACGAATGCATTGACGCTTCTTTCGAGAGATCGCGCTACAGAGATCGTTTAGAGAGCAAAAATTGGTTTATCGACTGTAACGCCACAATGAGAAAATAAACGATCAAGTTTTTCCAATAACGTATATCTGCTTTTTCCGCATTCAATCGGTTTTAAGTACAGTGGTTTTATCGGTTCAAACAAGTAATATTTTACTCCTTGAATGAGTGTGCTCATTATATTATTGTATTTTACAGTGACCGTTGCTCGTTACGGACCTTTGAGAATTGAACTGCTTTTATTGTATCGGCGCTTACATAAAAATATTATCTCTCTATATTGGCGTAATTCATTGTGAGCCATCGCGGCGAGGCTATTGACTTTGCTGACAAAGTCTTCCTTATTAATTGTATAATTCGCAGAATAAATTATTGCTTATATACATATCCGAAAAGAATTTATAGAAATAGTGAAAAAAAAAAGTTGATACAATATTTATTCTGTTTTGAAATTCAGGGACAAGAGAAAAAATTTATTTTGCGAAAAATATAATTGCTGAAAATAAAGTAAGCGGGGAATAGCCGGGACGACCCGCATGAATCATTATTCGCTCGTACATCCTTTTTCCTGCTAAAACCACGATTTCCTTGTGTTCATTAGACACGTACGTTAAAAAAACACTTTACTGTCATTTCCAACTATTTGTTCAGAAAGTACGTACAATTCCAGTCCAATTATTATATATCCATGTATACTTTTTCACACTTGAGAAAATTTTATCTCGGTCTTACATACGAGAGATACTCACGTTTTTAACGGCAAATTTACGGAGAGTTTAAACTCTCCGTAATTATAGGTTTTGACTTCAGCGAGTCAACGAGCAATCTCAGCAACAAATTGAAAAATTACCATTCACCAAGTCCTCGATCGAGTACGCGAAGAGCGATAGTCCGTGAGGGGAAAAAAAAATTCTTACGTTTTCTAACGTCTCGTTGAAACGTTTTGATCTATTATACAGGCTGTCTCGAGTTTCAGAGCAATAACGTAAATTTTATCCTGAATTCGACTGAATTTCGTATTGAAATGTTTAAAAGCGTCTTCTAGTCAAACGGTCATAGATAGAGTAAATTTGCATCGAACCAAATTTGTAGAGCACAACATTTTCTACACAAAACTCCCCAACAAAATTCTTCTCATACATTCACTAGTTTAACCTAAAAATCAGATTGTAAAAGCCCTGAAAATTCTATAATTATTTTTCGAACAGTTCTCAGGCCGAAACTACCGAAGATGAAGAATTATCTCAAGGGACTTTTTTTTAGCAAATTTGATGCTCTACAAAATGAGTCCTATGCATTTTCGCTCCATCTCTAACCGTTCAGGCTGCGTGCACGAAAAAAGAGTCCACGTCTCAACCAATTGTTCCGATCGAAGTTGAGCCCGGAATTCGCGATTATATTTTCGCTTGAGACACGCTCTATACATAGTCCATAACATCGGTAACGCTCTCAGTATCGAAAGAGCTCGATTCTCATGGTTGTTCCCGCCGCCTGATAAACGTACTTTGGTAATTTCGCGAGTAACCGGCGCGAGTCTGTTGATATACAAGAAGGGGGCGTAACTCTTCGTGTCATGCTTGTTTGCTTTAGCCTCGCGTTAATGGGCATAACTTTGCATATCCTTCGGGGCATCTCAGGGTGACCGTGGTGGCAAATTTCTAATAGAGTATTAATTTACTCTCATATATATATATAAATATACAGGTTCCGATGATTTTTCGATGATAGTTATTAGCGCTCATTTCAAATGTGACTTATTAGCAACAGGCGTATATGCTTTCGTATAATTCGTAACTTTATACGCAGATATTGACATTTTTCGTTCCAGTTGTTGTTTACTCTATGAAATTAGACGCAGAAAAAGGAGTTTTGTTGTGACAGATCGTTATTGAAATTTCATCGGAGCTTGATAGCTCTCACTTATTGTTGGGCCGAGTTTACTACCGTTATAATAATCGTCTGCATATTGCCTTGATTCACATTTTCCTCCATCGCCACCCCTAAATGCTCGAGCCATTGCGTCATTGTCAAAAGCGACCTCGGCACCATAAACTTGGCAATAACGACTGGGCAGGAGGAACGTTCAAAACACCGAGATCGCTAATGGCCTTGGGGCTGTGTCAGCAGTTTGAGGTTTTTCTCACATTGGTAGTATTCGAAACGACTGGAGTATTTTCTACATAAAATTCATTTTGTTGTCTGATGTAAAAGTTTGAAAAAAATGTTGAAATCGTTTTGACTATTTTGATAATCGTTATATTTTTATTTTATCCTGAAATTCAGAAACGATGTACCGCAACGAACGAAGGATTCAATTAATTTTTTCATAACGATTTTTTAATCAACGGTGAATTAGGAAAAAAGTACAAACAACGTTGGGAAATAAGATTTATTTTAATTTTTCAAGTACGTTTTTGGTGAGTTGACCTTTGAACGAATATTCATCGAGTAAAAAGAATCTTCGTCCTCGTGTAAGACTAACGCCCGTTTTCACCAAAGTTAATCGAAGCTGATTTATTTTATGTCGAAACTATATATTATGAAAAAAATATTTTTAACAGATTTTCATTATTTGACATTCTGCTTATTTTTTCAAGTACATTTGTCATCAGGACGGATCGCAAAGTCCTTGAACGCAAACGGACCATTTCCTTCATCCCGAGACCACGGTACATACGTGAGTGAAGAAAATTCCAGCTTGCACATCGAGAGCGCACGAGGAGGGGTCCAAGGATATCGATTCGTGTCCCATTCGCTCCCACGTCCCACGCACGAACAACCCTCACCCTATGACCTTTTTCTGCCATTTCTCCAATTTCTCCGAGAGATCAATTTCTTCGTTTGTATACCCAGAAAAAAGATTTATTACAATCCACTAGGATCATTAATTCGATTTTTTTAAATTCCAATAAAAAAATTTTTTTTTTTTTTTGCTTCAACTAAAAAGCTGTATTTGAATCAAATAAATAATGCTGTTTCCGACCACTACGTGGCGCAGAGCGTCGAAACATTTCTTACATACAAATTGCACTCTGGATCTGCATAAATAGCGGAAATCCAAATTATACTTACTCAAAACGGATCATGTCCAAAAACAAACAGACGGTTGTGAATTTTCTCCTCACCCAAGATTGCAGACCCATGAAAATATTATTAAATAATAATACTAATATTAAATATTGTGTAAATAATATTATTAATATTTTTAGCGGTTCAACAAAACATGCTCCTTGAATTTGTGAAAACTTTTTGAAATTGTAAATCGCAAAAATAAATTTTTCATTGATCTTGAATATAAAAGTATCCAAATGAAAGAAAATAATTTCGTAAAGTTGAATAGAGCTCTATTAATTAGGTAATGGGACACTAAAAAAATTTATTTGGGTTGCATGAATCAGCTGGATGTTTTATTTTCTGAGTGTAGTTTCTGTATACAGTTAAGATCCACATGCACTTTGATCGTTACGAATCCGCTGTTGTTCAGATTTCGTTTTGTATATTATGAATCTGGTAATTCCCTGTATTCAATATATGAAACGTTTATATGAAAGAATGAGACAATGCTGGTTGAACGAGTAAAAACGAGGGTATTAAAAAATACGTTTTTACGACTTTTTCAAGCTTATTTCCTTTACCTCGCTCCACGAATAACGAATGTTTTTTGAAATTACCCTCGGGATCGAGTAATAACGATAATAATAAAAAAAAATCATCATTCGAAAGAGGAAATCGAAGAAAATAAATTTATCGAGTGATTTAAATTGACACGCTCTGCCTCCGGAACGTCATTGTGCGAGCGAGGATTCTCCGTGAAATTTATGAGAAGAGTTTCGTCATCCAAGTTCCTAGTACCCTGCGCACTCTTTTTTTTTCAATTTTTTTTTATGCTCGTATTCCCCCCTCCCCCCCGGCCCTCATCTCGCGCTCTCTTTCTTTGTAATACGGTTACGAACACGCGATGGAATCCCCCTTCGCTAAGAATCAATGGAACAGCATTTACCGGCTGGTTTTTTTTGCTACCACGTGCGTCGTTCCGTCGACCTTTTCTAACTCATCTCAACACGAGAGCAGAGATTTACCCGTTGTAGAGAGCTGTGTACGTTCGTGTCGAGCCGCGCGCGCACCTGGCGAAAAATAAGCTTGTGCGTTGATCTCGTTGGAAAAAATTCTTTTACGGCGATGCGACTGATTCGGTTTAAGCACTTATTTCTCGAACGCAAGAGATATTCTGTGCTGAAACAACCTCGTTAGAACGTCAAATCGAGTTTATTGATTATTCCCTTTATTGATTCTTGATTGCGACGATTAATTCCAATTTTTTTCCACGATTTTCATTCCATCATTCAACCAGCTAGGTTTTCTATCGCCTTCCAAACTTTCACTTGGTCTTCATATTTTTACAAAATTTCTTCTCAACGTTCGTACACGTCAAGTTGACATCGAATACCTCGTGCGCGTAAAAAAAAAAGCCAAATTATTTGAAACGTACAAGTACTCAGACATTTTAGAGCCCCGAAGGGTTCTTACTTCTTTGGTCCCTCATCGCCGAGTATCTCGTACCGGCGGGGCCCCCCTTTCACTTTTGTTCTCGGTCGTCGACACAAAAAAACGGTCGCACAGTGCCGGTTACTCGAGGAAAAAAAAAAAAAACTCGGGGCTCTTGTTCCTTCTTATTTCTCAACGATTTTCTGGTTCATAACACCTTCGAGGAATCTTGGTTTGATTTTGTTATGAAACCTTACGGAGTATATTCGATGGGAATGTTTCATTCGGGGATTCGACACCTCCGACATGAAGATATATCATCGAATATTGCTCTTTTTCTTCATCGATTTACTCGATCAAAATGCAAACTAAATTTCACACAGATTCGCTCCAATGAGTCTCGGAGAGAAAACGCGTTTGCCCTTTACAAATAACACGAAAAATAGTTTATGAGCGATTTAGTTAGGTTGCTCTCTTCTCGAGCGAGAAGCTGGTTGAAAAAATATCGCGAAAAATATCGTATCAGTGAAAACGTCATTTTTCATCAATTCCAGACTGCCCATCACGGATACGAATAAATCCAATTTTACAACAATTTAGTCGTCGCGGAATGTACTCCACGGATAATGATACCTATTAATGCATTTCTCGATCGATATACGGTTAAATATTTAGAAAAAAAAATATATATTGATCAGTTATTATTACGATCGCGTGTCAACCACGCACACGTGACACGCGAATAGATTAGAAAGGCATTTTATTCCGTATGACTGTATATGCATCATACGTCACGTCATGTTAGTATCGTTTAAACAGATATTAAAAATCTTTACGACTGTTTGAGTCATTTGTTTATAAAAAAAATGTTGCAAAAATCCAGTAAAAACGAAAGTTGATGAGAAAATTAGTGGGAAAAACTTTTGAAATGGATTTTTTTTTTTTTCTATTGCAGCGTGTGAACGCGTGCGATGAACGAAGCGGGTGGATCCTGGACGCGCGGTGAAATGAAATCGCGATCTTCTGGACGATTTCAATATCGTTAAGTTTTTATTGTCCAAAGAAACGGTTATCAGAACATTCAATATTATCTTGAGATTCATGAAACTTTCGTTATTTTATAATGAATTTTTGTTTTACGTTCAACAATTACAGTTAGATCGTCGGAGGGATATCGAAATATAAAAACCTTTCAAGATCGATTCATGAACTGGAAAATTTGACGTGGATAAAAAGCAAGCTCGTCGTCACGAAACCTTGGGCTTCGGCGTTGGTTCGTTGGTTTCAGACTTTTGCGGTGAATTTGAAAGAAGTTGAAGGCTGTAGACACCGTTACACCGGACTCTCGGCTGTGCTCGCGACGTTGCTATGGGCTGTGTCTACTCTCTTTTCCTTCATCGACAAAAATGACTTGGCAATCAACGGAGTCTTGTTAATTTCGATAATTTCAAGTCTGATAAAAAAAAAAGAAAAAAAAAACGAGAGAAATCAATGAATATGATATGAGCGTTGGAGGCTCGTCTCCTCTAACATTTCTCATTTATTATGTAGCGACGTTGAATATTCATAAACTCGAGGCTACAACCGACCAATGTAATTTTTATTTTGACCAGACTTTATCGGACTCTCTTGCTGATGGGACCAGTTATAGAGGGAGCTTGTGAAATGAATTCAAGGATAGAATGTCCCGAGCTGCGACTGTCTATTTCCGTGATCGGGTTTCCATTTTCAACAAGACGTTTCAATACATTCTCGTTCACCAATTTTATTCCCCAATTATATCGAAATGTCAATGGTTCAATGATGAAAAGACATTTTTTTTTCTTATTTTTAGAATTTAGAAATTAAGCAGACTCCTGCGAAAGCGGAATAGATATGAATTATAATATCGCATTATACTCTTTTTTCTATAAAATCCGAGCGATCTGATGCGCTCGGATTTTTCTAGCCATGAAGTATTAATCCGTAGCAATCACGCTTCTATCGAGCATACGCGATTTAGGATTCGGCATCACCCAACTCTCGTATAAATCATTCAAAAGTATTCGATGACCAGAGCTTCTTGGAGGAAAAATTCTCAGGAATCCCATGGTAATAGTTTCGATCGCATAAAATGATATTTATGTAGCGAAATCACGTTATAATTGAGACGAAATTTTTTTTAAAAATACGATTTTTTTTTGTTTGTGCGAATTCGCACCAGTGTGCTGGTAACTACGGATTAATGTTATTGGATTTATATGCGTCCGCGTGCATGATTGACCCCTCCATTGTTGAGGGAATTCGGAAACCATGTTACGTGCCGACCATATGGCGGGTCTGGCATTGAAGGAGTTAATGCAGGGGTCGATCCTCACGGGCAGGGCGAGAACGGGATGAAAAATCTCAGGCGTTCATACGACGTCGCCTACGTTTATGAACGCGCCCTGTGGGCCTTGTGGTTTCTAATCTTCCACGAGGATTGATCAGGCGTTAACCAATTAGAAGAAAAACTTTGTACATTGTAATAAAAACGATTTATTAATTGAGTAAAAATCACTAAATTCGATTTCGCAGAAGTAGAATCGCGTGATGTTTTTGTAAATTTTTGCATTTTCGATCATCCCTTAGGCTTCAGCTTCGTGTCTCAGTGAATCGTGAGATACGTTTCTCAGTTCACGATTCTTTGAAAAAAGGAGCGAAGCTTTGACGAAAATTTCTGACGCAGTTTCATTGGCGGCGTGCGTGTGTGTGTGTGTGTGTGAAACGAGCAAAGCTCAGAAGTCAGATGAAAGGTACGAAGCGAAATTAAAGGACGGTCGCGTGAGCGTGACGTTTGATGCTTTGGCTGGTGGTCGACGGTCGTTTCAGCCAGTGGAAGAAAAAAGGACCGAATTATATACGGAGATGTCGAGAATCTTCCTATGGGGTGACCGGGGGGATGGCGAGAATCGCGCGCAACTTTTGTTCTCCCCGCTGGAACACCCTTCAGCAAATCCTATTTTTACGTTCCCTACAGTTCGATCTCTCGTTATTCAACTCGCAGCATTCAAAGTCTCTCTCTCTCTCTCTCTCTCTCTCTCTCTAAAAATATCTTCTGTTCAACAGTATTTAAAATATGCGAAATGAATTCGTATTTTTTGGATTTTTGATGGAAGGATAAAGAATGAAAAAAGGTGCAGAAACTTATTTATTGCTCTCAGAATATGTTCCTGAGAATCCTGTGCAAAATATTGACAGTCCAAGCCCCCTGAATTCAGATCCCAATATAATGAATTTTGATGCCAAAAATTTAATAGATTTTTTTTTTCTTATCTTCATGAAATATTTGAAGAGAGTCGAAGAGAGTTGAGTTACTCTCACGATTATTATCGAACTCGGTAATCCAGCAGTTACGGATGAAAGGAAAAATTTGAAAAGGAAAAGCTCGGAGCGTTTGACACTTGTACAGAGGAAACGAGCTTTATTTATGAAGACATGACATGTGTATAAAAATGGAGAGAAGCTATACGCACACGCGGCTTTCTCCTTCCATCGCAACATCGAACGATACGCTCGTGCTCTCTCCCTCTTATCGAACCAACAAGAACGAATCGTGTTTTACCGGGCGCAGTTTCCCTCGAGTTGCGCGAGGCGGACGGACGGTGGTCATGAAGCTCTGAGCGCGAACGACTTTTTACCTTTTATTTTCATTAACATTCGCGTTTAGTGCGCTTAGATATACATAAATATATATTTTAATATATCGAAATTCATTTCATTTTCTTTTCTCTCATCGAGATTTTCTTTCAACCCCCCCGAGTGAACTCGAGTTTGATACGGTGGTGAAAAAAATATACAAACTTATTAGCATTTATCAGGACACGCGCTAGAGGTGAGTTTCGTCGTTTGAACCCTCTTAGTTACCGAAAGCTTCAAACGTTTTAGTCAATTTTAATTTCTTCGGTGCAAGTGTGTTATTTGCCCTTTTTTTAAAACAGAACATTTCTGTTGACAACGATAGTGAATTTGTCGTTAGAATGACCCGAGTACGGTTCTTTGGTTCGAACTCTAGACGCGACCTGCCACTTCGATCAGGAGTTTAGCTCCGAAATATCGCCAATTTTTTCTCCAAAATTTACTTTTACAAAGTCGAATACTTTTGAAATGTAATATCAGACGTTAAACATCGATAAAAAAGTGCTACAAACGATGTGTAAAGAGGGGGGGGGGGGGGGGCTCGAGAATCTTTCCAGAAAAAGTCTCTCATAATTGCTATTTTATTTGCCATAAAATCTGTCGAGACAGATGTTCATATGGGTGAACCGTAAATGTCTCCATAGAAGTAGTTGAGATTTTTCCAAAATGTGGACACATGGCGATAGCCGGTTCCTCCGCAGTCTGCTGTATCGAGCTCGGACACCTGGTCTCGGTTCGGTTTCACCCCAAGCATGTAACAATCAGCGTTAGGCGCGTGGCCACGAGTATACCAACCGGATATTCGTCAATTAGTGAGGAAACGTTTGTTTCAGATGCCCCCTTTGGCTAGCCGCATCTCTGCGTAGGGTGCTTCGGATTAATTTCGAAGCACGCGTACGTGTGAAAAATTTACTACGAAAAAACGACAAAAAGGTTGCAAATCAAGCGTTTTTCGGAGGCTGCTTGATGGAGAAGGAAAAAGAAACCAAAAATACTGTTTTTTTTTTTTTTTTTTTTAAATATGAAATTTAGTCAATTTCGCTGAGGAATATAATCGTAGATAGGAATTTGGTTTCGCAATGAATCGGCGTACTCGCACCACGTGGTCGTATTGATTTTTCACGAGCGCGCGCTCGAGGGCTGAGGGTAAGCCACGTTCACGTCCGCGCGTCCACGCCTCGTCCCTACTGAGAGGGGGATGAAGAGAGAAAAGATTCTTTATCGTGATTGGGCTTCGAAACTGAAACTATACAGAAGCGCGTGGGAATTGCGAGCGGTGTTAACAGGCGCATCGTGGGCTCATTTATCATTTTAGGCTTTCGGTATAGTCAATGTTTGTTGGGAAAAGAATGATTCGATGTCGTCCACCAAAGCAACGATCTTTGATTCAGCAATGACGCAAATAACTACAATCACGTCTCGAGGCTTGGATTATGAATCCGCAGTACAGAGATTAAGTAATTTCTCAAGTTCCTTCCTTTTGCGTCGATAATGAAAGTTCACAAATTGCCGCAGCCCCACGAAAAGCGATTTCCACTCAATCGTTATCGGTTTTAAGTACAGAAAAGTAAAAAATATCTTTTTTTCTTCTCATTCAGTAAATAATTTGTGCGAAAAACAACGATGATTCAAGAAAGATTGAGATTAATAAACAAATCTTGTAAATTTATAGATTATCATCGCGATATTTTGGAACTGAACTCATGAATGAACTCATCGCAGCGAAGGAAATTTATCAATAGACCGAAATAAGCAGAGAGCGAAATATATTTTCTACTCTTGCTTGCCTGTGGATTACCAGCAAACAAAAATGACCTTTCCTATATAGAAAAAAAAAAAAAAAAAAAAAAAAAAAAACTGTAACAGCATTATGTATACGTTCATTCTTTGCTTTCTTTCGACGTGACCCTTAAGCACAGTTCGAGCTTCGGGGTTCTCTAGCTAAACCTTGAAATGACGTGCACCACAGTATTCCGGTTTTAAGGAGGGGTTCTGAGGCCGTTGGCTTCGAGGATCGATACTTAAATACACACACACACACACACACACAAATATCGCGTATACAGGTGTACGAGCTTGTCAATATTCGTCTGCTTTCGTTATTACAGTACGAAAAGAAAGAAAAGAAAAAAAAAACACAAACTCCTGGACATTAGGGTCATTAAACGTGGGCCACGAAATCGAGGCATCTCTCCAAATCGGACTCCCTCATCTCGATTCTTTTCGCACGAACAGGAGGCACGGTAGGGGAGAGTCGATAGTTATACGAAGTGTTCCAACGAGGCTCATAAGCCACGTTTTTTCCTGAGAGAAACAACTTTTCGCAACGTCAGGAACGTAACAATCTCGAACGGAATTGGGCCTCGAAGCCTCTTTTTTTCCTTTTTTTTTTTTATCGAATATTAACAAAGTTGCACAGCTCCGTGACGTCAAGAGATATAACTCAACGAGGTGCGAATATTGAGAAACCCTAGGATCGCACCCTTCGCACTTTTAAAGCGATTATCCGCCTTTCTTATCTCCGCTGCTGTAAGTAATTCGATCTTTATTCCGGACAACACTACTCGGTTTAAAATAACATTGTTGTTGTTTTTGAAAAAAAAAGTTATTTGCAATTCTGTTCGATCGTAGAAGGCCCGATTCAATAATTGTTTCGTATTCAGACCATTAACTGTCAGAATTCGTCGCTTATTCGACGAGACTGTTAGAACGTTGTCATACCCACTCGAGTACCCTGACTGATCTTGATACCGTATTTTTTTTGGTATCGCGACTATGGCAAAATGGCTTTTTTTAACCGTAACTGTGTCGGTATCGATACACAAAAAAAAACAAAAAAAACAAATGAATGCAAAGCGCCCCTTCTCCCAAACACGTGTTCCAAGAGCAAACAAAATGAAATAAAATTGCTCCTGGATTCATCGAACCTTCCCTACCTGCCAACTACGTTCCACTGGTGTAAATTTATTTATCCATCCATTTGTCCATTCTGCTATGAAACACCACCAAACTCGCGAAGAAAGAAATGCCAGTGAACATGGTATCGGGCCTGCGAAAATGCGGTATCGAGACCGGATCGGTGGATTGGAAAAAAAATTAGACAGGTAGGCATCGAAACTGCAAAATGACGGCATCGATACTGGATTGGTGGACTTGATTGAAAAAGCAAAATTCGACAGGTAGTTAGCGACCCAACAAATTATGGTATCGATACCGGGCCAGTTGAACTTGAGCAAAAAAAAAGCGAAAAATCGGCACATTCGGTATCGGTGGGATTAAAATTAGGTATCGATACCATTATTAGGTCCGTTGGATTTAGTCGAAAAAGCAAAAGTCGACACGGCATCGATACCGAAAACGATTTCGGTTAAAAAACGCCCAGTTGAGACGGTATCGGGAACAGTCAGGGTAAATGAAAAAAGTATAGTAAAGAATAGAGAACGAATGATGAACAATTTAATCTCGACGCTTTATGACATTCCCTCCTGCGATGTAACCTTTTACATTAAACATTTTGTATCGCGAGTCGACAGTGCAAGACTAAAGATCTCTAATCTTTGGTTCTTGTATAATAACAACTATAAATCGTTCGAATAGAAGAGAATCGCCGCAGTGTCATGAACTCGAGGAAGAAAGAAAACTATGGATCACGCATTGGGGGACTCGGACGACCCAAGATAAAATGACTTATCATGGGCATGCTCTGATGTTTTGTAATTACTATGCAGATTATCGTATCGAATGGAGAAATACATTGTAAACTGTTGAGAAGCAAGCTCGTTGTTGCTCAGTTGAACTTGGACACGTGTACATCTGTAAATATATTTGTTTTTGAAGAAGCATGAAGAATTTCTGTGAGCTTTGGCTCATCACAAAGCTTAAAAATCTTCAAATTTTCTTCAAATTTTCAAATGCTGTTATATAGTGAAAAATTGTCAGGGTCAATGTATTCGCGTAATTTTATGCAAATAATAGACGTCCCGAGTGTTTATTATCAACGAATACGAGTTTCGTCGCGCATGTATAGATCTGGGGGGATCGTTCGAAGGTTTTTAAAACGAGAGGCGCGCGAGCCGTTCTCACAATCCTATTGGCTCGTTAACGTAAACAAAAATTCATCGATAAATCACTTTTATAGTACGATATTTATCTCGAAACGAGCGATTAACGAGCGCGTTGGCGGAAAGTTATTGCGGAAGAATGTATAACACACTGATATTAGATTCATAATATGCAGAAAACGAAGAAATTTGTATTTGTTCTAGAACTATATTGACTTAATTATTTTTTCGTAACTGCGCCTTAATCGTTGTCGTTATCGAAACTGGTGAATGTTAAACAGCGTAATTATTTTTCATGTTTTCAGCGTTCAAATAGCCTCCGATTAGTGATTAGCTCCGTGGTGAGCGATGAAATAATTACAAAAATGATTTTTCGTTACTAAGAGCGAAACCGAAAACCAATCGAAAGTCCGAAAAAAAACGTCTGAACGATAAATCATTCTGTATCTTCATCTTGCTCCTCATATTTTTCGTTCCTGATGATGACGCGAGCAATTTGGATCCGGAGATCGCCCAATGACGGCTGTTCGCTGTAGCGACACAGCTTGAAAGAGCTTCCCTGATAGACCCAGCAGTGCGGTCAATCGATGAACAAGATTTCAAAATATAGCACCGTGAAACACTTGAATCAGGGGAAACGCTGTTGTTGTCACAAAACAGGATTTCAAAATCGGGTTCTATCAACACTGTGTATATATATATATATATATTCAGTCCGGATTCTTGGAGAATTTCAGGCTTCGTTGTACGACAGAAAATAGAAGTACGAAAATGATCCGAAAGAACCGGATTCACGATGCTGGTCCAGCATATCCAGGGACGATATTTCTCGAGACAACTTTTGCGTTTTGAACTATTCGTCGATTTGATGATCAGTTGTTGAAATTAAGTTCTACATTTTTAATAGAAAATCCTGTTCGATCGATTTCGAGAAGAAATCGCTGAGGAAATGCGATATTTTTTCATTTATTGGAAAAGTATATTCTGTCACAGACACGATCCTCTTCGAAGAATCAAGTCTCTCGATGTCCTGAATAAAATTGGCAACAAATTCATTGCCAATTGTTTCATTGGAGTTAACTTTGGATAGGATAGAAAAGAAGGATCGAGAATATCCATCGCTGCTGCAATCTTATCTACCGGTATATATTATATTCTCTCGTGTTGAAATGAATTTAAATGAGACCGTGCAATTTCATTGGTCGACGTATAAAATAACGATTCGTTGTCTCGCGGGGTGGCAAAGAAAGCAGAAATTTTCACGCTCTGCTCCCACGCGTCTTTAACTTGACTCGATTTCATTTTATTTCGTTCTCTCCTTTCATTTTATTTTCCTCAACAAATCCTTAGCCGAGAAGGTTACGAGGCAGCGTATGCATTATTCAGGAAGAACCGAGTTAAATGATTGCCTACTGAGACACGTGGTATACACTCCGAGGAGGAAGAACGAATGAGACTGGTATATTTCATATGTAATTTCCCCTTTTCGTGTACGAAAAAAAAAAAAAAAGTAGGAACAAGGTTTATCGATAAGGCTTGAGCAGTATACTGAAAGGTTTACTCGGATCGAATTTGTAAATAGAAAAAAAGAGACGAGCAATTAGTTAATTTAAAAATGGTCACGATGACTGCTCGCTGAGTTAAGTCTTGGATTAATATCGAAATACCTTATTGGACACTAAAAATATGGTGCAAAGATTCCGGAGCTGCATCGGTACAAGGATAAACGCTTGAAACAGTACTTTTTGTTTTGTTGAATCTTTCAGAAATCATGTCGAAGCAAGGGAGTATAAAGGGTAGCATAAAAGACGGTGAGAAAGGATCTTACGATCCGGTGAAAACGAACGGCGATGCCGGGAACAGCGAGATCAAGCTTGAGGCTAAAATGTCTCTATTGAACGGGGTTACGGTGATCGTTGGTTCGATCATCGGTTCCGGAATATTCGTAAGCCCTGCCGGAGTGCTCCAATACACGGGGAGTGTCAACGCTAGTCTGCTAGTATGGACAGCGTCGGGGATATTTTCTATGGTGAGTACAAAACTGCTTTTATCGAGAGCTTAAATCTATCTTCGCGAGGATTCTCGATAGATATCGAAAGCTGCGATTAAACTCGATTAAAGAACGAGGCGTTTTTGTCTCTTAAGGAGAATATTATTCGTTGATAAATTATCGAGAGGTGACTCGGCTGTGCTAACAAATTACGAAAACAAGTCTCGTTATTTCATTTAACGCGAAGCTTATCATTGATCGGTGGGGAAGGGGGGGGGGGCTCGATTAGTTCGCATGATTGATTTTTTGCTCGTTCAACCCGTTAAAGCCCTCCCGGTGAGTGCGGTGACAGACTCCATTTTTTTTTCCTTCCTCATTATAATTATGTCTCGCGGAGTGCGTTCTTACGTCGACATCAATTTTTCGTATCGAATCAACGAAGCGTTGATAATCGAGTCTGACTACTCGCGCATTTGGCGCACGATTAATTTTATGACGAACTTTTTTTTTCACACCCCCCTTATTGTTGACACAACGGTACAATGACGACCGGAATAATTTCATTTGACGTATCTTTTCTTATCACAACTCTTTTAATTATGGATCTCCCTGAAATGAGCATCTCTTTAAATCACTTCATTGCGACTGGCTACACTCCCGACTATCTGAGATTTAATACTAATATCTCGGCCTATTCAAATCTCAATCAAAATTATGAGTCAAAGCTCTAGATAAATTGGGTCAAATATTTGGATAAAATACTTCCGGGTTCTGACTTTATAGAATTATGAAACGCAACATCAGAGGGTTAACCGCGCGACAAACTTTTTATTAGCTTTTGTCCCAAAGCTGGTACCAGCAAATTATTTCTTAAAATTCATAATCGTTTGGTTTTGAAAGTTTTTCGAGATTGCCGATTCCGCATGCATTCGTGTATCGATTTTTGTGAAGATCGATTGGAAACTGAAAGATTTATTCAAATTTCCACCAGGATTGGCACTTTATTTATTTATTTTTTGTACATTTTTTTGAACCAATCAACCGGTTGACCAAAACTCCGGACAGAACTCTGGAGCTTTGGAAAGGATCAATCTTCCGTTAACGACGCTATATGATCATTGATATTCGCGATTTGATTAATGTTTGTCTGTTATTGTATGAAGGATCTGAACGAGACTGGTTCGATGAAAGTGAAAAAAAAATGTTTTGAAAAAACATAAAAACTCCCGACTGAAAAACTCCTTCATTCAAGAAAATAGTAGTAAACTTTAAAAAGTCTGAAATAATAAAAAAAATTAATGTCGGGATTGTCGTCGGGAGATGTCTTTACTTCTTATTCAATGATTCGATTAGAGACATCTCCCGACGAAAATCCCGACATCAATTTTTTTTTATTATTTCAGACTTTTTAAAGTTTGCTACTATTTTCTTGAATGAAGGAGTTTTTCAGTCGGGAGTTTTTATGTTTTTTCAAAACATTTTTTTGTTTGACACTCTTTAATGTTCATCATTTTTTAATTGATTATTATAAATATAATTAAATAATAAAAAAAAAATAATAACACAATCAACCAATCTGTCACAACAACAACCAATCGGTCACGACCAACCGAGTGAATTATTCTTTAAATATACAAGCAATCGTATCAAACCACGTCCACTGGTAATAGAACCTGTGTCTCAAATTTGGTCAAGTAATTTTTCGCCGTTTCAACAAACATTCTGCTTTAAAAATTCGTAAAAATCAGCTGATCGCGGTCAAACGCATAACTCCCGGCTTTTGCCCAAGTGGGCAGTTGGGAGTTAAAAAAATGTGTTTATTCATTGGCTCCTTGAATTTTGATAATTTTTCAGGTCGGAGCTTACTGTTACGCGGAGCTTGGTTGTATGATAAGAAAATCGGGTGCCGATTACGCTTACATCATGGAGACATTCGGTCCTTTTTTGGCGTTTATGAGGCTTTGGGTCGAATGTATGATCGTGAGGCCTTGCAGCCAAGCGATCGTTGCCCTCACCTTCAGCGTGTACGTCATGAAGCCCTTCTTTCCGGACTGTGCACCGCCAGACGACGCAGCCAGAATGCTCGCCATTTGTTGCATATGTGAGTTAAAACTTCGATGAAATATATATAAGAAGACTCTATATATCACAGGTGACCTCAAAATCTTAAATTATCTGGGAAAATCATGCTCTTAATTTGAATCGAATATGACTTCGCGCCAATTAAAAGCAAACTAAGAAGTACTATGAAAAGAGTCAAGAGTCAGGATTAATTGGGGTTAATTAAATGAGCAATCAAGCGTATCGTATACGCATGCGAATATTATCGAGATTTAGATTTTATGGGCCGTGCTAATTTTTCGGCTAAATATGGACTGGATTTTGGCGCCAAAAGAACGGAACTCTTCTAAAATGAATGAGAATTCAGAAATCGGTGTAAATTCGTGTCGAAACCTTTCGATCTTTAGGCTCAGCGCACAGTTGCAACAGAAACTCTCGACTCGCCGTAAGGACGAATAAGAAAAAAAAATAAATAAAATACAATAACGAATAAACGAGAAATAATTAAGAAAAACAAACATCCGTTATCGAGTATGAAAATCTCAGTGAATCGGAGACCTACAATTTGACCAACGTCCTTCGTCGGAATGGTGCAGTATAGTTTGCAATTTCTGCACAACGCAGACCAATCTCTCTTGGACAAAAAAAAAAGAAAAAAATTCAATCGTAAGCAAGTTTCGACTGATGCAACACTCCACGGGGGTTACACCACGTTGTATCTCCTCGGTGCTCGTCTGCTTAGCGCACTCCCTGCTCGTCCTATATTTCTTCGACTTTTCGTCTTCCTCTCTTGAAAGCCAGACGGTCGACGCTGCCTGCTTCTTCATTTCTACTTATTCTTCCTCGTACTTCTTCTGACCTCTGATAGCTGCGTCTTGCTTCGCGCGGTACGCGAGACACACTCTCAACCAGCATTTGCTTATATTATACTTTTGTAGTGTTAGCGCTATAGACTTCTTACTTTGTGCTCGTTACACGTTATTGAATTACATTTCGTTACAATGGAGACACCGAACTGCTGCCTTTCAAGAGCTTTCGTGCTGTTCTGGTCGCAGTGAAACTATCAAAAGATCGTCGTAAAACACGTGCTTCGGTGATCAATGTCGATAATTCTGGCTGTCGGTTAACTCGACCTCACCAAATACTTAAACATGCGAAAAAAAACTATCCAAAGTGCGAGTCTTTCAATATTTCCAGCCAATTTGCAGTCTGCCCAAAGTCGAATTGATAAACATACGAATCTCAAGCATCACCCAGAAAAAAAGATTTATTTTAACCTACTAGCTAGCACCATTTATTCGATTTTTTGAATTCAAATTTAAAAAAAATTCTATTTGCTTCAACTAAAATGCTGTATTTGAATCATCAATAAATAATGCTATTTGAGTGCATTTATTCGGGTAACCACGTTAAAGCTTATCGCTCCGACCACTACGTGGCGCAGAGCGTCGAAACATTTCTTACATACGAATTGCACTCCGGATCTGCATAAATAGCGGAAATCCAAATTTTTTTGCCCACCTAGGGTTCCAGACCCATGGAAATATTATTCAATAATAATAATAATAATATTAAACATTGTGTAAAATATATTAATATTTTTTGCGGTTCAACATGCTCGTTGAAATTGTGGAAACTTTTTGAAATTGAAAATCGCAAAAATAAATTTTTCATTGATCTTAAATATTAAAATATTCAAGTGAAAGAAAATAATTTCTTGAGGTTGAATATTAGGTCGTCGGTCAAAGAAAAAAATTAATTACATTTACAACTAGAATCTATTCCTAGTTGAATCAATTGAATGTTTTATCTGGGTTATATGAAAAATCAAAATCAGTAGTTTTTTCCACGATTCGTGATACTGTATTTTATGCTGGGAACAATAATAAATCTTTAAGATTGTTCGAGTGGCTGTGTAATGGTTGCAATTTCGAGATACTTTCCGTCCATTCCTCCAACACTTTTCTTCCTCGATCTCTTGCCCCGATGTTGGAGAAAAAATGAAGTTAACGTATTCTCCGAGGTGATATGATCGATTGAACTGTAATGTGACGCATGAATCGCAATATTGGCAGCATGGCAGGGGGTATAATCGGTGTTCTCGGCGACTGATCGTAACCTCGTAGATGTGAGATTAACCCTGATTCTGTCCTGATAGAATCTGGTCACTCTGAGATTTTCTTTGGTGTTTGTTATCGATTTTTGCTTTCGAAGAAATTAAAAGAGAAATCGATTGCAGCTAGCGAGCATCGATGTAAACAATGCGAAATGCGCTCAATTTGAGCTTAAATGAATCGAGAGACAAATGTGAGCTCGAAAATATTTTTATTTCTATAACTGTGTTGGTCACAACAATCCCACTCGGTGTTACCAGTGGACCAGTTAAACTAGTTTGCTTTTTCTAACACTGAATAGGCTCAAACTGCGACGTACGACGGCCTTAAAACTTTTATTTTTCTGCTCACGTTGCAGATTCATGGTCATGAACGTGCCTTTCTTTAATTCTCTTAGACGAGATAGCAGATCGTGAAAGACAAATTATTAAAATTGGAGTATCAGGTATACTCGGTGATTTTTAAACGTTTCCGCAGTGTCTCGTACTATTAAAATTCATTTTAACAAAAATATACTTGAAACGACGAGAAAGGCGTTGCTAAAAATGCAGAAAATGACCGACTTACTGCAATAAAGTGCGAATTTTATTGCCCCACCGTGTCATTCGAATGAAATAACGTATTAAAAAACGTTTACAGATAAAATTTATTCCTTGAAGCACCTCAAAAAAAAATTAGTCCAGTTTTTAAACAGACGAATATCGACGAAAATTGTACTATTATGAACAAAAACGTCAGAATTGCTTCAGCGATGCTTTAAATGATTGGACGGTCACTCCGTTAAGTTCAATTTACAAACACACGTCTTGTAGTACCTACGTTGAATCCGATCGTCCAGGGGACTCTTATGTGCAGGGTTGAACGTAGTAG
Organism: Campoplex capitator; assembly: GCA_037576405.1. Taxonomy (NCBI): domain Eukaryota; kingdom Metazoa; phylum Arthropoda; class Insecta; order Hymenoptera; family Ichneumonidae; genus Campoplex; species Campoplex capitator. The sequence goes on from JARBWI010000338.1 coordinate 2,080,460, forward strand.
TTGCAAGCAGGGTGAAAACCACTGAGTACAAAATTCAATTTTCAATGCGAGTCTGGACTGTAAACTTGTCAGACTTCCTCACTGAAAGATCGACACACACGCACAAGGAAACGTGTAACAGAGCGATGGAAGATGGGAGACACGTATCGATCGAATTTTTCCCTCTCGAGACCCAAGAGTCCTGAGAATCCGCGTTTGAACCTTCCTCATATTTATAATGCACCCGAGTCGCGATTTCCTGTGATTGCTTTTCTGATTGACATGGCACTTCTCGTCAATTTCATCAATCTTTTCTCCCATATTTTTCTTCATTTCTCGGTACGCACCGAACGCTTTTCCTACAACAAAAGACTTTTCTTCTTTTCATCCTTCATCGAAATCTTTTTTTTTTTTCTCATAAATGCAACGTCGTGCCGACACGCTGATGAAGATATTTACGATTGGTAATGATGAAAATGTTAATAATAATAATAATGACAATCATGAATCGAAGAATCCGTTTCTATCGTGTGTCAAGAGAATAAACAAGAAAACCTTCTTTTTTTTTTATAGTAAAATATTTATTTCGTCAACTTTTAAGATTGAAAATGAAAAAATTAACCATCTTCCTTCAGATTTTGTTAATAAATGATTTTTATTTTCTATTTTTTTCAAATAAACGAGGTTTTATGAAGTATTGACTGTGATCGTTCGTATTATTCGCACTGCTTATTCGTTATTCCTTGTCTCAAGACGCGCGAATGAGACAGTGCAGATGCGACGATTGAATAGCGATTCCGACAGCAGATTTCAAATGAAAAAAAACTACAAGATCTTTTATTTTCTAATAAAAATGTTCTTCATCCTTTCCTTTCTAAGAATAAAAAAAAAAAGATGCTGTTGGGAAACTCGAAGAGTCCGTCTCTAAACGTATATAACAAGCTCTGCAACGGCAAAGGCAGTCGTTCCCGAGCAATTAACAAATTGGAAACGTTTCCTCGCGGTCTCTCTGATCACGACGACAACCCGAGGATGAAGATGATAATGATGCTCGTCGTATTTGCGATTCGAAGGACGCGCTTTGATGTCATTGTCACGTCCCATTTTAAAATCCTCTTCTTGTCACCGTTTTTTTTTTTTCTTAACTCAGCAAAATCGGAGAAAGAATTTTGTTCCCTGTGTTCGACGTACCGAGAAATTAGTAGGTCGCAACGAAAGTTACGTGCCAGTGCTTCAACGCTTATTTCATAAAATTTGTAAGCTCATCACTTACGGAATCGATCGATCCGCTGTGAAAAGCTCTCGAATCATGAGTGCCTTTCCAATTTTCCAATTAGGCCTCGTATATCCGCGTGAGAAACGATCGATTATCTATATCGAGTGATCTGATGGTCGTTGGCGAATGGTTGAACAGAAACCAAAAATGGGAAAAGCAACGTTTGAAATAAATGTCAGGTTAGATTGACTCATGAAGAATCATGATTCTTTCACAGCCTCTTTACAAAATGTATCCTTCATCGAATAAATACGTTTGTTTTTTCTCATTCTCTCATACAGGCACTTTGGCGTTCATTAACTGTTGGGACGTTAAATGGGCAACGAGAGTTCAGGACGTATTCACTTACGCGAAACTTCTCGCTCTCTGCGTTATCATTGCTACCGGAGCTTATCAATTCTTCAGAGGTGAGTGAAGTAAACGACATATTCGGGGGTAACAAAATTTATCTGCGACGAATCATACCACCAAAGACGTAAATTCCGTTTGGCGATCAACGAATAAAAAAGTTTTCTTTTATTCTCGCTCTCTGCATTCATCGATAGAACATTTTTATCGTTCAACGATCAATCACTCTTCTACATTCGGTAGAGACTATAAAATAGAGATCTTTCGTGTATTGATCGACTTCGAAATTGATAACACAATGTGTGCTCCAAAGCAATTACCTGTCTTTTTCTATCATCGTTCAATTGACTTTCGCTCTATTGAGCTCTTTCAACGAGAGCAATTCTCCACTGAGCTTTTAGGGCGCGCTGCGATTATCCTCGTCTCGATATAGTCGTAGAGTTTTATATTCACACACGAGAACGCACATCGCGGAGAACTTAAATACCGAGTGTGCTTCTCGCTTAATCGAGAAACGTTAGGCTCTCAAGATTGAATAATGAAAGAGTTCTTGGTACGGACAAATAGTCCGCTAGTGGTATTTAGTACTCGCGCGCAGAAAGCTCGTTCAATATATATGTTATATATCAAGTAAACAAGTCCTTGGCAGTTGGATCCTTTATAATTGCATTTCTCGTTCGTAATTTCTTCCTTGATTAACTGAGCTACAGGAACAAAGTATGAATTCGTTGAATCGCTAGACTGAGACGAAGCGATGACTGCGATGGCAAGTTTGTCAACGTTGAATTTTTAATAATTTTAGTCGATTGTTCAAAAATTCAACGTCGAAACAGAAGCTCAAGAGTATCATTAACGATCTAAAACCAAGTTCTTCATCATGATCCACATAACTTCTATCATTAATCAGAAACGGAGAGTATTTTTTTGTTGTTGTTGGTCTTTTCCGAGTTACGACAAGAGACAGTAAAAAGAAGGGAAAGAGCGTGGAAAGTTTGAGGCTCTGCACGCATCTTTTCGTGCGTACAGAGTATAGTTCTAGATCTTTCGAGAACACCCACGTCCGGTTGCATACGCGTGAACTTATGAAGAACATTCTACGATCTTAATCACGATTAATGTTAGCTTACACACTGATATAAATGGTGAAGACTAACATATAACTATGAATAAAGGTTTGTATGGATTCGGCTCTAGCACTGTTACTCCTCCTGTCTTTTCACAGCGTCGTCCTGTTACCGGACGAGACAATTTGGCCAATCAAAAAGCCGATCTAAATAGGTCCGCGAGAGTAGAGCAAGTCACGCCGGTTACAAACATCGTGTGTATAAAGAATATATCGGTTAAATTGGACCATTCAAACTTTATCCGAATGATTCGTGGCTCTTTCCCTATCTCCGTCTCTTTCGCTCCCTTCGATGGGGCTCCGAGCCAACTTCCTTATTCATAAAGTACCTCCGCGCTTCTGTTTTTTCTTACGAGTTAAAAATTAAAAGAGCGACGAACAAAAGGCGCTCGATCCGGGGATTCATATCCTTTTGCTCCCACGATCGTCCTTGTAAAGATTCAATTTCGTGGCTGAATTATTGAATAACTCTTTCCATTAGGCTTCATAAACGATTCATCTTGTTGCTCATTTGTTTAGAAACGTTCGGTAGGCCAAAGACCTGACCTACACGAAGATCAAGGCCATGCTGTCCGATTCCGATATAGAGCTCCTTATAGGCATTTATCTCTCAACAATGAGAAAAAGGGCTATTGAATCCGCTCGATTGCAAATACTTTTTAGCTTTCATTGAAAAAAAAAAAAAAAAAAAAAAAAAATGACGTGTATATTGACAACATTTGTTTGACAGATCATTTAAGCGCATGGTTTAGTATTTTTTGCGCGCGCGTTGATGGTGAAAGTTCTCGGCATCGATGTGGGTGTCTGAAAAAAAAAATAATAAATAAACATATTTATACTTGCATAATGAATGTATCTTCAGTGGGAATTAACAATATTATTTATTAAAAAATTCTTGTAATAAAAATTCGAAACTTGAAATTTTTTTACTCAATTTTCTGACGATATTTTGTTTTATATTTTTTTGTGTCATTGACATTTTTGTTTTTGTGGTTCATAGGTGATGATACTAAGAATATGTTGTAAAAATTTCAAAGCGATCGAAACCTTCGTTCAAGAGTTAGAACTTTCACAAGGTGAAAAAAAGGGAATCGTGGAAAAACGGTTGTAATCCTTTTGAAACTTGGCACTTACCTTCAAGAAGCACAATCAAATCAAGAAGCATTATCAAATTTTCATTCGATCGTCTCCGTTACTTCGATACAAAATTCATTCATTAGAGCCATGATGTCGCGATATTTTCGACAATTCCATAAGACACCATGCTAATTCGTTAATTAAAATTTTTTTTTTTATTTAGCTTTTCCAGTGGTAAGCTGCTATTATTATAGCATTAAATAGTTAATTTGGCGTTTTGCTTTTTAGTTTAGAGGACATATCCAGTGATATGCACTGCTCTACGTATCTCTTTTTTGCACCCATGCATTTACACTCGCATACATACATCCTTATATTTACACATAGGTCCCATTTTTATGTTGTCGTTGATCACAATTCTATGCGTTGTTCTGGAATCTTCCTCTTATGTCCAGTGTTAAAAATTTTTTAAGATTTTGCGCTAGCATAGCGTATTTGGGTGGTTCATGAGTCTTTGCTCGTAACTCGTACACAGCTTCAGAGCCGTTCCCTTCACTGTCTCAATTCCAAGATCTTTATGGAGGTTTGCATTTGAGATGTACCACGGTGCATTAGCTATTGTTCTGAGAGCTTTCGATTGAAATCTCTGTAGTATTTCAATGTTCGAATTACTTGCTGTACCCCATAGTTGGATACCGTAGGTCCAAATTGGTCTCAAGATTGTTTTGTATACCGCGCGATTTTGTTCGAAAGTGACAGCTTCGATCGCCTACCCAGAAGCCAATACAATTTCCTCATTCTTATGTCCAGTTCCTGCTTCCTCTTTTTCGGATGTGACTAGCCCATGTGAGTCTTCTGTCAAATTTAATTCGTTAATCAATAACTTTTCAATCACTCTCCCAACTATCGTCAAATTTTGCAAGCATTTTATTTTTTGTAATATTTCGTTACTCGTTAAGATTCATTAAAATCTCTCTATTTTGATTAAGTACGAATAATCAATAATCAAGATGAATAAAACTTGGAGTCTAATGTTGTTATGTTGAAAAATGTCGATCAGGAAACACGGAATATTTCACCTTCGACAATACCAAGACCGAAGTGACAAGTATAGCACTGAGTTTTTATTCCGGGCTGTTTGCTTACAACGGTTGGAATTATCTCAACTTTATAATCGAGGAATTGAAGGATCCAGTGAGAAATTTACCTCTGGCGATTGGTATATCTTGCACACTCGTGACAGTGATTTACGTATTAACGAACGTCGCTTTCTACACGACCTTAAGTCCGATTGAAGTTTTGGGCAGCGGAGCAGTCGCTGTGGTAAGAATAACGAGTCATTCATCAACAACAATAATCTACCGTGATCGATGATCAATGTCGTGACGCAACTTCACGAGATATTTGTTCGAACTTTTATTTGAAAACTTTTTTTTTATCGAACGCAGACGTACGCGAATCAGCTGTTCGGAGTAATGGCCTGGACGATACCGGTCTTCGTGGCATTATCTACCTTCGGTGCGGTCAATGGCATTTTATTGACCTCATCTCGTCTATTTTATGCCGGAGCATGCGAGGGACAAATGCCTGAAATTTTAACCATGATCCAAGTCTCAAGGTTAACACCGACACCGGCCGTCATTTGCATGGTATAAAATTATATGAATTTTATCAAAATCATGATTTCTCGTAGCTGTCAATCGCATTTTCTTTTGGCTTCTTACAAAAATTTCAATCTCAACGAAAATGGTATTCGGTTAAAACATTTCGTTTTGAAGGAACAACGTTTAAAAAACAGAATTTTTCTTTTCAATTGTCAATTCGACGAAACAATGATTTCCCGTAGCTGAAAAAAATGTTATTCGCAATATTTTCTAATCGTATTTTCTCGTGAATTTTCGGAAGTTGAAATCTTCAAGAAAATTCTTTTTACAATTTTTTATTTGTACGAAGAATATGCTTAAAAAAACAAAATTTTACTTTTCTACAGGCACTGCTATCGATGTTGTATTTGGCATCATCGGACATCGTTGCTCTGATCAATTACGTCGGATTCGTAACTTGGGTTTGTTCAAATGATTATTTTATTAAACAAAAAGTTCGATCATTTTCCGAACACTATTGATAAATTCAACTGCATTCGACATTGAATTATTAATAGTAAGTTTCAATTTGATAAACAACTGCAGTTATCTAGATACGCGGCAGCGTCTTGACGCCAAGTATTAAAAAGAAAATGTTTGAACAGGCAAGGCAAGACGTGCAGCGTATCTGTACTCGAGATTGGTCGATTTTTTTTATTTTACTCGAAACAATTTACAATATTTAAAATTCATAAATTTGAGAAACGGATAAATTTTTTCAATTTTTTTTTCAATCTCACGCAACTCGTTAAATGATCTGAAACGATAAAATTTTTCAATTGAATCATTTTAGTTGAGCATCGGAGTGTCCGTTCTCTGTCTGCCTTGGCTCAGGTGGGCGCAGCCTAATCTTCCAAGGCCCATCAGAGTGAATCTCGTGTTTCCTGTTGTATACATACTCGGCACTTTATTCGTGACGATTGTACCGATGTACGCTAGTCCAGTGGAGACAGGTGATGAGACTAAATTTAGTTTTTCTCAATTGAGATTGAGGTCGTATTATAATTCGGATTTTACTGTTATTCAGAAATAATTTTTAGAATAGAACAATTATAAAACTGTTTACGAGCTTTCACTTTGAAATGTTGTTCACGTGTTTATGGATTCGTTGAAAACGAAAAACCAAGCAATTGTACCAGAATGACAGAAAACATGTTCTTCCAAAATGATAACATGACAGACTTCGATTATCGATTTTTTTTTCTCTATTCGCACTGGTCTCAAAGATGAAAGAAACAATTATTTTGACTCAACTTCTTCACCGATTGCTGAAATACGATAAACCGGAAATATGTATGCCAAATTCTAGCACAGCTGACCAAACGGTTATAAGGATGTTGGGGTCAGAAACACGAAAAATCACTGAATACATGTCCAAAAATTCAGAGAGAAAACTCGAACAGTTTTATCTATTGCCGAACCTACCTTGAAAAACAATTGATAAAAAATAGCCTCAAGTACTTGTAATTATTGTGGGTTGAGGAGAATTTGCTGCTTTTTAAAAATTATCAGGCAAAATAGTTCCAAATTCGTGACAAAAAATGAAAATTAAAAAACAAAAAAAATTCTTCGCTCCCTGAATCGTATAAAAATGTTTTCTCAAAAGTTTTCCGTATTAATAATTGTTGACGTTTCAACAGCTCTGCAATTATTTTTAAATGCTTGAAATTCACGAGCCTATCGCGATACGATAAATGGTGCTTTGTTTCGTTGCAGGATACGGTATGCTTATGATACTGTCGTCGATACCTGTGTACTTTGGATTCATAGCTTGGAAAAAGAAGCCAACATTTTTCCAGAAAGGAGTCGGTAAGAATTCAGCAACTCGTTCGATCCGCGTTTCTGTCAAAAGGCTTTTGTTTTTATTTTTCTATGAATTTTTTTGAGCATTTCGATCCAAATAGCTCATCGGTTTGATTGATTTCTAATCAAATTATTGCTTTCGTAACGAATTTTTTCATCTGTTTTACACGAAATATTCATAACGAACACTGCCATTACCAAACTATTGGCCTTATCAACACAAAATGTGAATTGACTCGAAACATTTTTAATCTATTTTCCCTAACTCGAAGTCTACAACGGAGTCGCGACGATTCGAATCTTTCTTTTGCATAAAACGTTTACCGTAAGCGATAATAGAAGGCTCGATTATACACCTTTTTCTTCGTTTTTCAACAACGAAAGCAACGGTGCACGATTTACGTTGCTCAAAGTGACAAATAACCCATTAATGCACAAAACGTCAATTTCGGACACGTAATTTCAGCTACACAGTTTTAATTGAGGAACCAAAGAAAAATTCTTTAAAATCTCATATAGGGGGTTTTAGAGGGTGCTTTTTCAGAATCTGGAATTTATTTTGTAGAATAAAATCAAGATCTTTATTATTTTTGCGTTTTTATTCAAAAAGTCAAGAATTTTTATCGTTTTTTTTCCTCTCAAATCGATTTTCGAACATGTTTCGGCACTCGAATAACCATATTATCGCTATCAAAGGTGTCCCTTATATCTGACCTTTTCAAAACACTGGTCATGAACCCTTTTTCCTCTCTTAGTTTTTCCAAGATGGCGGTTTTTGCAAAACAGCATGATGACAATTTTTATAATTTTTTTTCTCAAAAAGTATCGACTCAACGGAAAAGCTTTATAGAATAAAAAGCGTTTAGAATCGTCCAAAAAATACGTGTGAATTTTTTCAGATTTGTTCTAGCTATTTTTGAATTTTTGAATTTTAACAATTTTTCAAAAAATTTCAAAAATTCAGAGAAAATTTACACATGTTCTTTGGACGATTTTAAACACTTTTCGTTCCATAAAATTTTTTCGTCAAGTTGATACTTTTTGAGAAAAAAAAATATAAAAATTGACATCATGCTGTTTTGCAAAAACCGCCATCTTGGAAAAACTAAAAGAGGAAAAAGGGTTCATAACCAGTGTTTTGAAAAGGTCAGATATAAAGAACACTTTTAATAACGATAATATGATTATTCCAGTGCCAAAACAAGGACGAAAATCGATTTGAAAGGAAAAAAAACTATAAAAATTCTTGACTTTTTGAATAAAAACGCAAAAATAATAAAGATCTTGATTTTATTTTACAAAATAAATGCCAGATTCTGATAGAGCACCCTTGAAAATCCCCTATATGAGATTTTGAAGAATTTTTTTTTGGTTCCTCAATTAAAACTGTGTATCTGAAATTGTGTATCCAAAATTGACGTTTTGCGCATTAATGGGGTAAAGAATAATAACTCTTGAAAACGAAAAAAAAACTCTTGGAAAAATGGAAGAAACAGTTTCTAGTAAAAAAAATTAAAATCGTTTTCGAGCCCCAAAAATTATTTTCTTACTCTCGTAACTCATTTCGTTACTTCATTTTTATTCTCCTTTTTCTCTTTAATTTTATTATTATTTCTACAGGCTTCATCACCCAATTTCTACAGAAGACCATGGTAGTCGTTGGACCAAAGAAAGAATAAGGTTTTACAAGTACACTTTTACATAATGATACTCTCTCATATTTGATGCATGCCCTTTTTTTTTGCTTTTCTCAACATTTGTACTTGGATGGCGCGATGTCAGTTGAGCGGTGACGTTTTGAACTTTGAAAAGCTTTTTTTCATTCATTTTCTGCATTTTCGGGAGCATTAAAGTTAAAAACGAATCTCTCCGAGTAAGGAGAAATGAATTTGAGTGCTTGTAGCATTATTCGTAATCGAATATCACGTTTGTTGCGTTTTTGACAGCATTTCTTCGATTTTCAATAAATCGAGCAAAATTTTCGGTTTCGAAGCTGCTAAAAGAAATCAATTGAATTTCATTTATTCGCACTTTGTGTTACGATTTTCATGATTTGCTGTCATATTTTCGAAAATATGATTTTGCACGATTAATCATAAATGACAGCATCAGCAGCACCACCACCACCAACAGCACACTCGCATTTATACAAAAGCACCGCAATATTAATCCGATAAATGGTGGAAATTTTTATTATTCGAGTATTTTGTTGAAGTATATGTAGGAAATGGTAGGTATTCAAATATTTTGAATTCAAGAGAGACTGTGAACGATGAAAGGGAGGGCTTAACGACGTGGAAATTATTTGATTCAATGATAAATTAATTTCGGACCAAATTTTCACGAAGCACCCAATTAATACTTTTTTTCCTTTTCGTATTTCATCAGCAGTCTCCCCTAAATTAAGCCGCCAGCGGTTGCGCTACTTGCACTTTAAAAATTGGTCACGCGACGAGCGATTTTCTCACTGGTATAGATTATATAAAAATACTCAATTCGATAAATAGAAACTTGAAAATAATTCCATCGCAATGATCGACCCTCTCAATGGATGGATACATTTAAAAAAGAAAAAAAAATTACATTAAAAAACTATTTTATCTCGTCTATTTCACAGAAGAATTGGTTGGGTAAAAAAAAAAAAAAAATTTCAAATGTTTATGCCATTTGAACTTTTCGAGTTGTCATTCTTTCAGTAATATTGTGAGAAAAAGTAATGTTCGTCAGTAATGAAATAATGTGAAAAACAATAATTTATTAATCGGTAAATAATTTTAAAAAAATAATGTTGCAGTAAGTTTCACCAAGTTCCTGCAGAAGATAATGATGGTTGTCGGAAAGGCGAAACCAGCTCAGGTTTAAGGAAGGCCTATTCGCGAGACGTAATTTTTCAACGGTTCGTGTTGGATTATTTTCTGGTAAAAAAAAGGATGAAAAATTGATAAAAACGAGAAGTTGATCGAGCTCAAGGGAAACGTCGAATGGAATGGATTGGAAGAACTTTTTAAAATGTGCGTTCCAACGACAAGAAACAGCCATATTGAGTTGGGACGCGTGGACGAATGAAATTCATCGAAGCCATTCGATGATAAATCATTTCGGCGTTTTCTCGTTCCGAGACTAAAAAAAAAAAATTCGTCTTTGTCCACGAAATTTGCGGGTAAATCCTCACGCCGAAGAAAAAGAAAAAGCGAGTCTCGTATTTATTGTACAATATAATGTTTACGCACGACCGATCATCCAACGAAGATACGTCAAAACAATTTCGTTCTAACATTCCTCGAATTTTCTGTCGTAAATCCAAAATTCCAAGAGTCGTATCTATGTGCCACGTTTTCATTGAAAATGTCGAAGAATTTTGAAGGCAAAAAAAGTTGGAAAGATTTTTATAAAAATATTTCTAAATTATAGCTTTGAATTTCGAGTCTTCAAAATCGAGCTCTCGTTCCAAATTATTTCAAACTTTGTCGCAGATATTCAGGCTCGAAGGCAGAAAAGTAAGTGATTTTTCAAGGGTTGATATTTGAACTACTGGTGAAAAGATTTAACGCGTTGGGGAGTCTCTGTTCTTCATTTTTTCGTCGTATCTCCTTTTCGGAGCTCAAAAAATCCATATTTTCATCGATATTTTAAAAAAAATTTCTGTCATTTGCTAGAAATCAGCAAAGACAGCACTAGCCGTTCGATTCTTCGACATTTTATCTCTATATCGCGATTATCGCCCGACTATTCGCTAGGTGCACGTACATATACTACTTAAAAAATAAGTGTGTATTGTGTATACGTTAAGCATGAAAAAATGCGGAGCCTTCTTTTAGGTGGCGCTGACAGTATGCATGAATACGTAACACACTGATAATTGAATAGTATTAGTATTTTCATGCACCTAGCGAATATTTCGTGAAAGAGCGTTTAATGTGTAAGAGTCTGTGTTTAGAATTAATTTATATTAACTTCGGTCAGAAATGACGTTGCTCATTATTTTGTCGTTCGATGATCGGTCGATGGATGGGACATTTGAAGTCGCCCATGCGAAAAAGACACGAAAAAAAAAAAAACGAAAAAAAACATTACTGCCAAGAGATTTAATTTAGATATTACTACTGATACGTTCCGAACGAGTAGTCTCGAGACTTTTTGGTCCTCGCGCGTTCGCATACATTTTCTGTCACGAAAATAATTTTTCTTTTATCATATTATGTTTTTTGTAATTCCAATATTCGTTTAACCAACTCCCATATTTATGAATGACAAGATTTTTTTTAGTCACCGTGGGTCGAAAAACAAAACAAAAAAAAACAGATTCGACCTTGACAAGAAATTTACGTTTGCTCATCAGTTTGCATTTGTCGATTTTCACGAGACGCTCAAAATTCGTACGACGATTATATAAACGTCATTCGGATCCTCTGCTTTGTTGCAATGTCTCGTGAAATCAAAAAACGAACAACAAAATGTAGCCAAATTCCTGTTTGAACAAGTTACAGCGATCGAATCACGTCAACTTGATAAAATTTTGCGTTCCCAATGATTTTCAAAAAACATTCGATTACCCGTCAGAGTTCTTTACATGTATTTTTCACGTGTCTCGAATTTTTCAACCTTCATCGATCGTTTATTGACTATAGAAATTTTTCAATGACTTTCGACACAAAAGCATTTTCACTATTATCATTTTCGAAAGAGAGAGTCGTTTATCGGTTTGCACAAATTTTCATTTATGTATTTATTCGATTTTTCTCGAAAGAAATCGTTCAATAATTCACCTCGAAGAAAAAAGCACAATCCATAAAAGCACTCTCGCGAGTTACTACAGGCACAAATTTAGCGATTTTTTATTCAACTGAGAAGTAAACATTTCGTTGGAATCCACGTAACCATATTCGAGTAACTAACCTCCATTTCCGTCCAATATTTTCGTCGATCATTTTTTATTTTAGAGACAATAATTTCCACCATGGGGCGCTCGCAATAACCATCGCGATTGTATCGCTGAAACTTGTTCGTTAGACGAAAACACAACAACCGAAAAAAAAAAAAAAAAAAAAAAAAAGTAAATTTGCACATATCCGTAGTGGAAGATGTCCCTTTCCGGACCAATTGAGTCTCCACAGGGTGTATACATATATACATATATTCTTGGAATGAGATCTCGGCATACATATACAACATACATATATATATAATTGCATATATATAAATACAGAAAAATGAACCTTAGACCGAAAATTCTGAACTTAGTTGTTTTTACGAAGGAAAGATATCGATGCTTTTTTATACTATTATTTAATAATATATTATATAAATATAAATATACACTAATTGTAGTTGTTGCTTTAAAAAAAAAAAAAAAAAAAAAAAAAAAACGAAAAAAGTGTCAGCAGGATACGTTCGTAATCGATTAACTATTTTATCATAAACAGCAACAACAACAAAAAACAAATCAACAACTCACGTGACAATAAGGCATTGACTGAGAGATATACCGGATGAGTTATGAGTGAAGAAGGAGCAATTTAAACATTTCTTAGAATGAATTTTGTATTATTATGATTATTTTTATTATTATTATTATTACGATCCAATCCCCGCTGTATATGTACTTGAAAAACAAACAAACAACAACAACATGAAGAAGCAGGAGAAAAAAGAAAAGAAAATAAAGTATCGCGAGAGCTGCTCCATTATTAACAATAGTCTTAGCGTTATCGTGAGCATGCTCAATTTGCTGTGTGAATCTCATGTTTATCGAGTGTAAAAAAAAAAAGAAAACAAACGAAATGATTAAACGAATGAAAGATTGAGACCGAATGTGTGAAATCGGTAGCTTAGGATCTTGACGACGGAATGATAATAAAAACAAAAAATAACCAACAAAACATGAGTTTAAAAAATAAATACACATATATATTAAATGAAAGAGCGACCTGTGACAATACTTGTACATTCATCATATATATAGAGATATGTATACTGTAATTGTAGCTCGAATGTTTAATTGGATGTACACTACCTCAATTCACTTCTGGGCTGCCTTTTCTTGACGTTATCCTTTGAACTGTAGAATCTCATATGATCGGAAGGATCATTGGTGTATTTGGAGAGGTTATAAGAGATGATAAAATTCAACAGTGTGACTATAAAGATATTTCTTTCGTCATGATTTTGTCGACCGAACGTAAAATAGTCCGAAATTTAACGGCATATTGACAACTATAATTGGAATATCACAGACAGACTTAGTGTCAATCGTTGTTATTAGCGTATATATTACTATATATATTTGAAGAAGGAAGAATATATCGAGCTGTTGGGTGCAAATTCGGAACACCATTTTGACCTGTTTGTCCTTCTCGTGTAAGCGCAATATATTTAATTGCAAGAATATGATTAACAGCAGATTATAATTGTGTACAAACATATAAAGATAATTGGAAAATATAACTATAAACAAAAAAAATCGCAGAGTGCGGTTTCGGTTGTTTATATTAGTTATGTGTGGGGCTTCAAACAACTTGAGATATATATAATACTAGCTGTGCCCGCGGGCTTCGCCCGCTGCATAGGGCAGGCGCATCTAGCCATTTCTAGCTGATTATTTTTCCAATTTCAAATATTTTCTTTTAACGGATTGTGGAATATTTTACATGAGACAAAGGGTAGCGTCCGCACTACACCGGTGTGTGGGATTCATCCTCACTGTAAACCACACATTAGAGAATATTTGGATACATGAATTATTCCGTTCAGAGTTTCATCAGTTTTATATAATTATGAAGAATGAGGAATTCATTTTTCTCGTATTTTTTTCGTCATTTTTTTTTCGTATTCCCGTAAAAATTAAGATAACAAAATTCCGTAGAACCCCAAATTCAGTTTGAATCATGATCTTAAATCCCGTGAAAGATTCATTGAAATCCGTTCAGTGATTTTCGATTGAAAAAAAATCATATATATATATGACATATATATAACATATATATATGACATATATATACCATATATATAACATATATATATGACATATATATAACATATATATAACATCTTTCCTATATATATATGGTGATTGGGTGAGAAAATGATGATGGTGAAAAATAAACTTTGTATACGATTTGGATAAAACCCGTTCTTAGTAAGCGTGTACATAGCGAAAGAAGTATGTATGCCAAATTTCAAGTCAATCGGGCTCATAGTTTCGGTGATCTGGTGATGAGTCAGTCAGTCAGTCAGTCAGTCAGTCAGTGAGTGGTATTTCGCTTATATTATATATATAGATTCACAGAAAAAAACAAAACAAAGTATGGATCGAAGAGTCGAGCTAGCGGCGTTGTGGACGTGCAAAAACTAACCTTCTCAGTAGAATAATCATTTCTTTCTCTCAAATCGTCGTTGAAGTTTTTGCATGAAATTTTTTTTGCTTCTCACTAGCTTTCTCAGTCGTATAGTTGAAAGAACTTATCGCAACAACTGTTGCTGGAGCTTCGGTCGGAATTCGCGATGGCACCAGAGTTATACCTCGTGAAATAACGGCCAATTTGCAAAATTCACCACCGGGAACTTCGCCTAAACGCAAAGTAAGTTTTTGACAGTTACCATTTGAGAGAAATTTTTTTTTCTCTACTATTTTTCTTTTCCGGAGCATAAAAGGGCGGGCACGACAGCCGGTTTAATAAATCACGTGGTCTCAGGATCTTTTTATTCTTTTTCTCTACGTACCGCTAAATTGACCTTTTTCCAAGTCCTTGTTCGATATTTTTCTCGACTATAGTTGTAATAAAAATAATAAATTGCAAACTAACGTTATTACTAACTCGCCCACCAAGAAATCAAACATAAAAACAATTGAAATTCATTTTTGTGTTTGATTTCCTGATGGGCGAGTTGAGCCTGCAATTGATTGATTTTTTCTTTGTAACTCGCTTGCTTTTCCAACGTTTCTTCGTGATCGATTTTCAATTTTGCCAATTGCTCCTCAAGTTGCAACACCGTTGTTTGCACCAATTCCAACTCTTTCGCCATATTTATCGTGTCTTCGCTGGCTTCTTCCGCAGGTTTCTGTTTTTTTGCATAAAAACATGTTTCGTATAATTAATCATTCGCTTTGAATTCAATATTGTTTCTGTCTCGCGCGAAATCCAAATTTGCAAAGATGTCAAACTCTTTGTTGGTTAAAAAAATGACCTCACGATTTACAGACGATGTTTGACTTATCAATTTTTCCTGCCCATCGTTTGTCTTCTGAATTGTCGTGTTCAAACACGACAATTATTCTACAGCCCAATGCTATAGAATATAACACCGATCAATACATTGGGCTGTAGAATAACAATCGGTCGATCGCTGCTATCGCTGGATTTTGCTTCGGCGTACCGACATTCGGTATTGCCGTATTATTTTCCCCGTTTCTTGCCTCGTTCGCCGGTGGACTGGCGCTCTGAATATTTCCTTGCGGTAACATGCTCGTGTTCGATACCAATGGATCGAACTTTACGTACAATGACAAATCTCGATTTGTCAGAGATTTGGGAGAGCAAAGATGTTCGTGGAATTGTGAAAGCGACGGTGTTTTCGACAGATCGTTTTCAATATTTCTTGAAACATCAAAATTGCAATGAGCTTCGTTATCGGTTGGTGATTTTGGTCCGGTTATCTCTGCGGTAATATTGAGATTAGGATCGATCGAAGCCGGCTGGTTGATCGGTGAAATTGGTCAAAATTTATCGGTGAAGTTTCTCTCGAACGATCGAGACTGGTGTGATCAGCTGCCGATGTGAATGTCGAAGTTTTGATGATCTCACGGAGGAAGAAAAATCTTTCGACTCGACTCGATTTTTAGTTCGAACGATTTTTCTTCCTCCGTGAGATCATCAAGAGCCTTTATTTCCGGACTCAAATACGAACTATTCGCACTTTTATTCTGACTGCTGTCCACGCTACAATTTGAACTCAATGTACTTGCGGGACTCTGAAAACTACTGGCCGATGATAAACTACTGCTTTCCGGTATTCCTTCCCGTACTGTCGTACTTGGCGCATCCGCGAATTCCCTTATGAATCGAACTTTTACATCGTGCTGTGGCTGCTGTTGCTGATGCTCAGCTTTGCTCGTGGATCCTTCATTGCTCGTCTGTAAATCAATTGCAAATCATTCATTATTTTCTCATTTTTTTTTTTACTACGAAATCAAACATTTTTTTGAAAATATGAAAATGCGAATGACGAACTAAAGTTAGTAATTGAATTGTACGCTTTTCTTTATTTATTTATACCTCAGGTTCGGGAGACGAAAATCCCGAAGTATTTGGTGAATTTCGATTGAATAAACGAAGTTAAGCTTGGCGAAAAAAAAGAAACGTGCGTTATAGGAGAGCGTGCCGCGTTTACTGTTCTCTCGACATCGAGATCAGCTGAGTGTCCGAAAATTCGTCGCATTTTTTGCGTCCCCGATAGAAAAATTGCGCAACAAACTGGCGTTTCGAGAGGCATCAACGTTTCTAATTATCATAAAATATCGGTCGGAAAAACCTCGAGAGAGGAAGATCGAGGAGAAAGAGGAGGAGAAGAGGGAGATTCAACTTTACACGATTCGCAAATTGCGTCGAGAACAACGCGGGACTATTCGTCACTCGTGAATCAACTGACCAGCAAGAACGTCATCCTCTCTCGATTTTGCGTTTTAATACCGTTCAAGTATGTAACCCGAAAACGATTTCGTACTCGTTTTCACTCGAGTCTGTCCGTTATTTTAAATACCCGAATATTGCAAGGTGAGAATCGCGCTACCAACAATAAATCGCGTCTTTGTACTCGTTAAAATAAGCTATTCGGTGCAAGCAGGCTACAGTCTCGCACGAGACATACGTGTCAAGTTTAATTCTAAATTAAGCCCGATTCTCCTACTTGAAACAAATATTCGGCGTAGATTAAATTTCATTTAAAAAAAAATAAATAAATAAATAAAATAAGTTGGTCGAAGTTGATGCGACAATGGAAAATTCAGTTCATTTGACCGGTAGACAACATTCAGTGGATTCATTTATAAAAAAATCTTCAAATATATTGTAAGGTCATCGTATAGTGTAAACAAAGAAATTGCTTCATGAAAATAAAAACACGTGCGGAATGAAAATAACGTTAGTGGGTTTCTTTTATATTCTCTAACTTTTTTGTTTTTTTGTTGTTTTTTTTTTATTTCATTAATCTATAAATGTTAATAGTTTTCCTTGTTTAGTTTGAGAGAAAAATTGTGGAAAATGGTCGAATGGACGAATGTTTTTGAAAAGTTATGAGTTTCTCGAACGAGTTTGTGGCAAATACCGTCAAAAACGTTAACCTTATTCTCAAGAAACAAATAAAATTCGAAAGTTGATGCTGGATACATGAATTTTAAAATTCTCGAAAAAATTAAAAAAAACAGTGATCAGTAAAATTTACCTTTCTCCCGACGATGTTACCCATGATATATTCAAACTGAGTCTACTTTCGGCTTTCACCCCATCCCAAAACTACTTCCTTCCCTTCCAAAATTACCATATATCTCGAGTCTTTTTTCGAGTATCCCCTCCCTTTTTTTCTTGACACATGCATGTGCGAGTTAGAAGACGCGCAACTTGGAATTTTTATTATTAACTAATAAAAAAAATTGTTATCCGTAAATGTTATGCAATCTGTAATTTTTTGCGGAAAAAAATGAATAAGGGACTTCTTTCAAACTATGAGTGTGATTCGTATGAATACCGTAAAAGGATACAAAGAATAAAAAATTGATAGAGTGGTAGAATTTTCAACGGAAAAATTCGATTTTTTCCAATTTTCCTTGCTCAATTAGGTCAAATCCATTGTTTAAATAAATTTCAAATGGAATCCTTAAAGTATAACTAGGAGAGTCTCAAAATGCCTTCAAATAAAAAACAAACCATTAAGATTGGACGCATACTTTTGGATCTATCACTTTCACCAGTTATGAAAATGTAATTTCGAGAAAAATCTATCCATCGGTTGATATGTAGATGTTGAGAATTTTAAGGAAACACGTATCACGAGGAGAGGAAATGAGAAAAAAAAAAAAGAAAAACTTCCGTTTTATTGAGATTCAATGTAGCATATATAGGGGTAGTTCACCCCCTTAACTTGATTTGCGAGAAAAACGAAAAAATCCGTATCTACTATTTTTTAGCCCTCTTCAAAGTGCAATTGAATCCATCGAGATAGGTGCAATAGTTTTTTTGTTACAACGATTTTGTAAATTTCAACCCCTTGAACTTTTTTTCTCTGCAACCCCCCGATATGAAACCAGTTGCATTTTTCATCGTTTATCATTAAGTAAATTATCCATTTGGGTGCATTCGATTATCTCGAGTGAAAATAGGTGAAACCTGAAAACTACCCCTCGGAGGTCTCAACTTTAAGAGATAATTTCACCCCCTAGAAACGTTTTTCCGCCGATAAAAAAAAATACGTGTCTCTTAGATTTTTATGTAGAATAACATATTTAAATTTCATCGAAATCGAAGGGGGTCAGCGGAAAGACTTTCCTTGCAAGTTTAAAAATGAAATAATGGATAATTCATACGACGGTTCGAAATCGAAGATTATTTATTTTCATTCGCTGCTGCTGCTAATATATCAACGATCACTTGAAAACTGACGAGAGAAAACGCGCGCGAGCAATTGCTAACGGGTAAAGCGAACGAGGGGACCGCCGAGTATTAAAACGCTCTGAACTGTGATGGCGCTAGTGTTCCTCTATCGACTCTGCTGGTAAGGTTTTGCCCACACGGGCAAAAGCCGGGAGTTGTGCGATTGACCGCGATCAGCTGATTTTTATCATCGTGCAATAACGTTGAAGATGACTAATAATCCGATCCGATTTCATCGTAAAATTGAGTAGTAGAAAAATCTTCCAATTATGTTCAACTACATTCTGAAATAAACACATGTTTTTTCGAATCGCAAAGCTAAAAAAAATTGCAAGTTTTAGAAACGTGTATAATTTATGGAATTTCATGTTCTATTTTGTTTTCATAAAGTTGTGATCAATGTGCAAGTATAATTTCAAGGAAAAAAAATGACTTTTTTCAAATAAAAAAAAAAAAAGAATTTATCTATGCTTTCGTTAAATAATGATAAAAAATAAAACAGAGAAAAACTTAGAATATGATGGAAAATGAATCTCAAGATGAATAATGATTGTATTAAAATAATCAAAATAGTAATAGCGAATTGAAAACCAAAAACTTCAACGGCATACGTCGTCGAAGAGATCGAAATTTCGAGAATGTGCATAGAACCAATCCCGTAGAACACAAAATTTACTACAAACAACTCTCCGACAACGTTACTCTGCGTCCGCGAGAGCTTGGTTTTAAAGAGATCGAGAGAGACCTTGAGCGATATCAGGTAAACGTCAAAAACCAAATTGTTTCCCGAATCGATTTCACTATACTGAACAAAGATAGAAAAATTCGGTTTGAATGTTTTTCGTACGACAATTGGAGACTTTGCAAAATTGTTTCTATCCATTTTTGCTCTATCTTCAAAACAGTTTCGACAGTATCCCCGACGAGCGAGTGCGCAGTCGTCAAATCCGAGACCTTTGTCAACGAATCAGAAAACGAGTGGATTTTGGAAACGTTTTTAAACTTTTTTTCCAGCTCGAACGAAGTTTGAACAATGTGACCATTTAAACTGGGAGGATTTTTATATGTCTATATACATATAATATGTACAAAGAATAAGTAAATGCGTATGCACATCGTACGTAACAATATTGTTATTAATAGTAATTTTTCATGATTTTTTTTTCCGTCATTTTCAATCATTTTGACAGTGTGGACAGTAATGTGACAATTTCCTTTCGTGTGTTTCTTCTTCATTCTTGTTTACGTTTTTCTTTTATTTTTCTTTTTTATCTCGGTATGGCTTATCTACTTGTTATTCTTTTGTTTATTTATTTATATAGCTAATATAAATAAGAATACGTATTTTACACCTAGGCTGTTTTACAATCGACGACATTGTACTTAATCGCTAATGTGATAATTTCTAAAGAACCAGTCACGCGTTTATATATACGCGATTTTGGGAGGAGCTGTGAGGACGAGTGAAAATACGAAGGATGGGAAGGGCAACGAACACGATAAAAAAAAAAAAAATTAAATTAAAAAAAAAAAACATTTTTTGGGTGGAATGGAAAAGTACTGTCAGCGCAACCATGCGAATCGAGGCAGCGGAACAAAAATATACACAAAAATAAGAGCGATCTTTGGGACAATAAAGATCGCATTGCAATTGCTACGACGCGACCCGGCCACGTTTATGATTTTTACATGATTTTTTTTTCTCCTCAACCGTGGCATACGATTTTCACAATCGATATGAAAAATGATATTCCTTGTAGAGGTATTTTTATCTCAAAATTAAAAATGATGTATATAAACTTATAGAATTGCACTCAATAGGAAAATAATCCGAAGCGAGGCGAGGATTACATTTTGTCGCGGATAAAAGATTTTAGATTTGCATTCGTGAGAGCAGTATTAATATTGACACATTTGTACCCGAATAGAGCACTATTATTGTTCGATAATAATTCTTACATTTCATATCATCGAAAACTATTTCGTAAACAATGATCAATTGGAACGAGCTCAAAACAGCTTTAATCGGATGTTTTTTTTTTTTTTTTTTTTGTCAAATAAATTCAATTATTCCGGAATAATCTGAGACAAATTCGTCGGTATGATATAAATTAGTTTTCTCATTGCATCGTCCGTCAATGAAAGTAATGAACACACTCGTAAGAGCCATACACAGTCAAGATGAATTAATTCAAGTCAACTATTACCTACAACGTCGTATACAGGCACGAGCCTTTTTTTTCTCTTTTAACTTCATTTCAGTACTCCCGACGAGATTGATTTCTCTCATCGAACTCGAGAATTTCTTCTCCGAGGATCAAAAAGGAAACATTGAAAAATTCTTATTGCCTCAAAATGATTTGACAGCTTCGAGAATCGTCGCAGAGCTTCGATTGCAAACTCGGTAAAATTGCGTCGCAAGTTTTGCACTGTGATAGTTAAGAAAAAAAAAAAAAAAAAAAAGATAAATACTACGTGAGGAGGGATTCTGTTGACACTAACGTACTACTGGCACGGCTTTCTCTAAAGTCTTTCTTTCGCATGACTAAAAAAAAACACGATCTAAACTTACGTACGACAATTCGACGTAGAGTTGGGCATACCTCTCTCCGTACTTGATAAAAAACATTTCATTTCATTGGATTTTTGAACTATCTATTTTTCATAAAAATAGATACATTCGACTTGTTTTTTTTTGTTTTTTCGTACCTATATTCGAATTTATCGAATGGTTCAAAAAAAAAACAAAAAAAATCATCAGATTGTTGCGTTCACTCTGAGAATTGTATCGAAAAAATATAATCATATGTTTCCAATCTTTATGTCACGAGGTAACGAGTATAGAAAATAAGTAAAGTTCTTCCGAGCCAAATTTCGAGGTGAAAACAATAGCGTATAACACTAGAAATAACGAGTTCAGCTCCGTTCGATAGCACATTTATATTATTCAAGTATCGAGAGGTGCCCATTTCGTTGATACAATTTCTCGCAATAAATCACTCGCTCTAAAACGCCCAATTACAGTCTCAACGTCGATCACAATCAATGTTCCGTTGTTTTCTCGTTATTTTCCATTCCATTTCAGTAGCAAAAAGAGTTTAATTGATAAATGCACAAGAATTACGTTTCAGTCGTGTAGCTCTCATCGTTGTACGACAGGGACTATCTTGATGCTTTGAACAACAACTAGGACGATTTATCGCGTTTCAGCAAGAGGCTTTTTCGAGAAACACATTGATTTTCTATCAAGTGTCGATTTTTCAATCTTCTTTTTTTTTTGTTTTTGTAGTTTTTTTTTTTTTTTTTTTTTTACGTTTTTACAAATATTTCTTAATGGGATTCGTGCGCTTTCTTTTTTTGTGCAATTTTTAGACGAGTTCATAAGCGATATAAAAACCAACGAAAATCTTTCCGTCTAATCGCGCTTGTCCGCTTCGTCTTTTAGCTTTTTTTTCTGAGAGAATTGCATCACTTCTCTCGAGATATCCTAACTTTCATTATTAATTAATACTTCATTTAGCTAATTTCACGCCCGACAATTTGTGTGTGTATGACCATTTGCGAATCAGACCTCTTAATTCATTAACCTTTTAAGGACGGGGATTTTTACGTTGAAATCGACCTTTTATTTTATACAAAATTTATGCATAATGTCGATGAATTATTGACGTGGAGTGTCTGACCAAATCAGTGGTCGATATTTCGACCAGACCCGTCTGTAACGTAAAGGCCTATGTTAGAAATTTCATCTGACGACTTAAGGGTGTTTTCCGACGTAATTTGATGCGCTAAAAACGAAAAAAATAGTAAAAAAAATTGTGGAGTCATCCTTGACCTTCAAAATTGCTTTGTTTTTACTTTAGCCTCAAGGTTGATATATTTACGTTTTTTGATGCGCTGGGTTCGACAAAATTTGTCTTTTTGCTCGAATATTACTCAAATCATGACACACCAGAACAGAACAAAACAGAGTTTGACAATACAAAATACTATTTCTTTCGAGCTCAATGCAGTTGAATATATCAGTATACCGATTTTCAGGCCAAAACAGCAAAAAAAATTGATCTTGAAATAGCACTTGCCAAGGTCAAATGAACTTTCGGGATTTTTCACACTATTGTTTTCGTATTCAACTCATAACATTCTCTAAAGAGAACTTCAAATATTTTGTATCGCATGGATGGTCGAAATATCGACCAGACCCGTCCTTAAAAGGTTAAACGATTATATGCGTTATTGAATTATAATTTACGATTGTGTCACGAGAATATTTCATGAGTGCGTTTGCGAATATATTTGCGTATATTTTTCTTTTTCTATCGCAGGCTCGTTTGAAATGAATTTTTTGGTATGGGACGAATACAACATTTGTGCTGAGATATGTTTGTGCAAAAATTCGTTTTTTTTTTTCTTTAACGAATTATTTTAATAGAACGGTAAAGAGATTCAGTTCGTGAAAGGCTAATTCATTTATAATCACAGAGTGAAAAAATTTGAAGGGAAAAAGAGACTTACGAAAAGTTGGATCAAAAAGTTGTTTTTGAATTTCCCGTTTTACAACTCCTATTTTTCTTGATTTTTTTTTTTTTTCTGCGCTTGATATAAAATTGTAAAGCTTACAAATTCGAAACTACTCGTCTCAAAAAAGGCAGTTTCGTTGGTTTAGTCAGTCGTTCCAGGATTAATACGTTTGTCAAAAAGAGCATATTTTTTTTCTTCTCGTTCCCACCATAAACAACGGAGTCACAACTTTTCGTTCGACATTCATGAATTTTCATTTTTCAAAAATGAATTTTGTATTTTTCAAAACGTTGTATTAACTCGAATACAATTCGATTAACGAAGCTGATGTTTTTTCAGCTCGTGGATTTTTAACGAGTCACTCGATATTAATCGTTCCAAAGAAACGATCATCAGGCATTTGCAGTCCCTTATTTTTTCTTCGCGAAGAAAATTTTTTCAGTTTCTCGTAATTCGAGTTGAAAAATGTTTGAAAAATTCATGTCCTCGGCAAAGCAACGTTTATTACGTTTCAGAAAGCCTGGTACAGCCGTTAATATTTTCCATTGCAATTCATTTGAGCAAATAAAATATAGCGAAAGAAATGAAAAACTGCATATTAAATGCAAAAGGTGTACTTTGAACAGTGGAAAAATTGAGATCTCCATTGAAAATTAATCAATGCGATGAACATCACGTATCAGCAATGTTTGTGCGAATAAAAAGAAAAAAAAAATGGCTTCCAACAACGAATAAATTTTCGCAACACCCAAAAATATACACAAATATATTCCATCGAATTCACGAGTTGTGAATAATTTTGTTGTTGTCCCATACAGACAAAAGAGATGCTTCGGTATACTCGTTTGTACCGATATTTCCCAAAATAGAGACATTTACGCGAAGAAAAGTTGTACGAATATAAATATATAGTGCTTTGCTTGTCTTCGTTTCCCTCACTTGTTTTCGTTTTAAAATTTACGACGAATATCTTCCAACTGTTTTGGTTGGTGTATTATGACAGCCAAAGAGAGGGACGATGATTTCGGGACCTTGAACTGCATGGCTTGGTGAACAAGAGACTGTCAGAAGTTTCCGAAATATAATTAGAAATTTTTTGTATTTCAATCCCGAATTCCATCGGGACTGAGACGAGCACTAAAATGAGTAGCAAATTGATCGACATCATTACTCTTGGCGCCGTAATGTCTCTTCTCTAGCGTGATCAATTATCTTCGTTGCCGTCGTGTTAGAATGGCTTGCTTTTTTTTTTTCTTAAACTTCATCTTTCACCCTCGACGACTCGATCTGGTTCGTGTGCGCGCGCGTGTATGTATTTGTCTGTACGTGTGTTGTGCTTATGTTCGAAAATGTGCTTACGTAACATACGAGTCTCTTTGTCGAGTGCATCGAATCGTTCCGAGCTTTTTGTTCGCTTACTTTCATTCTTTCTTACTTCAGGACCAACACCCAGATCACCGGATGCGTAGGACGTTAAAAAAAAGCAAAAAAAGTATTCCGATCACGATGAGAGAAGAGGAAAAAAATACGAATGACCTCAAATGGTCCCTCGGATCTTTTTCCTTTTTGGATAAACACGATCGTTCTCATGCGATTCTCGTCCATTTTTCATCCATATTTTTCTTTTCTCTCTCTCTCTCTCTCTCTCTCTGTTTTCCCGTCGCGTCCGAGACCTCATCTTCCACGAGACGCCAAAAGGACGCGATATTATCGAACGTCGTCTTGTCGTCGTCGTCGTCGTCACGCTGCGAAATCCATGAGATTATTTTTCTCGTGTACGGATTTCATATACAGCATCGCGATGTACGTCCCACCGACGATGATTTCGTCGGTGTATTCACATTTCCGGAATTCAACCTGGATCAGCTGGCTGGCATCTCGGAATTTTGGCTCTGCGACAATTCCAACAGATGGCATTCCGAAAGTGGTATCTCTCGCGTTCTAGCGCTCTGTTTCTTCTGAAATAATTGCAAATCGAATTTATTTTAAAAAATCAATGAAAATACCGTAAACTCAGAGATTCGAAGTATTTCAACAAGTGAATCCAATTGCCTGAAATGATTATGATGATAAAAAAAATTGTTCTATTTCTTGTACCAAGAATATATAAAATATTTTCCAGCAGCTTCTTTCCCTGATAAAACCAATTGATATTCTCTCGGTTAATTACGAAATCAAGTACGAAAATATTTTTAAAATATACATCCGCAAACTGAGGCGTATATTTTTATGATTTTGCACGTAGCGAAAAGCTTGAATTCTAGTGCAACTTCAGTCCTGATGAATGTTTTTATTAAATTATTATAATTAAACGTTGGTTTGAAATATATACCTTTCTTCGAAACGGAAAGCAGCCACGATTCTCGTTGTTTGCTGGTGGATAATTGACCAACAAATCCGGAGTTGGCGAGCTGTTCGGGCCGAGTACATTGAGCTCCTTGAAGCACTCGGTCTCGATCATCTGCAACGGAGACGGCATACATGAGGCGAGAGATTTTGATTCACGAGTCACGTAGGAGTAAGGGATAAAGATTGAGAGAGCGAGAATGTGTAGGCGACTCGGCGAATTGGTAGACGGAATAACTTTGGTCTTTCTCTCTTTCTTATCTCATTCCTTCTCAACATCGTCAATTATGTTTTACACCCAAGGGTTCACTTTGTCTACTATTTAAAACCAGGGTCAGCCAGCCCCATTCGAGTTTCGTCGATGTATCGGAGTGCTTTTTTACTTGAAAACAAACAAAAAAACCAAGTTTTAATCGACCTCCAGACGTTCGACCGTGCGGTATTCTCGGTATCGACATACGTCACGTTTTAGTATCGCTCTCATCCAAGCGTGTATCTCGACGGTATTTTACAAGCACGTGGGCCAGGGGAGAGCAAACTACTCTCGTTTTTGTATAAATAATATACGGAATATGTATACGTTCGTCGACGTCGAATCGCCCGTTTTATTTTCGCACAATTCTGTCACTTGTGTCAAAAAAAAAAAAAAAATTGTTTTTCAACGACTGTAAAATATTGCAAAAACTAATGAAACTCGATTGTTTATTATCGAACCTTTTCGAGCTCACGGAAACTACATTTTTCTTTTTTATACAACAAAAAATAATGAGCTCGCCTCACCTCATTTTGCCAGGGGATCGAAACCGATCCTGTGTTAAATTGACTGTAAAACGTGTCGTCCGTTGCATCAAGATTTACTCCTTTAACCGTGGAGAATTGTTCTATGTCGAGTACGTCCTTGGCGTAAACCGCGTGTGGCTGCAATAAGAAATTTAAAGATTTTTCAATAAACCGTAGAACGATACATCTTTAATTAAAAAAATAAAATAAAATAAGTAGTTTTTTTTTAAATTATACAGTATGATGTTCCGTCAAAATAAAAGAAACATAATTCGTGAACTTTTTTCACTTCATTAAAAATTTTGTTTAAACTCTTGACGTTATTTTGCTAAAGTTTGAGTTCTGATAACAGATAATTATTTTTTTCAAAAAAATTCACGAAACATCCCATACTGAAGAAGCAAGAAAAATTGTATAAAAGATAAAATATTTTTTTTACGAAATAATGAGACTCGTCTCGAACAAAGTGAAACCTTCCAAACACAATAAAGTCTTGAAGTCAACCTATATAATTGACGCGGTGCAACGTCGTTTCGAGCTTTTGAAGTCCCCTTTTTTTCTCTCTCCGTTTCTCTCTGTTTCTCTTTCTCCGTCCCTTTGTTTTTTCTATCCCTCCTGAAACTCTCGTTCATACACAAAGAGGCTCGAAGAGTTTAATGCCCGTTCAAAGGTAACAGAGCAAGAAGCGAAACTGTTTTAATTTCGGTTGGTGAGCTTCGTGGTGAGTTGTGGTCGAGAGTACGTTAACATATCCGGCAGAAACGGAAAATTTCTATGCCACTCGCGTATAGACTTATACTCGAAACGTGCGAAGCAACAGGAAAAGAGAGAAATTATAGAAAGGGAAAGACGAAACGAGCGAGAGAGAGGTTCAGCCCAGACACGCTTTAAAAGTGTACTTTCCATAATCGAATTACGCGACAAGCACTCACGCGAGTACATCATTTCTTCTCTACAAATTCACTACGATAATTGCCGCAGTGGTGTACAAAAACCCAAGTCCAATTAAAGCTCTGAGAACGAGAGTGTAAACCTTTTCATTACAACACACAAATTGTGACCAAAGAAGGAAAGAGAAACGAGAGTTAAGAATTTAAGCAGAAAAATTCTCAATATTCTCCTCAAGCTCGTCGATTACGTTTTTTTTTTTTTTTTTTTTTTTTTTTTCAACTCGAACGGAATGCATTTAATAAAAATTGAGGTACCTCCCAACGTCGTACTTTCTTTTAATAAATTCTTAGAAAATTTTGAGTTCTTGCGCGACGTTCAACCTGCTTACATGGCGTGTGTGGGCTGGAAACTTATCGAGAACTCTGAATCAGCGAATAAAACTTGTGCAATAACGATATTGAAAAATCTCGTAATAACGAAATGATGAAAAACGCGTTTTTTTTTATAAATATTATCCTGTTTGAATAAATGGAAGCAATTTCGAACAGTTTAATGAATAAAATTCCGGAGATATCATTCATCGTTAAATAAAAATTTGCTCGAGTTAATTTAGACGATAAAGTTAAAAGAAAAAATTGAATAAACTAGAGAGATACTCACATCCGGGATAAACGGAGGATCCGTCATACCAGCTTCGACCCTTTTCCAATTGAGACACTGAAAGAAAGCATGAAGTTTGACTTCCTTCGCCCCGTACCTGCCGCTTTTACAGCCGAGCCGATGTTTCGGATTTTTTTTCAACAATTGTTGGCAAAGACTTTTGGCTTCCTCGGTAAATTTGTGAGAATATTTTTCCTGATCTTCTTTGACGCGTCGATCGACCTCTTCGCGTTTGACCTTTTCTTTGCGAGCACGAAACGGTGCCTGGCCCTCGATCATCTCGTAAAGGAGACACCCGAAGCTGAACCAGTCAGGCGAGAAAGTATATTTCTCATTGTCAATTACTTCGGGTGCCATGTAACCGACGGTGCCGACTCGACCTCTGACCATATCGCCCTCCATTATTTCGACGGCAAGTCCAAGATCGGATATTCTCACATGGCCATGATCATCGAGCAGAATGTTTTCAGGTTTGCAGTCGCGATAAACGATCCCTTGACGATGAAGATGTTCAAGGCCACAGGCAACCTCAGCCGCGTAAAATCTCGCTCTTCCAATGTCAAAACCAGGCTCACCGCCCATATTGTAAATGTGAAATTTGAGATCACCGCCGTTCATAATCGTCAATACGAGGCAGAGAGCGTCCTTCGTCTCGTAAGCGTATGCCAACGAAACGACGAATTTTGAATTTATCTTTTGCAATATGTTTTTCTCTATTAATACCATTGCTTCACCCTTTCTCTTCTTTATACGCTTTTTTTCCAATTTTTTACACGCGTACATTTTTCCTGTAGCTCGTACCTGACATGCGCATACTTCACCGAATCCACCTTTTCCCAACACTCGATACATGCGAAACGTTTTGTACGTAACGACTTGACCCTCGAGCCACTTCCACTGGAGATATCTGTCGACAGACAATTGAAAAATTAACCTTTTTTTTTAATACATTTTCTACACGCTGCTGTATCAACGATTTGATACGTTTCGAAAAAATTTCGCTGTGATTATGCTGTTTTCATATCAAAAATAGTTTCAAATGTTTTCAATTAATTGGAATAACGAACGAATCACATTTTCGAAGAACAAGTTTTTGCTCTCCGAAAACTCATTTCCTATAATATGCGCTGTCGAAGTTATAAATTCGGGGTTATCGATTTAGCAGCTGTTCGAAATTCCCGAGTCAGACTGATAGAAATAAGTTCGATCAAATATTATTGTCCGGCTATAAAATTGTACTTTGGCTCGAAACTATTATTACAAAATTGAAATATCGGTGCTTGAGATATTGGCTCGATTCGAGTTCGCCTATAGCGTAACACGTATCGACTTTATAGCTTTAGCTTGCAACAGTTTTACGGTTCCGGATATGGTTGAGATTATAGATTCCTGGTATTTGAGAGTTTGGGAGAGAAAAAAAAATAAATAAACGAGAATTGCCCACGAAAGCGACGAGTACCACGAATATTGCAAACTCGTGTCTCATGTTTTTGGTCACTCATTGTGACAAATCCATCGCACGAAGAAAAAGCAACGAATTAAAGTAAAGGAAAAGAGAGACGGAAAGAGATAAAATGTCATTTGACTACGTTGACATCGATGCCGAGGTATAGCACTTTACCAAGATCCCTGGAAGTTGGCCAAAAAAAAGTTGATCCGCGGCTTCGCGGTTTTTTGTTGCATCCCATGCACATGCAGCAGAAATAATAAGTTTTTCGTTTAGCTTTAGCTAAAACTGCTTTGGTCGCGTGTATTTCTTTTTTCCCTTTCCTCTCTCTCTCTTCCTCTTTCTCTCTCGGTCTCCCTCCTGCTATCTGTTTCTCTAGAGATCGAGAAAAAACATATATCTTTGTAGGAGAAAGGGCAATGCTGTAGATTACAAGGCAGCACATTTGAATGCTTACAGGAGGGCGTAAGCCCCCCCCCCCTCCCCTCCCCCTCGTTTCGAACATCGACGAGATGAAAGACAAGAAGAAAAACGGAGGTCGCGACACACAAACAAAAGAGATTCGCGACCTTTCGTACATGGTAACTGGCGGGCACACACGTACTCGTAAAAACTCCAGTTTGAATTCACCCTCGAAAGTACAATTTGTTCGGCTCACGAGACGTTTCTCGTCCATGCAATTTGTCGTCTTGGAAAAACGTTTCTCCGTACCGTTTTTCCTTCTCTCTCTCGTTACTTTGTTCGATGCAAGGAAAACGAGAGAAATGGAGAAAAAGGCAGAGAGAGAGAGAGAGAGGAAGAGATGGAATCGAGTCCTCGAGTCTCAACGTGACTTGGGAAACTCGAGTTTCACTAAAGAATTCACAGACACAGCGACGATTGTCTCGATTCACAATACATACTAAAGTACAGGCCGTTCGCTGTTTTCATAAAGTTACACAGAGATATACATAAAGTGTATAAGTGTATATGCTACTTATGCTTAACGACCGAGAAATCAAGTAATTCGAGAAGCGAGACAAACTCGTTCGAAGCTCAAAAGTTCACAAAACATAAAGTAACTCAAGAAAATTCGTGTGTGCAAGAGTTCGGAGATTGGACGAGTATCTACGTGGATTGCACCGAGTTAAGGGGTTTCTGAAAATGTATAGACGTCGGAGAAATTGAAGCAGCGAGTAAAGACAACATTTTTGTAGTTCCATTTCGTTGATGGCTGAAATATTTCAAGTAATAAATTTGTTCATTAAAATAAAATCCTTCGATGAAATATATCGCTTAACAAGATTGTAAAAAAGATGATTTTCGAGCGAAATAATAAATCTTTCTCACCTGTAGAAATAGACGCTGTTGAGAAACAGTGAAAATGGTTCACCGGCGAGAAAATTTTTGACGGTTTGTGAGACATCGACGAAAAGTTCTTTACCACCGGAGCCAAGACGTTCCTCGCATTCGGCTATCAACGAATCGTTCAGTATATCGACGACCTCCGAATTATTGCTCCTGAGATATTGCTCGAACAGATCCTTCGCCAGTTCCATTCGGTTCTCATCCATTTCAATCTCGTATCTTCCAAGTGCATCCAGAAAGAGTATGTAACGATGAAACGATTGATGTTTGTCCTGACAGAATTGTCGGAAGAGGAGTCGACCGATCGGCTGTTGATCGACCACATAGTTGTAACTTATGTCTGTAAAATAATTCGAATAATCGTTTTAAATATTTGCTTACAGAAGAAGAAATTTCGTTGAAAAAAGAAAAAATGTCAATCATTTAGTGCCAGTTTTTGTTTTCAAAATTCGTTCCAAACATCCTAAACCAAAAACAAAAAAAAAAAACCTGAGTACTCAAATCTCGCAGTGAACATATTCATCTACAAAATATAAAAATGTAAAATAAAATCAACAATTATGTGTTATATTCACAAGCTAAAAGTGCGGATTGTAATTATATACAGTCTCCATAGGAGTTTATATGAACCATAATATTTAAAAATTTTAGAAAAAAGAAGTGATATCAAATCGCAAAAATCCCCTCACGGGGAAAAAACGTGGACAAGTACATTGGTGGTCCCTTGTTTCCCTATGATATTAAAAAAAAATCCAAAACGCCGCTTAGAAGAATACAAAAAAAGTTACAAAATAAGTTAAGATCTGTTGAAATATACGTGGCCAAATACGGGAAGCTTTACTGCGTTTCAATAAATTTTCAAATACGGTTTGATGTTGATAGAAAAAATAATAAAGTTCGGATATTCAACTATGTCACCAACCAAATTGCAAACGTAAAAAAATTAGATTGTAAAAAAATTCTGAACGAACTCTCTAGATATTTCGCAATGTCGTTATATTGCCCGAGATTAATTCGATATTGCCCCCATTATTACCCCTAACAACGTTCCTCTCTCATCGAACCACTGTTCAATAACCCGATGGTCGAAACACGAAACTTTATAACAATAAATTCGAGTGGAACAGCCTCACATATATATACGTCTTCGATAATCAATTTTTCCTGCATATGTTTCCGTGTGCTTTTCAAAAGTTTAACTTTCCAATCATTATTTTCGTTCAGCGTATCGCTGCACTTTACTCGTTAACGAGGACACTTTAGCTCGAACCGCGGGGGATGTGCTCTCTCGGGTGAACCGCAGAGCACACGATCCACTCGCATTAAATTCTCCGTTATTTCATCAGGGAAAAACTATTTGGTGTCAGGCTTTTCGCTCCTATACTACCCTATAATCGGATTTCGATCGAGTCTCGATCGGGACACAAAATTATCGGAATTCAACCGGTTTACCGAAAATTCTTTTTTCACCTTTTTCAAAATTTTCGTGCCACGCGAACAAATTATTTCTTGAAATACAGAAAATAATTCGGTTCTAAGAACTTTCGAGGAACCTGATTCCATATTCTCGAATTATTTCGTTCTCCGTTTTGCAGCGACTCGAGAAACATTTCATTTCAATTTTACGTATCGATCCATTTTTTTTTTTTATAAAGCATCTCAAAAAACGAGCCGCACTGAAAACAAAATATTTCGTTTCACGTCAACAAAATGTTTTATCGTTTCAATAAACTTTTGTTGCATACTCGCAACAAAATATTTCAATATTTCAACAAAATTTAGGGGAGGGAAGAAAAAATGAATAATTTTGTATTCCAAGGCTGGAAGATCCGACATCGACAAAAGAGGGGCAACTCGTCGTATAGCGAGAGTTGACAATAGTTAACGCCTGAGACAAAGATCTTTTGATTTATCAAGATCCAAGAATTCATGGAAGCAAATACAAGAAATGTATTCTGCTTATTCGAATGATGCGATCGCGATGAATAAAGATGCTATTTTACTTCGAGTAAGTGTCATCATAGTGAGGAATGACGCGGAGTAAACGATGCTCTCGAGATGACGCGACAACGATAATCGCGAGAATGGCGTGTGGTGCTGCTGGACATTGGTAAAAACGATGATGCCAGGTTCCTCTGAACGGTGAACGGGTGTATCGGGATAAAAAAAATCTCTCGGGGAAGGAGAACCGTAATGAAATGCAGACCGCGAGTGCGGAGGAGTATCAGCTTTTGTTTGGTTTTTTTTTTTTTTTATTTTTTTTTTCAAGACATTACCCGCATTGGACCGCGAATAATGGAGGAAAATGCAAAGAAACGCAAGAAGAGCTGTTGAAACTCTCGTGTACACGGATATATGGAGGAATGAACGAACACGTGTAGGCACGAGGAAGCGAGGGGATTTCACGAAGATTTGATAATCCTCGACGAGGTCAGCGGAGGGTCGCGCGTCTTGATTGACTGGGAGACTACTCGGAGGGGAATCTTTCTCTCTCTCTCTCTCTCTTTGACTCTCCGAGCTCGTTTCGAATCGAGAAGCCCATACGGTAGGGAGGAGCAGGGATCGAGGTAAATTGCTCGAGTGGAGGGATCGACTGCATGGATAGAAGATAGGGCGTACATATAAAGTCTCGCGGTGCGATGCTGCCCGCGCGTCTATCGGTGTGAGAGTGAGAAGGCGAGGCAAAAAATGATTGATAGTATTGGGAAAAAAATGATGTCTCTCGACGCTTAGCTCTCGTTTGAGCCCGAATATCGTTCTCGAGAAATTTCCGGGCTGATGCGCACTTGGCGAGTCTCTCGCCTATTTACCCGCTCGATTCGTTTCTGCACTATATGCTCGAGATAGTGGAGATATAAACGAGCGAAAAGGGAAGAGCAAAAAGGATAACGGATGAAAGGCATGAAAGCAGTGACGTCCGCGTGCGACGTTAATCTCATGATAATAATCGCTTTTATACGCGTATACTTTGCTACGAACGCGATTGTTGTCATTGAATCTCTTTGTTTCTTAAATCGATTAAATGGAATATTCATCAGCTAAGAGACATCGTTAGCGAAGAAGCGACGCTTTGTTATTTAACTGCAATTTGAATGAATTGCGAGTGAATTTTCAATTTCTGCTAAATCGATAAAACAACCGTGCATATACAACAACGAAAGCTGCGTCGGATCTTTCATTT
Source organism: Campoplex capitator (assembly GCA_037576405.1). Classification (NCBI taxonomy): domain Eukaryota; kingdom Metazoa; phylum Arthropoda; class Insecta; order Hymenoptera; family Ichneumonidae; genus Campoplex; species Campoplex capitator. The sequence continues at coordinate 2,114,524 of JARBWI010000338.1, forward strand.
TCCTGGATGAGTTTTCAGGCTCGTTGATATGGGGCCGTAGAATCGTCTAGAAACTTCAAAAATTCAATTTTTTTTTCTTATTGCGTTTTCTTATTTTGAGAATGTGTCTTGAAAATATTAATTTGAAATTCGTAGAACTCCCGTAGTTGCAGAGGCTCGAAGGCTGCGATGCGTTGGGGCGCGGCAGGTAATCATCTCGTGAGCCGGGCACGCACGTTTTTATTCTCGAAACCTATTGGACCGCCTGACTTTGAGTTTTGCACACATTTCGAAAGAACCTTCGGACAATAGCCTGAACCAGAATGATACCGATTGCTTGGGTATTTTAGGCCCGTCCTCATGTTTTAATTGACAGTTTACCGCAGAAAAATTGAATCTCAATTTTCAAACATGCAGCTGCGATTCCGATAAAAAAAAAAAACATTTCGTTCTTACTTAGTTCTAATTCAGACGATCACTAAATGCGTATTGTATAGATTGAAAAGAAAATTTTGTTGTTCTGTTTCGAACGACTAGAATCGCCGCAATTCGCACTGAAAACAAAATTTTGTTGAAATATTCAAATCTTTTGTTGCACTTATTCAATTTTTTTTTTTTTTTGTTCAGGCGACAAAATTTCGAATATCGCACAACAAAGCTTCTTCATACCGAAACAAAACTTTGTTGAGAGGATAAAACATTTCGTTGTGTCGTCGAAATATTTTGTTGAACTTATTCAACAAAATTTTTGTTTCCAGTGCGTGCGTTCGATTGTACGAGAGTCTTACGCCACGACCTGCATAACGGAGCATAACTTGTAAAGCTTTCGATATTGTACTTCATAAAAAAATTTCTTGTCGGTTGAAACGTGTCTTATTGCGCGTCAAAAACCCTGGCACTGTAGGTTTGATAGTTTTCACGAAATGAATTCCTGAAAATTACTCAAAAAAACAAGCTTCTGGACGGTATAATAACCCCTTAAGAAAGTTCATCCGTAACCGAGCAAGAAAAAACAAAAAATTGTCACGACTAACGCAGTCGGCTCAGTATTTTTAGTGTTTTTAACGTCCAAAGTTAAACCTCCTTCCTCTCGACAAATGAATTTATTCCCGAATCTCACGAGTATCAAATGGATTTTACCAAGTCGTAAATAAGTTTTTTCGATATTTTTTTTAAGCATTTATAGAAGTTTCGTTCAAAACTGTTGGTCGATGCACGCGAATTAAATATTTACAGAAGACGCAGCGGTTAAGTCACAGAAAAATATAACCGGACCGTGTTTAAGGAGTTTCTGTACACAAGGCAAAGTGTTAAGAAATTGATGAAATTTGGTGAGATAATGTTTTGCAACATCAAGTACGAAAAGACAAATTTTTTCAAAATTTTCTTCTACTTAGTTATCGAGTAATTATGCATTAAGGAGGTTGGCTACACACAACAATGTTGCCATGTTAAAAGCATAGGAAAATTCGAAATGATTAGAATTCAATGAAATTTGGTGAGCATATTCTTTTCGATTAAATATGAATATAGAAATTTTTTAAGATTTTTCTTCTACATAGTTTTCAAGTAATTTGACACTAGAATTTACATCCGTAAGCATAGGATTCTGATATATATAGATATAATCTTTTGCATATTGTAAACTCGAATTATTCGACAACTATGTAGACGAAAAATTTGAAAAAATTTGTGTCATTGCATTTGATGCTAAAGAATGTTATCACTAAATTTTATTAAATTCTTATCATATTGTCGTATGTAGCCATCCTCCTTAAAGCAGATTTCTTATGGCCGAAGTGTATACCTATATATATCTCTATATATATAAATCTGTTCGCTAAAAAATGTTTGTCCGCTTTTCAATCGAAAACGGCTGAACCGATTACAATGAATCTTTCACGAGAATAAAGATCACGATTCAAACTGAGTTTGTGGTTTTGTAAAATTTCGTTATCTCAATTTTTACAGAAATGCAAAAAAAAAGTTTAGTGATTTCGTTCATTCTCCATTTTCAAAACTCGACGGTAGTTAAATACTAACGATCAATTAAAAAAAAACGATTTACCAATTTGAAGGGAATTAGAAAACGAACAAAATGAGCGGTGGTTCAATGCTCAATTCGATATGGAAAAAAAGTTACAGCATTTTTAATGAAATTATACAAAATTAAAAATACGAAAATTTTTCGTTTGATTATTTTATCCAGAAGAAAACTGAAGAATTATGTCTGAAATTGAAAAGAAAACACAAAAAGATGGCCCAGGTAACATCTAAATACTTTATTTAATTTTTTTTTAATGTAGATTCACAAACAATTTTTATTTCTCATTCCTCATATTATATGAAACTGATTGAACTCTGAACGAAATAAATCATGTATCTAAAAAATTGAATTAAAAAAATTAAAATAGGAAAAATTTACGGCTAGAGTAGGCTAGATGCGCCTGCTCTATGCAGCGGGCGAAGCCCGCACGCACAGCTAGTATATATATATATGGAAACGCTATGCTTATACACGTGAACGTTTAGTCTTCAATTACTCGATAACTGTGTAGAAAAAAAATCTGAAAAAATTTGTATTGTCAAATTTGGCACTAAACGAATATGTTCGCCAAATTTTATAAAATTCTTAACTTTTTGAAATTTTTTGTGTTTTTAACATGGTTTAGCATGGCAACATTGTATCGCCTGTACCGAAACTCCTTAATATGGGAAATGAGTTTTTATTAATTTCTCTCGAACAAAGTATTCCACGGGCTTAAAATTTTGGCAGATGACTTCGTTGATATCGATAACGGTATACAATTTAAAAAAAAATCAATATCCGTTTGTTAATTCGATTACCGGATGAGCCTTTTTGATCCGTGAGTATACACACTTGCGATTCCCCGAGTCATATAGACCCAGACACCGGATTTTTCGACCCTCGGGATGCCTGATACGAGATTCTCGATCACCAGAGGGAAACCGGATGCTGATAAGTTATCGATAAACGTCAGGCTGATGCTGATTAATCTCCATATCGCTTTGTCACAGTCGCGAAATAATCTTGGCCGAGTATCGGGATTGGGGAAAAAGAATATTACAAATTCGAGCAACGATGCTTTGATGCGGGAAGTGATTTTTGTTCGAATGTTGAGGCAAGCCGCATTCGGACGCGTTTGTATCGAGGCGAGAGCGCGGTAAAAAACCAGGTGTCCAAGTGTTGTAAAAACGAGAAAAAACGAGAAGGAGAACGGTGGAGACCGGGACGCCATAGTGAAATCGGAAACGAGAGGGATAATGAGACGCGTAATCCCGAGGGATATTAACAGGATTTGAGTCTATATATCCATGCGCCTGCTGGTATTTGCGCGCATGCTAATTTCCCTACGTCCGCGAGCGACGTCTTATGAGTTCCCTCGTTCATTATTCAAAATAAAAATTAGAAGCTATCTGAAAATTAGAGCCATCAATTCGATTTTAAAACATAAATTAAATGAAGCAAAAAAGAACAAAAGAATGGGAAATCCGGAATCGTGCGACGAGAACCTCCGACGAGAACGTCATCGGAAAAGATATATATATATTTTTTTTTTTTTTTTTTTCAATTTCTTTATCCCCAAAGAATAAAAACTTCGAACCGAGATCATCGAATATCCTTGCAAAGGTGAAATATCCCAGCATCGAAGCGAAACAACATATTTTGTTTCGATGAAAGACGAGAGAAACTTGGTTACTTGATTTTCAAGAGAAATGTCAATACCACTCGCGCACTCTAAAAAATCCACCAGTTTACTCAACATTCAGGTTCATTTATCTTGGATGCTAATGAAACCAAGTGGTCCGAATTCGCGCGCGCGCGTACTGAGCCTTTGAAATGATAGATATACGTGTATATCGTCGATGCGCATCCTTTGAACAAGGGGAAAGCAGCTTCGAGTGAGTCGCTGGTTGCCAGAGAGGAACAGGCTCACAAAGATGCTCTTCGATACGTATATCTATATATACATCAACGCTTATAACCGAGCCACAAGAGCTTTTCAACGGCAACAGCATCAGCAGGAGGCAGACGATTCACTCGAAGCTTTGTGTGTACCACCTATCGAGAGAGCTCAGTGAGTATCTCTACCAAAGAGAGAAAGAAGAGGGACTCGTTGTCTGGTTTGCACGAGCTTTTCCGACTAGTGAAGCCAATGCTTAGGAGTATGAGCCTCTGTGATGACGCGGGAAGCCGGGGGAAAATATTGGAACCCGAAACCTAAACATTGAGATTAGGTGGATGGCGGATCAATGGCTACAGGGCCCCGTAGACGAGGACCAAGGGGACATTACGCGACGGCGTTCTTGAGAGTGCACTACTATTGAATCTTTCATATATCTTTACAAATATTCTTGTATACGAATACCGATAGAATTCTTAAAAGGAAATGTTATTTGGATTATTACATGCTATATTGCGAGTTTCAATATATCTATATATATTTTATAATTCGGTTGAAAATATTCACTACACTAGCTCTAAAGTTACTTTCAATCTCATTTATACGTTCATGCACGATTCTCATCTGGATATTAAGTGTGTCTAGATCCAATTAAATGTATGAGAGATAAGAAATAAAGTAAAAAAAAAAAAAAATAAATAAATAGCGATATCTGGTATCGGCATAGGAGTCTCGGAACGTTTGAAATAATAGTTAAAATATATAACGAGGCCCGAAAACGTCGTATTTGCTTCTAATGTCGTCAAAGCTCATTATTTTTTCAGTGGCAAACAGCACTAACGGCGGAGTGACGAGCGTCATAGCATACGTATATAGAGTTGCGCAAACTGAAGGCAGTTCTTTATTAATAGGTACAAATGTGTTTGCGTCTACGTGGGCGCCTTGCTGGTATATTTAATTCGCGGCATATTATCGTGATAACGCGTATACGCGGGGTTCCGACACTTCCTTCTCCCGATTATTGACAGTGAATATCACTCCGACACTCGACTCGCCAGTGAGATTTCTCTCTCTCTCTCTCTCTCTCTCTCTCTCTCTCTCTCTCTCTCTCTCTCTCTCTCTCTCTTCCTTCTTCTCCTTTTTCTCTCCTTTTTACATGACCAACGCTCCCGAGACTTATCGACTCCCTCGAGCGCACATTCATCGTTCCCGCGATGTCCTACATATTAACATCTAAATAACGAGAAACAATTAAAAAATAACGAGAGCCACGGAAATCTCGTTTGTTCGATGTAAATATTAGATCTCGTTTAATACATAACTACGCAAGAGATTTTTTAAAGACGCTGGAAACATGGCCACAATCATGTGATTCTCCCGATGATCGTCACTAAATTTATATTACTTTTTTTTTCATTTTTCCGGATCAATATTCCCCGCGTAAATATTCTAATTCCCACGAAATTCGTGCAACTGAACGAAATCTGCGAACAGTCTATCATCGATGAAGGACTTTCATCGATGTACGAGATTTCTCAATGATTTTCTAAAATTCTTTCCTGTCCAATTATCATCTATTTTTACGTGATATTTTCTCGTATTATCCTCTCATTCATTTTGTATAAGAAAAAAAAAAATTATAAATATTTCAATCGTTGAGGCTGAAGGAAGTGATTTAATAGCGTTTTTTTTTTTTTTTTAATTTTTTAATTTTCAAACATTTCACTCACCAAGCTTATCTTTTAGCGCTATGCATTGCGATATGTGGGGGAATTGGAGTATTTTCCGCCATTTTTTACTCTTCCCCTTGTTGCTGTCACCACCGCCTGAAACATAACGAAAGGATAATTGAGAAAATGATCGTATATATACATCGTTAACGACGACGACGTCATAAGTCATAAGGAGTCGAATGTCACGCGATGCTCTTCTCGCGCGCGCGTTCGCTTCGCTGTCCTCCGATTTTCTCATCGCCTTACAAAACGCTACCAAATAATATTACACTGTTATTGTATATATCATATTTATAATTAGTAGAAACGACAACGTAGCCCTGCAGTGAAATTTTTGTTAAAAATGAAAACTAGAAGACGATCTTCGACGCTCGACATATTCGCCGCCGATCGGTTATAGAAAATTTCAAGTCGTTCACATTTTTTCTGGTACTTCGCGTGATCGCTGACAAAGATCCGTGGCGTTGAAAAATCGAAATTCCGAACTTTTGTCGTAATTCAAAATTCCGTTGTTGTTGTTGTTGTTTTTTTTTTTTTCCAAGAAATAAAAGTCGTGCATCTCCAAAGAATCTTTCCAAAATTTCAATAAAATAATTATGGAAAAATTTGCCTTCCGGGGTCGTTTTTTAATAAAAGTACGCAACAAAATGTTTGTGATTTCGATGTTTTCGGAGCAAACCCCATGCTCGACAGCTGCTCAAAAAAAAAAAAAACGTTATAAATCTGTATAAAATGTCGAAATACATATTTGCCAAAACGATTTTGTAAAAGTTCTTAAAATTGAATTCGATCAAGAAAAAAAAAAAAGTAAAAGCAGTAAATGCCCTTGATGATGCTCGAGTCTGAGAGCTTCACACACGTGGCTCAAACATGTTTTTCACCGAGTCCGAGTGATTCGAATTGCCGCAATACGTTTTTCGTTTTTCCATAATCGTACGCCGGTGAATAGCGCGAGGAAGAGAGGGATAAAAAAAAAAGCGAAGGAAAAAAATGTGTTGAAATTTAATCGCATCGAGTGGTTATATAGTGGCAAATAGAAACGCGCGAGCACACGCGATGACGTAGAAGTATGTAGTCTGAGAGACGAAGGAAGGAAAGAGAGAGAGAGAGAGAGAGAGAGAGAGATACGTAGTGTTGGAACAACGTCATCGGGGGCCTGAATACAACTATACCGTTACGATATCGCAATAAACATTGTAATGGCATATACAACGGAAGGCGCACAGCGACCTCGTTATGGATAGACGCCGTCGTATATATATGTATATATAAGAGTTTATTTAACGAGCTACGTGCGAACGAACGCGACGCCGGTGGTGTCGGTTAGTTATATATATAATTTCATCAAACCGTCGCGCGAACGGCGAGCAAGGGGAGGGGGGGAGCGAATTTCTTTATATACAAACGAGAAAGCTCGGGCTCTCTCGATGACATTCGATGCTTATACCATTGAGTGTGAACCTGCTACGACCCGGGAGTACCGTCTAAATTGGAGTGATACCGAAAAAAAAAAAAACCAAAAAAACAACGAAAGTTTACTGTCGTTGCTATCATTATCCAATGCTGTTGATTCACTACCGAAAAATATTGTTCACGCTTCGTTTGAATTGGAAATTATTCATCCCTAACGAGAGTCGAGGAGAAAGATTCGTGGATTTGAGTCTCCTGACGAGAAAGCCTCGAAAATTCTTCTCTCCGAGTACACACGATTCACGCGGACGCGTTACTCCTTAAGATGAGCTCTCGATCCCCTTTCGTTCGATCTAATTTGCCGCAGTTGTCACTTTTCCTTTTGACCATTTTTATCGTATCCTGACACCGGGGACTACAAATTTTTTAAGGAGTTTCGGTACAAGTGATGAAATGTTACCGTTGAAATTGAATATTGAAAAAAAAAAAAAAAAAAAAAAAAAAAAAAACACTTTTCAACATGGCAAAATGCCTACGGTCATCGGTGAACAACGGTATTGTCGCAACGATACGTCTGGAATAGTGAGAGAAAAAATGTTGAAAACTTGTTGAAAAATCGGCATTCCAAAAATAACATGATTGCAGTTGCATTTTCTAAAAATTAAATAATTCGTGTGGATCGTTTATTTATTATTAACTTGTTCGTCAACGAAAACGGTGAGTTTTCACCGATCAAACGAAAGAAGGGGCTCTTTTTTTCGTTCGTTTTCGACGAAATACTACTGTGTGAAGTTGGCGGTTTGGGCGCGGTTTGCTTAGAAACAATAGAAGTTTATCTCCTTAATGGAAAACTTGTTTGATACAACCTTGCCATGCTAAACCATGTTAAAAACATCAAAAATTTTTCAAAAGTTCAGAATTTTATAAAATTTGGTAAACATATTATTTAGTGCCAAATTTGACAATACGATGTTTTTTCAGATTTTTTTTTCTACACGCAGTTATCGAGCAATTGAAGACTAGAGTTGACGTGTATAAGCATAGCGTTTCCATGTATATAGGTATACATTCCGGGCATAAGAAATCTGCTTTAATGCGTAATTACTCGATATCTAAGTAGAAGAAAATTTTGAAAAAAATTGTCTTTTCGTACTAGATGTTGAAGAACATTATCTCACCAAATTTCATCAATTTCTTAACATTTTGCCTTTTGTAACGAGAACTCCTTAAGGATCATCCCAAATCGATTCTTTTCGTCTCTCTGCAGACAACATATTCGCGTTGGAGGGCGTTATTAACGACGAAAAAGATTCGGTGAATAGTTGATCGACTTATTTATTTATTTTTTTTTTTACAATTTTTACTATTCCGTTCTATCGATCTTCATTTTAGACCGGTTGTTTAAAAATAATTTCACAAAAGATTTTCTCCCAGTGAATATCGATCGGAAATACGTTTCCGCACAGCTCGAATGATGAAGTTTTGAGAACTAGTTCGGTCATCGCGTCATCAAAAAACAAAATTTACAACAAATCTCTATTTACTTCTTAGAAGTACGGACGAGTACGGAGGATCAAGAGGGTTCAACGGATTTCGTGCCGTATCAGCCGATTGTTCTCATTGGGAAGTGTTGAATCGCGAGCTGTTTTTTTTTTTTTTCCAGGTGCTTGACCGACATCAGAGCCCTCGAGCGACGAAGGAAATTGGCAAAAAATCGCGAATCGCGAGAAATTATGGAGCAGGATTCTTTGACGCGTCGTTTTGATCTCGCGTGTGAAATTCGTGCGATCAAAAAAGTTGAATCATATATAAAGAATTCGTAATGCGATAAGAGGAAAGGTACGGAAAATCTCGTTACCTATTTGTGTTCGGAATGAAAATTCTCAGACCGGAGTATAATCGTACAATATGGGAAGTTCATTTTTTGTTCGCGACTTGTCATTTGGCAGGTTTAAGGTTTTCGCTAAGATCGCAGGAACGAAATTCGACGGCTCGAGAAGAATCGGGCGATAAATATATTTTTTCTTTTCAGCCATCATTTCGTATAATTTTTTCGCACGCTTCTCGTCTCGAAGAAAAAGGCTCGGGGGACAAGATTTTATTACGATATTTGATGGTGAAAAGAAAAAAGAAAAAGGATTACGTAAGCAGAGCAGGCGAGAGAGAGAGAGAGAGAGAGAGAGAGAAATTATTTTTCGTTGATGCGGTGAGAAACTCTGAAATTTACAACATCGTAGATAGATTCTGTGAAGAATCTCCGTGGATCGGAGGTCGAAAACCTCCGGCAGCTCAAACAGAAACGAGGAGGAAAAGGAAAAAAAACCACGAGGCAAACTCTTTTTTTCTTCTCGTGTCGCGTCTCCCGGCGTACGACAACACCACAGCAGCAGCAGCAGCACGCACGAGACAACGCGCGCTCACGATAAAAGCCCCGCGCGCGCGCGGTTATATCTCGCGGGCGTGAACGAGGTCGTGGGTATCCGGGTGAATTGAATTTTATCCTGCTCCAGGCGCCAGACTATAACGTACGGGAACAAGGAAAAAAAAACATTATATAGTATCACCGACGTGTATACACATCGAGAACAATATTGTCCAGAGCTGCTACACGTTCACCCTTTTTTCCCTCCTTTCTCCTATACCCTTTCGGTATATATATATCATACTTTCTCGAGTATATAAGAGAGAAAAAGGTATTTGGGATTTAGCCAGAATTTTCGCGATATACTATCCGAGCGATTTTACCGTCTCCGGAATGTCTCCTTTCGCGTAAATTATTACCGAGAGAATTCGCTTTAAGCTTCCTCTCTCTCTCTCTCTTCAACGAATAATACAATACGAAATCTCGAGCGCGGCCACCGATGTAAATTATTATTTGTTTAGTTGTAAAATAACGTACGCGGTTTATTCGTGTCACTTTTAGTGTCGAATTTATGGGGATCGTTCAACCGAAAAGCGTATAAATTGGCTTCTCGTATATACATATGTGATGAGAAATTCGTGAAAATTTCTCACCAGTGAAGGATTATTATTTGAAATATTTCCCGGCAAAAAAAGTTATCGGATATATCCAACTGTGAATCGTCCCTTTCTGGCAAATATATAAAAAAAAAACAAAATCGAAAATATTGAATAATTTGATTGCATCGCGTCTGATTGATTCTGATAAAAGAAAAACGATAAAAAGCGCAGTTGAATCTTCGCGAGGAACAGAAAAAAAAAAGTATGAAAATGCAGTTTCCTCTTTTGACAAAAACACACTCCGCAGAGCCACGTAAATTTTCAATATTTCTGTTCGCTCGCTGGATACTATTTGTGAGCAAACACCGATAAATTTGTGCACCTCTCTGACTCGAGCTGTTCGCACTTGGAAGCATTTTGCTCGATCCTACTCTCGGCCGCCTGCAGAACTCTAGAATCGTAGCACTTCAATTAGACCGATTAAAGGCAATATTGATCGCTGTAGAATCTCGAGATTATATCTATGACGTTGATGAAACACTATTTCCATCTAACTTTCGTGATGGAAATAAAGATATAAAAATAATAAAATAATAAACAAATTACCTGTTCGTTAAACATTTTTCCTGTGTACCTGTCCTACTCGAAAGAGTAAAAATACTCGTATGTCTATAAAATAGTTTAAGTGACTCGAGAATGCTGCTTACATAAACGAGTGTCAAGTAAAGAAGGAAAGAGAGAGAACAATAATGCAGCTGTGTATATGGTTTCCAATATATATTCGGACAAGGAAAAAGAGTACGAAGAGGTGTCACATCATGTTTTCTACTCTCGTGCATCAACAACTCGACGTTTCGTGTACAGTCGAAGCGAAAAATACTGGGCGGCACTCCGGACTGCGTTTTTATATGGACAAAAGAAGTTCGATATTTCGATCAAAATTTTCGAGTTGCTTCAACAACGGGCTACAAGGGGAAAAAATAACCACCCTTTGATTTGAAAATCATATTCAGTGAAAAACCGAATAACTCGATGAGAAAAAGTCGCAGGATTTTTAACGAGTGAAAGTTCAAGGAGCGACCGTCCCTTCAAGGTTTGCTAACAGAAAATAAGTGAAGACCGAAAAAAAATATTATTGATCGAAACAAATTTCGTTTCTTTCAACTAAAATATCTAATTCGATCCGGGACAACAAAATATTTATTGTATGAGACATTTTTTTCACGATTTAAGGGGTTATTGGCAGTTGGAAAGAAACGGTGAGCAGACACAAACGAATCGGAATGTTAGAAGCGATTTGTCAAAAACGGCTCAACCGATTGGTCTGCAATTATAAACACAACCATCTCAGATATATTCACCAGGTATTGATCGAAGGAATAAGATTCCCGATAACTGTTTCTATTTTTTTTTCTTGTTAAACAATTCAAGGAAAAATTTTTTGTCGAAAATTGGAATTTTTTCTTTTTGACTGCCGATATTTTGTCAAAAATCAAAATTTCGACTATTCCTTCGATCAATATCTAGATTTATCTATCCCCTAATAGAATCTTTTTGGGTTTTTTTTTTATTTTCGATAATCCAAACCGGAGATATCGTGCTCAACGCCAGACAGCTTTTTTTTCGTCGGACCTCCAGGAGATCGTCTGGAGGAGCAGTGTCAATCAATATTTTTTAAAATAAAAAATTCCGATATAAAGTTAAAAGCTACCGCACTACATTTATTAATAATTTAAAAACGACTTTTTTTGGTCTTGCAACTTCAATCCCCCTTAATTGAACCCCTTGAATCAAATTCACTGAATCATATGCCATTCGACTAAAAAGAATTGTTGAATCTATCAAAATTTCATTCAACAAAATGGATTTATGTCAATGAGAAACATTTTTCATGTCCAGTCTCTGGTTCACCGCTTTCAAAAAAGTCAATATTCATTTCAGACGTATAGCAGGCTAAAAAAAAATCGTATAAATTAAAGAAAAAAATAGACGAACGGAGCTGATGTCGTCCGCTTCTAAATCCGTTTGCTCAATCGATCTCCGCGTTACAATTTTTTTCAATCAAGAGACCGAAGCTTTGGTCCAGTCACTGAGACTGTAGAGCGTTCGATACTTTTGGCCGAGACTTTATTCGTGCATAAAGATCTTTCGAACAATGAATGCGGTAATATTAATACCGATTGGATGGTATAGGCAGCATATAAATAGGAATAAAAAAATTTTTTAAATACGAATGAAAAAAAATAAATAAGGGACTGTATGCGAGTACGAGACAAGCTGCGGATAATAGATAAGAGTATTACGCAGGGAGAGAGAGAGAGAGAGTAGATAACGATGAGAGATTCTGTGGGTTCCACAGAAGATTCCTCAAGAACGTGAGAGTCGCGAAGCAGGAAAAAAAACGAGTGAAAAAGTGAACAAGTGGGAAGAGTGGAGGGGGAGGAAGACGTGAGAGAAAAAAGTTGGTCATTAAAGAGTGTCCGAGAGAGGAAATGGCAAGGATGCTCCGCGGGATCGTTTTCTGCTTCCTTGGTATTCTCCGGGAAGCAAGTTTCCCTCAGTCTTTTCTTCTGCACTATATATAATCTATTCACGTTGACGAAGTAAGTAGCGGTTGAAGGCGGCGGCGGCGGGGTCACCGAGTACCAACGGATTATTATCTCGAGCTTGAGAACACTTTGCGTTTCGCTATGTCTCTGTGTGCGAGACACTGTATGAGAATAAGCACAGTATGGGTATGGGCAGAAGAAAAACAGAGTACGTGCTGAATGAAAATCTTCGACCTCGTTGGAAAGCACTTTGGAAAATAGAGAGAGGGAGAGAAAAAGAGAAAGAGAGATCCATCTTTTTCACTTTAAGCCTTCTTCAAGGGGGAAGAAAAAATGAAAGACAGCGAAGCACGTGAGTATGGTTTATTGTTTGATTTTTAATTATCGATGACATTGCAGCGAGTTTGATAAAAACGAGTTGAACGTTAATAACAGTTGTCGAAATATCTAATCCAGCGGAAAATAAAGAAGATATAGGGGAACACATTGTATTAAAATATCAGCCGAAGTGAGTTTAAGAAAGCCGCTAGCCGACATGGGCGAGAAAGGAATCGTGACACGTAGCGCAAAGCTCGACACAAAAATTACAGACATTTTTGGCAAAAAAATTGTTCACAACGCGAATAATCAGTAATCAGAAATCAACAAAAGTGAACATACAAGACTCATATCCGTCGGATCTTACAGAAATTCTAAAAATACTTCGAGACCTCACATCGGACGTGAAGGAAATAAAAAGTGACTATGGAGGAGTTAAATAAATCTTGGAAAGGATTCAAGAAAATAATGAGGAAAACCGAAACAGGATGTACTTAAACTAGAAATCGAAAACGAAACATTAAAAACCAGGCTGATGAAACTAGAAAAGAAGGGTGAGATACGAGAAAGAGAAAGCAAGAGGAAAAATGTGGTCATACGCGGACTCCAAGTCGAAGATAACCTCAAAAATAACGTGGAAGACTTTATCGACACATTTGGCATCACAAACGGCATAGAGGAAATCATCCCTTTCAAAGCTGAGGGGCGCACTCGCATGATTATGGTAAAGTTGAAGAGTATCGAAACAAAAGGCAAATTCATGGAAATGAAGAAAAACCTTATATTGGCACATCAATCTCGATAAAGAATGATTCGACTTTTGCCGAACGGGAAATACAGAGAAGCATAGCCGCAATAGCCAAGCAGGAAGAAGAAAAAGGGAATCACGTTAAAACGGGTTTCAAGAAATTGTGGATCAACAAAAGAAACCTTGCTTGGAAAAAGTAAAAACACTGATGCACAATAACCACCATACACAGATCGACCATAACTTGGACATATCACCTCACCAGAATCAGAGACGTTAAGCATTAGTGGTCCTCAACCTGGAGGATTATTGAAACAACATAACGGAGATGTCATACGACACAGCACAACACGTACACGAAAAAATCATCACTAACACAAACTCGAAAAAATGCATCGAAACTAGTGTATCAAGAATTTTTTATTAACCCTTTTGTTTTTTTTTCTTTTCTTTTTTTTCTCTTCCTCTGTCTTTATTTTGACAGTACGCACTTAAGGAATCTAAAAACTGCAAATAAGAGAGGGGATAGAACTTTTTGTTAGATAAGAGAGATTTCTTAAATCCAATAATAGTCTTAATAAGCCTTGGTTTAATAGAGAATGTAGGAAAAACAAAAACAGCACTAAACAAGAGTATCGTAACTGGAAAACAATCGAAAAACCGCTACATCTGATGGTGCACACCCAGAAATTAGAGTCCCGACACTAGATGATGAAATAACGATTACTGTAGTCACAATACTAAGCAAAGCAAAAACAAAAAACTCTGGGTTCAAACATGATTAATATAAGAACATGAAAGTACATAATATTAAATGTTAAGTAAAAGATTAGTCAACAAATATGTTAAAAGAAGATATCAACTCGATGCAAAACTTATTGTAATAGGTTATATATACCTGTATGCAATTAACTAAACATTTTGTGTTGGTATAAAAACTTAAGACGACGAAGAGCACAAGCGTTCAACGCTCCGCGAGTTTATGCTGCTCGAAAACATCGAAAGTGGAGCATCATTCCATGACGTTTTTCGAAAAGAAACTTTACACTGTTTTGTTCCTTCGAGAATTACAAATAGTCACTCGAATCACCGATAAGTACTTGGTTGAATAATTTAACTATTTCAATTCGTTGTTTTTTTTTTATCAGACGAACGGCAATAGTCGCGCAAACAACACTATTATTTATTATACAACACGAGTTTCGGTGAAGTATTTTTTTTTTTTTTTTTTTTTTTTTTTCCACTATCAATAGCCATCATTTTCCTAACGGTACAGGTGTTATTTTTATTTACTCGAAAGCCATCGATCCTCGTAAAATGCTATTGAAGATTACTTACATCGTTCGATTCGGAAAGAAAATCAGATTTTTCTTTATTCCTTCGAAACTTATATGCGCAGTCTTTCACTTTCATAAATGAACAAACTTTTCTTTTAACTTCGAAACTATATATTCGAGAAAAATTGGCTTGATTTTAAAATATATTATAATTATCAATAAAAATTCAATGTTTTTTCAGCTGCTTCCTCTCCAATATTCCTACTTTTAAAATTTCGATCGTACGTCAATGATAATCAAGTTTAATGTTCTCTGTAAAAAAAAAAAAAAATTTGAGAAGAAATAATTCGCTGGTATTTCCAGCAACATGCGTATTGTTGGGCCACTTGTAGTAAAATTTACTGAAAAAAAAAATCATTCGGGAAATAATGTTGCAGAGATGATTGGACGAAAAATCTTTAAAGTTTGTTCACACATACGATACCAAAGGTGAACACCGAGAAAAAAAATATCGTGGAGAGTTGAACGTTGTTCTCTTTTAGAGAACAGCGTGTAACTTTCCCTCTCTTCTCTCTCTCTCTCTCTCTCTCTTCTTTATCTCGAAATGTCAAGCGTGTCCGTGAAAACCGTGTATCTACTTTACGATCGATCGCAAGATTGATATATCGGCTTAATGTGATAGAACAAAATAATTCTTAAATGCGCTTCAACGAATTATTGGCCGAACCAACGAAGCTTTGCTGCAGTTAAACAAATTCATATTGATATTAAAAAAATATCATTGAAATAAACGAATTCATTTATTCATCCAAACAAATTAGAAAAAAAAAAGTAAAAAAAAAATTAACTTTATGTGTAAGAAATCATTAATACCATCGTGTTTTTAAAAGTGTAAAAAAAAATGAAAAAAAAGATCGGAAATCATTGCAAAATTGGAGCACATTCTCAGAACTTCTCGAGGAAAAGTGATTCCGAATTTTCCAGGTCTACATGCTCCCTCGGTCGTTAGGGAGTTTCAGTACAAAAGGCAAAATGTTAAGAAATTAATGAAATTTGGTGATAATGTTCTTCAACATCAAGTACGTAAAGACAAATGTTTTCAAAATTTTCTTCTACTTAGTTATCGAGTAATTACGCATTAAAACAGATTTCTTATTCCCGGAATGTATACCTATTTACATGGAAACGCTATGGTTATACACGTCAACTTTAGTCTTCAATTACTCGATAACTGTGTAGAAAAAAAAATCTGAAAAAATTTATATTGTCAAATTTGGCACCAAAGAATATGTTCACAAAATTTTATAAAATTTTGAACTTTTTAATTTTTTTAACATGATTTAGCATGGCAACATTGTATCGCCTATGCCGAAACTCCTTAAAATACGATTAAAATGAGCGATTACAAATGTACAAGAAAAAAAAAGGCGTACGAACCTTCTCTGGCTTTGAGGTACACAGTGTTGGCCACGATATTCTCCAACTCCATCAATTCCAGCTTGATCGAGTTTGAGAGGCCTGATCAGGGAAAACGCTCGCTGTTTAAGGCGACGCGGGAATGCGGCCAGTTTAACGATGTTTTTTATTCCGGGAATGTTAATGTGCCCAGATTGTTTGATTTGTTGGTGATACGATGGTGAATGTAAATGGCAATATCCTTTTCGGTGGTTGACCACCCAGTCGGGTCCTGGAAGACCCGCTCCCATCTGCGGCCCCGGGGCACTTTAGGCCGGTCTAATAGTACGTTACTTCTAATAATATTGTACTTCAATCTCCTGATGATATAACTCTTCTCGAAAGGTCAGCTTGTCTCTCGCACTGTTTTAATTTTTCTCCACGATAAAAGCTTTATTTCCGGCAACTTTTTAACTCGTCAATTAATTCGATTAATGAACGAATAGAAAATGTGTAGCTTTGCAGGGAATAACCAGAAGTGAGTATTCCAGGTGGCTGCGGACCGGGAAATCCGGATGAAGCGCAGAGGGAAAGAGAGAGAGAGAGGGGGAGAGAGAAAATATTCTGCGAGCACGCGCGCACCGTTGTTGGATCAGCAGTGCAAAACGTCCGTCGATTTCCGTCTCTCTATTTCGACACTTTCTCGTAAGTCTCTCTATAATTGAATTTTATTTTCACAATTTTTTGTAACGTTTTTAAAACGTTTAATGTCTTTGGCTGCACTCTTTACACTCGGTGTCTCACCGATCTCTCATCAACGTTCCTTCGCTCTCGACTGTCCTCTTCCCTCTCAAGGCTGTTACTTCACTCAGCATTCTGCACAGACAGGGAGAAGTAAGAGTGAAGAAAAAAAAAGAAACATGTATTCAGCTGAGAATAGAAAAAAAAGGGAAAAGAAAACGCTTCAAAGATGGGCTTTGTAATGACACGGTATTATCCTGCATACTACACCGAAAGAAATATATTATACTGATGTAAATGTGTGTTTTTTTTTGCGCGTGGACAGCATGCCCTGTGTCATATACGCAATGACGAGAAACTCGCTGAATCTTTACGAGATCGTGCATCGAGCTTAATCATTGCTAAGAATCCACAGCCTCCGTTCGTACATACAAAGAGACTGTTTCTTGGCCTTTAAAGGTCACTTCGAAGATTCGTTCGCGGCGACGTTCCCAACAATCGTTTATTCGTACTTGTAACTCATTGGCAGCTTCGATTAATAAAAATGTTACAGAAAAAAATTCTGTTTCAATCTACCAGGATCATTTATTCGATTTTTTTAAAATATAAATCAAAAAAATTTATATTCGTCTCAACTTGAAAGCTGTATTTGAGGCAAATAATTCTATTTGAATGCATTTAGGGCACTCGCGTTAAAGCTTTTCGCTCCGACCACTGCGAGGCGCAGAGCATCAAAACATTTCTCGTATACGAATTACCCTGTGGAGGTGCATAAATACCGGAAACTCGAGTAATGCTTACTCGAAACGAAGCATGACTAATAACAAACAGACGGTCGTGAATTCTTGTGCCCACCCAGGGTTGCAGACCCATGGAAATATTATTAAATATTAATAATGATGTTAAATATGGTGTAAATATTATGATAAATATTTTTTTCCAACTCCTCATGCTCGTTAAATTTCAAATTTCAAATTAAAAATTACAATAAGCCTTGAGGTTTGATACGGCGAAACCAATGACGTAGTTGACGTAACCTCCGCACGTAGTTGAAGGGATTTCGTTGGGTCAACTACGCCCGCAATTTTGAGTAAAATATTAATCACTCGGCAGAATTAAAGGTTAAAGGTATTATTTGAATAAAATTAAATAAATATTTGAAATAGTATCATTGCATTGCTCGGGTAATTGGCGAAAATATTTTGGTCAATTGTCACAGTCATGCTTGAATGAAACAAATTGCATTGCTTATTCAAAGCGTACAATTATTGGAATTTTTTGATTGATTTTCATTCATATATACATTTTATTTAATATTTTTAATGGTATTGTTTGTAACATTTTATGATGAATAAAAAAATTACTCATATTGATATAATTTCGTTTGCTGCATTTCTTGTGCATACTCAAGGAAACGTCTCCCAACTTCCCCTCAATTCCATATCAGTTGCCATAATTATCGTTCAATTATTCATTGATAAACATTTTCAGATCAGAAAAACGAAATCCTGAGGGAGTTATTTTTTTATGATTATTTTCTTGTTTTTTTTTCCAAGTTTTTTTTTTTTTTTAATATGACATTTCGAAATGAGGTGATTTTTCATTTTTTTTAAAACAATTTTCATCAAACTATACGATTTTATCAGTCGGGAGTTATTTTATGTTTTTTAAAACATTTTTTTATTTCACACTTTTCAAAGTTTATAGCTATTATTTTTTATTGCAAAATGTTTGCATTATTTTTTTTTACATTCATTCAATGAAACCATTTTGCGCGGTTGCATCATATGAATTAAGCTCAACTTGAATAAATAAAAATTTAGTGGCAAATTCGTCCCGTAGTCGTCTCAACGACATGACTTTTCATGGATCAACCACCGGATGATTAATTAACCGTAATATGACTGTTCACAGAACGAAAATCGCTCAACCTCATCGCGTAGTTGGCAACACCTTTTTTTTCACTGCAGTTGAATCGACTAGATGTTTTTTTTTTTTTTTGGTGAAGTAAGCATCGTTCGGTTTGGATAAAAAATATTGTTTCCTTTCATCGTCTATTCGATTTTTCCAATTTTTTTTTTTATATTCAACTTTTTAGGTTTTAACTGACGAATCGTTGAAAAATATATTTTGGGCTCTATAAAAATGAAGAAGTTTGATATATTCCAAGAGTTCAGTTTTTTTTTCCTTTCACTTATCCTTCGAACAATCACAATCAATCATTTTCTCTCGTTTACCCCAATTTTACATTGATTCGTTAAATATTCTCGAAGAAGACTCAAGTCGAAAAATTAAAAAGCACTTTTAGACAAGACCGCCGAGATTAAGACGTTTATCGTCTAATGTGTGCATCCCCGAGGCTCGCATCTAATACGGCACAAAATTATCTATTCCATACATACTTAAGCAGGAATAATAATGTAACGAGTAAACACTTGGCCAAGTCAAATCGATTATAGCCTGTACGCATAACGCTTATCGCAAATCCTTCGAAACTCTTCTCTATGCACTTCATTTCTCGAGAATTTCACGCTTCTCTGTGTCATGAATAAATAAGTAAATGAATTAAACAAACGAAACAACATACTCGAATAATAAAATCGATTATCAGATTCAATCGACGAAATACAATCAAAAAATGGTTTTCATCAATAATACAAATATTTATATCGAATTTCAATTCTTCTCGATACTTCTTTCTACATTTTAACATCTACAATCCATTCACATTGTTCGAACGCTACCCTGAGAAAAAAAAAACAAACAAAATCCCATTTAGTTCAACGAAAATACGATGGATTCAATCGTTTTTTTTGTTTAACGAACCAAATGCCACTTGACATTTTCAAGCAAAAAATATCATTGAATCCACTATATTTTCGTCCAACTAAACAGATTTTGTTCGATAACGAACATTTTTTTTCGCACTGTCAAATAAGTCATTTCCAATAACAATTTATTCGCCACGTTCAACCAAATAATCACGATCTTTTAAACAAAAAATCTTCCTCATTATAGAAATATCCAAAATTCAATAAATTTATAGCCCTCGATTTCAACGTATACAGTTTCATGCACACGAATAATAATAATAATAATAATAATAATGAAAGGAGAATACTTCGATATTATCTTTTCTAAAAAAACGTCAGAATCATCTCAAGATTGTGGCAAAGACGAGTCCGAAGAGGCCAACTTTATACGATAACGAATACGATACGAAAGGACTCTTCTCTTCCGAATCCTGGTGAAGGGGACCGAGGCAAAACGTCTCGAGTAGACGTTGAAATTCTATGCATATATATATATATATATATATATATATATATATATATATATATATATATATATATATATATATATATATATATATATATATATATGGTTATTTAGGTTTCAATGGTACTTATTCTATTACTTGGAATGGCTATCGAGCACAAGAGCAGCAGGCTGTCGAGACAAGTGTCGATATAGTAGAAGAATCCTCGTCACTATTAACGACGCTCGAGGTGGAATGCGACCTGGTAATGAAGCGAGTCGCTCTGCGACTAAAGAAGCTCGCAAAAGTATAGACTCATTCGACGTTAAACTAATTGAGGGAAAAAAAAGGTAGTTTGTAAAAAAAAAGTTTAACGAAACTTCGGCGATACGAACTTCGGATATTTGGAGAGAATTATTTCTTCGAAGCTAGTTGAGAGATTTAATCGGCGAAGATGAAAACGAAGGTCGGAGCAGCGAGCAATTAATATCGTTAGTTCTCTGATTTTATTTTTTTATTTTTTTTTTAACGCAAACACACAGAAATTAAATATTTAGATTCTCGGTTCGGAGTCTCGGTCGAATAAATAAAATCGAGTTCGTACCGATTGCTGTTTTAATTATTTCCTCGCTATACTCGACTTATTTTACGTATAAAAATAAAATTGATGTACATCATAGCGATCGGTGAATCGTTGTTATTAGCAAAAAATCGATTTTCATGATCTTTAAAATCGTCATTCGTGTTTGACAAAAATAATAATAATAACGAAGATTCGAATTTTGAGAATTGTTTCTTTTTTTTTTTTGTCGTTTTCTCAAACGTTGAATTTGAAAGTTTTCGGAATCAGCTGATCGTAGAGTTGAACGAATAATTCATCAATGAAAAATGAGGCTCGAGAAAATGGTTTTTCCCTTATCTTTCCTCATCGCGGCACGGTCAAGCGTGCCAAAATTTTCGTAATAACGAGCAACCACTCGAAACTCTTTGTTTTTCGTTTTATATTTTGAATTCGATTCTGCGAGTCGAGACTGTCGAGAGTCTGAGAAAATAGTAAAATACAAAGAAAGTATATCACGAGGAATAAGAATAGAAGACTATACGAGATGAGAACAACAAAGTCCGAGTTCGGATGTGAGGTGAGAGAAAGTAACGTCGAGAGACATTTGCAAGAGTTAAATGAGAGAGGGAAGAGAAAAGGGAGGGGGAGAAGATATGTGAATGAGCGAGTGAA
Source organism: Campoplex capitator (assembly GCA_037576405.1). NCBI lineage: Eukaryota > Metazoa > Arthropoda > Insecta > Hymenoptera > Ichneumonidae > Campoplex > Campoplex capitator. Next base: position 2,136,054 of record JARBWI010000338.1, read on the forward strand.
CGACCGAGCGAGGATGAGCAAAGGCATCCGCGGGGCGCGTGCGGTACGAGGGGAAAGCTCTCGAGCAGCACCTTGCGTTTACTACGAGAAAAAAAGAAAAAAAAACGTTGATGTAGAAACGATGAGAAATCGCACAAGTTCTGTCAATTTTTCGTCGACCGATTAACCGGGAGAATCAATTATTTCGTCACTAAAAAGCAAGATCGAAAAAAGAAATCGAAACGGACTTGAAAATAGTCAATTAAAATGGACGAATATGGGAACAGAGAAGAAAAAATGTGTTTTTTTTAAATTATTTTTATTACGATCAAAAGAAAAAAAGAATGAACGAAATAAAAATGCAGATAAAAGTTAATGAAAAAAGATGCGAATAGACGACGAAACCGTCGTACGAATCGATTATAAAAATATTTCAAAATCAATCCGAAGATGAAATATGTATAAACGATGAAAGCCGATTAACAAGAGTCGTCGAGGCGTATCGAGTTGTAAAATCGGAAATCCTCATTCATCGTCGAGTTTTTTTTTTTTTTTTTTTCTACAAAAATCTTTTCCTTGTTCACGAGACAGACGGTTATAAAATAGTAAAAAATGCAAAAATATGCTTTCAGATAAGTACGGAGCGTCGAACGATGTTTTATGCGAGGATAAAAAGAAAAAAGCGAAAAATCGTAGAAATGACAGAAGAAGCGTTGGGATATAAAACTAAAAAAAATTTGAAATCCGACAATTCTATGAACGCGAGAGATTTTCCTGCGCTTTCGCATCTCTTTTTGCCTTCCAGTTAAGGATGACCTCTGGCAGGCAGTCAAGAGACAGCCTATTATTTTGAAATCTGTAAATGAGTCATGAATCATTGATTCAAATAACAAAGAAATAATATTGATTAACAAAAAATAATTGAATACCGTTATCGATATCAACGAAAACATCTGTCAAAATTTCAAGCCCTTCGAGAGAAATTGATAAAAACATATTTCCCAATTGAACAAGGTCCGGTTATGCCTTTCTGTGGCTTTCTCGTCTGTAAACATTAAATTCGCAAGCATCAACAAACAATTCCGAACGAAACTTCTACAAATGCTAAAAAAAAAAATATCCAAAGAACTTTTTTACGACTTCGCAAAATCCATTCGATACTTATGAGAGGTTCGGAATAAATTAATTTGTCTCGAAGAAGGAGTTTCAACTTTGGAGATTTAAGCCGCATACTAAACATATCGAGCCGATTGCACTAGTTGTGACAGTTTTTTGTTTTGAATTGCTCGATACCGGATGAACTTTCTCAATAGAATTACGAAAGTCGATGATTTTTTTGAGTGCAATGATCATTTGTGGAATTTTATTCATTGTTAAGTATTTCATTATCAATATGACTTGACTCGCATTGTCTAATCGGTCATAATACTAAATTTTACCGGAATTCTATTTTTCAGATATATTTTCCAGGTACATTTTGTCTCGCATCCTATTTTGACACTATATGAGGACAAAATTCCTTAGTTTCGTTATTTAATGGATAAAAACATCTCATAGAGAATACTATTTTGACCTATGAGGAGAAAATTCCTTAGTTTCGTTATTTAATGGATAAAAACATCTCATAGAGAATATATTCGAAGCGGTTCTCCGTTTTGTTCGAGGTTATGTAGCGTTGTCACATCTACGTAGCCGAGGCGGTAGTAGCAGAAGACACCGAGACTCTGCAAATAATAACTCAACTGAATCGAAGATTTTTATTATAATTGATCGATAAACCTCATTATTATTTAATTCAAAAATGATCCTTATAATTTTTTCAACATTTCAGAATGTTTTTTTTTTTTTTTTTTTTTTTTTTTTTGATAATATATCTAATCGCGAAAGCTTCGCATACACTGATGAGAAAAAAAATTACTAGAACCAAAAAAAAATCATTTATTTCATTATTCGCCAAAACATATTAGATTGGTTCACTCATATATTTATTTGGTCCGTGAAATCGGTAAAAATATGTTATCAAATTAACAGTGATTGTCTTGGTTCAACAAATAAATAATCGAAATAATACTTTGATTAAATAAATAAATACATGTTTTCAAATTCAATAATTTTTTCTCTCAGTGCATTCATGGCTCAAATCTTTGTTGGAGTTTTCGTTTTCGAAACGTCATATCTCTCAGAATTTTTTTTTCTTGTCCCAATTAATCGGTGGTGTCCTCTCAAATAGGTCAGGAAACGAAGCTACAAAATCATCAGATTTTGACAAAAATACTAACAGGTTACCGCGAGTGCCATCACACGCGGAAAGGTTTTATAAGCAAAAAACTAAAAAAAGTGCGTTTTTTTTCACTAATTTGTTAATAACAAATAAGATACTCGGAATCTCGTGTCCAAAACTATGCAGTTAACATCAGGGGACCTTTCCGCGTGTGATGGCACTCGCGGTTACCTGTTAGTATTTTTGTCAAAATCAAACCCTTCATTTCCTGGCCTAAAAATTTGTAGGCGTTTCCCTGCATACTTTTAACTGTCGAATAAAAAAATTGGAAAATTTTTCTCTAATAATGAGATTCGCGACAGGACGACCTCTCAAGCGCATCTTTATTCGAGCACAGGTTGAAAACGTCAGACGACGAGAGTTCTTGGATCGCGAAAGACTCGCGTGCATAAATGCGGAACTACGTACGTACGTACGTTTGAAGATACTACGTTCTATATGTAACGCACAACGCGGACGAGTATATTTAAATCGTAATGCACACGCGGTGACCACCACCGGACCCGAGCCTCAATCGCGAGCGTATGCGGTACACGTGTGACTGTTATTGTCGCTTGACGTAAGCGAAAAGAAACAAAAAAAAATTTTGCTTCAAAATTGGAGGGATATTCGACAGGTTTGTCCGCGATGATGAATGTCCCACGAAAAACTCAATCGAAAGCTAATTTTTCGATACTCCATTTCGAGCTGTTAAACTCGACATTTTTTCTGGTATGTTGACACTTGCAATTTTTCAAAAATCAATCAATTTAATCGATCCCGACTCGTGAAAAAAGATTTTAAAGAATAAAAACATCTTCTCGAGGCTTAGAATTCATTATGGACTCGATATAATTTCAATATTAGTAGAAACAAATTTTTTGAGGCACTTTGAGGCTTAAAAAATAGGCACTTTGAAAAACTTGTTTATTTGCAATTTATCAAGTTTTTAATTTTTGTGATTGAACCCTCAACGATATTCACGTTTGATGATTTTTTTTTTTTTTGGCTCTCATAGCTTTCTATAACGATCGAGTTTAAGGACATTTTTTTCATTGTTTCAGCAATCGTTATTTTATCGCTTTGCAAAGGGTTTGATAAGATTCGAGTCCGTATAATCGTACAGGATGTTGAATGAGTTCGGGCTTTGGTCACTCGTGAGTCGTGTATTTTACGAGTGGCTACTTAGTAATTCCACTTTTTACGACCATTAAATCTCACATTCACTATCCTTATGATTCCCTTTTTTTTTCAGTTTTATGAAGCACGTTTGGTTTATTGTCGGTTTGTCATCAAGCTCTAAGATCTGCGATTTCTATCATTTCTCGAAACACTTTATTCTTGGCGTTTATCTACGAACCAAGTTTTGCACTTTATTCAATCGGAATAGTATAAAATTGTTTGAGCAGAAACGCTCCTACAAATCGTTGCTTATTCGAAATTCGAAAGAAATTTTTCGAAATTTTCGTAAAACCCGACAGAATCCAATTTATTCGATTCGTTTCTGTCAATTAATTTTTATAATCGAATGAAATTTATTCGATTTGAAAATGCTCGAAAAAAATATCTACAAAAGTTTGAACGATTATTTCGTATAAAAATAAAAAAAATATTCATGAAAAATCACTTTGTCCTCAAAGTGCATAAATTTTTTGGTGAAAAATTCACTGTATTTCATGACCCTACATAACAAACGCCTTTTGAAATAGCTTCAAAGAGTGTGATTCACTTGTACATTCAACCGGATCGATCGTGCGTAATCAGGGGAACGACGTGTCTCAAAAGCAACAATAGTAGACTTGAATATCAAAGTCGCGCGATCTAGGGTGAAGGACCCGTTGTGTAACGAGGTTTATTCTCTCATGCTCTCGAGTGTTTTTAAAAGAGTCCCTGTTCGAAATGATTTGACGAGTTTTATCACGAGCCTCGTTCGTGCTAAACAAATTCGATAACGAAACGAAATCGACGGTTTATCCGAAAAATTGATCGATTTCTCGTCCCTTTACCTTGATCCAATGGTAAAACATTGCCGACGGAAAAAATTGTCGAATAAAAACACTCTCGAATTGATTCAGGAAATTACGAAAAAGGAAGAAACGATTTGAAGAATTTTTTTGAATATTGAAAATGAAAAGAAAGATTTCACGACGACGAGATTTTGGAATCGTGATTATTGTAGAAAGAATAAAATAAAACAAAAAAAAGAAGGAAAAAAGTAGCGAGCATTTTACACCTGCGTGTCCTTGAAAGCCAGCGAGATAAGAGATTCCCAATCTCTCAGTTTCCTCTTTCTCGTAAACTCATGACTTTTCTCTAATTTAGGTGTACAAAAAAAAATACATTTGGGTGTTTGGTTTATTCCCGAGACGACACCCGGTATGCATATGGACGAGGAATAAGTTGAAGAAATAACAACAAAAGGAAGAATGAACGTGACGACTACGACGAGTATTCGCCGGCCGAACCAAGACAAACCAAGAGAAGGCACACGACGATGAGGCTTTCGAGGAGCAGGCGGAAAGACCTGCCTGCGAAGCGCAATGGCCGACCATCAAACCGCTCGCGTACACATGCACACACATTACGTGCGTGCGCGCGACCGCGCTCCATCTTTCAACGATATATATTTTTATACTTGCTATTATTCGAGATATATTTACACAGCAACAAGTCAATAACTACATAGAAGTGTATGCGAGGATTCAAAAATTTCGGAACGATTCGTTGCTTTTTTTATTTGCTGTAATTCTAGTTATCATAATCGAAATGCTTCGAACGTACGGCGTGTGCGGTACTCTCGAGGCTGCTATATAATTGGCGTGAACCAAGTTTTTATAATATTAAAAGAATTCTTTGGGATTCACTAGCCAAAGAATGTCAGTCATGTATAGTTGAGAAAAAAAAAAGTCACAACGAGCACCCATGCCGAAATGATAGGCCAGTCTCGAGAGGACATTCACGAGGATTCCCTTTCAGACATAAACGTATAGCACTTTCGCGCACACAGACACACGTTCACGGTCGTTGACGCCTCGCGCGCGCCCAGGAACCTTGGCGGCTTTTCCGACCAACCCTTTTCCTGCTCCCCCTGGACGGATTCTTTCGCATGAAAAAAAAAAAAGAAATAGACCCCCTAATCCCGGTGCTGGTACACTTCGCTCAAAGCCGGTAACCTCGAGCTTCATTTCCTCGTGTCTTATTTCTCATTGTTTAAATACCTGCTCGATGACGAAAACTTGTAAGGATTTATTTTTTATTTTTTTTTGCTCGAAAAGCCGTTTCGTTGAAAGAATAAAGCAGCGAGTTTATCTCATTCCGTGGGTGCGTATATATTTGATTAATTCGAATACGACATCGATGGATTGAAGCAAAAGTCTGAAGCGTTTTCTCTATTGAAGGATCATATTCACTAAAATTGTGAATGCCTGTGCGTTCGTATCGACGATTTCTATATTTTTACTCTTATTTTTTCATTGCCATACCTAACACTACAGGACAATTATTTGCTTGGGAGGTGGGGCTTTGGTTGAGCACAGTTACGAAAAAAAAAAAAAAAACAAGAACGTACGAAGGATTTTTGATCGCGCGCGCGGCAGCGTCTCGCTCAGCGAAATCGGAGCGGCGGCAAAAGTTCGTTACCTCTGCCTCGGGTTTGCCCGTGGACACTGACTACTGTGACTAGCCGACTAGTGTGACTGTCTCGCTCGCCGCGCCTCTCCGTGCAACACAATTCACGAGCCGCTAGGAGACAGGCAGAGACAGAAAAGCGACGACGGATAGCAGGGGAATCACGAAACGGCGAGAATGCCGAAGCCGGTGCGGCGTGCGCGCCGCTACGAGCTCCCCCATCGTTCGGTCTGGCTCGGTCTTTCATCGGCGGGTGGAGGGGGTGCGAGCAGGGAGCGCAAAGGGAAAACTGGGGAGAACGATGTCGGTTCTGGTGGGCCAAAGAGGAGGGACGAGAGAGAGAGAGGGTTTAATTTGAAAGACAGCATAGAGTGTAAAGTTTCGTAGCTCAACTACTGATTTTTTTCGGTCATCGGAAAAAAAACAAAAAAATTAATCAAAATCGAAGAGATATCTATTCGTAAGCTAGCAACTGATCAGAGCTGAAATCAATAAATTTTTGAGTGAAAAACTGAAATGATTAAAAAGGGAGAGTAAAAAATCGATTCCCTGCGTTTCCAAACGTTGCATATTCGCAGATATTTTGTAGTATTATTTGTTCGGGGTTTTTGGAGAGGAGAACGTTGAGGGAATCGACTGTAAAACAATAGAATTTACGGCATTTGAGAAGCATCAGTGTTGGGATTATTGCAACAATGTGCTCGACGTTTCTGTGGCTAGATTTTTGTTAAAGGAAGCGCGAGACGGGGAGGAGGGATGCGAACAGGACGTGGTGGCTTGCGAGAAATCCCCTGTTATGTATTGAATCCAGAATGCACGGAGAGGCAATGGCCAGGAGCGAGAGTGGGAGAGAGACGGCGAGGGCGTTATGGAGGAAGTGCGGAGGGTTCTCCCTTGATGGCTACTGGTGTGGTGTACTGTGTCACATACACTACCGTGGAGCGCTACCGTGTACAGTCGCAAATGCCAACTCTGTTCTGTTGTGCTCCACTCATCTCTCTCATCGCACACTTTTTGCTCGTATGGCTGGTATCTAAAACTTTTTTCCATTTTTCGTCGAGAGATGCGCGCGTTGTCGATTTCTACAAGCTTTAACATTTAATTTACGCAATTTACCGCCTGAATAGCGGTTGCGGAGTGGCGCAAACGTTCTATCATTCTGCAACGCTGCTCGCCGATAATCATGAGAACTACCAAGCGAGCACCACTTTTTGACCGCGAAACTTCAACTTGTTTATATTCATTTTCGTGCATTTTCCATTCGCAATATTTCGAGGAAAAATTTGAATTTTTTATTTGAGAATTCCAATAATCGAATGTCGAATACATAACCAAAAATGTCATACATATTCTTCGAAAATAATTATTTTATTTTTCGTTCATATTGCCACCATTTTTAGGACGATATTTTTTTTTCATTTTCGTAATCTGAATAATTGATAATCTTTGAAATCGAGTCAAAAAATATAACTCGAGGAACCTTTTATGGAACGGCGAGCCTCTGATCGGGTAAATCAATCTGATGAAGATGACTTTTTTCATTGGCTTCCAAAATTGGACGCTGGTCCTGGTTCATCAAATATTTGTCGACGAAATGAGTAAATTATTGAGATTCGATGGTCTTGAATTATTTTCTACATTTCATTTGGTCCCTCGGAAAATGCATCGATTATTGGTTCATGGAGACCTTTATTCCTGGAAAGGGTAAAAAAGAGTGATCAAAAAGATATTTTTTTTTTTTGAAAAATTATTTGAACGAGAAGACGAGCATCAAATATCTGTTTTCAGTGTGCGACATTATATCACGCCTTTTTTCTTGCCAATATCTGATTGACATAAAAAAGATTGTTGCGGGTGCGTCAATAGTCAAAGAAATGCCAACTTCATCACCAAATATGGTCGGTCGCAGCACTAAAAATCAGCCGTGAATCGATCTCGAGTGGTCCAGTAAAAACATAAACAAAAAACCGAGATACTTCAGAACTCCTGTTTAAAATCCGTCAACGAGTGCATTTCAAACATCTTTATCGTTGGGCCATGATTAGTCGTTTTTTTTGTTTAATTTTTCAAATAATTATATAGTTTTATAGTATAGAACTAGGAGCTCAAATATAATTATTCAAAGAATTTGAGAAATAGTTATAAATCGAAAATCATAGATACTAAAAATAAATTTGGTTATTTTTGCATTGATAAAACTAAACTTGTATTAGATAAAATTAAGTTATAACGAAACTTTTATCGCTACTTGTTCGTAAGTCTCATCGTATGTTGGATCAATTTTTTTCGTCGTTATATAAATCGAATTATCAATGTTAACGTGTGCTAATAATATAAATTCGAATTGTAGTCGGTAACAATTCGGTATGAAACGAAATTTTACGTCAGTCTCTGCAGAGAACAGAGCATGGAACAGAGCCTGTCACTAACGGCCTCACGCGGCCGAAAGTAGAAAAATTATATTTATCTTTGTGGCAAGGCGCCCGTGAAAAGAAATCTATAATAATAATGTTTGGTAAAGGCGGTGAATTTCACGCCGGAATCCGTCACGAAACAATTTGACTTATAGTCACAATTTTTGAATATTTTCATTGCTCCTCCGTAAGTTATTGAAATTTTTCGATGTATCGATTGTCTGATGTACCTGTATAAAAAATATACTTTGCTTATTCACCTGGGAGCTCTTTTCACTAGTTTCGTGATTTAGGTTATATCGACCGCAAATTAGTTGGAAAAAAAAAAAAAACACATTGTTTTCGACAATATTCGTATTTGTATCGTAATTCATAGAGAATGACGACCGTCAAAGTTCATGGGGGTATTGATATTCTCCGACTCCCCGTCAATCAAGAGGAACATAATTTTCCACCTTGGAACATCAAGTACACGCAGTCTCATATTCTACACTCTAAATGTTCCAAAACTGAAGAAGGATGTTCCAAAGATTCAGAACCCTGTCAATTCTGCGTGTAAGCTATCATTCATTACATTTATTAGCGGTGCTCGGTAAGGTTTCAGTAAGAACACAAAAAGATAAGCCGAAGTAAGCCTTTCACAGAAACATTTGTTTATTGTAATTTATTTCTATTAAAACAACATTTTGTTCTTTTGACAAGTCATTTTCTTGTCTATGAAACTATGTTACCTGAGAAACTTTCTAAAACATCAATATGCTATTTCCTATCAACACTGTTCAGAATACATTTTTTTTTCAAATGTTACCAAAAACCTTGCATAAGATAACCGCGCTAATTCTGATTGAAATCTTTCTACCAGGTACAATCAAGCTTTAGAAATGCCCCATATGCCGGACATGGTATTTCCAAATAATATATTGTATTTGAAACACAACAATGGAGCTAGCATAGAATTCAATGCCTTGGATGCTCTGAAACGTGTGTCAAACGGCAAAATACAATTACAACTAGCTTGTGCCGAAGCTTGGAAAGAATCCAGGTAAATGAATACTTCAATAATTCGTTAAACGACGATCAAATAAAGATGAATATAAATGACAAACGTTTTTTAAACAGATTAGAAAATAAAGAGTATTTGGAGGAAAAGGTAAAGCCCTTTGACTGGACTTTTACTACTGATTATATGGGTACAACTTTAGGATTCGAGGTTCAAGAAACGAAGGAAAGAATAGATGTGGATAAATTGAAAGTGAAAGAGAAAATATTGTTTTATCATGATTTGACTCTTTACGAGGACGAGCTTCACGACCATGGAATCGCTGCAATGTCCGTTAAAATTGTAAGCTGCAACGAGTATCAATTGATTATTATCAAGAAATTTCCATCGCTTCCCGTACTCGTATGAAGGTTTTCTTTCCTTTTACAGCGGGTTATGCCTAATAGTTTATTCATATTACTTCGCTATTTTCTTCGCGTCGATAACGTCATGATCCGAGTGAATGATACTCGACTCTATCACGAATTCCATCAGGATTACTTGTTACGAGAATTCACATCCAGAGAGGCTAAAGTCAAAGATTTACACGTGAGTGTAAACCATCGGCAAAAGTTTTAATTTTATTGCAAATTTTCTATTTCCTTTGCTGTTTATGTTTTATTGTCAAATTCGAATGCTCTATTCACAGGTGCCGCCGAGTCTGTTCGTAGATCCTAGCCGCATAGCTCCTCATCTGCCATTGACAAATAGTCGTTATGAAAAATTAATCATTTCGAACCACCCCACGAATCCACTTTCCGAAGAAAGTGGAAGATCGATGGAAACCAAAGTGAATGAGGCAGAAAATAACAAACCCGAGTGTTGTACACCGAATCCAACTAATGTAGAAAATGTTCAACCAAACACGACAGCGAACGACTCTGTAACTTAAAGCCTAAATTTGAAAAATCGAATCTAATTATAATTCTCTGTTACATTGACTATGATGGAAAAACAAAGAAATTAAGAAAAACAACTGATATGATTATCCATGCGTTAGCTTAAAAAAATCAATGGCTATGCTATTGAGAACGGGTAATACGAAATAATTATATAACACACTGAAGCAAAAATGCAATAAAATGATTATTTTGAAAAAGATAACCTTTCGGAGAAAATTTTCAGTTCATTCAGGGAACAGGGAGCACCTGCAATAATTCTTGTCGACGTATTGACGATTTATAATATTCACGTACCAGCGAAAGAAAAAATTGTTTTGTTACTACGTTTTTTGTATTTTTATATTTTCGACCGAGAATAATATTTTTCTGCGTATTTTTACACATTGAATTTACAAGATTCGATTAGCTTGAGAGTGACAAAATTTGTGCGGCAGGTTTTTTCCCAAGAATCAGTGCATGATTATAAAGTTTGCGACAAAAAAAATAGTGCATTTAGCATTTTTGCTTTGGGTCTCATAGACCCAGAAGTAGACCAAGTCTTTCTATTTTGTTGTGTATTTTTTGAATCGCGACACGTATATTTTTCATGTGTCAAACCAATAAATTTGAATGGAAGTCTTGTTCATATTTCCCCCTTCTCTTTCTGTGTCAGCCACGTGAATGTCATGCCGCCAAGCGGTTGTTCGTGAAAAAAAAAAAAAAAAACTCCGCATGTTCAGAGAGAGAGAGAGAGAGAAGAGAACATTTTCTTACTCATCGGTTTCTCGCTTATTTTGCGTTTTTGTAGTCGCACCGGAATAAGGGGTTACCCGAATTCAATTCACTAGCTAAACTAAAAAGAATCTTCAGCCTTCAGTTCTGTTCGATTATTCTCGCCTATTACGAGGTAACGGAAAAATTAGCAATTCAGGTGTGTTTGCATCACGAACACGAATCAGTTCGACGCATTCGAAACTAATAAGCTCTGGAATGCCGAACAAAGATTGTCATAAACTGGGTGCTGGCGAAAAAATAAAAATAAAAAACGAGCGAATAGATTTGAGATTAGCGGGTGTCAATAAAGAAGTCGATCATAATATCATCATCGTCCCTGCCTCGTCGGCGACAAACTTTTTTTATTTGTTTCTCGTTTCTTTTGCTGCTCTTGCCCTTCAAATCGCGCTCGCACGTGGAAAACAAAGAATTTGATTTTTTTTTTTCTAAAACCGTCGTTTAACCCAACCAAATGCTCATTTTACGTGTCTACGTACACGTTAAATTCTCAGTAAAACGAAAATTCAAATAAATAATATAAAGAGTAAACTTCACGACACGAAAGTTGATGGTTTCGGCGGTTAAAATGGATACTGCTAATCAAAGAACCAGGGACCATGTCCTTACTGCCAAAGAAATTGCTGCAAGAAGCTCAGTCAATGTGTAAGTTACCAATTTGTATTAATATACATTTATCATGACATTGACCTTGACATATTCGTCAAAGATGGATGTCAAAATCGTCAACCAGGCCTTAAACTTTTTTGATTATTCAACAGGGTCCCCATGGCTTCTTTTCTAAAGAATTATTCATTTCCTCTGCCTCGAGATTTAGAAATGGCTCTCGAACTAGGCAAAGATGATCCGAATCTCACAGAAACTGCGAAAGAATATTCAACGATATTGAGTTTTTTGAAAACATTCAAGGATATGAAGCCTCATCAGTATTGGTTCTTGATGAAGTTACTGCTTTATCTGGATTATTATCAAAATGAACTCGACATGGAACAATACACATTGTACAAGCAGAAAATTATTCCATCTTCGTTCATCTCCAATAACTTTGTCATACACGTGCCGGGCCTGTCCGAGGACAGACCTTCCGTCAGAGCTAGAGACGTCGTTAAGATTAGTCAATCGGATGGAAAAAATTGCTCCGTTTCTTTGGTCACCTCAGTTGGAGCAAACTACATTACCGCTTTCGTAGATTCCAAGTAAGAAATCTTTACAAAAAAATTCGAGATTTCTCTCTTTGTTAGACAACAGACGGAGAACAATTATTTATCAGTAATTTAGTTTAAAAAAAAAAGTTCCAATTTTGGATGTTTTGTTTGAAAACTCGAAAAATCATTGATTTTTTTTGGTCAAATTCGTTGTACAGATTCACGGAAGCTTTCAAACCAGATCATCGTTACGACATTTCTTTTGAGTATTCGGACTACTGCTTTCAATGCTGTCACCATGCCGTTGACAGAGCAGTAAAATACAATCTTTTGCCGATACTGTTTCCGTTGGAGGAGCCAATCAATAAAATACAAAACCAACAGTGAGTGATTTGTATATTTTTATTTTTATGCAATTGTATCATAAACGTATTTTGATCAAATTCATTCGTCAAAGTTTTCTATGTTTGTACTATCAACCAGGCAGTTTTTATGTATTGATATATATTTCCACTGGTAATTCATTGATCCTGAACTATAAGCAATCATGAATTAACAGACCATTTCTACAGCGTTTTATTAATAATAGAAAACAGAGTGAATTATAAAGAAACACCTTATTCTCATAACAAATAACTATTCTGCTTTATCCCTGGTGTCTCTGCATAGTTCATTCTGCGTAGATGAAATATTTCTGACCAAGTCGATAAATGATTTTAATTCTCGAGATTATTTGGAGTTCCCTAATAAATTTGATGAATCTCTATTTTCGTTGCAGCAACTAAATTGATTTTATTTCTAAGAAATCGGAGAATTTAAATCGAATTGGAATTGAATGTCAACTCACAATTGAAATAATACCGCAAAAAACTTAGGCAGATCGAATACTTTTTGTCTGATAAAGTAAACAAGAAACTCGAGCTTAAAATCATTCTGATTCGACAAGCAGTATTCCTTCTTCCCATTGAACACGACTATTATCAAAATATTTGTAATATTGAGTTTTTTGCCCTATGCTCGCCACGTAAAAGGTTTATTTCTGGTGCCGGCTATATCGGTTCGTTAATATCTTGCAACCACTGAGCTAAACAAGAATTACAAAAGAAAAACGAATTCACTCGGGCGTTCAAATTTTCAGAGAACTCGTGTGGATCAACGAGAGTATGAAAAGCAATCCGGAACAGCAACAGGCTGTTATTAACATCATGGCTCGAACGGCATTTCCGGCTCCTTACATTCTTTTCGGTCCACCTGGTACTGGAAAAACATCAACTTTGGTTGAAGCCATTAGTCAGGTTGATTTCATTTGATTATTTGAGCGCATGTTATTCTTACTAATCTTATCATTTTTGCTCGTTGTCGAAGCACCACCTTCCACTTTTTCTTTCGCCCTATTTTTCTTTTGTTCTCATTTTCCAAAATTCGTTACACCATCTTTCGTTTTGTTTGCGTTTAGATCCTAAAGAAGAATCCTTCCAATCGCATTTTAGTTTGTACACCATCGAATGCAGCAGCGGACGAAGTCGCTCTGAGGTTGCTGAAAGGCACCATAGACACACGCGACATATACCGAATGTACAGCATGTCGAGGGACAGGTGAGAAAATTGAGTGAAACAATGTTTGTCACGAAAATAATGGTCTTTGAAGCCCAAATTAATCTCGTGTTTATTCTGATAAGTTTCAAGTTACCGACTATCACACTCAATGGATCCTCATGAAACGATAGAGACTTTTATCACGATGCACTTCATTATTATTTACATTGCACGCTCGATAGAAGAATTTATATCTATAGAATTTGTCCTTGTTTTAGGCTAAACGATTTTGAGCAGAAAGTAAAGTTATTTATTTTATGACTTCTTGAAAATATTCTTTAATCTCGTAGTATTTTCCTATGTTTCAAACGTTTCAATTTAATTTTTCTTCCAATGACAGCAAAGATGTCGGCGAAACTCTGAAAGAGTGTTCAAATTTTGCTGGAGAGAGCGCTTTATTCATTTCGAAGGATATTCTGATAACGAAGAAGATCGTAATCACAACTTTAATAACTTGTCATCGGTAAGGAAAATCATTTTTTCAATCCAGATGTGAACTCCTCCCGAACTCGAAAGAGTTGCTCTTTGGATATGAATTTTATTTGTCTTGTGATGACCGTTTGGAAATGTCATAATTCTCGCGACTCTTTTGAAATTAAAAAAATGAGAAATATTAATCAAACTCTAGTAGTAAAATTATTCACGAACGGAAATTCGACGAAATTGAAGATTCAAGTTACCTCACACGTACATTTTTCGTACCAGGTTGGTAAGCTACAAACTCCGCGAAAATCACTTCTCTTACGTTTTCGTTGATGAAGCTGGTCAAGCTACGGAGCCTGAGACTCTGATACCGATGACGTTGATGAGTAGCAAAGATGAGAGTCACAGAGGAAGGCTGCACGGTCAGATTGTCATTGCGGGGGATCCCCAACAGCTCGGTCCATCTGTGCTGTCGAAAATAGCTGAACCTCTTCTCGGTAAAAAAGCTCTATTCAATTTTATTCAAGCTCAATTTCGAAGGAAAGTTAGTAGCCATTTAACAATCTTATAAATGATAGGCTGCTCGATGCTGGAGAGATTGATGAACTGGAAGCTCTATCGGAAAGATGTCAACGACAAATTCAATCCTTCTTACGTAACGAAACTCGTGTTGAATTATCGTTGTCATCCGGCTATTCTCCACATACCGAATGTACTTTTTTACGAGGGCGAATTGAAAGCTATCGGCGGTTCGCACACGACGAGAGCGGTCGATTGGAAAACGTTGCCTAAACCAAAGTTTCCTGTTATCTTTCACGCGGTCGATGGAAAAGAAGCACGAGATCCACGTTCCCCAAGGTCGGCATAACCTGATAACGAACGTGGAAAGTTTTTTTGATAAAACAATCAAGAGCGCTATTTACATAGCTCCTTTTCCAAGAAACCCTTCACTTTCCTTTCATTTAAATAACATAATAGCGAAAATTTTTCATTACAGTGTTTACAATTCGGAAGAAGTCAAAGTCGCGATAAATTACGTGAAAGATCTATTACGATCGAAAATCGGTGGCAGATCTGTACGTCAGGATGAAATCGGCATCGTTACCCCGTACCGACTCCAAAGACAAAAAATCCACGACGAATTGGAAAACAAAAATTTGAAAGATGTGACGGTCGGCACCGTAGAAACTTTTCAGGGACAAGAGAAAGACATAATTATCATTTCGACTGTTCGATCAGTTCTGTATGCTCATAACGGCCATCTTCATATCGGATTTTTGTCCAATCCAAAGGTAAATATAAATTGTAAAGTTAGTTTATACCCCAGAGGATATTCTAGTCGCTCGCCCCTGTTTTCATACTTTCAAGAATTTCTAGTTTCAATCGTAATTTCAACCTCTCCATTTTTTCTTGATTGCTAGAGTGTTTAGAAAAAAATCGATGCTCTCTTGCAAGCCTGCTTATAGTCGTGGTAGTAAAGACGCGTGAAAAATGGATTGCATGAAAAATTTCAGAGTAACGTCAGTTTAGAGAACGACTTTTTTCGTATTTTTATGCTAAATAAATGTGAGAAAATGTAAATGATTAATTTTACAGCTAAAAATTTGAAAACGCAAGGGAATCGAAAAAAAAAAATGAGTTTTTCAATGGGCGACTGCAAAATTTCAGCTTCAATGAGAATTGGCAAACTAAAATCAGGAACGTTGGAAATAGTATATTACGCTACTAGGTAGGGAAAGTAGACTATTTCAAACCGCGGGCAAAATTCTTTCTCACCTTCGGCTCGGGTGACAAGCAAGCGGTTTTCCACTCTCGTGTATACTATTTTTCACCACACTTTCGCGGAAAATTCAACTTGCGCAAAGCGGAAAACAAAACTTTTCGCGGAGGTGTGGTGAAAGAACGTTTTTGATACGAAGATACAGAAAAAAGTAATGTATTGTTCCGTGATTGGTTACAGAGATTCAACGTGGCAGTTACGAGAGCAAAAGCCTTGCTAATCGTGATCGGAAATCCTACAGTTCTTCAAGTCGATGCGAATTGGAGAAAATTTATAAGTTACTGCGTTGACAACGGAGCTCTTAAGGGATCAAAGTTCCTCCTCGATCGTTATATCAATTGGTCGAAAGCGCGTAAACTTTTGGCAAAAAAGCACGTGCCCACTTCGAATTGTGATCCTGATCAGCCCTTCCAAGTAGTCGAGGAAGCGCCAGTTGAGAAAAAGTCATTTGCTCTGCCTGAACAGAATTCTGAGAGGAGAAGACGATTGCCGCGGCGTGAATCTCCGTATGACGAGTTTCTCGTCAAGAATGTTGCATCCGAAGATAATTCCGGTATGTCGTCAACCGTCAATTATTTTTCTCGATACGACACACGAATGATTTACCGTTATTTCCATCGTTTTTTTCTTCCAATTAATTCTCTTTATGTGTTTATTTCATTCGCATTTTCATTTTTACGGTGTTGAAGATTTATTCCGTCTGCATTCGTACTTGTTCAACGGTAATACTGCGAATAAAAACGGCTCGAAAGTCAATGGCGATGAGGGTGAAAACGAGGAAGATTTCGCAAGAGGACTTTTCTCCGACGAGGATGAATCGGAAACTTTCGAGTCGCTGATTTATTCGAACGTGAAAACGAGCGGTTCTGGAGTCTCAGAAATATCAAGTCGCTTTTCGAATTTAGGGATAAACACAAAAAATACTCAAAGTTAGCAAAACTGCACAGCCTTCTTTCCGTTTTGAGACGATTCTTTTGAAATCTTACTGAGCGTCAGTCGTTTTTCAGTTCAACCTTCGTTGTTATTTATTTATCGTTTGTTTTTATTTTGCAACAAGTAGAAAATGGGTATTTTGTTTTGAAGGTTTGACGTAAGTAAATATACTGAAAAAAGGATCGTTCAACCCGGTTTAAATTGAGTTATATAAATCTTATAATATCGTACAAACACATTTATGTGAGTTATGTTACCAATATATTTTACTAATTACGATTTAAGTATCGACGATAAACAGTGGCACTGGTCTGTCACTGAATTAGTAAAAAAACAAAAGTCTATTCTCGTTTTAAAGCAGGAAACGTTCTATGACGCGTAGAAAATGCTCTTTTTTAGAGAATTGATGATATCTTATCGGGGACATGTCTGTGATAATGTACAATGTTGAAAACTTCTTATGAAATACTTCGTTTTTATGCTTGAAACGTAACAATTGAAATGGTGCCTATTTACATTTTTACAACTTGACAAGCTTCTCTGGTACGAAACTTGTTCCGAGTTTAAACGTGGCTGTAATTACACGTAAAAATATATTGTATAAGAGTTATGACAAAAAAAAAAGCAGTATTAATCAGAGCATTGTAACATTATTATTCCATAGAGATACATCGATGATCGAATAAAATATGAATTTTAAAATTTTCAATCAATTTGTATCATAAAACAACGGAATGTGTTATTTTAATGTTTTTACGGCTTGTGACGAAATTTTCAGTTGTTAACGATCTTTCAACAACACTTCGATTATGCTACGAATTATGTATACCTGTGTATCCGCGAGATTTCGGGACACATTTAATATTACATCGAATCCGATTTGATAGAAAAATAGGCATTAGATAAATCTCTCAAATTGTGAGCTTTGTATCTTGAAAACGGGTTGTCGCGCGTGAAAAATGTGTGAAATCTTTTTTGTAGATAATTTTGCCATATACATTTTTCATTCCGAGCGATATTGTTCTCCAAGCTATGGAAAACGAGATATTAGCGCTCGACGACAGAAAATTATTTCAATGAAGCAAATTGATCGAGTTTGTTCCGTTTTTTTTTTGAAGAAAAGAAATTGCAACGTTTCTTCAAATAATGTTTGTTTGTAAGGAGGAAAACTACCGAATTACGTTGAGAGTTTCTGTACACTTTTTCACTTTTTTCCGGTAAATTTACTCCCTTGACATCGTACATGTTTGACTGGTCAAGTAGAACAGCAAAAAAATGTTTCATGAAAGGCGAGACTTTCATCGCAATAACGAGTGCTCGATGTCAGGATATCAAATAACAACCACACCAAAACTCTTCTCGATTGCGCGTCAATGACTTTTCTTAGAGATCTCGGAAGCCTTTTTTGCTTTGAGATATTCCGTGGTGATATTCGTTAGAAAAAAATTAATCATGGCCTGATGTCGTCACTGAAAAAGTTTTTAATTGCCACGCGGCTTTTCAATCAACTTATTTCTACGAAACACTTCACACGTGGTACGAATTCACACTGATTTATTGTCTCGTTATTCGATTCAATATCTTATGGTTTTCTTCACTCGCAAACGCGCTGCACTTATACTCATTCATACGGACAGATGTTAAAAAAATACGCACAAGCGACAGATGTAAGATCGTTGTGCGTATGCACAAGGACGTTGAGATTTACTGGCGATATAACTGTTGGTAACGAATGTAACATGCATCAGTACTCGACTAAACACTCCGGCAATTGTACTCGAACGATCGTCCTCCGTTTGAAATTTAATAGACAGTATGAAAATTTATCTCGAGGATGATAGACGAAAATGAACGCGAATACAGAGATTTTCCCTGAGTGAAATCCAAGTTTTATTACATTTATTTTTTATCGTAGATAAATTATTTGACAAATTGAATAACAAAACGATCGATACAATTGAAAATCAATAGGAGCTTGAATATAAAAACTATTAAAAACTAAATGAAATGATATAAAAAAATTAATTTCCATTTTTCTTTTGTGAATGAAATTGTCTGAAAGTTTCAAGTTTAACGAGATACAAAAGTTTACAAAATGTTGATACTTTGTTGGGTTTCTTGGATGCTTTTGATTATTGAAACAACGAGCAGCGTACTGGCGAATGATAATAATGGCAAATACGTTGGAGAATCTATTATTGCGGCTGAAAATCATCGTGCGAGAAAAGCAAGATTAGTCAAGAAGCTCAAGAAGGATTTTCGAAAATTGAAGAAACAGAATGGAGCCGTTAAACTCGTCGGAGGCACCAGAAACGATTACGAAGGTATCGTCGTTTTTGATCACGCAAAAACCAATTTGTGGTTCAAAAATTTTATTCATTATTGTCGCAAATGATATCCGAGCCCAAACTCAATATTTGAACAAAAAAAAAAAAAAATCAGAGAATTAAACCACATTACAACACGATTCTTCAATGTTGCTCAATTGAAATTTTTTATGAGACTCGTCTTTGAGTCTTTTCAAATACTGAATTATATTGCGAAGCGATAACGATAGCAATAAAATTATAATTTATTCACCAATTGATTGTTAAAACGGTTCGAAAGTGTTTTGATGTGAAAACCTTTGCCTGCCTGGGTCTCTTCTAATTTTTAAATAGAAAAGTCAGTCTGTAACAATAACCAATTGACATGTTATTAGTTGAAAATGACTCTTAATTTATGAAAGAGGCGTGTAAACTAGCACTTGGAGAGAATGCTCTCGTTTCTTAGGCAATAAGCAGAAAGGCAGAAAGGCGCGCGAGTGCAATTGAAAGGACAAAAAAATAGAGACGCGCTCGAGTTCAAGAATGATATTGAATTACCGAGACTAATAATAACATAATGAACGAACTAACGAAAGTTTCATTGCAGGAAACGTCGAGATTCTTCACAACGGAAAATGGGGCAGCGTATGCGACGACGAATGGGACTTTTTGGAAGCTGCAGTCGTTTGCAGACAACTCGGTTACGATGGAGCCATCAAAGCGACTGGAAATGGGCAATTTGGTCAGGCAAGAAGTACGACGAACTCCGAGTTCAACTTTTTGAAAAGCTAAAAAAAAAATCTCATGATTTGGTTGAACTGAAAAATTTCACTCAAGTTCTTTTTTTTGCACGAAAAGTCTTTCAAATTTTAAATAATCGATTCACTAAGGAAAAAATGAAAATCATTTCAGGACATTTCTGGATGGACAACGTTTACTGCGACGGTACGGAGGATCATTTGTCCAAGTGTCGTTTCGATGGTTGGGGAATTTCTGATTGCGAGAGCGACGAAGCTGCGGGGGTTATTTGTCGCCACGAGGAACAAATTTTCATAGCTCCGATTGCGAAAAAAAAACTGCCCAAATTGAAGATCGAGGATCTTCATACGCAGGAAATTGCTGTAAGATTGGCTGGCGGTCGTGCACCGAATGAGGGGAGAGTGGAAATCAAACTCGGAAACGAAGGTCGTTCGTTCATTCATTAAATATGGATAAAAAAAAAAATCTTTGTTTCTAAACTATGATGATTTTTGTTTCTATACAAAATAGAAAAGAAAATTGAAAAAATTTTTCATTTCTAAAAAACAAAAATATCCAGCTCCAAATCTTTTCACTGGACCACCCACTAAGGCAATTTTCGTGAAAATCTGATTTTCAAGTTTTTTAGAGCTCTCACGTATTTTTCTTTTAATTTTAATCCAAAAAACGAGTCTGGTACTTCGGTAAATTTTGTAACTAGAAAAAAATTGTTCCTCAGAATGGAGTGTCGTTTGTGGGGACGGATGGTCCCTTTTCGAGGCTGGAGTGGTTTGTCGTCAGCTCGGACTTGGTTACGCCTCGGATGCCGTTCAAACTAATTTTTTCGGTGGTGAACGAGTACCAATGTTCGTAAGTGGCCTCAAGTGTGTTGGAAATGAGATTAACATCAGCGAATGTCTGCACGATCAAAAGTTCGAGTGTCCAGGTAAAAAAAAACAAAATAAAAAATCGAGAAAAAAAACGCGGTGCATGGTTGAGTTGATTCGAATATAAAAATTGTTTTTTTTTTTCCTCCATAGTTTGGGTATTAAAACAAATTTCAAATAAAAAATCGCAACGAAAAATATATAATTTTTGTAGTTTGAAACGAATTGTTCGAAAAAAGGAGCGAGCTAAAAAAAAAAAAAAAAAAAAAAAAAACAGTAATCGGAATAAATTGCAAAAAAGGTTGATAAATCTAGAAATTTCGTTACAACGAGTTCTCAACTATATGTTTGCATCCTTTATACATCCAGGAATCGCTGAAAACGTTGCCGGCGTTGTGTGCGTTAAGGAAATAGCTGATCTCGTAGTGGACCACATCGAGCTGATGAGGACGGCTCATCTCGAAGACCGTCAATTATACTGGTTACAGTGTGCAATGGAGGAAAATTGCGTGGCTAGTCAAGCTTACAAAATCCAAAAAGAATCGGCAAATTGGCATCTCGAAACTCGAAGACTTTTGCGATTCACGGCGAGAGTATTGAACGCTGGTACTGCCGATTTTCGTCCATCGATTCCAAAACATCTTTGGGAATGGCACATGTGTCATATGTGAGAATTTTTAATAGGAATTGATTTATTCCGATCCTAATCAACGTGAATTACAATTGTGGCTATGGTTCAAGTTTGGAAGAATTTTTTCAGTGGCCCTTTCCTCGAAGAAAAAAAAAACGTCTGCAATTTAAACTTCTTATTGAATTCAATGTTTTTCCAATTTTTCAAAATTATTAATACGTAAATCCTATTGGAGAGGGCGGAATATAATTTATTAGTTTATCGAGAACAACAATTATTCACCGAATATCGATTATTTTTTCGTAAATAAAAAAATAAAATAAAATAATCACAACATTTTTCTGAAATCGATCGATAAAGGCATTATCATTCGATGGAAGTGTTCGCTACCTTCGACATAATCGACTCGCAGGGTAAAAGGGTGGCTGAAGGTCACAAGGCGTCGTTTTGCCTGGAGGATAATCAATGCCTGCCTGGAGTTACGCCCAGGTTAAGAAGAATTCAATATCCTTCTTTGATTTCTATTTTATCAAAATATTACTTGTCATTTACAATTTTGTTATTTTTCTTATCGTAGATACAAGTGTGCTAATTATGGTGACCAGGGTATTTCAGTCAATTGCAGTGACATTTACAAACACAATATCGATTGTCAATGGGTCGATATATCTGAATTAGCACCGGGTGATTACACGTTTAAGGTAATAAGATGCAAAAAAAAAAATTTCTAGAACACGTTTCAAGTCTGTTCAACTTTTTTTTCGTACGAAAATAAAAATTCAAAGAATTTTTTCTTTTTTTTAATATACAGATCGCCGTTAATCCGGAATTTAAAGTAGGCGAAATGAGCTTCGACAACAATGCAGCCGTTTGTCAACTATTGTACACGGAAACGTTTGCCACTGTGCATAATTGCACTGTGGAACGTCCTTAATTTCAACTTTACGTCATATGTGTCGTGATATAAAATCAGTTTTCTACTATATTTCTGGATCAAAATCTTAATGGAGCATGTTACTTCCGTCCTGAAAACATTATGTACATTCAGAGATTTGATAAATAAATCCATTAAGCGATATGCAGTTTTATTCTGTGCGTTATTGCGTTTTGCGTTCGACGGAGAAATCGAACTTTTGAGTACGCCTCGAAATTTCGATTGATGTTTTCATATTTTTGAAAGTGAGAGGAAAAACCGAGAAACAAGTCAAAAAAGAAAAACACGCGCATATGCTGTAACGTAAACTTCTTCGACAATGAAAGCTTCGTCATCATTCGATTTCTAAGAAAATATTGCGAGTCGCAAAACACCTTTTTTAAAGATTCTCCAGAGAAATTTGCGCGAAGTTTGAACGTTTATCCAAAACAGTTTCCCTTCTTCTGAAAATCAGCGCCGCAGCGAGCGCGGGTCGATGTTTTTAGAACAGATGTTTTCACGTTGAACGCGAGATTAGGTTAGTTTTCGCAAAAACTGTTATTGCCCGCCTTGACATTTCTGTCAACTCAGTGAATCACGAAAATGGGGCTTTTTGGTAAATCGCCAGAGAAAAATCCTAAAGAACAGGTAGACAAATATTTATAAAATTAAAAAAAATTTTACATGTAAAGGTTAATAAGTGAACTTCTTAATGAATTGTGTGGTTAACGAATTTAGGTACAAGAATGGACGCACAAACTGCGGAAAGAGGGATATCAGTTGGATAGGCAGGTTAGGGGTGAGTCATAACACACCCAAAATCAATTACGATGATCGTCATCACTGTGATTACAAAAACAGATGTAAATGTAGAGAAAATGTTCTCAATCGAAAGATTCAGAATTATCGTAAAAATTGGAAAAGACAAGTCTGCAAACTCGGTCGATAAAACAGTTGAAAAATCATTCAATATTCGGAAATTGCAGCTATCCAACGTGAAGAGGACAAGGTCAAACGCTCGTTGAAAGAAGCAGCAAAAAAGGGTGACAAGGATGTCTGTAAAATACTCGCCAAAGAAATAATAAGAGCAAGAAAAGCTAGAGGCAAATTATATACGTCAAAGGCTCATTTGAATTCGGTCTCGTTGCAAATGAAGAATCAGCTTGCTACGATAAGAGTGGCTGGTTCGTTGTCTAAATCCACAGAGGTCATGCAAGCCATGCAATCGCTCATTAGAGTACCCGAGGTTGCCGCTACTATGAGAGATTTGTCCAAGGAAATGATGAAAGCAGGAATTATCGAAGAAATGCTCGACGAAACTATGGATTCTATTGAGGATTCTGAAGAAATCGAGGATGAGGCCGATGAGGAGGTTGACAAGGTAAAAAGAATGCTCGATATTAAGAAAATATACCGACTATATTTTGATTCTTTATTACTCGAATGTCAACCTGTTCTGCTTCTGAAAAAACAAATGATTCGTCTCAACTCCATACTCCAATCGGTGCAGACATATTGAGGCGTGAAGATATTACTTTGGAATAGAAATATTTAAGAACAAAGTTGTTGCGGAATGAGTTTGAAAATTTTCAAGAATTGGTCAAAAAGAAAGTGTAAATAACATGACTATTTGTTCCAGGTTCTATGGGAACTAACGGCAGGTCAATTGGGCACAGCACCCGCGGTAGTAACAGAAACTCCAGGCGCTGTAGCATCAACCTCCAACAAAGAGGAAATCGAAGAAGCGGACGATACAGAGCTCGAGGAAATGAAGAGCAGGTTACAGAGTCTACGAAGTTAAATTCAGGAACAAAAAAGCATCGATTCACCCAAATATCCGGTAGACACGATCGTGTAATACTAGAGCGTTGTCTTTGTACTACTATTTGCCAAAATCACAAGAAAAAATTAATACTTTTGGTCCAGTGTTCAATGGAATGAGTGGCAGCTTATGAACACTTAATTTTATCATTAATTAACACTAATGAAAGTCAGAAACAAACGCGCTGATATAAGAAACCCTCAGATATAGATTAGAGAATAGAACTCGCAATGAGAAACAAATAGATGAAAAAGTGATAGTATTGCTCCGATTAAACGGTCAAGTTTCCATCATTGGAATGCTACGAAGATTTATTTTTGTTCTCCGATTTGGTAATTGCAAGCGTAATACATTTTTTCGCACACTCGACGTCCAGGCGTTTAATAACAACCAATAAAAATTCCATCATTCTTAGAAATTCATTCCAAAATGGAGAACATTAATGTAAGACAACAAAAGTAAAAAATATCAATTCAGCAAAAATCAGCTTGAGAATTTATCGTATTGTCCAAAGATTCTTTGCACTTTTCGGTAAAAAAAAAACTACAAAAATACATCAAATTCTCATGGTTTCAAGGCGCAAAAAATTTTTGTGCTTTAATGTACTGAAAAACAATTTTTTTCGTATTCCAATGATGCGAACTTCGAAATTATCCAAATTCAAAAGTATCGGGCCAAGAGAGCACTGTGTGCAGGTATTTTATATTTTCCCGTTATCCGAAAGCCCCATGAAAAAAATCCCTTTGCTATAAATTTAGGTTGTAAACTTTTCCATAATTCGTTTCTTTTCATATTTAATGTAAATAAGATACTTTTATTGCAGATAAGAAAAAATGAGAATATATTCATTGCAGTCCTTGATCAGTTTTCTGTGAATTTGAAAAATAATTGCAATATGCACTTTCGAGTCATATTTTTTTCATCGGCCACAAAACACTTCGAAAGTATATCTTTTAAAGAAAATAAACGATGAATGTCTATAAATAACGACGTAATCATCGTGTATGAAAGTGTTTATTGTTTCAAGTATTAGACAAATTACAAAAGATTTGTTTTTTTTCAAGATGGATTAAAAAAAATTGATATATCTATTGTACGAAACGAACTTTTTCGTGCTTATGGCGAAAATTTTTTTTTATAAACGCAAAATAGAACCAGAGCATTTTCATGTAAGCGTCAATACGTATATATATATATATATATAATTGACACTCAAAACTTTTTTTAACATGGCGTCGGTGGCTTTTCGAGTTCACTAAATCTCAACAATGTATATAAAACCGTGTTAAATCGCTTTATAAAGTATACCTAATGTTATTAGATTGTAAAGGACGAGGGTCTTTTATTATTCCTAACCTTTCGTTCAGAAAAAAAAAAACAATTTCTGTACAAATGTACAGAAATCTAAATTAATCATTTCGCAGCTAGAGCTTCTGTCGTACATCAAAATGTACAGAAGCTCTAGCCGCGAAATTGAATTGCGAGTCGGAAGATATAATTTAGAAAATCTGATAGATTTCGAAAAATTGAACATTGCTAATTAATTCATTGAAAAATACAACGGAAAAATGCACAAGATTGTATAAAGGAAAATTTTATCATTATTTTTCCATTACCAATTCACGTCGTCCTTTATCTTGTCCGTTGTATAAATATCAAAGTCACGTGTCTTACTCCTACCATCGCGACCGAAATTTCTACAAAAACAAAAAGAGAGAGAGAGAGGGACAGTTTCGTAGGTCTGATACACAGCGCGTCTGACCTGTGCGATGATCAAATTTGAAAAGGAAAACAAAGTATTCCAACGAACGAGGTAAACACGGAAAAATATACTAGAAAATATAAAATCTTTTTTTGGAGTTTTTGGAGTAAAAGTTGAAAAGGTGAAATAAGAAGTGTATAAATAGGAATAATTTTTTATATTTTTGATAGAATAATCGGTGTTACGTGTGCAATAAGATGTTTCGTTGCTCGGACTGTTATACGGAGCACGTAAAGAACAAACATCCGAGCATCCATTTGCAATGTTTCGGTGCTTGTACGCCTTCAGGATCAGCAACTTGCGGTTTGGAAAAAACTGAAGAATTAATATTTTCTTTGAAGCCATCGCCTTTATCGGTGGTTAAAACACCTTGCAACTCTTCGACGAAAAACCAAAGTACCGGTACTGAGATTATAACACGAATTTCAACGACTTGATATCGCCACCGGAATTCAGAAGAAATACGAGCAAGCCCATGCACGTAAGTATCGACGGTTCCAAGACTAATATCGTTTTCAAAACTCCAAAAAGTCCAATTTTCTCATTTATTTTCTCATTGAAAACTCCGCAACTCAGCATCAAATACTGAAAAATCAAAGAAGAAACGAACATACGATCGAAAAAAAAAAACAGCTTGAAAGAAGCGAGCTACAAAAATTGCCAGAGTTCAATAAATCTGGCAATTTTTATAACTCGCTTCCAACGAGTCGAATTATCAAAATTTATCTCTGAAATCCAGCAATTTGGCAGATCAGACACCACTGCGATCCATTCTCTCAAACAAATCAATCGCTATGCGCAAAAGCTCGAGATATTCCAGCAGAAGTCGCTGGAAGAAAAAAAGGCTCAACACGATCCAAGAACTCGATGAGGATTCGAGAATTGAAAATTTCGTTTCTACTCCGAACGAGTCTTCGCCAATAACGAGCAATGAGAACGTAGAAAATCAGAAACAGAATTCAACGAAGAGTGTAAGATTTTCAGATCAATTTGCAATCAAAAGTGAAGTTCACAGCACGATTGATAACGAAGATTTCGATGCAACGGAGAATGAGATTTTTTACGATGCACTAGAAAGCTTGTCCGAATTGTCAATGCCTCTTGATAAACAGGAGATAGACAGGAATTTCGTAGTTGTCGTCGGAAAAAATGGCAATTTGGACTCCACCGAACTGGACTCGAGCATGAAAAAGCTCGAAGCCGGTAGCAGCATATACATGGCCAATTCCCCCGAGTCTTTCAACGTCGAACGTTACAAAAAGCCCAATTCGACGATTAACGTAACGAGAAATCAACGAAAACATATGGAACTCGCTTCCGGCAGGTCCGGCGGAATTTTCGCGATTGTGGTTCATGCCGTGAAAGAAGCTCTCAGAAAATTTTCAGGTGAATTTCGTAAACTTCTTCTCAGACAAAATGATGAATAAATGACGAGAAATTTGGAGTAATTTCTTGTCTCTCTGAACAATTCGCTCGTTTCAGGATCCAGATTATTTAAAAATATGTCCAGAGAGCCTGTGGAGCAAACTCCTTTATCAGTGACTCCAGAAGCCGATGCAGCATCCTCGAAAATTTTAACGAGTCCGGAATCAGTGGTGCCACGTAACGCGGAACGTTCTCGTGACGCTAAACAAGTTCCTCTTTCTTCCCCGGAGACTGGAGATTTGATAAACGACACGAGGAGTCCCATGACGTACAGACATCGAGGCTGGTACCGAATTCGCGGCCGCGAGCCAATCGCAAGAATGAGGGCGCATTCGATGATTCCCCTACCATCCGTGGAAATGCACCGAAGATATGAGGAACGTGCGCTTCTTATGAAGGGCAATCGCGAAAATTAATTGGCATCGCTCAAATTGGCATTTGAGATAATGATAATGATAATACGATGAACCAATGAAGTCGAAATACTTTTTCGAATATTTATATTCTTTCTTCATTCGTTTTCTATTTTTCTTCGCTCCTCGCAATTTCCTGATCCTGAATGGCCTCGATAGTCAATAACTCTCTGTGCTTTTTTGTCAATTCTTTTAGCACAGGATTCTTGACTACACTCGGGGCCGCCGCGCACATATTCATCGTCAATCTTTTCATTATGTTGATTTTTTGCAGTCTTTGATCTATCGCTTCTTTTCGCCTTGAAGAAAATAGATTGAAAGACTTACTCCGCTACTTTGGGATTATTTTCTTTCAGCTTTTCCTTTCTAATACTTCCTTGGTGTGTTAAAAAGTCTTTGAATACACGGAGAGCGCATTCTGCAGCTTACTCTTCAAGCTCGGCTCTTTGGGGAATTTCAGTGCTCTTGTTTTCTCCCAGGTCATCACTTCGTTGTTCAAGGTAAACAACTTGTTCATTATCATTCTTAATTGTCTGAAATATTAGAGAAAAATTGAAAATGGTCATCAAAGACTAGCGATAACAATTCACTTCCGAGAAATATAATCATTAAAAAATTCTGTACATGGTGATTTCGTTTTCTTCCGAGTTTTTCAAAATGTCTTGAATTTCACTCGATTGCAAACCCGACGCAATAGCTAATTTGTTGATTACAGATTGCGCCACTTTTCTCTTGAAATTCTTTGTGCAAATCATTGTTGCTGAGTTCTGATGATCTTTTTGGGAAAAGGAATACAAATTCAACATTCAATAGGAAAATTCAATAAATTTTTATCACCGTTGAATTTTTTTTTTAAACGATCTTACGTGCTGTAGTTTTTCCTCTAAGTGTCAAAACTTTAGCACTTAGTGCCACCAACGATTCTCTAATATCTTGATTTTTTAACTCCCGACTGCCCACTCGGGCAACCGGCAAAAGCCGGGAGTTATGCCAAAGAACTCAGATGTTTTTTGGTCAAAGAACACTCAGATGTATATAGAAGCACAGTTTTCGTGCCGATTCTCACTGGGGGACTGACGTCACTCCCCCAGTGTAGTTCGGAGTCGGTGGCGCTGGCGTCTCGTATCTCCCTTCTCGCTTCCACTCGCATACTCAGCCGCACGCGCTCATTCCATCTCTCTTACTCTCACAGTTATAATGCACTGGGGGAACTAATTATTATGCATTTTTTAAAGCGACAAGATAAAACTGTGCTTCTGATTCGATATTACTGGAAATTGGGAATGGAAATTACAATTTGGAAGTTTTAATTGAGATCAAAATTGTTCATACATTTCAGCATTGTTAATCACTTTTTATACAATTATTGATCCTCTGTGAAACTATATATGTTAACATCTTTCGTTCATTCCTAATCTATATTACTTTCGCTTATTTTTACAGTTTCATGAAAATACGCGAAAGCAAAAATTTTGCTTTCTACAAAGCCTGGAATGTGACAGCTCGAGCGTGGTTCGAGCCATTGCTCAACTTGCTCAACAACCCACTGATTGGTCGATTCCATGAGAAAAAAACAGATCGATTCCTCCAGATGATCTCTTTATCGTGCACAGTAGTTGTCACACGCTTCTAATGGAAGAATCAAAACATTCCAGTTAGATTTAAAAAACGATCATGACATAGTTATAATGAATAGATAATGTAACAAAAAATAGTGACTTGCGGAGTACCAATAATGAAGAGTTGCGAAATTTTTATTTTTTTGTTGCAATTTTGTCTTCTCGTACAATTTGCAAGTGAGTCAATGAAACTTCGTTATGTTGTAATTTGGAAAAATGAACAATCTCGTTGTAATTTCAATGTTTTTTTTTTTCTCAGATTGTTTGCACAGAAATTTAAAATATTATGAGAGCCTCGAGTCTACACATTTTCAACACAGAATTGTGAAAAGGGGTGTACAGCATAGCAGTCATCCTTACAATAAAATAAGCGAAGTCGAATTTTACGCTCATGGAAGGTAATCAAACTTTTGCAATCTGACCTTGAGCTAATTTTTTATTCTATTAAATTTCTTTTATCATTCCAGGCATTTCCGATTGATTCTCACCCCGAGAAGAGAAGTGATACACTCAAAATTTAAAGCGTACGAAGTTAATGGCGACGGAGAAGAGACAACAGTCCATTTAGGTTTGAACAAATTATAATTTTCAAATGCATTAATTTTTTTTGCTCATACAACAAAAATTTATCTGAAAAAAGACACTTTTTTTGAAAAGGTGTTGGATTCAATTTTTTTAAATATATCCAGTATTCATTACTAACATAACAGCAAAAATAAATTGAAATATAACAATGATTTATTTATCAAATAAAAACGCATTGACTTTTCGTTTGTATTCTAATTATTTACATTCTATTAATCTCTCAGATCATGAAAACTTTTATCACGGTCGTGTCTTTGGTGAATTGGATTCTCATGCTCAAGTACATATTGACGAGGGAGTTTTGACAGCGAGTATAACCATCGACAAAGAAACTTATCACATCGAACCGTCATGGAGACACATGCCACATTTGGGCAACGATAGTATGATTATTTATAAAGCTTCAGATGTCAAATTCAGCTGGGAACATTTTGAAAACGGAGAAGGTCATACTCATGGTGTTCCCAAAACTTGTGGCTACATTCAAGAAGACTCTGGTGAGTTATAGAGAAGTAAAATTATATTGATCAAGATTCTTTTGTAATTTCATCACCGCAACAGTTTATAGTTCAAAATGTTTTGCGTATTTATACAAAGATGACACCGAAGAGACGGACGATATTCATGAGGATGGAGGACACGCTCGAGCCAAAAGACAATCAGAAACTTATGAGTACACTCCAACAAAAACTCGCTGCCCTTTGCTGCTCGTTGCCGATTATCGTTTTTATCAAGAAATGGGAGCGAGCAGTACAAAAACTACGATTAATTACTTGGTGAGGAAACTACACATTTAAAAATGTGTAGAAAATTACACATTTTCATACTTCAGACGAAAATAATCGTACAGACAATTGTTAATCGAACGTAATTATATTTTCAAGCTCCTGAGTCTTGAATTTTTTTTGTACCGAAATTCATAATTCGTAATTTCCTCAAAATATTTCAGATAAGTTTGATCGACCGAGTTCACAAAATTTACAACGATACTTTATGGCAAGAACGTCAAGAACAGGATGGATTCAAGGGCATGGGTTTCGTTATAAAAAAAATCGTCGTTCACAGTGAACCGACTCGAGTGCGAGGTGGTGAAACACATTACAACATGGTTCGAGAAAAATGGGACGTACGAACTCTGCTCGAAGTATGTATGATGAATCGAAGGATATACACCAAACGAATCTTTTTAAATAAACTGGAAAAACCGGTTTAACAATGATTTGAAATTTGTAGGTGTTCAGTCGCGAATACAGCCATAAAGATTTTTGTCTCGCTCATTTGTTCACGGACCTTAAATTCGAAGGAGGCATTCTTGGTCTCGCTTACGTTGGTTCACCCCGCAGAAATTCCGTAGGTGGAATTTGCACCCCTGGTAAAAATTCTTTCCGAAATGAAATTATTCAAATCCTCATTTCAATTGTTCTGCTTAAACAAAATTTATTTATTGCAGAGTACTTCAAAAATGGATACACGCTTTATTTAAACTCGGGACTTAGCTCGAGCAGAAATCATTACGGACAAAGAGTTATAACGCGTGAAGCTGACCTTGTTACGGCACACGAATTCGGTCACAATTGGGGATCTGAGCACGATCCTGATATAACGGTACAGGATTTTTTTTTTTTTTTTAATAAATCATCTTAAGCTGCACACGGATCCGAATTCGCTTCTCCAATTTTACTTTATTCTGCAAATTTCCATCAGATGCGGACTAAAACGTCACAAAATATAAGTGTAGAGTCGACGGGTCAAGTACATGAAAAAAAAAAAAAAAAAAATTCTCAATTTTTTTTAAATTTGAACGAATCACACGATTGTTTTTTTATATTTCCATCAAAATTCTCATTTGTTTTGATATTTTACAGGAATGCAGCCCCAGCGCTAGTCAAGGAGGGTCATATCTTATGTACACGTACAGTGTTAGTGGCTACGATGTTAATAACAAGGTAAACAGTGTTATTGATGTGACGTTAAAATTCGAAAAAAAAAAATTGAACCCATTTTCCAAGTGAAATCGATGCTCTGTTAATAACCGAAAGATTACAAATATCCATTTTCGATTGTTTAGCGTTTTTCACCGTGCAGTCTTCGCTCGATCCGAAAAGTATTGCAAGCAAAGTCAGGTCGATGTTTTTCCGAGCCCGAAGAATCTTTCTGCGGTAATTTGCGGGTGGAGGGTGACGAGGAATGTGACGCAGGACTTTTGGGAACTGAGGACAATGACGCTTGTTGCGACAAAAATTGCAAGTTGCGTAGAAATCAAGGCGCTGTTTGCAGGTATTTTCGTTACAATTGATATCTTTTTTTTTTTCCCCGAGAACACTTAAACATTATTGGAAACTAAGTTGACAATTTGAAAAGAAGAGAATTAAAGAACGTTAATTTCATTGATAATAAAAAGGTGTTTCAGTGTTCGCGACTTTATTCTTCAATCCGACAGTTGTTTTTATTATTTTTTATGATTTTTACAGTGACAAGAATTCACCTTGTTGTCAAAATTGCGCGTTCATGAGATTAGGAGTTAAATGCAGAGATGCGCAATACGCGACTTGTGAACAAGAATCCAGATGCACCGGAGCATCGAGTGAATGTCCAAGATCTCCACCCATGAAAAACGGAACTGGCTGTCTGGAAAGAGGCCAATGTCGCCTTGGAAAATGCGTGCCATATTGCGAGACTCAAGGATTGCAAAGCTGCATGTGCGACACGAGTACGTTGTTGATTTATTTTTTTTTTAATTTTATGGCCGATTTCATCGCGGAGAGTTTTAACAGGATGAACTGTTTCGATACTTCACAGTCAGCGATGCTTGCAAAAGATGCTGCAGAATGAGCATGAACGAGACTTGCTTCCCTATAGACCCACCGGATATCTTGCCAGATGGTACTCCTTGTATTCAAGGATTTTGTAACAAGGTAACAAGCCACGAAATCGAATGAATCAGAGGAAAAAAAAACCATTTTTACATTTTTGAAAACTCACACTGTAGTTTTCATGCGATTCATACAATTCATAAATAACAAATTAGGAAAAGAAAAAAATCAATTTGCATATTTTTGAAAACGAGCATTTTGATTTTGATGCGATATAATTGGGAATCGATAAGAATCTTAACGTTCGTTGCAATTTTTCATTTATAGTTGATGAAAAATATTTCACCAAATAAAATTCTTTATTTAAAACATTACTGTCATATTATTTTCAGGGAATTTGTGAGAAAACTATACAGGACGTTGTCGAAAGGTTCTGGGACATAATCGAGGACATAAACATAAACAAAGTGATACGTTTTTTGAAAGACAACATCGTCGGAGCTGTGATTATATGTACAGCGATAATTTGGATACCAGCGAGTTGCGTTGTGAGTTACATCGATCATCGTCGAATTAGAGAAAACGAGAAAAAATGGCGATGGAAGCACACCGACGAGCTTATTCATCCGGAAGAACAGAGACAAGTTATTTGCGTTGGTTTGCCGCGTCAGAGAGTACAAAATCAATCGCAACAAACTTAAAATCTTTCGTTATTCTGAATTATGTTACATAATGCGATGTTCCCAACGTAGGTATTTTTGTTCTCGAACTAGTCATCGAATTTACAGTTCCAGGTCAAAACCTGTGAACATTTTCGGGTGTTATTTGCAGTTACCATTTTTATTTTATATTTATTTCATTTAAATATGAGAGTAAAATGTTGAGATTGAGGAAAGTCGAACTTTTGATACAAGAAAAGCTTGCGAATTTTCTTTACATCCTAAAATGTATATATGAAACATGGAGAAAAGTAGAATAGATAGAAAATTTCTGCATTTTATGCAGCAGTGTTGAAAAACGTCTAGAATTTGAGAAGTAGACATCGCACCAAGAAATTTCGTGATTAACAAATTGTAAATAGTTTCAATTTGTTAATTGACTGATTTTTCGAATCAATTGCACTTTGATTGCACGTCCATGCCTAGTGCAGTCGATAGCCTACGGCGTTAAGCTCACCTTAGACGTTTTTCTAACAATATTTCACAAATCGTACTTTTTTTGGACAAACGTGCAGACATTTTTTAGAGCAATATTACTAAACTTTGAGGTCCCTGAGTAATAAAAAAAAAACTATTTCAAGTGTTCAGAAATTGATTGCAATTTGAGAGATTCGTGACCCAAAATTTTCGTATGCTACGATAAATTTGTTGTCTACCCCTTGAATACTCTTCTTCGAAGCGTCCTACCAGTTGGGCACATGCGGGAGAAATAGCTAAAAATCGGATTCCCAGTTCTCCCGACGATGCTCAATATGTAGGAAAAAATGAATAGTCATCACTTTCTTTTTCCGATGAAAGGAAAAAAACGTGTAATTTTTAGTTTTTATTTCGAAACTTCAATTGTGTCATGGAAAAAAAACCAGATTCGTATGTACTAAACTCTAAAAAAAAACTGAAAGTGTGTAATACAAAAAGTGGAAAATACGTCTACATTCCCAGAAAACGATAACACTAAAGAGTGTTTTGAAAACAAAAAAAGATTATGACAAAATTAAGTTTGAGTTTCCATAGCTTCGCCACACACGGGCTTGAAATTTATTTGCAACAAACACACGTTTACTGTTACAAAACGAATAAAATATAATTGATCGATACCATTGTACAATCCCAAAGCATTTATATCTGTGAAATACGTATAAAACTCTTGCTGTACTTAAAATTTTCTTGTATTATCAAAGTCTTATTCGGAAATTAGTGCCAATTTGAAGCTCAAAGAGCCTTTTTCACACTTTTCTAAAATAGACACGCGAACGAGATTAAAATGGCAAAAAAAATTAATTCATATCAAGATAATACAATTTTGCGTTTATTTGAAATAATTACTTAAAAGTCATTTTAAGATTTTCCATTCTATTACATAATTCTATTTTTCTTCCTATGTTTTGTATTTTAATATTTTCCAGTGTTGAAACAATTGAAACTAATTTTTGTATAAGACTCTAAACGTTATTTAGCCCATTGATATATATATTTGTAGATTATTGTTAATTTACAATTGTTGTGACCTTTGAAGGGATTATTACCTTCACAGATGACTTTTTTTTACAACTGTGTAAATATAAATATATATTTCTACGTCATAAGGAGAATAAATTTCTATTGGAACACCAATTATTTTAGCGCTTTTCCTCTTATCATGGAATGCTCCGTATTTTGCGAAAGAAAAACCAAGGGAAAAACTTTCAAAAATTTTTCTGTTGTAATTTTGAAAAGTGGGCGGAACTCTCTCCACGAGCAGACGAATTTCGCAATATTTTTCGTCAGGACATTTCAGATTGCTAAATTTATGCAAAGGTCATAAAAAAAGGCGCTTGGATCGCAAATTAATTCACTTCTTATCTTTCTTATCAAATCCGATTGCCTAAATGTCAATTTTCTCATCACAAAAATTTACCAGTTCCAACACGCGACTGACATCTCTAAACATAACCTCGACGCATCGCTATGCGCGTACCACCGCGTACCTGCGGCAGAGCGAGAAGATGAAGGGATTCTAGTTATCACAGCGTGATCGCCGGTACGAGTGCACGTTCCAAGCTTCGAAGTGAAAAAGAAAGGTTATACGACGAAATTAGCTCACAACGTGTACGCGTGCAAGTGCTGCATATGTTCGTCCCAGTCAGTGCCGGTATTGATTAAAAGGCTAAATAAAAAACACCGATAATGAGAGAAAAATTGCCCGAATCAATTAATTTTCCGAAGGAAGAGGAGACTATTCTTGAATTATGGAAAAAACTTGATGTTTTTAATAATTGTCTCCGACAGTCGAAAGGCAAACCGAGGTATTCGTTTTATGATGGTCCACCATTCGCGACGGGTTTGCCTCATTATGGTCACATACTTGCTGGCACGATCAAAGACATTATCACACGGTATGCTCATCAAACCGGTCATCATGTTGAACGACGATTTGGATGGGATACTCACGGGTTGCCGGTCGAATATGAAATCGATAATGCCCTGGGAATTAAGGTATCCATGACGTTTTTGCATAACCTCAAAATATATAATTTTTTACATGATTATTTCGAAATATGCTCATCACCAATATGGAATAAGGCACTTCATTGAAGATATACAAATTTTTTTTAAACGATTCTCAACAGTTGAAATATTTTTATGAAAAAAGGACCTCTTCCTTCGATAACTCCTTTGCTGTAAATTTGGCTTTTAATCGAAATTCTTCGTCTCATTGCATCATCTGATTTTCAAGCTCGGTGTTTCATAAATAAAGAATACTACACTGTTATACTATTCATGCATTCAAGGATTACCCAAGTTACTCGGCCAAAAATTCTACTGGATCTGAATTTTGAAACTTGTAACAATAGTATAAAAAAACTGAAAATTAATGTTTTTTAAATAGCCCTTTTTTAGATTTCCTAATTGAAAAAAAAATCATAATAAATAATTTTGCAAAAGAATATGAAAATGATGAAACAATCAGTTTCTTCATTCCAAAAAGTATTCTACAAGATCAATCAATTAATTTCATACGACCAAAAGAATCATCTGATTCTTTGTTGAATAATTATATTCATAAGCAACTATTGAGTTAATAATTTTTTGATAATTTTATTGCTGCATAACTGTCTTAAATCGACCAATTTTTTTCAGATTTCGCAACACCTTCTAACCCTTCTAATTACACAATTTTCTCTGGATAGTTGAAAAAATGAAAAAAATATCTATTGGGTGACAACAATGTTATATGGTTTTGAAATTGAAAAACATTCTCTTACTTTGTTCAGGGTCCGGATGACGTAGCAAAGATGGGTATCGCCAATTACAACAAAGAATGTCGCAAAATCGTGATGCGATATGCGGGAGAGTGGGAAAAGATAGTCAATAGAATAGGGCGCTGGATTGATTTCAAAAACGACTACAAGACGCTTTATCCTTGGTACATGGAATCGATATGGTGGATTTTCAAAGAAATTTACAACAAGGGTCTCGTTTATCAGGGTGTTAAAGTGATGCCATACTCGACGGGCTGCAACACTCCGTTGTCGAACTTTGAGTCAGGACAAAATTACAAAGACGTTGTTGATCCGTCGGTCGTAGTAGCATTCCCTCTGTTGGAAGAGCCGGGAGTATCGATTCTCGCGTGGACAACAACGCCCTGGACGTTGCCGAGTAATCTCGCTCTTTGCTGCAACCCCAATTTCGAATACGTCCAAGTGAAGGAGAAATCTTCGGGAAAAATGTACATCATACTCGAGTCGAGTCTCGACATGGTTTTCAAATCCAATGATCTTTATGAAATAATGAGCAAAAGAAAAGGCTCTGATCTTAAAGGGAAAACTTATGATCCACCGTTTCCGTACTTCCTTTCTATGCGAGAAAAAGGAGCTTTTCGTGTGTTGAACGACACTTACGTGACTTCGGAAACGGGAACGGGAATAGTTCATCAAGCTCCGTATTTCGGTGAGGACGATTATCGTTGTTGCCTTGAAGCTGGAATAATAACGAGAGATCAAGAAGTCATCTGCCCCGTGGACAGTTGCGGACGTTTCGAGAATAAGGTAAAGGACTTTGCGGGATTGTACGTGAAGACCGCGGACAAGGAGATCATGAAGAACCTTCAAGAGCGCGGTCGTCTCGTTTGGAGTGGCCAAACGAAGCACAGTTATCCTTATTGCTGGCGTTCGGATACCCCGTTAATTTACAAAGCTGTACCGTCGTGGTTCGTTCGCGTCGAGCTCATAAAGGACCAACTGCTGGCCTCGAGCTCCGAGACTTATTGGGTACCGGATTACGTGAAAGAAAAAAGATTTGGAAATTGGTTGAGAGACGCCCGTGATTGGGCCATAAGTAGAAATCGTTATTGGGGCAATCCGATGCCAATTTGGATTTCGGAGGATAAGAAAGAAGTAGTTTGCGTCGGAAGTATCGCCGAGCTCGAAGAATTAACAGGTGCGAAAATCACGGACATTCATCGCGAGAGTATCGATCATTTGGAAATTCCTTCGAAGCGTCAAGGTTTTCCACCGCTTCGTCGAGTCACCGAAGTCTTCGATTGTTGGTTCGAATCTGGCTCAATGCCTTACGCTCAGATGCATTATCCCTTCGAGCGCGTCCGTGATTTTGAAGACAGCTTCCCAGCGGATTTCATCGCTGAGGGTATCGATCAAACTCGCGGCTGGTTCTACACTCTTCTCGTCATATCGACCGCTCTATTCGGCAGAGCACCCTTCAAAAATCTCGTTTGCAACGGTCTTATACTCGCCGCTGATGGACAAAAGATGTCGAAGCGAAAGAAAAATTATCCCGATCCTACCGAAGTCGTTGATAAATACGGAGCTGACGCGCTCCGTCTCTATCTCATCAATTCGCCGGTCGTAAGAGCCGAAAATTTGCGTTTCAAGGAAGAAGGTGTCAGAGACGTTATAAAAGACGTCTTCCTCCCCTGGTACAACGCCTTCCGTTTCCTCATGCAGAATATCGAGCGATACGAGCGCGAAGAAAAACGTGAATTTGTGTACAAAGAATCGAGGGTGACTTCCGGCATTACCGACAATATAATGGACAAATGGATATTGTCGTTTACACAATCGTTGCTTGAATTTTTGAAAAAAGAAATGCAAGCCTATAGGCTTTACACCGTGGTTCCGCGGCTCGTTAAATTTATAATGAACCTCACGAATTGGTACGTTCGTATGAATCGTCGCCGTATCAAGGGCGATAACGGTCTTGAAGATTGTGAGCACGCTTTAAACACGCTTTTCACCGTGGTTTACACGATGGCACGTATAAACGCTCCGTTCACACCTTTTCTCAGTGAATTCATGTTCCAACATTTGTCAAAACTGATCGAGCCAACGCGCGAGAATATCGACAGCGTGCATTATCTGATGATACCGGAAGTGCGCCATGAAATGATCAACGAAAAAATCGAAAGAGCTGTTTCTTACATGCAAACGATTATCGATCTTGGCAGAATTGTGAGAGATCGTAAAACCATACCAGTGAAATATCCACTCCCAGAAATAGTTGTCATACATCAGGATCCAGCGATCCTCGAGGAAATACTTTCCCTCAAATCTTACGTTCTCGAGGAACTTAATATAAAAGAACTCACCGTTACCACGGACAAGCAAAAGTACGGTGTCACGCTGAGAGCTGAGCCGGACCACAAGAACCTTGGGGCTAGACTTAAGGGGGAATTTAAGACGGTGATGCAAGCGATAAAACAATTGACCGACGAGCAATTGCAAGAGTTTCTGACGACAAAGGAAATCCTCGTACAGGGACACAATCTCAGTGAGCAAGATATTCGTCTCATGTTCAGTTTCACCGGACCAGCTGCCGAACAATTGTCACAACGTTACGAAGCTCACAGCGAGGGCAATGTATTGATATTGCTTGACGTGACGCCGGACGAATCGATGCAGGACGAAGGAATCGCCAGAGAAATCATAAATCGCGTACAAAAATTACGTAAAAAGGCACAGCTCGTGCCGTCCGACGAGGCTGACGTTTATTACGAGATCAAGGATGAAAAAAGTTCGCTCGCCCGAATTATCGTCGAGTATGAGAAATTTATCGAGAGCACGACGAAAACACCGCAAAAACGTATCAGCGAATTAACCAACGACGCGTCCATTATCGTCGAAGAGATGCAGAAAGTCAAGGGCGTCGATATGAAACTGATACTGGCGAAGAAAACGACGCCCCAAAAAACCAAACAAAATAACGACGCAAAACCTTTGACAGAATATGTGAACGTTGAAATGGTCGGTTTGCAGCCAAGATTCGGTGCTCGA
This sequence comes from Campoplex capitator, assembly GCA_037576405.1. Lineage (NCBI taxonomy): Eukaryota > Metazoa > Arthropoda > Insecta > Hymenoptera > Ichneumonidae > Campoplex > Campoplex capitator. The sequence continues at coordinate 2,175,822 of JARBWI010000338.1, forward strand.
AGCAAAGAAGGCACTATTTTATTACGTAATTCAAAAACACAGAAAAACATCAATTATGAAGAATTGAGAAGAGAAATTAACGTCATTTTCGGAATTTACGGCTGTCACTACGATCTCTGGTTCGACAATGAACCAATTAACGAAAAAAGTAATATTTTGGATCTCAATGGAAAACGTATTTATGCGGTAAAACAGGGTAGTCCAGTGCCAAAATTCTCGAATAAAACTGAACTCCCTGTATGTGATTTCATCAATCGGGTCAATCTCGCTGCTCAACATGGCTACACAATTCTCGTGGAAAATCCTCGAGGAGATTTCGAACTGTCCAAAAAAATGGATTCATTCTTTTACTAATTTTATTTACAAAACAATTTTCTTTACCACATTGAAAATCCATTGCAACAGTCAAACCCTTTGATTGGCTTAAATATTAGAGAATTTTTTTTGGTTGTGCTCGGCATGTGGTATTTATCTTCTTTAAAAAAAAAAAAAAAAAAAAAAAAAAAAAACCAGAACATGTAAATACAAATTTCATCAGTATTTGAACGGAAATTGAAGTTTGTAAAAGAATTTACAACTCGTTTATAATTTATTGGAGAAAGTGAATGCCCTGAGATTTTTGTTGATTAAAATACATGTGTAAAATCATGTCCTGCATTTGTGTTGTTTATGATTGGAATATTTGAATCGTTCCTCTCCCAACACCTAATTTAATCGCTGATCAATCACTTTGATAAGATGAAATAAAAATATTTCGAGATATCAAATAAATAAACATTTATTCATGACCCATAAAATAATTACAACAAGTCCAGCTCTGACCTTGAAAACAAAAAGCGTTGATGACTTTTTTTTATTCGAGGAAAAATAGTGACTGGTAAATTTTAACACGGAGAAAAGAAATCATAGGTGAAAAATAAAGGACGAAGAAGAGAATTGATGCCCGTTTCTCAAAACTTTCACAGTGCTCCGTCGTAAATGTGACTATATATTCTATGTACAAGCTTGTTCGAAGGAACAATGCATTTTTAACAGATAAAAACACTTAATTTCTCATTATAACGCTGACCTCTCTAGTTCACTTAAATTTTCCAATTTAGAAAAGGAATTCGTGTCGTTTAGTGAACACTCCATTCGGCCTCAGCTTTATTTTTTAACAATTATATTTATACGTAATTAATCCCTGATTTGAATTTTCATACTATTCAATCAACCGTTTATGCCCTATTCTTACAACCTTTTTCATATCAGTGATCACTCGAGAGAATAGTTCTAGGAAGTAGCAATGGTGAAATTAAAAAAAGTATTGGTGAATTTCAATAAATTTTTCGTTCCTGTCTCAAAGTAAAAATTTACCTCGATCAAAGTCACTCAGCTTAACTCGGATCAATTTATTAATTCCATATTAAATTCTCTCATTCATGGCTAAATCGAGTTAACTGAACTTCTGTCGTATTGTTGGAAAAAATTGTCCCGAGCTTTCCTTCATTTATTTAACGAAAAAGTGGAAAGATTGCTTATCACAATTAGAATTATTTGGAAAAATCGACTTGAAAAAGGGTAACAATTATTCATTTTGATATCGATAAGGTTTTCTCAGTTTCATTCTATATTCATTGTCTCAGCTTTCATTTGTAATAATTGCTAAAACAATTATTTCGATACTTCACAAATTTTTTGACTTTACTTCCGAAGACTTTTTGACTGAAAAAAAAAGGTTGAGACGAGCACGCGAACACTTGGCAACACGAATGAATTTGCTTCCAAATGGCAATTTATCGAAATAAGAGAAGCCGTCGTATTGTTTTCGTACAAAATGAGAAATCGTTACGACTGGTTATCATATTAAAAAAAAAAAAAAAAAAAAAAAAAACATTTCCGTTGCTCTTTACGATCATTATGAACCATGTTTGCATGATTTTTAGAAAAAATCTGAAGCGCCAAATTGGCTCTTGGTTCGGTGATTGCGAAATTCGTAACGGTGAAATGAAAAGTCAGCGCACCATTCTCATTCAATATTTCTTAAGGTGTCTTGATCGGGGAAAAAATGGCCAACCACCGAAAGTGTAAATATTGCAGTAAGAGCGTAAAGAGCAACGGTCGTAGGCGCTGTAAACAATTGAGCGTAATGATATCGCGAGTACCAGGCAAACGCCAGGATCAAAGTGAGAATACTAACTAAAAGTCTGCTCAGGTCCCAATCGTTCGGTACCGAACTCATTCCCGTACCGGTTGGTAAATTTTGAAAAGACTGAGGACTCGAGTAAATCGACGATGAATTATCGATCGCGCTTGACTGTGAGCTTGAACCCGGTGTAACGCGTTGCTGATGCACGAGACAGTGTACAACACAATTGTTGTACAAACCGCAACGTTCCAACGTTAGACTGTCGGGTTGCAGAAGTTGTCCATTAAAAACTAATCGTATTCGCTTTTGTGACTCGAGCTCTACTTGGAAATGCCTCCTAAAAAATTTCAACCAATTTATGTTTTCACTCGATATAATGTACGTACAACAGATATATATTTTTTTCACCATAAGATGAATAAATGAAAATGAAAACGAGATCGATTAATGACAATAGATAATAGCAAACCTTTTAAATTCCCCAAGCATCTCCTTGAGTCGACCCGTCACTAATTTCTGATCATCATTCATGAATTTCAGTTTTATCGTTATTTCATTCTCATCAACCGACGATATATTCTCGGATACTTCAGTTTCGTCAACAATCGGCGTTGTTCCCGATATGTTGGGCGACGTTGTTTCAGATGTACCTACTATTTTCACACGTTTTCTCAATAATCCCGTGTCATCATTGTTAAACGAATCCATTGCTTCCATTAAAACTTCCTCAGAAGTTGCGGCCGATGGTGGATTCGATGATTCCACAGGAACTTCGCTGTTCGCTTCAAATAATGTAAAAAAAAACAATGTTAAAGTGTGTTAATGATCGCAATACCGAAATAAAGTTTCAAAAATAAGAAAAATTCATTCTAAACAGCGTTTTTTACACTAAAAAATCGTTGCTAAAATGTCTCTGGAAAAAATAATGCTTGAGGTACAACCTACTATGTCTTAGTTTTGTTTTTAAACGTTTTGCCTACTTCCCAATGTCGAATGAATAATAACTCTTATGCTTATTATTCAGAATTAATTATTTTATATCTTCAAAAAATCTCGAAAAATTTCTTAAGATAATAAAATTTCGATCGATTCAACTGGGATTTTTAATTGTGTTCTTTACTTTTCTAGAAATTTCCAGATCCAATCAATGTGGAAAGACTGATCATTTGTTTTTTTTCTTTCAAGCAGGTTCTGGAACAATTCAGTGAATTTCGAGAGATTCTACTATGTAATCTCGAATGTTCTTATTTTTCCCCCACCATCTTTTCGTTTTGTAAAAACATCTAGAAACTGATTATTTCTGAACATACACCTCGAATTATATGAAGCCTTTGAGGAAAAAAAAATTCTGTATATTTTATAAATATCCTTTATGCAAATTAATCAGATATGATTATTTGTCAAATTGTTTCTGTTGGCTGAAAAATGTTTCCTGCTATTATTCTTCAACATTTATCGCTCAATTGAGAGCACCTGTAATCAGAGAGGACATTGCACAATGATTACTGATTAATTCCAGAATGACAGTATTTATATTACCGGTGTTATTCGTTTCTGGACAACTTTCATCGGCTTCATCTCTAGAATTGTCGTTAGGTTCCGGCGGGTTTTCTATTAGGGTCTCCACAGTTTGGGCGCCAATGGTTTGGCTATTGGCTCTGAATTCTTCTATGCGTGTGCGCGTTCGATGTTGAAGAATAAGTACTGTGCGTATTAACGGTTGGTCGGCTATGTTGGTGGAACACCAAGCAAACCAACCGATACAGAAAATACCAACGACGATAAAAAAGTAGGTGACTTCGTCACCCACACCTTCGATCAGAGTCATCCTTTTCGTTGTTGCAAATCTACAAATATATTTAAACATGGAAAAAGTGCTTGGACAACTGTTATGATTAATTCATTCATAGAACAATGCCTTTCAGAAACAACAATATGGGAAGAAATATTTATATTTATATAATAATTATAAGGTATTTCTTTGTTTTTAGAAAAATATTTCAATATTTCATTACGAGTGACTGAAAAATGACGAAGCAAGTTTTATAAACATATTAAAGAGCCAAACATGGAGGTTAATTTCTACTAAAATTTAAAGAGAATCTTGAAAACAATTTCACTTTCAATCAACATAAGATATTATCAATGACCTTTTCAAACTGTTCGTAGAATCAATAATAACAATAAACACGGGAAGGAAATAAGAAACGAAAAGCAAAAATTTAACATCAAATGACCCGAATTATCATCATTTCCTCTCCATCCTCAAAACAATACGTTCATTTGGTGGAATTTTTGTTATCGTGATCTTATAAGAAATTTTTTTTTGTTTCTCGTAATAAACAGTTTACGGTTGTGCGATCACAAAATTTGACGAATTATAAACTGCTCATCCATAAACATCTGGAGATGACGCAAAAAAAAAAAATAGAGAGGTTTTGACATAGCAGATTTTCATTCGACCAAAAATATGTATGTACGACAAGGAAAACCAGAACAGATACATATAAACACGAAATGTACGCCACTTATATATGACAAAAAATGTCACTTTTTTTTTCCTACCTTATTAATTGCAAATATTTGCTCCAATTGTGCATTTATGAAGTGCACTTGACAGGTCCCGGATAAACGTTCCGAACGTACATAGTAATAACGTTTTTATTCGGTAAAATTTGATTGATCACGAAAACTAATGAACGATTTAACAGGCGAATAAAAATTTGTCTATAGTACTATTTATTTACGCAAACTCCTCTACGCTATTGTACACACACTCGCAGTGACTTCAAGTTGTCAGCTAGAGTACTATTCGTATGTACATATACATTAATATATTTGCTTGTGTATATTGGCTTGCTATGTATGCTAGTAGGTAAATCCCTCGGTATGTATTTAACATGGATCGTACACTTTTCAATAAAGCATTTTCTCCGCGACGTATGAAACACGCTTCTTCTTCTTCTTTCTCCTTGACTGGCTATCTCCCCTTGTTGGGGAATGTGCCAAAACGATTGGTAGATGTCGCTGTTTTGTTATTCTCACTTTTTATTTTTATTTTATTTTATTTTACTTTGTTTTTTTTTTTTTTTTTTATTATTATTTTTTCTTTATGTTGGTGGTATATATATATGGGGTAGTAGGGGATTTAAGTTGGTAGGAGTTGTCAGCTGGCGGGAGATAGAATTTTGAGGTGAGCCAGTACAGAGAGAAACTGAATTCAAGTTTGTTTTTTCATAAAAAGCCTATAGCATCTAATATAGTAAAGCCGTGTTTGGTTACGAAATGGGTCCATTGCTTCGCCGAGTCCTGTCTGAAATGATTATTGATAGGTTTTCTATTTTTATCCTATCTGACCTAATGCACTTTTTCATTACTTCATTATATTCAACCCTTTCATCTCTATCTCCTTCTCCTCCTGCCTCACTCCTCTTACGTTCCTCTAGTCTTTATCATTAGAGTATAAGTATGCCTTTATCTTATAAAGGGATATTATTGAAAAAAAAGAAATCACAGATAGGGACAAGAGAGTAAACATTACGTGTTAGGAACAGATTGGTGAGATCTTCTCCTATATTAACTTTAAGCTTTTGAAGGACTGGTTCCAGTTTTTTCCTAGATTCATGAAGTAGGTGACAATGCCAGAAAATATGGTTCAAAGAGCAGGAGTAATAGCCGCAAGCACAGCTTTCATCGTAAACTATATTCTTTCTAAAGAGGTGAGCAGGTGTTAGAGTATGTCCTGTTTTAATCCTGTTTATCATGCTAATATATCTTCTGCTTATGTTACCACGATGGAACCAAGTCGCGGTCTTGAATGGGCCCGCTAGTCTGCAGTAGTTTGTGCCTTTTATTGAACTCGCCGTCATAATTTGCTTGTTAGTGGAATTGATAAGCGCTACTCTAAATATGGGAGAGAGTTCATCCCATTCACATTTGTCAAAGGGAAATAGTGGTTCAATGGTTCTGGCGTAATTAGCTGCCTTGTCCACAAAGTCGTTACCGAAAATACCTATATGAGCTGGAATCCAGAAAATTGAGGCTTTTTTCCCCTGATTTTGCCACATCAAAATACGCTCTTTGATTTTGAATATGAGGGGATTTGTATTGGATTTAGACAAATTAATCGGATTCCCCAATGCAATCACTGAGGAAAGAGAATCGGAACAAATAATTATTTCAATAATATCGTCTCGTTCCAGAACCGAAAGTCCCTGATATATAGCCAACAATTCGGCAGAAAAAATGGAAGAGTGGTCATTCAGTCTATAGTGTTGTACGAGATGTAGTGCAGGGCAAAAAAAAGCTGCCCCCACTTGAGCTGGGGTGCTGGATCTCGAACCGTCGGTATATACCGCAGTCGCATTCGGGTATTTAGAAAGAATTTTTTCTCTCATCAGAACATTTGTGGAAGCTCCGGATTTATCATTTTTGATTTCCATACCTTGCGATACGTTGGTGTAAATAGGAAACATTTTTATTTCTATGTTGAATGAATAAGTGTACGGAAGGTCGTATCTATTTATTTGCATAATAAGCTCTTTATTTTGAGTCCAAGTTTTATAAGCAGTAAAGTAACCCGACTGTCTTTTGCTATAACGATTTTGGCGTTTAAGCTCCTCCATTAATTTTAGCCTCGGAATAATTAAGTTATTGGAAAATGAATAGTTTTTGGCTATAAGTCGTTTAGTTAGAAAAACTCGTCGTGAGTTTAGTGAAGGTTCTCCTGCTAAGTGGAGTAAAGTATTGGTCGGGGTGGAGCAAATGCAACCCAGGCAAATTCTCAATGCAGCGTACTGGACCCTGTCCAGTGCCTCTAAAGCTGATGAGGAGGCGTCCACATAAACGTGGGAACCCCAGTCCATCGTAGCTCTTAATAGGGCTCTGTAAACAGATAGCAAAATCTTAGGATGAGCACCCCAAGAGATACCGGCAATAGCTTTCAAGATTTTTAGGGAGTTTCGAGCTTTCTGTTTAGTGTGGTTAATATGGTTTCTCCAAGTAAGTTTAGAGTCCAACCACACACCCAAAAATTTGGTGGAGTTGGAATTAAAGATTTGAGTATTATTAAGCAAGGTGAACGGGGTAGCGGTAGGCAAAGTTTTTCTAGTGAATATAGTCAGTTGGGTTTTCGATTCTGATATTTTTAAACTCCGATTGCTGAGCCAATCGTTAAGAGATAAGAGAGATGAAGAAAGTTGTGATAGAGATTTTTCTAAATTATAATCAGAGTTGTAGATGACAATGTCATCGGCAAAAGTAAGGATTTTTGTGTCAGGACCAATATGGTTGAGAATTTCACGAATATAGATGTTGAACAGCAAAGGGCTAAGTACGGAACCTTGTGGGAGGCCTTTTAGCACTCTTCTAGGTTCAAGAGAAATATTTTTAACTGATGGAAATATGGTCCTTGACGACACTAAATTGCTTATAAAATTGACTATGTTTGTAGGAATATTGAGGTTAAATAGGGTATCTATAAGAATAGAAGGGTCCACATTATCAAAGGCTCCTTCAACATCAATAAAGCAGGCTGATAGGAATTTCTTCCTTATAAAATTAATGTTTATGTCAGCTACTAACGTGGCTATACTGTCCATACAGGATCTTGATTTCCTGAATCCAAAGAACTGATTGGGGAGGAGTTTATTCAGCTCAACCCATCTTTGTAATCTTTCATTCATTATACGTTCCAGTAGTTTTAACATGACTGATGAAATAGATATAGGACGATATTTAGAGGAATTAGGTTTGGGGATAAATGAAACATAGTATTCAGACCAATCTTTCGGTATGATACCTTCGGAGATAAAGCAATTGAAAAGAGTAACCAAATAACTTTTGGTTTTTTTTGGAAGATTAAGAAGGGTTTCATTGGTAATTAAGTCCTTGCCTGGAGCTGATTTTTTATTTACTCTCAATAGGGCAGAATCGAGTTCCAATAGGGAAATCTCTTTTGATAGATGAGGAAATTGCAATAAGTTTTGATCCTTGGGGTAGCGGAGAATTGGTGTGTCAGGTTGGTTTGGCGCCAACTTATCTAGTAGAGCTAGGATGTGAGGGTCGTGTTTAGAGAAGCCAGTGGACGAAGCTTGAGATGAGAATCTACGTTTGAAGGTTTTTATGATTGACCAGACTTTATTTTTATCCATTTGTGGGTTTAATGAGGAGCAAAAACTTTTAAAGCTCTTTGATTTAGCGTGTTTCAGTGTTTTTTTCGCGGCTGAGCAAGAGTCAATATATTGCTGATAAGATAAATCAGATGGAGAAGTAAGATATAGCTTTTGACAAGATCTTCTATGATCAACTGCGCGAGTACATTCATCAGACCACCAGCAAACTGGAGGGGGGGCCTTGTATTGTTTGTTTTCGGAGGGGGGTTTAGCTCCCGCCAATCCTAAGTTTTTTTTAATCGATGCGATCAATAGGTTATATTGGAAAGAGGCGTTTTCGCCTGATATATGATCATCCAATGAGGTATCTTCGTCCATTAAAGAACGAAATTGGTGCCAATCTACTCTATTTAATGAAAATTTTGGGCGTGCAGTTTCACAGTATAAATTATGGGTAGGAATAGAGATTAGTATAGGAGAGTGATCACTCCCCATTGCATCCGGGAAGATTGTCCATTTTACAGTAGTAATAAGATCAGAAGAGACCAGAGTAACGTCGGGGCAACTTTTGACGGTAGGATCCAAGTGTATTCTGGTAGAAGAACCATTATTTATAATATTGAAGTTGGAGTATTCGAGTGCTTCGGCAAGAGCGCGGCCTGAGTGATTTAATAGATCACTCCCCCAAGCTGAATGCTGAGCGTTAAAATCGCCGCATATAATTAGATTGGAAAATAAATCAGAAAGTTGGTTAAATATCTTAGACCAATAACCGCACGAGACGGAGTTACTGGGGGGGTTATAGATGTTGAGTAGGTGAAATTTCTTCTCACCAATAGTGAAGTTAATAAAAATATGCTCAATTTTTCCATCAAGTTTGAAGTTTTCAATAAGTTGGAATGGAATGTTGTTCCTCAAAAGAATCGCCACTCCGCCGCCGGAAGAGTAATCTCTGTCTTTTCTTACTATACTAAAGTTTCGAATTGCTATGGAGTTTTTCCCTTGGAGCCATGTTTCCTGGAGGCATAATATGTCTAGATTAGGAATAAAATTCTGAATATCATTTAGTTTGTGAAGAAGGCTTCTACAGTTCCATTGTCCAATTTGAAATAAATTTTGACTTTTACACGAGGGCGTGTATTATAAAGTTTCAAGAAATTGCTCCCCCGAAGCAATTATGAGTTGGATGATTTCACCAGACTCTGGAAAATTCTGATTAATTGTCTCTGAGAGGTGAGTGTTATATGATTTCATGATTCTTGTAATTTCTGACAATACAATATCTCGGATGTTCAGAATGGGGGGACCTGAAACGATTACGTTCCTGTCTGCTATTGTTTCGTCAAATGTTTCATCTTCGTAATTTTGCAGGAGATGCGGATCTTGATTTTGTTCTCCGGAACCAGCTTGAGTTCTTTCGGAGAGAGAAAAATGGGATACATTGGGGGTATCCTTAGATGAAGATCTAAAGCGGACCCTTGGTGACTCCGGTAAGGAATTTTGATTGTTGAAAACATTACGTTTTCTCTTATTGTTTTTTGGAGTGTGTAAGGGAGTTTGAGAACGAGAGATGCTCACTTTATTGGCATAGTTGGGGGTTGAACGGACGTGATTGATAGAGGGCTGATCAAAAGAATCGTTATTAGGTTCGTTTTCCCTGTTTACAAGAGGAGGAAATTCACTAGAAGAGTAAACTAGTGGATGGTAATCACGATTAACGAGACCTTGTTCCCTGATCTGGCGTTTGGCTTCTTTAAATGATACATTGTTCAAAAATTTGAACTCGTTTACCTGCTTATAAGAGAGGTAAGCTGGGCACTGGTTCCATAAAGGAGAGTGATTATCATAGCAATTTTGACAGTAGAATTTTTCTTCGTTGCATTCGGAGAGGCTGTGTCTGCCTGAGCATTTGGTGCATCTTTCCGCCTTACTTCTGCACTGATTTTTCGTGTGACCAAAAATGAAGCAATTGAAACAGATCTTTGCTATCGGAATAAACGGGACGACCTTCCTTTTTACGAACCAAATCGAGACCCATTTAGGGAGAACTAATCCGGAAAAATAAATTTTTACAGCACTGGTAGGGATGCGATCTCCTATCTCCTTAGGGGAGGATTGTGCTTCTATATTATTAGCGTTTCTTGTCAATCGTTCCATGTGAGATATTTTGATTTCAGGAGGGAAAACACTCAGTCCCTCCATTAATTCTTGGGTCGAGATTTCTGGGTCTACGCCCCTGATCAAACCGATTGATGAAACCAGATGATCAGGGATGTATCCAATCCAGTTGGGGTTAATCTGCTGGATTTCTGATCCTACTAACCTGTTGGCTACATCCGCATTTTTAAACACTAATTTTATTCGATCTTTGCCTGACGGTTTAATTTCTAAGAGATCGTTGTTATATTTGGAGAAGACTTTGCCGATCTTCATAGGATGCAGGTTTCCCAAGTGATTGCCTTCGTAAGGGTCCAGTACTTGAACTATAAACGGACCTGGAGAACCGTCGTTATACCGGTTGGATAACTGCCTTAATATGGAAGTCGGAATGGAGGTTTCCCTCGATGATGATTTGGGAGCAGTTGGGGGGGGTTTTCCCGGAGAGGGAGTTCCCGGAGAGGTGGAATTTTCACGAGCTCTTTTATTGTTTGCCGGAGGGGAGGACATAGTTATATTGGCAAAATAAAAGTGATTATTTTATTTTTGTAGATTCCTGTTTGCCTCTAATTATTTTTCTTGCAATCTAGTTATCTAATCCGAACAAGAATCTTAACAAGAATTAGATGATAAATATATATAAGTATAAATACAAAATGGTTCAAGGAAATATAAAATAGAGAAAAAGAATCTAACCAAATTTTGAGAGTTATCTATACATGAATAAATACCCAGAAACGAGCTTATGAGGAGCGTAAGTGCAGCCGTTACTCTAATTACGATATTTGTATATTGTTGTTGTTGTTGATTTTGTTTGTGATTTTGTTTCGTTTTTTTTATATTTTTTTTTTTTTCTTTATACTCTTTTAATAATTTTTTTTTCTTCTTTTTTTTCCTTATAATATTATTATTATTATTTTTATTATTATTATTATTATTATGTTTTTTTTCTTTTTTCCCCTTTTTTCTCCTTAATTCTATTTATTTATTTTTCCTTTTTCTCTTTTTTATTATTTTTAAAATACTGTTTCTTATTATACAATAAAACTAGTATATGTACTATTTTTAGGACAGCTTCAATTTTACTACTAGGGTTAATCAACTCTTAGAATAATTACAACAATTAGCTGAATTATAAACTATTCAGGTAGTTAGGGTGAGTTGATACTAAATAAATAGTTAAATGAATAAATAAAAAAAAAAAAAAAAAAAAAAAAAAAAAAAAAAAAAAAAAAAATAAATAAATAAATAAATAAATGAAACACGCTGTTTCTTTATTCGTTCCGTTCTCGGGCTGAATAACTCTATCTTCCTCTTACACTCATGCCAGTTTTCATATCCACGTTCATTCAACCAGATGGCGTAGCCGCTCTACTCTACACAATATATTACACTATTAGCGCGCTACTACGAGAATTTTGAAATTTTGAACCGTATTAATTAGCACGCGAAGTCGATTATAATCGAGGGGTTTTGCGCTTGTAGTATATAATCCAGTATAATTATTCATTAAAGTGTCGCTCGATTCAATTTCTATAAAAAAAGTTGTTCGTATTCGAAGGTTATGAAAAATAAATGTCATCATGTATATATATCTGCGTATCTTTTTTATCTTACCCACAGCAGAAAACACCGTACAATACCGATCGAGTCGTTCGTCTCGTTGGCGGGTGAAATTTGAAACACGTGAACTCGAAGCTGTCGCGTGGTGAGTTTTTCACTCTGGACGATTTCTATATTTAAATATAAATGTAAAATTTTGGATAAAAAAATCTAAGTTATTCTTTATGGCAGGAATCGACAATTGAAGAATTTCATGAATATTAGAACATCGGAAAAACATTGAAAAATGATATTAATTTATTTTTAAAAACGTATGTATAAATAAAAGAATTTGGAATTATAATTTTCAAAAAAGTCCTAATAATTTGTATCAAATACGATTATTAAATTTGTTCCTGCTGTATGGAAAAATGGTGTTAATACTCTTTCATCAAATTTCATTTCATTATTATCAATGGTACTTAATCATATTGTTTGTTGGATTGGTAAAAAATGCTAAAAATTATTTATCCTAAAATTGGCATCCACAAGATCGCATATTGTATGTTGCAACAGCTGAAATTCGTTTTTCCTCGTTATACCCACTTGAAAATAAGAGGAGAGCAGGAACTGATAAGGAAAATTAAAATATTTATAAAAAAAAAAATGCGTTAATCGTGATAATATTGATAATAATTACAAACATTACATTAGGCAATTGTTTTGTTGTTGTTCTCCTTCCGTATTAGATTTTGAAGCGATATTATAAACCTACTGGTCGTCGTTTAGACCATTTCGTAATAATAAATACAAATTGCAATCCAAATCAGACACGCGTATCGGCGGCTGAGCCAGCTTGTTATTTATATAATAAAGTCGGTCGTGAATGTGAAACGCTTCACGTATTTCACTGTGTATTATAAATTTTATATACGACTCTAAATTATATCCCTTGGTGCCGTATTGTACCCGATTAAGTAATTCACCACACGAGGACCAAACATTTTTCTGTATTTTTCATTTTTTTTTTTTACTTTTATTCTTTTAATATATTTTACGCAGGGAAAACTTCGGGCAGAATTAACTCTCTATCATTACACGCGATCACTGGGATTACGTTTCTCACCACCAAAAAATGTCAGTACATTTAACCCACATTTACATTTTTTTTTTTTTTTTTTTTTTTTATTCATTGTTCATCGATAGTAAAAAATTGTAAAAATTCATTTCGCATAGCACACGGAGCCATTACATCGAAAACCTACTTGGAAAAGGGTTTTCTTTCAGTGAGAAAAATGACAGAAGAAATTTCATTGAAACATAATCCATTCTGAGGACCAAAACGAGCAATAACTCATCATTTGACCAGTGCAATGAAATGGTTTCGCAACCATTTCGATAATACGATAAAATGTCAGGCAATTCCACGATTCTCAGGATCAAACGAGTAATGTGGGTTATCGAAGCAAGATAAACCTTTTGGACGTAAAAAAGGGAACAAAAAAAATATAACAAATTGATGAAAAAGGAAAATCAATCTATCCCGATCACCGAGTCTCGACGATTCACTGACCAACGACAACGTTGACGAAAATGTTTTTATTTTCTGTCAATATCCAAGTGGTCGCGTGGAAATGCATTCGAGATATCGCCGATCTGCCCCTCCCTTGTCGTTGGATGAAAAAACCAAAAAAAAAAATCGATGTCACATCGAGGAAGACGCAAATCAAATGATGAAATTTGAATATAATCTCTAATTTTGTGTATGTGTGGTGTGTGGTGTGTGTATGTAGTGTGTGTGTGTGTGTGTGTGCGCGCGCGTGCGCTAATTCATTTTATAACCGCATCAACGGGGTTACTTAATTTTTCTCTCTCTCTTTTGTCTTGCGCGACACAAATGCAACTCTTATCCTGTACATCCAGGCGTTTTTTTAAATCTTTTTTTCCTTCTTCGTTTCAAAACTCTCTATCGTTGAGACGCATCTTTGAGGAGTGCGGATTTAGCATTTTTTAGTTTATCCAGTCGTCTCTGTAAGTGGGAATTCGCTGTTTCAAGCTCCTCAACACGACCTTGCGACTCACGAACCTGCAAACAAAATGTAATAAATTTATTCACTTACAAAAAAACTTTGGAATAAATATTTTTTCTGGTCGGTATGTATTGTTCAGCTATTCATCTCAATATAACGTGAAATGTATGTCCGAAAATAATTTTTAAAAGTGGAAAATTGAAAAACATTTGAGATCATACTGCACAATTACCAAACATTTTTTATATTATCCAAAACCTTTTGTAGTAAAAAAATGTAGAAGAAAATTCTATATTTCCGAAAGTATATTCTGTAAATGAAAGAAGTTTTCTTAGTTCTTTTTTAGTTCTACAAAAATAAATACAGGTAGAAAATGTTAGGCTGCGTATTGTATTTTCTCAAACAAGAATACGATAGCTATAAACGATACGTTCAAAATCTATTTTTGTACTTTTCTCCATACTCTTCACTCTAATATGGATGAGTTTAATTAAAGAAACACTCAAGTTCCACCAAAGTCTGTACATAAAAAAGGTATTTGTCACTCAGTCGCAGTGACGGTCATTCCACGTTATCGCAAATGCCAGCAATATCTTTCGACGAGTTATGGTCAGATTCCAGAAAGTACATGATAGCGTATCTCGCTAGCTGCGTTGAACAACGTTTAATATTTAGCAATATTTGACTTGGTATGACATAAACAACCGGTTTCTTTGTAAAACAATAAGACTTTCAACTTGTACACGTGAAAAGTGAAAATTTGCTGAATTATTTGCGCTGGCTTTTTATTAAATACTTAGCGTCGAGTCGCTATAGAACGGCTCTTGATATTTAAGAATAAAATCAAAGCACATACCTCTCTTTGCAATTTTCTCTTTTCGACTTTTAATTCATCTTCCGCTTTTTCTGATGCTTCAGCCGCGGATTTATAACGTATAACTTGGCTCTCTAGCCTCGCGACAGTTGCCTGCAACGTTGACATGTCTTGTTCAGCTTTTTGCAATTTAAATTTATAATCAGCCAATAATTTGTTCGCTTCTCTCTGAACGTCCTCGGAGTCAGAAAATCCACCTGCAGGAAGAAAAAATAAAAGAACTTGCATAAGCACAAGAATCGTGAAATTCGATAGTTTCGCGGCGATAATTATACCTAATACTGAACCTGAGGATTTTTCGGATCTAAGACGACTCTTCGCTTCTTCCAACTCCAACCTCAAGTGGCCAATTTCATCTTGCAATTCCTTCTTTTCGGAAGCAAACTTTCTCAATCGAACGTCTAATAAGAATACGAATTCGTATTAAAATATAAAATTCATTGTGAACTTAATGTCGGGCCAAGCTTTCGAGTGAATAATTTTTCAAGTTTTACCTAGCGAGCCTTCACCAGCATTTTCTAACAACTCGGCAGCCTCTGTGCTGACTAGTACTCTTTTCCTGTAACAAGATCCATTCACCGTTCCATGCTCTTCGTCTCCACTACCCTCGTCGTCCACTATGACCAGCCCATTTTCCTGTAAAATAACAAAATTATGTTTCATTTTCATCTCGAACAAAATCGTAGGAATGCAAATTTCTTAGTCTTTCATCAAACGAATTTTACCTGAATGAGAGTGTCCCTCTCCAGCAACTGAGCTCTGCATACATCAAAATCTTCCTTTAATCGTTGACTTACGCGTTTCAGTTGTTCAGCTTCTCTATTTTTTTCCCTAAGCTCACGTCTCAGTTGAGCGGTTGTTTCGTCCAACTCTTCGAGTTTGTCTTTTAATAAATCAACTTGATACGCGTACGATGATTTTTCGTTGTCCAACTGTGCGTTCGCTATCATTGCTTTTCTAAACTTTTCCTCGAATTCTTTGAGCTCTAACTAAAATTTGGTTGAATTACCATTAATGTTGTGGATACATTTCACGAAAACCACACGTTTCGAACAGGAAATAATCACACTTCCGATGAACGTAGACTTTTTTTCTACTTACTCTCAGATCTCTGCTTAATCCTGCATCTTCCAAAGAATCTTCCGATGATCTTCTACTCGACTGGAAGTTGTTCGAATTTGCGAGTATGCGTGACGTCCTCACTGGATCAGGCGTTACTCGCATTGTTCTGTTTCCTTCTGCTGTCACATGAAATTACACATTGGTTAACACCTGTTTTGCTAATGTAATCATCATTGTCGGCGACATCAGTTCATCATTTTTTTTAATGGCACGCTGCTTACTATTACGTTCAAGGCTACTCGCCAAAAGTCAAACGTACAAGAAAGGACTAAAAATTTTCATAAAAATTTTCATTTTTCATATTCATATATTCATAAAAATCATGTGAAATTCATGATAATATTCTTAATTATAATTGTAAACAAAAAAACCACTGTTTGAGCAAAAATTTCTCCAATCAAGTTGCCGAATTGAGAATTTATTTCCTTTTTCACGAGTTGAATTATATTATTCGAATAATTGAGAGCCCAACTTGAAAAAACGTATACGAACGGGTTTTTCTCACCCGAGCACATATCGTAAACTCTATCCGCATTCTCCTCCACCTCTTTCTGTTGTCTTTCCAACTCTCGCATCCGAATTTCCCGAGCTTCAGCACGGGCCTGTCTTCGAGCAGCCAGTCTCGCTTCTGCCTGAAAAATACAATATTTTTATTATCGCACATTTCGCATTTCAAATCCTGACTGTGCGCACGGGTAAATAAAGAGAACTATTTCAGTGAAAAACAAAGAAAATTCATGTTGTTTCTTTTTTTTTCAATTAATTTTGAAAATAATTTCCAAATTAGCTGTATGTGAATTTTCTATTTATAAATTTGAATGAAAAAAATGATTTCAGATCCGCGATAATTAGAAAATTGATGATGAAAAATGTCTGTAGCGATGAAGGATATTTTGTGACGTAAGCTCGCAAGTTCCACACGTCTTTCAAGCTTGAATTATAAAATTTTGTAATTTAGAAAGCAATAGCCATTATGATTAAGAACTTCCTGGTAGAATTATATAGTCTTTGATAAAGAGCTTATTCTTCCAATCTGCCAAAATTGAGTATATTTTAACCGAAACCTTGTATTACATTTTCGAAACATTACGTAATTCGTAAATGAGCGCTCGAGAAAGCAATTGTACAATAAACTGGAGCGTTTTTTCCGAGAGTGATTGTAGCAAACATAAAACCATTTCTGCACAGCAATCTAATGGAACCTGATAATGTTTTTTGGCTAATATTACTAGGAATAAAAAAAAAGATACTGAGGTATTCATCGCCATCCCTGATATTCAGTGCTCAATTCCTGTAACAGAATCAGCAATTTTGCAATAGGAAGGATTTTATATTTTTCATGGCGACCTTGAAGCTTTTTTTTTAATTTTATTGCCCTATATATGAAATGTATTTGAAGAAAAAAAGAGAAACCAAAAAATAGACATCACAAACATTGATTGGATCCCAGGACATTAAAGAAGACATCAAGCATTATTATGATCCACAAATTATTTGCCCAATTGTTTCCAACCTCGAACAACCCTGAATATTTCTAAATCCTGTTATTTTTAACTCAAATGTATCGATGTGACTCACTATTTGAGATAAAACAAATTAATTATTCACATTTAAAGAAAGTATTTCAATACAATTTTTGTTATAAACATGAATGTCACGTAAACAATAAATAAGTGATTCAATGTGGATCAATTGTTGGTAGAGCTTTGTCACATCTTGTAGCTCCATCCCAGTTATATACATTGACAATAAAACGAATTTTGTAGTCTCTATTGAAATGAGCATGCTATACCTCTTTGGCTATCTGGTCGAGCGCTTGATCCTCGGCAGAGTGCCTCGTAGCGTTACGTCTTCGTCCCGCTATAGTCGACTCCATTATAATTATTGTGTCTTTTCAAATATATCAAAATCTTTTTGCCAAAATTGTGCGCTTGAGTAAGCTGTTTTTCTTTCAAACGACGATCACTATAGCAACAGTGAGTTTCCTTCACCGCACAGCGTACGATAAACACCGCACTAAGGACAACACAAATAAATGGACGGTTAAAACAGATCCCAAAATTGGTGTTCCGTATGACTGGGAAGCATCACGATTTTTCATTACATTTCCACTTATTCCTTTTATGCCATGAAAAACAAAGAAAAAAATTTTTAATGCATTTCAATGAAACTGAATTAATATTGCAATACAAATGACAAAAAAATCAAGTTGCACCCAATCATCGGAGGAAAACAAAGATTTTGACAATGTACAACATAGAACATAGGCATATGAACAATATCTTACTAATAGTACAGTGCAAGACACAAGTCAACTGAAAATCGTCCCAAAGCAAAGCAAAACAATGAAGGAAGATAAACATTCAGTAGGCACGGTATGAATTTAATCATTCAAGGACACACGCTCGAACGTTCGTAGATGGGTAGAAAAAGAGAAAATAAAAAATTCAAATAGAGTAAAAAAACGAATCGATTAACTGTAAATTTGCACGAGTGAAACGATCGAGCGGTAACAGAGTGGAAGGCGTGTGTGTCGTATGAAAAAAAGTGTACCTGGTGGATGAGAATTTGTCATGTAAAACACGTAACACACGAAGAAAGACGAGGAGTAAAAAAAAAAGTTCGAAAAGTCTATCTTTGTCTCAGATCACACGAATTTACGTATTGCAATCATTTTTGTGCTAGATGAAAAATCATAAAAACTAAATGTGTGGTGACGAAAACGAAGAAAAAAACGAGTCCAAAAATTCCAAGTCTATGAAAAATAAAATGTAACACAGCATAGGAGTTTAATGATCATTCTCATTCTCACACACCTACACACGTAGTCATATATATTGAGAGGGACACCTAAAACGACACGACCGGACGAATGCGAGTAAGACATGCACCATGAATCACGTAAAAATAGTATGTACGGTTAAATTTTGTATTTTTCATCCGCATAATTAGCGCTATGGAATTTCGAAAAAAAAAAATATTTTTGCCATTCAAATTATGAGTAGATTCGAACGAAAAATCAGTAGCGTTACTAAAAAACGCACGAATCTTTCGTAACGTGAACGTGAACCGGGTAGGGAGACAACTATAAATACAATCAATGGAAATTAGATGACTCGAATCGCCGATGACCATCTGTAGAGTTAAACAGTGTGAGGATTCACACTCTATTCGTACAACTCGTATTACATTTGTTGTATCGGTGATTTTTTTTCTTTTATTTTACACACTCTCGATAAATAAAGTTATTCTTTTTGGTAATCTCGCGTACCAACGGTAAATATTCGTTCAACAAGTTCACCGTTATAAGAATTGGATTATTTGCGATGCACACACGCGTTTATATTCACGATCCAATCTCGTGAAATCGTACACGAACGCGCGGCACCAAGATCCATTTTTCGATCGTGTACCCCTCCGAGATGGACTGCCGTAATCGTACTGGTGTAGCTTTCCTACAAGTGTACATGCAGAGATACCAAGACGCACTACACATGCGAGCCTACCTACTATATCTAAGTAGGTAGGATCGTATAGGTAAATTACCAAACTAGATAAACCCAATCTAGTAATACGTTTTATATACTCGCTTATCCAAATAAAATGGCGTAATCCACACCGATTTAACACGCGATGCATCACCTCTTACGCCCTTTTATGCACAAAGTATTATTTCTGTGTATACGTGCAGTATATACACACACAAACACATTCAGAAGCGCATCATCATGTTCGCAGTAAGGCCACGCACGTAAATACTAAACCACGGCACCGCGCCTTTAAAAGAATCCGTTTAAAGTTCACGGTGCCGCCATCTAGCGACACAGACGCAAATCTATTATCAGATGCCAATTTTTTTCGTTGATACGGTAAATTCCGTTTTTATAACAAACATCATGAGACAAGGTGAAAGCATTTATGGTTATATTAAAAGATGCAACATTTTGCCACCAGAGTCTGCGAGGCAGAAAAAACGGCGGAAGATCTCGTTAACAGAGAGGTTACATTCGTGTTTTTGTTGCGCGTATATATATACAGCAAATATAAATATACGCACGATTTGGCTTCTTCTCTTTTTTTCCGTGTTTATGTCAATCTTTACCGGTGCTCCGATTCCTTGAAATGTAATTTTCTGTCACTCTTTCTCCGGCTTCACTCCACGAACCGGTAGACATATTCGGAGTTTTATTTTTATAAATATATAAGTGTATTTGTTCATTATTTCATACGACAGAAATCTAAAACATGGACTTGATGGATTACAAGGAAATTCTGGCAAGTTCCGCTTCAATTTGTACAATTTCGCAGTTTCTAGCCGGTATGTAAGTATTTTGACAGTTTTTTTAAACCCAATTTTTGTTTTGTATTTTACATGTATGTAACGTTATACATCTTTTGATGACGACGCGCATGCATACAATTCTCGAGAACATATAAAAGCGATAAAACATAATCGGTCGATTATTTTCTTATCAAAGCTTGATTGCAATGCGATCTGTTTTATCACGATCTAAAAAAAACGTTAATATGGTAACCAGAGATATTTACACTTATGCATCCTTGAGATTGCATCGATCGTGAATTCAGCGTTGAAACGGTGACCTCCAATTTCCGGTTCCCTTGCATCGATCTTATCTAATTTCGATTTAAAAAATTTTTTAATTATTAATACGTTTGGCCTTGACTCTCTAATATTTTCTTGTGATTTTCGTTCGCAATTGAATTTCACGTACCTGCTTGCACGAAAACACCACAAATTTTTTCAAGTCAATTCCGAGCCTCCACGCGGTTTTTCCGTTGCACTAAACAATTTCTATGGAAATTTGGGATCCAAAATAATTCTAAAAAATTGTTCAAAATTACAAAAACTGATTTTTCAAAATTCGTCTTTTCTGTTTCCATCTTATTTGACATTGATTTTAAAGAAAAAAGAAAGTTTAAATTTAGTTTTAAAAAAACTATCTATAATTATAATTTTTTAATTCTTCAATCAACGAGCATCGTAACGACAAAGTGTCAAGTCTATAATTGTAAATTATTTTTTGCTTTACAGATTAGTATGTCGAAAATTCATTATCAACAAAAGTACAGGCGACGCGTCGGCTCTGCCGTTTGTGACGTGTTTCATGTCGTGAGTACACTAGAAATATTATGACCACGTGACAAAATGTATTCTCGTCTCCTGACTATTAAACATTTATATGGGTATTAGAATTTAAATATAGCAATCTTTTTGTCAACGCATTCACCGTTCTCAGAACAAAAAAAAAAAAAACAAAAGATTGCTTGGTCAAGAAATTGAAAAACCAATTGGTCATGTCATTTTTGTAAAAATCACGTACGAGGGATCGTTGAAGATAAAATGAATCGTTATTAACTGTCAAACAGTTTTGTTCATTTAATCCGAAACCCAACAGTGATATCTGAACACGTTGTTTTTCTTAGAAACTGGATATATTTGTACAAGACAAGATAAGAGTTGTTTTCGGGTGAACCGCTGTTTTCTCAAAAATGTCTGCTTCATCAAAGTTTTCGAACTTCAAGAGCAGAAAAAAAATATCAATAAAGCATTGAGGAAATAAAAAAAATGTCACGTTTCAGATGCGGTCTTTGGATGAGATACGGCCAACTGATAGAAGATCCTCATGTGATTCTCGTTAATCTTCTTGGCGGAGTGCTCCAAATATCGTATACGCTAATTTACCTGTGTTATACCACTAAACGAGGGACGATCGTGAGGCAAGCGATCGGAGCCTTATTTTTCGTAACGATGGTATACGCCTACAGTATTATGGAGTTTGATCGAAAAACGGCTGCATCGATCGTTGGATTTTTGAGCTGTAGCTTAACGATCTTGTTTTTCGCCTCGCCACTTATAATGCTGGTAATTGAAACAGTTTTGAATAACAAAGTAAAAGGAATAACTAAAAAAATCCATAAAATCGTTCTCCAGTTTTACGAGAAATCATTAAAATTCATAGCATTTCTATTTTTTTTTCCTTACAGGCTCACGTTATAAGAGTCCGAAGCGCCGAGAGTTTGCCATTTCCAGTAATAATCGCGACCTTCGTATCGTCCATACTTTGGTTCACATACGGCGTACTTATTGACGATTCTTTCATAAAAACGCCGAATTTCTTGGGTTGTATCTTATCGGGCTTTCAGCTCGCATTATTCGTTGTTTATCCAAAGAGAAAAGTCGATCAAACGTATTTGATATAAAGAAAGATGAAGCGAAATGTAATTTATTCGTCGAGACCATTATGTACTTCGATTTCGAGAATAGTTACGAAAATTAGAGATTGAAAACATTCTCGAAGGTAAAAGAAGACTGCAGGGTTCTCATTTAGCGATAAAATCGAAGGAACACTGACTCATCATCGAGTACCGTATCGTCACAGTACATTACAATTTTAGTACAAAATATTCCCTTATTTTTTTATACCTCAGAATCAATTTGAAAACGGAAGAATTGAATTTTTTCGAGACTTGCACTTTAAGACGTGATTGTGTAAGAAAAATTGGGACGATTACAGCGATCATACTTGTGAAAAAGCATTTATATATTTTTTATCCTCAAGAGAACGATCCCTCAGTGTCGATCATTCTTGAAAATCTTATTATGTAACCCGAACGTGTTTGTGTGTACATATAATAAATCCTACGATTGTTACATTCACTTAAACGTTTTATTTTTTTATCATATCTCCGTGTTAATCACTCACTCATTCAAAGTTTATGAATTATTCTTCTAGGAGTGGCAAATTCGACAATTTTCTTTCATTCGCTTTGTAAAAAGGTCGCATTGGAAATCTTCAACAAGATCGTCTTTGGGGCTCTACAACCACGGGTACGAATATTGGAATGAAGATTTTAATACAAGAAATATCAAAAAAAATGAGATGGAAGGCAATTTTGGAATTTCCAATACGATCTTGACACAAGTAAATGAAAAAGATTGTTTTTTCTTTTTCTCCAATTCTTTTGCCACAGCTATGCTGGTGTTGGGAAACGAAAAACTATTTTTTCAGTCCAGTTTTGATGTTGTATCGAGTCTTTTTTTTGTTTAACAACTAAAAATCTGATTTTACTCGGATTTGGATTTAGTATTTTCCTTGTAATGGAGGAACACAAGTGAGAATAAGAATACACCGCCCATCATGGAGAACGCACTCACGTAATAGGGATAAGCGCTCGGTATAAATCTCTCGTATTGAGTATGTTGAACAGGACGCACGGAAACTTGAGTTGAACTGTATAAATGAGTGAGTCCAATCCTCGTGTAATCAACCTTAAACTGATATACGCCATAGACGTCAGGAATCTTGAATTTAGCTTCGTAACGTCCGTTGCCAACGTGTTTCATCGTCATACGAACAAACGGATCGATTCTCACGAATTCCAGTTGCAAATCATTTGCTTCGTAAGGAACCCATTTGTTGTTGGAGAGTTTTTCGACTTCTATGGTGTAAACAACGTCGTCCATTATCGTGTATGCCGCAGGTGGTTGTGGCTCACCGATTCTGTGATGATGAACCGATGAAACTCGAATCACACCGTTTTCCTTGAAGGTCCATTGAGCTATGGACTTCGCGACCTCCTCATTGCCAGACTTCTCGTAACGTCGGCCTCCTGCATAGGAAATATTACAATTGATTCAAAATTACTTACTGAAAATTTATTTCAATAACATCCAACTATAGATCAGAGCCAGTCATTTGTATTTTCGAATGTGGATAACATTTTGGAAGCAATTGGTCCACGATTTTTAGACAATCAATTGTAGTCATAAATAACAACAAAAATTGCGACGATTTTACTTTACCTTGCGCTTTCTGAACAGGGCTGGTGAAAGCTTCATCACTGAAGAAGTACAAAGAGCCGGAGAACAGTACTCTAGCATTATTTCGTGCCTGTAATGCTGCGATCAGAAGTGTGTTTTTGCCCACAGCATGGGGATATTCTTTGACAGGATGATCTGGATTATAAGAATAAGCGGTGCTAGAAGCAGTCAAGAGTCGTAAAACGAGAGGATTATCAGAATCGGCGATCAATCCAGTGCCACGATAGAGAAGGGGAGCGACATTTTTGTCCCCGACAATGACAGGTGCGTCAATCAGATTCAAGGGATCAGCAACTATTGTTGTATGGTGTCCAGCATCACTGGAGTCATAATTCATGTGGTCTATGACCGAAGCACCTTCCTCGTCGGACTCAAACCCACATTCGGATGCCAATTCTCTCAGAACTTCTCCACTTTGTGACGAACCAGCGATTAGCACATTTCCACCTCCGTCAATGAAATCTGTCACGGCTTCAATGTTCAATGCCCCACCAAATTCCTCCACTCCAGGGGCAAATATTATCAAATGTTTGTACAGAAATTCGCCATACTTTGAAAGTACAAGATTTGCATCGTCCGCCAATTTAAATGTCAATGAGTAATCTCTGTCTAAAATATAGAAAAAATATTGTTATTTATTTTGTTTTCTTGAATAATGCTCAAAAAAATTGAAACGTTTTGTGTTGCTTTTAGAGATAGGTTCACAGAGAATTGGACTTAAACTTTTATGTCAAAATTTGACATTTGAAAGTTTCCAGCTTTACTAATGTTTTTGATAAGTTTGTAAAGTATTTGTAAACTGAGAAATGACTACAGAAATGGAACAGAGAACAAATACCCAAAAATATGATTCAATTGAGGTTTTGTTGTTATTGACAACTTTTCGTTTATACTTTTCTGCGAGGAATTTTGACAAAATTGAGCATCGGTTTTGAGATCTAATAACTTTGAGCTCAAATATGTGTTTGTCGACTTATCGATGGAGGAAAAAAATTTAACGATTTGATAAAAGTAATTATTATTCAAAAAAAGTGATTTTCAATGTTAAAAAGACAAAATCAATGTTCTGGAATAATGTTCACCATTATTCAAACTGGAAAGCTGTTAATTTTCTGTAAAATACTGAATCGAATAAATCAATGAAAAAACTTTGTCAATTTTCAAAAAATTATTGGTTGATGAAACTGATGCTTATATTTTTTAGAAATACTTATTCAATCAAGAAAGTAAAACGATCTGCGTTTAGCAACAAAAAATACTTGGGCATTTCAATACAATTTTGGTTTGTCGGGTTTGTTGGAAGTGTTATAAACATTACTAACATTGAGTGAATTTTCTCAGCGCATCAGCATGTAACTAAATATTGATTATGCCATTTTCTGTTTATAATTGAAATAATCAAATCACAAAACATTTTTCATATTATCGACGATTCATCAATTTCAATAACGTTAACAGTCATCAATGATACAGAAATGATGACCAGGACTTCAGATCTTCACAAATCTATCACATTTTTTGATACACAAACTTGATAATTATACGAAATAATCTACTAGAATTTTATCAATTCACATGAAAACACAGTAAATGAATCTCATGTTCTTGGAACAGAAATGATGATGGATAATCGTGAGAAACAGTAAATAAACGTCAAAAACGCCCTGCACAGTGTATCCGCATGCCGATATGAAAAGTATGTTTTTACGAACCTTGCAACGATTTGAAGAATATGGAATGTGTCTCTCTGATTGCTAGATTATCGAGTAACACTAGAGTAGGACCACCGGCATTAGCAACGGTGAAAATACAGAGAAAACATAAAAATACATTCGCGAGGGCCATTTCGCTGCCCTTCATTTTTTTCTCTCAATAAAGTACACCGACTAACTTGCCACGAGTTGATGAGACGACGTGGTCACAATTGTTTCGTTGAGGCTAGAACACCGCAAGAAGAACGGAAGTGACACGTCCTCGTCTAGTGTAACTTACGGAAAAAATATATCAAAATGATTTATTTTTATTTATTCAACTGAATTCAATATATTTTATGCAATGAATGAACGTTATGTTATAACAGTGAAAAATAAAATCGATAGCGCAACACAATCTATTGATTTATCTGATAAAATAGCAATTTGTACTGTTCAAAATTTCGCGCGACAGTGCTGCCTTTAACGAAAAATGACGGAACTTGTTGAGCGGACACGGACGACCGTATGGACACGGTCGACACGGATAGCGGACACCAACATCAATATGACGAATCGTCTAATTTCACGGACCGCACGCCGGCGTCCATCGCGCGCGTGGAGGCACGTGAGATAAAAATTTCGCGCGTGCTAAATAGTGTTAATTGATAACAGTGCGGTGATTGCGGCGTCTACAACAAATAAAAAAAGTCATTTAAATAATGCCGCGTTGTAGATAAAAATACTTTTGTTTTCCAAACCGACGGATTACGAATTATTAACGTTCGGGAAAGTTCTGCGTTGAGAATAGGCAGTCCGCGAGCTTTTGTAACATAGGTTATGTCAGATATGTATGAACTACAGCAGTAGAAATTTGGCTTGGCGGGAGACAAATTAATTTTAACGCCAGAACGATTACATCAAGTAAAAACATGGATTTTCTCGCGAGTTTTGTAATATTATAGCGAATTTGATCCTTTATTTGTAGTGTTTATTTATGTTATCATAAGAAAATGGAGATCGACCAGAATTTAATATTCAACTTTGCTTCTATAATCGCGACATTCCTTCTTGTAAGCACAGCTTGCATCATAATTTTTCGTGGACTCAAGTGAGTAAACAACGGTAACGAACCAACATTTTAAATATCGGAATAAATCTGTTCATTCCTTTTTTTTTTACTTTTTAGATCAAGATGGCCAATTAAAGTGAATTGCTGGTTTTGCAATAATTATACTCAAATTTATCGCTCTGAATTGCATTGGTGGCAGTGTTCCAGTTGTGAACAGTACAATGGATTTACCAAGGTCAGAATTTCCTGAGTATTTATAGTAATTATGGAGTATCTCATTGTTCTGTCATTGATTAAGGGGATCGTTAATAAATTGAAGGCAGTAAAAATGAGATACATTGTTGAAGTGAAACAAAAACAAACAAAAATTTGTTCAAAATATTATTCAAGCAAATAAATAAAGAATTTAAAAAAAGTAAAATATACTTTTTAATAAATCCTCTAAAGTTTTCGATTTAAAAAAGGTGCATAAAAAAGAATATATCAAAAGAATCACTTGATCAATGCTCTCAACTGTTTTTGAACATCTCTGTATTGTATTATCCATCGCCTGACAGGATTGTTTCTGTTTTTGACTGGAAACCATAAGAATGTTCTATCAACAAAAACCATTTGTTTTCAAAATCCAAAAAAAGATAACCCACTTCAGTTCATTTTTTACATTCGACCCTTCAAATGTGCAAGTCCCTGATATTGGCGAATTAATTAATCTCCAGGTAATTTTTGTAATATCAGTAATTCATCACGAATTTCAGTCTTACAGAAAACACTATTGATGATTGAAAAAATTCATTCCTAACTTATGATTACTACAGGATGGTGACTACGCCTATGACATACCAGAACAGAGCATGCACATGCCAAAGAATTTCACAACAATACATCCAAGGCGTCAAAAAACTGAAAATCAAAATGCTGAAAAGAGTCTTTGTGAAAGATGCAATAGAAATGAAGAACTCAAAGTTTTCCAGCTGCGAACTTTTGAACCGAAGGGATTTTTCAACAGCGGCTTAAATAGTTTCAAACAGGAGTTGGAGTTGAAATATCCTCTGTGCGACGATTGCAAGATTTTGGTTCAGAATGTTCTACAAAAGCAATCGCTCTGGCTTACTCGTTACAAAATGCTATTTTACAAACAAAAATCAGTTAAAGCGATGATAAATGTAAGTGGGTTGAATGTTAAAATACATGGTTGATCAATTATCAAAATTCGTGATTTAAAAATTTCTTTCAATCTGTAAACAGTCACATAATTATAATAATTACAAAATACCTTGGCAATGAACGATGATAGAATAATCACGAAAAATTCTAATATTTCCAATAAAATATAATACTAGTTTGATAAGTTTTCACTTTTTGTTTTTTCATCAACAGAATGCTGAAAAATTGGAAAAAATCATTCGAATCTGCTTGACACTGCTGACTTCAATAATGATGCGTTATTCTCATTTTCGGTTCTTGCCTTATGTTGGTGCATTTTTACAATCGACTACTTTTCTCATAAATCAAGCACATAGAGGCTCCGATGCGCTACTTACTTTTTTATGGATTTGCATCAGTCTTACCGAGCAGGTGCCCTACATCAGATTTGGAGTGTACGAAAAAAACGAGTTGTCGCTATTGGAAAACTTGACTCGACACCACTTTGTAAGAATACACTTAAAAAAAAAAAAAAAAAGAAAGCGATGCTCGCAAAAATGAAATTTCTATTTTTTACGAATCATTTTTACAGATAACCGTTTTGGTACTGATAATTGGACTTATGAATGTAACAACAAAGTACAGAAATACTCGAAACTTCAAGGCTTCGTTCAAAAAATTGGAATCGCCGGATAGCAAAAGAAATTCATTCCCACCCATCGACGATAGTTTCGAGGATTTTTACTTGAACGGTAAATCGAACGAATCGCAACAGACATATTTGAATAATCGAGATTCAACAGTCGATGATCGTGACTCGACGTTCCAAAAAAAATCACACAATCTCAGGCAAGTTGCATAGCTGCGAAATTGCTCTGAATTATGCACTTTATAGTACGTGAATTCCATAAAATCATGTTTGAATTGCAGCAAAAGCGAAAATCGATCGATCAACTTATCGGGAAAACTGAGGAACGATGGTTCGAACGATTTTTCGGAAACTGGAGGCAGACATGTATTAAAATTCGACGGTAATTCCGAGCAGTACTCATTGAACGAGAGTCTGAGCACGCTCAAGACATTAACTCTCGGTGAATCTCGAGCGGAGCGAACATCAAGAATGCCAAGTATATTCAGGACAAAAGTATACAATTCAACGAGCCCAGATTTGTTCAATCGTACGAGAAAATCGACAAGAAAATTTGTGCTGGCACCACCGAAATTGAAGTCGTTCGCTCAAACGTCGTGGGTCGCTGGCGGATATTGGCAAGTTGGAGTTGATACGCCGACTTTGTCGCGATCGTCGAGTCAAAGTTCGGGCTTCGGCTCGGCAGGTTCGAACTTTGGGCCCTCGAGAGAGCCATCGGTAACGAAAGAGATCGACAAATGTTCGGTGATGTCGGAAAATACACAATTTTTCTACCCACCGAGACCGAACAGCGTAAATTCCATAAATTCTTGTTGTCAACACGTTTCTCCGTTACAATATGCGAGATGCGAAAATTTATCTTACAATCAACCGCTAAAAATCATGCCAAATTCAGGATTTTTGCCGAATTCACAATCACATTTTTCACCAGTACATCCAGAATCGAATACTTGTTACGAACGTTGTTTATCATTGCAAAACAGAAATTCGAATTCTCCAACAATTCAGCCAAACCAACAATTGCCAATTTGTTACAGCATTTTAAACAATGCAACGTGTTTGACCATTTTACTCGGTGGGTCATTCATTTTCAACGTTGCCGTTTTCTGTACAATTATTCTACGTTAAGTTTATTTTATCGATGACGCGCCTTTCGTGCGGATTATCGGCGTACATATTTCTTTTGTTTTATTATCGTGAAAGGCGCGCTCACAAAAAGGTTCGATCGACTTTTCTCTACGTAATTTGGGAAAACGAATTATCGATGGATTACGTCGTTCAATGACCAAATGGCTGTTATAAAATCATTTTTTAAATAATATATATTTATTATGCACACAGACCCTTTAAAGATGTGCTGTGAATGCATTTAAAAAAATTGTACATTCAAAAAATACGATGTGAAGTGAACATTTTGAAATGTACTATACGCACTAAAATCACTTCAATAATTCGTGTTCCCAATAGCGATTCAACTCAATTTTTTCATTTTTTTTTTTTATAACCACTTACAGAATATCAAAGATAACCCTGATTTCAATATTTTTGTTGAGTATTCTAATTCGGTATGCCGAAACGTGAAGGGAAGAAGTTTTGCGAGTAATCTACTGCCACTCTAATAATTAAAAATTATATAACGATAAATTGAATGGAATTTTGTTTAACTCCACATTGTGTTCGATTCGTCAATCGATTTTGAAAATACGTCATCTACCAGGGTAACTTTTGTTGAACATTCGTGTTTCTCTTGTGTAGATCCTCTAATTAAGATTGATCGGGATCATTAATTATTCGAAAAAAACGAATCATTGACAAAGAAAAACTCAACACTAAATCAACGAGAGTTTTTGAAAAGAATAAGTTTTCCCATTCAAATTCCATCAATCCGGAGTTCGAAACGATCGCACGATTCTTTCGCTAAATTTCTTTGAGTCATTAGATGTGTAAATATACTCAGGTAAAAGGGTGTGTATGATCATGATTTGAAACGTCTTCTGAAACCCAAAACTGTAATAATTCTTTGTCAAATAGTTAATAGCATTATCAGCCATTCTATAAGTTATTTGCTGTATGAACAGTGGAGAAATAGCGTAGTGGATATTCTGTGATTTATTCCATCGAGCATTTGAAAACTACAATTTAACTTCAATAGTTATTATCATTATTATTATTATTATTATTATTAAATTAGTTAACTGATTATTGTAAAAATATCTCAAACGATGCTTACTCGCGCAATCGACAGTTCAGATACGAAAATGTGATAAAAACAGAAATCATAGGGTCGATCAGCGACGTATTTTAACATTAAAAACCGAAAAGCGTTGATTCTGCTACTGATTGAAGTTGTGGTATAATTATTCGATTTATACCGTAAACCGCTTACAAAATAAGGCTTCCACGTTTTTCATTGTACACATATACCTACATTTTTTTTAACACCATGTAATAAAACTGTAAAATGTTTTTGTTACTTCGATCGTTTCAGTCAGTTTAATTAAATTCCTGGATTTTGTCAGGAAAGCTCATGTTCGAAAATAATTGTGAAACACGAGATAAACGATCGAGACTTACACAGTTGTTGATACTCCCGAAAATATAATTGAAAAATTGTATAATTAGCGTTGTTTCTTTTTCCTGATGTCGTTGTTATATTTTATTTTTCGTTTTTTTTTCAGTTGTCAAATGATAATTACAACCATGTGCACATTCTTTTGGTGCCTACTCTACGATATTGTGGTTCTCGATATGGTGGCCTCGATTTTGATAAATCTATTCCCAAATGACTCAAATCTGGAGTATTCATATCTAAGCGATTTTTTGGAAACCTGGAAAATAAGGACTGAAATTGAGTCGAATAAGGGATGTGAAAAATATCAAGAAATTGAATACCATCATGGATATCGAAAAAAGATTTTTCTTTTTTTTAATGTAAATACCGTTTTTCATCAGAATCTGGTTGAGCTATTACTCCGACAAAATTAATGTCATACGATGATTTCATCGGCGGATCTGAGTTCTCTCGACTTCGTGTCGAATAGTCTCGGGACCTATACTTTGACTTCATGTCCGAATCTTCGTCGTCGGAAAGCTCTTGTTCACCGCGCTTGGTAGTTGTAATAATTTTTGATAAATTTGGAATATAGCAAATTTGAAAAACATACTCAAATGATAATTTCACAGATTATCCACGAGACTGAAATGTTACACTAAGAGTTTTTACAACGCTTAATACGAATCGAAAGTTGTAAGAAGAATAAATGTATACATAATAAAATTTCAGACTAGATCATTCGAAAATGTATTTCGTACATCGAAAAAACTTCAATCGAAAATACGCCGCGGTCTGAAAAAAAAATCTCACGATTTTTCACACACAAAATAAGCTTCAATTTTATAAAGCACAGCTTAAAAATTTTTTTCCATTACGAATGATGCTGTTGCTATCAAATTGGCCATATTATATGACAAGATATGAAAATTTGTATTGAATGACTCCATGTGACAAATTGGAAATAGATTTATTTCGAAACGCTCTTACAATGCCCGGTGAATCATAAAAGGAGTAAGTGACAAAAAAATGGATAAAAATAAACATGAAAAATTACCTGAGCTTTTTGTTTCTTTTTCCATGTAGCATACGTTTCCGCTCTCATGTCCTTGATTTTGTGAGGAATGTAATTCAATCTATAGTCGGTGGTCCAATCACTGCTTTCAAAAACCGGAGGAACGCGTTCTTCGTACCAATTACCAATTAATACCTTGTTAGAATATTTTGGTGTCGTAGTTGACAAGCGTTCATCGTTTTTTTTTTCTCCACAAAATTTCAAACGAATTTGTGAATACGTTAAAGGCTCCGGAGGTTTTGGTTCTAGAGAAGCTCCTCCAGTGAATAAAGTATCCATTTTACGTGTAAAATTCATACTTCGTGAATAAAAAATTCTCTGTCCTAATAAACGTTGTAAATGTTTATGAAAAAAATTCTCCAAAATTCCATCACCGATAACGCGTTTATTCAATTCTCTCAAAATAAGAAATGAGTATAAAAATTTTGTGTTACACTTGTCATGTGTGGATTTTAACCAATTTGTATTGACAGGCCGAATTGTCATGATTCATATGGAATTTTTAATTGAAGTGGAAATGAAAACTTTTTTCGTCCTACTTATTCCAATGTTTCACAAATGGTTTTAAAATTACAAAAAAAATGTTAAATATGTTTAAATGCATTTTACGTTACATCGAAGCGTTGACACACGATTGCAAGCATATGAAAAAATCGCTAGAAATGATTGTAATTGCAACGTAAAGCAAGGTGTACAATTTTTAAGTCAGCATTAAAACAATTTTTTAATTTTTTTTGTTTATTGTGAATAACACATCTATCTACATTGAGTGGATAATATACGCTCTCGTTAGATCGAAAATTCGGTCGAGGCTCGCCGCAAAAAATGAAAGTTATTTGTGTTATTAGATTTTCGTCAAATGAAACAAAAAAAAAACATAAAAATTCAAAAGGCTTCCCCTCAGACGGCGGTTTGAGATCAACCTCCTCATCAGTTACTAATAGGTCTATATATATATATATAATTTTTGTTTTGTGTGCACAAATAATATTGGATTTTCTAAAAATTTTTATCAATATTTAAGATGCATCTTTTCAGCTTTTGTTTTTTTTTTCCTTTTATTATTTCTATTTGCTTTCGTATTATGAAAAATAATCGAAACTCTCCGGTTTCACTCAAAGTTTCGTAACATTGAATTTTATTCCCAGGCGATCGATGCTGAATCGAAGGGAACGTGATTAAATACGAGAGTAATTTAGTATTATGTATTATTTTCATTATTAATATTATCAGCAGCTGTTTATAAACTTTAGAGTGAGGCTGTTATCGAGTTATACAATTTAGCCACCATTTGTTGTCGTGTTTTTCTCTTTTTTTTTTTCCACAAATCTGCAATTAAGACAGAGGCTGCACGTGAATTTTTTCATTGTTTCTAGCGTTTATTTGTCTTTCTTGTATTTCTTTGTTTTTTCTTTCCTCTTAAAACGTGTTTCGCGTATAATGCCCGGAAAGCCCGCGACCTTAAACGTACAATAACTTGTATCTTGTTCTACAATTATGTGATTTATTTCCATTCTCTCGCAAGCATTCACAGAGATTTAAAGCATATATTATATATGCAAAAAAGATTGAAGAAATAAAATGAAGATGAGAACGATGAGGTTTTATTAATAATGCCGTCTGGTCTAACTAAACGATTAAAAATAAATATTTACTGGAGTGTGGACTAATTAATTCAGGAGGATACTGATCTTTCTTCTCTACAGAATCAACTGCACAGTTAATCAAGTATTCGACCTTGTTTGTATCCACTTTGCCTTTAGCATCGATTCGCCAAAGGAGCGATACTCGGCTCACAAATTAATCATTGCCTTGTTTAATAATAATAATAAATTAATAATTATTATTCGTATATACAAATTAATCATTGCCTTGTTTAATAATAATAATAAATTAATAATTATTATTCGTATATAATAATTAAGAATAATTCATTCGCATCCATCGTTATTATAACAATAATCGTAATAATCAATCGAGACAACGGAATCTAATGACAATGTTTGGACGGACAAAAAATAAATCGCCCGTAGAATTATCGAATCACAAGTCATCGACGATAAGCAGCTATATTTCGTTGATTAAACTCTCGTATATTTTCATTAATAGGAGATTGACGAGAATTTTCGAGCTTAGAATCGTACAAATTAATTTCAAAATATAGAGGGGAAACAAAAAATACGTACTAAGGATTGAAAAAGGTGGATGATTTAGTGGAAAAGAAAGAAATACCGTGCGATCGTATGTGAATAATGGTTTTTTCATGTTATACATAAACTAAATATTTTATACAAGCTTAGTGACTTGTATAAAAGAATGAAAATAGCTTTAAATTTGTTTCTACCTAAACTTGCCATCGATATTTCTTTAACCGCAAAGCAATTTAAAATAGAAGTGAAATGAAACAATCATTGCAATTGAAACATTTGAATTGCAGTTATCATATTCTCGTTCGCTTTTTCGCGTGACACAAATCGCATTTCTCCCTTCTTCGATCACAAGTATCAATATTATAGCCGAATAACAAAGTTTTCTACGTCGAATTTTAACGGTTATGAAAAAAGAAAAATCAAATAAACAAAAATTGTATAAATATATTCATACATGTATATTATATATGCGCACGCGATTCGCCGTTATTACATTTGAGTGCATGATTATTTAAGCTGCGCTTCAAGCTCTGAATTAGATCCGATTAGAAAATAAATTTCACTTTCCTTTTGTTTCTCATGTCTTTCTTTCTATTATTTCGCAATTGCACCACTTTGAGGAACTTAAGCCTATATGAAAAAAAAAAAAAAAAAAATGATTTCGTACCCTGAATGAAACAAGTACACGTTCGCTCGTGATGCTGGCGGGAGAGAATCAAGCGACGAATAATTTAAGGCCACGCGTTAATAATTGAGTCCCGAGTACTCTAATGAAGCTCGAAGTGCGCTTGATCAACGGAAAAAAAAGAGAAAGAAACAAAAAATAAAATATAATCTATGAATTTTTAATTGACAAAAGATACCATAAATTATTATAAATATAGGAAGGTATGAGATAGGCGGATGTGATGATGATTTAACTTTGACAATAGTACCGAGAGCAGAATTATTTTCATGTGTTATTCTTTCAACGAAATTACCACACTCCCATTTTCATAAAATCGTCAAAACTGACAAGAACGTTCGCAAATTTTGAGTCTTTTAATCACAGAGGAGAGGCTAGAGCACTTGACTTTTTTAATCAAGTGAGCCCTCCAAATCGATTCAGAATTCGAGTACGTTCTCGCCTAGTTTTAGGATTTCTTTTCTTTTTTTTTTTTAAACGTGAAGTGCCTATTGATCAAGTGAGGATCGATTTTGCTTTTTGTTTTTTGTCGTTTCCTTTTCGTTCGCGATATTACAAATAAGTACTCATAAGCCACAATCATCCAAACAATCTCTCATTAACTGCATGTCCAATCGTATAGATTTTTTTTAAATCTCCAATGAACAGAGCAAGATGTATGTGGAACGTTATTATTTTTCCCAGTTATTATTTTTTTCGTACGCCGACTTGACGAAACGTCGTTGTTGAGGATTTTGCTTTGTTTTCGGCGCAACGGACGTTTTAGGCTCTTCTTTTCGTTCGTCGAATTACATAATCTATTTTACAGCAACAATTATTTAGTTATTTAAGCCCAAAAAGGATTATTTCTGTCGTGAATTTTCGTTCTAAATTATACGCTTCATATTTGTTCATAAATTTACGTACTCTTACTTTTTCGCTGGTCTGTCTGTTTGAGAAACGATTACAGTTGCAGAATTATCTTGTAAATTGAATTATTAAGTAATCGCCTCGAGTTCTGTTACAGAGTGGAGAAAAAGGGAGGAATTTTCTGCTTTTATTCTCGATTTCTCGGTTCTCGCTCACTCGCTTTTTCCTTCACGTTTTCCTTTGTTTTTTTTTTCTTTTCTTTTAAATTAAATAATTTATAAAAATCAACTATTTACAAATCGATAAGACATGCAGTATTACACGATACAATATTTATATTGAATCTTAGCCGTTTACCTAAGCGAATGCGTGATTTTTTTTTCTTTTTTTTTTTTTCATGATTTCTCTTAATAAAAAGATAACGGATGGTGCATCATTTGCGAATATATAATACGTCTATTACCCTTATGCAGATACCGTATTGATTTTTGTTTGTTTGTTCTTTTTGTGTGTTTGTGTTTTTTCCTTTTTCGTTTCATCATTTTTTTTGTTTCTTTCTTTGTATTTATACGAAAGAGTTATAAATTAAATTCATATCTGAAAATCTTTTTTTTTCGTCGGCAAAAGCGCTCTTCCGTTCGTTTTCTGTAAAAAAAGGGGATGAAGAGTATTTGTTTTTTACTTTTCGGTTTACGTTCACGACCGCGGAACGTGACAATCCACATCTATTTGGAAACATAAAAAAGAGAAAAAACAAGAAATAAATATAAAACGAAAAATTTGACGTTATCACGAAAACATGATGAGCTCATCATAAATTATAACTTTTTCCACATTTGTTACTTTTTCTATTAACCAAGTGCCATTATTAGTCTTTACTTAAACGAGCGTTGAATTGTAATGAAATTGTATGCACGTAACTTGATTATCGTTTGCAATTGATGTGGACTGATCCAAAGGAGATTATTAAAAATAAAACTTGACACGTTTATCTATTGCTTCTCAATAATTGTAAAAGAACGCAGCATTTGACGCAACAGTCATAATTCTAGAAAGATAAGAAATGTGAACTTTCCGGAAGCTTTCACAACGTGAGTATGTTTTGTGCATTTATAAGTAATGAATTTTTTGGAGAATCTTCAATCGATTTTCTTACTAATGATTTTTTATTGCAATGAATTTACCGGCCCAAGAAGTTACTCGTTGTATCAACACTCATTTAATTAAGGAATAATTATTACACTTCTGCGAAGTATTTAGTCATATCCAAAAGTGAAATGTCAATATTGTACCATGAGAATGTTTGAATCATCATAAATTTCAAAATGGAACAACGAGCAGGTTCAGATTCATTAAAAATGAAATTGCTCACATTTTTCGATTATGAATTTTGGATAAAACTGTATTTACTAGAACGAGTTTCTAAATTGATTGAAAAAATAAATAAAATAATAATAGGTTTTGTATGATTTCAACGATTTTGAAAAAAATAAAAATAAAATAAATACTCTTTCCCAAATAGAAAAAAAATGTGGTCTTATTGACGGGGCTTTAGGACTCACCTCGATTTCCAGTTCTCATAGCATTGACTCCGCTTACGTTATGTTGGCCGGCGCGAATTGGCTTAGCAATTTGGGCGCTAGGACCACGTCGTGCTAGATTTTTCTGTCTGACAGCTTCCTTAATTCTATCAACTTCGTATTGGTAACGTTTGCGATCACGCATTGCACCTTCTTTGGCATCTCGCAAAGCAATTTCAAGAGCTTTAACGCGTTCCATCGTAGCACGTAATCTTTTCTCGAGCTTTGGCAACTCGCATCTCAAATCAGCATTGTCACGAACGAGCTGTTTGTGAACCTGTTGAAAAAATTTGCAGCTTCTTTCAGATCTCTCCAAATTCCATAACTTTTCATATTTAAAACGACTTGAAATTGATCATGCATTTGATTCTTTGAAAAAAATCATCGAAAACAAGGGAAATTCTCATCGTTATCATTGATTTTTCAATGTACCTTCTCACGTAAATAAAACAATATTTCTTATTCAGTACTTTTGAGGCGAATCGCAGTATGAATGTGAAAGTAGCATCATATAAATAAAATTTACCTTTGTAAGTTGGTCCAAGTTATTTTCAAGGAATGAAATTTTCTGTTTTTGCGCGAGTGAACCACCGTCATCTTCGTTGTCTTCAGCGTTCGCTGATTTCTTGATTCTCACTTGAAGATCCTGAACGAATAATTTGCGCAAATTGTGCAGAGTTTGTAGTTCCTTAGCGACGGTGTCTTCGAGTCCCTTGAGATCTTTTCTCGCCTGTTTTTTCATCGGAATAAAAAAAAAACACATTTAATATGTAATTATGTAGATTCATTCTTTCTTTTCAATTGCGAAAAATTATGAAGTAATTAATTTCAGATTTTTCTACCTGTTCACGACGTTCGTTCATCAGAATGAGTTCTTGAAGCTTAACGGATTTGTCAGCCTCCTCTTGTTTCAGGCGACCATAATCAGCCTGCATTTGTTGGTGCGCAAGAGTAAATTTCTGGTTCAAATCTTTGAGCTCGTTTATCGCCTCTTGCTTTTCGGATATTTCGTCCCTGAGCGCAGCAACCTATAAACAAATTAATTTTTATTACTTAAAACAATTCCATAGAGAAAAAGGAAATTTGAAGTAAAATGATTTTGAGTCTTGATCGTGAAAAGATTTCTTAGAAAATAATAAGGAAATCTTATCATTTTCAATAAATAGAGGTTAATGGAAAAGATGAAATCTGAGTATCATACTTGTTTCTGATGAACATCGCGCAAATGGTCCATTTGTTCTTCCAAAGCTACTCGCATCTTCGTGGCAGCCTCTTTCTCCTCAGCTTTTTCTTTATTCGTGACAGCTTGCACCTGTTCCGCAGCTTTGAGCTTAGCACACTCTTCACGAAGAGCATCAACGTCCTCCTCGAGTGTTCGCTTTCGAGCCTCAGCTTCTTTCATCGATTCCGAGAGCGTTTGCATACGTGCCTCGTGTTGAGAGATCAGTAATCTACAGTCAGCGAGATCTTTCTCGTACTCAGACACCTTGTTTGATTATAAATGAGAGAACATTAGTTTCAACCTATTTAGAAAGATTAACAGAGCTCCTTTCAATCAATACACCTTTCGAAGGACGTGCACTCACTTTCTTATTGCAATCGGTCTGCAAAGTCTCCAATCCTGAGCAGCGTTGCACAAGATTCTTGATTTCGGATTTCATTTTGTTTATGTAAAGCCTCGCGACAGTGAATTCTTCCTCGAGTTTACCGTTCGCGTCTGGAGTCACCTGAAAAATAAAAATAAAATTCATAAATAAGCATAAAACAAAATTAATTTGAATCTCGTTGACGAGAATTTTAAAACTGTATATAATGGCGAAGAAAGCAACGTGTTTACTGCAGAAAATGAATGACCATCATTACCTTGAGATTCTCATCTCCACCAATCGCGACTCCAATCTCGCCCAGATCTTTGAGCAAGTTCGAGAGCATTTCAGCCGTTCTTTTGCGCTGGTGTGCTGACATGTCTCGCAGTTGTTGTAGCTCCGACGCAGTTGTGTTCAGCGCGGCTTGTTTCGTCAATAATTCCTCTGTCAATGCCTCGTGTTCTTTGTTCTTTATTTCAACCTTGGTTTTGACAAAATAAAATCGATAAGTATGGAAGAATACAAAAAAACAGTGGGCAATGTTTAAAAGAAGATAAATTTGTACGAATAATAAGGAGTTTTTTTTTTTCTATTCAAGCAAATTTAAATTCGGTCATTCGTCAATGTCCTTGT
Source organism: Campoplex capitator (assembly GCA_037576405.1). NCBI lineage: Eukaryota > Metazoa > Arthropoda > Insecta > Hymenoptera > Ichneumonidae > Campoplex > Campoplex capitator. The sequence continues at coordinate 2,215,295 of JARBWI010000338.1, forward strand.
GAAATTTTTCAAATCAATCATAATCCTCGCGTCATTGATTCCAAAAAGAAAAGGAGATTGAGAATCATAGGATTTAAAGTAATTAATGAATTACCTCCTGCGATTTTTGATCATAATTGACTGCTAACTCCTCGAGAGCTTGTAAAACTTCTTTGACTTCTTCCTTTGCGCTCTCAGTCTCAAGATTTATCGTACTCATTTCCTGTTGCAATTGCTCATAATCTCTTCGAGCACTAGCTATAAGTTCCTCCTGTTCCTCGAGTTGTTCCTTAAGTTTCTCGAGGTATTGCGATTGTTGATTTATTTCCTCATCCTTATCATCCAGCTGTTGGAACAAGCGTTCGCGTTCTTCCTCCAGTTTTTGTCGCTCTTCGTTCGAGAGTGAACCAGCCATTAGGCCGCCTCCTGGTATCGCGGGCATTGGTCCTTCTTCGACGGCACCTTGAACGATTGTCACGTTAATTTAGTTTCTCACACATGCCAGACAAAAAATTCCATAAAATTCGTAATAATTAAAAAGCTCAATCGTTTATTTTCAATTTCAATCGAAAGCATAGCAAAAAATAATGTATACAAATTCGATCGATACCTTCTACCGGAGGAACCACAGGAGTAATGACTTCCGCAACTTCAACAAGATTGACTTGCTCCTCAGGTTTAACGGTTTCGCCTTGACGCCAGCGTGCCAATTCCGCTTCGAGCTTTTCGACCTTCCCTTTAAATCGTGCCGCTTTTTCTTTCTCACGCTCATAACGACGCTTCCATTCCTCGGCTGTCAATTCCTCGTTCACGCAAACTACGTTCTTAATCGTCTTTGCACGTTTACCTGTAAAAAAAATAATATATTTATACATTCAAACTTCAAGTTCATTTCATTTTGTCTTGTAAGCGATCACATTTCACGAGGGAACAAAAAGGGCGAGGGCGTGAAGTTTAAAATGTAGGAAAATCGATCAAATATACTGCTATAGTTCGTAACAACTTTAAAGTAATAAATGTATTCGATTTCATTCCATTTTTATTCGTATTTTCTGTGGAAAGTGTTGATCCCGGTGAATCATAGTTATATCAACAGGTGTATATAACCTGCTATCAGAAAATCAATAAGGTGATGCAATACACTAAAAATAAAATGTAAACTTCACGAAAGGTGAGAAAAAAATAGTTTTTGCGAATTTTTCAAACGTTCTTGGAATTTTGTTTGCTGAATTTGCGTACAAAGATTGACAAAGCTGGATTTTCTGTTTAACGTAATAACGGATATATAATTACCGAAGTCCAACGTGGACTTTGTTTCGGATTCGTTGAAGCTTGCTGGGGAGCAGCAAATGATGATGGTAGTTCGAGCGTTACCACCCAAAGATTCTTGCAAAATTCTCGTGAGTTTTGAGTCACGATATGGTATGTGAGTCTTGTTGCCATCCGCAAGAGCCGAAATGACGTTACCGAGGGCCGAAAGAGATTTGTTGATGTTCTTTGCTTCGTCCAAAACGGTTCCTTCGGCTCCAGTTTTCGAGACCTTGAATGAAATGCATAAAAAATGAATAATGGTTTAAAAAAATATTTTTGTTAATGAGAAAATGAGGAAAAGTGTTTGACCAACCTTTTCCGAACCGGCCAAATCGACGAGGTACAGTTTACCCGAGAGTTTCTTCTGATTTTCTAAATTTTCCTGTTTAACGTTTATCAGAAATACCGAATGCGATCTTGAACTGTGTTCGTTCATGTTCGTCACAGCTATATGACGATTCGATTTTCCTTCTTCTATTACTTCGAATACTTCCTCGGGACTTGAAACGAATCTCTCGGTTGCACCCTTCACGAAAGGCACACGATTTTTGTCCTCGTGCACGCTCAAATTTATCTTCGATACTGAAATTTTGAGCAAAACAAACGTGAGAGATACACGAGAAAATCTAACGTCAACGAAGCTGCCTTTATTCTTATTTTACATCAAAAAGTAACCGGAAATACAGTTGAACGGTTAAAAAATCGTGAAAAAATTGTCTTACCATCGAGCAAATCTCTGATTTTGTCCATGTAGATTTCAAAGTACGATACTTTGATGTGAAATTCCAAATTCTCTTCCATACCATAAATGTGATTGAAAATATCGTTGACGATTCTTGGTATTATTCCCTGCTTATTCGGATCCCCTATTACACCTTCCATCGTGTGCGTTTTACCTAAAAAAAAAAAAATAAACGCCAAGTTTACATAATTTGTTAAAATTATAAGAATTTTTCTTTTTATATTTATGAGAGCAAAATATTACCTGACGAGGTTTGCCCGTATGCAAAAATCGTGCCATTGTAGCCTGCCAATACATCGGTGACGATGGACTTTGCAGCTTCATTGTATACCTTGTCCTGTGTTGCATTTGGTTTGAATACTTTATCGAAGAGGTACACTTTGCCCTGAAAACAAATAAAAATATGTTCAATCCACCAAATGAAATTACATATCGGTGCATAGAAATTTGGAACGTGTGAGAATCAACGTTCAACGAAGTCTAATTTATTGATTTTCTGGGTAAAAAAAAAATTCAATTTTATTCGTACTTCGTAATAGAATGATTGATGTAAAACAACAAGTGAAAATAATTAAACATAAGAAGTTATCAACACTCGACTGTACCACCACACTCGAAAATCAAAATAAAGGATTATTTTTACAGCAAAAAAATGGTTAATTGAACGCACTGCAAAATCCTAAATGACTCGATTCAATAAAAATATAAATATTTTTCCTCATTTTTTGTTTTTTTTTCTTCAACCGATTTAATAGTTCTATTTCCGTCGAGAATCACTCACGACGTACGACGACGTTGTTAAGTGGTAGCTACTCGCTGGAATAAACGCTCGTGCTAAATTACGACTTCGGGCAAAATTTCGCGTGAATTTATTATTATTTTTTTTCGTTCTTCCGCATGCTATGGTTTCATGAGAAAATTCTCATTTAATAACGCGTTATATAACAACCCTTGACCGGAACTTTTTTTTTTACCTCTTATTTTCAGGAACAATAGGGGGCAGAGGAAAAAATGAGAGCAACTTCTGAAGAGATGCTTTGTTCCACGAGATTCTCGTATAAACGTGGCTCTCTCCAGAGGATACCAGAGACATTTAAGATCAAAAGCCACGAGATGAATTTATTATTACAGGCGCTGTGGCACAGGTAGGTATAAAAATTTTACAAGTGCATTCTTTATGAAAAGCTACGCAAACGAATCTCGCCGAAAGTCTTCTGTTTACTAATGAACTATATCGTTCTGCGTCAGAAAATAATTGGAGAATAGTTAGAGAAATTTTTTTTCTCCAAGTATTCATTTCAAATAAAAATTCAATGAATTAAGAAACTCAACGAACTGCTGAAAACAATGGTGTTTTTCAAAAAATCAATTTTTATTTGGGAAAAAAAAAATTCAACTTTTTCATCATTGCTTCAAAATTGTAGAAACAAAAAATCTGGGAGTTACTTACTCTCAGAGTAATTGAAGTCGACTAACGAAAATATTGAAGGAGGTGCGGATGAAAGAAAATTTTAAAGGTCTTGACGATAACATCAATAACACATAACACGTTGTTATCTGATAAGAATCCAGTCAATAATCCAGAATGTAGCCAAGATCTTGCTACTTCCATTAGTCCAACAAAAGACAATGTTTCATTTCTTTTGACAACAATGATAGTAATTACAGGGATAACGAAATGGACTCAATAAATTTTGGTTCTTGCAATCGATGGATGAAAATTCTTGAATTATCGATTCAGAGAAGAAAGACTCTTTCTCATTTTTTTCAAGATAAGAATACTATCGTTGTATTATATAATGTTTGGAGAGAAATTTCCAATAATGAATTTTTATCAGATATCCCCAATTTAACGGATCAAGTTTCAATGTTCAGCAAACATTCTCATGAACAGTACTGGTTGCACTCTAATACAAATTGCGGTGTATTTTATTTCATTATCATTCTTACAATTTGAAAATTTTTATTAATTTTAACGATAAAGTTTGCGAATAAGTAGCTGCGAGTTGAACATTTTTTTTTAGATTCATTCTTACTGGACAATCAACAGCAATAATCTGTGATGAATCAAAATACATTTTTTGAGAGTAGAATTTATGTTATTGAAGTGTACATCGTAGGAACGCAACAAAAAATATTTGTTTTTATAAATTTTTATTTAATTTTTTCAATCATTTAGTGATTTACAAATTTTTTTAATTGACTTCACTCATCAAAAACTTTGTCAAATGTTTGACTTTTTCCGTGTATCAGTGCTGATCTCTGAAGTAGTTTTAAAAAGTAGAAAACAATTCATCAGCTCGCTCTGTAATTGCTCCACATTGTAACTCTCTCAATTTACAGAGATGATGTAATCCGGTGATTGGAGTGCGTTAAATCGAACGATTAATGTTGCACTATCAGTCTTAGCCTATGCAATCATTTTTTCTCTAACTTTGAGGTTAGACAAATAGTTTTCCATCAAGATTTGTTTCGACAAAAGCAAAGACTTTTTAAATGAAAAAAAAAAAAAAAAAAATCTGACACATTTAAATTGTAAAACACAGTCCTCGAATAAAGAGTATTCTGTTGAATTCAATGTGCACTTTTGAACGTTCGCTGCAACAAGATTTTGTCTTCCGGCTTGTCCAATTCTGACAGTTTATCGTCGAACAACAATGCTGTTGCAACAAATCTATGGATTTGCAACTCATGATCAAAGAATGATGCTGGCGATTGAAATATAGTAACAGGGTTTTTGTCAAGAGTGTCAAGAGGCTATCGACATAATATTATTGGTAAACATAACCAGAAATGTTGAAAACTACAAGAGGAAAAAGATTTTCATAACAAAAGGATTTATGAAAAATTGCTATGGGGTAAAAATGGAGCATCGGATAAAGCTCCATATACATCCTCCAATATAACCGAATGAGTCATCCAGGACAGTAACTCACATTCTATTTTCTCGACTTCTTCGAACTTTAAGCGAGTGTCTGGGAGTGAGTGAAGCATTTTTAAAAAAAAAGAAACAAAAAAAACTTGAAAAAGGAGAGACTCGCACTCCATTTTGCATACGTATATAAATATGAATACATATAGCCACGAGAAACGATAGATAAAGATTGTTCGGCAAAAAATCGATCGGGAAATAACAAAGGAAGCGAAAAAAACGTGGTGTTCTATGATTGAATTTTAGTTGCGAATAAAGATTCGCGAGGGTATGATATACGTAGAAAAAAAAAGCAGCTGTCAGCTGTGTTCGTCGTCCCTGTCGTTCTTTTTATCGTTTTATTCCAGTGATTAAGTAAGAGCCGCAACTTGAACGAGCGACAAAATGCGAAGGCAGAAAACGACGTGGGGAGTACGTGACGAATTCACGTAAAGAAGGAATGTTTTTTTCTTAATTATAATTTCTCGTATGCGCTCTGCTCAAGGAAGAGATTTGTCGAAGACTTACCCCGATTGAAATACAATTCTCCTCGCCCCCCGACGGGAACTTGACGACGAATTTCGAGCCAGCCCTCTCCTCGGAATCATTGAGAGGCCGAAATCGGCAGACAACTTTGATACTGTCTTCGGCAGCGATTTCACGTTCCCGCGGCGTCTCCATCATAATTTCTTTTTCGGCTCTCCTCGTTCAATGTAGAAAAAGAAGAAAAAAAGCCAACTTTTTCCTCGTTACCTCACACTAAACACACGCACACACTCACGCACGCACGCACACACACACACGCACTCACGCGTTCACGAAATTCCCCAATCGTGAGAGGGATTTTTTTTTCGTATATTTCTTTTTGTTTTTGTGAAAATGCAAGGATTCTCCTCCGCGACCGATGCGATTCAACGTTTCATCGAACTTGACGAGGGGGCCCGCGGGTGGGAGGGGAAAAGTTAACGAATATCGTGGTGAATAATCGTCGGATTGTAGGTGGGCCAATCGGAGGTAGAGAGAAGAACGCGACAGTACCGCATCAAGTTCTCTACCTACTGTCAAGCCAGTCGGAGAGGCCTGTGGTTCGAACCAACACCAAGATGGCCGCTGTCTTTTCACGTTTGACCGAGGAGAGAGGGAGGAGGAGAAGTATCATGGAGAGAGGGGCACCGAGAGCGGGGGTGAGGGGATTTTTAGGATCGTGTATAATTCGTATAACCGAAGATCTTTTTACACGCGTGCTCCGAGTTCACGTTACACACGTATGTGGGTGTTGGGAGTATGACTTTTTCGATTCGCCCACGTTTTCTGTACGCAAACGTCAAAATCCGTAATATAATCCTTGCGTTTATATTTTAGCTTTTTCCTATTGAAACTACGATAGGGATTTTCTTATCTCTTTCAAAGCTCTCTCGAGATTAGGCATTATTCGAGAGATAACGGACTATATACCATGGTTTTTGTATAATTTGTGAAAAAAATTGAAAAAAAAAAAACGACAGAATAGAGAGAATCTCGCACGAACGCGTCGGCAGCCATGCGCGACTTGATGGGCTATCTTCTATCTTATTCTCTCTCCTGTTTCTCTCCCGATCTAAACTTTATAAAATTTCTTTTCAGTTTTTCGTTTCTATCATTTCCTTCTACACAGTTTCAAGGTCTTTAATCAGGATCTTTTTCTTGAATTACTCATACATTATCTTTTCTGTCTCTTACTTTTTTCAGTGTACGCGCTCTTTAGGGCGCCGGTCCTTTCCGCGCTAATACACGATCGGATTTTACATTTGTGTGTTTACTTATACGCTTTATACACACCCATAGTTTTAACCACGAGACGCACTCCAACATATCGTATTTCCTCTTTCCCCCTCCCCTCTCTGCCTTCTTCTGGCCTCACCCTCACCATGACCTTCGCACTGCTCCTGCGAAATTATTGATTTCCGCGAATTCTTGGCTTTTCTTATCAGGATTATAATTTTAAGTAATTCATGCACAGTGCTACGTCTAATATTATCGAAATTCTGTCAAAATATCAATTATCATTGGTGTTAAATTATCCGTGAAGGAGACATATCATTTTGAAATTCATTACGCGAGAACGAAGGATATATGTGAGACGAAAATACAAGGAAACTCCCTCGGTAAAAAAAAAAGCTACAGAACGTCGTTGCCCAAAAAATGTTGACATTTCAATATTATCATGAACCCAGTTTTATTATTTCTCTATAAAATAGCTTATAATTTTCTTCGTAGATTTTCATTTTTATTTTCGAAACGCGACAATATACATCGGTGATTCTTTGTTATTACCAGCAGCTGATTCTGCCGACAACTAACTTCCAATTTTGCCTCGCATGCTGCTGTCTCGGTCACCGAAAGTGTTTGTCATAATATTACGTCCAAAATATTAATTTTGTTTTAAACATTCTTTAAATGCATTACATTAGTTTCTGTTTAGAATTTTTGACCATATTAAAAAATAACGAGGCAAAACGGTTTATTTATTTCAGTGTTTCAAATGATACGAGTGTGAACTTTCTTTCGATCAAAACGATCCCCCACCATGAAAATTGACACTCCTTCGCCCCTCTCTGAAAGAGCGTGACTAAATATACGCGGTTTTTGTTAAATCGTTCGTGTTACGCCTCTTTAATTGTCAACAGATATCCCTTTTTATTATTATATATAGGCGAGTATATCGAATGACGTTAATTAAATGCAGTTCGTTCTTAAAATGGAAGTTTGATGAGCTGCGTTGCGGCAGTCACGAAGCTCAAGGTCACGAGGCCATATATCCTCTTAACATGATATAATGCTTTTCATTCAATCTCGTTTCCTTTCCCCCTTCATTCACAGATTCGTATCATGTTACGCTCAATTGAATTTTACGACATTATCGATTTATCAGCCAATTTTTATAAGCTCTCACGAAATATGTCAAAATTTCTTTGCCATATATTTAGTAAAAGAATTCGTGGGAATTGGAGGAGGGAGGAAAAAACTTGGCTTCCTGAGGATACAAAGAAAGATTTTTTGTTAGTTTGTTTTTTCCACAAAGAATGTGGAAAAAAAAAGGAAAATCATTTTAATTCGTACGTTCTATATAACAAAAATGCATTTATTCATTGCAACAATATGGTATTTGGAATAAATAATTGAACATTTTTTTTTTATTTTTATTTTTTTTTCAACAATCGTGTAAACTATATTGATAATATTTTGAGCAGATTTACGAATAATCTACTCGAACGTTTCTTTTTGCGAGCGATATAATATATTCATAGATTTTTAGACTGAAAATTTTTTCTACTCTCTAAACATGACTAGGCTTAAGACTGAATTGCAAATAGTGTGAAACTTTCGTTGATTGCTTTTTTTTTTTTTTTTTTTTTTTTTTTTTCGAACAAAAGTACACGATGCATTTGCTCTCATCTATTGGATTGACAAACTACATTTGAATAATTGATTTTACAATGATTTTGATTCAGAGTTTAATCGCGAATCATCGACGATTGAATAGTGTAAATTTAATATTAAAAGAAAAATAAAAAAACGAAAAAAGTAAATTAGTGAATTGTGCTTTAAAATTTTGTCGATGATTCTCGATCGTTGAATCAATCGTACGAAAAATGTGGAATGGTGAACTCTTTGCAAAAAAAAATGTATATTCTTACTTTCTTTCATTATCGCGAGGAAAATATTCTGAAAAAAAAAAAAAAAAAAAAAACTTTTTCTTATGACTCGTTTTTAATAATAATATCGGCTGGCAAATGTGCTTACGTTATTCATTTTTCAATATAAATTCTATCCGCTCGTTTTAACAGCGATAAATTAAAAAAAATTTCGTAACATTATATACGACGAGATGAATTTTTGTTAAACCGCATGAAACATTATTTTTTCTTCTTTTTCATCGGCTCGAAAGCTCCGTTGGATAAAATTTAATGACATTTGAATTACGCGGAATATTATTATCGTAATTTTATTACGTATTATGCGTTTATTTTGTTTTTTTTTTTTTTTTCAACTTTTTTCGTTTATAGCTGCGATTAAACGTGAAAACGAACGCTCGAAATTCATTTCGATATTTTCTGTTACGTATATTCTCATCTATGAGTTGAAAACTTCAATGAATCGAATTTTAATATTATTATCGCGGATATATTCGTATTTTATATAAATATATATATTTATATATATATGAGGCATTCCACACCATTTCGCGGGCCCGTGACCCCGACAATTTTTAATTGTTCTGAATTTTTTTTTATAAAATAGTACTCAACGAAAGAAATATCCAAACCAATTTTCAGATTTTTATCTCACGTCATCCAAGATTTAGAATTAAAAAAAAAAAACCCAGATTTAGGGAAGTTCGAAAACGTTTCAATGTCTCTGTATCTCTGAAATTAATCGACATTGAAAAATGTTACTGCATCGATTTTTTTCATTTTTCACAGATATATCTGCAATTTATTTGCAATATATGATTCACAATAAACTTCAGTTTTTTGCAAAAAAAAAAAATTTCAATATTAGAAAGAATATGGTCATGCTATTTTAGAGATTTATTTGGAAAAAAAAAATAAAAAATGACAATCATCTTTAAAAACAATATTTTTTACTTTAGATGGGACAAAAACGTTAACAACGATGATTCATTAGATCTCTCCTATTGTTTACTGAAAGTATGAACGAAAATGAGAAAAATCGATGCAGTAATATTTTTCGATATGTCAATTATTTCCAGAGATACACAACGTTTTTGCTAAATCTAGGTTTTTCGAAAAATCGTAACTCATGAAAAACGTGAGATAAAAATCTAAAAATTGATTTGGATATTCCTTCGGCTGGTTATTATTTTATAAAAAATTTTCAGGAAAATCAAAAATGATTGGAGTCACGACCGCGCGAAATGGTCTGGAATGCCTCGTATAAATATGCTCGTACAAGTGCTTTTTCTAACATGAAAACAAGTCCGAATGTATCGAACTTGTTACAAATATCGATGTACGAACGAGTACTCGATTCTGGCAGTCTGGAGCATCGCGGAATGCGGTTCTTTTTTTTTTTCCTTTTTTTAATCAAAATTGAACTTTTTGCAATCAGATTCTACCAAATGTATGAAGCTTAGAAACTCGATTTTTATTATTTTTGTTCGTTCTACGAATTAGTAATCGTGAAGCGTAGGCGCGGGGACATATTCCATATTCTTTTTGTTTTTTTTTTTGTTTCTTAAATATTTGTGGCCGATTATAATAATATTAATGAATCGTGATAGGCAAACAAGTGTAAGGAAATTTGACAATTATTATCGTACAAACTAGAATTTCATTTTATCGAACTTGTCCACGCATATGTTCAAGGCTTACCCACGGCAATAATTTTGGGCGTGTCAAATAGTCAATGAAATATTTGGAAACATTTACGTTTGAAAATATTTTGAAAATCATAGTTCGCGCGATCAAACGTTTATATATATATATTGAAGGAAACAATCGACTACGTCTTTCGAAACGAATCATTGATACAATAATAGTTCGAAATAAATCGATCATAAATCATACTAAAATTGCTACAAATCAGCAACCGTTCTCTATGAATCGCTATAACCTCTCCGTATCGAGCCGTACATTGTACATTTGTTTCTTTTCTTCTTATAAACGAATTCTCATATTATAAACCATTGGCCTCAGGTAAAAATGGGGCTTGTGTGCATATTTAATGGCAATCGCGAATTACATTTCACACTGTTCGACTCTTTTTTCCAAAATACACATAAATTAGGATCCGTATTTATCGACTATTTTTCAGCTTCTACTGTCCAAAAGCACAGATTCAAAAACATATTGGACTTTAAGAAATCGATGCGTTTATCATACCCATTGTTACAACTTTTCGTTTTCTATTTTTTTTACAATCAAGTATTTTTCGTCGCTGCTCACTTCATCAAATATTATGACTATGTTCAATGATCATTGGACTTAAAAAAATGCATCCGGTATTAAACAGAAAATGAAAGTTGTGTTGAAAGTTTAAATTGTTGTTCAATTGTTCGATCTTTTCCATCTTCAAAGCAGGAAAATGATTTTTTTCACTAAATTCTATAAAATTGGATTATATTTTTAGCGATTAAAATCAAATTCATGCTCCATCTTTCGCCGATATCCGAGATAAAATAATAGTATATTTGTCATTAAAAAATTGAAAACTTTATCAACAAAATGCATAGCGAAAACGACGATTTTCTCGTATTGAAAGTAAAATTTTTTTATCACAAGACCTCTGCAAAAGATTTAGTCCGAGACAGGCTTTCGGGCTGTATGGATGTTAAAAAAAAGCTACGTATTTTTAGACAGTAAAAGAGGAAAAAAAATCCTAGTTAAAAATGACATACCTTAACCTATACATATATTTATATCAATCGGTTGCTCATTCGTATACTACTTTTTGGACAGAATTTTCCCATTAACTTTGAAACCTAAGGAAAACAGTGAGCAAATGCTTCGAGAGTATATATCACTTTGACAAATCAACGTTCGCAATTCTGATCTAGCGTGAAACGTAATACACTTTATGAATTATAATTTGTATTCATATACATAATATATGTATAATGAATTCACGATGAAAATGAGGTATAAATTTTATATTTATTTCTCTTTTTAGTATGAAAAATGCCTAGAAATAAACAAATGTATAGTTTATCGACTGAAATTTGTTTTGCGAATATCATATTATCGGCGACCGAAATATTAGAATGCCCACTGAAATAAAAATATTAAAAAATGAATAAATATTTGTTTTTTTTTTCTCAGATAAAAATTATTCGTTTTTTTTCCTTCTGTTATCACTCTGAAAATATGCTCTCGCATAATAACGCAACGGTAAAATTATCGTTGAAATTAAATAGTTATTTACAAATCGATATCTACACGTCATCATTATTCGACTAGCTGTTAACCTGGTTGGAGAGCATTCGAACGAATGTTATTGTATATCCAGCGACGATTATTGTGAATCACGATCATCTTACTCTATCCCAAACGTATTTGTTTCCTCGACCGCCAATAAGAGCTTCTCGTATAAAATTTCAGGCGTCGGATACGGTGGCAAATCTAATCTGTTGAAACACGTATGAGCTCTGAAAATAAAAAGCAATTAAGATTGTGAAAATGTGATAAAATGGTCATTCGACACGACAGGAAGTGTCTTAAAATATATCCGAAACATTTTATCAAAATCATAACATCGTTTTGATGAGAACGTAAAAGTTTTAAAAAAATCTATAAGAAAATAAAATATATTTGGATAAAAAAAATTCAGGTTCTGACATTATTCGTAGCTCAATGAAATCTGAAAACAAATGATTGTAGAGAACAATGGAAACTGTGAATAAAGTGAATTTATAGTTTATGTCGCGATTGATTATCGAGTTAATTGGAAAATTCATTCGCCATTTTACCTTGGCAAACTATTAGGTCGACCCCATTTTTCGATGCAGAATTTTCTCGGGCCCGTAGATCCTCGAAGCGCGGCAAAGCCTTCGTAAGGAATGCTCGAAGTACCAGTGACAAATTGTAAAAGTCGTAATCGCTGCTCGTTAGTAAAACGACTGATGCTGCTCCAGAACCACTCGACAACGGGGTGGCCATCGTGATAACCACTGCGATATTCGGTGTGTGCCCTCCAATCGTTGAGATCGATTTCAGCTGCGCCGGCGATGACCAATTCCAATTCTCGTGCATCGAAAACCGAGACCAAGCGTGGCTCGACGACTTCATAAAAGCCACGTACGAGAGATTCGGTCTGTTCGGAAACGCCGCGTTCGAGACGCCATCGAACAACCCGCTCAATATATTCCTTTTTATTTTTCTCCGTTACCGTGATGTTTCGACCTCCTGGTTTTAGCTCGCGTTCAGCAACGCGTCCCAACAGTTCTTCGGTTACGGAGAAAGTCAATTCCAAGGGTTCGATGCTTATGTCACGCTCTTTTATCCACATTAAACTCTGGTGAAATTCCTGATCCAAACTTTCCAAATCACTCAGACTCGCCGGCACTCTCAACAACGCTTTGTAAAATGGTCTCGTGAAGAAAGCGTCCAGCAAATATTGATGCACCAATGCGAGACCCAATACGCGACCGGAAAATCTAAACCAATCGTGATAATTGTCGACGAATGCTGACATCGGTGAAACTTGTACGGTATAAGTGTCGTTTGCTGAATATTCGAATAAACCGTAATAAGGATTGAACAATTCCCGAGAAAGGTGAAAGAAAAATTCACGCGATGGTCCACCGTAATCCAAACCCTCCTCGTGATCGAATATCACAACGAGCTTTCCCTTCTGAAGATCCTTTTTCGATGCTGCCATTATACGAGTGAACGCATCTTCTAATAGATGCTCTCTTCTTATGTGCAATCTGCGCATCAAAAAATCCATCGTTCAGCCGTTAATCACACTATCTTATTTTCTACCTTTTCTTTGAAAACCGAGACTTCTTTTCGTAAAAAAAAAAGAACTCACTTCAATTTTCCGGGTCCTTGACCGAAACCTTTGCTCTCGAGTTTCCGATAAAATGTACGAAGCTTCGCCTCGAAATCTCTCCTGTACGGAGCCGGGGCCCGAGCCGAAGCTCTTGCTAAACCAGGCGAAGCGTGAGGACTCCCGAGAGGAGATCTGCCAATGTTTCCCGGAATGTACGACATTATTTCCTGCTCGAACAAACTGCAGAAGAAAGAAAGGTATAATTTTGTGTTCGAATTAGTTTTCTTTCAAAAACTTCTTTAGAAAAATAAATAAATTGTTATTCATAAATGTGATAAATAAAGGACTGATAATAATTATTATTGTCCGATTTTGAAGGAAAAAATCAAATTGGATTTACAACCTGAGTAAGAGTGCGAGAGGTACATCGTGACCCAAACGTTGCAAAGCTGAAGTTCCCTCGACTCTAATCGTGTTGACTTTTTCCCTGAGTGCGATATTTTGCCCCAGAGCTCCATGACGTTCTTTTAAAATATCCATTATATTTGGCTGCCTCAGAAAAGCCACAACTTTGTCATTGTAGGCAATCGGTATTTCTGTCGTTGTCGTAATACCCGATTGTTGAGGTCTCGGTGGTGGTACAGGGGCTTCATCGAGATGAGTCCGAGGATGAGTCGCTTCGGTCGGTAATCTTGGATCGATGAAAGACGTCGTTTTTCGAGCGTGACAGATGAAGAATTTCTGCAAAATAGAAAGCGATCGTAAATTGTGTTTTCACGATGCCTCCTTTCACATCCCCTTTCATGGAATTATTTTTCAAGTTTATTTAAAAGTACATCATAGACAAAAATCATACGGGAATGATACTGATAAATTTACTTAAACAAAAATCTGATATCGAAACATCGCTGAGATTAAATATTATAAATGAATTCTAGACCCGGACAATAAGCATCAGAAAATAATTTAGAGTTGTTTTGAGGTTGAGCTCTGATTCGATATAAGTACAAAGATTTTAGATTTAAAAAAAAATACTAATTTGGCAAATGGATTGGTTATAGCGGGATCAGATGCAGTTTCGGCTGAAATTGGCTCGAATCCAACGTTTCAACATTGGATCAAGTTTTTACCCCACTTGTAATTTATTTTGCCATTGTCTCAGTAATAAAATTCTGGGAAAAAACGACGGCATATCAGAACTTTCAATTCAATTTGTAATTTTTACCTTGCCGGTGCGATCGAGTTTGGATTCATATCCTCGGGGAAGATCCTTAGTAGGATCAGCAAAAAAGTTGACCAAAGCAACTAAATCTCGATTATGCTCGTATCTCGGAAAAACCATAGGATCGCGTCGAATTCGTCCGATCATATGTTTCAAGCTTGGATTACGATTATAAAATTCAAGAGCTTCCATGTTGGTGTGAAGGACGGTGAAAAAATCGGGCCTCGATAAGAACAAAACGGGGCTGATGTTGGCAATGTCACAAGTTTCGTTACTAGGACCGACTCTTTCGCTCGTTCCTTCACCATTTTCCGTCTGGCTCGTGTTAACCGCACTTGGAGCATCTCGATCTATATTGTCCGAACGTGATATCGTACGACGTACGCTCTGGTATCTTCGATCAAGCTGCTGACGTCTCATTTCGCAGCCTGTGTTACGAGGTGCCAAACCCGGTCGTTGCCAAGTCGTTGTACGATTCACATGATCAATGTAAAAAACTCGACCGTGACTATCGATCCTTGCTTCCCAGGCTAAAGAAAAAAATATCGAATAAAATAGAGATAATTGAATGTAAAATTGTTTTCTCACGTGCAACAGAATTTGATTTTTTCTCCATCATTCGTATGCAGATTTAAGCTACAAAAATTTGGCAATCGTTTCGTCGAGTTTTTTTTTTTTTTTTCAAGTAACAGTCAGTATTATGAGTGACAAAAATCTTGACGTTTAAAGAAATTCGATGACGAAGAAAGCAGACACAAATTCACGATTCAAAATTCGATACCGTTTTTTGAGGATATTTTGGAATCTTACATGGTGGAAGTGGCTCTTCGGACGTAAGAGAAGCATTCGAAGAAGGGCAAACTGGCAGCGGCCTCGGACGATGAGTCGGTGTCGGCGGACATTCGCCTTGATTTATAAGAGCGGATTCTGGTCTCATCAGCGGCTTATGAGCTCTAGGCGAACTCAGAAGTGCGATGCTTTTCGTAATAGCTGTTCGCGCCTTTTATTGAAAAAAAAAAAAAAAAAATACATGTTCATCGAAAATGAAATCAATCATATGAACATAGCTTAAAACTTGCTGATGTATAAGTTGAAATACTTTTAAAGCTGCCGTTTCATCGACGTCAACGATTTCAAAACCAAAACAATCTTCGGGCCGACACGGCGCTGAATGCTTTTGTTGATGTCGCGTTGCCGACTCTGGCAAACCGTCCATCACCGCGTTCCGGCGTTGTAATATTTTGTGTGTCATTCTTGGCGGCAGAGGCGGAGGATTCGGGTACAAAGTATGATAAAGTGGTTCCGGAGCTGATGGACCACCTGTACTTCTCCATAGTTGATAATATTCAACGGGCTCCTGTCGCTCGCGACGATGAACAACTTTGTTTTTCTGAAATTTTTATAAACCTACAATGTTCTTCTTTTGCTCTAGAATTTTCGGTAATCGAACAAGATAGATGAGTGAAAAATTGATTAGTTTTTTTCAACGAAGTATTGCTCGAAATCCAAATTTACGGGTAATTCGAGTATTGATGAAAAGAAAAGCTACCGTTTTTGCTGATTTTTGATGAGGTTTCGAGACTCTTTGAGATTCGGTGTCCGAGTTGCTGCCTTCGCTGCTATAAGACAATCCTGGCTCGATTCCTAAACCCGTTGAATCGTCCAATTCGTGATCATTGACCGACGAGCCTTCTGCCAACGCTGAAGCATTTTCCGCTAGATCTATCCGCTGCTGAGCTTTTGCAACTTGAAGTAAATTAACGAGACTCGGAAGTTTGAAAGGTTTTTTAAGATTCAACGAACTGGCATCGTCCCGCGAATTTCCAGGCATATGTTCGATGTTCGAAGAGTTTGATGAGGACGGCATGGAAATATCTGTTTCAACATTTTTCCCGTTGATGCTTTCGCATCTAGGAGCTAATTCGTAAAACGCTGCGTTCGATCTTTCTCCTTCGACGCTCTCCGTCGAACTGTGAGGATCTTCTAGCGACAAGGAGAGGGCATTATTCGAACGTAAATTACCACATTCTTTTTCGTAATCCGATCTGTACTCAACGCTGTTACTTTGTCGATTTTTACGCATCGATTCTTTCTTTTTTATTCCGGATTTACCGGACGAGGAATGTTTGCGAGAACAGTCGAACGACTGTGAATAACTCGGTGATTCTTCGTTACAATTGTCAGAAGAACGAACTGTATTTCCCATAAAAAATCTACGCGATCCCAACACCCGTTTCGCATCTTCCAGACCATCCACTTTCGATTCGTCCTCGTGATGATACTTCGAGGAAGATGCTAACCCATTGAAATCTTTGGTATCACCGTTCTGGCAAGAGTATCTCAAATTTTCTGCACTATCAACTTCATCTGGATCTGAATCTCTCTCATCATACTGCTCAGCCTCCGGAGCTGATGAATTTGCTATTTTCTTTTTACTCTTTCCTCGCAAACCTTCGATTTCAGGCACTCTTGAAACGCCATTTTCCGCCGTAGAACACTCTGGGAACTGCGGCGTACAGCTGTCATCGCCCAAGCTCGATGCTGTCCCATTTTCAACAACTTCTCGTCCGGTTTCCAGAGATTGCTCAGCGTCGCTGAAAGTCTTTGGTTCTGATGATTTGGCTATGTGACCGTTCGATAGATTATCTTCATCCATTTCGCTACTCGTACTTTGCTTTGGCAACATTTCGATAACATTTAATCGTTCACCCTTCGTCTGGTTTCCGATTGGTGAGATCAATGGCAATTGAAATCAATATTTATAACCTTCCTCCTGGGTTCCTAAACAAAAAAAACATATTTGATAATGAAATGTTAAATGAACAGGTTCCCCATTCAAAATTTCCTGTGATTTATTTCGTCTACTCTTTTTTCATTGATTAATTCTACACGGTTCAATTGAAATATAAATCAATCACTTTGAATAAACAACGGGAGTATTCATCAAGGAAGGAACGTTTCAATTCTCTTTGTTTTATAGATAAATGTTTTACTAGAATTTACTAGAATATGTGTATCAAGAATTATCAGAGATGAATCAGAGTGATAGTCATCGTTTGTGACGTCATGATTAACATGCTTCAAGACTCATCAACCTTTGTGTATTATTTATCAAAGTGAGATGTACAAACAAGTGATTATATCCAAAATAATGCATATTTTAAGGTTTTCACAAATACTAAAATTTTTGTATGAAATGTTCTAAAAAAGATGCAATAGAAAATTGAACAAATATTTTTTCAATGTCGGGCACAAGAAATACAGAAAAAACAACTGAAACTTGAGAAACATGATTGTATATAAATTCAAGTATTAAATGAAAACAAGAATATTTTTTAGTAGTTTCGACTTGATAACTGTACTCATAAACATTAAGAAATATTAAATAATACTATGATATACACGTATTAGCTACAACAAACGTATGATTATCCTCTAAAAATGAATATTCGAATGCCGTTGATGGCAGTTACGGTATTTTTATCCGACTGTTAATCTTCACAAAAAAAATAATACATTCTCCAGGATTCTACATTTTATTGCAAAAGTACTGAAAGATTCTTTTTGTATAACCTTGATGAAATCTGTTCTTAACTCTCCATACATTTCTGAAGGATGAGAACATACAGAATGATGAGTAATACAGGTATGTACTTTTATTACAAATTTTTAACACATTTCTATGCAATATTCAATAAAAATCCGTTCATGTAATTAAATTCAAAAAAATGTTGATTGAAAATCAAAATTTTTCCATGAATGTTTGAATACTATTAGATTCAATAATAATGGATAAAGTATAAATTACTTGTAGTGCTGTATTGAATACTGAAATCTCAAGGACATAATTTGATCCTATTCACCGCAAACGATGAAAAAAATATCAGAGAGATAGAAATTAAGTATTTTCACAAATAAAAATTCGAATCGTCTTCAATAATTAAGTCCAAAAGCTTATTGAAAGGAAACATAAGAACTTTGTCAATAATAAAAAAAAACTTTTCGAATGTGTTGATACTACAATGAACAAGAGGATAAAACGCAAATAACAGAATCGCCGACGTCAGCATTCATAAAAAAAGCAATGCAGTTGACCGAGCAGTTTTTATTGGAGAATTTTTTTGCTATCCCGAGGTGCTAATTAATTCTTTCGAACGGAAAAAAAAAACATCCGGGAAAATGTCAAAATATTAAAAGGTTGGAAATAATACACTTACATATTTCTTCATCGTATTTCCACTGTTTCGCGTAAAAATTTGTCAAAACTCTTTTACAGTAAACACGAATAACACAATTTATGTGTGGTGGAATAATTATTTGAATTAAGTTCTAATTTACTGATGTGTTAAGATGATTAGGTGCAACGATTAAAATGATATATATTTGACAGAAGGATGTAGCCCAGCAACTACCGGACGAACCGGACCTAGCGTGAGGCTAGACTGAAAGGCTCATGTCACGGAGTTTTGTACGGGTGTTTCGAATAAAAAGTAGACGGAGTTTTTTCCTTATACTCAATAAGGATTTTTGTTATTGTTTTTAATAGTTTCATAGAATGATCTGACCGACAATAATATACGCGTATTTATCGAAAAGTACAAGGATGATTTTTTAAAAGAAGAACGATCATTTTATTATTGATGAATTTTTTGATTTTTTCGATATGTGCGTTTTCCATGGTTATATTTTGTTTTGTATCTTTTCGTTGAACTATCAACGTTAAAATTCGATTCGTAAATAAAATTGATTCCATGCGCATTTTGCGCCCTTTCAAACGATCGTCCATATAAGCAAAAAAGAATATTCGTTTCCAGGACACGTTTTCTGACACTTAAATTAAAAAAAAAAGCGGATAGTTGATCCGGAAGTTTACATTTCTTTTTAATATTCACGCATGCGCTGTGGGCTGGGTCTGTAGCAGACGAGTCGGACGTCATTTCAACCTTGCCGTGCGTCACGTCAGTCACCGGTCGCGAATATCATTGACTGGATATGTACTCGGTATCATCGGAACACAACGCGATGCAGCTGCTTACGCAGTTTTGCATTTGTTTGAGGTATGACGCAGTTGGTACCGAATAATTTTAATTAAGATTTGAAACGGCAGTGCCAGTTGAAATCGTTGTGCTCGAACGTTCGTTGTAAAGTGAAGAAATTTTATCAAAGAAAATACACTCGTTGGTCGTTGTAGCTAATGATTATAAAACAAAAAAATCTACTACTCACTTTACCTCCATGTCAACTGACAATAACACACGCAATTGTAGTATAACGATATACGTATAGCAGAAGAATATACGTTAAAGAAGCTCCTTTCCAATCATTCACGTGGGTGACAACTAATCGTGAGGAATCAGGATTTGAATTATATAAAAAATGAGTCATCGTCGCGTGGAACAAATATCGGCATGACGAGTAAGCAAATTTATGTCGCGATGAAAAAGTTGTCATATCAAAAAATATAATCATAAGTTCAGATATCAATTGTTAGTTGTTTTTTTTCTTTTGGGTACGTATGGTCAAATATGAACAAAAATTTAATTATAAATTTTTATGATGTAACAAGTGTTTTCTACTTATATTTATTGCTTATCTCATCATTTCTACAAGTTTAAATCTTATATCTATAGGAACACTGAAAAAAAAAGTAATAATTGTATTTTTTTTTGTCAACTCCGATGAAACGAATCCCTCCAAAAACTTTAGGTTGTTATATTACAAGTTCTAACAACACAAAAATTTTAGTTTCATGATTGAGGCTTTATTCTTGGTATCCCTATGGTTTTATTTAATATTTCTTGTAACTCTTGTAACTCAAGAATTAAAACGTTCAAAATATTAAATGTGAATCTATTGATTAATTCATGATAAATGAATACATATTCAAGGATTGTTTGCTGGTTTCATCAAAAAATTCATATTTGTAACAAAGGAGACTTACAAAAAGATTTTTTTTAGGAATATTATCGTGTGATCAATTCTCATAAATAATTATGGATGAATTCCTGGGCATGGGGGATACCCCGACGGACAATCTTTACCTGGCATTGATACAATGTTTCGCCATCATATTGTGCGGGTAAATATCATTCTGAATCATTTTTATTACCGGAAGGAAATAATTCTTGTCAATAGCACTAAAAAAATTACATTTTCATAGCTATGCCGCTGGGAGATTGGACATCATCACAAAATTAGAGGCTAATGGTCTCAATACGTTCGTCGGGACATTCGCTCTACCATCTTTGATATTTCTGTCCCTCGCTAAGCTTGATTTTTCTCTAGTCAATTGGAGATTTCTTTTGGCTGTATTATTAGCCAAAAGTGCAGTATTTTTTGTTGTTCTTGCCATATCAATAATTACAAATAAAGCTTCCAATCCTGGTCGGGCTGCTTTATTCGCTATTTTTGCTACACAGAGCAATGATTTTGCTATCGGTTATCCGATGAGTAAGTTTCTCAGAACTTCTTATTTAGAAAATAGTTTACAATGACAGTTTACAAAATTCTGTGTCTTTTGTATCTCTTAAGCGATATGATTTGTATGAAAAACAAAATCAATTTTTTTAATGCTGAAATTCGTAAGCTGGTCAAGCGCATTCAAAATCTCTGTGCATTGAATTTTCAAGATTCAATTAACAAATAATATGATTTTTGTTTCTAGTCGCTGCTCTTTATGGCGATACACATCCCGAGTACGCGGCATATCTGTACCTAATGGCGCCAATATCGCTCGCGATATTGAATCCAATAGGTTTCGTACTTCTCGAGATTGGAAAGCGTAGAACGAGTGAACAAACGACGAGTAGATTAACCCTCGTTTTTTCGATATTCAAAGGGATAGCACGAAACCCAATATTATTTATGACGGTGCTCGGTATAATCGGAAATCTTGCGTTTAGTCACCAAATACCAAAAATGCTTGAATCAACGCTCGAAGTTTTGGGCAATGCGTTCTCAGCCAGCGCATTGTTTCTACTCGGTCTCATGATGGTTGGAAAGGTTCATACTCTCAAAGGAGTGGCTCTCGTAATACCGGGTATTTTAATTTGCATTAAATTGCTTGTTCTGCCGCTGGTTATAAGAGAATCCGTGATTTTACTCGACGCCGGCGTCAACGAAACGGATACGAGAGATTTGAGCACCTACGGATTTCTTTATGGCACTATACCGACAGCACCTGCTCTTTTCATCTTCACGATGCGTTACAATCTCGATATCGATCTTATCGCATCCTCGATGGTTGCCTGTACTTTTTTATCCGCTCCCTTGATGTTTGTCTCGGCGAAACTCATCACAGCCATTTACGATGGTGTTACTCCGAGCAAATACGCACGACAGTTAAACGCATTTTCCATGGATATGAGCGCAGCTTCTACAGCTGCCTGTGTATGGTTGATCATTTGTTTCGTTCTTCTCGAAGGAAAAAAGTACAAGAGAGTCCTTCATCGATGTACTCTCGCTATCGTTGTGGCTCAGGTTCGTAGATCAAAATCAAAAGTTATTAATTTTCCATAAAATCGAATCGCAAATGCAATCTGGCAAAATATGAAAATCAGATAAAAATTTTTGTAATTTTTGGCAGGAATTTAAAAATTAAATATTTTTTTTTTTCTGTTTGTGTTAAATCTAGTTAAATGCATATTTGTAATTTACATTTTTTAATATACCTTTGTTTTTTTTCAGCTCGCTGTCTCGATCGGTGTAATCATTTGGACGAAATTGGATTCAAGTAGCACCGGTTCTGTTCTTTGGTACGAAAAAAAAAAAACGATGAAATTGTACAATCGAAACTTTTCGCATTCGATTTTTTGTAGTAACAATTGATGAAAATTTTTTCTTCTCATTCGAAGGTATGTTCAATTTGTTCTCATTACTGCCGGTGTATACGCGAGTCGAGTTTGGACGGCTGCACTGGCTGCTTCACTTCTGTTTTTGACCGCGCGTTCGCAATCTTTCGTAGAGAGTTTGCAAAGGTGGTTCATACCCGTTGCGTGGTCGTAAGTGCATTTTTCACAGTTTTTTTTGTCGCTTTTTTTTTCGTTTCGATAATTTTTAATAATTGTGTTTCAATACAGAGTTCCTCTTCTGATCGTTGCTATAATGTGTCTGTCGGTAACGCCGAATCAACCGGCGAATTTCGATCTGAGAAATCCTAACTTTCAAATGGGCAGAGCACAAGCAGCAATGTCGATACTCGTTTTACTATTTTGCTTTATAGGTAAGAATGGCTTGATTGAAAAATAAAAAAAAACTTCCGTTATCAAACAATGACAGTTAAAATATAAAATATCATCTATATCGGTTTTTTTAAATCCATTTATTAACATCATTTCGATCAATTTCAATCTTACTTTCAACGACATTCTTGTGGAATAAAGCTATGGGCATGAATATTTTAAAATCCTATGTTATTGGACTTTTTAGATTCCTCTATTGAATTTCTTGATGATTATTCTCTTACAGTAACATTAGGCTGCTTGATACTGCATCAAAGATATCAAAGGCGAAATAATGTGTACGCTGATATAATATCGAGCGGTGAAAATCCTGAACAAACAGTCGTCATCAATAGAAATATTGTTGAAAACAGAGATGTTGTTGACGTCGAGGACCTTATCTCACCAACCAACAGTTTACCAAGGTTGATTCATTGAATCTCGAATATTAAAATACTGAAATATGTAATGGATTTAAAAAATTCATTGGGCTGCGTATGATTCTAGTGGAAATTGTGGTTTCGACGGAGCATGCCGCTATCCGCATGGTTTGTGCGCAGCTAACGGACTAAGAGAATCTCAGCAGAATTTGGTATCCGAAACGTTGTCAAACGCTGTTGATGCTGACGATCCACAGATTCTACGACATATAGTATTTTTGATACTTCTTTTGTGTTCAATGTTCACTGTGAGTTTACCATAAAATAAATGTGCATAATAAATTTTATAAATATTTTGTAAGCAGGGAGACTGCTGCGGAGTTGGAAAATTCTAATTGTACAATCAATATTTTTTTTGCAGGGGTTGGCTTTGAGCATTGGAATGTTGATTATGGAACAATTGACCGGAGTTTACGCAGAGATGGCATTTCTAGATGTGGCTTTAAATTTCGGACAATCTTTAATGGCTTTTGCTATTTTCGGTCTGGATCCAGGATTCGGCAGAATCGGCAAATGGATGAAAAAAACTTGTCGCGAATGGCGAGAAGGTAACTCGAATTTTTTGAACGTAAATATTAACCAAAAGTAAAAGATTCTCCATAAAACTTTCAAACCAATTTCATTACAGCCCGAGAATTTAAACTTCCTGATGAAGATTCACTGAGCATCGAAGCGCGATTTATTCGAGATCAATTCAAGCAATGTCACCTGACGGAATGTCGAAATCGAATAGCGATGTGTCGCAGACGATTGTTGAAAGTTTATCAAGGAGCATTTACAGGCTGTGATCTTGTTGATTGGCTAATCGAGGCTGGTATCGCCCAAAGTAGGGAAGAAGCGGTGCGTTACGGTCGATGTCTTCTTGAGAGTCGGGTCGTTCATCATATCGATGGGAATCAACACTTTCAAGATAAAAATTTGTTGTACACTTTCAATGCTTGAAAGTAGATATTTGTCAGAAACACACATATACAAAGAAAATGATTCCATTTTTCTGTAGCTACTTTCGATCATGAAATATTTTTCAATGATCTCATTTTCATAAATCTTGCCAAAGTCGAAAGGAGAATCGAAGTAAGCCGTTTATTGTTGTCCTTATGGAAATATTCGCTTTGGTTGATTATAATAACATCATTGACAGACATTTCCACTTTTACGATGTGGAAAAATTTATTATTTAATTTTTTGTGCTCGAGTTAGTTCCTGTCTGTAAATGTGACGAAAAAACTTTTTTCCCCATATTTTTTTAAAACTTTCTATGGATTTTTCAATAATAATAGAAAAAAGTAACGGTATATTCTTGCACAAACGACCTAGCGACAACCGTCAAATTATTTTTACCATTAAAGAAGGAATGATTTATTTTTATAAATTTTTCGAACACAAGTAATTGTGATCTTGATGAAAAGAGATTTAAGGATTTTTTCAAAATCCCAATACATATTCCAAGAGATTTCATAATTTAAGCACTTGAAAAGTCAAAGACGTTCACATAATTTGTTTTCGAAAAACTAAGAAACAGTGGGCTATTAATTTATCCGACGTCTTGGATATATTTCAGTATTCTACTACAATGATTAAGCTTAAAGAATTTTCATTGAGCCCAATGATCGAAAAATGTTGTACCATATGTTCCTCGAAGGTTGTAACTGTACGCTGGTTTTATCAGAATTGAAATGAACCTGTGAGAAAGAAAAATCTTTCTAGAATTTGTTGTAACTTGTATGCGATAGCCATAATACCCCTATCATAGTAGCTGTGTTAGCAAACAGATTTTCGTTGGTTATTACAGAATATTGTACGTTCGGTCTAGAAAGAAAAAAAAAATCGTTCTCAATGTGATGCATGAAGTGAAACAGAGGCCCCAAACCATGCAATAGTTTGCCAGGCACATATAATAGTGTTTTTTAGTTATATATTTTGGTAACGGATAAAAAAAAAATGTTTGAAAGTATCGAGTTGAAGATTAGAAGGAAATAGAATGGATGAGTATATGGAGAGTCGTGATAAACGTTAAAAATTCCTCATTCGGTAGCTTACCCGCGTAATTGCATCAATAAAATCACTTACAATCTTCAAAACAAAAATAGGACAATATACATTGAAATTAAGAGGAAGTTGGAAAAAATGACGAACTATGAGAGATGCTTATGGAAAAAAAAACTATAAAATAAGTAATTATGACGAACAATTGTGAAATAAGCATACATTTTATTGCTGTTTTATGAGATGTATTGGCCTTTCGCGTTACGTGTATTTTTGCCAAAGATTTTAACAATAAATACGCGACAGTACGAAACAAAATATGTATGAATTTTTTAATGATATTTCGAGTATAAAATTTCGTTTCGATCAGAATGGTAAATCGTCGTCCGGATCTTCCTCGTCTAGATCGTCAATGCTGTCAGGTTCGTAAAGAATTTGTGACTCATTTTGCGTCGTTGTTCCTTGACTATAAGGCAATGGAGTGTTTTTTCTTTGCTCCTGTTCCCGAGCATTCATCTCAATTCTGAAGGTAGCCTGTGGTTTTTCTTGTGCGTGTTGAGCAGCAGGAATGATTTCTGACGCACTGTGGTTCGAAGCTGTTTCTCTAACGATTTCGTAAGTGTCCAATATAAATTCTTGGAAAATGTGAGCTCTGTGATTCAAAATACCGCCTCCTTGTTTTCTGTGATTCAAATATACTTCGTACTGTATATGGTCCCTTTGCGAAGCATACGAATGTAATTTTTCCAAACGAACGTAGGTCGTACCGAGGGTTTCGATACGTGGAATTTTGTTCTGACTAAAATCTCTCCTGTATATGCAAATCATTTGGGCACAACGAGAACTCAATTTTTCCACAAAGCGCAACGCTTTGGACAGACCCACCAAAAGAATGAGAGAACTCAAGCAATCTATAATCACTACCGAATTCACTTGGAGAACATTCCCATTTACTATACGTTCTAATTTTGCAACATCATCTTTATCGTCATCCACAAACACCGTGTAATAATCGTGAAGTTTCAGATCAATATTTTTTATATTTTTGGTATATTTTTCATATACAAACTTTGGTCCGGAAAATAGTAAAAATTCCACTGTATTGCCAAGACCTTTGTCATTCCACATTTGCAGCCAACCCAGAATTAGACTCTGCGAACGCATCACTTCTTGTCCTGGTTTCCAAACAAATGTTTTCAATATTTAATAAAAGAGTAATAAAACACTTGCTTCTATTTATGAAGTTATTATTTCACTGATAATGAAGGAAATTGTCTCGCTAGAATAGAACATAATGACTTTTTGTGTTTTGTCACTGTCAATCACAGAGGAACGTACCATGGAATTTGTAAAGAAATGAACTCGACTATGACAAAACTACTAAGGTAAACTACAAAGATTGTTCTAGACTTTCTCTGTATTGCTTTGAACCTTTCTAGATTCCTGGAGAAATAACAATCAGCATTATTGGATCATTTCGTAAAGTTTGTCTAAGCTTTCAAACTTTAATCGGAGCATCATCTTTTTAAAGTATGTAGAAAGTCAACTTTTATTGACATTTTGAAAATGTTTCCAATCACATTATTTCTGAAGCAATGACTTAGAAGTCGAGACACTTTCAAAATTAGCGGAAAGCATGCATAAGCGTAATATTTCAATTGATAGAACAGTTCTGGGATAATGAATACATGTTTCGTGTTTAACCTACCATCATCAATAACAATGAATTTTGCCCCTGGGAATAAGGGTAAAGTTTTTATTTGTGCCATTGTTCAAACATATACGATAATCCGCTTTCGTTTATTATTTTGTTTCTCTTTTATACGATGTTATGAGTGTGAAACTCGTTAATATTTTGCTGATTATATGTTATGCCTTGAATTTGATTTAAAAATAAAAAAAGGTAGCAGTACACACGTGGCGGTCGGTACTAAAGAAAATATGATGAAATGTCATACATATTTAATCGGTAAGATACCATTCTGAGTACACCAAATCGCTGCTAGAGAACGACTACACCGGCGGATAAAATTGAGGCTTTACGTAAACTTTTGTACGCTTTTGAGTTTCAAGCAGACGATTTACTTTGTCCATTTCGGAATTCGTTTGTAAGTCACGTCAAAGAACTTCGAGAGAGCACACAAAACAACACGAACAAAAACAATAGGAGGGTGTGAAGGCGAGTTTAAAATCGTATATAACGTCTCAGAAAAAAGTGTTTGTGCGACGTTGAAGAAGAAAAAAAAACGAGCACTGTCGGAAACTAATCATTCGAACGAAAATCTTATATTGAAATATCGAAATATTCGTTTGTCCTTATAGTTATAAGCACGAAATTGCAAAATCAATTCAACCTATGTTTACAAAATTGGTTTCTACGATATGTTCGGATCCCCTCCTCTTTGAGTAGTCATAAAATTTATCCATACATTTTACCTCTACGCACTGCACCATTTCGTCTGTCGTTGCATATTGTGCTATAAAAAAAAAGTGAGAGACAGAGTAGAGAGCGTGCGAAGTAGCGGCGCGCGAGAACCTTGGTACAAGTTTTATTTGTCGTCGAATCAGCTGATGATCAAAGAACTGGGAATAATATTTTTTTTTGCTGACACACGTCAAACGAACCATCGAATGGAATATACAGCTCGTTCCTAATGTGAACTTGGCACTGTTCTACATTATTGGTGAGCTTAATTTTTTTTTCAATATCCATTGTCAGTATCATTAGATACTTTTTTGTTTATGTAAACAATAAACACCTCGATACAAAGAGAAAATATTAGCTTTTACGAGAGATAAAAGGTGGAACTATCTTATCTTGACACTTTCAGCACATTTAAAAATTTTACTACAGGCAAGCAAGAGTGTGCAATTCTAACATCAAAATTTTTGTTTTGAATAAAAATTACTTGAATTTTTTTCGAATTTTCTATTGAAGCTCGACATTGATAAAGTCAAAAATTAATTATTGTATGTTATATGTTATGACATGGAAATTTGTATACAACACTGGGGTTTCATTACATTTTCAGTCCAAGTATTTTATCAAGACGTTGCCGCCAGAACATCATTAAGGAGCGATGGGTAATGCAGGAAGTAATCAACCGGTGAATCATCATCACGGCGGAACTGTAGCACGGGACAGTCACAGACACAGTAAAGATCATCCTCCCCCATCGCCAAGTAAAGATGGTCAAGCGTTTGTTTTTGCAAAAAAGCCTAGCCAAAAGCTTGTCTTCCAGTCTTCGCACGAGGAGGAGGAGCCATATTTCTCTAAGGTTGAACTCACAATCAATCATTACATTTTATCGGAATTAAAATACCTATTACATAACAGATTCAAAAGTCCCCTACAAATTTAATTTGTCCAAACAACATATTTGAACCATTCTTCACGTGTTTTCCCTGAAACGACGCATTGTCACTTAACTACATCCCAATGGCCAATTTTACCAAAGAAAATTGTTCAATTGTTTTTTTTACATCAAATAAGCGAGCTCACGTAATCATATTGGAGAAATATTATTTTCCCACATTTCTACGCTGTAAAAATTCCAATTCAGAACTTTTCCAAAAACTCCAAGTTTTTTTTAATTGTACATTTTATCCATTTCAAATCAAAACAAAAAAATTCTAAACTACTTCACATTATTACTTCATATAAGATAAGCAAGATATCTATTTCATTGATGTAAAACTTTTCACCATTTTGACGTACTTTTTTTTTCTCATCTGGAACATTATTTCTCTTATCTTTCATGTTAAAGAGCTTTCTTTTTCGATAATAAGTACATTCATAATAAAATGTAAAAATGTCTATAGAGTTACAAAATATTTTCCTAGAGTTTACTACTTTTATTATTTCTCGTAGGATTAGTGTGAATAAATATGCTATCGAATAGTACTGTTTATTACATTTCTATTGGCGTTATTTTTTGACGGTATAAACGAAATTGTACTGAAACGATGATTTTAGGATGGCGACAATTTCGGAGCTCCGCGTCCCCGTTCCAACACGGTGTCCGAAGGAACCAAAGTATCGGACAGCAAAGTTTTACCAACTGTTTTTAAATGGGAAGGAGGCGGCAAGCAAGTTTATATAAGCGGTACTTTTTCGGGTTGGAAAACATTGCCGATGGTGAAGAGTCACGGTGATTTTGTGACTATAATAGATTTGCCGGAAGGAGAGCATCAGTACAAGTTTTATGTTGATGGAGAATGGAGACACGATCCTGGTTTGGTAAATAAAACCATTTTTTTTCTTTCTGTGCAAACGAAAACGTGAAAAATTAAAACCGAGCAATTAATAAGATAAACGGTTGTAAATCCTGATAACTAAGAAATCGAAAATACGCTTTAATCCTCAGAAAATCGTCGACAATGGTCTCGGTGCTAAAAACAATATGGTATCAGTGAAAAAATCTGATTTCGAGGTATTTCAAGCTCTAGCGAAAGACAGCGAGGGTGTTACGAGCAGTGCTCAAACTGAGTACGGCCAAGACATACCACCGCAAAAACCATGGGAAAAAGTAGCTGGTCCACCGATTTTACCGCCTCATTTGCTGCAAGTTATTCTCAACAAAGACACGCCTTTGTCCGTACGTGTTCCATTCAAATATCTATCTTTATTATAATAATAGCTTTGCTCGAATATTTTATTTTCATCATTTGAAAAACTAAATTATCCTTTACTTCGGATATATTCTATCAATAGGGTTTTTTCACTTATTCGTATAACGGTTTTGTTTGCAGTGTGAACCAACGTTGCTCCCTGAACCAAATCACGTTATGTTGAACCACCTGTACGCTCTGAGCATCAAGGACAGCGTAATGGTGCTTTCAGCGACGCATCGTTACCGCAAAAAATACGTCACGACACTTCTCTACAAGCCGATTTAACCGCTGTTATTATTTGAAAATTCAGTTTTTATTACCTCCAGCGGTTTTATACACACATATATATATACACACGAACACAAAACAATATTAAAATTATTATCTTTATGAATAGGGATGCGAAGAGCAAATGCGACTCGATTCGAGGCGAACCGATTGATTTTTTTTTGTAGATCAGATATTATTTATGATAATAAAAGAAATGGTATGTGGAAAATGTTTTGGATTACGGAAACATTTTTTTTTTTTTAATCATTTCGAATTTGATTTCAAGTTTATCGAGATAAATCTGAAGGAAATGATGTAGAAAAATTTGTTGGTGAACTTTCACGTCGCGTTGACCTTTTTGTGCAAAAAGTGGCGACTCAAATTTCATTCGTGCCGCAAATTTGCGAGCCATCCGCGTCGACGCTCCAACCACCGGGTTCGTCACAATCCTCTGTTATTTTTTTCGTCGACATATACGCGTAAGGAGATTCGGATCTTGTTTTCAAATAATATGTTCCTTTCGCCGATTTATCGATGTGTTCTCCCATAAATACGGCATCGTTCTCCTCACAGGAACCTTCCGAAAAATGCTCCCACGTGTCACATTTCGTTGCTCTTAACCCAACGCCCGAAGTTATGCTTTCCGTAAAATAAGCGTACGAACGTCCGTGGCTACACGCCTCTATATTTACAACATTATTATTCATTAACATCCTCAAATCGTCAGCTCTGAACCGAAAATTTCTCGGGGTTTCTTGATATTTTTTATCAAGTAATTCGTTCATGAAATAAATTTGTTAGTTTAATAACAATTGTTAAGAAAATCCAAGAATTTTTTTTTTTTTGATAAAAACGTTCGACGAAGTTCAGACATAACAATTCATTGGAGAATCTTTCAAATTTTCGTCGTGAAAAAAAAAACGTCAAGTTTTGAATAAAGCTGAATGTTGTTTCGTTTTTTTTTTTTTCAATCGCTGTGCCGAATTCGTCGAATCAGGCAAAACTTTTCTTACCAGTAATCTCCGCTACACAACAGCAGCCAGGCTGCACAGCAACCCCTCCGTTCGGGTAAAAATCAGCATCGCCAATCGGCTGCAGCCAACCCAATATTCCTCCACAAGAATGTATCACGTCAACGAAATCGGCATCGGTGTTATCGAGACGACCGGTGGCCGCTGCAAGAATGTGAAAACCTGGCAAAGCCGGATCTAGGCCAGTGACTCGACCTAATTTTCCCGATTTGACTGAAGCTCCTGTATTTCCGGCCACATGAGCTCCTAACGAGTGTCCTGATCCGATAAATAATCGAGTTGGCTCATTATGAATTCAGAATCCATAAAATGTATTTTACACATTATAACATCAAATGTTTTCATGAGTTTTCATGATCATCAAGATCAGAGTTTTCGTTTCGAAAATTTGACATGAAAACTCTGATTCTCTTTCATAATTCTTTTTAGAAATTTCTCAATCATAGTGAAACGTATAACGAAGTTAGTCGAAAAAAAAAAACCAAATCTGTTTTAGAAGAAAGAGAAAACAGTACGTTATTTATTTTTCAGCAATAATTAGTAGTCCCCATAATGCAATTTACCAATAAAATGAACATCTTCAGTTTTTAAGCCGGTTTCTTCCACCAAATAATCAATGAAACGACCAGCTTCGCTTCCGACTCTTCCGGTATTTCGCATTGGTCCAAGATAAAAAGTGCTCGATGCCAAGGGCTCCCAGTCGACCAGAAATACATTGTAATCGCCATGATTGATGTAAGCTGAAAAAAATGTATCGTCCATTGAACCACACCTTTCACGCTTTCATTAAATTAACTCATTTTTTTCAAATTTATTTTTCGATATTTGTTTGTTCTTTCAACTTTTGCTTTGATCCCAGTACAAACATTGCAAATTCTTCATGAAAATCAACGTCTTAATTTTGTCACCTGTTTTCATGTCAGTCAAACCCTTGCCGGTCGAACTCGATTTCCATCCATGTGTTATAAATTTCGTTTTCCGAGATGGTGAGAAATCTGAATTTTTCAATTTTTCCGTATCGTTGACGAACAGCGCTGTCCCATTTTCCGGTCCGGATCTGTGGATCAATCGATTACGATGTGTTACATGTTGCATCAAATATTATGCTATCAATGAACATCTTGTAGATAAACGTCTCGCTTTTTCGTAATCGTCGAGAAGCGAAATTTCAGTAGCACGTTTGATTTATCACTCTCTGACGATAAGCCATGAAAATCAATTCAATTCGAATCACATTTTTTATCGCCATTATAATCATTGTTTTATTCAAAAATATTTGCAGTGTAGATAAACTTAAAAAGAAATTTTTTTTATATAAAAATTCATCACAGCCGAATAAACTATAATTTTTATTCTAGACATACAATGGAATAACGTAATTCGATTTTTTTCTTGGCAATATGTTGAAATACCTTGTAAAGAGAAGAAAATGAATCGCTTGATCGTCCAATATACTGCGAGATTCCGGTTCTTGTCCTTTGAGAATGGCAACTTGTGGCTTTTCATTTCCATCTGGCATAAAAATCCACTCTTCGCCATATCCATCATAACGATCTTTCAACGAACTTTGCGTAATCGAACGGACCTCGGGAAATTGTAGCAAACTCATGAGACCAATCAAGATGGAGAGAAAATTTGAAAACTGCATATTTCTATCGGTATGAAATTTGGTTCGAAACAATATTGATAAAAGAGCTGTGCTCGGAGATCCAGAAAATCTTAAATTAATAACTAAGTCCTCGGAGAAATTCTCTTGGATCTGACCACGTCCAAGGGATTTACTGAGCCTACATATGGGCCAACAAAAGCTTTTTATAAATACTCAAGATTCTAAGAGAGAAGAAAATCCATGCTAGTACTTGTCTCTTTTTTTGGCCCAGTTTGTAAGGAGTTTATCTCTTGTTTTTTATCGTGACATGCGGAAATACTGTCAAGCAGCGGTCGAGCAATATCTCAGCTAGTAATCGTTCACCTGAAGAGTGGACTTGTTGCCTAATTAATGTTGACCGTACACTCGTTTTCAAAAAGTACCAATAACTTCATTCAACTTCATTTTAACAATTTTTCTGCGTTACAATATTCTTCGATTGTTCGGTTTTCAAAATTATTGTCGAAACAGCAACGCATTTATATAGGCATCTTAAAAAAATGTATAATCATCGTCGAATTTCGAAAACTTTTTCTTTCGAAAGTTTAATTTCATTTCCCATAATATTTAACAAAAGTATTAACAAATTTGTTTGAGTCTGGCGAAATCATGGCAACTTTTCATTTGTTTCGAGCAACTGTTGCCGGAAGAAAAATTCGCTTTACAGGTTTAGGCACCTCTTATCATTCCGGATAGATATGTAAATTTCTATTTTATATTTCTAATGTTTGCACGTGCGTACACCATTAATATTCAAATTTAGTACTCTCTGGTCTAAAAATTTGTTTTGTATTTTTGCTGGTGACTGTCCAAAACTGAGAATCCTTAAGGCAGCTTGCACCGGAAATGTTCCTATCACTGCAGTTCTTCGTTTTGTTGCTCAAGATTGCACTTCAAAAGTCCAAGTATAATACAACCATTTCCTGACTTCTTGCAACGATAAAAGAAAAAAAAACAAAATAAAATATATTTTGTGTTCCGAAAAAATGTAAAAATGGGAGCGAACGTTGTAGATGTATATACAATGTTTTTATTAATTAAACAGATTTTTTTCTGCTCTACGAATCACTCATGTTTAAAAATTATTTGCCCATGCACTCGCTCACGTTGTGAAATCCCAACAAAAATGTATTCGAAGTTGTGCATCGTTGTGAACTTCTTCGACTCAACATCTCTATCAAGATTTCTTCGAAAGTCGCCCGTAAGTCACAATCATAAATATGGTGGAATATTGGTGATGAAGTTCCGACGAACGATCTGCAAAACATTTGATATATTAAAATGGTATTAGCTCTGGATGAAGATCAGGATCGTTTTTAACGTTAATGTCAACGAATTTGATTGAAAATCAATGTACGAAGAAGCTTAAAGTTTGGTCTTGAAAAAAATTGCTAAAAAATATCTATCGTCAATTATAAGATTTTTTAGAACTTTTGGTTAGTATAAATGTTTTGCTACAATGCTATGGTACCATGTGCTATGGTACCTAAAATATGTTAGTAGATAATCCAATATTGCACTCTATTTTCTTCTCTATCGATCTTATTAACAAAAAAAAAGTCACTTCGCGACACCGCATCACAGTGGTGTTTCAGTTTTCCTTTTCAAATTAAAAAAAAAAAATGTAAACGTTGATTTAAACGTGTGTTTTTGAGCAGAAAAATATTTGATTGAACTCTAGCTTTAGTTTCGAGAAAAGAGAAAATTCATAACTAATCATTTCTAAGCGTTCTAAAAAAAATGTAAATTTCATCTTCAAATTTTCCATGCGTGAAACATTCGAAATCTTCTCCAATATTATAACAAAATTCTAGTTAAATGGTCAACCATGTAAATTCAGGAAAGAAAAAAGGGGGAAAAGATTGATTCTATAATTGCCGTTCGAGTATTCTTTGAGCTTGAACTTGAATTTACATAATCGACATTTGACTATGATGACATTTCAAACTAAACGTAGTTTTACCGATAGAACAGTTGCCATATTCGCCAACTCCGGAACAACCAACTAAAGGAACTTCCGGGAATAATTGCTTGAAGGTGCTTGCCTCGACGTTAGGTTCACGAAACATCTGTTCACCACGACCTTCGCATGCGAACATAAAGGCCACACTGTGTTTTTGCAGTACTACTTTTTGTCGTAATTTTTTCAGTTTTTCCAGAATTTTTGCCTTTGTACGCAAGGCGTAAGGCAAAATTGCGGTCCAACTTCGTACGCTCGGACCGGATATCAATATCGCAATCCATTTGAGAGATTTATTGCAAAACTTTTCGTCCCCATTGTTTTTACAAAATTTCAAATCATGTACTATGCAGCCTGAAAATGTTTGTCGATTACCTCTGTAACGAATGAATAAAATTGATTAAAGAAAACGATATTCACATCAAAGTTGGGCTATCGGTCATTCGATTTTTGTTCATTACAATTGATCTGGTGAATATTCTTTGAAGATTCAATACCTTGCTCCACGTTTTATGATATCCGTGACACCTATGCCACCTATAACATCTTCACTTGACAAAAAAACAAAGCATTTTACTTTGTTTTTGGCATAAGGATAATCTGCGAGTTTTTTTATATACTGTGTCGAACAGGAATAGTCATAATCCTCATAGTCATTCTGACTGTTGGGAAAATGAGCAATGTTCATATCGGAAGCCTCCCAAGGTGTGGAAGGACCGCATACAGTGTCGATTAAAACTTCATTTTCATGCGGTAAAAGTAGAAACACAGCCTTATTCAACGTTTTCATCTCCAAATGATCTTTGACAACTCCGATACTGTGCACTTTCACCAGTGGACATTTTGATGGAAGAATTCTACAGGGACAATCTGCAGGAACAAAAAAAAAGAGATGTCTTGAAAAAAGTACCGAAAATGTAGAAACAATGGGCAGCATTTCCTTTTTAGCCAAAAATTTTATTCGATCATTAATTTTTTAATTTAAAATATAATTGTAAGCTTGAAAATTTATTTGTATCAGAACTAAATACATTTTTTTTCAATATTTACCATCATTTTTAACCACAGGATTTGTCGGATCAACATATCGAGTAAATATGAAACCGAACATCGGTTTGGTCATCACATTGTCGATTAATGGTTTTTCTATGCTCAAGTCGTTCCATGAATTTACCATGTTGCCTAACAATACAAGGGGACAAGCGACTCTCACTCTCTTTTCAATGCTGGCTACCTCGCACCAGCATCTAAAATTTTTCATGCATTCAACAACATTTTCAGATCTCATTAATGTACCAGGTATCCAAAGTTCATAAATGCAATGAAGTTTCATGTGGAAATAAGTAAAATAGAAGACAAAGCAGGTCAAAATTCGATCATACTTGCATACTTGAGCCGCATTGCGCAGATCTTTGGCGTTCAGATTTTTGAATATAATTGTCAAAATATCGTAGGGAATTTCAATCTGGGAGCTGTCACTTCCATCTCCGAGGCTGTCGTCATTTTCAGTGTTGTCACCCACCAGAGAATCGGAACCGTTCGAATGTCGTTGGATTTTTGTTTTTGGTGGTGTTGTCATTGTAGCGTTAATAATTTTCTGAATAATTTTTGGCAAAATTCAATGAAAAATATGAAATCACTTCGTAGGTTACTAAGATTTAATGAAAACCTTAAAGATTCTGAGAGTTATGAACACTTTTATCACGATAAGCAACTGTGTTCACTCGGTCACTGTTATTTGAACCAGTTTCAGTGAAACTGGTGTTTACATTCGTCCGAATTCCACAATTCTTATATTCATCTATAGTCATCTGTCTTACTTAGCATACTCATATGATGTGTTTCTACAATGTGAGTATACTTGTCTTTCATGCAAGCTATACGTCTTTCAATTATTGATGGCGTTCATTATCTGCCTGTTATTCTCAAAAAGCAGCACGGTAATACCAATAGCCATCAACAAAGTTTCATGCGTTTTGTATATCTATATATTTTACACGCTCTAGCTCCGGTTTCTCGCCGCTGATAAGTGAGACCGGTGAGACCTAAATTAAGTCCCTAATGGAACTTTCTCCTGTGACGTCATGAGTCTCTAATTAGGACTCAGAGTCCCAAACAGCGTCTTTTTTTTTACTACTGACCCTTGACAAAATTCCCGGTGTCCCATATCACGAGTCCCAATTGGGACTTTTTTCGGGACTTTTTCCAGGGACTCGCCGATTCGCCAGGGAAACAAGAAATATAGTATGTATGCCTGTTTTGATCCGTGTATGGGTCCAATTTCAGCGTTTATTAAATATATAAAACGAAGGTATTATTTGTATTTTTTATAAAATTTTTCAATCAATATTATCCACATAGTAACTTCAAGGAATACGTTTTCAATGATCCAATTGTCATGAGCGCATTCGACGTTCTTTGGTGTGAAGTTCCTTTTTGTCAACTATTTCTTTGGGTCAACTATCAGTTCCCATACGTCAACTCCTCCGGCCCTCCACACATTTTCACTTGATTTACATTTCCTCTCTTTCTATGCGATGTTTCGCGCACGGTCGTACATACAGGTCTGGAAACGACAGTAGCATTGCATAGGCAGCATGTGGGCCTCTTAATGTCCAAGCTTTTTTTTCTCACCGCTGCCACGGCATGGCGCTGTGATAGGGGGATGTTACAAGCTATATACAGGCCTTATTTAAACCGTAATGTTCTCTCTTCACGTGTTCTCGATATTTATTTCGTCAAAAATTATATGGACGTGAACTTGGCCGTCCGACATGAACTTTTCAAAAGTTTTCTGATTTCAATCGTTTGTAGAGTATTGTGAGAACAAAATAAACGCTTGTGAGATGAGTTTATCGCGAAAAAATCAAAAATAAAAAATAGCGTGAAGTTAGCCCGCCCATTCTACTTTTTTAAACCAAATGAGTCTAATTGTACGTAAATCAATGCGAAATCGTTTGTAGAACATGAATATTACAATAAAAATGTTTGTAAGACGCATATTTTTATGAAAAAGAAAAAACAAAATTTGCACAAGTTTTTCCGAACCAGTCAAGGAAACTGGTGTGTACCATACGGGTCGCAACTGATTTTTGAAATGCTAAAAACGATAAAACTGATTCATAAATACGAAAGTATATGGATGGTCTGTTGAACTGATTCAGATGTTACCCCTGCTGGTCTATTCCTAAATTTTATTTTATGAGGGATTATATAAGAATATTTTGGAATGTTAAAATGGAAAAATTCTACAGACCAAAAAAAATACAGTATTCATTCCTCATTTCATCAATCAATCCACGGTCAGTAAGAGAAAAAACATTTTATCCTTTAAAGATTAACGATTGAAATGGAAATCGAATTCTTTCAAAAATAATAGTTAAAATCAAAGAAAGCCCAACATTTTGATACTGAAAATTGCTATGCACAGAAATGAAACCAATAAAAATGATGGAATTATGTACTCACTCGTCGATGTCTTGTTCCCCTCCTCAATAACGAACCTACCTTTGGCAAAACCGAAAAGTCCGCAATTCCGAAATAGTCCGCACAGTTAATATCCACTTCCGTTGCATTTTCAATTTTCACTCGATTTTTCCCAAATCCTGCATGATTCTGAATTCAGACGAGCAGCAGCAGCAGCGTCGTTTTTCCAACGTTGAAAACGATAGTTCATCATAGTTCAAAATTCAAATGCACTAATTCACACAACACCAATATTAACTTTTTACACTTCCGAGATAGTAAACGCGTGATTAAGACGTCAAAATTTTTTTTAATTTCCACGTCAACAAACTCATGCACGAAATGAAAATATTCATTCAATGTTTCTTTGTCCCGCTAACTAAATTGTCTTTTAGCAACAGAATAAGGTTGACGACGAGTGATAGAAAGTGTAATGGCAACTTGTGCCATAGTTTCGTGGAAAATCGTGCGTGCTCACGTGGGTGCACGCGTGCACGGGCGCTTGCGTTCTATTGTACTATAGCAATTGCGATAGTAAAAACTATTCGCAATGCTGTACAATAGCTGCGGTTATACAAGCCTTGCGTGCATTGCGTTGCGTTGCACCGTTTGCAGCATCCGGGTTATATGCATGGACCTTGCCTGCGCGACTTCGATATGCGATACAGAAACTGTATCGCGTTCGGAAACAGCAAACTACAGAGTAGATTTATAGCTTTCGTTCCGTCATTCTTGCCGACAATCCCATGGCTT
This sequence comes from Campoplex capitator, assembly GCA_037576405.1. NCBI lineage: Eukaryota > Metazoa > Arthropoda > Insecta > Hymenoptera > Ichneumonidae > Campoplex > Campoplex capitator. Next base: position 2,254,339 of record JARBWI010000338.1, read on the forward strand.
TACGGCTTGCGTGCGTTTGGTGCTTTGCGTTGCGTTGCGCGACTCGCATGTATGGTTGCATCTTAGCTCCGCTTTCGAACACGCGTGCGTGCGAGCATACACACGATTTCCGAAACTGTAACACAGCCGTCACTAGACTGTCTGTCACTCAAAGCCCTTACTCACGATGTCATTAATCGTGATTCGCTCAAATATTCAAAATAATTCATTCTATAATTTAGCACGAAAAATAATATCGTGGGCAAGAGGCTTTCCTATCGACTTGTCGAATATCGTTTGCGAGAAGAACTCATTGACAAAAGAAAAAAAAAATTGAAAATTCGTTACGATTGACAAACGAGCGAATTGTGTTTAACGACCCTAATATTCTTTTCATAGCGTTTTCGTGCATGGTTCGTTTTCGAGAAATCGCGCATATTTTTAAGCTCTTATTTTCGTGCATTTTTTATTTTCAAAAATCGCGCACATTTTCAAGCTCTAATTAACGGAAATTGCGATAAAAAATTATGTAAAAATGATAGATTTGGATAGTTTTAATAATAAAAAATTTTATCACGATTTTCCGTTTTTTTATTATCCATCGTTGTATTTTTATTTGGTTTAACGACAATTCAGACCGTTTAAAGTATTTTATATAAAGATTTTCTTCATTAACCGACTCATATTCCGCACTCTGTTTTATCAATTTCGTTGCAATCAACGAACGATAATGCGCGGTATTGCACTAGCCGACCGATGCTAATGCAACTCTCTCCGCGCGCGCTACTTGCCGCCCCGCCCCGCGTCCCGCGGGCGACTGAATGAACGCGAGACGCGAATCCCTCGCTCGCTCCCTCTACTCGTTGCCCCGCGCATGATCCAGTTCTCGCGCCTGCCCCTTCCAGTCGCACCTTCTACACTGTTGAAAAAAATTTTTTGAACCAAATAAAATTTATTCAAAGCAAATAAGTCAATTACTTGTATATTATCCAGTAATTCATGATTGGTATATAGCAAATATGTTTTCGACACAAATATAAGTTTTCATGAAAGCTAATATCAAATCATTAGACACAATGGACCTTTAATAGACTTGATTGCACGATTACTACAAACAATCGGTCGATTTAATTCAGTTGAATAAATGAATAATTGGATAAAGATTTTGACTATATAGTTCCATAAATTGAACTGTTTCATCGATCTCAATAACTATTTGAACTGACACAGGTCATTTACTATTATTTTTATTATTTCGATCGAAAGACTAATCATTTCGATTAATAGTTTTATTTTTGTATCAAAGAGAAACACACTGAATGTAATAAATGAAAATTATTTGTTTCCAAAGCGTTGGGCTTTTCCAAAAAAAAATATTACAAATTTCTCGCGAATAACTTTTATTCGTGTTGTTTAAATAAACTATTCCGACCATAAATATTAATTATCTGCAATTAAAATTTTTGGTTTGTTTTTCGTAAGAAAACTGTATTCAATTCAAATATCGATAATTAGTTTCAAAGATCTCGATTATAACGACCAATCAATGGCTACCAAGAAAACAACTTACTAAATCCAACGTGTGATTTTATTCAATCCAAATCAATATAGCTTAGTCTCCAGTAAATTCGATTCAAATAATTTGAATTACTTGAGTCGAGAAATTTTTTCTAACAGTGTAGTCGCCCCGGCGTGAGCTCTCCCCACCATCCCCGCTACGGAACGGCTTAGCAGGCCAAGCGCGAGAGCGCGTAAACGTAAACACAGAGTCGAGGCTCCACGAATATAAACAAACCAAATAACAAGCTAGGGACATTCATTCGCCAATATTTAGCGATCACATTTTTGTGCACCGTATGAATATTCGTTCAGTAATATTTTATAACAATTCAACAACGTTTTATTCTCTCGTTTTCCCAACGCATAAAAATGCCGGTAACAAAAAAAAAGACCGTCAATCGAATTTCATTCGGTTTTTTTGAATCTAGGAAGATTCGTTCCCAGAAAAGTCCGCACCGAAACTTTTATTTTTTATTTTTTCGTGACAAACTCATTTCACAAACGTTTATTTTGTTCTCACAATACTCTACAAACGACACACAAACGATTGAAATCAGAAACCTTTCGAAAAATTCATGGCGGGGAGCCAAATTTACCCCTCTAAAAATTATTCGTGTAACAATTTAAAAATCTTTAATAAATTGATTGCATTAAAATAACGAAATCCTGTGCGGTACCTCACTGCAAAACAGGGTATAAATCGAATCAAGAAAAGAGCTCTGTTTTTTAAGTGCCAAAAAACCCAGAACGTTTTAAAAAGTGGCAGGCAAAAAAAAAACTGTCAAGCGACTGGCTAAAAATTAAAGTAGTTTCAAAACATCTACAAGAGTTTGTTTTTGGTTTTTCCCGAACACGTTCTCCTGCTTGATCCCGGTCCTATGTCTATCATAAAACTCCACTTGTGCTTTTTTATTTTTATTTCCCTGAATTAACGATTTCAACGAAAAACAATAATGATTTTCATACGAAAAAATTATAATGGAGAGTGCATGTACTGTGCCCAAGAGACATATGGCTGTCTCTTTCGCACACAACATCCCTTTTCCAATGCGCACCATGCGGCCAAACATGGAAGCTACAAACACTGGACGTTAAGCGACCCATCCCCCACCACCGTCGTTTTCAGACCTGTATGTACGACCGTGGTTTCGCGCGCTCTTGTACCTATACACGGTGTTATAGGAGTGGGGATGACGGAGAAGTGACACGACGAAACTGATTTCATACCGTCTCGACTTGACAGATAAAAGAGTCAACTATAGTAGCTTAAATTTTATTTTGAAAAATGCTTTCGCCGTAAATGACATTTGAAGCAAAAAGTGTTAATTCCTCCGTCAATGAATTATGAAGAGGCCGATAATTTGATTTTTCCAAAAATCTTTAAAATCGACGAAACACTGCTCTGAAAATTTATGAGGTTATGTTTACCTTCTACACTCGACGACTCGACGGACATACCAACTGAGTTACCTGCTGTTCCCGCATTTTCCAAGTTTTCTTCCATAAACGAGACCTAAATTCAGTAACGAAGAAAAACCACTTTCCACTTTATCCGTTCTGTTGAAAAACAAATAGACACTCCATCGAAGGTCCAGGCTAGCAATTATAATAACCCCCAACAAATGCTGGATAAACGCTGTCTACCAAAGGTGGCTCCAGAAAAACATTTATATTAATTATACTATAATATAATATAAAAAAATGGTAAAAAAACAAAACGTCACAGTTTGAAACTTTTGATTACAACAAACAAAAAAACATCGGGATCGTCCAAATCCTAATATTCGGTTCTAATATTCTGAAAAATAGAGAAGAAAAGAACTTGCTTTCTGATGACGGGAATTTTCCCATATAAGCAGTTCGGAATTTTCGTTTCTAATCCTAAAAAGTACTAGAACTCGTTTACATACATACATACATATATCTATACACAAATTGAAAGACGCAATCGCGTGTGAGGTAAAAAGTTCGTAATCGAAATAAGGTAATTTGAAACGGAAAAGAAACAAAAATAAAGTTATAATACCAAATATACAATATGTACTGAGTTTTTATTCTGAAAAGATTGGTCGATTCGGTTCGATAAGCCAAGTAGAGACATTAGCATTTTGAAGAAAAATTGAGAAATCTCATTGAAGCGACTATATTCAGATACGAATGAATACGTTAAATAGGAATTACTGCCTCATCAGCAGCATAGTGGTAATAATAATAGTAGTTTCGTGTGACTTTCTTAAGTATAATCTCACAAATTACATGAAGATCGGCTCGGTGAACGCCTTGGAAATATAATAACATTCTCTGTTGCGTACATTCATATACCGCGACAATTTGTCTACGTCGTTATACATAACGTGCGTATAAAATCCTAGACATGGATTCGAAGTACTTTCTTTCTTCTCAATCAACATTCATACTTGGGACGGTCGATTAATTCCGATTATCAAAGTCTATAAAAATCGAAAAGCCCCAATAAACAACAACGAAACAATCCAATGATCATTTTGTCTTGTCTCAATTCGTTAGCATCTTTCCTGAATCTTTTTTTTCGTTCTGTTCTTTTTTCGCGATATTTTCATCTTTTTCTCTCAAATTTTTCTATTAAATTCGTAAATATCGTTATTATACCATTCTCTGAACACGGCTATCACATAGTACTAGTGACTCATGAAATCACAGTTTACCAAATAAAACACCAAATTATTTATAATTTGGTATTTCTTGCATACGTATACATACGATACAATAATTTTGCTATATATTTCATTAATCGCTGCTCTGTCTTCGTATCGATACGAAATTTGGAACTGTATCATCTTCAATCTCAAATTCATTTGATCGACCAAAACGCAGCTCATGTCATTCGAAAGGAGTAATTATCGAGCTAGATTTAATCTTCTAATATTTTGTTTACTTACTGTAGTTACGACGAAAACGTATAGAAAAGACTTATTGTTTTTGGCACTATTGTAGTTGTATTTTATTCGATTTTTTTTTTCTCCATTTTTAAGCTCCTGCAAAGAGCAGCCTGCTGCTCGAAATGCTCTTTTCTCGCTCTTTCTTCTCATCCACCACTTTTGTTTTTTCTTTTTCTCTCTGTACACTCAAGGTACGGAAAAAAAAAAACATTTGCCTCTCGCGTTACGCGACGATTCGAGGGTAATATGGTCGTACGCACGGAATAAAAGATATCCATCGTTATCAGGTGTGCTGTTCGTGACATTTCCTTCTGAAGCGTTCTTCCAACATTCCTGGTACCTGTAAAAAATCATTGAGAAACATTTGGATTTACCACAGCTCGCGAGAACTTCGTGACTCACTCTTTTTTTTTTAATCTTTTCTGTTTTTCTTCGTAGTTTCGTTACATTCCCCCTAGTCTACGTTTCTAATTTCCTATAAGATTATTCTAAAAATATAAATAACAGTGAAAAAATAAAGAGTGCTGTGGGTGTCATTGGACAAAACAAAAAAGTCAATTTTTCGTCAAAACATACATCAACATAAACTAATAAAATTATGAACGAAAAATGTAAAAAAAAAAAAAAACGAACTTACCAATTTAGATAACAGGGTCTTTCAAAGGCATTCGCTTCGATTCGAAAAGCATGCAGAATGGAATAATGAATCGCACAAAAGCAACGCATGATGATGATTTCGATAGAGGTAGATAAAAAGACAATGATAACAGTATTTCAATACTGTACGTTAACACAAGAAGGTTCAAACAAAGGTGGTGGAGGTGTAGAAAAAGGTTCATTTTTTTCTTTCTTATCTTTTTTTCAACATTCAACTACGATACGATTCAATCCATTCTTTGGGAACCATTAATAAACATGGCAACGTGTACGGGGAAATGTCATGTATTCGTTTTTTTTTATTGGCATAGCAGTAAAATGTCAGGCGGGATTTGTTTCGAAGATCGATCGATCAAAGCTCTGGTTTCTTGCAGTATACAATGGGGGAAACAATAATCGTGATCTTTTGAACTTCGTTCGTTTTGTTTTTCCTTTTGTTTTTGTTTTTTTGTTTCTTACAACTTGGTTGTTTCTACCTTTGGTTTCGGTCGATGGGTGTCCACTGCGTCGATCGGCAAACGAATTCGTTCTACTTTACATCCATACGCAACAGGTGTGAGCTTCATCACCACGTGTAAAGGTACCTGCAAATATGGCAGCTCATCTGCAACAATAAGTTTTTTATTGTCACTTAATTATAAGGTCTCTTAGTTTCTGCGCGTAAGTGTCGTGAAAGGAAGGAAAATGATTTCGAAAAAAAAAAAGTAATAAAGATTGGAAAGTTGAAAAAAAAAAAAAAAAAAAAAAAAAAAGTATATTTGAAAGCAAATACGGAACGTTCTTATAAAAGACAACATTATTGACGTCTTTGCCAAAGAAATAGTTATGAGAACTACAAACTTTGAACACATACGTGCACGAATTGTTCATCGATACATAAATATTCTCATTTCCAACGTATCATGAAGAAAAATTGTGCGTAAGCAGATAAAAAATACGCCACGAGTCGAATTAAGAATTTTTTCTTGTGAAATCGGTCGAAGTGTCAAATAAATATTCATTGTACGTTTGATGCAGCAATTTCTACGTGGAAGGTACACAAGTCACCGCCACGATAACTTTTTTTTTCATAGAAGAAGAAATGGTAAAGCAAATACCTGTTGTATGTATCTCACCTGCACTCTTATCCAGGAAATAAGCAAGGAGACATCTCAAGACTGCCTGATGCGTGACGACGAGGACGTTTCCCTGTCTCTCAAGTTCCATGATAACGGGCTCGAGGCGAGCAACAAGATCTTCGTAGCTTTCGCCCCGTGGATAACGATATGAGAATTTGTTCTGGTCCCTAGCAGCGAAATCGGTTGGATATTTATCCGCAATTTGTTCGTATGTCATTTCTTCGCAGATACCCTGTTGAAACGTTGAACAGATAAATTCTAGGAATCCGATTCTATCGTTAATGAAGGAGAAGTTAAAAGTGCTTCGCGACTTCTTGTTCCTCCCGGAAAAAGAGTCACCGAAAATAAAATGTTAAACCCAGAGAACGAACGAAAATGACTGACAACAAATATCAATTGAATTAATGTCTAAAATGTACAGAAAATAAAATAAATGATGAAAGACAACAAACAAAAATTACAAGCAACCAATTGAACTCAATTATTTGAACGTAATAGTTGGATAAAAGTGATTCTGGATGATGATTTTTATGAGATCTGTACTATTTCTATTTTTATTATTCATCGTTTTTCATATTAATCGAGAGAAGCGGTAGCTTGACGCTGAATATTCCAAAAAAAAAAATTGAATCGAAAGAAAAATTGAAAAGTTGACTCTCACGCTCTTTTTGACTTCATTCTGGGTGAATGTATTTTGAAAAGATTAGATCGAGGTCACAAAAAATTAGAAAAAAATGACGAAGCCAGGATCGCACATCTTCTTCTCCTTTATGGCTATCTCCCTCGTTTAAGGGATCGCACTTACAGCATCTATTTCATTGAGAGCTTTCCACCTTTCCTGTGGTGCACTGACATCAGTCGCGGTTTGTATGGTCCTTTTCAACCAGCTAGTCCATACCCTGAGTCCTTGTATATCCTGTTCCTTTATATAATCGGCTAATGCCATCGCGTACGATCTCCCTCTTTCGCTTAGATCCGAATCGCCGCCTATTCTACCATCAAGATTCATCATGCTCTCGCCGTGCCTCGTGAGATAAATTGTTCTCGGTACGATGTGAATATTCATGAGATAATAAACAATGCGACTTTGAATATGTCCCTCGTGTTTGTGTACTAAAACTTTTTCCCCGGTGTTGTAAATCTTCATAAACGATAATTCGTTTTCCTTGCTCTCGTCGAGGGGCTGATATTTCTCTTGATAATGCTCGATTCGTAACATAAAGTCAGCCAACACCTCTTCCTTGTTCATATTCGCATAATCCGGACTGCTCACCTTGACCTGTCGAGTTGTTGAGAAAAACAAAATAATATCATCCTCGTCTGCACTCATTTAAACAAGCCAAAGTACCCCCGCATCGTCACGTACACACACGGATATGTGCATCGCTACGACACCGGTCTACCACATATTATTGATTTTTCACCTGTGTCCCTCTCGTTAGATTTCAAAGGAACGAGAACTTTATTTATGCGCTACTTTCTACCCGATGGCACAAACCACTTTTTCTCGTCCTCAGCTTTTTTCTCACTTCATTTTTTATCCTTCGGATCGTGAAGCGATCTTTTTTTAACAAAATTTCATTGAAATTCGAATTTATTTATAAAGAACGGAATCGAACAGCAAGAATTCAACAATATTCGAAATTCTCATGGATATAAAAATTTTTAAAAACTTCTGATACGAAAGTTTGTATCATGAGAATGCAATAAATATATTTTTCGTTTTTTTTTTTTTCGATTTGGCTTCGAATTTCAATGGAGCGAATAAGATTGACATTGAAAACATTTGCAAAATTTCATGTTTACCTCCATAATATTCTGTTCAACAATTTCTGGATCGTTGCAAACAGACTCGACGAAGAACAATTTAAAACCCATTTTCTTAACGACTATTTCGTGAATCATTTGCCTTCGTTCAAAAGTCGAATTGGTTGCGTCAAAAACGGCGACTTCACCGTCTCCGCTCTCGAGCCACTGACAAACGTCGTGCAACGCATCCATGGCGCACTGTGTCCTTATTGCCATTGCTTTTATATTGTCGGGACGAAAAAAATCGTGACATTTGTATGCCGTCGTTGCGTGTCTTCTGTATTCACCGAGATTGAAAACTTTTGTGTTAATACCGATCCAATTGAGATAACGACACAATTTTTTCGATATGTAGGTCTTGCCCCGGGCGGGAAGACCAACCATTGCGATAACATGAGGCTTGTTCACGAAATTTGCTCGTTCCCCTGAAAAAAAAATAAAAAAAAAATATGCACACACATGTATATGAATTATAGGTTGAAAAATTGATAAAAAATCATGATAAAACTATTTAACTAAAAAGGTATCTCGGAACATTTTTTTTTTTTTTTTGGAATTTCGTACGAATAAAGCATCTAATTAATTTGTAAACTTAACATTTGAGGGCTTTGTACATAGTAAAGAGGCGCTGTGTGGTCGAGACAAAAATAGGGAGCAAAAGAAAAAAAAATTAGTATCAAGTCCCGGAATTACAGTTTTCCATTTATCTGAAAATGTTTTTTTTTTTTTCGATATAAAATTCAATGGTGTTAACACCAGACTACTCACGGGGAGGAAGGTACATTTCCAGTTATTCAACGATCGACAGAACTGATTTTATTCTATTAAATTTGGTTTGCACACGAAAAATAAATAAAATTACAAAACAATAGCAAATTGATGCCAGAGCAGTTGTCTTTCGGGAGTCTCCGTTTTAATTGAATTACTGATTATGAAAAAAACTGATATTTTTGAACCAGTTACTCGGTCCAAAGCCCTCGAAGCGATTAATGACTGCATAAATACCGAAATAAAAGGTACATTGCTGGATTTGCATTTTTGTATGCAACGTCACATTTTAGTAAAACACTGTTAACGAGAAACAGAAAATTTATTATGAATATTGTGTTCATCGGTAAAAATACATTTTCATATGTCAATTTTCCTCGGTGTTTATTTTCTCTCCACATTTATACGTGTAAGTTTTTTATTTTAACATTTGCAACGAGAAGTTTCAGGTTCGAATGATTTGATCGAAGTTCAAATAATTTGATGAATGAAAAAAAACATTGATTCGGATTAGCAAATGATTGAAAAGTATTCGAGAAATGTAAGAGTTTGAAAATAAGTAGCTTTGAAGACACAAGTGAAGCAAAATCGAGCGACGAATCTGTTGGGCAAGAAGCTATAAAAATTGAGCAATTTTTAACAGTTGTAGCTTAATGAAATTGACGCATTATTCAGTCCTGGAGAATTAACATCTTCAATAGTAGCAGTATATTTTTAGAACGATTAGTCAAACCGTGAATGATTAGCCACACGCGACTCATACGTAAAAAATTCATTAACAAAAGTTGCAAACTCGTTACATTACAACGGTGATGAAAAAAAAAAGACTGACGTAGAAGAAAAACTGGTGAAATTTTCCTGCCTGATTATTCGTTCAACGATAGATGATGGAAAATTAGTTCGTGGATAGATGTCGAGTTATGGTAAATTCAATTCAATTTATTCCTTAGATAAGAATTTGAAAAAATAAATAAAAACAAAATGAAATAAATGATAAGAACAACTGGGGGAACGACTGGGTTAGACAAATGAATTTTGAATTACGACTACTACAAAAATCTCTCTTTCCTTGTCCTAAGCAAAAAATCGTTCTGTTATTTGTCTGTATTTTGTTTGTAAACTCACTCAAAAACTGTAAGACGCTAATGCCATCCATACGAGCAGCTTAGACCAAGAGTATTTCTGAAGGGGCAAGAAGTTAGAAGAATTGCGTTTGTTTTATTTTATTTTTATTTTTTACCTACACGAAGAGCACCGAGTGACTGAAATATGTAAATGAATTGAAGGCTGGTATAGCCTCTTCAAGGTAGATAAGGAGAGCGATTATTGTGCAATGGGTAACTTATCCCTGCTGGATATAACGACGAAGAAACTCGAGCTGCGAAAACGTCACTCGCACGAGTTAATGCAAAAATGATGTTTTTTGTTTGTTTTTAATTGTTTCACAGAGGTAGACAGATTTCAGAGTCGCTTATTCAAGCTGTACTGAAAGCATTTATCGCTTTGCTTAACTGTGTAAACAAAAAAAAAACATCCGTTCAGCCGAGATCGTATCTTTATTTTTTATTTTTTCGTTGAGAAACAAAGCTCCATTGCTGATGCTCGATTAACGATTTTATTGTATCTCCATCGAGGATAAAGATCAAATCTTTGACAGGAACTTTTATTATCGATATTGCGACAAATTTATATCTATTTATAGATGCTCAACAAGAACTCAGATAAGTAACGTGGACTTGAAACCGTGTAAAAAGATCAAACGATTCTCATTAATCTGTCGGGGCTCAAACGCTATTTGCACACTAAAAGAAACGTCAAATAATTTCAAAGTACGATTCGTTTAAAGTCAGATAAACACGAGTTCAAATTATTTTTCAAATTTTTCAATCTATTTCCTCTTCTTTCTGTTGCCGAAAACTTTCGACCAGCAAATAAAAACGTTTTTCATCATTGACTGATTAAATTTAGTCGAAATAAGTTGAAAGTTATTCGAATTAAAATTTAGTCATTAATTTCAATCAATCGAATCGCGCTCAGATGGATCGCAAACATCGAATAATTGAGCATTATAAATCAATCAATTTTCCGGTTACTCTTGGACCGCGATAAATAATTAGGAACATTCGTTACATTTTTAGAGGCAATTAGTGTCGAAAATCTGCCAAGAATAATATTAATTCGAGTGTGATTTTCCATCAAATTGGAAGAGGAACAAATAAATATACATGTATATAAAAACATTTATGTACGAAGTTCACGTTTCTTCATAATTCGAAATGTCATTTATTTTCAGCGTTCCAACGTTCAACCAGCTGATAAGATATTACAAGTTGGCAAATGTTTGCGCTCGCCATCAGAATTTTATCTTCGATTAAAGTCAATGAAAAACTTATCGCATTGCAACAAATGAGAAATGCACTCCTTCCTCTGACACTATAAACATATTATTCCCTAGTTTTTATACCATCACAATAGTAGATTACTCAAACATCTAACGACAATGATACAACGCTTCTAACAGTCCGTAGAACTTGATAATTCTATCATCCGCCCTGATTAATAAGTTGTAAAACAATTGTCCTGTAATAATTCTTCCATTCAATCCCTGAGAACTTAGCGTCAGTAAAAAAAGTAGAAACTGCAAGTTTTATTGAGTGTACAGATCGATTGTAAAATGTTGATAGGTGCGAAGAATGTCGATACAGCAATATTTCATTCGATTTCAAAGGATCTTCAAACTTTCCTTCTCGATGTAATCGAGATCAATATAATAATAATTCAATGTATTAGATCAAAAAGGTAAGAATTCACGTTTCATTGTTTTTGATCCAAAAAATAGATGCAGAATCACAAAAATAACTTCTCAATATCATCACCGAATAAAATCATGATTCTATTCCAAAAAGGTATTAACTCCGAAGAGATTTATTTACCCGTACATTTATTTTTCAATTTTTCAGTTTTCCAAACCAGATTATTTTAGGAACTAGATGTTTTTTCTACTCTTCTCAAGCTCGTTCGATTCTCAAACGGCATTGTAAATTGTGAAACAAATGCTTATGATACCAGTTTTATCTTGATTTACGGGATTGTCAATTTTGTGACAGAGACTTGCTTGGAGCCGGCCTGATTCAAACCGGCTTGTTCTGGAAATGATTCAAATATGTAACTTTTTGAGCTAACTTTCAAGCGAGGGAAAAAAATTGACAGGTCGCTTTATAAATTTGTAAAATTGTCAGTCCTAGAGCTATACGTCACTAAAAATGAGATTGAATTTTTGTGCGGACAAAGATTGTTTAATTTTTTTCAAAAGAATAACATATGAATTTTGAACAAAGATTTGAAATATTTGTCTGTCACTTGAGAACAGATTAGAATTAAAAAACTATGTTGAGATTGATTTCGACGAAGTAATTCAGTGAACCGGGATGTCTCGGGGATTTGAATCGCTTTATATGTACACGTAATACATAAAATAAAATCGACAATAATAAAGTACGCGAAGAGGTTAGAAAAACGAAACTATTCTTATCAAGATCAGTCGTCGTATGAAGAGAAAAAATTAAGAAAAAAAACAAAAGTTCATGAACATCTGGCACGTGTTCGAATTCGTGAGAGATGAAAATAATTTCCATTCTATCATCGTGGAATTCTGACGTGTCACATCCGTTTTTTAGAGATCGTGAAACTGGATTTTTTTCTATCGTATGAAAAAAAAAAAAAAAATTACCTCTGATTGGAAATGGTTTCGTCTGAATGGTGTCCGAAGTAGGCGGTGTGTAATGCATTTTTTCGTTATTCGGCTCAGTCATTTCGCGTTAGATCGAATTTGCAACGATATATGTATTCCTTTATGAAAATGAACTATATATATATGTAAATATACAAAATGTATATTTATATATATATATATATATATATATTTGTAGAACACCTATTTTCTCGCGACGTTTTACTTGTCGTCAGTCGACGTCGTCGTTGGCGAGTGTCGAGGGAAGACTAAAGATACGATAGTTATGTTGCCACTCGTGTTTGGACGTTATCCACACTTCGTGGGATATGATAGAAGGAATTTTACGGAAACGTGGTGGAAAAGAAAATCATGAATATATGATATAGTTGTCGCGTGCGCGCGCGCTCGCGCGCCTGTGGATTCGTTCGACAGAAAAACACGCAATTTTTTCCACTATATCTATCCCTCTTCCGCTTTCTCGTGCTGCTCGGCGCGACGACTTGACGCCGTTATTTCTTCGCACTATATTTCAACACGCGAGCGCGATAATAACATATAAAAATACACGTATTTAAATCGATCGGATATATAAAACCATGCAAATTTTTTCGGCTATCTTCAATGTTTTTTCAATTTATTGTTTCATTCAGCACTGTGGCCAAGAAAAAATATAAGATGTTTATTTATTAAGGAGGCGAGTTTTTTTTCTGTTTTTTCTGTTTTTTTTTTTTTATTGGAACATTTCTATATTGATGTTAAATTATCTCCAATCGAGAAAACGCGAAAAGAACGATTCACACACAGTCCAAAGTTTAGTGCGCGCCTTTCTGCGCTCGACTAAAAATCGTCCGAATCCGTATCTGCTTCGAACCTTGGAAGCAAGTTTAATAGCGAAATAAATAGGCAGGAGGAAGTGGAGGGAATGAAAGAAAAAGAAAGAAAAAACCTTGTGGCGGAAGAAGAAAGAGGGGCGGAGAGGGAGATCGGTCTGCCAAGGTTTTCCAACCAGTCCAAAGCTTCGTGTTCCGATGATCACGCGACCATCGCTTACGTCATTGTATTATTCTCTCTGGTACCAAACACAACCACGCGACATCAAACACTTTTTGACGTTTACGAGTCTCATAATTTGCACCGCCCAATCGCAAAATTTTATTACGGAAAGTAACCAATCAATTCTTTTTACCTATTTTATTTCATGAAAATAGATACCACCGCGAAAAGTTTTGTTTCGAGAAAGTATAGTCTCGGCGAGCCTCGGGCCAGCAGACGACAGGGCTGTCAATGTAGTTGTCCCGAGACTCTACCGAGTCTCTTGATATATTTTTTTCATTTAAGCGTTCGATCGATAATATTTTCAAATCATGATCACGACTTGAGACCATTTTTTCAACCTGTTCATTCTCTCCGTATGCATAAATAAGATTAATTTTTATCAACGGATTAAAGGAACGGAAGCTCATGCATCGATTCAATCTTAAATAATTTGCAGCCATCAATTTCGGAGCATCGTCATACGTATTATTGCTTCATTTTGCTTGGAAAAATCATAAAACGCGCCAAGTTCATAGATTTATTTCATTTTTACCAAATATTCTTAGATCTCATACCCGTTCTACACGTTTATTTTACATGAAAACAGTTTAAATATTTAAACGGCAAACGGCGGATATCAAATTCCCATTTCTCGTACAATATACAATAACGAGCATATCCATATTTATTAGGATAGTTGCTTTCTGGTTATTATCTTAAAATATGAATGTTTCTTGAGTTTTTAAAGCAAATCACAAAAATGTAAATGGATCTCTACGGATTTAATATTCTAATTTATTTGAAAATTACAATCGACACTTCACTCGTGTTTCAAAGAGAAACAAAAATTGAAGGGAAAGAGCGCCGGCCAATCACACACGCTTTTGTCGTCCCTACGAACCAATCAAGTTTCTTAAATTATCTCAAACAATATGTTCCAAGTAGTTCTAACACGAGTAGATCTCGTGGATATGGCAGTAGTAGTTTATTCTTCTCTGTAGCTGTAGGCCCGTAAGCACAGGTTAGTACATGTAAAAGACGCAGCTTTTTATTTTTTTCTTCAAACCTTGAACCAACAATTTTCATTTTTACTATTTTTTGATTATACGGAAATAGAAATAAAAGTATGGTAAAAATATCTTACCTCGTACTGTAATTGACATGCCACAAAAATATGTAAGCATAAAGCAATAACTAAAGATATATGTGTATTACCATTTCATATTCTAACCTCTAAAATTTGAAAAATCCATTGTTTTTTATCGATTTGGTGAGTGCATTTCTTTCAACAAATCTACGCTATATAAATATGAGCTGGCTTTATGAAAAGTAAGGTTAGAATACTTATACTAAATACGTATTTGCTCTACATATCAAGCGTTCTTAGTAGCAATAGCAATTATGTTTTGAGTCAAGATATCTTCAATTATTTAACTCTAATGAAGATGTCCCTAAAAAATTGAATACTCAGTCAAAAGATAAAAACAAAAAAATCAACCCAAACAGCACTGATAACGTTGTATGAAAACTTTGCTTTGTTTCTTTTGATTTTTTCATCTTAAAAGTATTCAAAACGTTCAATATCCATGATCATGAAAATGTTCGAATTTCCAAATATGTATAATTTCTGTTTGCATAACCATTACGTTGATGAACAAAATTGTAAAAGAAATATTGAATTCATTATATTTTTCAAAGCAGTAAAATGAGAACAAAAGTCTTGAGATTGTATAAGGATCTGCTGCGGTACGGAGAAAACCTACAATTCACGGACAAAAAATATTTCAAATATAGGATCAGGAAAAGCTTCAACGAGAACAAGAAATTAGAAGACGCCTCAACGATAAAATTTCACATTAAGGTAAAAAAAAACAACAAACATTATTAGTTAGTCATGTACAAAAAATTTGATCTACAGCCAACCTGTTCTTATGGATTTGAATCATGTGGAATTTAATTACTGAGATTTGTCCCAGAAAACTTCTTGATTTCTTGATTGAAACTTAAATTAGTTTTCTCACTATTTTGACTATAATCCCTTGAATGATGCTGTAAAATTTCCTTATTCAGAAAGTTTTTATCATCACAAAATTGATGTCTCGCTATAAAGATGGCTGAATATTGATAAATAAACAAATGCAAAATGAATTTGTACATTGAAAATAAGGTAATTTTGTTTCTTCCTAATTACAGAAAGGTCAAGAGGCACTAACGAGGGGTAGAGTAGTCTGAAAATAAAGTTCCGACTCCACGAACATAAAAAATGTTATGTGCTGCACAAATATATTCATAAAATTACCCGAAATTATGTTATCAAACTGTAAATTTTTCCAAACTATTGGGCCGTGTGTATCGAAGGATAAAAATTTATTGTGCAAACAATTACTAAGCAATTATGAGCTTTTAAACGCGACGGTTGTCATTCAATCGCGTTTTAAAAGCATCAACTCGAAATTGGATTTATCAAAAGTGCCAAAACTGGATGAAAAAGATTTGTTCGAGCAATTTGTCAGAGGAGATGGACCAGGTGGGCAAGCAGTCGCGAGAACAAATAACGCCGTAGTATTGAAACATGTACCAACGGGTGTCGTCGTCAAATGTCATGAGACTCGAAGTTTATGGGACAACAAAAAAAAAGCAAGAGAAATATTGATAACGAAGCTGGATAACATGATGAACGGCCAAGACTCTGTAGAGAATCAAAAACGTCGGTTACTCGCCAAAAAGTCTGCTTCGATGTTACGGAAGAAAGAAAAAATGGCGGCGCTCAAAGCAGCATTCAAGGAGCGCGAGGGTATCGACTGAATATCAAAATGTACCTCCAAATTTTAATAATACAAACGATAAAAAAAAAACAGCCTAGTTTCTTTAAAAAAAATAGTTCAGATTTTGTCACTTTTTAGAATAAATTGTTACCAGGATTACGCAACGGGATGTGTAATAAACGAGAGTAAAAAAAGATAAATTCCATGTGTTTATGGAAAATTTGTATTTTTAATAGTTCATCTTTTTGTTTTTGTTTTCTCCCCTCTTCACGACGTCGATCTCGAAACAGCGAGAATGAGATGGAGATAGAAACGAGAGGGAAACGGAGGTTCATATATCGTTTTTTTTTTTTTTCCCCGAAGTCGAATGAGTGTAGCTTTGAGGTAATTGATTCCTCGTAGGATTCCTTTCGTCTTTCGTCGTTTTCTTCGAATACAATCACATATACAATTAAACAGCTTACGCCGTATAGAGAACGAAAATTATCAATAATCTATCGTAAAGCTGTATGCAGTCTTGCGTACTCTAAGAAATGTATAATAAATGTAAGGAATATTTGTCGCGTCGACTTTCGTGTCTCATGATCAAGTATCGTTTTTGTAATTTATACTCATATATACAGATAGATGTATAAATATAAACAGAATATGATCAAAAATCGATACTCGTGGCACCGAAGAGCGAGAAAGATGATTTTACATTTCCGTTGGATGAGGATGAAATAGAAAAAAGAACAAACATATATATATATATATAGATATAGATATTACAAAAAGAAAACATTTTGCATAATTGATATTCGTTCTACGCGGGAACACAAATACAATAACTGCATCACAAATAAATGTACAAAGAACGATGTTTATCGGTGATTTCGTTCACCAATCGTCTTCGGAACAATCGACGATAGTCATAAACGTTATCTTCTCTCCTTAGTCCAATAATAATAATTATTATAATATTCATACTAAAATCTACGTGTCAATGGTGTTAAATACTAAGCAACTACGTTACACGAATACCATTTTTGTTCGTTTTGTACAAGAATGGGGGAAAAAATAAAACGATTCGTACGAAACGAATCGAATCGATTTTCCAACAGAGTTTCTTATCGTCACTTTGACAAAGTAAAAAAAGAGAAAATGAGGCTGGCTCGCTGGAACAATGGAAATCGATGCTATTGCAGCAACGTAAAAAAACACATGGCAGGGAGATAAACGAAACGAGAGGTAACTATCGACGATTTCAACTGTTTTTAATCCATCGACCGAAAGGACCTTTCGATCTTTTGTACCGTTTAGCGGTGGGTTGAACGTTGGATCGCGGTGAGCTGGAGCTTCTCAAGCGTCGATTACTCGCTACCGTTACCGATAAAATACTATGATCCATTTCAACCTGATCCTCGATTTTCATCATTCTAACGACCGGTTGAAATTCTATGCTCGAACGTCGATTTTGCAGTTCAGTCGTTGGTAATAACGAAGGACTCACGCGTTCACCAAGGGGACACTCGATATCCGAATCCAATGTTTCCGAGGTGACAGCCTCATTGTTTCGTCGTTTAACACTCCGCACATTGTCCGTTTTATTCGTCGTTTTAATGCTACTTGTATAAGTATCGTTTTTACAATTTTCATCCTCGTAATCAATCTCGTTTCTGAGGCTACCACCGCGACGCTGACGTTTTCTTGTTCGTATGACTTTTCTCGTAAGCAGCGAATCCTTTTGGCACGTTGTTACATCGTGATGATCTATAATGTGCTCGGTATCGTGACCTGCCGTCGTCACGGCAGTTGTACTATCTTTCGGTGGACGTTTCTTTGATATACCGTTCGTCGTATTATAATTTTTTCGCGATATTATCGTCGAATTAACGTTATTAATGTACAAGTTATCATTGTTTTCGATCTCGTGCCGTGAATCAATGATTTCGGACGACGTATCGTGTACACGTTGACGCTTACGCGTCGTGATTTTCGTAACGAGTTGCCTCGTCGTTACGGAGTTATTTACATCCGTGCGACAATGATTCTCGTCGTTTCCTAGTGAAATTGTTTCGTTTATTTTTAACGATGCACTTTTATGTCCTAAACTTTCCTCGTTGTGCAACAACGAACTCTCCTCACTACCGCTCACAGTTTCGCACTGAAGAGGAGGCAAAATCACGCTGCTCTCTTTGCTTTTTCGGGAGTTTTCATGCTCGATTCCCTCGGCGACGATAATCTCACTGGTAAATGATTTTTCAGTGTGCCTCGTTGTGTTTTCTCGTTTGCTTATAGTTTCGCTGTTGTTCTCTCGTTTCTCTGTTCTCGCTGCGTTATTCTTTACCTCTTCGACACGCTTATCCGTGGTCGTTCCCGTAGTCGAATCGTCCGTTGCTTCCAATCTCTGCAGAACATCGTTATCTTCGCTTGTTTTCGATATTGTTCTCTTATCCTCGTTTATTTTTTTCGCTAATAATCTTTCCCTCGCAACGTAAGCGTCGATGAGTTGTTTCGCTTGCATCTTTTTACGCATTTTGATACCCGGCCAGCCCGTACGATTTTTTCGTTTTTTCCTTCTCTTCAATGGTGACTCGGTATTGTTACCCATTTCACCGCATTCGGAACTCGCGCACGAGGAGTTCTCCAGGCAGTTGAAATATTCGTGACAATTGTCGAGCAAGTCGAGAAGATCGGCCGGCGGTCCAGGCTGTAACGTTGGGCCTTCGACGTTCTTTTCTTGGGCTTGTTGGAGCAGTACAGCTTCGAAAGAATCCTCTGGATCGGGGATTACTTCGGCACTAAGCATCGCGTCGATGCTCTTCGCGATCTCCCTCAATTCGAGATCAGTATCAGATTTCAGTTGGTCTCGAGCCTGTTGTTCTTGTGACTGTTGTTGCTGCTGTTTGTTTTGCTCAGGTTTCGGCGTATCGTTCCGCGTCGTACTGCTGCAACGGGGCGAACTTTCCTCCTCGACGACGCTCAGATTCGTAATTGGTTGTTGTTGCTGCTCTCGTTTACGAATTATCGTAGACATTATCGCGAGCGTCGAGGCGTGACAGCGCGGACTCTTCCGTGGTGATCTGCCCATGCCGTTGCGTCCCCTTCCACGATTTTTTCTTCGAGTGTCACTCTTTTGACACAATTTGGCTAGTCTCTCGTGAAAGTTCTCAATCTCATAGGGCAAAAGAAAAGGTTTACGTTCATCGGCCTCACTGAAATAATGCCAAAATTCGGCGCCCTCATCTTGCCTCTGATAAGTCTGGTACCATGGCTCCGAACGCGGTATAGCTTCGAAGGAAAATTGCATTTTCTCGATCTCGGGTGATGGCTTGGACGGATAAAGCTTTTCCACCGTTACCGATTCTTCTTTCGCATTCTCTCCTTTCATCTCTTGGGGTTCTTTCAATTGACACGAATTCTCAAGGTTTTCGGTTTGTTCCTTCAGACCCATTAACGGAGTCTGAAACCTTAACCTACTCCCTGGTGTTTCGAATTTGTAATAATCCTCGTTGTCCTTTATCAACGCTTCGGCCTGGGTTCTTCTCCTCTTTCTGGCTCTTCCGGCGTACACGCTATCCTGCGAATCATCCTCGATGATTTCCTGCTTCACCGACGAACTAGAATTCATCGTTGAGCTTGGTAACGTACTATTTCCAGTTGCGTTAACATTACTCAAGTCCAAATCGCTGCTCTCCGTATCCCTCGGCATAACACTGCTCTGATCAGCGTCACTTACCTCGCTCGATTCATCGTCCCTTTTTGGCTCCCCGAACATAAACGACTCAGCTTCGTCGCTCAACAACGACAATTCCGATCTTCGCACCCGCTTGAAACGTACGACAACGGGCTTTTCGCTCGAAGGCTCGTCGTTCGGCCTCGCTACTTCCGGATTTTCGTTCGTGACCGCTTCTCCCGTTCCCGTCGTCGCGCTCGGCGTTGTCGCGTCCTCGTTCACCGCTGCATTCTTCAACCCACTGTTGTTCGTCGTTGTACTCGCGCTCCAAGGACCCGTGCTCGAGCGCAGTTTGTTGCCCAAAACCTCAACCTTGTAATAAGCTCGATTATCCTCTATGAGACGTTCCTCCACCGAGAGTCTCGGTCTACCGCGAAAGCCTCTACCGCTCCTCTTGCCGATTCTACTACCTTTCGGCTTCTCCTCTTTCGACTCTTTAGAAATTTTTTGTCCCATTCTATCACTTTTATCCGTTACGCCGTTGCAAACGATCTCAAACTCTCTATTCCCGCTTTCGATCTTAGTGTTTTCGCGGAAAGGTGATTTGTGATTTAACGTTGTTGCCACTACTGTGTTATCGTTGGTGGTTGAATTACCGGGCAATTGTGAAGCTGGAAAACTTTCCGGCGCTTTGACAGGCTCGAAACCATTGAAACCATTTTTACACTCATCAACAATACCCTCGTTTACTCTTCGTACATCTTCAGTTTTTGGAACACCGTTCCGTCCGCCAATATCCTCGTTGCTTCGCGTTTCCTTCTCCAATCTCGGGATATTTACTATTCTGCTTATGTCGTTCTCAACGTCGCTTCCAATTGCCAAATCATTTCTCTCGAGTTTCGGCAAAACACGCTCCTCCAATGATTCACTCTTTTTATTCGTACTGTGATCCCGCAATTCTTTACTCTGGCACGAGAAATTGTTGTCTCCGGTAAACGAGGCTTTATCCAATTTGTCATCGACGCTATCGATCTCCTTTATTTCCTCGATCCTCGAACATTGTTTCACCGGATTCTCATCTTCCTCGATCCATATTGTACCCTTCGCCCGTTTCTTAATTGTAAATCCCTCCAATTTGTCGTAAAACTTGTCATTCTTGTCCGATACCTCGTGCCACGGACTTCCCTTGGAACGCAACAAATGTCCACTCTCCTTCTTCGAACGCGTACGTAAATTGTGGGGCGAGCTTAATTTCAAATTGAGATTTCGTCGAGCACCGTTACATTGAACCATCTTAATATCGTCGACAGTGAAATTTGACAAATCCGCCTTTGCGCTGCTTTTCACCTTCTCGTCGTCAATGTCGACGCTGTGAAGGGTCTGATCTCCATCAGGAAATATGTTGCAGTCCTGCCTGTCGTGAAATAATCGTTATATTATTTTTTGGCCTTAATTGACCCCCTCATCCAGCGATCGACGTTTTTTTTTTTTCAACAATATTTGATCTTGGACCTCTATAATCCATTTTTACGAACACAAATCCGATAACAGGATCGAAATGATCTTAATTCTCTTCTTCGTTCTTTGATAAGCAAGAAAATGGCGTCTGATAAAGTTACCCTTGTTGAATGTTTACTGGTGAAAATTCAAAGAAATAACAATAAGTTCCGCCAGATTCGACAAAATAATTTATCACTTATATTGATTGGGGCCATTTTCGACCCCGTTAAAACGCCGACCCCTGGAGAACAACCGATTTCATTATCAACGAAATCTGCTCAGTTTTTTGTCTACTTACCCGACTTCATTTGCTCTGAGGAATGCCTCGACGCTGGCTCCCGAATTGATGAGCTTGTCAAGCGACAAAAAGTTATCATCGTTACGGACGAAGGCAAGATGCTTGTCGCTTTGCAAATGTTTCGACAAATCGCGATAATCGATTCGACAAATTTCACAATAACCAGCAACCAGCTGTTCCGTCCTGCGACCACGTGTTGCTGCGGTTGCTCGTGGCCTACGAGTCATTTCTTTGCCCTGTACAATGAACGGATAAACATAATCACATTTTACTCAAGTCGTATTTTGCAACAAATATTTCTGTCGAAATTTTTATTGTTACAACGATCATGAAAACATTTACCGAACATTCCTTCACAATTTATACATAAAAAATTGTTGAATTTTTGTGAAAATATAAAACAACGGAATCGCAATGCCGATTGCTTTTCAATATACCTTTTGTTTGTTCAAAGTTTCACTCTCTTCCTTGCACACCTTCTTCTCACGTACTCGTGTATCGAAAGGACAAGTGCCAGAATCACCGTCAAAATTCAACTTTGGCCAAACTGGCAACTCCAAAAACACCGGTCGAGTATCCCTAAATAAAAAAATATATATATATACATAAATCTCCGCTGTTTTTCTTTGTAAACAAAAACACGAATACCAATTTTTGAATCTTACCTTTTGAAAGATTCGAACTTTATGTAAGAATTTTTAAGATGCTTCACTTTAAGACTCTTTTCAGTATTCGATTGATCCGCGTTGCGCTTCAAGTTGCTAGTGTCCTTGAGCGATTCGTAAATCTTTTCAAGCCAGCCCTGCAGTCTTTTTGTAGCCCAAATCGGTATACCCCAGGTTTGGGCGTTGTTGAGCGGATCTACGGAACACTGTTGCGGCTGTGTCAGAGCACGTTCCAACATTGCATCCGCTCGCGATTTCTGTCACACGTAATTTTCCAAATTATTATTTTGACAGCCCGTCGAAAGATGCAATATTATATTCACACAAACGTTTAAAACAAAATTGCATTGTGAAAAAGTAAGAAGAATTATTAACAGGATAAAAACAGGATCTGTAAACTTCATGTCGAGTAAAAATAATAATTATGCAAATACAAATAGCGCTTAACAATTGAAAAAAATAGAATATAAAAATTCACAGGCCAAAAAAAAAAAAAAAACATAATTTTGTGGAATCCTGAATGTAAACAAAATTTTCATGTTTGCATCGCTAATTATTTGGGGACGTACCGAAAACTCAACTTCTAACTATTTTGATTCTTACCGATCTGTGGGCAGTTTGACTCCTGATGTTTGTTGAATTTGAGAGCGGATATTCACCACCATGAGGTGTTGGAGGTGTTGATATCGGTGTTCGGACCTCGATACTCCTCAGCGAGGGGGGTCCCCCGCTCTCTCCACTCCCGTAACCCCATTTTTTTTTATCACAGCTGTTTTGACTAAACTTGTCCGCTCTATCGCTCACGACCAGTGTCACACTTTTTACTAAAAACAATTCTATTACCTGAAAAAGCAAATGAAACCAAGAAATTAGTCCACCGCTTAGATACAACTAAAAATGTTCAGATATATTTTCCAACGTATATGTAAAAACGAAAACGTGTTGTCTGTTTCGCTGTATTTAGTGAAAATTCCGAAATATTTTTGAGTGAAAATATTTAATTTTTCACTATAAAAGATTTCGTTAAAAGTAAAAAAACAAAATTTTTGTGGATCCTGAAATTCAGTGAACTTATACTCAATATACTTTTTTCCATTAAATTTATGGATCTAGGGTCAGTTGGGGGTTCTGCCGCTCGACCATTTAACTGCCGTGAAGCAGCGGTAGCTACGAAACTAAAAGTCGTTGAGTTCAAACTGCCATTAAATTATATGTGACAAATGTGAAGCCCGAATCATTTGGTTTGACATGAAATTATAAACTTTAATAACCTGTCAAAAAATAACATTATGAAAACAGTTAATCTTTTTAAATTTTGGTTCGATGCGGCATGTGCGTTTCATTTATTTTATGATGGTCGTCAATTCGTTGCAAAACGATGATTATGGATGGAAAAATAAAAATAAGAAAAAATAAGTATAATTTTATATGGAAATTGTGATACTAGCTGGGTATAGAATGACAAATTCGTGTTCATCAAAATCTGTTTTTATATTTCAAGTAAATGTACAATAAAATATGAATAAATATAAGTGCCAGCCTTATGAGTACTCGAAAAATTGTTTAGAATATGAAAAAATTCTTATCAAGGAGTTTTAGTACTTTATGTTGCCCATCAGTAAAAATTCGTATACTCAATTTTATATACAACAACCAGATGGTCATGTAAACCATCTGTCCTGCAATGTTTGTTTAGGGTCGAATTTTACCTTTCAAAGATGCGAGTATATTCGTTGAAAGAATTATCGAATTATCGACTTTATTAATCTTATTTTTCGAAAAAGTAAACAAAAAATATATTTCAATGATATACGAATAAAAAGGTGGAACGCGTATAAAAATGTATGCGTGTCATTTAACGTTGCATAGGCTGCAACAGTGTGTGCATTCTAAATATACACGCCTACACGAAGGATTCGTGGAACTGCAAACGCGAGAGTATCGGGAGAGAGACAGAGAAAGAAAGAGAGAGTGAGAGAGGAAAGGGGGAAGCAAGAGAGAGAAAGAGACTCCGCGGGGCCGTCGAGCCTCAAATAATAACAATGAACCAAAGATTACCAAGCCACGAAACACTCCGGCGAAGTGGATAGAATCATCGGAAAGTCGGAAAAAAAAAAAAAAAAAACTGTATACCAAACACACCAGTGTGGTTTGAGAAAAAAGATATTCGTAAAGAAAGTCAAATTTCTCACCGAAGATATGGATTCCTCGCAATCAGTAGTGATATTTGAAAAACAACACTTTTATACAGTTTTCCACGAAAGACAATCCACACAAAATGTTCATCACATCAAACGTCCGGCAGTTTCACGTACATACACTCTTATCCCGTAGAAAATCAACATTTTTGTTTAACGTTTACGTAACCCCATGAAAGTAAAAATCACCATAATGATCATTCTCAAAAGCACTATATTGTCGTAACTTTAATAAAGATTGTTAAAGTTTAAAATCGAAATAAAAAGGAATTAATTGAGGATCGCGCGAGAGAGGAGGACGCAAGAAAACTCTCGCTCGTCGCGAACTGTCACGCACAAAATGGCCATTCGCCGTTAACAGCTTGGGACTCGAGCCTGGTGGCGGCGCTTTACGTCCTATATACAATAATTTTTCATCGACATACGCGGTTTACAACCAAACTCTTGTCATACATTTTATTTCGCACGATATTCAATTAAACAATTATTCTCCCCACTCCGCTTGATCTCGTGGATGTTTTCAAAAGCCATGGTGACGGCAGAGATAATGAATTTCACGATAGCAGCGTACTACTTTGATGTATGGTCTCAAGATGGCGTCTTTTCGTTTCCCCACCTTTCCTCCCCACTCCACTCTTGCGTTTCTCCTCTTTCTCTCACTCTCTTTCCCCGTTTCCCTCTCCTTCTCGCTCTCTCTCTCTCTCTCTCTCTCTCTCTCTTCCACTAATTCCAATGCATTTTCTTTGATTGTTTGTGAACCAAAAATATGATTTTGCTCTCTTGTTTTAAAGTAGCTCTTGCAAGAGCCTAATTTTGACGTAATTTTTTACACTCGGTCGAAAGCGGCTGAACGAGCCACTGGAAACGAGGGCGGAGCCCCCCGGAGCGTAGCAACAAGAGAGAGAGAGAGAGAACGAGAGCTGTGTGGGGAGAGCCCAGCGGCTAGTCTCACCGCGCTTACCGCTTGATCTCCCCTCGAATTCGAAGGTTTTTTATCCACGTTCCTACATAACATTCTCATAACTTTGTACTTGTTTTTGATGCTTTGCGAAACTATTGCTCGATTCAACTCACCGCAAGTTAAATAGTATGGTTTTATAAACTGTAGAACACCGAGGCAATTCCGTATTTCGAACGTTAATTTGAAAATAAATCGATGCGCTGGTGCGGTGGGGTACAGTTTTATATACATGCATACACGTTATATGTATGTATATATGTGTATAAAAGCCGAAGCTCGAATTGGCGGGAAAAGGGAGAAGAGATATGGTAGCTGCCGAAATATGTACGTTCGTGGAGCACCTCGTTAACCAATCGATAAGTTTACATTCGGTCCACCGAGGGGAAGAGAGCAATCCAGGGATATTTGGGTGATACGAGAATTGGTCTTTCATATCGTTCCCACCGTCCAAATAATTCGAAGAAAAAAAACTACGTGAAATATAGATTTTTTTATTTCTATTTTTTTTTTTTCAACTTACCCCACCCAAGTCCTTGATTTTTTCTTCCAAGCTTGCCAAGAGCCTATGGTTTTTTATATCCAGATAAAAAGATTTTTTTTCCAGTGGTTTGCGTCCTCTTTGTAAACGGACATCTACAAAAAAGAAAAAAAAATGCAAGTTCATAAGAATCTTTTTTTTTCGTTTTTAAAAATAGTCAAACACCACGTAATCGAAGAATCGGGTGTTTGACAAATAGAGATAAGAGCCGGTTTCCATCGATAGGAAAAAAAAAAAAAAAAACTTAGAATTCTTGTCCCCGATTTACGGCTCGCAGTTATTTCGTAATCCATACACAATCCAATAGACAGAGAATAAATCGAGTATAAACGGGAAATAGTTTTCCCTATTTATTTTTTTTTGTATTCTTAATCTCACGATAAATATTTGACAACTATTAGACCGAGTCAAGATCATTGACCGAGAAAATATTTCAAAGAATACCTTAAGTTTACGGAAAATGTGACTGTATACTAAAAAAGAAACCCACGTAGTCGAAGCTCGGCTAAAATCGAAACTGAAAACCGAGCACACTGAACGTACTTGAATTTCGAGCAAATTCTCAGTAATACAAGAAAAAAGGAACATGATAACGCTGAAAAAATATTGAAATTTGATTACAGCTCGAAAAAAGAATTGTGTAAAGTGGGAAAATGTTTCGTCGTAAACCGCGACGTGACTAGTTTATTTTTTCATCTTTTTTGTGCATTGAGAATTCGTGGGGTATCGGGAGCTTAGAGAACGTGCTTTTATTTCACGCACACACGCGCGTAATAAATACATGTGCGAATAAAAAACATGAACGAATTGAAAAAAAAGCGAGAACATTGAAAATTATTTTATTTATTTTGTAGTGAAACATTTTCAAGTATACTGATAAAGACAAGTTTGTAACGTACTAAATAAATGTCTATTTCGATAAAAGGAAAATATGCAAGAAAAATGTACGAAAAAAGGAAACATACGAGAGTGGATGTCCGAATTGTCTCGTGACGGTTGCTTGTGCTGCTGATGCTTGACCTTAGACGGAGATATCATTCCTATGCGATACAACACCGAGTACAACTCAACAACGTTATTTCTAATAATGATCGTAATAATGATGTATCGTAGTAAAAGTAATCGTCCGTAGAGCAAGAGCTTCCCATTCTCATATTAGCGTATCACATTGCAAGCTCATTTGTTAATTATTTTTGTTGTGCACACAGTCTCGCGCGTTTTTTTCCCCACTACATCATGCGTGAATTCCCGTTAGTAAATCCACAAATACACATACACACACAACAATGATTATTACTCGAGATCGAAGAGGCAAATATAATGAAAAAAAAAATAAAATAAATATATAAACACTGGATTTAGACTCATTCGTAGATTAGATCGGGTCACGTATATAACGGATAAACCGACGAAAACGGCTCTCTTTCGATCCGAGACTCGTTTCTCGTTTCTCTCGCGTAACAAAAACTTCATTCAACCGTGAACCTGTCGGAGGAAAGAACAGAGACAAAAAATAATATCTCGGCAGTGTGAAAAACGTGGTAACGGCAAAAGTTCCTACTGTTCATAGAGAAAATCGTGATGATAATCACTAGAAAAATATCACGATCCACAGCTTCTTGATTTTGCCGCAGCGTGACCGAAACGTCAGAACGTCTCGAAGCAACCGAGAGATCTTCAGTACCGACAGCTGATTGTTTTTGATAATGGCGCTCTTGTGAGCTCACGGTCTTCGGTATGGTCGGTATATGGTTACATCATTGTTTTTACCGGTACGATATCCCGTGATTTATATAACATCTATATATATATATATATTGATTGATTGATTAGAGAATACAAATAATTTTTTTTTATTTCAAATGACATAAAAATAGTTTTGCGGATTAAATTTATTAAAGAAGTAATATATTTACGATGTATTCAAAATGGTAACAATGCCTGTTGAGCAATAAACGGTCACTTAACCAGTTACAACACCCAGAGAAAATAACCAAAAAATACTCACAATTATAAGGAAAGGGTAGGGGGCAGGGGCGAACCATTTATTACAACAAAGTGTTAGCGAAGAAGGAAAAAAATATTTTTTTTACAAAATTGCCAAAATACAAATAACCGGTGTTAGTGGTTGCACTTCTTTTCGTTTTTATTACCTTTATCCGCAATTGCAAGGAGATAACGATGACAAATCATAAGTGTAAAAGTATATAATGACATTTCAATGAGTGTCACGAGTGATTTATGGTTGTGAATATAAGTCGCAGTATCCGCGCACGAGTTGCGGCTCTGCGTGCTTAACCTCAAATCCGCTCCGCAATTATCGGCGACGAAAATGGCAGAATAATAACAAATGGATTACAGGCGATAAGGGAGTGAAATAAGAAAAAATTTTTTTATCGTCTTCCGAGAAAGAAAAATTGGAAGTCGTTCTTTGTTTTTCACTCTTGACTGACGGATTCTTCGTAAAGTTTGGCGGCAACAATCTGACGGTTTCGGAAGAGTCAATAAAAATAAAGGAATTCGAAGTAAAACATCAACAAAAACAAACACCGAAAATGACGACGAATTTAGTGCAGCAGTTTGTGCAGAGACTGAAATCTCGAAACGAGGAATTTCGGAACAAAGCGGCGAGAGATCTCTGTCACTATGTGAAAACAGAACTGCGAGAGGCTTCGCAAGAGGAGATAACAGCCTTTATGGACGAATTTAATCATCACATTTTCGAGATGGTATCAGGTTCAGACGTAAACGAGAGAAAAGGCGGTATTTTAGCCATAGTTTGTTTGATAGGAGCAGATGTCGGTAACATAAATACTCGCACCATAAGATTTGCAAATTACTTGAGAAATTTGTTGCCTTCCAACGACGTAGGTGTTATGGAATTGGCGGCAAAGACGGTAGGAAAATTGGCGCTTGTATCGGGCACTTATACAGCCGAGTATGTAGAATTTGAGGTAAAACGAGCTTTCGAGTGGCTCGGCGGAGACAGACACGAAGGAAAACGTCACGCGGCTGTTCTTGTATTGCGAGAACTGGCGGTGTCCATGCCTACGTACTTTTTTCAACAAGTCACACCATTT
This sequence comes from Campoplex capitator, assembly GCA_037576405.1. Classification (NCBI taxonomy): domain Eukaryota; kingdom Metazoa; phylum Arthropoda; class Insecta; order Hymenoptera; family Ichneumonidae; genus Campoplex; species Campoplex capitator. Next base: position 2,283,579 of record JARBWI010000338.1, read on the forward strand.
TTTGATTTAATATTCAATGCGGTGCGAGATCCCAAGTCGGTTATTCGTGAAGGCGCTGTGGAGGCATTGAGAGCGGCTCTTGTTGTGACGGCGCAGCGCGAGACGGCCAAACAAATGCATAAATCGCTGTGGTACAAACAATGTTACGACGAGATTGTATCCGGCTTTGACGACATTCATCCGCGCGAAAGAGGCTCGAATCGGGACGACAGAATTCACGGTTCTCTTTTAGTGCTCAATGAATTATTACGCTGTAGCAACATTCAGTGGGAAAAGAATTACGAAGCGTTGATGGAGCGTTTGAATTGTTCAACGCAGCAGAACGACAACGACATTTTATTACTGATGCCAAGATTGAAAACGATAATAGTATCAAAATGGTCAGGCGGCTCGTCGCAGAACGCTTCGAGTCCTCAGCAACATGTTTTGTATCCGGTCCACGAATCTGCGACTTGTCGCTGTCTGATGCAGGAGCGTCTCGACGACGTTTACAACGATGTTATGGCGCAAAGAATGTCACGGAATCCGCACATCCAACACGCCTTGATGACGCTTCTACCAAGGCTCGTCGCTTTCAACAAGGAAAAATTCAACAAGGATCATTTTCGCGAGACTCTTACTTACCTGCTGATCACACTGAAAGGACGGGAAAAAGACAGATATGCGGCGTTCATGACGATCGGTCTGATAGCAGTCGCGGTTGAGGATTCGATCAAGCCTTATTTACCAAAAATCATGGAAGTTATAAAGAGCTCATTGCCGTCGAAGGAAACGCCAAACAAAAAGCGCAGCACGCCCCTCGAGCCCGCTGTTTTCATATGCATAACGCTACTCGGCCATGCCGTTAAGCAAACGATAACGAGCGACGTGCGGGATCTTCTCGACCCCATGTTGGCCACTGGATTGAGCCCGATTTTGACGACGTCGCTTCGAGAATTGGCGCACAGCGTGCCATCTTTGAAACCGGATATATCACAAGGGTTGTTGCGTATGCTGTCCCAAGTGCTTATGCACAAACCTCTGCGACATCCGGGTGCTCCGTGGTCGGCAACGAGTCCGACGACCTCATTGCCAACCGAAATCGACGTGCCCTCGACCGTTCTCGCTCTCCGTACTCTTGGAACTTTCAATTTCGATGGGAATCCACTGTTGCAATTTGTTCGTCGATGCGCCGATCATTTTCTCACATCGGAACAGGCCGAGGTACGTCTTGAAGCGGTACGAACGTGCTCGAGGCTGCTGAGACTCGCGTTGAATCAGCCTGGGCCAACCGTGACCAACACCGTGTCCGCGGTTCTCGGAAAACTTCTCGTCGTCGGCATCACCGATACTGACCCCGACGTTAGAATCAGCGTTCTCGCATCGCTCGACGACACCTTCGACATGCATCTCGCCCAGGCGGAAAGCCTTTCAGCACTTTTCGTAGCGATGAACGACGAAATGTTCGAAATACGAGAATGGGCGATAAGGACAATCGGACGTTTGAGCACGATGAATCCCGCGTACGTAATGCCCTCGTTGCGAAAAACTCTAATACAATTTCTTACAGAATTGGAACACTCCGGAATGGGAAGAAACAAGGAACAAGCAGCTCGGATGTTGGATCATCTCGTGGTAAGTGCTCCACGACTCATCAGACCTTACATGGAGCCGATTCTGAAAGTACTTGTCCCGAAACTCAAAGAATCCGAGCCGAATCCCGGTGTTGTACTGGCCATTTTACGCGCCATCGGTGATCTCGCCGAAGTGAACGGCGCCGAGATGCAACAGTGGATGCCCGAGCTACTCTCGATCCTTTTGGAAATGCTGGTCGACGCGAGTTCGCCGGAAAAACGAGGAGTCGCGCTCTGGGTCCTCGGACAACTGGTCGGCAGCACCGGTCACGTTGTAAAACCTTACATGCAATATCCAACGTTGCTCGAAGTGCTAATAAACTTCTTGAAGACCGAACAACAGCCGATAATACGACGAGAGACCATCAGAGTTCTCGGGCTCCTCGGAGCCCTTGATCCTTACAAACACAAGATGAATCTCGGTCAGATCGACTCTCAATTGGACAGCTTAACGGCGATGGCTGACATCCGAAGCGACGTCGAAACCAATCAGGATTTAACGACGAGCGAAATGCTCGTAAATATGTCCTCCTCGACTTTGGAGGAATACTATCCGGCCATAGCGATCGCAACTCTCATGCGAATAATTCGGGATCCAACTTTGTCCCAACATCACACGATGGTCGTACAGGCTGTTACTTTTATATTTCAGAGCCTCGGTATTAAGTGCGTTCCATACATATCTCAAGTTATGCCGAGTTTTCTCAACGTCGTCAGAACCGCGGACTTCAATTTCCGGGAATATCTATTTCAACAGCTGGCAATACTGATCGCCATTGTTAAACAGCACATAAGAAATTACCTGGACGATACGTTTAATTTGATCAAAGAATTTTGGACGATCAACAGTCCGTTACAGAGCACGTTGATTCTTCTCGTGGAACATATCGCTGTCGCTCTTGGTGCCGAATTCAAAATATATCTGCCTCAATTGATGCCCCAGATACTCCGGGTGTTGACACACGACACGAGCAAAGATCGTTCCGTAACGGTCAAGTTGCTTCTGGCATTGCAAAAATTTGGCAACAATTTGGACAACTATCTTCATCTGGTGCTACCACCGATCGTTAAATTATTTTACGCGACCGATTGTCCCATCACCGTGAACACAGTCGCCCTCGAAACCGTTGATCATCTCGCCGATACTCTCGATTTCACGGATTTTGCATCCCGGATTGTTCATCCGTTGGTGCGAACATTGGATCAGTGTCCTGAGCTCCGAAACACCGCGATGGATACTCTCTGCGCTTTGGTCATACAATTGGGTAAGAAGTATCAGATATTCATACCGCTCGTACAAAAAGTCATGAGCAAACACAAAATAACGAATTCCCGATACGATGTACTCGTCGATAAAATACTGACGGAATCGACCGTCGCCGATGGCGACGATTATCTACTCATTCGTCATCGTTATTCTCGCAACAAAAATAGAGATTTGTCATTGACATCCTCGGACACTACTGTCATGAAGAAGCTCAAAGTTTCAGCCTCGAATTTGCAAAAAGCTTGGACCGCTACGAGACGAGTATCGAAGGACGATTGGCTCGAATGGCTGCGGAGTTTGTCGATCGGTTTGCTCAAAGAATCCCCGTCACCGGCGCTGAGATCCTGCTGGGCTTTGGCCCAAACTTATTCCCAATTACCGCGAGACTTGTTCAACGCTGCCTTCGTCTCATGTTGGACCGAGCTGAACGACACTTATCGCGCTGAGCTCATACAAACGCTCCAGCAGGCACTAATTGTTCCGGATTTGCCAGAAATAACACAGACTATATTGAACCTGGCGGAGTTTATGGAACACTGCGACAAAGGTCCGTTGCCACTGGACAATAAAATACTCGGAGAGCGTGCGATGCACTGTCGCGCTTACGCCAAAGCGTTGCATTACAAAGAGGACGAATTCCACAAAAATCGTAACGGAAATGTATTCGAATCGTTAATATCGATAAACAATAAATTACAGCAGAAAGAGGGAGCCGAGGGTCTTTTGGAGTACGTGATGAATCAGAGCAACCAGCAAGATCTCAAAGTGCAGGTACGCTGGTACGAGAAACTTCATAATTGGGACAAAGCGTTGCATCTTTATCAGGAACGTTTGGAAACCGATTTGACCGATGTCGAGGCGACTCTCGGTGAAATGCGGTGTTTGGAGGCGCTTGGAGAATGGGGACAGTTGCACGAGGTTGCCACGAAACAATGGTCCCAACAGACCGACGAAACGAAGCAGAGAATGGCGAGGATGGCAGCAGCTGCTGCTTGGGGTTTGGGACAATGGGAAAGTATGGAAAAGTACGTTTCCCTAATACCAAAAGACAGTCAAGATGGTGCCTTTTATCGAGCTGTACTCGCGATACACGACGAGCAATACAACGTCGCCCATCAGTTGATCGACAGTGCTCGAGATCTGTTGGACACTGAATTAACGGCGATGGCTGGCGAGAGTTATCAACGAGCTTACAACGCTATGGTCGAAGTACAAAAACTCGCGGAACTCGAAGAAGTCGTACAATTCAAACTCGTGCCCGAGCGCAGGTCAACCATCAAAGCAATGTGGTGGGAAAGACTGCAGGGTGGCCAAAGGATCGTCGAGGATTGGCAAAAAATCATTCAGGTTCATACTCTCGTCGTATCGCCTCACGACGACATGTACACTTGGCTAAAATACGCGAGCCTCTGTCGTAAAAACGGTAGCCTGATGCTTTGTCACAAAACTTTAGTAATGCTGCTCGGCGTTGATCCGTCGTTGACTCCCGATCAACCGCTGCCAACGACTCATCCCCAGGTAACGTTTGCCTACTGCAAACACATGTGGATGGCGAACAAACGGGAAGAGGCGTACAATCAACTGCGTACCTTCGTGCAAAGTTCTCTACAACCGACAACGGCCTCACTGGTTAATCAGGAGGACGAAACTCAGCAGGAAGTTCGTAAGAGACTTTTGGCACGTTGTTACCTCAAATTGGGCGAATGGCTCGAGGCTCTCCAAGGCATAAACGAACACTCGATACCGGCTGTTCTATCCTATTACGCGGCCGCCACCGAGCACGATCCAACCTGGTACAAAGCTTGGCACGCATTCGCATATATGAATTTCGAGACTGTACTTTTTTACAAACATCAACAGGGCGATACCGGAAGTAGCAGCAGTACGAGCAACAATCCATTCGGAAATGTACCACCGATCGGAGCAACCAGCGGGGGAAACGGTTCTGGTATCATGGACAATGGAACTATGGGAAATTCTAATCGTTCCGGGCTATCGAGCTCGCAGTACATATCGCAGTTCACGGTGCCTGCTGTCGATGGATTTTTCCGTTCGATTAATTTGTCCCACGGTAATTCGCTTCAGGATACTCTGAGATTACTCACTCTCTGGTTCGATTATGGACAATGGCCCGAAGTTTACGACGCCATCGTCGAGGGTATTCGAATGATTGAGATCAACACTTGGCTCCAAGTCATTCCACAGCTTATCGCTAGGATCGACACACCCAGAGCTCTCGTTGGACGTTGCATTCATCATCTGCTAATCGACATTGGAAAAACTCATCCTCAAGCTCTCGTCTATCCCTTGACCGTTGCCTCAAAGAGCGCCAGCTACGCAAGAAAAACAGCTGCTAATAAAATATTGAAAAATATGTGCGAGCACAGTCCCACTCTAGTCCAACAAGCGATGATGGCCAGCGACGAACTCATCAGAGTTGCTATCCTCTGGCACGAGCTTTGGCACGAAGGTCTCGAAGAGGCTTCCAGGCTTTACTTCGGCGAGAGAAACGTTAAAGGAATGTTCGATACCCTCGAACCCCTGCACGCCATGCTCGAACGCGGTCCACAGACTCTCAAAGAAACTTCTTTCAATCAAGCTTACGGCACCGATCTTATGGACGCTCAAGAATGGTGCAATCGCTATAAAACTTCTGGCAACGTGCGCGATTTGAATCAAGCCTGGGACTTGTATTATCATGTTTTTCGACGCATTTCTCGACAATTGCCACAATTAACCAGCCTCGAATTGCAATACGTCAGTCCGAAATTACTCCTCTGTCGAAATCTCGAACTCGCTGTTCCTGGTAGCTACAGTCCTGGACAACCGGTCGTTAGGATCGAGAGTATTCACAGCTCGATGCAGGTCATCGCGAGCAAACAGAGGCCCAGAAAATTGTGTATCAAAGGTATTTTTTTTTTCTTTTTTTTTTTTTCTTTCTTTCGATTCCGCGCTGAAACAAATTTTATTGATTCTTTGTATTTCGATTTCTTTTGATTTCAGGCAGCAACGGAAAAGATTACATGTTTTTGTTAAAGGGGCACGAAGATCTCAGGCAGGACGAGCGTGTTATGCAATTATTTGGTCTAGTCAATACTTTGTTGCTACACGATCCTGATACATTCCGAAGGAATCTCACTATTCAGGTAATCAAAGTTGTCCTATTTTTGTGTCGTATCTGCTATAATTTAAACTTTTAATCAACAAATCCCAACAAACTGATCAACATCCCTGATTCATTCGTCAGAGGAATATATTTATAATGATAAATCAGTAAAAATTCGTTGAATTCTCGGTGACTTTGCCCTTGATTTTGATTGACCTATATATGATTTGTATGAATTTTCAGAGATACGCTGTGATTCCATTATCTACTAACAGTGGCCTTATTGGATGGGTGCCTCATTGCGATACTTTACACACGCTTATTAGAGATTATCGTGAGAAGAAAAAAATTCTTTTGAATATAGAGCACAGAATAATGTTGCGGGTGAGTCACTCGATCGTGATCGACCGATTTGTTTTTCCATTTTTAATATAAATACTAAATAATGAAATACAATTTTTGAAATTCGTATGAATTTTCAGATGGCGCCGGATTATGATCATTTGATGTTAATGCAAAAAGTGGAAGTGTTCGAGCACGCGCTCGAGCACACCCACGGTGACGATTTGTCGCGCTTGCTTTGGTTGAAATCACCCTCGAGCGAGGCATGGTTTGATCGTCGTACGAATTACACGAGATCGTTGGCTGTTATGTCAATGGTCGGTTACATACTCGGCCTGGGCGATCGGCATCCATCGAATTTGATGCTCGATCGTTTGAGTGGAAAAATTCTTCACATCGATTTTGGTGATTGTTTCGAGGTTGCTATGACCAGAGAAAAATTTCCCGAAAAAATACCTTTCCGACTCACGCGAATGCTGATAAATGCCATGGAAGTTACCGGTATCGAGGGCACTTATCGAAGAACTTGCGAATCCGTAATGTCCGTGTTACATCGTAATAAAGACAGTTTAATGGCGGTGCTCGAAGCTTTCGTTTACGATCCTCTTCTCAATTGGAGACTGATGGACAACGCAGCACCGAAAGGCAAACGATCAGATGCTCAGGGCATGAACGCGAGCAGCAGTCAAGAGCCTGGCGATATACTCGACTCGTTGACGTCAACATTACCAAAGAAAGGAGTTCCTTGTTGCATAGAAAACGGAGGTAGCGTATCAAGTTGGTATTCTGAAAAATCGGTAGACATTCTTTCGCGGTTGAACGAAATTTCTCATGTTTGCAAACATTCATTTTCATTGTTTATTTCATTTTCCTTATATACATTCACAGAGGATAGCAATCAACCGGAAGCTTTGAACAAAAAAGCTCTCACCATCGTCACGAGAGTACGTGATAAACTTACCGGACGAGATTTCCTTCATGAGGAAGCAATTAGCGTACAAAGACAAGTTCATCTTCTTATCCAACAAGCCACTAACAACGAGAATCTTTGTCAGTGCTACATTGGATGGTAAGAAAAAATACTGTTACAATATTATTTGATTGTAATTATCATTTATTTAAAAAAAATAGAAGTAGAAATTGAAACTTTTTCGAGGAATTGAGCGAATTTTTAATCGTTTTTTCAGGTGTCCATTCTGGTGAATAAAAGAAAGCGAGAAAATACTTGGGTAAGGTGAGAATAAAGCACAAGCGTTAGTCGAAACTCAATACGGAAAATAGATCCGAACAAATTGCTCAAGGAGGTTCGTTCTCGTAATCCCCACAATATTTCGTTCATCATAAAGAGAAAAGAAAAACTATTGATAACACATCGAATGGTGTAAATGGAATCATGATTTTTCTAGATTTTCACAATCGACGTCATTCGATCGTCTGTCAAAAAACGTAGTTGAAAAGCAATTGTTTATTTTATTTTCGTCATAATGGCGGTGCAACGATTGCAAACGGTCTTGAGATCAAGTCCACGTCGATAAGAGCTACGTTTTGAACGATTCATCATTCACAACATCGAGTTATACTCACAAAACTGTCCAAAAAGAACTGAATTCTTAATCATGTTAGAAGGGCCGAGCCTCCTTAGGAAAAAGAAAAAGCCGAAATTTCTGCTTCCCCCCAATATTTTTAGGAGCAGTGAATTATCGAATGACAAATTAACGCTGAAGAGACGTGAATTACGGCGCGTATGTTCTTGGTCGAATTCCGCGAAAAAAAAAAAAAAAACGAACAAGAAAATGAACGAATTACCGAGAAAAACGTTATTTGGTTGAGGAAAATAACGCTATTTATAACTATGCCTCTCCCGTTTAATTGTCCTTTATTTATTCTGTTATCATTATTATTACTATTATTATTATTTTCCAATCTTTTAATTGTACAATGAAAGACATGACATTGCCATTATCATATCTGCAGATAGTGTATATATTTATTGTTAATTATATCGTTTGTATATAATATTTTTTTTGTGATGAGACATTCAATGATAAATGTAAATGAGTCCGCAATTGGATATATATTATATAAGCACATAATTATAAATAACAAATAAAATGTCAGAATATCGGTTACATTTGGCCATCGGTATGAGTCCTAGTGTCGGAATGAAAAATTTTGTTCTACGGGATTGCTAATAAAAAGAAATGGGAGTCAGAAAATTTGTAACGAATGAAAGAAAAAATATGCAGATCCCAAATGAAAATACGTTGTTTTCGATATGTCGTCAAGGCTGCTGGTTCTCTAACTTATTTCTTGTAAAATGCTATTTTATTGTTTAAGTTAAATTATTCGTAACATCAGTCCTCTCAACGATATTCGTTGTAATTTTTTTGAACTCCAAACCTGCTGCATTTCGCACCTACTTTTCTCTTGTGAAAATTATACGGCGTGAAATATTTCATTTGTAACATAATTTTTTGTTTTCAACAATTGTACACAATAACTTTTCGAGGGGACAGATGTAGTAAAAAATTTTCTCATTTAAACAGCTAGTGAGTGATCTGTCGGGAAGACTTGTTAATATATTACAACTATAAATAAAGCTTATATATAAATATATGTATGTATACACTTTTTTTTATTAAACATAAGTGTGATTATTTTTATCTCTTTTACTTTGTACGTGACTCGTACGTTTTTTATATATTTATATATGTACAATATGAGGCGAGATATATTACAACCATGTTTTTTTTTTCATTTTTTCATTTAATTCTTTTATTCACTTATTTTGGCGTTACTTAAACACATACGCGTGTCTGTATACGTGCATAACGGGTGTGGTGACCGAAATTGATTGTGAATAGAAATAAATCTGATTAAAGTTAAAGAATAACAATTGAATAAAAATGATTCATGAACTCAGGGCAAAAACTCGAAACGACGAGAAAACAAGAAAAATCGATATTTAGATTCTCATTCGCAATCAATTTCAGCCTCACCGCGACGATTCATATGCATTTTTTCGTGTACTTGGCTGTGTAATTATAGCCTATAAATTTTGATCGATTTCGTTATTGAAACCAAACGCCATTGGCAATAATTCACGTACCGAGGTTTGTAAAATCTCTGTCAAATCTGAGGCAACAAGAAATATGATCATGTCACCAAATTCGGCAAGAGCTTGTCTGCACATACCACAAGGCGAAGACACTACTCCTTTGTATTTGTCAGCTGCAACTGCGATTCTCGTGAATTTTGTTTTTCCGTCTGAAATCGCACGACACAATGCTGATCTTTCGGCACACGTGGAAATCGCGTACGATGCGTTCTCAACGTTACAGCCACGTGCTATCGTTTCGTCGGCGCAACGCAATGCTGCACCTACTTTGAATTTGCTGTACGGAGCGTACGCCAACTCGCGGGCTTTAATGCTCTCCTGTATCAATTCCTGGTCATCTTTCGCTAAAAACAAAAATACCGGGATAACACCATTTCTTGGGAAGATTAACGGTTATGTCCGAAAAATATATGTCACTCGATCTTTTTTTCGTTTCTCTTCGGTCCTAATAATTGTCACAATATTCAAGTATTTTCGTCGTTGAAACGCAACTCCAATACTTTTTTTCATCATCGCCTGTTACTGGCTCTCACACGCAAATAGAAAAAAAAACTGCAGTTTTCGCATTTTCTTCTTTTGTATGAAAAATGTGATTTGAAGAGCAGGGGTAAAATTTCGTTGATTTCCCGACGATGCGAACTTCAATGGTGTTGGGATTTGACGCGATAAAAAAAGACCTCAATCGACATGATTTTTTTTCCACTTGTGACATTTCTCACGGTGGCACATCTATTTTAGTTTTTCGTCATTTTTTATTTTTAATTCGGTATCGAAAAAAGTTGATTTGACAGTTTGAAACATCTAAAGGGCAAAGTTTATTACGAATACTCGACATCATTTCAGTTACGTTCAATAGACAATTGACCCAATTACGGGGTGCAATTTATATACCACATTGTTTTCTGTTTGAACTTTAATAGGTTCATTCGATCGTACAAGAATTAGAACAAACTCTATTTATTCGGGATGTTCTTTCTTTTTTTTTTCTTTTTTCTTTTCATGGATATAAATGGCATGTTTATTGATAACATATTATAAGACGCTGCACGTAAACCCTCATTTCCATGAGGAAATAGATCTTTCGATAATCCAAGCAGCAATTTGCATTATTTCGGCTTCAATAAAATTAACGCGCCAAATTTCAGTACGACACGTGACAAAAATAGGATTGCTATTTGCAAAAATATAATTATAAAAAATTAGTAAGGTGAAAACTTGTCGTAATTGCATTGAATTAAAAAAAATACTAAAAATAAATTATTTCGTTTTTATATTTGATATTTGGATTGACTGAAATATTTCCGCCAGGCGTGAGTTTGACATTTTTTTTATCCCGCCGTATTTTAATTTACGAATTTGCATGGAATAATTTTCTTAGGTTTAACAACATGATAAGATTTTCAACCGCTACAATTTCAAACACGAAAAATGGTAATAATTGACACGTCGACGATAAGATAAAAAAAATAATGTTCTTACAAATTTTTTTAACCAACTGACGAAAGAGTGGTCTTACCTAGGGTTTCGAAATCAATAACTTTCGAAGCGTTATTCATTCTCGTAAGAAAATATTCGCTGTTTGATCCCTCACTTGTTTAGTGTAGATAAAGGTATAATTTTCTTCTCAACACTCGCTGTCACAAGGGGTTAATTTTCGGCTTTAACTCTTGTTTATAAAAATTATATTTCCGCAATATTGTCAACGAACTCAATATTTTTTTAACGACCTTGTTTATCGAAAAGATGAAAATCGTCACGGATTTTCCCAACCACGAATCTCAACGTGTGTGTGTGTGTGTGTGTGTGTGAAAAGGGGTTACGAAGATGAGAAAAAAGATGAGCTTCCGAAAATATCAATCGTGCTAGCGACGATACAGCAGCCCAACTACCAACTGTGTCTACTTTGGTTTACGCTCTTGTTGCTTATATCGTGCACTCCAGATACATGCAGACACACGCGCGCGCGTCTCACTATGCATTTATGAGTATATATGTATACATTCAACGTATAATACACACGCGCTCTAGAAGCTTAGCTGCAGGTTAGCTGACAATCTCATCGAGCTAAAAAGAGAGGGAAGAAATTATGAACTCGCATGACCTTCACTCCGAACATTCACTCTCTCTCTTGCCCCGTGGCATTAGAAACACTAAACCATGCACACTTTTATCGTATAATATCGTATCCTCGATACATTTTTTGCCTAATTTATTTTGTTAAATCTTTTGAAGAGCCGAGATACAAATCCTCACGACTTTGTTCGCTGTGTTTACGTCTATTTCCGACAATCCGGATTATCGCGAGGCTTTTTTATTTTTATTTACAAACTTCGTGACGCACAACGTAAAATAATGATTGTCAGATGTACTACAGTTGTCCAAATGAGTTTCAATTTTGCTGACGAAGCTCTTCTTCCTCTCTCACTTGTACACTCAGCACTTTTTCGTTTTAAACTAAACACCCGAGAGGCCGGTTCTCTCTGTTCTTCTTTTTGTTCACCCATGCGCCAAGATTCCTTTGTGTTTGTCGCGCCAGATCTGGCAGAGCAGAATGAATAATAATATATGATTCTTCATTTTTGCCATGAAGAGGGCGTGTTGTGAAATAGAACGAGTTGGTTGTCAATATAGATACATTTTTCATGACTCAACATTTTCGATTAGTATGTTGATCTCTGCCGTTTTAAATACGAAATATTTCGATCATGCGATTATGGCTTTCACGAAGAGTTTCAACGGGTTCAACAAAAAAGATACTGGGATGTCATACGATAAGAGGGGATTTTTACTGGATAAATTTAAATTAAGTCTTACTCGCATTCTCTGTCTATATCGCTCTCCGATTCTTACTTTCTCTTTTCGGAAACAATAAATATAAAAAGGGAACAAAGGTATTGAAAAAGCAAGGAAATGAGGATGTGTGGAGACATTTGACTGCTTTCACGGAAAGAGTTAGAAGCTGCAATTTTTGGTTGTCCCGCTTGATCAATGCGACTCTTTATTATTTTTATTACGCTGTCGCGTGTGTACTGGCTTCATATATCGAACGACAAGGTGGAACGATGTGGTGCTTCAAGAGAGTTGCTGCCGATGTCTATGCAGAGAATCGCCCAACAATCAATACCGTACAAACTATTCGATCAATAAATGCTCCACGCTTTTTACCATTCGTTTGAATGTGCAGTTATATTTTATCCTCTCTCGCATAAGACCGCATTCAATATTTTTTTGCTCAAACATATATATATATGTACGTATATCTATCGTAAACGAAAATCGCGCCTTCACGAGAGATAAAAGCATTTACAAAATGAAAAATCCAATCGTTTCGAACTGATATTTTTTTCGTGCACGTCTAAAATTTTTAAGGGATTTTTTTAAGGGTAAAAATTTTAAGGGTAGATTTTTATGCGCTTAACCTATATAGCATTGCATTTGCGTTTTTGCCTGGTTCGAATTGCGACACGTCTTATATTGCGTGTCGAAGTTTAAATTTTCCCACCGTCTTCAATTAAATCCAGGTAGCGCTGTTGCTGGAGTTTCGGAATGGTAGGAAATATTTTTTTTAAAACTATTTATAATTTTGGCTAATAATATTCAGTGTTCTTGTTCGCCTGTAAACTTGAGACTCTGCTGTTCGTGTAAAAAAGATAAGAAATCAAAAATTTTGTCGCGACTCTACTGCGTTCCGGGCAACATGTTTTCTTCTTTTTTTACTATTTCTTCCTCCTTATACTCCTCAATAATTGACTCACTCTAAAGAGATGAGAAGAGAGAAACGTTGCGTTGAACCTTCTTGATTTAAATTACAAGATCTATGGTGGTTGCTCAGCTGTTTTCGCGAGAAAGCAGATCTGACGCGATTTTCCGTCTCTTTTCGATATAATTGCTGGGTAAAACTCTAAACCGCCTGACTTTCAGCGTATTTTCGCGTTTGGCAGGTTCGGAAATACATCGTATATACACATGCACGTGTACTTGCTCGTTTACATACACACGCACACATACACACGTGCACGCGTAGAGCGAACGAGAGAGAAAGAAAGAGATCGCATCGTAAACAGACAAGGGGACGACCACACAGGGACAGGGGGCTCGTGCTGGCTTGGCTTTGCCACGAGCAACGAGCAAGCAGCAGCAGCAAGTCGTGTTGAACCAGTGCGCGTCGCGAGGGTCGCGATTCCGTGACTCGAACGTAGATAAAGCGCTCGTATCACGTCTAAACTCAAACAGATGTGGAGTGACTGTCCAAAAATTTCTGACATATCGCAGCGAGCGCAACTCTCGTTTACACACAATTTTATAACATTTTCTAGAGACATAATAAAACTTGATATAAGTGAGGATTGAAAGAACTAAGAGTTTATTGGGGGAGTTTTTATTTTTCCTTCGTTTGTTGTTTGTTGTTTGTGAGAGGTTTCGAAACTGGGTGCGAAAAGTTCAGGATTATCATCGCCATGAGCGAATTGAGCCAAGAGGAAGTAAGTTTTGTGTCGTGATTGATTGAAAAAAACCTTTCCTTTTACAGACAAAGCCCCACGAGAGTTTCTCGCGCTCTCTTTATCCTACTCTACCCGTCCTTTAACGAATGCGCTACGATCATGTATATTGACTTTGTTTCTGGGTCTCTGCACCCAAGCAATTTAGACACTTTGCTGCCAACTGGGGCTTCCTCGGGATTTTCTTTTCTTCGACACGAGCCAACGAGGCCGCAAACATGATTAATTTAAATACATATTGGAATTGTCGCACGAATGATAGACGGTTTGTCGCGTTATTGCCTCGTCAATATTTTCGAACGTTACAACATGCTTTTACTTTTTTTCCATTCTCAATGAATCTCGTGATATAAGCATTAATTGAACGTAACGTCATTTCTTTCTTATCCTCTTTCCTTCACACTGATGACTCGTGTTGTGAACAAAAAATATTCTTTCTCATAACTGCCATGAATTTTTCCTCAAAAATTTACCAAGTTAATTATTTTTCACATACGTAATGTTTATCAGTTGTTTTGATTTTCAAAATTTATTAGTTACGTTTCCCGTTACTGCTAAATAAACGATACGAATGTTGATATGTAGGAAGCCAAAGAATTCTGTATCTTGCATGCCACGCACATGATCCAAACAAAGATTCTCTCCTGCCCACGCTTCTTTATCCCACTTCATTTCGGCCGAATCTATTGAGTTATTTATTATTAATCATTCAAAGAACACACATGACTGATGAGCTCTATGTTCATTGGAACTATTTATTTTTTAACAAAAAAAAAAGTGAAAATTCATTTGAAAATATCTCCGAGTATTTTTCAAGAAACGCCTTAACATTCCTACAAATTCATTGTCCACTAGTTTTTTCTCTAATGTAATTATAATAATGATACTATAATTTTCATTCGTTGTAATACTGATGAATATGAACTTATGATTCTTATTTTCTGCAAACTGCAAACAGATCATGATATTAATTTAATTTGCTACCAACGATATTAGCTGTGTTTGAAAAGCAACAGTCTCTTTTCGTCTCAATGAAGCGTCGATTTTTCTTTTTTACTGGTAATAAAAACATTTTATAAATAGATGAGGAGGCGGAGATTAGCCCGTTTGGCGGGTGCGGAGACAGGCAATATGCCGACGAGTTCAAACGGCACTGCTGGAACCGCACCGGCATCGCCAAGCACTCCAGGCCCTTCCAAACCTCCCCAATTGCAACAGCAAATTGGATCCACAACATCCGCAACTATGGAACAAATAGCACAACCCGAAGCAGCTATGGACGTAGAGGAAAACAGCGACAAACAGTGCAATACTTTTGGAGTTGACGTAGACTCGGGAATTGAAAATATGGAAGTCGAAGAAACAGACAGAAAAGATCCTGCTCCAAGATCGAGGGTAAGCTTAGTAAATTATCGTTTCTAGAACTCCTTCGTAGATCATTCGTCAAGTCAAAAGCATTTTCTATGAAATAGGAAGGAACTTTTGTTCACAGGGAAAAAAAAAAAAAAAATATCTCGTTGAAACCAGTAAATGCCAGTGATTAGGAAATTTTCACGAAAACTCACGAGCCTCATTGATTTTTGACCACTTTTTTAGACGACGAGTTCCAGTACCGAGATTACAGTTGAACAGATACACACGGTGATATCGCGGGTGCTTTGTGTCGCGTGGAAAGAACCGAGCGAAGGCGGAATATTTTTGCCACAAACATCGACAACGGTGGAAGCTCACAAGATTGATGATTATATGGATATTGCGAGTCAAGCATTGATGGAAGTAATGTACATGTTTGCCCGTGGTGAAGATCCTATGAGAGAAATCGTTGTCAGTACACCCTCGGATCGCGAGGACAGTCCAAATAGTCAAGCGAGTCCATTGTTGAGTCCCATCGCGACCTTACCATCGTATCCGGTATCAACGCTACCACTGCCATCCGGCAGTAAACTCGCACAGCCGAAGAGTTTTCTCTATTTGTTAGATTGTTACACGAGAGTTGCGGTTGAAGAGAGAAATCATCCTAAGGTTCGTGATTTTCCATTATCGGTGAATCCGAAAACTTTGTGATAAATTTTTAATCCTTGCAAGAAATTACGAAGCTTTCGAAGTATTGTTTACTGTTATTAGATTTTTGTTTACAATTTCGCATCGAAAAAAGTTTTCAACAGGCAAAAGAGTTTTCCATAGTTTTCAATAATGCTAGAACTTTTAAATGAAAGAGAAAAAAATGAGAAGAATTGTTCAAACTTCATTATTTAGTTTTGTGTCGTATGGTCAAAGAAACTTTTAGATAAAGACAAACATACAAATATATATGTAGATATATCGATATATCGAATGGTCAATGACTCTGATGTTGAAATAAAAGAAAAAAAGATAGGACGTTTGTGCGTACGATCAGTTGGCTAGTGATCGGGCTTGTTTCTATATTTGATTCGTTCTCATTTTTTATTTCAACAGCGTTCGAGCGTGCCACCGCTATCGGACGTATTAGCTGGTCTTCGAGCCCAATGCGTTCAATACGCGAGCCTCGTTCTACAAGGACTCGTCGGACTGTGCCAAACATCAGTATCGACAAACTTCTCGACGCCCCTTCTTTATCCCGTTTTAACGCAAACTTTACCACGTGGTTTTTTGCACGAGCTGGTAGCTCGGACTCACTCGAATCCGCATACCTTCAACAAAATATTCACGCCGCTTTTACAGGGCCTCTATCTTTATATGCAACAGGCGAGTTTGGTCGGTAATACTCACAGACGACCAATCGAGGCTCTCGAGGAGCTAATTGAAATTCGATGCGGGACGAGCGGGAATATCCGTCCAATTTGTCGTCTGATAACGCATCAAATACAATTTTTGCCAGATGTAATGACAACGGCGGTCGGGCGTGAGCTCGCGAGAACATCCTTCCTCGGTCCGTTTCTTTCAGTCTCGGTGTTCGCCGAAGATTCCCCAAAAGTCGCGGAGAAATTTTTCAGCGGGAATCCATCGAGCGACAAATCAATAATTCTGACGTTGCAACAAGAATTGGAAAGCACCAGAACATCTTTGCACAAAATGTTACACGCGATACTGGCGAACAGTGCATGCAGGGAAGCAACCCTCGCGTATTTAGCTGCACTATTGCGTCACAACGAGAAACGCGCTCAGATACAAACGGAAGAGTTTGCACTCGCCGGCGATGGTTTCATGCTCAATCTTTTATCGGTATTACAGATGCTTTCTGTGAAAATAAAACTGGACACGGTTGATTCCTTATACCCGTTTTATCCGTCGAGTTTCGTGGAGATAAAAAACGATACTCGATTGAAATTAACCTCTCAGGAAGTTGTTGAGTGGCTCGTAGATCTGGAAAAAACACACAAGTGGACCGAGGCCAAATTCCCGACCCAATGCTGGTTCTTAACTCTGCACTGTCATCACGTTGCTCTCTTACCCGCTCTACAAAAGTACCAGAGAAAATTGCGAGCTCTCAGAGATTTGCAAAAAATGCTTGACGAGCTCCAAGCCACCGAGCCGCAGTGGAAAGACGCACCATTTGCCGGGCATAACAAAGAATTGATCAAACGCTGGAAACAACAACTAAAACGTCTTGGTAAATCGAAATCTTGCGCTGACGCCGGCCTCATTGACCCTGTGTTGCTCCGAAGATCTCTACATTTTTACACTTCGGTCGCCGAAGTATTGCTCGGTTTACTTACCCAAACTCTTCCCGGTGTGCCATTACCGGCGCTTCCATTGCCACAGGAAATACCTCACAAATTTACCGCTCTTCCTGAGTGGTACGTCGAAGACATCGCCGAGTTCCTCTTGTTCACACTTCAGTAAGCTCAATTATGATCAACATCCTCTGAATTTTCTTATTCTGTTATTCATTTCGATTTTTTTAAATCCTCGTTTATTTCGCCTCGTACAGATTTAGTCCGGGTGTCGTGGCGAACAATATGGACAACTCTCTTATCACTTGGCTTCTCGTTGTCATATGCACTCCACATTGCATAAGAAATCCGTATCTCATTGCCAAAATAATTGAAGTTCTCTTTGTTATCAATCCCAGTGTTCAGGTATGTATGAAAAAAACCATGCAATCATCGTGATCTATTAGTTTTCTCAGGATGTTGATAAAAAAAATTTGTTTTTGTCGTAAAAACGTACATTTTACAAAAATTTCTTCGAATTAAGAACATTATTTGGCAGGTAATTCATTTTTTATGGCGAAAAATTATGACGAAATACAATTATCTTCTGTTACAGGGACGGACTGAAACGCTACACGATCAGGTGATGTCGCATCCGATATCAAAAACTTATCTGGCTTCCTATCTCATGAAATTCTACACGGACGTAGAAACAACGGGATCAAGCTCCGAATTCTACGACAAATTTTCCATACGATACCACATCAGTTTGATTTTAAAATCAATGTGGGACAGTCCGATACATCGTGCGTCGATAGTTAACGAGAGCAATAACGGGAAACAGTTCGTTAAGTTTATAAACATGTTGATGAACGATACTACTTTTTTGCTTGACGAGAGCCTCGAATCGTTGAAACGCATACACGAGGTGCAAGAACTAATGCGCGAAGTGAACCAGTGGAGGGCGCTATCTCTGGAACAACAACAATCGCGCACAAGACAATTGACCGCGGACGAAC
Organism: Campoplex capitator; assembly: GCA_037576405.1. NCBI lineage: Eukaryota > Metazoa > Arthropoda > Insecta > Hymenoptera > Ichneumonidae > Campoplex > Campoplex capitator. The sequence goes on from JARBWI010000338.1 coordinate 2,302,178, forward strand.
GACAGGCCAGGTCGTATTTAACACTGGCCAAAGAAACTGTTTCGATGTTTCACTATTTAACGGTCGATATCACCGAGCCATTCTTAAGACCCGAACTTGTCGGCCGTTTGAGCGCGATGCTCAACTTTAATTTACAACAATTGTGCGGTCCGAAGTGCAAAAATTTGAAAGTTCGGAAACCTCAAAAGTATGGCTGGGAACCGAGGACATTGCTTAGTCAATTGGTTGATATTTATTTACATCTTGACTGTGATAGTTTCGCTGCTGCGCTAGCCAGTGACGAAGTGAGTATGTTTATTGCATCGAGGCTCGTTGGTTCTTGGTAAATTCGTCGAGGGAAAGTTTTTAGCTTTATTTGCCAAGAATTTATCATTAATTTTACTATCTAACATTCATTTATCATAATTTTTCGCAATGCTTTCATCGAATCGTTAATTTTTCTATAGAGTAAGAAAATTTGGGATGATGTTTCAAATTTTGTATTTGATGTTTATTTTTTATTGTTTATGAATATCGTTTTATTATTATAGCGTTCGTTCGGCAAGGAATTGTTTACCGATGCGGCCAACAGACTTGGTAGATCGGCGATAAAAACTACTACGGAAATTGAAAGATTCATGGCGCTTGCGGAGAAAGCAGCGGTCATTGCGAGAGATAACCGAGCGCGAGACGAGGATTACGGAGACGCACCTGAGGAATTCCGAGATCCTTTAATGGATACACTCATGGAAGATCCCGTCAAATTACCGTCCGGCATTATTATGGACAAAGCCGTTATTATAAGACATTTACTCAACAGCTCGACCGATCCGTTCAGCCGGCAACCGCTTAGCGAAGATATGCTCACGCCAGGTCAGTTTAAATCAGGCATGTTAAAGCGCTCTATCAGTTGCGTGAGTGCGGTAGTGCAGCTGAAATGTAAATTGCCATTATTTTGGGCGACACATGATTTTTCTAGAGTTCTACATTATTCTCTGATAAAAGGTGAACAACTTAGAAGTTCTATCTATTTCTTTTTTTTAAAACAAATGTGTTCGAGACAAATGCGCAGAAGGATTTAAACGAACTGGAAAACTGATAGAACGCCTGAAACGTATATCAGAAATTTATTTTCACCTTGATATTAAGAATTTTTTTCCATTTCATCCAAGTGAATCGCTTTTCGTTGAAAGCTTTTCGTAAGTTTTAATGGGATAATTGGATAATTAGAAAACCAAAAAAAGTTATTTATAATCTATTATTTAGATATTGTTGAAATTTGAGGATTTAAGTTCACTTTCGAACAGGGTTTTTACTTCATGCTGGAAAGAATATACGGAGTGTACAAAAATAATGCTCAAAATTCGTTCATTTAAAATTAAATCTATCACAAAAATAAATAAAAGTCAAGTACATTGACAGTGAAAATAAACTGATATATAGCTGTGCTACGAAGTCGAAAAAATGCTTTTTGGAAAAAAAATTCTTTCGTCAGATGTAGCTTCGTTGAAAAAAAAAAGATAATTTTGCATAAACTTCTCCATTACTCTTTGTTTCATATTGGAAAAAAATCTAGTTCCGTGAGAAAAAAAAATAAGAAAGAAGTCAGTTATTTTTTTTTTTTTTTACAATCACGCAATCTTGATCAATAGTGTGTCTATAAATATAGTCAAACTTAATTGACGACAATTTCTAATCTTCCAAAAATATTTTACAGAGCCAGACCTGAAAGAACGAATATCGGTATGGAAGCAACAAAAGAAAAAATCTGGAAGCATATAAGTGGTGCTATGAAGTTGAATCTTACCGAAAACAAATCTGACAAACGAATAATAATTGCAAAAAGAAAAAAAGAGCCGAAAAAACACGTTGCATTATTCGTTTGAGAACTGCTCATTGGACGGTGTACTTCGCTCTTTTGTTGATTTTCATTATTCTCTTGTCCGAGAATGTTCATTGAAAACAAGCCGATAAATACACAGACCCAAATCTACTTGCACGCGGTAATAGAGTGCAATGATTTCACGAATGTGCGACTGTTGTCCTCAATAAATTTACGGTTTTTTATACAAATATGGAAAGAATGGGAAAAAAAATCACCTAAATGGAAAAAAAATGCTGAAAACCAGACTGCAGCTATGGAACTGCCAATTATTCATTGAAATGAGAAAATATGTTAGCAATATGTATGTAAATAATTGTCCGATTGACGTCTCTGTCGGCATACGAAATTTCAATACGTTACTCTTAAAATCACACTTTGTTCGTTGAAAATTATTAACTCGCATACTTTATATTCATACTTCATTGAAATAATCACAATTCATTTGAACGAAACGAACGTTGAATGGATATGAGATTCCGGTTATTCGATTATTACGATATGAAAAACAAAGTTTTTCCCATTAAATGGAAGTTGATAAATGAAAAAAAAAAAAATAATCCTAGCTTTTTTGTGACTGATACAAAATTTTTTTAGTCGCTTGCTCATCCGAGACAAACAATTGTTCGAGTCGCTTGATTATTTGTTTCTTTTTGGCATAAAAATGTCAGATCTGCTTTTATCGTGTACTCGTCGATGTTGGTACCAATTTCTAAAAGTTTCTTAGCCGTGATTCGGTATTCTTGATACAAGTTCAAAGGACTTTCGTTCACAAAAATATGTTCGATTCATTGGATTTTTATTCCGGAAGTAACGCAGGTCAATTTTGCAGATTCAAGCATCACGTAATCGTAACTTCGTGCTCTGACCCCCTAACTAATAACGTATAAATTTGCACGTGACTTTGTTGCTGCGAAAAATGATCAAAGTCGCTGTGAGAGTATTTTAGGCGTACAAAAAACAAATGTAAATATTAAAACAAAAATTATCTTTGGTGCGAGCAAGAATAACAATAAAAAAAATTGAAGCAATTCCGAAATTTTCAAGTTTCACGATTGGATCAGCTTTCGCCTAATTTTTCGTATACCCAAAAATTTCATAATTCCAAACTCGGTGCTGCTGTTTTTTTTTCTTCTTTTTTTACAATAATATACTGATATTTCATATTTTATCTTCCGCGTTGAAATTCAACCATTGAAAATGAGTGCCGCACTGCGGGAGAAAAAAAAGCGGAATGTAAAAGTTATTTCTATGTACACAACGAAAAAGCTTCTGATTCCTCAACATCGTTGACCCTTTTGATAGCCGAAATTCAATGAAGATTGTACATATATTCAAATATTGTAATATGTGCAGACGATTGGTAAAGCCTATTTATAAGAGCATTTTATTTATCAGACTATTGTAACGCTAAAATTTCGTGTATCATAATTTTAACTATCTTACGAAATCTTTTTCATTCAAACCCAATAGTAGGAGTTCATGAAAAAGCATTTTTTGTCCAAATTTGTTTGAGGAATTAAATATCTTGTTTCTGCTTTTGAACCAATGATTAAAACTGCAAAAATATTTTTTGCAGTTTGGAAATATGACATCTGAATACTAGAAAATTAAAAACAAAATGACAAATAAATTTTCTGCCAGAAAACTTAGAATATCGTACGATTTCGGAGTTGTTAAGAATGAGTCGATGATAACGATTGCTAGAAACAAAAATCAAATTTTGTGAGAATAACTCATTGGAACATTAACAATTGTTAATAAATGAGCGATTTTGTTCACAATGCATGAAATAATTCCATGGCACCACGAAATATCTAATCGTCCTAGTGTATTTATATCAGAACAAATTATGTACAGCCCTATATACCGGCTCATAAAAATAAGGGCTTACAAGAGAATCGAGATTGAAACATTTATGATTTAAAAAATGATGTAAAATATATGATATTGTGGAATTATTACATGCTGTTGAAATAATTGTTCGATTAGTGTTAAAAAAATCACCGTTGTACGTTGGCTATTTGAAACACGCAAAGAGATAAGACCGAACATTTTCTTTTAGTCTCTTCTATATTCATTATTGAAAAAAAAAAAAAGTTCGTGCAAGTGAGATCCGAATGAATCTCTTGTCATCATAAAATAATAACTGACATTAAGGGAAAAAAGTCCTCGTTCGATACGACCTTTTATCGAAAGAGTTTTCATCGTACTCGATATAACAGAAGCGACACATGTATGTCCGATATTACGAGCGAAATTTAAAAAATCGACATTCGCCATTCCAATTTTTACACATTGTGATAAAAGCCAATGGACCGTCGGCAAGAGATATGGAATATCCGTCAGGCGAGAGATTGTTTCGCATCACAAATAATAATAATAATAATAATAATAATAATAATAATACCGCTAACGATAACAATGATGTTCCATCAATAGAGATTCAAAATGACAAATTTTGTGAAATTCATTTGTGATTTTTCAATTTCTTTAGCAATGCCTGAATAATAATAGTTGTAATAACAATTAATATTAATGACGATAGCGATAAGTACCACTAATACACGTCTCTAGTGCTCTAAGCTGACGATATTCATTTGAGGCAAAAGAGAGAACAAAATCACCTTTGTTTTGTGTGACTTTATAGGCCTCTCTATTATTTCTCAAATGATGAAGAGAAACAAAAAAAAAAAGAAACACCAAGAGCTTGTTCCAATTTCTCGTACGATATGATTCATTGAAAATTTTCAAAAATTTCTCGTTTCCCATTATCGCAGAATAAATCGTATATAAATACGTGGTAACATCAGTAATATGTAAATAATATTATTGGAAATTTCGACGTAAAAAATAATAGGCAGTCGATAAATCCGAATGAGATACAAGGGTCATATATATAGCCTGAGATGGGGTTTCAAGTTTTTGTTTTCGAATATGAATAACGACGTCACAACGTTGATATGCTCATCGAACAAGGAATAAAAATAAAAACTATTAAAAAAGAAAAAAAATGATCATGTAACAGCGAGCCTGAAATCGAAATTTCCATACCAAATGTACATAGTTTACTGAACAAAAATGGCGAAGCCGTTTTTTTCTCGTGTTTTTCTTCTTCTTCTTCAAAAAAAAAAAAAAAACAACAACAACAACAAAAACCCATCGAAATCATTTGTGAATGTCTTTTACACAATATATTATCCTACACCTACTCTGTAACACAAAACTGTGAATTAAATAATCGTGATATCCGTTCGCGTGTAATGAGGCTGCATCAGATCTCATCTGTACATATTAGAAATTCTAGCATAAGTTCGCAAGGAAGATACGGAAATTACCTGAGCAAATGAAGAAAAAAACAAACATAATTGGAAATTTTGAAAGAAGAAAAAAGATCGGTAGTACATACACATTGAACAGAAAAAAATGGAATCATTGGTATGGGAATAATAAGAATAAACATTTAAGGAAAGATTATTCACGAAAAAGTAATGTTAGATATAGGAGTAAGAATATAATATTTAAAAAATCTTGTAGTGGGACATGTCATTTTCATTTTGAAACAAAATAAACAAGAAAAATTGTGCAACCTGTATAGTATATAATACGTGATGAGAACTAAGCTTGCAAATATCGTTTTTCGAGTATATCATTAAAAAAAAATGGTGGTTTATTTTTTCGTGATAATGGCATACCATTTTTGATAAATATGAAACTATTTCGCTAGATCTGCGTCTACATTCTTCGTTGTTCTATAGTCTTCTTTACCTTCATCGATCGTTTTTGTTGACGGAAGCTCCAGGATTTCTGCTCCAGAATTCACGCGCGCACCTGCACTGCGCACGCCGAAAGTGCAACGGTTATATGTCTGTTAATGATTCTTGAAATAGTTGATTTTACTTAAACATCCAACTTTTTCATCACGCCTGCACGGAAAGTTCATCTTGCCGCTCCGTGAAAGTTGAAATTTCCGCGAGGGTCCGGTGAAAAGTAGTATACGCTACACGGGAGTGAAAAAAGACTATGCCCTGAAATAGTTTACTTTTCCCTCCCTAGTGGCGTAATATTCTATTTTCTCTTGCAGTTTCAAGATAATTATTATTTATGCATATAAATAGCCTAACGAATAATTATTTACTTTGTCTTTTGTCACTCTGTCTAAAACTAATTATATAAATTCTTCTAGACCATTGTTTCCGTCATCGTATTATTACAAAAAAATCAGAATTAGAAATATGAAAAAAACAATAAAATCATTTGATTTCTTTAAAACTGTGAAAAAATGGTTCATGCTAGTCGCTTAATATATCCTCGAATTTTACGAAGCAGGGAATTGTGGTCACAAGAGAAGAGTGTGGTCACAGAAGGAAAAACCTTCAACATCGGTATTCGAACCGGCGATCCTCCATATGCTTTCGTCGCTTCCATATAGCGACGACGTATGAGAAAGGCAGCTACCGCTTTGAATGTGTGAGGCAGGCCGCCGATTCGCCACGTGCTCTGCAGCCAAAAGCTGAAACTAACTTTTCTGTATATATGTTCAACGAGGGGTGGGGAGAGCAAATGTAAAACGTGAAATCTTTTTCTATTGCGGTGTTTTATCCATTTTCCCCTCATGAAGGTTATTTACGTTGACAGTTTAAAAAAAATTATTTCACAATAACTCAGGTTATTAAAAATGTTAAGACAAACGTTAAAAAAATCATTTGGGTATGATGATTTTAAAAGCGAGATTCAATCGAAAGCCACAGCTGCTATTTACAAGGGTAAGTCATTAACCTGTTCATGATTTTCGAACGTCTTTATTGTAGATGAAACAAATATTGTACTCCAATTTTCAATTGATGTTCTTTGTTTTTAAAAAATACGTCATTTATTCAAAATTTCTAATCTATACGGTTTTGTTTTAATTAGATATTTTGAATGGCTTGTAAACTTTTTTCTTTGTCTTTGTTTACTGCCCCGAACTTGAGAAACATGTTATTTTTAAGCTCACAATGAATTATTGCAAAAATATTTCAGGAGATCGAGATGTCTATGTGTGTATGCCAACAGGAGGTGGAAAATCACTTTGCTTCCAACTACCTGCCATAATGAAAGAAAATGCGGTAGCTATAGTGATTTCTCCTCTTTTGGCTCTTGTTAAGGTAAACAAACATGGAGAAATGAAATATTTATTTTCATCAATAAACATCCTGAATTAACAACAAAACCTTTTATATTACTCTTCAGAATCAAGTAGATTTTTTAGTGAGTAAACGCATCAAAGCATGCGCGCTCAATTCGAAGACTTCTGCAGCTGAAAGAAATTCTATCATTGCGGATATATCTTCTAAAAAACCATCAACCAAGTTACTGTACGTCACACCGGAGATGTGCACCCAAGATTATTTTCTGGTAATCATTTTATCTAGTGAACGTTTATTACTAATAATCTCATCAAAAAATCTTGGATTACCAACAAAAAATTCTGGAAATTTTCATTAACCACAATCACAATGAAAATTGTTGGAAGATCGATACTTAAGTATTGTCAATAAAAGTGAAGTAGTAATGAAAAAAATTCCAAATATAGTGGCGAATATATATCAATTCCCATACAATCTAGGGATAACATACAGGAATTGGTAGCCCAGAGGAACATTTGTATTTGACAGTTCGGGACTGTAAAAATAAAAATTCTTTTGCATTAATAATTAATAATGGAAAAGTGGATGGGTTATGAGATAGACAAGAATTTAACGATACTAGTGATTTTTTATATTCGTAATTGGTGTTAGTAAATGCAATGTTTTATGTTTTCAAGGGAATCCTAACAAAACTGAATAAAATGAAGGCTATATCGTACTTGATAATAGATGAGGCACATTGTTTGAGCCAATGGGGCCACGATTTTCGTCCAAGTTACAGAAAGCTCGGTTCCTTCAGGCAAATATTAACAGGAGTTCCTGTCGTGGCTCTTACCGCGACTGCTGCAAAAGAGGTACAATTCAGTACACATGAACAAACGAATTGCATCACCTTGAAAAATATTCTATGATTCTTGCACGATTATGTTACAGGTGGTTGAGGACATTTTTCAAAGTCTTAAGATGAATAAACCACTTGTCTTTTCTGTTCCTGTCTTTCGACAAAATCTTTATTACGACGTATGGTTTTTAGAACCATTGCCAAAACCGTTTGATCATCTAAAGAGCTTCATTGTTGAAGCTCTTGGACCTAAGGACGAGACGGTTAATGCGGTAAGTCTCTCGTACGTCATAAACAACTTCAGAGAAATAACGAATGATTTATAGTAAAAACGTCGTATCGATTTAAGGTAAGCTTGCCTTTCAAGACTTTGGAGTTGGTGATTTACGAGCCGCTAACGCATTCTCTCAAAAATTTTACATTTTCATATCGAAACGTTACCAAGCATTTGGAAAATGTTTTTGCTTTTTGGTTGCCAGTCTTTAGTAACTCATTTTTCTTCGATATTTTGAATACAGAGTCAGTTCGAAACAAATCGCGTTTACGTGACAGATTAGATTTTACATAAATAATTTATCACAAAACGTATCAACGGCTCGACGCCAAGCATAAAAAAAAATTTAGAATGAAATTACAAAACAGAATATAGACGAAATTGTATTCCTCGAGTGTTGCTGCACCCTCTTATCCTACAAACTGAAGCTTTTTCGACTACCATTTTCAATGCACCGTATAATTCAACAAATTTAAAAAGAATTTGTTTAGTATCACTTAGTATCAGTCTAGGATATAAATTTTAAAAATGCTTCTATATCAAAAGTAGTTTTGAGTATTTAAACACAGCAACGTTTTTTGTAGCCTAATCGTAATCTCATTTCAAGGCAAAGTAAGTATGCAACGTGATAATCCAATTCAAAATTTTCATACCAATATTTTTCATATTTATTGAATAATGTGTAATTACTTTATACGATGCGATAGAGCGAATCAATAAATTATCGAAGTTTTAAATATAATGGTGCTAATTACTATTTTACAGGATAAACGAAGTTGCGGTATTATATACTGCCGTAAAAAAGAGGCTACGGAAGTAATAGCGCAGCGTTTGACCGAGCTCGGAATCCCGACCCTAGCATACCACGGCGGTACGAACACAAAGTGTTTCTTTGCACGCACATACGCACGCACGTACCAGTTGTGAACTTTATATTAACGTTTTCCGACCGTTAAACGTTTTGTAACGCCTAGGTCTTAACAGTCGTGATCGTACCAACGCTCAAGATAGGTGGACCTCTGGCGACGTGCCAGTGATTGCGGCAACTTGCAGCTTTGGAATGGGGGTGGACAAAGGATCGGTTAGGTTGGCAACCAATGTGGAACACACACACACACACACACAAGCAAACACATACAAATGAAATTTCATATATAAATACAAAAATCTAGAATGAGTCGGTCGTATTAGTTGTTATTTTTTTCTTATTTATTTATGACACGGAATTCACGAATTTTCAGATTCGTTGTGCATTGGACCGTGCCTCAGAGCGTAGCGGCTTACTATCAGGAATCCGGAAGAGCCGGGCGTGACGGGAAGCCAGCATTTTGCCGAATTTATTTCAGCAACGAAGAACTCCGAGCCATTTCATTTCTAACGAAAGAAATTGGACCTGGACAAACACCCGATCTTGTTAAGGCCAAATTTACGAGCTTTCAAAAAATGGTCTCTTATTGCCTCGAAGCGAAGTAAAGAATTGGACTCAATCCGCTTTTCGAGTTTTAACGATTTTTAGAACTTGTTTTTTTTTTAACAGTTTATGGCCTTTTTTCAAGATGCAGACACGCTGAATTCTCAAAATACTTCGGTGACCGACCACCTGCGTGTAATAATCGTTGCGATTCTTGCGAGGACAAAGATGCCGTGAGAGCGAGAATATCAGCGTTCGAGATGGCACAGTCGAATCAACAGCGAACTGCTAGGTCGAATCTCGATGGTATAGCCTTGCCGAGATACGATAAATTGTGAGTTTAAGAACCGTCATTTGTCATCATTAATCATTAGGCTCGCTTCAGTCTCAGGGACTCTATTCGGCGCAGAGACAGTCAAACCAACGTTTCATTGCCATTTGTACCCTTTTGTTAAATCTTTAAATATGCAGTTGGGAGTTGAAAAATTTCTCCATGATCTGAACTTCTAATTTAAGGGTAAACACAGGCAAATATTTATATATAAATGATGAAACTATTTTCAATTGACATTCTTGTCAATTAAAAAAAATTAATTTAACCAATTTTACAACAGGCCCATAAAAAAGACACTAATTTGTATTTACGGGATGTTTAAAAGAAATAATTTTTTCTTCACCCGTTGTTTGATAAAGCCTTTGATGAAAATTTGAAATTTATTTGTGGCTTACGATGTTGCAGGCTCTTGAAAAATTGATCAATTTTCATCATTTTTTAAATAATTGAACAAATATTTTTTACGATTATTGTTGAACAGTGATGGTGAAGGAGGCGGAAGTGATGACGATGGCGAAGGTCGAGACCGGTTGAAAGCGCAAGAAAAACGGGAGGCCATGGAACTTATACAGCAACAATTCGCTCTTCGGCGCGGTAGTGGCAATACGATTGAAAATATAAAGAAACAAAACAGTCAAGCTGCCAAAAAAGCTCAAGTTTTTGCCGCTGAAAGTACAGACACGAAAGTGCGAGGGTTGACCGTGCAGGTAAACTATTATTCATTGACTGAATTAATTTTTGGGTATTCAAGTTGGTTAAACGTTAAGTTTTGAAAAATTCTATAATTTGTTAGGTACGGGAACACTGTTTCACTCAATTGACCGAAGCTCTTTCGCAAAATTACGAGAAATGCGGTAAAAACTTAGACCACGATGTCGAACAATTCCAAGTTCGAAACGTAGCCCGTGAATTGGAATATGAAATTCTGTGTCGCACTAAACTCGCAAATAAATACAAACTCGATATATTCAACGTTGTAAGTACAAATATTTAAGCTGTATTGAGTGAAATAGAAAAATTAACGGACGTAGTAGTTTAAACGTGTATACAATCGATAGATCACCGCTGTTCGAAAATCAACACAGAATGAAACGGTATATAATTACTTCGAGGAATACGGTACTAAAAGCCACGTAACGTCTGCCCCGTCTGACGTCAAAAAGAATAAACAAGAAGATTTCAATGGCTTTGTCAAAAGTTCGGAGCTTCTATTGAATCGAGTTGGAAATATTGCCAAAAAAAATGATTCCTCGAATCGAGAAGAGTCTACGTTTAGTCACAAGCTGAACAGCGGCTTTAGAACAGCTACGGAAATAAATAATGACAGATGTATGAAAAACGGGTTAACCAAAAGCGTGAAAAATTCGTTGGACACGAAAAAGCCTAACTCGATATTAAGCTATTTTACAAAAAGCGTGACGAGTCAAAAAAAGACTGAGCTCGTAGGACAGTTGTCTGACGAGCATGAGGATAATGAAGAACAACATTCGGCTGGCGATTCTGGTACGATGATGGACAAGAGCCAGAATAAAATTGATGTGAATGACCGACTGGGAATCGACGCTGAAGCTTCTTCGCAATCACGTATTGCGACATCAGACTCATCGAGTCTCATCGATCTTGAAACTTCGAAGTTTCAGTCGAGCCGCGTTTTTTTACAACCCGAAGTCGAATGCTACCTTGAAAGGGGACTCGCATATTCTTGCACGACGTACAATCGGTCAAACGTTAACTCATCGACGCGTATAGTCGAACCTGCTGATGAAATAAAAAATCGTGAAAAATTAGGAAAAAAACGAAAACTCACTGATATGTTGGAGGCAGCCGTGGAGCATTCGCGAGCAAAAGATCACAAAAAACGACGAAACTCTATCGGCGATGGGGAATCGTCGGGAAAGCTCGAAACCCTCGAGCGCAGTTCGAGAGCTCTGAAAAAATCCAATCATCCCAACGAAACAAAAGACAAAAATCGTACTTCTGCGAATTCGGAAACGAAGAAAAATTCAGGAACTAGCGATTTGAAACTTTCGCATCCACAACGAGTCACGAGACACTCTAAAGAGGCTGCGAATGAATCTGTAACAAAAAATGATTGCCGAATTTCTGGAGACTCACAAAAAAAATATGTACCGCGTGTACCAACCGAGAAAACGGTCCGTTTTGAGACGGCGAGAGTACTCAAAGCGTATCTTATGAAACATTATCCCTCTAAACTCATGCCGGACCGAGATACTTTCACGAAAACTTGCAAGGAGATGCATCGAACAATAATGAGCGAAAAAATTTTAGGTATGAAAAACGATCGTTTTACAATTACTTTTTTCGTCACACAGACCGGAAATTCGATATTTTCGATTCATTTTAAAATTAATTAACTGCACAGACTACTAGTAAACGTGATTTTTCTCTTCACAGACAAAGCCGGTATTTCCAAATACGTTGAACAATATTTCCTTGAGCATTGAAGTTCTGGACGAGCAGCATCACGGAGTGGCTTTCGTTCAAAAGAATTCGAAAACTAGTCACATAAAGTGCCTCAGAAAATCGCCATGCTACATTCCCTTTAATTTTCTAGCCAGGTAGACAGCTTATTGTTCTGTATTTATTTCTTTATAACTTTTACCCGCAAATTTCGATTTAATTTATTCGTTAAATACGCCGAAGGAGGTAACAAGTTGGAGATTTTTCTACATTAAAAAGATAAAACAAAATAAAAAAAAAAAACGTTTCTGATTGTTTCAATACCGAGTTGCATTGGAGTATACAAAATTTATTGAAATGAGGTCGGTGGTAAAAACACGAGCGAGATACGTTTGGGTGATAAATAAGAATGAAAAATGGGAGAGCTTTCGTGCATAATCCTGTGGAAAGAACCCGAGCGCCAGGACAAGAATTGTATCTAATGTTAGAAAAGTATATCGTATCTAATGCTAGACAATAGCTAAATATTTCGGCAGTTGAAAGCTATAGCAACGAAGGAAAAACGGAGAATGAATTAAAATATAACGTATGTTTCGCACGATGAGCACCAAAGTAGCGAATTTTCTGCATAAATACACATATAGCGTGTGCGCACTTAAGACAGTACGAAAATACACCTTTGTGTCACGAATTTTCGTTTGTTAAATAGAGATGTATAACCGAATCGCGCGTGTTCGTCTCTCCGTGTGACATAAATATACACACGTTGTATACACACACACACACGAATTTACTGGCATAAGGTGTTTCACGCCAAATGGGCCTGGCTTTGACTCTCACCAATTAAAACTCTATTTTCTCTTCCAAGTATTTTCCACAGCACCTCAAAATAATTGTCAATGCCAAGATTCTGTTTTTCTATTCTATATAGTTCATACAACATGCTATTCTTTTCAGCTGCTTTTTTATCACCAATGAATGTCGGTAATTAGATTTTTTTCAATGAAATTCAGATAATTGGGAAAAAATGAGACTAATATATAAACGGGAATTAAAAAAATTTGGGAGGCTTTTAGATTTCGCGCCTAAATTCGTTTTCTCTATTCTATTTTTTTTTTTTTTTTTCTTATATTGTTGAAACAGTAGCAGCATAGTTATCGCTTAAAATCGACCTTTATTGGAATTAGAATCGAGCAAAATAACAGAGACAAGAGTCGAGGTCTCAAAGCTCCAAATAATTGGCAAATATTGGCATTTCGTGTACTGTTGCATATAAAATCTTGAAAGCAATGGAGGGAGAAGTTCGCATCTTCCGTACAAAAAACACGGCAGTCACCACCGACACCTCCATGTCTCTCTCTCTCTCTCTTTCTCTATTGCTCTCCGTCTCTTCTCACCGATATTCTAAAGTTAGATCACCCCTGAAACGCTTCTTCATCTTCAGTATACATCCGAGATTCATCCGCGAACCACTTTCACTTCTATTCCGTTTCCTACTAAGAAACTTCCTTCCTCGAGATTTCTTTATATCCCTTAGCATATACGAGTGTGTAAAATCTTTTTTTTTTTTAAATCAGTATATTCGTTAAACCGTATATTCATCGGGTTTTCAAGAAAAACAAAAAATTGTGAATAATTTGTACACGCTTATAATTTTTGAACGGTTTTTCTCCAGTGTCAAAGTACTTTGCCATAAAAAAAAAATGGCATACAGCTGGGACAATCGTGTTAGTTTTATAGTGAAGTTTCTGTACGGTTAGTACTTATTCATTCAGAGTGTGAATATTAATTATTTATTTTCTTAATAATATGAATCGATTGTTCGAAAAATTGAGTAAAAATTTGGCACAATCCAGCAAGCTCTCGTGAATGAAAAATTAATAGTAAAACTACTGTTTTCATTTTGTTTGAAATTTCATGTACGAACATCCGGAAAATAGCTTGATCGCTGGGGGGGAATTTGATAAATGTTTGCAATCTTTTGAAGCAATTATTTGAGCGTGAAAAAATATATATATATTTGCTCAGATATTGATAATAACGGCGTATTGGATCAACACGACTTTGAGTGCATGGCCCTTAAGATGACGTTGATCGAGGGCAAGGGAGACTTCAACTACAATCGGTATCAAGAAAATCTTCATATAATGCTTTCCTTGTGGGAAGAGATAGCAGAGCTCGCAGATTTTAATAAGGTAGTCAGATAACTTGAATATCTTTACTCATCCAAACAAGAAATATTGACGGGACTTGGAAAAGGGTATAAAAAAAAAAAAAAAAAAAATGCAAATAAACTTTTTTTTGGAAAACTGTTGGAGCAATGGGACGAGGATTTCCTGTGGCTGAAAACATACATTTTCAATTTTTTGCTTCAAGCGAAAAATTGGCATACAATCGTTACAGGCCTTCGTAAATTCCATGCTCAAGTATCAAGATTTTTTCTATAACTTTGAGTTTTTCGTTTACAGCGAAAAAAAAAAGAAAAATAAAGTGACATTATTTTGTTCGGGAATTGACGATTTTTTCGAAAGCTTTCTGAAATAGGCTATCGTAGATCAAACATGTTAGAACGAACTTCAACATTCCACTCCGTTTCCGTTGACAGTTGATTTTTGGCGAAGGTACAGTCGATACCGTTTTAGATTTTTTTTTTTTCAAGTACACAGCCGTGTTCCACTTCTTTGAGTAGGAAAAAATGTAAACGTTTTTCAAAATGTATGTTCTCGACCACGAAAAATGCTCATCCAATTACTTCGAAATAGAAATAAAAATTATTTTTCTTCATTTTTTAACCAGTTATGTGTCCCCTTAATATCGATTACGAATAAAATTCAATTGATCGTTGAAAATGAAATAAAATAACGATATTGACATTACGAATATCAGGATGGTATAGTAACGATCGAAGAGTTTAAAAAAGCCGTACAGAAAAGTTGCGTGGGACGTTCCTATCGTGATTTTCCCCAAGCAATGAAGATGTTTATAGACAGTCATTTCAAGTTGGTGGATATTAATGGTGAGTCTTTCATCGTTCTATTTTTTTTTTTTTTTTCGTGAAACTTTCTATTAGAAGTAAAAATAAGCATAATTTCATAAAAATATTTTTTTCTAGACGATGGCGTTATAGCGGCGGATGAGTTCCGGTATAATTGCGTCACGAGGATTCCCGTAGACAGTATTGACGTGCTCGACGAGGCTTACCAAAATCTTTTGACGGTACGTCAGTAATACGATTCGATTTAATTCTGTATTTATAGGTAATTGATAGAAAATATTAGATACTCCAATGACAGTGCTGTATTTTTTTGAATAATTGACATTTCTCTTCAACTTAAAAACGATTATTATATTAATGGAGGGGGAAAAAAAAATGAAATATTTGCAGGACGATGACAGAAGACGAGGTGGATTGACGTTATCGCGGTACCAAGAACTTTATGCACAATTTTTGGGCGACCCGGACGAGAATAGTCCGGCTGTACATCTTTTCGGACCATTGCATGAGTTGTGCTAACGAAACGCTATCTTATAATTTTCTTGAATGTCAAATGAAATAATTGAGATAAAGAAGAAGAGAAAAACAAAGGAGCGACACGAATTTTTAAATCTACTTACTATAACAATACTACGTACATGTACAAAAAAGAAAAGACAAGAGTTTCGTGGACACGACAACGTAAAGTGCAACGTAAGTGAACGGATGAGATGGAAATAAATAAAATATTTTAGCTATATAGATATATGTATTATATTTTATATATCCCCCCGTCACATCCAAGGTTATATCCAAACGTTGAGTATCTTAATATAATTCACTTGGCATCTGGTAACGCTTGAGAAATAGCAAATTTACCAAGCAATTCGATTCCGTGAGAAATATTGCTATTTACATCCGTTGGGCCGTAGAATTTTGGTGAATTCAAGTGTCTGTTGTTTTTATACAAACTATATAAACGTTGGATCATCCCTTTACAAATAGTTCGCAGTCAACAGATCTATTGAGATCTGAATATTTGTATTGTTTTTATTTTTATTTTTTTTTTTTTGCATCCAATTACTTTCACGATAAATAGGAACACAGAGACTCATTAATTTGATATGCAGCACGTTTTAATTCGCATATATACAAGATTAATCAGACCCAAGCTATTTTATTTGGTACACACTCATGTCGCGCGGAAATTCATACTATATTCATTATTTCTAGAATCGCATTTGAACGCGACTCAAATTCGCTTTTTTTGTCTTGCTCGCAACCACAGTGCGACGAATTTATAGTAGGAAATAATAGCGCATAACAAAGTAAAGGCATTCCATACTGATTAGTTCGAAAGATTTTCGAAAATAATTCAACGTTTGCTAAATTTCCTTCAACATCTCTCGTGTTTTTTTTTATTTTTTTTCTGTATCACACGAGTCTCAAAATTATCCCACTAATCTACGATAATTTTCATTCGAATACTTATACAAAGCTTTCTTCCTTTTTTCGCTTTCTCTTCTTTATTAGACAAAAAAATTTAAACTCTTTCACAAAATCTCATACACGTAGATTAAATCGTTTCAATTTGTTTTGTTTGTTTTACTGTAATCTATTATTACCTCTTGTTATTGGTATAAAAAGTATCATCTCCATATAAAATTCGCATGAGATAAAAACGTGGTTCCACGAACCACACGAAGTGTTGTTTGACAAAAATGGCATTTGTTGGTTTATTTTTTGGTTTTCATATTCCTAGGAGTGTGATACGTGTGTGATGAGTAGGCCTGAAAGACCGTTTTTTCGTGTATTTAGGTTTTTTTTTTTATATATGTGTGTCATATTTTTTCACTAAACGAGAGCTAAATCGTGATAACTAGAGATGTTCATTTCCAATATTATTGTTTCTTTTCATATCAACGACGAATAGAAACGGGCGTAAATCATCGAATTTCAATGTGATCGACGAATTATTTTTTTCATTTTTCTAAGAAAATTTCGAACACCTTTCAGGCAGACACTAAAAGTCTTTTTGTTTATCTTTCGAAATACGAACATTTTTATAATAAATATAAACGAATTTTGAGTTAATGACATTTTCTAGAACGTTTACTAAGTCTATTTTTATCTAACTAATTAGAGCCCCTCGCGATATTTTTTTGTTTGTTTTTTTGTTTTTTGTTTTTTGTTTTTTTTTTTTTTTTTTTTCATCAGAATTTTAATTCAGACGACGCGATAAACTTTTTTCACAATACGTATAATTCACGGTACAGTCATGTTTTAACCGATGGAATATTCATCCTGGTATAAATGATCAAATCACACGAAGCACGGTTTGAATCATTTAGTTATTTTCGTAGATAATCTACTGGCGTTAATGTAAACAAGATCACGTTAGATCACAAAAATAAACACTGCATTTAGCAGGCTTTATGTTAAAATGAAAGGTTTCTTCGAGCTATACACAAATGTTGATTGGGCGGAGAGACAATAACGGTATTGACAATCTCCAATAGAAATATCAACTTTGTGTTTGGGTTCATTTCCTTACGATAATTAAACGAATGTGTGTGAAATTTTCATTCAACGACGGAACAAAATATTTACTAATACTGTAAGATTTTAGAAAAAAAGAAACCAACGAACCCCAAATCGTTAGAAAAATGATGAGCGTAAGAATTTTTCTTACATCAGTGGTGCAGTACGAAAAACGAAGACAATACGAAAATAATAATTTATGAACAGCGATGCATGTTTGAACTTTACATTTTGGACGTTTTTCAATCGAGCTTGTCATTTTTTTATACAGCAGTTTCAAAGCGGTTTATCGGTTTGTACCTTTTTCGCTTTTTTGTGTTTGTACTATTCTCTCTAGTCGTAGACGCAAAGTGTCTTTAGACCTTTGGAATATTTACAATATAGTATATTATATTTCTTGGTCACGGACCGAACTTTGTTATTACTTTTTTCTTTCTTTTTGGTAAATGGATCGAAGCAAAAACATATTGTAATACAACAAATGCATCGTCGGTTATAAATGAATGAAAAACAAAAAATGCATCCGCGAACACTCGTTTCCTGAACTAGTTTCCGCCAATAGATATAAGAAAATAGAGATTAAGAGGCTAATGAAGAGTACATATTCGATTATCAGAGAAGAAAATACACTCGCTCAAGATAATATTCGTTGGTAAGAAAGAACCGGGAAAACCATCAAAACAAACGAATTTTTAACAAGCGCAACTCGGAAAAAATCTATTTTCATTTTCATGCCAATTCATATCAGTTGTTTTTCCCATCTTGTTTTCAATAACCTCGATATTCGTGTCTCATATCTCGAACCCTGTATCCCGTAGGAAAAACTCATTACATTTATAATTCCATTAACAAAATATTTCCACATTAAAAAATAATAATGATAAACCTGCGTTAATAAATAGACTGACAAAAACGGTTTTTTTTTCACTGGCAGTAAAGATACCGTATGAAAAAAAAAAAAAAAAATTATACATTAATTTCGCAAGTGCCATGAATGAATCGCGTTGTAAAATTTCGTTTTTCAAGACTTTCCTTACTACTACGTTTCCTCATCGTCTTATGCTTCTACGTCTTTTTTTTGTGAACGAAAAAAATACAGTATTTTGAATTGTTTTCTCCGAGATTCTTTGAATATACAATACCGTTTTTATGTATTGTTTTTCTTCTCGTTTGAACGAACTGTTACAACTAGCGAATGGGTGGGCGATGTTGGTGTTCTTGGAACTTCGACATTCACACTGGCGTAGGAAGTGGTTGGGTATTGGTATGGGAAATTTTGGACAAGAGGGGTTGTGGAGTCGACGAGCTGACGAGACGATGGCTCGTTTCTGATATCATAGGCGAGCTGTCTCTCCCTTCTGTGCCCTCGGCTTGACATCACGCCTAAAACAATGATTAATCGTGGGTTTAATACACAATAATAAATGATTTGTAACACCGATGAATTTGTAACTCGTGTGACGATTCGCCCCGAATCTCATGTATAATTTTGTGTATCGTGAATGCTCGTGAATACTAAGATAAGTGGTTCGATTTCTGATGTATCACTTTTTTCAGCCATCACATAATTGAGAAGTACAAAAAAAAAATAGCAAAACATAGAAATAGTAATTCTATGGAAGCATCGAATATATTTAGATTCATTTCAGAAATCGATTCGCATTTATTTCGCTCTAGGCTAATTAAGCTTTTCTGCATTATAGAACCGATTAATATTCGCCAACACCAACGAGATCGTAGAATAAATAATTAGAATTTAAGCGACATTTACATGAATGCGGGATAGACGTTTTGGAATCAGCGATTTTTCATGGTAATCGTAGAAACAAAGACAGTAAGAATAATTTTCCATTTCCAAATGAGCCCCAAGCACTTTGAATGAATTTGTGGAAAGGAAGAACAGTGTCTATCGGATACGCTCGCACACATGTATTTTTCGGAAGAAAGTTTACAAAACACCTTTACTCTAAAAATATCGCGAAATCCAATCGTCCACCGATTGCCGAAACGCCGTCACGCCGAGGGGGCGCGCGCGCGCGCGCGCTTGTGAACACGTCGTGGTGAGTCAGTTATTTTCGGTCTCCAGTGAGTTTACCGAAGAGCCTCAAATCTATATTTGCTTTTCGACAATAATATATCATTTTCGGCATCTAAACTAACTGTAAACGCGAATTATTTTCTAAACGCAGGGACTTGTTGACGAATAAATTGAGTCAAAATGTGTAAACGGAAATGACGCAAAGTGTGCGTGAAAAAATTAGAACAAATTGATGAGCATGAGAGTTATTGATAACAAATACGATGAACAATTCTTCGTGGTACTCGATACAAAGATGTGATCTTTTTCCTCACTTTTAACCCTTCGCGAGAAGCACCTTATCCTCAGTGCATTATGCAAAACCCACTCTCAAATTCTACGTGGCATTAAAATACAAAAAAATGAAAAAAAAAAAAAAAAATAAACAAAGAATATTAGAAAAGCGGATAAAGCGCTGTTATTTCCGTACCTATCTATTGTATTCGAGCACTCGGAATGTAGCTGTACTTGTGTCGGATGAGGGAGGTGAATTAGTTTTGCTTACTCGATGATTCAATGAGGTCTCTTGCACGTTGTCCAGGTTTCCTCGTAATGTTCTCTTGTGATTAGCCAGCTTCTCACGATTCATGGGCGAGCCTGGAACGACCACCGATCATACTGATTTTTCACAATTTCACAAAAAAAAAAAAAAAAAAAAATGCATAACTCGTTGTTTCGAGTTCGACTTTTCTTCGTAACGTTTCTGGAGAGTCGATCCGATCGATGATATATTGTCGAGTCGTGTTCTATCAAATAGTTCGCTTTTTTCTTCCTTTTTCCGGTTTCACTGTATGTTTTTGTCTCGATATTACAAACTTGATAAACGAATCTTTCAAAATAGTATAAAATTACTTGAATATAGGAAAAAAAAAACGTGAATTCATGCCAATTCGGCGTTTTAACAACCAGTGGAATATTTAAACCGCAAAAGATGTAAATGTCACTGTTTACTTTACCGTGCAAGAGTATGTGGATATTCGGGGCTCTTTTAAATATAATTTATGTTTTTTGTTTGCGTTATGGCGGTTTCGCATAATTATTTTTAATACTACGATACTTGTGTACCAATCCTTTCCTAAATCTGAAGTCTATATTTTCAGTCCACTTCACATAAATAAAATTTATTACTATCCGAGCACTCGAAATATCGTCCATACTTTTAGCTGATCTACATCTAGAGCGTTACAGCCTTCGTCGTGTTAATGAATAAAACAATCATTATTCAAAGAAAGAATTCGACGGATTTTCGAGCTGACATTTCTGTACGAAATTTAATGTCGCTGATTTATTTTTTATCTTGAAAAAGTTAAGTACAAAATAAAAAACATCAATACCAAGAAATTGTTTTTCTATTGAACTTCACTTCGCGGCGATAGAAAACGAAGCAGTCTAATCACAATAGAATGCAAAAAAAGTTAATGCAGTTTCGAAAATTCGCGAAATTTCTCTCGCACTGTATGAAACGATGAAGTACGTGTTCATCGACGAAAACAAATGTGTTGACGTACTGTCACGGATGAAAGAAAATCCTTTCGCTCAGACATCGGTCATAATAGAAAAAAAAAAAAAAAAAAAAAAAAAAAATAGGCGATGGTTATTACCAAAAGTTTCGTGATTTCTTACCTATATAGCTGAGCAAAACTGGAAGGAATATGAGACCGTGCGCTGCACCGAATAGAACAATGCCCAAATACATCCTAAAATAGAACACCTAAAAAAATACGAAAAAAAAAACATTTAAAAAATACTAGATTCGGAAGTGGTTATAATTTAGTTGAAATATAATGATTACCTTGAATATTTGACTTTTTGCGAAGCCAAGAACTATGATACCACCAAATTTGGTTAACGTTATTCCACTGAACACGGAACTGCCCATATTCGTAACAGCATCCGCGACTCGTTCGACTCTCGTTTCCCTCACAGATACGGAGAACGAGTGTACCAAGTGGCTACAAAATTCTACGGAGATACCAACCGCCTGTAACGAGGAATCGATATTTTGAGAAAACGATGAACGAGCGGATTGTCAGCAGTTAAACGTAAACTGGGAATTTTTACTCACCATTACGAGATTAACCAATGACACGGCGTTGAGCGTAATGTGCCACCAATACATAAGACCACCGATGTTTACGAGGATCATCGTGATAGTTATAATTACGACGATCGATGAAAATATGTCAAGACCCATGAGCAAAAATGTCGCAACGAATATAGCGAGCAGAGATATGCCGAGACTTTTGAGGGTGTCAGGCCACATTGTTAAGTACTGTTCGTAGAACACGTAGAACACGCTGTACGGGAATACCTCAACGGTTTGGTTTATCTTGCGACTTTGTAAATTCGCGTTTATCATATTTGTTATATTTGCCGATATATCTCTAGCTGCTCTCATAGATTCGTAGTAGTCAGCGGACGATTTCAATATCGTGTGATAAGCCATAAAATACGAGGCTCCAACTTGGGATTTTCGCATTTTTGGATCTGTCACGTAATTCACTCCGTGACCGTAAGCCGCGTGTCCCGCTTTTGCACACTGCTCATCGGGATTATCTTGCAGGAAGAAAGATACGTATTTCTGAAATTCGGTTATATTCGGACGACCGTAATTGTTGAGGCTGATATTACAATTGTTGCAGCTTCCATCTGTGAAAAAATAGTATTATAAATTCATGAGTATCTCATCAGTAAACGAGTAATAATAATTTTACGATTCATAAAATACGAGATCACAGCTTAATTGTTTGGGTTAATAAACTTACCCCCATGAGGACAGAAAGAATCATTCGTAGGGAAATATCTGCAACACTGCGGCGACTCTGACCAATCGAAGTAATCGTCTAGCCACGATGAGGCAGGTTTGGCTATGTAAGTTCTGGAAGGGAATGAAAACAAAGTGTAACACTACTTGCAAATTTATCTTTTAATCGATGTTGTTTTTACTATTTAAAAAAAAAACGCGTATTACCTGTTCGATTGACGCGAGGCCATGAATATTTGCGTTGATAAGGAATCTGTATTACAATGTTGACCACCGCATATCAAATTCTGACTGTCATAATCGGAATAATCGATTCCATCTTTCACAACGAAATACATCGGGGGTCCGATCGATAAATATTTGTTTAGGAACTGAAAGGAAGAAATCGTTGAATTGTGATTAAATGGATTGGTTAATGACAATGAAAATAAATATTGTAGAACGCCTTAGCGATGTTTAAGTTTGAATTTAATTACCTGGAAATACTTGAGCACAAAACTATCCTCGGGCATCGATAGTTCTTGATCCAGACCAATTTCGATGTGTGGAATAACTGCGACACTCGTGCAAGCCAAACCGAAGAACGCAAGCATCACACCGACTCTGACCCATTTTTTCAAAAGCAGTGGTACGTAAGCGACTTTAAATATTTTGTACAAAATACCGTCAACTACTTCTTCACCACTGTCTTTCTTCGAGCCTCGTAGGAAACAACATATGTCTAATCGATTATTCTGCAGGAAACATAAAAAACATTGTTGAATTCGATAAACGCGTTAAAAAGGGTATCAAAACATGGGAAAGGCACGAATAATGTCACTCACCGTTTGGCGTACCGTGTCCAACGCCAATAAGCTTACGAAACACGTGATTTGTAACAGGAAATCCACTAGTAAAGCCATACCAGCATAAAGAGCAAAGGCTTTGACTGCCGGCATGTCTGACAAGCCACCTGTAAATACAAATAATCGAGTCAATTTCATGCATGTTGAGCAAACAATTCGAGAAGGTTCAGAATTTCCATTAGAAACTTTCAATATGAATTCGAATCTCTAAATTTTCCGGGGTTTCAGCATTTTGTTTCGACTTATTAGGAAAAAATGAGTTTTTAAATCAATCCAAGAATTGTGGATTCACATAAGATTCAATTTTTGTTCAATAAATGTTTAGTTTTATTCAAATTATTGCAACACTCTTTGCTTACCAAGGAAAAAGCAAAGACTTTCGGAAACACTTGTGAGCAGCATGCTCGGACCGACTGTGCCGAGTGTGCGACCAATGTGTTCGGGTATCGATTCGTTGGGACGTCTTCCTTCACGCTGATGCGTCTGCACCAGGATGAACACATTGTCTACTCCAACAGCCAAAACGAGGAAGGGAATAACTTCGATGATAATTAGGGTAGCAGGAATTCCAATAAAACCAAAAATTCCAACGGAACAAATAACTGAAGTTAAGACTATTAAAACTCCTCCGAGTCCTAGGGTGATCTTGGAATCGATCTGAAAGTAAATTAATCGTTGAGAAACGGAACACATTACATTTGAAAAGCTTGGCGAAGGTTTTTCTTCAGTTTTATCAAACTTACCAAAAATCTGCTACACGATCTAAGCTGCCCGAGCGAAATTGCAATATACGCGAACATTATGATGTAAGATACAAGAATAGTCAATATGTCGGACTGAGATTCACGATTTAGCTCATCCTCGATTGATCGTTCGGATGTGAACGCAACGTTCATGTAATCTGGCTTTTCCGTTGCTGTCCAATTTTTCATGAAAGCGATAAACCTGTGAGGAAAGTATAATATCATTAGAATTATTACAAGTTGATGTGTTTAAGGTGATAAACAGTTGGAGAAATTAACAAGTAATAAAACAGACGAACGAAACAAATGTATTTTCAAGAAAATTTGTTATCACATGCATAAACTTGTCACACATTGTTACTCACTTCTCTTCCCATTCCATCGCTGGTTGCAATTTCGTCTTGTTGTGATAGTTGTTTACCAATATTGTGAGGACGATAGCCGTGGCTTTTTCGTACGGTGGATTGTGCAACGATTGACCAGGAGTCAAAAATCCACCGACAGCGATTGCCGGATCAACTGGACCGCCGTAGGGTGCGAGACAAGCCGGATTCAGTGGATTTCTAAAAGGGAGAAAGTAATTCAATATCAATTAGCCAGTTCTGGTTGGAATAATATTTCAATTATTTCGAAGCTTCAAACTTTCCGGTAAAGTTCATCAAATCAACATTGTTTATCTCTAGAGTTATAATTGTACTTACTGAGAGCAGGCTTTGAAGTGATCAAGATAATTGACCTCGTAGCCATGCTCGTTTTCACTTTCGTTGAAATTATCGACATCATCTTGCCAGTAACCCCAGAGACTCTGGATAGCACAATGTTGCACGGTGGTCGGGCCGGTGAAATCATTAGTCAACGGGGCGAAACACACATCAGCGAGTGTAAAGTTATTGTGGGTGACGAGACCTTTAATGCTTTCTTGAAGCTTGAATATCGTGAGAAGGAAATTTTTGTCGAAAACTGGACCGAATGTTATTGGACCATTGGACGTGTTGTGAACGATCTGTAAAAATATTGTTTCGATAAGAAATCCCAGTAAACAATTTCAACTTTTGTTACTTTATCACGTTATTCTGGACATTTTTAGTCATGGAAATAAAATTTGATTGCAATTATATTTCCACATTTGAATATGGAAAAAATTAATTATTCAAAAATCTCAGTTAATCTGATTTTTTTTAAAAATATTTTATATTTGAAATGAAGTGTGATGCGTTATAGGATACTGCAAAACAACGCCAAGATACGTAAATTTAATCGAACGTAAGACTTTCTACGATAATTCGGATTATGGGCACCGTTTTCATGCTCATTTGAGAACTCACGTTGGGCATGCCGATCGACGATATAATGATCTGTTCGTTTCTGTAGAATGGCTCGAAGTGGCTGTCGAAATAATCACGTTCAACGCGAGACCGAGAGTTCGGTGATGCCCACAATTCGACCGGATCCGTCGTAATGTGAACGTATTTGATGCCATGCCCAAGAGTGACGATGAACAGGAAACCGAAGAAAAGAACGATCCATGGTCGTTGAGCGCAGGCTGAAGGAAACAAAAGTTCCATAAGCATTGAGACAATAAAAAAAATTATGCAAAGGTGTAATATTTGCTTTGGAAAAACATATAATGAAAACTAAAAAAAAAAAAAACATGAAACTTTTCTCACCTGTGCCCCACCAGCAGAAGAATTGTTGCAAAACTTTGTCGGTGTTTGCGCCCAAACGTTCTATAAAGGTTGACTCATCGTCGTGAAGGCCGCTCGGCATATCATCGGCCGATATAACGCCTGAAAAAAGTTAACTTGAGGGGTTACAAATCCTTTGGAATTCCGTGTAACCTTCTTTGTGTTGTACGTCTGAGAAGCGCTTTTCCGTTTTGTACAGGCTTACTAATATTCAATAAAGCGCAATGTGCAAAGCATTAGCTCGCTGATCGTTGAAAATGCGCCAAGTACAAAGCATTGATCAGTTGCATCGATGCTGAGATTATAAAAATCTCTCATATGCAAACATTCAGTTTGGCTATTATTTGTTTCATTCGCTATTATAATCTGTTAAAATGAATATTGTGAATTTGGAAGCTTGAGAAAACATTAACAGCTACAAAGCTTCGAAATGAACAATTGGAATGAAAATTTCGTGGAAAACTTTTGGAATATGCACCGTGAACTCGATTGTCGAAACAGCGACGGGACCAGCTCCGCACCTCGCTTATAACTTTCGTTTTGTCGTTTCTGCCCACCGAGGTTTCAACTATGGAGGCCGTAGTGTATTTTGACGAAGCTTTTTCGTGGATGAAAATATTCATTATGAGGAATTAAATTTGAAGAAAATCAAAGCGCTTTTCTGTTCTAAATATTCAATTGCACCAAAAGTTTCCCAATGAAATAAAAAAAAAAAGTATCATTCCGTTACACTTCTGCTAGGTGTAAATGTCCTCTGAATAACCCGAGGCAAGGAGATACTGCTTCAATAAGAAAATATTTATTTATTAAAGGAATAAAAACGAGAAAGAAGAAGACCGAAGTGAAGCGTGACAATTTGTGCAAATCGAAGATATACAAACCTCTTTTCTGTCTAAAAAATAATACCGCGCTGAGTATGACGTACTAAATAAATTTGCCAAGTAATTCTGTCGCACAGTCGGTCTATGGTTAGCAAATTCCCTTCGATAAAGCTAATGAATAAAAGAAAAAGGTAAGAAAACGAATGGAGGTGGAATGAGCGAGATAAATGCAGGAGCCAAGACGATTTCGTGGTCGGCAAATTCGAGATGTGAACGTGTTCATCTACAATTTAAAGTGCAAGAATCTAGTTCAATGCGATGATCACGATGTGAATTGACGTAAGAGAACGATTGAGCATGCGTGAGATCGATCGAAAGAATCAACATCCGCATATACGGTATCGATGAATTAGCATCAACTTTTCGTTATCTTGATCAACGATTCAAAATGAACGATACGGTATAACAAATACAATACGACAAGTAGCGACAGACTAATAAAAAGATGTGAAAAAGAAAACAAGAAACACGGAGAATTACGCAGTTGAAAAAAAAAAAAAAGAAAAAAAAAAGAAATATAACAATTTAAGCGACGAGACACAGGTTGCGAAAACAGTGATAGAATCAAGAGAAGACCTACTCGAACGTTTCGATTGTAGTGGGCTGTCTTCTTGGTCGGCGGCAAGGGCAATTCGAGCACCGTCTCCGGGGTGATGTAGCCCAGCGGCTAGTCGTCTACCAACCTGTCGCCCTACCTCTTCACCTCGTGCAACTATGGTACACACGTACGCGTGATACACACACCACCGATCAGTTATTGCTCCAATTTACCATGTATTATAGTAGAGTAATGTCTTTATGTCGTCGAATATGTACGAATGGAGCATTTCAGACAAATTCAACAAGACTCTGACCTTAATCTTTCGATCCTTCAATTTCTCTCATTTCTTACAGTCCCGAAAAAAGTCCTTCTTGATAATTCAGCTCTTAAAGTCAAAATTTATTAACAATTGCGAGTCAGAATTTAGAGTGGTTTAAAAAATAATAAAAAAACACTGTTTTGCCTCGCAAAAATGCAAATTTAATCTGATTAGTTGGAGTCGAATCGAAAGTATATGAAAATCAATCGAAATAATCTTTTATGTGATTTTCGTGGCTGTATCTACAATGTAAATAATTATCGGTCAAGTGCTCGTCGGCTCAGACTGACTGAGAATACTCCATTCATGTACACGCACATGTATAGATAGACAGATATAATTAAAGTTTATCAGATTCAATTAGAGGTCATTGAGAAAGATTTTAATCGAGCCTGAATCACGACTGGTAGCTTCATCCGCCAAATTTCGTGTGACTGATTTAAAAGGCTCTTTTTAGTGCAACGAATTCGACTTATTCTTCAATTTAAAGTGTAATGAATCGCTAGTTATTGCAGCATATATAATTAAAGTGAAAAAGGTCATCTTAACTGACGTACTGTACGATATTAGCACTTTGCTAGTGAGGCAAGAGTTATGAATATTAAACAGTTAGACCACAACCAGACAAGTTTCATAAAAGGGGTAGGTCTAAGGTCAAGTGATAATGATTATTAAATACCAATACCACTGGAAATTAAACGCAGTATTTGATATTGTTAATATCACAGTAGATGTCAAATGTGGTATGCTGTGAACAAGAATTTCTTTATCCTCATTGTTTTTTTTTTTTCGTAATAGAAACGATGTAGAGTTACGTTTGATAAAATATGCCTGTAATATTGAGTTATGAATGCACAATTATTAAATGTAATATCTGAGTACATATAGAAACGAAAACAATTAGTCACTGCGATTTGAATCGTTGTAAATCGAAAGCGTAGTCACGTATTATTTTAATTGCATGTTTGATGATTCGTTTTGTCAGTATATCTGAATCGCGACTAAGGAATATTATTTTATAATAATGATATTAATTCGAGCAAAATGTTCATACAAAAGATGCGTGATGGAGAAAAAAATTTGTGAATAGTTAAATGATCTGCAGTCAGGCAGTCTCCGCGATATGTTGTCTTCATACTTTTTTCCCATCAATATTTTTCGATTTGCTCAAAGTAAAAAAGTGGAAGAATCGATAAAAACCCAAAAATAATTTAATCTTGATAAATGGTGCTTGAACCCAAGAAAAAAAAATTTCCTCGAAAAAAACAAAAAACCGTTTCGAAAAAGATCGTCCGATAAAACTCGCGTCTCTTACCGATTTGCTTTCTGTTGCCGAAACAGTACATCAACAGCATGAATACTCCAGAACCACATATGAAAATAATCGCCATCGTGACCTCGTAACCGTCACAGCCAAGCAACGTGAAAGGTTGTGGCAATGGTGGTAAAGGCTTCGGAACTGGACAAGAGTTTTCGCAATCGACGCAACTGCAAGCCGGTGTTTTTGCCTGAAAAACAAAACTTTATTGATGCCACACATCTTACAAGAGGCAGAAAAAAATATATATATTCTTCCCAACAGAACCAGTTTTTAGAATATGTAAATAATGAGATTTTTATCGCTATCGAGAGAAACCTTGTGGCATAAAACAATTGGAGCCTAGAATTGCGAAAAAACATTCTACAAATATGAACACGGTTGGATTATTTGAAATTGACGTTATCAGAACATTTCGTCATATTTTTCATTCTTCCCGAAAGCCAAGAAATATTGGACGAGATTTAACGTTCGCATCGTTAAATCACTTTAAATCTGGCGCAAGATCAGACGCGCAGTGAAACTTGGATAATTGAAACAATTGAAATTGTAGCTTCCCACGAAATTGACCTTATTAACGAAGCAAAAAAATCAATCTTCAATCAAACTACTCAAGGAGAAGTTATAGCTATTCCTGTATCAGTTCGCAGAAGCAGCTTCGTGGTCAAGTTTGATTTTTTTTTTCTTGCAAGAATTTTGAATTACAGTGAAATCGAATCGCTTTCTTCGGCGAAAATTTCGTCTAAACGAGAAAGAAATTAGGGAACCAAGACTGAAATCTCTCGAATGACGAAATTTCTTGTCCGAGGTGATACTCGATACGTGTACATAATCCCGAGCGATGAAGTCATAACTTACGTTTATGGATTGGTTGCATGGTGTAATCGGCGGATCCATTGGCTCGAATTCAGCTATCTTTGTGTCAGTCGGGATGTAGGTTATTTGAAAAGGCACGAAAGGATTGTTTGCCGCATCGCCCATATAATGAAACCATTTCAGTGGGCTACACCTGCTGGCACCCCATTCTCCGCACATTATGTCCAATGCTAATTGTCCGGTACTCGGTACAGATACTTGCTTGCAAGATTTGTACGTTCCATTTAGATATTTATTCGTCACGTAAATGTCGATCTTGTTGATGTATGCTGTAAAAATAATTTTTATTCGGTGAAAATATGAAACGGTAATACATTTTTTTAAACGTTTATGAGTGAATATTTTTTTGATTTTTTTTCTTAGAGTTTGAATATTCCGATAATGTAAAATGTTCGAACAGCCGATGCAAGGCCTTGAGCCAATAAAAAATATGTCAACAAGTCTTATGGATTCCGAGATATTTGCAATTTTCGATTCTTATCTTTATTTCAGTAAAAAGCAACACGTGTGATTATTTTAGTTCTGACTCAATTATTAGAACTGATTCGTTGTCACGAACACGTGCCACTTCAGTCTTTGGTTTGGGAAACTTCCCAAATAAAGTCTGTGTATTATCAGTTTGAGTCAAACTTCCAAGGATCGAGTGATATGATTGCATATCACATGCGCGTGTGAAAAACTATACAAAATCGGCCCAAAACAAAAACACTTTAGATATTATTTGAACACGTCAAGGTGATTTTTTTTATCTATAAAAATTGTTTGAAAATCATTATTTTCTAGTTTGCGATTTACTTTTTGTTATCATAATATTCTCATATCAGAACGAGAAATAAAATGATTTTAACGCATCATACATTTTGTAAAACAACCACTGAACATTTAGATTTATAATTTGATAATTTGACACGACAACAAAGGATAATGTCTAGATATGCCATCGATTAGAATTTATGCTCAATTTTAAATTACCAAATAGAGCTCTAGAATATTACGTACCAAAAGTTCTAGAAGAAAACGTGTCAGGTCAGATTCTTTTAGAATATAACATTACAGAGATATCAAATTCTCGGAAACGAAAATATAACATTATAGAATTCAGAATATTAATGATTTGACACTTTCATTGTTGGTGACACGCGTATATGAGTAAGCGCATATAGAAACATTAGATGTTGCGCATTAGACGCTGAATCTGGGGTTGATGTTAAATTTTTCAAGTTCAAGTGGAATTTCCCGAAACCGAACGTTCCAGAACCGAGTCTTTTATAACAAATGGCTACTGAAATAGAATTTTCTTGTAAAGGAAGCAACAATGAAACTTTTTAGTATGAAAATAACAGAAAAAAAAGGAAAAACATACGAAAAAGTAACATTGTTACTTGTTCTTGTAAAATTCTCTTTGTATGCAAATGGAGAATGGTTTTATCTTCAATTCTGTATAACAGCTATAAAATGGACCATTTTGTAGAAACACGCGAACTTTGAAAGTGTGATAAGCATATTGCACTTAAATTAAAAATATAAAAAATGTTAAAGTTAATATATAGAAATATACTAGCGTATTATTATTAGAAATTAAGAAATTTCGAGTTTTTTTTTTCCGAAAACATTGATTATTGCTCATATTTTCTACGACGGACTTCAGGCTTTCAATCGACTTGTCGAAAACCTTGTATATACGAAAAAAATGCAGCATGTATTAAGTTGGAAACGGTAAGCATTTTTTAGCACTGAAAACGGAGAGCATAGAAGTCTCCACGTTTCTTATCGTGCAGAAAACGAGCCATACCGAATTGAAGTAGCAACTATATCTATGGCTGGCATTTTGAGTTCTTCCACCGAGTGAAACTTGAGACGAATCAGCAAAATAGGACGGTTATTATGAGCACAAAAGACTGCACCTTCTCATGAAATATCAAACGTTTTTTTTTTTTTTTGTAACGTCTTTGAAATAAGATGACAAATGAAATAAAATTGAATAATTAAATGTATTTTTTCACATGCTATTTTTCTTCGATGGAAGATTTTTCACTTGTAAACGCGATTTTACTTACATTTGTCCTTAGGCGTTGGAGCAGGAACTATTTCAGTAACATTGATAAACGTACTTTGATGCGGACTGCACGTAAAGTCACAAAAATGTTTGACGAGATTATCAAGACAACTGTTGCATCTCTTGAGAAAATTTGCAGCGAGTTTGAGATTAGTGTCGAGGGTATGCAATTGTTCAGTATCGCAACAGGTTTTTATTCCCTCTCCGGTATCAGCCATCAAGTGAGGACAGTGTTTTGAGAGTAATTCCTGTCCTGGAAAATCCAAAACTTTTGCTGGGCCATCGTAGGGACAATTTTTATTATGCTTCAATACTGGATCGGTATAGCACTTTCCGTACCACACGCAGTGGCCATCTTCGGCGCCGGCGACCTGAGGAAAAAACAAAAGAAAATGCATATTGTAAATGATTTTCATTTCCATATTTGTCGCTACCCAAAAATGATAGAATTCTTGATCAATCCTGACGCTGCAAATTTGCACGTTAGTTTTCGTGTTCTATATCCATGAGAGGTCATTTGGTTCAAGGTAATTCGTTATGCAATAAAAAATGATGAAAAATTTCATTCCACAAATCGGTTGAAACTTCATTCTGCGCTTCTGCAAATTTCAATAACATCTTTATGACTAATCGAAGAAAAATTGTTTGCAGTGACCCTGGCTAACGAATGTGATAAGCAGCATTGGCCTAAAGATTATTCGATAAAATATTTTATTACGGTATGTCAAGAAGTCAAAAGAGAATTGTTTGCAAATGAAAAGGTGCCATTAATCGGCGACCAAAGAAAAATCTGTTTTCAGAAACAATTAAAAAGTAACGCAGACTTAAAACTGCTTTTTGCAAAATGACATTGAGTACTAAATAAGAGGTATTGACTTTGATCCCTGATTAATTCTATCTCTTTATCTCTCCCTTCCCCTCTGTCCCTCTCTCCATACCAGAGCGTATTTGCTGACTCAGAATCCATGCAAGAATGCGATGTTTATATCACCACCGGATGTGCCAAGACAATTTTCTATCGAATATACCCACAGTGATTTTGAACAAGT
The DNA here is from genome assembly GCA_037576405.1 of Campoplex capitator. Taxonomy (NCBI): domain Eukaryota; kingdom Metazoa; phylum Arthropoda; class Insecta; order Hymenoptera; family Ichneumonidae; genus Campoplex; species Campoplex capitator. Next base: position 2,335,118 of record JARBWI010000338.1, read on the forward strand.
GATACTTTTATAGATTACATGTATAAAAATACAACTGAAAAACTGCATTCGACCTCAGATGTTGTTTTCGAAGAAGTCCATCGCATCTTCCCAATAAAAATAGTTATTTTGGACTTGTTCAAGAACCGAGCGAATGTAAAAATATTCTACGACTAAATTTAAACAGCACAAAGGAACACCAGTAAAAATGATTCTCAGGGACAACAATGAATATGGATGGAAATTCATTGCGAATTATAAGCACGTCTTACTGAAAAAAAAAAAAAAAAAAAAAAAACATATTTATGTCTGGCAGAGTGAAAAAATATTGATTAATAAAAAGCTACTACAGATTGTTGAATAAAGTTGGTTTGAATACTTTGCTCAAAAATTTAGCCAGCCAGTAAACAATCATTGGCTTTTTTCTGATATCAACATCCTTTGTCTATAATTGCTAAAACATATTTTGGTAGCGTTGTTTACTTGGTGAATGATGCAAGCAAAAGGAACGTAATTAAAATGTAGTTACATTCACTATTTATCACTGACTTTGAATTTCTTACAAAGAGGAGATGAAGAAAGAGGACATGAAAAAAAAGTATTCGGGCGAATACTAGGAAAACGAAATTTAGTATATAACTGAAACAGTACATCCCTAAATTCATATGTCTCGTAAATTAGATTATTAAATGTTGTTGACACAGGTATTTCAAAACAACAAAAGTATGTGTACACTATTTAAATACTCAGAATCATGTTCGAAACAGCTACTTTTTTTGATGCAAAGAATCGTTTATATATAATATGGATATCGCCAATAACTCGTTTGAGCAAACGAAGAAAACGAGTCTATAAAATATCGTCATTGTATAGTGAAAAAGTGCATTTAAATATTGACATTTTGTTTCGAAAATTATAGCAGAAAAAGTTCTGTATCCTTTCAAAACTACATTCTTAATAATCGATATGTTTTTTTTCCTTGAAACACATACTCATAAGTCGATATACGGATTATGATGAATGATGATATAGTTTCAAATATGATAAACAAATCAATGGCTCATGCATGGCCGTGATAAGCAAACGATGAAGCGAAATTAGTCATCGGACAAGGCCGTGAGAGAAAAGCACGTACTATATAATATACACATAAGCCATCGATATATATGTACAAATCTATATGGACGTATATGTCTGTGAATTTCGTACAGGGCGCGTGATGTGAGTAGAAATGATGTACGTTACTATAGAAAAGAGATTGAATATATATCGTCTGGGCAGTTCGACGGCCCTGGAATGCAGGAAAAAAGCGTAAGGCCTACAAGAGGTAGAAGACACGAGGGGGAAGGCAAAGCCATGGCTAAAGTCATTCGTTTTACTGATGGCCGTTTATAATTAAATTTAATAAGACGACAGTGAACACCGTCTTTTGATAGGCCTTCTAGAGGATCGGCTGAGATGACGTCACACCAAGCAACAAACACATTCAGCCCTCTGCTTGGGGTGTGGTGCACTTTTTCGCCCTCCCCTCCCTTACTACCCGGAATCAAAAATATATTTCACATTTCTCGAAAGGAATAAAAACCTAAATAAAAATGACAAGTTTTTTCATGATAAAAACTTACCGCTGTCGTGAAAAGCAAAAGAGCCCAAATTCCGAGCAACGATAAACGTAAAGACATTTTACGTTCTGTCACAACACCGGAGACACAACGGTGCGAATAACCAGTCCGTTGCATTTCAACGGAGAAAGCAAGCTCTATACCGACACAATTCTCCGAATTTTATTTATTTTTTTCTTCTTTTGTTCCTATCCTCATTAAGACGAAAGCCGCGCACACACTAATATTTGTTAACGTGACTAATACGTTTATCATTAATTCGCACCTTCTTTCGCGGACCTTTCACTTTGGAGCGAGAATTCTTTCTCGCTCGACTATCTTCTACTAACGCGCTCACCAGGATCGCTACAGAATAATTTATTACACACTAAAGAAAAGAAAAATATCGCGCAGAACAGTATCGCAAGTCTGCGATTCTCGCAATACAAGCGAAACGTTATTTGATGCTTCTTCTCGTTCTCTGTTCTTTCTTCGAACTACGCTCGACTTCGCTCTCGTATTACTGAATACTGAAATTACTCAGAGCTCAGAGCGTTCCCCATACGTCTCCGCGTGACGCACTCGAGCTTCTACTCTGCACTCTCTTCTACTACTGGACTGCCAGTCGTTGCTACTGCGCTACTACGCGTTACTCCATTTTCCCTGATTTTTCGATCAACACTATACACCATAAAACTACATATATATATATCTATTTGCTGTTTTACCGTCCGTTGATAAATTCAATATCGTACAGAATTACGTCGACGCTTTTACTTTTATAAGCAGTTCATCCATTCTCATCTTTTCAGCCGCTGTTTCAACAATGCCACCCCTTACTGCATGAAATATGAGAAATTTACTCTCACTTGTTGGTTCCGTATTGCCTCTTTTTCCTATTCCTACGCTATTCCCGTGCTTCAATCGTGATGTAAAGTACGTGGAGATTGCAGGATAGGTTGAAATAACCGAATGGTGTTGAGTACTACTTCGAGTTTACCCTACATATATTTTTTTGCCGTTATTTTACCTATCGAGCAAAGCATGTGTTGTGTTTACAGGACAGCGAACTGCTCACCAACCGAGTCGTCACGACTCACGAGTGCGAGAGTGACAGTTGAATTATCCCCGGACAGGTCTTTCGCGCTGCCGTAAATAACGTTTGTGGGGAAAAAGTATTAGCACTTGAGTCAGTGAATTACGATCAGACTGACACTCCATGATCATGAAAAATTCTAACAATTCATGGGAACGATTCGTTCGAAAATTTATGAGCAGGTTATATCGATTATGGACCTTTCACATTGCTTTCACCGAACCAGCCACCGGCGTCGCTGTGATCGAGCGGTACTGCAGAGCAAGATGATAATAGTGGCGCATGCGAACAGCGCGGACAAAAACTCATACCAAGAATTTTGTTTTTCTTATTCTACTATAAATATAGAAAGATCTATGCGGGCCAAACACAGAACTGAACTTATTATGTATTTCCTACCATGTTTATTCAGATCTAGAATGAATAAAAAAATCTACGTTGTCGTTTTTCGTAGATACATGAGGGACCGTTACGCCCGTTCGAAAACGGCCCTTATATATCAATTATTTTTGATGGGGCGATTCTCAAATAAAATGGATTTTTAAATCTCCGGAAATATTTTATACCTTTCTAACAGTGAGTGGCAATACCGAAAATCAATATATAATTTGTTAGTTTTCATAATGAGCGCAACTATGTAGCGAGACATATATTGTGTCTAAGGGTCCAGAAATGCCAACGCGATCTGCGACCTTGGACCTTGGACAATGCTGAGTATGGAACGAAACGAGAACTCGCACGATGCGCGACTGTAGTACATACCAGGCATTCCACGCCATTATACACCTTAGCCTGTGGCCCCTAGCATGTTTTATTTTCCCGTAATTCCGTTTTTTTTTTACTTTAGGATCCCGTGAACCACACGAGTTTTCGATTTTCATGTCAGGGCCTTCAAAAATCAGAATTTTTCAAAAAAATGTTGATTTTTGAAACATCGGAACGGTGCTGCGAAACGTTGAAACTGTCGATATGCATCAATTTTTATCATTTTGAAGCTTACATTAGAATCTGAAGTGGAAACTATTTTACTTGACATTTGTATCAATTATTCTGTACGACATATGTATATCAATTATTTTCGGCTTAAATTAATTAATTTTATTTGTTAAATGGAGTTCAGTTAAAATCACTTCCTTCGGATAAAATTAAATTTTTTTAAATTCATTTACAAAAAAAAAAAACATTTTTTGTGCCAGTAATAAATATGTTATAAAGAAAAACTTTCAAGCCGTTACAATTTGAAAGTTAGAACAAAATCTCTATCAAAACCAATTTTCGTTCATTCACAGGAAATTGAATAAGTGGAAGCTTCGGATAAAGTCGTGCGCAAATTCCTCGTCGAATAGAATATGAATAAAATAATTGACGAATTTACATTTGCTTGCGATTGTGGGAGCAGAGCCTTAAATTATATTTTTCTCATAAATCGAATAAGCTGTTCCCGTTGATCTCATATTTCTCGTACGATGTTCTATTGATTCAGCGTTTTTATTTCCATGACCAGAAAAAGTGCGACTGACGTTTGCAGATAAATTGTTCTCCAAATATACATATTTTCTCATGAAAATTTCAAGAACGTACACGTATCGTGAAAAAAAAAAATATAAATTCTTCAGAAATTTTCATCGACTTATAATTGAATGAGATATACATAAATACACGAAATATTTTCATTCGAAAGGCTGAGCTCTCTTCCCACGTGATTGTATCTCGAATTAATTGCCTCGCTTCTTACAATATTTATTTCCAAACGATACAAAATAAACCGCATTCCATATCGTCAATTGAGCTGTTTTTCAAAACAAATTTACATCACATCATTTCGAGAATCGTATTTTCTTTTTTCTATTTAAAATATTACGTTGAAAAATTACAAACATTTTTCTTGCTCTACGACGCCAAATTCGATCCGTATGAAAAGTATAACGATTGCAGTAAAACAGAAAAGTAATATTTATTTTCATGTTCGAAAGGTACTTAATTGAGAAAGTATTTAGATATGACGTTTGTGCCAAAGTCTCAAATTCCCCTCGTGGCAGTTGAAATAAATATCGATTGTTAATCGTATTTATTTCTGATAAACACGTGAAAATAATGTCAACATTAGAGATGAAGATCTGCCAGCTTGTGCCTGCGTCAAGGTCGAATGATTAGACGTTCGGAATGGTCAAGTCGTTTGTATAAAATGTAATATCTCTATTATATCGTATAGCGAGTACACGAATCGAATGAAATAGAGTTTATTGAAGAGGGATAATTCTCGAGTTATAAGATACAAGTGTTTAATTTATAAATTAAACGATATTCGATTGTTTCAGTTGACGTGTTTGTTGCCACTCGCGGACTTTAATACGTATTTTGATAATGTCATCGGCGTAAGTTCTACAACAGCCACCGATGTAACGTACGCCCATGTCCAACCATTGATGAATAAAATTTTCCAAAGGACAAACATTGCCAATGTTTTTCCATCCGTCTAGGACGGTATAAGTTTCACCGCTGTTCGGATAGATTACAAGTGGTATAAACTCCTCGTTACCGTCACAATTAATATCGCGAAATAGAGAGCTGACGCTTTGAGGAGCGAGACAGTTTACACCAACACCAATAATCTGTCCGGGCAAAGCGTTTTTGTAACATTTAATGGCTATTTTTTTAAAATCACTTCCGTCAACGATGTGTTGACCGTCGGTTCTACAGGAGAACGTCAGCCAAGCTTTTACGTTTGGATATTCTTTGAGCAATTCGACGAGTGCTTCGGCTTCCAACGCGCAAGGTATTGTTTCCAATGCCAGTAGATCAACGCCGCTATTAATAAGAGCCTCGAATCGTGATCTGTGCCAATTCTTCATCATTTCGAGGGATACGGCGGTCGAATATTCACCAGTGTATTCCGAACCATCGTGGAGCGAAGCACCGTACGGTCCGCAAGAGCCTGCTATAAGAGGTTCCCTGTTCGGCACGTCATCCTTGTCGATTATTTCATCGAGATATATTTTGACAGCTCTCTTCGCTATGTCCACAGCTTGGCTTATTAATTTCAGACTCTCGGCCTCGTTTATGTTCAAATATTCCATAAAACCAGTCACCGTTGCTTGATACGTATTAGTCTCGATTATTTCAGAACCAGCACGCAAAAAATCAAGATGCGTTGATAAGACAGCTTCCGGATCGCTGACTAAAAATCTCGCTGTCCACAGCGGATCTCCGTCTATACGCTCGCCAACGTGAGTTGACATCTGCGTTGAAAAACCACCGTCCAATACTGTCACTTTACTGCACATTGTTGCTTCCTCTATTTTCGGACTGACACTCGGGTGGCCGCCTTCAAGCTCAAACCAAAGACAACTGAGCTTGACCTTAACCAGGCTGAGCGTTTCATATTTCAAAGTCCGCGCTACCAAGATCATTGCACAGTTATACTTTTCTTTTTCTTTTTTTATATATGTATGTTTCATACACGCTTGTATTCGTATATACTTTATCTTGCACTTGAGTGAGATACACTCGAAAATTGTGACGAGGAAGAGATTTATACGCTCGAGAATTGTTCATCGCTTTTTTCTCTCTCTCTCTCTCTCGTTCTACTGTCTGTACAAATATGAGCTTAAATTTATCACGGTTATCAGACGATACTTCAAACATCCCCTCTGTTCTTCAGATCTTTCGAAAATACTACAAATCACTGATATGTGGTGGCATCATCGAGATCCGACAATCATTACAAATTTTCAAGCTAATACGTATGCTTGAGCTTTTCACGTGTTGTTGAACTTTTTGAATATTCGATGCATGTTTCAGGAACGTTGCCGAGGAGTATTCGGTTTGAATGGATTCGAAAAACAGCAAGAAACTTGATTTACTTATAAAGCCTGAAACTTTAAAACTGAGTCGGACATGAAAAACTTTTTTCATGCATTTCATCAAAATTTTGTTTCGTTTCGTAGAGTTTACTTCATTGAATTTGCACCGAACGCTACTTAATCGTGCATCGATCTGTTCGTTGTAGAAAAACGGAGAGAATCGTGTATAATTAAATCTAATTATCGCATACGGAGAAAATTTTATACCGAAGAGACGATTGAGGTAGATTTCGATTCTAAAATACATTTAAAGTTATCGCTAAAATATGAAAGTGGATGGATGGAATTTTATGATAAAAAGGTTATACGAAGCTGGTATTTAATTTGTCACTTTTTGGTGAGTGTAAAAAAAAATTGTTGCTGATGGACAATTCGGTTTTTTTCATGCAAATACTGAGATCTTTTTCAAGACGAGCTCAAAGGTCAAGTTCGAAGACGAAATAATGATAAATATAAAGAGAAGACGAGCTTTTGCACAGGGTCACGATCAACGCGAATCCCTCTCGGTGGTCATTGATACCACAAAAGTCTGATAAGAGTAGAAGATAATGAGAGTTTCATTATATGGAATAATTTATTGACAGTTATGATACATTTACCGGATTTCATGCTCGAGAGACTTTTCGTTTTTCACTATTAACGAGAATAATCACAACGTTTAAATGTTTACCAACCGAAAGAGATTATAGACACCTTTATTCCAACATTAATGACATTATCGAGGCGAGAATAATTTAAGAGAAGGCCACACTGCGTACAATACGAGAGAAATAATGAGTAATGAAAAAAAATGTCTGCGACGTAAATACAAAATCTCCCAGTGATAATTACTATCAGTCTCGAATGTTTTTTTTAGGCGGACTATTTTTTGTATTTTATTCTCGTGTAACAAAAGCGATGTCTGATGAAAGAAACAGTCACTCAAAAAGTGAGGGACGAAAACGCTGGTGAAAATAGTTTGATAATTGAGTGATTTGAAAATTCATTCCGAAGAACGACAACATGAATCTATCAATGTATTTCTGTGATAAAAATGAATAAAATTTTATTGATTCGAGAATACTTTACGGGGTTATAATAACGTCTGTCAGTAATTATTCCTATATGCTGTCGTAAACAATGACATTTGTTCTGTGCGAATTAAAAAATACGACGAGAAAATGATAATATTAACACGATTACATGATTCTTTTTTTTTTTTTTCAACTTATCCTTCTCGGTTTAATTCTGTAAAAAGTAACGGCTTGGGTCGTATACCCAAAACACTCCCTACAACATTATAAAATTCCAGCTGCGAAAAACTCAGCGGTTTTTAAAATCGATGCTTTTTTGTTGTTTAAATATATTTACATGAAAATTTGGTACCAATAATGCGGTACACGAATTGCAAATAAATAATTATATCACAAAATTTATCTGACCAAGCGACAAAAATAGGAACGTTCGGCCAACGTTCGTTCGCGTAATATTCGGCTTCTGCCCTTTCTATTTCAAAAACATGATTGCTATCAAAACAAACAAATAAAATATTGTTTCGACGAATGTAATTTTTTCGAATCTCATGCGGTTGTGCCAATCGATCGAGATTAGATTTAGGTCCTTTGGTTAATTTTATCTTTTCAATCTTATTCTCAATCTCGTGCTGTCTTATCCCATTTGCACTTTTCGACCGTACTTGATTAAGCGAGACTCGACACGTGTATAAAAATTCTTCAGCCTCTGCTTCCTAATGTTTTTCCCTTAATTCTTATATCATCAATTTTATAAATCTTATATACCTGCTTTTTCGGAACTTTGACGGACCAAGGCTTTCTAATTGTGCGCCGTTACACGACATATTCGTAATTGGTATACTTAAAGACTATGAGCATTTTTCAACGCTGATGAAAAGAGTCCAACCTTCAATAAGAAAATAAAATCTATCGAACGCTTCCCAACGGGAACCACTCGACCGTTTCATTCGTCAAATCGAGACGACCGAGCGGCAAACGTATACCACCGAGGAATTCATTTTCCTGCAGCGTATCGTGATTCCAGATGGTCGCTTCCAGTGTTCGCTCTTTTATAACATCCAACGGCATTCGATACTCCAACTGATAAATAAAAATACGTGCATTCGTAATTACAAACGAATTCGGAACGCATGCGAGACAGAAAATCGAGACTCAAGTTATGGATCGATTAAATGTTTGAACATTGCCCTCGAGATTTTTCATAATCAGTTGATAGTGCTGTTTCGAAAAAATTGGAATGTGCAAAAAGTTTGCGAATTCACTAATTTCAGTGAAAAAGATAAATTCATCAAAGCATGGAAACATGAACTTTCACTCTGGTTCGGATTCAAATAAAAGTTACAACATTTTCTCACCATTTCCATGAACGAAGGATGACAATTTTTCTTCACAACTTTAGTCTTTCGTTTCGTTGCTTTTGTTGGATCGGGCTTCAGATACACCTTGACGTACGTATTGGGTTCTTGAGCGTTCGCTACTTTGGGCAGACCTCTCGCATGATGAATCATCACGGACAATGTTCCTCGTGTATAATGAAGAGATAATTTGATTTGCCCACTCTGAACATTGTCACGAACCTTTTTTTCAGCCCACCAATTTCCAACTGCGATAAATAATCAGTGTATTAATTCAATCACAATTGTTTTGAAGATCCTAATAATCACAATATTGAAATCAAATAAATTTTTGGCAATTTTCTTCGAAATTATTGTTTCTGAGTTTCGACGACATGAGCTGAATTGTTTACAGCTTCGTTGATCGGTAACAAATATGAAAATAAGAAGAAAAAAATGACTTGAAAAGTACACGTGCTTCTAACAGATCAATAATAATGATTGGATTCGTTTGTATTATTTTTATCGCTCACTTTTATAAACAAGATTCCGTCGAATCTACCAAAAGCACAATAAAATTAATGTTTCAATATCTATCAGATAAAATACCTTTGACTTTTCGTAAATGTATGTCAGCATTTTGTTGATCACGGAGAAGAGGATGAAAGAACGTGTAGACCAGATCACTCTGCGATATTTCAGGAGCCATTTTGAACAAACTTAGCAAGAATTTTTCGATGTCGGCTCGTCTTTTATCCGCCACTTGTTTGATATTGGATCGTCCGACGCTCATGCCGCTTGGTAGACTGTGAAAACATGTTTTTTTCAAAGGATTAGAATGTTTTTTTTTTCGGAGACAACCCAACTCGATGAGATGGAACGAGAGTGATGTCATTCGTAAGACAATTATCAGTCAATTGATCTTTTGATAAACTTCAATAATGTCGATGCGTGATAAGATTTTTTTATAGCGTGGATTTTCCGCTGAGAGAGCAACATTTTCTCGCAGGAAGTCATCGGGACTGCATAGAAGCGAAGATTACTGTTTTCTTTTTTATTATTTAAAAATTATAAGAGATTCACTGATCGCTGCCTAGGGCCAAAGGCCGAATTGACGTCGTTGAATTTCGTCGATATACCATCAGATAAATCAGTAAATTAGAGATTGCGTTGCGATGCGCAGATAACGTTGTCCGAACTCTTGTTTCTAAATGAGCTCATATTTTTATTTCTTAATTCATATGATTGAGGCTCATAGTGCAAGTAAGACTTCAGGATATAATATTATTTTTTATTCGATAAATTTTACTACGGAAGTTCATTAAGGTGTGTTTTATTAACGGACACGCCTCGTACGAAAGCACATCATTCGACGCATGATAGTCCTGAGATAACGCAACGATATACATCGATACTTATCGTCTCTGTTTGAGGAACGGGTCATTCGTGGACAGAACAATCGAGTGACAGTATCCAACAATGGATGTGAGGTGAATATAATATTTATAGCAAATCACCTATTTACTGTTTTCATTTCAATTTGATCCAATCGAAATTCAAGTTTCAATTAGTTCCAAAAGAAAAGAGCTTAAAGCCAATAATTTTTCGACATTTAATCATTGAGAGCGTTACGAAAGTTATTTTTCTTTTGTTAATCCTTTTACAGTAAAAGATTTCAACGAAAAGATTCCTTAACTGTTTTTGTTCTGTTACGGGATAAAAAAAAATTCAAAAATATATTTCAACCATCTTCAATATTTTCTGCGAAAGAAACAAAATTTTCTTGCATGATAAAGATTCCTGGATATGAACGGGTTCTATCGAAGCTTAGGCGAATGTAAATAAAAGTTTAACATTTTCAGATGAATCTAGAAGTGTGAAGAATCGCTTGTGACTCGTTTAACTGAAGGATTTAGAAAATTAATTATCGTTCCGTAAGATCATGGGGCTAAAATGGTTTCGTGCTCGTCTGACGATGAATCGGATGCCGAAATCGAGTATGATAACGTCAAGCGTTTCAGGATTTTATCGATCAATTTCACAATTCGACACCGATACACGACCACCCGAACCTACGTATTCCCAGGAAATTCGAATCGCTCCGAGTGTAGTACGTCCGATAACAACGACGTCATCCGAAACAATCGCCCATAATCCAATGGCAGGTCTGAACAGACAAGGGATCGAGAGTTTTCAAGTTCCGAGCGAAATAATCTCGATACCAAGACAACGATTGGAAATGCCGAATGACGCACAACCGATAGACAAAATCGAAGACCTCGAATCTCCCGATGACACGGTGCCGAGACATTTACCCAGAGAATCGATAGACTTCATGCGCAATCTCAATACCGAAGGTTTACTCAATCGAAACGGATCGCGTTCGCGAAAAGTGGATTTCAAAAAAAAGAAGGGAAGAGCTCCAATCCCAGTAGGAACAACCAATAATCATTCCCGAGGTGGTGAAAGATTCATCACGTTCGGAAAAAACGGCGGATCGGATGCCAGTGAAATTGAAATTTGATTGGCCAGTGATCTCATCAATTTTACATTCTTGTGTCGAAAATATAATGCAAAAAAAATGGTGCTCCATTAATATTTGAATGCGAGTGAACGAGTACGTCGTGAAGGTGCGGAAAATGGGTTTATCTCAATAAATAATTCTTTAAAAAAACTTCAAATCTTCAAAACGAGTATCAAAATAGTGACCCAAAATGTTCCTAAAATGGAGACCAAGATGATTAGAAATATACGTTTCTGTGAAAAACCTAAACTCGGATTTTAGAAGAGATGTGTAAAAAAATATGGACATTTTTATGCCGAAACAATAAACTACAAATGGCCGATGAACCAAGGCCAACGTTTGGCCTTCATTGCACGATTTCTTTATAATGCGAGAAAAAAATGTTTGCTCTTGTTCGGCAGACGAATCCGAAAAATTTTGAATTCAATGTCAGATAATTTCCTTGCGAATAAATATCGTAGAAAGTAAGAAAAAAAAAGCATGTGATCTCTTACCTGGCGACCTTAGCGAGCGGAAAGTGAATACAAAGCTTCTGATAGAATTCACAAAATTCCTTGTACGATCGAAAAAGATAAGCAGGATCGGCCTGACCCTTTCTTTGTATCCTCAAAATATACATATAATACTTTTCCGGGTCATAGCGTTTTTGATATCCATGAACTTGAACGCTTGTCAGTTGCCCCTCTTGCTGCATTCTGCCAAAATAAAAGAACAATAAATTCAATATATAATTGCAAAAGGATCAAGGAGAAAATTTGCATGTAAAAAATCGTACAAAACTCACGTATAAGTGCGTGGAATGAATGACAAAAGTTCTCCATCGTTGTGTTCACCGCTGAATCTCAATTGTGCGAGATTGTGAAGAAAGAAATTGAACTGGGTGAACCAACTTTTGAGTGAGCTTTCGATCATTCGTGCGAAGGTCGCGGCAGCCTCTGGATTCGTTTGTCCCAATAACAATGCCTTTTGCACATAACTAACAGCGTCCATCGTAACTCCGGGTATACCGGACGAGGTCATCTGTGGATTCGTGTATTCGTTCAATTTCGATTTATTCAATTTTTCTCGTATCTCGATATCACTGATTTTCTCATTGGTAGTACGACCGATCGAAGGATTTTTTGTCCAAGATTTTGAATATTTTGTTATAATTGAATGTTCCATTATTATTTTTATTTATTCGCGTTTCCGATCTCACGCTCCTGCAAACGCGTCAGACCTCCGCGACTATTCTGGTCCTAACTGAGCCACAATCGCGTGGCCGTCACGGGCTTCGAGAGGCGATAACTTGTACTAATGAGCGAGATCTGGCCGAAGGGCTTGAACAGCGATAACAGCGCCCGGAGTGACGATATCAAAACAGGATGACTCCATCCGTTGTGGTTTCCATTTATTTTTACAACGCTATGCTCGCCACGTATTCACGGTCGGATGAGCGATAAACTTATTGGCTTTACCGCATGGTTTGTTATTATATTTTATTATTATTTTTTATCTCGAATACAACTTACCAGCCCAAAGAGATGGAGGATAAGGTTTCCGTGTTTTCGTACCACGTTGAATGCCTGACAACACAAATCCACGAAATGATGGAATTTCGCCGATGGCTTGTCACCCCCGTTTATCACGTAAGCCATGTCCGAAGTCAAGACAAAAGGAGTTCGATCTCTGTAAAAATGATTTAAGGTAGTATTCTCGCAACAGTCACCTTCAAAAGTTAACTATTTTGGAGCTTTCCTTATGATCAAACAGCAGAGACTTCAATGTGATTTAAGTTTAAAAGAACTCTATAAAAGCAACTATTTTAGCGAAACTATCGGCGTGATTTTCATAGGATTTTGAAAACTTGATAAAAAAGAGGGCTGAATTGATTCAATATCCAGTTTTACCAGTCGGTTTCCAACTGGTAAAGTCATGGATAAATAATGATCGAGAATCGAATGACTTTTACCTCTTGAAATTTCCAAACATCTGTGCATCGCCGAGAAACTTGCCAAAATCGATATGGAACAAGTGACCGGAAGTTTTCAGCATGATATTGTCATTATGGCGATCACAAATTCCAAGTATGTAAGTTGCCACACTGTAGCCAGCACAAGACGCGGTGAAGTTCTCGACAGCTCGTCCGTATTCGAGTTCCGATGGATTATGTTTCGCCAGCCATTCGGCTATCGGACGATCTTTGAAAGATCCCGTGAGACCGAATTCAACTTGAATTTTCCGCAAGGTTTCAGCGTTCGTTACCATCTCTATGATACCACGTTTATTTCCCGTCGGTACGCACGCGAATGTCACCATTTTTAGATCGAGACCTTCTTTCAACCAGAGCTTGTCCATTATTCGAACCATTTGAAGAGTCAGCATGTCTTGTTGCAAATCATCGCCAACCTTAAAAAGAGATTCGAAATGGCTATTAATATCAAAATGAAATATTCGTTGAAGCAGTTAAAAGCAGAACGGTTGAGGAATTTTGTACTTTGAAAATAGCCGGACTTATCACGTTGTCACATCCGATGAAATTGATTTTCAGTGGGAGCGTAAAAGAGGGAAAGTACGAGCATGTCTGCACATTAATTCCGTACGCTTCGCGGCTCGGTGAGAGCGGCAAACATGTGCCTTCGTCTTCCGTCAGTTGGCAATGGATGTTTTGTAAGCCAATTTTCAATGATTCCATTCGTAACGAGTCTTTCGTGACTTTGATGTTTTCAGCAACCTCGTGAAGGCTCTGCAGAATTCAACTTATATTAGTTTACCATGATTATTCGAGAATTTTCAACTACATGAGCGTTTAAAATTTCTTTTAAAGAAAAAAAAATTTATTTTTTTAGTGTCCATTATAATTAATATTGCATATTTCGTGCAAGTTTCGTACTTTGACCAATAGTTGTTGAGTGAGAAAGCTGTTTCTCAATGCTTCGCCAACGACAGCCAACAGCGCACGGAGCATCAACTGCAGTCTCCTTTGATATCGCGCTAAACTTATGCTTTTGTCATCCTCCGGCGAATTTTCGGGTGAATTCTACATTGAAAACCACGACGAAAATAAGCAATCGAAAACATTTCGTTGTTTTAATAACGAATTAAATAAAACGACGAAACGATGTGATCCCCCATGGCATGATTAGGACAGAAAAAAGATTAGTTGGGAAAGTCTTGTGAATGAGAACCCGACCTGTACCTGAGGACTTGGTCCGGGTAACGCCTGTGTAAGCAGCCAATAAATATGATGGGCAACCCTCGGTGACACTAATGCACGTTCCAGTAAAAATCTCGCCAGTGGCGACGCTTCGTACGTTTCGTGTTTCAGAGCTTGAAGCAATTGCGGCAAGTAGTCGACGAGCTCATCGTTGTTTAATTCATGAATCCATCCTACTGCCATTTCTCGTACTTTCAGGTCTGGAAAGCTGCGAATAAAATTTTCATTTGATTATTTTCGTGAATAGTCAACCAGCCAACAAGCCATATGAATTTTCAACTTCTACGTTCAAAGTCACACGAAATTATAAATAAGTTTCCAAACGTGTTTACTGTTGCGGATGGAAACTCCATCAAACAAAAACAAAGTTTTTAAATTTCTTAAACTTTTTTTTTCGTATGAGTAGATCATATACACAAAAAAAAATTGGGGTTGCTCCCGACCCCGTTGTGGAGGTCTAGGGTTCGAGTAGATGGAAACATACCAAGGTAGTAATAATTGCAAGGCTTGAACCGGTGGCAAGGGACTCCATATTCTCAGGGAAGCGTGAAGATCTGGCAAGCATGCCCAATCCCAGCTGTGTGCGGCCAACAATACTTTTGGTAGAGCTTCCGGTCTGTCGTGTAAATAGTGTCGTTTTTCCCAAAGTATTTCTCTCTCGTCGATCGGTGGTCTTGAGAATGTATCCTGCTGCGTGATGTCTATCAATAATTCTTTTGTATTCTGATCGAGGGAATTTATGTCCAACGACTCGACGTCGTGATCTCTCAATTCTTTAGGGAATAAAACTCTGCCACCGTAATCAGGCAACTCAATTCCGATTATTGGATTTATGTCGCCGTGAGGATGAATACCCGGAGCTGGTGCCGGACCTAATCTTTTGTCCGCTATCGCTGGCCAGAGCGAAAGAAAAAAACTTCCTTGACTCATCACCCTATAATTACAGAAATTAATTGTAAATTAAGTATAATTGACCAAGAATTAAATTGGTTTATCAGCTCATGTGAATATCGAGCAAAAAATGTATATTTGTATATAACTCTAGAAATTCATACCCATCGTAATCAAAAAATTGTATAGCACCCCATCCCAATTCCTCTTTTTGCATGGAACCTTCACTCGATGAATTTGCTTCGTGTTCGGACGGTTGCAAAGTTCGTCCGTAAATGACTAAAACCAATCTCGCTTCTCTTGGTACTTGACAAACACTTACACCACGAAACTCCAACCTGGAATAATCAAATTTCACTCTAATTTCTTACGACAAGATTTTCTTTTAAATACATTCTTTTATGAATATTCTTTAATCATGCCAAAATTTTGTTGTTTTATATAACGTTTTATCCAATAAAAATCGCACAAGAAGGAGTACCCACATTGCGAAAAATTGAGCTTACCAAGTATTGAACAATATACGTGGATGAAAATTGGAGCTGACGGTCATTGGATCCGAAAGCACTGGATTCCCCACAGGTCTAGTACCGTGAAATATTTGAGCAGCAACGATATAATCGTCATGCTTCCACGTAGTGGGGAGTCGGTGTAAAGCACCAACTCTTACGAGAACGGTATCCAGGACTTCCGACGAGACCATTGTATCTGAAGGAAAAAATATTGTAAAAAGTACGAAGAGAACATAAAAATCTATTTTTTATTTCTATTTTTACTCACTCGTTGGAAATTCACCGCGTGTGTTTAATTGGAAATCGACACGGAAAGCGTGACAATAAGTTTCCACGAGATCTTGAACGGCGTCCCGAATTTTGTGACAGTGTGATGCAATGACGTCAGGAAATTTAGTTCTAAGAGTAACCACGGAATAATCACCGTCCTCGTGCAAAACTTCGGGTTTTTTACACTCGATATGCGTCGTGTGTACTTGAGGCAAAAATTGGCAACAGGCATTCACGAAATTGTCGACGGCTTCGGTTATTTCATAAGTCTCGATATTTCCCATCAAAGCACAAACAGCTTTTACAGCTTGCACGACACCACGTGGTTGTAATTGAGGTAGGAGACTAGCACTGTGATTCGTTGTTGCCAATTGTAGAGCGGCTGTTTCGACCCGTTCCATCTCTTTTTCGACAGTCTCTGTTACATATAAAAATGGCAAATTCAATAAAATAAGAGTCGTTAAACGCGAAGTATTGTAGCAAAATTCTTTTTTTTTGTATTCAAGTGAGCTTGATCTAATGAGCAAAAAAATGTCCGAAAATTCACTTTGTTGACCGAGTTTTCAATATTAATTGTATAATACACATATACCAATGATCGAGTAGAAAAAATACAAGGTCGAAAACTCACCAAGCAGGATAAGTAACGCATCATATGAAATTGGCTGTCTGGGTTCGTTGGGCAAGATTTCTTCTAATGTGATGGACTGATCGCGATTATCATCTTGAACCTGTGTTCAAAAGAATCAAATCAATGTTCATAACTGCAGAAACTGATTGAAAAATAAAATGAGCGTATGAATGAACAATATTTTACAGTTCTCGCTATAGATCGTTTCATTTGTCCTTTGGTCATGATAGCAAGCTCGATATCTTTCTCCAATTTGATACACTGATGGATGTACTCGTATTGCGCGAGAGTCGTGTTCGGGGCAAGGTATTCTGCCAATCCCCAAACTCTCAGACAATATTTTCCCACGTTGACAGTGTCCTCATCCTCCAGGGAACAGGCAACGTTCAGAATCACATGTTCAACGCTGCAATTTACTGTAAGCAAAAAAAAAGCAATAAAATCCATTTGACTGATCGTGTGACACAAAAAAAGGCAGGACTCACCGTCACAGGTGAAAGTTATGGACGGTACCGGCTCACTGTTGGCTGGAAGCTGAGGGTAAACGACTAATTTGATGCTAGTACCGTCAGGATACAAACTTTCCATCATGGGACTAATTATATGACCGATATTTGTACTAGTATCGTTGAATGGGAATTCACCTACGAACAAAAGTATATTCAACATGCAAAGTGTTGTGAATTTCATTTTATTTTTTAATTATAAAACCGAATAATTCGTACCTCGAACGGACACTATCATTTTGTGAAACGCCTTAAGATCACAATCGTGCAAAGATGCACGAGCTTTTACTACTGTCACATTTTCGTAGAGACGGGTTTGTCTCTTTTGCTGCAAAAATTAACAAGGTTTTAGACAAACAGATTTCACGGTACATTTCGATGGGATACATTTCCGAAGTGTACCAAAACAGGACTGAATAATTTCAAATAAAATTGTAAATGTTTAAGAACCAAATGACATTGAGAAATTGTCTCGAAAGTTTCTTTTGAGCACTTACACGTCTATCAAGGGACGTTCTCCGTCTTTCTATGGTGTTCCAGGCCGATGAATTTCTCGGTGGCAGTGGAGGTGGGGCGGCAGGTGAAACGGCCGGTGATTTGGCCGTTTTCTCAACCGCGACGTATACCGGATCGGAGTTAACGCTCTCATTTGTGCTATACATGTAATCGAATGGGTCAAATGGATCATAGACGGATCCGCTAACCTGGGATTCGGTATCTGAAAGATAAGGACTTACGCAATTGGTCGAGGCCGATCAATTTCAACAATGGAAAAAAAAAAATAGATTACGCGATAAGATAAGGAGACGAAGAAAACAGTATTTTTGACAACGAATAAAAGTGATTTTTTTTTTTTTTCAATCTAACGAGATCTTACCCTCCTTCGGATCCATGAGATTGCTGCTAATGTCTTCAGTCTTGACGAGCAGAGGATCGAATGCCTCTAAAACGCTCACCCTGACATTCGTTTTATCCTCGATATTTTCAAAAATGCTCAGATCTATAAGATTACTATTTGGCTTCTTCTCTATGACTTTTAGAACGTTCAGCTGCCCGTCCTCTATCGCGTAAACAGGCTTCGCCGAGTTGACGCTTGCCACAGGCGGATTTACGCCTGGCCTATAATTCAACGGTAGCGGTGGTATCTGTAACGTTAGAAAACATGAATAATAAATAAACCGCCCACTTATTTTGAAATAGTGTTCTCAGGTCAGGGTGTGTAACGGGAATGAGCGACTAGTGGTTGCTAGTGAGCACCTGTGTGCCTAAACAAGCAAGTAGTACCTACAAGATGAATGACAATCAAAGTTCGATCGGATCATGTAGCTATTGCCTTTCACCTTTCTCTATAATTTCATGTTCAATTTCACAAATTGAATATAAAATATTTGTCGTAAACGAAGGAAATTTTTTATATAATTGAAATTTAAAAAAAAATCGATTTTCTCTATTTTTATGATTTTAAAATTACTTTCGTATTAGCCGATACGATTTCACGGTGAAACACAGCAGCTACTTTTACGAATTATCTTTCGAAAGGATGCAGAAGATGACAGTAGACTAGGGAAGTATGACCAATCATTTTTTCCATCAATTTTTTCAATTCAATTCTCGAATAGAAAACTTGTTTCTACTTTTCGAGGTTTTCGTACAGTGCTTAATCTTTTTGAAGATCGTTCTTTTGAAATTAAGTCGTTTGATTAAAATTGAACATAATGTTATCGGTAAACCGATAAATTGAGACGCTCGAACGGTCACATCTTCCAAGTCTTGACTAAGGTGATTGCCTTCGTTTCTTTTTTCTTTTCAAGGTACCTGCGTGAAGAAATACTGTCTAAAAGTAAAGATATTCCAGGCCGGCTGGAACGTGAAAAACGGGTTAAATGTCATTCGTTTTAGTTAGCCAAAAAGAAAAACAGGAAACAGAAAAATTAGTAGCGTATTAATCATTTCAAGGTAGAAAGTTGTAGAGGAGAGAGAAATAGACGTGCCTGCGGGATTCCGTCGGGTATGTTGCTGCTTACACTGCTTGCCCTTGACATTACGGGACTTATTCCTGGTGTTCCAGGTGTACACGGCGCTGTAGATGCTCGAGGTCCCGGTGATAATGAATGATACCTGAAATCCCGTGACTGGTAGGCAGCGGCTGAACTGTTGCTCCGCAGTACTCTCGACGATCTTCTCGGCAATGCTGGGTGAGTTTCCCATTTGGGCTCTACGGGTGTTTTCCTGTGAATTAAAAATTTCAATGTCAAAAATATCATTTTTAAGAATTTGCGATAAAAACGATGTTGATTCATGTAGTTATTTATAAAAGTTGTACTATTTCATTTTGGAATTGAATGTAATCACCGACAATATCACATAAAGATAGTGTTACTGTCGTGTCGGTAGCAACAAAAAATATTTTTTATTAAAAATGTATTCACTATGGAATTTATATACTAAAATTTGTGCAGATTTATTTCGAGACCAAGACAAATTTTGGGTCGCTTGTGCCGTAAAATATTTGATACGCTTTTTCCTATATGTATTGTTTTTTAACATTCAGCGGTTGTGCTGAGACTATGTAATAACTGTGATTCAGAAGCACAACTATTATACCAAAATTATTTAAAAGCTCCTACTTTAATTCTTGAACAATACATGTGAGAAAATCTCTGTTCGTGCAGCCAATGTTCATTGTGTTTTTATCTCTCATTTGATGCGATTGATCATTTTTTTAATCATTTCAGTCCAGTTTTGAGAAAATATCGTAAGCAGAATAGTATAGAAAATATAAAAAAGGATCAGTCGTCTTTTAGATAGAAATGATATTTACGGCGGTGGTGGCGGTGGTGTGGCGGTACAATATTCA
Organism: Campoplex capitator; assembly: GCA_037576405.1. Lineage (NCBI taxonomy): Eukaryota > Metazoa > Arthropoda > Insecta > Hymenoptera > Ichneumonidae > Campoplex > Campoplex capitator. The sequence continues at coordinate 2,355,391 of JARBWI010000338.1, forward strand.
TCTAGATGATTATCCTGTTTAATAGGACTGGTAAAATTAATCAGATCTGTTCCAGCAGCTGATAAGTTTGGTCCGCCGGAGGTTGTGGAATTTCGTCTGCAGGGTATTGGTGGCGGTGGAGCGATGATAGCTGTATTTTTTGGCTGACTTCCTCCTGGCCTTGGACGACTTCGCAGCTGAAATCTTGTATCAAAAATAATGTTGATAATGGTCTGCATGAAATGAGGGTTATGGGCAAAATCCAAATTACACATACTTATCTCCTGTTTGAGCGGTACAGTCAGTTTCCGAAATATTGCTACTGCAAGGAGCGGTATCTTGCTGCGGTTGAACAGGCGGTACTCTCACATGATTGTTATATTCCATCTGCTGTTTTTGCAATTTAAATTTCTCTAGGGCAAGACTCTCCAAGCTAAGAGCTTGGGCTCTCTCAAGATCCTCTTGAAACTGACGATCATAATCTATCACCGCCTGTCTTTGGGTGTGTACGTTTCTACTATAATTCGACATCTGTATGAAAGACAAGGACAAAAATTTCATAGAGCTATTATTTTTAAAACAATTATATTTGGCACTGTGATAATCTTGCTAAATATCTCTTGGATAATGATCAATAACTTATAATTGTTTGCATGAATTTACTAGAGGATTCTGTGTTTCTCATGATTTTGGAGTTTTCTGTTTCGATGAATGTAACAGTTTTTAAAATGTACTCAAATTCTTTTAACTTATCTCCATCATTAATTTACTGTCAAATTTTACAGTGAAATATATTTTGGAAATTCAACAGTAAATTGTAGTTTTAATAGTGTTTATTGAACGGATTCCTATTCATAATTACCCTTGAAGAAAATCACTGAGTTAACCTCCAATTGGTGACATTGACATTGTCAAATTATAAAATGAATCGAAGAAAAATTAAAGTCTAAAACGGATTCAGAAATGATTTTCATCGACCTTTGTTGTGTATATTTGAAATAAAAAAAATCCAAGATAAATGGTACTTTAACCCATTAATTCAGTAGATTGATTGCAAGAAAGTGTAGAAAAACACTCCCGATTCATGAAGCCCGAAGATTCGTATGAAAAATAATTCGTTTTTCAATAACAATTAATATCATCTTAGCTGTTATAATTTTTCGATTGTATTATCAGTCTTCGATGTTTCGACGACGATGTTGAAAGACTGGATTGTTGACATAGGAAATAAAGATATATGCAACTCAGCAGGAACAACGGAGCAGCTGAACACGGTAGACACTTTCGACGTAGCAAGAATTTCGTTTTTCTTTTTTTACGTCGTTTTATTGTTGCTTACCCTGGCATTATTGTAATAGGATGTTGCAGGCTAATTGACGCTTCAACTTGTATGTATGAAACATGGATACATGTAGTGTGCACGTAAAATGGTTAACGGGATATAACGGTTGTTCTATTCGATGCGGACATCACGATGACATTTTAGGTTCACGTTTCAACACACACATTTCCTCTCACCACTCATCGCGTTTTTTCCTCGTGAATACGCGCGATTGAAAAAAAAAATACTCCGATACGTTTTTTATGATTGAAAATTCGTTCCAAAACTGCATGAAGTTAGTCGTAGAATTTTTCGCCGATATATTTAATCAATTATTCCTCTTTGCATGGAACTGTATTTATACTTTACGATACAATAGAGAATCATTGATTTGCTGATAGTTATTTAAATTATGTATGATTGTGACAGCCGAACTGTTGCGTAGACCAAAAGAACAACAGAATTTCTGTCAACGCGTGGGGTGCTGGGGATTGAAAAATTACGGATTACGGAGAAATTGTTCATCAATGGAACAAGGAACTCACGTTTCGCTCACCACCGTTCGACAATCGCGTGGCGACCTCTCACGTTAATAAAAGAAGGTCGCGGTTTATTCGCCAAACAGACGTCGTCACTACGTGAAATTTTGAAAATTGCCCGCGAACATGATTTGAATGCTTCGTGGAGAAAAATTCATTTACAAAAAAACATTCGTTTATATTTTTATAATTTGTCTATCCAACACGAGCGTTGTGCTCTGTAGATGCGAATGCAGGGAGTGGCTGTGGTAATTATAGCGTGAAAAAATTCCACGACCGATCCACCCAGAAATTAATATTCATATTTGAAAAAAGAATCAGCCCACAAGACTTACAATGATAAAAGAATAAAAATCAAACGTTGATGAAAGAAAAAAAATATTTTTATCAAGGGTTCAAGCAATAAAGTAAAAACAACACTCTTACACTTGGAGATCTTTAAATTTATTCTTCGACTAACATAACGCAATGATACATGGTATCGTTCTTCGACTCTGACAGAGTCTGAGATGAAATCTTATTCTTAAAACCAAATAAGACAGATGTCTGAACCAAATTAATGACATTTTTGTTATTAGTATTGTTGCCTTATCCACGAACGCAGAAGAACAAAAATTAATTATGCAGCAGAAATACAACATTGTTGTGAACATAATTAATCTAAAAATAAGTACGGCGTTTAATATATTTTTGAAAAATGTTGACTTCATAAATACATAACATCTGACTTTCATATATCAGCAAATTCGATAACAAAGCTCAATATAAGTAAAATCAAAATATGCATTGTGCATGACCTCAACATTGAAGGATCTCTTATTTAAGTGCTTCACATACAAGTTTCTCAGTGCAGTTTAGTTTGTTTCTGAAGTATTGGATAAAATCTTTTTCAAGGATGTTATTGTCTCCAGATCTTCCTCTATAAGTATACTTTCAAGTAGCTTGTCTGTATTTCGAAGCAAGTGAAGAGCTTCGTCTCTCAATGCAATGCAGCAGAATTTATCAGCGATGATAACATATTGTGCAACATTGTCGTCACAAAGGTTACTCAACATAAGCTCTTCGCATGTGGTTTTTAAGGGATAAACCTGATAGTAATCTGCTACCGCTAACATTTCTTCAACCATTGGCTGTAAATCAATAATTTCTCCGGTGTACAAATAATTGAGAAATTCTTCAAACACCTCTGCGTCTGTATCATTGATTTCGACGATGTTTGTTTTTTGTTCTTTCATACAACTTACAAACATTGCTTCAAAAACTTTGCTCTGAGCTGCAAGAAGTGCTTTGTGAGCAGAAAATTTATCAACTCCGACCACAAAATCTACGTCACAAAGACTCTTCCGATCGAACATAGATTTGAAGTTTACTAGAATATTTGGTGAAAGATTATCAGTCTTTTCTGGGACTGTTTTTACCGCTGTTTGGTTAGGAGATTTAGTAGTCACAACAGATTTGACAACAACTATAGTCACCAACAAGTTGAGGGTATCACCTGACCAAGCTCCATGATTACATATGAATTTTTCACTTGATTTTAGGAGCGATGCTTTGAAGGAATAATCATAGCGTTTGGAAATTGGTTGACTGTAGACATGTTTGGTAGATTCGATCTTCTCTATGGAATAAGTCACTTGCATAGCTAATATATTCAGCGTATCCGAAAATTCTATTGTCAGAGGTGATTCCGCTGTCTGTAGGGAGAGCTTACAGGTGCTGTCTGTACCGTTGAGTTCAAATTCAGCAGTATGAATTTCATTTTTGTAAAGTGTTTCATAAAGCAAATTCCAATCGTTCAATGTCCACCGATATTCAGTGACATATTTTTTTGCAGCGCCAATGGTAGACTTGTGTTCCGCACGAATTTTCTCAGCCATTTTCACCAGCGAATCGCTTTATTGATCACACAGACAAATCTGAAAAAAGTTTTGGGCACATGACGTATAAAATCTGAAATAATTCAACAAAGTGTGTTCGAGTAATGATTCTACGTTCGAAACTATAATCACTAATAATTATACCACGTACATTACATGTACAATATATAAGAAATGTTTATTTTGTGGCCTTGTAGAAATTCGTACTACGATTTGATTTTCACTTTTGCTGTCCTTTGTTAGCTCGTAAACGAATAGTAAGCGAATTCCACTTGGGATAGGTAATAAATATTGTTGACTTATTGAAGGCACGTTTATACGATGTAAACACGAACATGTAAATGAAAGAAAAAAGTGATTGTTGTTTCTGACAATTGAAAAGCGTTGTTACAAGGTTGAAATCAAAATCGATCGGTAAAAACAATTGCTTCAGCACTCGCTCGGATATACGGCTACGATCTAGGGTCAAATAAAAGTTTGTATCTAATTAAAAAATTAGTTACGTACCGAAAAAATCTCTTTTTAAACTTCAAGTTCAATTCTATGGGTTCATCCACATTCGCGTACGGTCTATTTTTGAATTTGAGACCTTAATTAATTAACCTTTTCAGTGATCTTCTTTTATTGGGCTAGCTCTGGTTAGCGCTCTACGGCCATGTGATCCCTTTACAGTGATAATTTATTTTGTTTTCAACCTTCACACAAAGGCTGTATTCCAAAATCGGGTGCCAGTGGCATCAGATTTTGGAATACAGTCAAAGTATTCACGGAAATATTCACCTGTCCTAAGTTCTTTATAACCGCTCGTTGTTTCCATGCGTTAAATATGTTGGAAATATTTATTGCGCACAATTTAAAGATTGGAACAAAATTTTCGCAAAAAAACTTGATATATAATTTGGCAAATCCCGAATAGAACTGAAACAGGCGGGAATCCTGAAACGAATGGCAAATGGCAAGTGGCACGTATCAATAATCAATGCATGATGAGATGATGATGACCGTTTCTCTGTCGTTGTCGTGTTCAAAGTTCACATAACATCCGCTACGCGGATAATGTACAATTGTCGAGTCGCCACCTCAAATTGATAAACAGAAGAAAATCTGTCAAGCTATATGTCAAGATAGCGAAACGAGAAACAAAAGAAAACAACTGAAGCGAATGGTGCATGTTATTGAACGAAGCCACAACAATGTAAAACTTTGTATTTTCATGGTATAATACATATTTTCTGTTACGTTTCATCGAAGAAAAGACAAAAGACAAAAAGAAACCGGTAAGCTCCCATGAATTTTTTTTACATTGAAAAATAAACAAATAATCGTTTAATATTGCAGCAACTGAATAGAATGGACACGCTGAAAGACACCGAACAGGACATCTACTTTTACGCGAACGCGTGTGTCACGTTTGTCGAGCTTACGGTAAATAAATCGAATTGAAAAGATGTTCGAGCTGTAAAGTATTAGCTTATTGCAATCGTGAACATCAAAAAATGCATTGGCCACAACACAAATACTGAACAACAATACTGGATAAAGAAAAAATTGGCTCAATTCTTGGGAAAAAAATCGAATTCTTTTGGAATGGAGAAAATCCATTTTCAGGATTGAAACCTAACGGGAACTTTATCGACGACGATTTCTTTTATGAAAATGCGTATTTGACCATTTATGAAATATTGTCTTAAAAGCTTTTTTTTTTAAAGAAAAAATTTTTCTTTTTATTTTGTGAAGCTGTCTCCTGCAGCTTTGTGTTTGAATAGTTGTTTGTTGTTTTAATTTCTTACATTATGTTTTAAACAACTCAACTCATTCATTATAACAGGACCTTCTTTTCAACCCTAAATCTGAATTTGTGAATTAAATTTTAATTATTTTGCTTCGGAAGTAAATTTTTATGATTCATTTCTCCAGTGAATTTATGTTTTCAATATGTAAAAAGTTTTCTGTAATATTTCGTCAACGATTTCATCAATTTATACTTCAAGCGGATGAAATAAATCGACACAAAACGGAACTTCGAAAAATGACATAAAAACAATAATGATAATTTTTTTTCGTGTGTTATATTAATAAAAATGTTAAACTGAATTAAGTGTTTATTGTTTTAATTTGATTATATGTACTGGAATTTTATTGCATTCGTATAAGCTTTGCAGGTCTCGATCGAAATTTGGAATATCTTGAAACTGAAACTTGAAACACTTTTTGTTAATATTGCAGAAAGTCAGTTGTTGGAGCTTTTGAAATGTTTTCCTGATGTTAAATTTGAAATCTAGTAAAAAAATATTGCCGTACGACGAAGGCGTATATGTGATTATCAATCATTTTCATAGTGTGCTATTGCAATATTTCTAATCTTTTGTTTTGTGACTCATTTGATCAAGTATCAAATATGGCGATGGTTTCTAGTAAACGATTCGAATGTCATTATAATCTATGCCAATAATGGACTGACCAAATGATGAAGAAAATTTGACAAATTAAGATACTTTATTATCTATACGATATATATTCTAGTTTGCGATTATGTAGTTTGAGACCATGCGCATGGTTCTGAAGCTCTATTTCGTTCTAGAAGATTGATTTATACAATTTTATTTACACTGAAATGAATTATAAAGAACCTTTTTTTATTTATCAATATATATTCTTACATAATTTATGACACGAGATTAATTAATTTTTCACTTAAACATAAATATAAGAATGACGAAGAAATAAGTTGCTTATAACCGTTGAATATGAATGTTTCAATAATATAAAAATATTACTGTTGACAATCCTCTTAACGTAGTTAATTTTCGACTGAATTATTCGATAAAATCGTTTTCAAGTGCGTCATTGTGTCTGAACTTTCCTCAACGAGGGCTTTTTCAAGCGCGATTTGACTTTTTCGAAGCAAATGAAGAGCTTCATCTCTCAATGCACTACAGGAGAACTTGTCTGCAATGATGACAAATTTTACAACGTTCCCTTCACAAAGATTTTCCAAGATATGCACTTCGCATATGGTTTTCAAGGATGAAACTTGATAATAATCTGCTACCGCTAACATTTCTTCAGCCACTGTTTCTAAATCAGTTACTTTCCCGGTGTACAAATAATTGAGAAATTTTTCAAATACCCCTGCTTCAATGTCAACGATTTTGACAATATTTTCTTGTTGCTCTTTCATAGGACTCATGAACATTGCTTCAAAAACTTTACTGTGCGCTGCAAGAATTACTTTGTGTGCCATAAATTTGGAATCTCTCAACACAAATATAATATCGCAGAGAACATTGCTGTGAAACTTGGCATTCAAGTTCGATAGTACATTCGATGAGAAATTTTCTCTGTCTTGAGAAAGAGTTTTGAGACTCAGCGCTGTTTTGTTAGAGGATGTAGTAGCGGTGATAGATTTTAGGATTACTATCTTCACTACTAAAGTCACTGTATCATGCGGGCAAGTTTGATGGTTTACCACATAATATCCATGTCCTTTTCGTAGTGATTTGGAAGGGAAGGCCGAGCTAAGAGTTTTGTCAATTGGCTGGCTGTAGATAAGATGTATAGATTCAAAATCCATGAGAGAATAAGTCACTTTCATTGCTTGAATATTTAGAGTATCCGAAAATGTTAGTTTCAAAGGCTGTTGATCATTCGTTGGTTGTAAGGAAAGCTTGCAGGTGTACCCATCTGTTCCATTGAGATCAAAATCATCAGAATGAATACCATTTTTGTACAGCGTTTCGTAAAGCAGTGACCAATCATTCAATGTCCATTTGTATTCTGTGCAATATTTTTTTGCACCAATACTACATTCGTTGTACAATTGAATCTTTTCAGACATTTTCACCCGCTAATTTACTTCGGTATTCGGGCAGCCCAGGCAGACAAATCTGCAAAAATTTTAAACAAATAACATATATTATAATGTTGATGGTTTTTATTTTGTCCTCTGAGGCAGACAAATGAGTAAAAGAAAATATTTTACAATGGCCACGTTCCTTCGTGCAACTGAAAGTGATACATGAATTTCTTTCTGGGTACTCGATGGGTAAGAATGGGAAAAATTCTGATTCAATCATTGGCGTCTGATCATTAACTTTGTTGCTATAAAAGATTTCTTTTTCACAATACGCGTTACGAGCTTTAGCCACTAATTTCATTGACACAAAAATGATGTAAAAAATATTTATTGATCGACCTCGTAAAAATTCTACCAGTTTGTAGTTGCTTTCCGCAAATATATATGGCTACGTAAGTGTGTAAAAGGATATCTCACTTCTCACTCGGTTCGCAGTTGCAAGAGAAATACAGCGCACTGTGAAACAAATTCTAGTCAATCGACGATGTGATGAAGTTTTTTTTTTCCAAATTAAGGTTTTTTACGCAACACAATAGAACTGCGCACGAGGTTTATTTGCACTGAACGGATGCAAATCAGAGGGTATTCTGTAAGTAATAAACGAACCTGCTATCGTGGACTCTCCGATGGAATTTCTTTGTTACGATTAGAGATGCCTCAGATAACGGAATACCGCTGCGCCTTCCTATGCTCCTTCTTTCTTCTTCGTTTGTTTGGTTGGCTCAGGTCTGGGCTCTAAAATTCCTAATATGCTCCATACGACTCAATGATTTCGTTTTTGCTGCGAAGTTGACCGTTGAGAGGGCTAACACGAGATAAGAAATTCTCAGAAAAAAGGCGGCAAGCTTCCTACACTTTCGCTTGATTGAGGTTGGCGGAAATGAAGAAGAGAGCGGGAATCCTAGAGTACTCTGGCAACAGTGTAGCAGCAGCATGGAAATACACTGCGACCTGCGACCCCGATTTTGTAAACTTCGGTAGATGAAGTTATTGGAATTATTATTTTTTTTTTTTTCATTTTCATTATTCTTGCAAAAACTTTCGGGTTTTTTACGAGCTCATCCTACCACTTCAATCCGACTTTTCCCCTCACTTCACTGTTCGTTCCTGTTCTTGCACGACCGCCCAGAGTGTTGCCCACAGCCTCTATATAGCACTACTCTATATCGCATACCCACCCAGATGCTACAACAGTAAGCTAGTAAATGATTTGAATGCGATGCACAGTTAGATTAACACATTTGGGAAAAAAAATCTATCCACTGTATGTGGGAGACTCAATTTCATGAATAGAACGACTTGTGCCTGTTTCAGCTCTCGAAATAAAACGAATAAAGCATCTTGCTTTGCTGCACAACCAATATTCCAATTTGTGATCATTCACAATTATTCACAGATATTCCATTTGAACTTTTCAATTCCACTTTATTTGCATTACAACTGTAATTGTTTAATAAAAGTTTTTCGATTACTTATTGCATATTTTTACATAGTTTCAAATACGAAATAGCCTTTCGAATCACAATCAAATAATATACTCAGAAATAAAAAATAAATCATGTGTGAATAATGTTAAAAAAAAGAATCAACTTAACAGCTAGAACACAAATCAAAATCAATTTTTCTGTTACATTTCTTTTGAACGCTTTTCATCTTGAGAGACATAAATAACAAGTTATAACAGTAGTATACTTAAAACTGATTTAAGCCACATATTCGAAAGAACTTGCTTGCCTGATTTGACGATGTTATAAAGAAACATGAATAGGCATATATCTAAACGAACTATCATCGATATAAATATCTCTATTGACTCTCATATATATGGAAAAAATTAAGGAGCAAAACAATAACAGGATAGAAATTGAGTATTGCATAAAATCTGTGCTTCATCGGGATCATTCCAAACTGAAAATAATATATCGGTTCACAAATTATTCAATTTAAGTTGCTCTAGCAGCATATCACTTCAATCGGTGACCATGAGCTCAACATTACGGATGCATCATTCCTCATGGAAATTCGATAATAGAGTGAAAATCTAATTCCTTTTCTCTTCTGTCTCATTATGATTCAATCTTTTTAAGAAACATTGTTCAAAACCTCTTTCAAGCATATTAAAATCTCAGAATTTTCTTCTGTGAGCGCTCTTACAAGTACTTTTTGACTGTTACGAATCAAATGAACAGCTTGCTCTTTCAATGCATTGCAGCAGAGTTTATTGGCAATGATGGCATATCTCACGACGTTTTTTTCACAAAGATTTTCCAACATGAGATCTTCACACATAGTTTTCAAGTGACCAACTTGATAGTAGTCTGCCACTACAATCATTTCTTCAACAATCGTTTCTAAATCGTTCACTTCTCCGGTGTACAAATAATTGAGAAATTCTTTGAACACTTCTATCTCTGTGTCATTGATTTCAACTCTGTTTTCTTTTTGTTCTCTCAAAGAACTTACAAACATTGCTTCAAAAACTTTGCTTTGTGCTGCAAGAATTGCTTTGTGGGCAGATAATTCTATGTCTCCTAGCACAAAAGTAACATCGAAGAGCGTTTTACTATCAAACATGGCTTTCAAGTTTCCCACAGTATTCAACAGAAAACCATTATGCTGAGTATGATCTATGCTGCTTTTTTTTAAACAAATCTCTCTTTTGTTCAGAGATTCCGAACTAACAATTTGTTTGATGATCAAAATGTTCACTAATATAGTAAGAGTATCGTCAAAACAATTCTTATCCGGAAATATATAATTTGAACTTCCTTTTCTGAGTGATACATTGAAGCGATATTCGTTGCTTTTTTTTATTTGGTCACTGTTGAAAAAATTGTTGTGGAATTCAACATTATTTATAGAATTAGTCACCTTCATTGCTAAAATATCTGCAGTATCAGAAAGTTCTATTATCAATGGTTTATCTTTCACCGGATCCAAGGACACCTTACAGGTATATCCAGCTGTACCATTAAGTAGGAAGTTGGGAGAATCAATTCTGTGCCTATATGTCGATTCATAAAGCAAGGTCCAATGTTTCAATATCCATTTGAACTCTGTAAAATACTCTTCCGTAGCACCTACTACACATTCGTGTTTCAAAATATTCATTTCAGCCATTTCCACTTGCGACATTATTCTTCGACCCACACAGACAAATCTGCAGAAGATAGAAACAAATGAAAGTATATGAATACAGCATTCATATTATTCATTCTATTATAGAGCAGCCGAGTTGATGAAAGGTTATAATTCGTTATCTGAATAATACGATATTCGTTATCATGAAAACGAAAATCATGTACATTTTCATTTATTGTAATACCTTATAGAAATTCCGTGATGGACGAATCTGTTTATTCTTGCGATTACGTGACCACGAGTGTACTCAACAGGTTATCCCAATGTCTCAATTATAGTAGAGAACAGACCACTGCGAATCGAATTCTAGCGGTTGTCTATGAAATATAGAAAAAACATGGAATTAACATTTTAAACGCTTATAGCTGGGGAACTAGGCACGATAATTGTGTCGTATGAGTTTCAGAATATTTTATCCCCAATACTTTAGAGGAAATATTATAATATCAGCTAATATTCTTCCATGAGAAAACATACTTAGCTCAAATTCTTCAATTGTATTGGCACAGATAGTTATTCTCCAATTGAATATCATGTCATGGAGACGACGAAGCAGGGAGACTATAGGGAGCAACGAAGTTTTAATCATAACAGATAACAATTGAGATTTGGGTAAATTGAAACGAACGGATTACCTGAAAAAAAAAGGGGGCCTATTTCTTGGCGATTCGCAGATAAAAACAAGCGGGAATTCCACAATGTAGATCGATTCATGGTTCTCGCTGTAGAGTGCTCTACCATCAGATTGTGCAGGACCGACCAGTCCTGCTATTCATCGATCGACGTTAATTAATTATTCTCGCGACGTGATACCAGAGCTAAGTACTCATCCTCATCTCTGGTGATACAAAGTTGTTTATTCAGAAGAATTATTTTCATCGAACAGCTTTTTACGGGATGATAGAAATAATAACAAAAAAAACTTTTCAGTCCCAGTAGTCGATGCGTTTGCGCCGGTCGGTAAACAATATTTCGTTCCATCGTTGACAACCGTTGATAACTCCGTCCTCTCGTGTTCTAAAACATTCTGGTGTACGTGACACACTGCTTGTCATGTGACAGATGTCACTAGTTGCGATTTTTGAATTTGTTTGGGGAATCACAAGCAAATAAATTCCGACCTATATCGCTGGCTCCTTGTTTGGCTAAGATTTTGGAAAAAATGATAAACACCCGGATAAGTTGGTGGCTTGAAAGAAAACAACTTCTGGCCAAATCTCAGTTTGGATTCAGAAAACAGAAATCTTGCATCGACAATTTAGCCATATTGCAATCAACAGTAAACAACGAATTCCTTCATAAAAACCAAGTCGCAAGCGTCTTTTTGGATGTAAAGGGTGCATACGACAATGTGTTAGCGGATGTACTTATAAACAGACTCGTTAAGTTAAATTTCCCAGAAAGTCTCTTGCATTTTATCTACAACTTAACGTCAGAAAGAAGCCTCTACTTCAGGATGGGGGCACGCTCAACTCAAACAAGACATTCAAGGGATTGCCGCAAGGCAGTGCCTTGAGTCCCTTATTGTACAGTTTATATACAAATGATCTAGAAAAAGTCATTAGCGAAGAGTGTCAAATATTACAGTTCGCCGATGATATTGCTGTAACTTCAAAGGTGAATCCAGTCCAGAGAGGACTCGCCGCAATTGAAACATCCGTCGAAAACATTAGACTCTTCCTCGCGGATAGTGGCCTCGAACTCGAACCAAATAAATGCAAGTTGATTATTTTTTCCCAAGGGAACTTTGCTAAGTTGAACAGACTCTCCTTAACTATCGACAAAACCAAGATCAATCCAGTGAGGGACGTTAAATTCTTAGGAGTCACTTTCCAATTCAATATGAAGTGGAATTTACACATTACGAACGTGGTACAGGCATGTCAAAACGCCTTTAAAATACTCAGCTGCTTGCGACATACTTGGTGGGGAGCAGATCCTACAACCCTCATGAAATTATATAGAGCACTAATCAGGTCACGGATTGAATATGCAGGTTTTATTGTAGATACCAAAGAACAAAAATTAATTACCAAACTTGATCGCCTACAATACAAAGCCATAAGAATCGCTCTGGGGTACAGAAATTCCACACCAACAAACATTTTGCTTGCAGAGTCTCGAGAACCGCAATTAATCAATCGGAAAAGGTACTTGTGTAAAAGATATGTATCTAAAACAATGGCAAACGTCACGCATCCGCTAATTGACCTTTTACAAAAAATGAGCGAGCGATCGGAAGACCCAGTTCTTGTTACAAATATGAAAAAAACGATCCTATTAGAAAGTTTCGAAGAAATAGAAACCTACTCACATACCATAGCTGCCTTTGAGACACCTTATTTTTGTACATCGGAATTCCCAGCAATGCTATTTCGTCCGCAGGTTTCTTACCAGGAAGGACTAAAGATACAAACTTCGCCGGCTCCACAAACGGAGTTTCTATCGATATTTAGCGAACATATACAGAACGTTGAGCTGTTTTTCACGGACGGATCTAAAATGAAAGGCGAACAATTTGTCGGATATGCGATATATAGGGTTAAAACGAGAGAGATTACAAAGAGAAGGGTCACTTCCAACACGTCAATTTTCACAGCAGAGGCAATGGCCATACTGGAAACATTACAGACTATTGAAAAATTAGAGCTAAACGAAGCTCTCGTTTTCTCCGATTCTAAAAGTGTGCTTATGGCCTGCGAGTCCTCCCTTGCAGATAAGAAATCGTCTCATTTAATACTATCGATCAAAGAATTAGCGTGGAAACTGAAAAATAAACAAAAACAGGTCAGGCTTTTTTGGATTCCGGCGCACGTGGGGGTAGCGTTTAACGAAACGGTAGATGCAGCAGCGAAAGCTGCAATAAGGGAGGGTCGAGACTCCCAACTTCTGGCTCCTTACTCTGATTTTTACCAGGGCTTCAAAGCACAATTAAAAAGGGACCAAAACAAAATGTATCAAGAAACCAGGCAATACAAAGGCTGTGAATATTTTAGGGAATATTTTGAGTATGACTCTACACCCTGGTACGAAAGATGGAAATTAAAGAGAAAAGCAATTGTGTCGTTAAACAGAGTGAGATGCAACCACAACTCGCTCAACTATAGTCTAAGTAGATTTAATATAACGCCTAGCGACCTATGCGCCTGTGGAGAGACACAGGATACACCTAATCACATATTTTGGCAGTGCAGTATATACGCGGAAGCCCGAAAAGAGTTGAATTCCGAATTGCTAAAAGCAAAAATATATCCACCACACACTGTAGCGTCAATCTTGGCTCAAAAATCAGGCAAAGCCATTACGGCAATAGCAAAGTTTATTATTAACATAGATTTAAGGATTTAAAAAGGGGGAAAAAAAAAAAAAAAAAAGAAGGGAAAAAGGAGAACTAAGGGAAAACGCGAAAATTTTCTTTTTTGTAAACCTCTGTAAACCAATATTTTGTAATATTTTGTAACACATATTGTAAAGATATATGTATAAAAAAAAATAAGCTAGATAAATATCAATTGATATCGAATGTAACGTTAGTCGGTATGGCCGGTCCGACCATACTGGCAGGGCAGCATGGGCAAAAGATGGCGCTCAAAGCCCTTAATAAATAATAAAAAAAAAAAAAAAAAAATGTTTGGGGAATCAGATCACAGCATAAACAACGACTTTGTCTTTTTGTCTCGCGATCATAACACACAAGATTCGTCCACTAAACTTTGCACAAAATCAAATGATAAATTGATGCAATTGTTTACGTGTGTTCTTTTCTTGTAAAAGACAAGTTCTGACATGCGCTCAGGTGAAACTCCCAGTGGAAAAAAACACAGAGCCATGCGATAAAACTTTTTGTGGTTAGGTTAGCGACAACTCGAGACGTAAGACGATCAAAATAACGAATATTCATACGCAATGGACAGTCTCAAGCGTTCAATGAACGACGACCTGGAACCTGTGCTGGTTAAACTCGACAAAGAAAATTCACCATTTCCAGATATACATGTCGACAAAAACGAGGTGCGTAGAAACATCATTCATACAAACATGTTGTTTCCCAATTCCAAAAGTACACACCATCTAATAAAAATCTGGAATTTTATTGAAATCTATTTACAATAAATGTAATTTTCAGTTCAAAATCGGTCGGGCCAAAAATAGTGACCAGATGATCGTGGATGTGTTAATATCCCGTAACCACGCAGTCATGAGATGTGTGGAAAATGGTGATTGGACAATAGAGCATCTCAGTTCCTCGACAACATTGTTGAATAATGTTCCTCTCGAGTTAGGGGCCCCTAAGAAACTGTGCACTGGCGATGTCATACAATTTAGCGCTTCTGAAACATTCAGATACGAGTTTCAACTTCATCCAAAGTCTCAAAGCAACAGTAAAAGACAAAAACTCGATGAAAGTTTTATGGAAAGTGTTATGACGCAGCAAAAAACTTTTGCCGAGACTCAAGAGACAAAGAGAAAAGAATTGGAGGAAAAATTGCAAACTAAGCAGAACGAGCAGATAGAGCTCAAAGCTCAGCTTGACAAACTGCTGAAAAATCAGGAGTTAGCGCAGGACAAAACTCAGGATCTCAACAACAAAATATTGGACCTTCAGAAGCAAATAAAAACTGGGTATGACGCGGAAATACAACTCCAGAGCTCTTACAACGATTTATTGATGACCCTTGAAACAGAGCGACAAAAATTCGAAGATCGTCTCAACGAGGAAAGAAGAAAATGGCAAACTGCCCTTGACACGAGCAAACAGGAGAAAGAGAATATTGAAAAAACTATGAGAGAGCAAATGGACAGATGGCGGGAACAACAACAAGCCGAATGGGCTGTTGTTATGGAGAATTTGGTAAAGCAGGAAAAAACCGCTCAAGAAAGACTTTTGAACGAGAAAATTCAATTGGAACAAAAATTGAAGGAAACTGAGGATGCTCTCAAAGAGCAAGCCGCTTTGACCGAACAACTACAATCTACCACTGAAAATGGTACTTATATTTTACTCTAATCGAAATAACTATTTTACACAAAAACGAATTCAACAAAACTCTCGTACTCATAATTGCTCAGTTAGATATTGCCTTCAATTAAAAACTCATCAATCGCTAACAGATACAAATCGCTGGACTTTTCAAATAAGAAATGTGACACCATTTCTATTCGATTATTCAACATTCGATGTGTTTTCTTTTTTATTTTCATTGTACTTTATTCTACAAATCCAAATTATGAATTTGTAATGCAAAATTATTGTAAATTCAGTTTTTAAATATTCCTGAGCATCATGTAACCATTCGTTTATTTGTTGCAGTCGCGAATATAGACTTGTCGAATACAGCAGCACCAGAATGTATATTTGTACAGTTATTGGACAATGGCACAACCGGACAAATGGACGTTTTAGAGACGATAGACTTGACGGTCGACAGTCCATGTTCGTCGAGCAGTCATGATAACACAGTCATTAACAGAGTCGGTGTCATTATGGACGAGCAATTGACTTGCAGCATTTGTTCTGAAATATTCGTTAAAGCCGTAACCCTCAACTGCACCCACTCATTTTGTCATCACTGTATCGTAACGTGGATGAAAAAAAAGCGAGATTGTCCGGTATGCAGGGCTGGAATAGTTTCGGTCAACAGATCAATCGTTTTGGATAATTTTATCGAACAAATGGTTAATGATCTGACACCTCAGCTGCAGTCCCGGAGAAAAGAACTGTTGAAGGAAAGAGCAGGTACAATCAATACTCGTATTATAATTTTTCTTTCACTTTTAACTTACCTTCGAAGCTCTGAATGATCATGAAACTTTTTGTTTTTAGCATTGGAAAAACCTTTCGTGAAAATCAAAGTTAAAGGTAGAAAATGATAAGTACGTCAGACGCGATATTTCAAAGATCTGAGGAATTCATTGAAGAACAGAGACCTCAATCTCTTTTGGACACTCGGAGTATGCAATGAGATTAATTATTTTTCGGAAAAAAAAAAAAAAAAAAAAAACTGAATAAACTTCCTATTGGACAAATAATCCAATAATGAATATCCTTGTGTTTGCTCTCAGCCATAAGTACAATCTTTAAATACAAAAGCCATAAGTTCTAGTAATGCAAGCTACGAAAACAAAGTTTTAGTCTAAGCTATTTATATTAAGACATACTGAATTGTTTTCTCTTTTTATAAAAGTTTAATAATAAAAGCGTTAGTACAAAATTAAACAGTACTGTGCAAGCAGTTGCAAGCAGCAACTTGGGTCCATGCGATTATTCAATCTACTTAGTTTTTTTAGGATTCTACGTTTGTTGTGAAATACATTTTCGATATGATTTTTGCCTCAAATTATTCCTACAGTCCTATAATTATTCATTTCCTATTCGTAACTTATCGTCCAGAAGCAGAAATCTTTATTTTGAATCCTAACATTATGAAGGTTGACGTCAGATTTGACATTTTATTTTCGAGTTCTATTCGCCAAGAGTACCGAAAATCTTGAATTCCGGCTCGCCCAAACCATGTAAATTAACTCTCTTATTGATCATTCGTTTTTATGTTTATTCTTTTCATATTTTTATTCAATCGGTGTTATTTATTTCGAAATGAATTATGTTCCCGCAAAAATGATTGAAAAATACTGAAACTTTTAAATTTTTAACAACTTCGGGGTCCTTACATGCACGCCAAATGTAGTATCAACGCATCGTTAAAAAAATGTGGGATTGTGCTATTGAATGAGCGAAGAGAAGACTCATTTCCAGCACTGTAACTGATATGACTCGTCGCGTTCCTCAGTCGGTAAAATTTCAACATTCAAAAATTTATTCCGGAGGCTTATTTATTTTCTTATCAGTATTTTTTGTGTGTCGCGATTGGTTAATAAAATAATATTGGCCAACAACGACGTTATGTACAGGCTGTAACGAGAAACGATCGCGTCGTATCTTGGACCACGATCCCATACTGTAGAGCCGAACAAATTTTCGAACACATATTTGTTATTTTGATTTTATTATTTTTAAACTGTTCACTTTTTATAATTGTTACACACGATGAGTTACAACGTAAATCGTGTCGTTCCGAAACTCGTCGGTCTTTTACGAAATAACGGATTGAAGCACAGCAATACGAGGACTTTGTCGCAGTTTTATCCGATCGATGAGCACATCTTCGGTCTAAACGATCAACAAAAAGAGGTTAGTGGCAGATCTATAACACGTGTGCCATAACACTTGTGTGTTTACGTTTGTGCTGTTGGGTATTCGTGCAGAATGTACAGCAGCGTGCCGAAAAGAGCAGGGATGTTGGAATCCTTCAGGTTCCCATGTCCACTGAAAAGTGATAAAAAGATTATTGAACTTTGGATTTTTGTTGCGTGATCCTTCGTTTCTACTGGACGCGCGATGTCGTGCATCGTAGATGTACACGAATTACGGGCATATGTTTGTGTATATGCTGGCTAGATGGAAACGTCGACGAACTTTGATCGCTATCGGAGTCGTTTACATTGCTCTGGTTCGAGCGGTTTGTATATGGAATACATGTACAAAAAATAACATACTGAAATAGGTAGGGTTCGTCGACGCTGGACGTTTTTTTTTTTTTTTTTTTTTACATCGAGCCGCCTCCGCGTATCTTCATTTTCAAACGGTATCTTCGGCGCATTGAATAGTAATGATACGTAAATGAAGTTTCCAGATAAAAATTTAATTTCATCTTTTCGAACTGTCATGCAAATGCTTGAACAAATAATACTTTGTCAGGTAGAATAAATTCATTTTTTTTGTGAATACGTTTGACATTTTTTAATGAATATTCTCTTCGTTTTGTGAATTTATGTGATTTTGTAATCGGTTCATTAAAAATTTGAATTTACAACAGGGCCGTAGTTGGTCGTAATATATGCCTTGTTTCTTACGTTTGCTCGTTCCACTACCGATGTTATAAATCCTGTGTTTCGTGGCAATTTTTTTTCTGACAAATATCGATGAAATTTCTTGAAGATTTTTTTGCAATGAAAAACACACACTTCGAAAAACTGACAATATTTATTTGAAAACATGATACGTTCTTCTACATTAATTTTAACAAAAATTATATTCCATCTTCGATGGTTCGTAAAATTTAGAAGGTTTAACGGTTCCATATATCACATTGCGAACGATATTTTTTTTCTTTTTTGGCGTTTATGCATTGTCCTCAGAAGTTTTTATGCGTATTTGAGGACTTGTTTGGGCAACAATATTTTGTATTAAATCAAAAATAAAAATCGATTCTACTGCCCGAATAAATGTGAACCACATTTAAATAGTATTTTCTATTTATATCATTTTCGTACATGTTTTTGTTGTTGTTGTTGAATCCTGCAGCTTCGTTCTCTGGTATTCAATTTCGCTCAGAAGGAATTAGCCCCGAAAGCTGCCGAAATTGATAAAAATAATGAGTTCGTCGACCTACGGGTGAGTTAACAATATGATCTCTAGAATATACAGTTCGATATATAGAATGGACGACGCAATGTGTCTCGTGCAAGCCAAAACTCATTTGCACAAGGTGCATGACCCGGTTAATGAACGATCTGTGATTGCTCGTATGAAATAAGCTCCGCTACCGTGTCTCATCTCGATACGTTGCATAAACCAGTAGACAGACTTCGAATCGAATGTCGAAATAAAGTGAATTGGAATATGAACAATTTTTTTTTGACAGTGTCTCATAACAGACAGTGGCATAAAATAGTTTCTTCCATTCCAATAACAAACAACAAACTTCAATTTTCGTTTCCTTTCCTTTTTTGTACTAAATTCCTTATTATTATTCCTTAATCGTGCGTTAAGGTCATCCTATCGCGGTGGCTAGGTCATAGGATTCGCGTGAACATTTTTTTATGCCGTTCTTCATAGATCAATTATTGTTCTCACGAAAATTCAGGCTCGGTTATCGACCAATTAAGAGACGAAAAAAATTATTGAAAGTAGGTGTTCTCCGTGACGGATACTCAGGATGACATAAGAAATCCGATTTCCGGTCACTAAAAATATATACATCTTAGTGAAAATCCATAAGATATTTTACAAAAACCAGATTTAAGTACTTCAAGCTTGTAGAAATCCAACGGTCTCAGAAAAAAAAACGATTTTCGACCTAGTTTTTATGGAATATCGAGTTGAAATAGAGCTTCCGGCATCGGAGAGTGTTTTGACACTTTAGAGATGAAGAGATTAAACCCGCGCGTATAGGCGCGATCGAGTACTACGCCGGTCACCGAAATAACTATTATTCCAGTTTTTTAATTATATACAAATTGTTATAACCGATCTCCGATTGGAACAAATTTTTTAATCAAAAACTATTATTTAAACAAGTATCAAAAATTGAGATGAGCATAAGTTCTGAATTTAGTGATTAGTACGACCAGATAAGTCGATAGGATTACCTTAACGAAAAGAAAATTTCTAGCGAACAATGCTGGTGTCATCGAAAGTCGAAGATAAATGATTATATCGAGAAAAATTGCAGATCGATTTCATTAATACCGAGAGTTACGATACAATGAAAATATAATTTACTTGAAAATGTTTAAACCGAATATTCGCTGTTCGCTAGAAATTTTGGAGGCAGTTGGGAGACCTGGGACTGCTGGGAATCACAGCGAAGCCCGATTACGGTGGTACGGGTGGTTCGTACTTGGATCACGTTATCGTTATGGAAGAACTGAGCCGTGCTTCAGCAGCGATAGGCTTGAGTTATGGAGCCCACTCGAATCTATGTTTGAATCAAATACACAGAAATGGAACGGAGAAGCAAAAGCTCAAGTATCTGCCAAAGGTGATGTAATATACTCGTGGATTTAAAGAACTTCCGCATCTTCGCTATTGCGTCGAAACGAACAAAGGGCGAATTAACGTTGTTTTAAAAGTTTTTTTTTTTTTTTTTTTTTTTTTTTTTTTTTTCGGTAAAAGTTGTGCACCGGAGATCACATCGGTGCGTTGGCCATGTCCGAGCCTGGTTCTGGATCCGATGTAGTATCGATGAAACTTCGAGCCGATAAACATGCCGATTATTATGTGCTGAACGGCAACAAATTTTGGATCACTAACGCACCCGATGCCAATGTACTCGTCGTTTATGCACGGACTGATCCAAGCTCAGCGAAACCGCAACACGGCATCACCGCTTTTATCGTTGAAAAAAATATGGATGGCTTTAGCACAGCTCAAAAATTAGATAAACTTGGCATGCGAGGATCCAATACTGGAGAATTGGTATTTGAGAATTGCAAAGTTCCCAGTGAGTTACGAGTGTCTTGTTTCAAAGCTGAACTCTTGGAACGAGGACTAAAACGTCCTCAATTTTGATTTTAATTAATTATTCAATTAATTAAAACGAAAAAAAAGTTCGAAGAAATGGAAATAGAAGTTCCTTAATCAATTCATTGACTGATTATTTTAATGAATAAATGAATTTATTATTTTTAATAATTAATAGTTGATAATAATCAATGAATTATTGTTTTAATTAATAAATAATTAATTAATTAAGGAAGATAACTTTTATTTTCATTTTTTCGAACTTTGTTTTCGTTTTATGAAGTTTTTGTAATCGAACGTTCACCAAATGCGACTTCAATAAACACCATTCTCTTCGTTATCAAAAAAACGAAGAGAATCATGCACAATTGGGTTCGTTTTTGACCCCGTTGTAGCCTTTCGCGTTCGAAAAAAATTATTGAAAGATTTTAGAGTCGAATGAATAACTGTCTCAAAGAAAATTTATTACAAAAGTTCGAATCAGGAGATAATAAAATAAATAAATGATAAGATTACCAAATAATTCAGTCCGTTTATTCATCGAATTAAAAATACTCTGCTTATTTTTTCATTCAGTTAACAACGTGCTGGGAGAAGTGAATAAAGGAATTTACGTTTTATTCAGTGGTTTGGATCTGGAACGACTTGTATTGGCCGGCGGTGCTCTCGGGTAGATTTATTAATATCCACGATTTTTTCTATCGTTCTTAGCGGACACAAAAATACGAAATTAATGATTTTGTTTTCGTTCGGTAGAATACTTCAGGCATGCTGCGATGTTGCTTTCGAATACGCACACACGAGAAAACAATTCGGAAAGCAAATAGCGGAATTTCAACTAATTCAGGTACTTTCAAAAAATTTTACTGCATCGTTTTTCTTTAATGTAGGCACCCTGAGAATATAAATTTGTTGATTCAACAAAGCTTCTGTTGGATCAACAAATCGTGTCGAACGAAAAGAAACTCGTGAACCGAACAAAATTTTGGTTTATTCGAAAACTTGATTCTGTTCGCCACGATCAGTTGATTCAACGAAGAATTTTGTTGAATCA
The DNA here is from genome assembly GCA_037576405.1 of Campoplex capitator. NCBI lineage: Eukaryota > Metazoa > Arthropoda > Insecta > Hymenoptera > Ichneumonidae > Campoplex > Campoplex capitator. The sequence goes on from JARBWI010000338.1 coordinate 2,377,461, forward strand.
ACAAGTTTTCAAATTGCTGCTCGCAAAGCCCGTTTCTTTGAAAATGGATTTTCCAAAGAAAAATCAATTTTTTAATAAAGAGACGGAAATGCTATAAATAAAAATCAAATTCGAAGAATATTCCAAAAATTCCGAATGATAAGGAAATTCAGAGAAAAGTTTGTACAAAAAAAAAGTGAAAATATTGAAATTTTACAGGGAAAAATAGCTGACATGTATACAAGCTTGAACACAGCTCGAAGTTACGCTTATTCCGTTGCACGTGCATGCGACAACGGACACGTGAATCGCAAAGATTGCGCTGCTGTCATTCTCTACTGTGCTGAAAGTGCAACAAAAGTTGCATTGGACGCGATACAAATTTTAGGTAATTTTTTTTCATACACAGAACAATACGTTGGCTCGGTTTTCTCATTTATCGACGATGAATCAGAACGTTTTTTTATTTGTTTTTCAAGGAGGAAACGGCTACATCAGCGATTATCCAACTGGACGTCTTTTGAGAGACGCAAAACTCTACGAAATTGGAGCTGGCACCAGTGAAATACGCAGGATGGTAATAGGCAGAGCGATAACCGAAGAATATTCATGATTTTTCAACCATTTTGTATTGTGAATGACAAATTATTTGACACTGATCGATCACCCTATTTTTTTAACGATGTAAATAAACTTTTATGTATTTTTCATAATTGTGTTGATGAACACCCTTTTGAAAATCATATTCCATGATTTATTTAAATTTTTCAAAATTTAATTCCTTCAAATTATTTTTATTGAATCGTATCATTGATGAAAAATTTTACTCTGCGGAAAACTAGTGCGTCGAGGTATGGATATGCTTGATTTTTCGTTATTCAGTTTTGTCATCGAGCGATGGCATACGCAGCGCCAGGTGCCATAAAATACGAACTAAAAATAGTAAATTCCGGATTTCGTTGGGATTGGATTTATTTGGATATAAAAATACTAAAAAGTTCGTTTAAATAAAACGATTTCGGATGCGATCCTTTTCTAATCCTGGGTTTTTTTTTCTTTCGGACGAAAAATAATGAAAAATATACGAGGCGGTTTGTTCGCGCGCCATGACACTTTTAACGTCACTCGTGAAGATTATTTTATAAACGACTTTACACACATTTTGCACTACTGAAGGAACCAGACTCGTATTTTTACCACTTGACGGCACCTTTCAATTTTTTATTCCCGTCATTTCAATCAAAACTGGCCGAGAAATCCGAAATCCCGGACGCGAGGCGTTCGACGTGTGTCAGCGACTATATAGGTATATACTTACTACGAAAGCGCGTCCCTCGATTTTCAGTCGATCACGTGAGCTCGACGACCGTTGAGATTAGGGAGTTCGACGGATCAACACGACAACAAATTATTGCTGAAATTGGGATCGAAAGCGACTAGCATTTGTTCATCGAGACACTTATATTCTTTTTTATATTTTTCCGAAACTTCATCGTTTTATGCAGCTTTTTTAAAATAGCACTTTCACCGAACGTGCATTAAGAGGTGGCGTATCTCGCCACCGTGAGTGCGAGATAGATAGCTGCAAATTTCGAAATTGAAATTCTTCGATACGGTTTGACTGATTAGAAAACGGCCCTGTCAGTCCATTTTTGCCATCGCCCTGCGTGGGCTGACAGAGCCGTTTTGTGATCGGTCAAACTGTGCTGAAGAATTTCAATTTCGAAAATTCGAAGTGAGGTTAGGTGACTGATCCATACTCTTGAGCATATATTCTCTTCGTTATCGAAAATACAGTAGTGTACAATTTAACCTCAATATGTCGCACACGCGAAAAGTTTAACGCATTAGGCTCGTTTTCGATTCAGTTTTGTAGATTTTACGTTACGAAAGATGATTTGTAAAAATCCAGTATGAAATATGGCTCGAAAATTGAGAAACTACAATCCTCCCGAGCGATGACAGATTCGGATAATCTAATAACGAAATAAAAATAATGCGTGCACAATTTATAAGCGAATAAATATTCTATTATTACTCAACACACTATATCGACACATAAATTTGATGAGTTCTCGTCGATCTTTTTCGAGCTCACACGAGTGATGCGTCTGAGATAGTAATAATAGAATGTCACTCACCGAGATGCCGATGCACATGAGACGAATCCTTTATTTATATTATATCATCGATAGAGAGAGAGAGTGAGAGAGAGAGAGGATCGAAAAATCGCTACACAATAATCGAACAAATGGCGTTAGAAGCGTCAGAGTTTTGTTCGGCGGTGGTAAATAAATACAAGAAAAATGAAATGAGTCACTAGAACAGTTAGCTGAGACGAGTCCATGATTGATTAACCTTTAGCGCTATAGGTGGCTAATTTAAGTGTCGAAACGTTCACACCCCTATTTCCCTTGTACTCTCACTTGGAAGCTCTCTCATCAGGGACTTCCTCACTTCTCGTAACGAAGCTTTCTCCCGCGATTTAAAATCACTTATCTGAGATCCGCCAAAGGAATTGTATCGAAGGAATATCGGACCGAGCGCTCATCGCTACTTTTTTTTTTTTTTTTTTTCTTTTCGCTCCAGGTGTCAACTTCGTACGTGAATAATACAGCGAAGCAGCTCTTCTTACACCGAGTCGAAGCGACAAGGAGAACGCGAAGATGGCGCTCAAGTTCTCCTTGGGAAATTTTTATGAGACTTATGTGAGTATTCTTGTCAAAAAAAAAAAAAAAAAAAAACAGTCTTTGAGTCCATCGATTGAGCTTCGAAAATCCTTGTTTTATTCAATAAATCACTAGTTCGGAGATAATCATAAAAAAGTGTGCGAATTTTTGTTTGTGTTAAAAATGTGACAGCTGATATGTCAATCGCTTTTTTTTCTCCTTGAAATTCCTAATTATTGCGACTGGAGATAAAAGCCTTTCGATTTTGACGCTTGTAAATGTATTTTATTCGTAAATAATCGATCTACTTTTCCAAGTTTAATTATAAATCGAAGCTCTCGGTCCCCGAATCGATTAAGCTGTGCGGTATCGAGGTCGCGCTTTTTACAGAACATCGTGCGAACGATCGATATTTTTACGGTGTGTTAGACCTCGATTTCACATTTTAGAAATTCAATTATCAAGAAAGTTAAAAAAAAAATGAGTGCGATGTCCTGAAATAGTCGAATGTTTTTTATATTGTTGCATCAGTTCGAATTTTGCTTTTTTTCGTTAACGACTTGAGCCCTGAAATTCGATTAAAATTTGACAGACACCGGAATTGATAGAGAAATACATGAATACAAAAAAAAAGCCACATAAACCCGATGGAAACCGATAATTTAGGGAACGAAACTGACGAGGAAACAGATATTTATTGTTTCGAAAACTATTGAAATATTTCGACACGAAAAATCAATTTTCTTAAGGAAAATTAATTTTCCAAATGAACGGTTATTTTGTGGTTCAGACCGTTTAATTGTGGACGCAAGAAAAAAATTTTGAAGTTCTATTTTCCGTGGAATATTCGAGATCGACGCTGCGCCAGATTTATATATGTGAATCCAAAGAATGTTGGATATTCGAAAAACGTTTCGATTTCATTTCTTCTCCTAATTGGACAAGAGAATTAGGGCAGAAACGAGAGTTGTTTTGTGAATATTTTTACTTGATTATATGCTTGATATTTGTCTTGGAAATAAATTATCCAGATTGCAGTTTTGGTGGCGAAAAAACTCACGGAATGAGTATTGAATCTTATAATAAATTATTACGATCTCAAAATCTTCACAATTGTTTTTTCAAAACAGGCAATTTGAGGTTATCATAGAATCTGTCATTTTTGCTAGTCCGATCATTTCTGCTTTTATTCCCGTAATCGAAAAGATAAATGTTTTCGATGATACTTTTAAAATTTTTGAATAGTCGCAATGTCAATCAATGCAATTCAAAATTTTTCAGTTCCACTTTTCATTTTCTATCAAATTTCTTATGATAGGTCATAAAAAATTTCTGATAATCCCACCTTGAAATCGATATATTAACTTCTTGGAGAAGCGTCACATTAACCACAAACAGTTCACTATTGTCGAGCGGTTACATCCATTAAGAATTTTCGAATAATCAATGTTTATTTCGTCGCATATTGTTGCTTTAAGCCTCGAAGAAAACTGAAATCAAATTTCGTGCGAATATTTCGTTCGACGATAATGTAATAACGATAAACGTGACAGCGCGTCGCGGGGTTCGAGTCGTACACGCAAGAAGCATGTGTTTTTCTTCGCGACTATTAGCTTGACGATAAATCGAACGAAACGCGATTTTCCAACTTCAAAATCCCTCTGCCCACAGCTTGTGAATCTTTTTAATCATATTTCTTCCGGAAAAAAAACTTATAAACAATTGAAGTGTCAGATTATTCACTGGCTCGATATATCGTAACAGCAACAGTAAATTACAAGAATACGCTCAAATTTCCAGGATTTTTCCGTCTCCTTGAATACTAGGAACTGTGAAACAAATCAGTCCGTTTTTTCAGAAATAGTGTGTTGCAACATCGAATATCGAATAGAATATTTCAAATTAATAATTCGACATAAATGTTTTCTTGTGCCTAAAGGATCGATCAGTCATGTGTAGTCGACATTCGATCGTATTTGTTTCAATGTACAACGAAAAAAAAATTGTCAACAAAAAATTCCTCCACATAACCTCAATTTCCTTTTTTCCTTGAATTTCCTTCAATTCTTTGAAAAAATAATCTTTCCCTGTCAAGGTCAGTGTTCGTAGTCCCCGTATATGCGTAATTATACGTATTTACTGCACAATATATGCAAAGCTTACACATAAATACCAGAGAATCGAGTGCAGGTCGTAGAAAAAAAAAAAAAAAAGAGAACAATGGCTTACCGGCCATAGAAAACAGCTCGTTGAAGACGAAGTAGAGAGTATGCCAATTCGGAATGAGGCCAGAGTGAGAGAAGTAGTTAGAACAGTGAAAACATCAGGGGCTCCCCCCAGTAATGCGTTTGGCAATACCGCGCACCATATACCGAGGACGCGCACGCTCGGTATAGGTTCGAATAAGCGGGGCTAAAGGCCTGTCAAAGTGCAAGTCTCTCTCCGTTGAAGCAACGAAGAATACGAAACGGTACGAAAAGTTGACAGTACTAGCCGAGGTATCCTCTCGGTACATACGAAACAGTGAGAGCCGTAGGACGCCTCTGAAAAGCTCGAAAGGCACAACACACAACCGCGCGTAAATATCGTTAAATCCGTGTGGCTCGTTCTTTGAAAGTTCGGAGGCTCAGTCGGTCCCGCACGACCGTGACCACTTGTTCTCTCAGTGATATCTCTTTGTTCTCGAACTTCGTAACTCCCAAACTTGGTGTTTTTCATCGAAATAATACGGTGTCGAGGCATTTTTTAAGCCGAATAAAAAGGAGATACCAAAACAAAGGCAGGACTGTTTAAATTAAAAACAACTGAAAGTAATATTGTTGAGAAAGAAAAAAAAAAAAAAAAAAAAGTTTGGGACACAGAAATCACAAAAAAATAATAACTACGAAACAAAACACACTTTTCACGTTCTCATCCCGTTCGTCGGGCTTGGAAAGTATGACGAAAAAACACACGGTCGTTTTAAAACTACGAAGAGATCGTAATCGTCCTTGGGGTATACGCATCGCCGGGGGTGCGGATTTAGGCACACCGATCATCGTCACCCGTGTAAGTCCGATCTGAATTATAAACTATAGAAATATTATTCGTCTATTTTCGCACAGCTACGATTAGGGGATCGAGAAAAAATGCAGCGATCGAAATTTTTTTATCGTGACACTTCGTAACCAATAATTATAGGATTTTCGGATATTGAACCTGACTCCTCATTGACCTTGACCCAGAGACCAGACGAAAATTGGTTCAAGCTTCATCAAAACTGTTGATTGCCCTTTTCCAATGAAAAATCCATGGGATAATATTTATCCTTATTGAATCGAGTTTAATTGAATTTTCACTACATTTTTTTATGGCTATTTTTTACCGAAGTACTTTTCTCTTTTCAACATCTGTCATATTGTTTTTTTTTTTCCTTTTTTTTCTCAAAACGATCTCAATGTTTGTAGTGAAAAACGTTTATTTTCCATTTTTTTTAAACTTTTTTTCGATTTGTAGCCTCTTTTATCAGTTTATTTTTACCAAATGTGATTTTATCGTACACCTTTTTTTTCGTTATCGAAAAACGAACAGAATCGTGTACGATTGAACGTTTTTATGACGCACGAGAAATATTTTGTGCTGAAGAATATTACGATCGTTTTCGACACCTCTGAAGGGCTGATGTTCAGTCAAAAAAGTATGGGAAACACGCACGTAGAATAAATTCGATTAAAAAAGATCGATCGAACGGAAAAATAATAGAATTTTCAGTCCTCCGACGTGAATCAAATTTTTATGTGAAAAGTATAAATTGGTTGATACAAAAGTTCTGTCAGTAATGATATATATTTTTTAAATACATTTTTTTGTTTATAACAGTCGGAGAACGATGCTCTCCAGAAGGGTGACGTGATCAAGAAAATCGACGATTACGACGCGCGTGACGTGAGGCACGTGGATGCCCAGTATCTCCTCCAAAATTCAGAGTCTGTAAAACTGGTCGTCGAAAGGTCTGAGCCATCCTGCGATCGACCGCAATCGCGCAATCACACTCCTCAATCTTCGATAATCGAATCGTTCAACGGCTGCGATGGGGCCTCATCCCCGTTTAGTTTGTCAGAGACGTTCTAATTTTTTTCTTTCCTGCTTTTGCTATTTAATCCATTTTTTTTTAGCACACGGAAAATGAGCTTCACTCTAACAAATTTTAAACCGTCTGACCGAATAAAAAATACTTTTCAAAGCTTTCTTTTTTATCGAATGAACGAATTGAACAGAAAAAAAAAAAAATTTAATGGCAATTCAGCGAATCGAAACGCCGATTTTTCACTTCGTGCTCGACTTGACATTTTTTCAAAGCTCTTCCAGCTTCGGCATGCCCCTTTTGACCAAATTTTTCTTTTCACGTTTCATCGAATAACATTTCATTCGCTTTTTTATCTTTCTGATTGAGTCGATGCACGTTTGACAGGTTGAAATAAACTTTGTGGGTGGTTGAGCTAATGCGAAACGTCCGAGACGACTTCGCACGTCCGGTCACAATCCGTAATAGATTCTCTGGCGCGAAATTGATTTCGCGGACTAATGTACAAACATCGAATTGCCCGGGAACAGCCGCGAATCCCTTGAAATTTATCCCCCATTTAACTGAGCAAAAAACGAACGTATCAGCACTAACAACATTTTCCTCGGGCTTCAGCCTTTTCAACGATCGTGTATACGACCCTCGCTTCTTTTTTTTGTTTTTGTTTTCAACGAACTAATGACTTTACTCTCTGGAATATCGATCAACAGGCCAAAGTCTCATCCACCGAAAGCACCGATTCCACCCCACGTCGAAGAGTACCGACCATATTCTCCCGATCATTTCGAACCGGCCCACGAACATCTCGACGAAGTTCGCGAGGAAAGATTTTACCTGTCACAGGTAAATTTAAACGCTTATATAAATATCATTCGCGCATGAAGAGAATGAGAATTTTCAGTGAAAATTATCTCCAAGTACCAGAGTAAATCAATGACAATCGAGGTTTTTGAGATTATTAAGAAAAATAAGAATTTTTGTAAAGTTACAAGAAACCATTTCGTTCAAATTGTGACATTTTAAGGCAAAGTCCCGTTTTTTCTTTGATGTCCGGTAAAATATGCAGAAGATCGGTTTAAAAAATTGTGATAAAAGTGAAATTTTGTCGTTCTTTCTTCAAATAAATTTGATGAAAAAGCTCAGTTTCGTATTTATTTCGAAATATCTAATTCATTGTGAGCTCAGGGTAAAAATGATTTTCTCATTCTCTCCGTGCATGTTAAATAAGTGCTCATTAACTTTAAGGTAATCCTATCGACTCAGCTGGTCGTACTAATCACTAAATTCAGAACTTATGCTCATCTCAATTTTTGATACTTGTTTAAATAATAGTTTTTGATTAAAAAATTTGTCCCAATCGAAGATCGGTTATAACAATTTGTATATAATTACAAAACTGGAATAATAGTTATTTCGGTGACCGGCGTAGTACTCGATCGCGCCGATACGCGCGGGTTTAATCTCTTCATCTCTAAAGTGTCAAAACACTCTCCGATGCCGGAAGCTCTATTTCAACTCGATATTCCATAAAAACTAGGTCGAAAATCGTTTTTTTTTCTGAGACCGTTGGATTTCTACAAGCTTGAAGTACTTAAATCTGGTTTTTGTAAAATATTTTATGGATTTTCACTAAGATGTATATATTTTTAGTGACCGGAAATCGGATTTCTTATGTCATCCTGAGTATCCGTCACGGAGAACACCTACTTTCAATAATTTTTTTCGTCTCTTAATTGGTCGATAACCGAGCCTGAATTTTCGTGAGAACAATAATTGATCTATGAAGAACGGCATAACATTTTTTCACGCGAATCCTATGACCTAGCTACCGCGATAGGATTACCTTAAGCCTTGAAATTGTATTGAAAACGATCGGCGCTGTCCGTCGGTAGTCAAATATTGTCTGGCCGATGATTTATCTGTGGAATGTAATTTTCGAATACTTTTGATTGTAAAAATCTTCGTAATCAGAGATCTGATAATTCGATGATGAAATAATTGTTGTTCTCAGTAGTTTCCAACTGTTTTGAAGCAATAAATATTTGTCTTTTTCGTTATTGCTCTTGAGAACGTTCGAACGTTGGTGTATATTGAGCCACGAGTCAGACAATTGGGTCTTTCTCGTAAGACGAAACAAATGTTCGTCCGTTGTCAAAAATCTGAACGTAAGTTAACGTCTACGAGCGGTGAAGCTGTCGCTGAAATTTTATAGCGCGACACGTGGCTCGTTGAAAGATTGGTACAAGCGGCGCCGGACCTCATTAATCAATCGCTGCCTCAAAATCCTTTCGGTTGAAATAAAATCACCGAGAAAACGATTAAACAAAATGGTTCGATTCCATTTAATTAAATCCCTTCGTCCTGACAATCGACTGTCAATATTAAAGAACAAATTCTTAAACGAAATGAAATAAGCACTGAAATACTTCAAAATTAAAAGTTAGTGATTGCAAAAGTCAAAATAATTAGCCAATTATTGACACGATCGACGACGGTGCAAAAAGAAATAGGGATTTTCATTCGTTTTTCAAGCAGTGTCGAACGTTTTGGCACATTTTCCGCTTTGCGGAGAACAAGCGCCAACATTTTTTTTAATCCCGGGCTCGTATGAAAATTGGAAAATTAACAAAAATGAATAAATCTCAGTGGAAGAGGGTTCGACTCTGTTTTTATTTTTTTTATTTATACTCGAAACGTTGATGGATCGATATCGACGTCCAGAGACGAGCAATTGACAGCAGACGTTTCAACAAAAATTATGCAAGGGTACGGCAAACGCCTCGACTATCTAAATATAGATCAAGTCGAAGCGCTATTTCGACCGAACCGAAGTGTCTCTGTGTGAGCGCCTGTGTCTGGTATACGTTCATTCGAGAGAGAAAGAGATGCTGAAAAACAAAACGGTTTTGTGTACTCTCGAGCAACGTACATGTAGAGTGCAGCTACAAGTGTGTTAACGAGTATCGGGTTTTCCCAACAATCGCGTTGGCTCGCAGAAAACTTTATGACTCGAGAGAATACCTACTCGAAAATCTTATCCCCAACGACATCGAATTATCTCAACGAATTTTTAAAAACACTCATTGCGACTCGTCTAGTCGCAATGATGAAAAGAGAAAAAAAAAATCATGTGTCAATACCGGACGACTCGAGATCATTTAGCTCATGAATTGTATTCATTTGCGAAAAAAAAAAAAAATTTGACAGTTATGAAGTTTTGGACTCGACGAAATTGGTTCGATCACGAAGCACTAAGCCGGATTTCTTCGCGGGATTTCCATGGATGATAAAATTCATATGCGAAATGGAAAACACACACGTGTGCTCGAACCACTCTACTTATATTCATTGGCCCACCTCGAAGTCGGAAAGTTCGAGCACAGGCAATTCGCGATTCTATAAATATCGCTTTTGCATCAACAACAAAAAAAAAAAGTCACCGACACACGCCCTCGCTCTAACTTTCGAATCTTTGATCCCGATATTTTATTTACGCTTTTATTCAGACACTCGCTGCTCCTGGGTTCGTGATAAAATATCGTTTCGGCATTGAAGAATTTAATCACGTGCAATAAGATCGAGTCCATTCAATTTGACCCTTAACCTCACTTTTTTTGTTTTTTGTTCACGAGATCCCTACGACTCTGGCTAAAAAATGACGCCAACTTCCTCTCTGGCGTAAAACGATCCTCGCGTGTCATAAAAAGATTCGATTATATACCGTTCTCTCCGTTTTTCGATAACGAAGGAAACGGTTCATGGGAAAGTCGCATTTGATGAAGATTGATCGATGAAAAATCTCTAAAACGGAATATGTTTTGAAAATTGAGAAATAAAACGTTTTTATCCGACAAAAATTGAGACCCGTCGAGCGATGGCATACGCAGCGCCAGGTGCAAAGAGAATAAACTAAAAATCGTAAATTCCGAATTTTGTCGGGAATATCAAGAGACTCGATAGAGTCTCGGGAAAAAGTTTGCAATTATTTGGATATAAAAAAAATACCAAAAAAATCGTTTGAATTGAACGATTCCGAATGTGATCCCTTTCTGATCCTGGATTTCTTCCCGTTCGCACGAAAAATAATGAAAAATATACGAGGCGGTTTGATCGTGCGCCATGACACTTTTAATGTCACTCGTGAAGATTATTTTATAAACTTTACGCACATTTTGCACTACTGAAGGGACCAGACTCGTATTTGTACCACTTGATGGCACCTGTCAATTTTTTTTTACCGTGATTTCAATCAAAACTGGCAGAGAAATCCGAAATCCCGGACGCGAGGCGTTCGACGTGTGTCAGCGACTATATAGGTATACTTGAGCTTTCGTCCTCGTTCCAGAGGCTTCGATTCAACAGCAATTTTCACACGCTTCAGTTGTGCACTTCGACGAAAAAAATTGAGTTGGATGCTCCAAAAGAATCGTTGCAACGATTGCGAATATTTGCCAAAATCCGATCATAAAAATTCTCTTAACATCGAGCTTTTTGCGGATGAAATGTTTCATCCATCGATGAATCCTTTCAATAATCATATCATCAGAACTTTGTATTGTTTGGAATTGGACGAAACGAAAAAACATTCTTGATATACTTATCGAGGGTTGTGACTTGGCTACGAGAGAAAGACAGTAATGAGAGCACGAGTGTGACGTGTCGAATAATTGAGAACAGTTACGAACATGAGGTGTTTGACGACGTTAAATGCTGAATATAAAAAAAGAAGATGGGGACTCGAGAACACGAAGAAACAGACGAAATGAAAGGTAGAAGAAAAAATAAATAAAAAATTATAAAGAAGAAGAAACGACGACGACGACGACGACGAATTACCGAATATTATCAGCGATGACGAAAATAAAATGACAATTATAACGAAAAGTAAACCGAAGAAGAGCAGCAGCGAAAAATAAGAGGAAGTGAAAAAAAAAAAAAAGAGAGGTTAAGTTTCGGCGGTGTTCACGTACGTCACGAATCGCGCAATATTCACGACAAATATTCCTGAGAGACGAAAAACGTAGGAGTAAAATGGCGAGATATTGAAAATTTAGTGAAGTTTATAAATGCCTGTACGTGCGCGTGTGTGGTTTACCGGTGTGTGCGTGGAAATACGACGTCGTGGTGGGAGCCTCCACTTCGGTGGTGTAAACGGGAGAGTTAGTAGCCGCCTGCGCATCGAGCCAGTGCGTTATACGAGAATAAAAGAGAGAAGTGAGTCCTTCCGAAGATCGGCGAACGAGTAAAAACATAAAAACAGCAAAAAAAATCGATCTGCTTACTTTTGTCCTCGACCACTCACTCGTTTTTTGTCCTCAAACTTATTTTTCAAACAATATATTTCGTCGAATATTCCAGCGTGTGAATAAAAAAACGAGATTAATATGCCGGGTTACACGACGAGATACCATTACACCATCGAGAGACACCCCAAGGAGGAAGAAGCTGCTTCTTACTGGGTACGAAACAAACATACGAGCGAAAAACAAATCATATTTGCTGTGTACACTAAAATATATATATGTAACACCAACATGAGAAAACGAAATAAAACGAACGATGCTTTTCATCCCGTCAAAATAATCCGAATAGCAAATATTAAAAGAGAACTAATGCGCTCGAAACTAACCGAAAATAATAAAAATTCGAAATAACGATAAAACACGATTAATATTTTGAATCCCAAATATGAGAGAAAGTTTCAAGAGGAATTGGAACAGAATGAAGAGAAAAAGAAGGACGAAAAAAATCACAAGACCAGAAATATAGAGAAAATTTTTTTAAATTACTTTGCAAATTTTTATTATTGTCACCATTTTATCATATTATATCTATATATCTATTTTCGGATCGTCTCGCGGAGATTCGTCGTAAGGCCGCAAGAGCGTTTACGCTTTCTGTCACCGTATCGAATTTCTTCAGGGGGCAGGTGGCCAAATACGAAAATTAACTATTCGCTGAATGGTAAAAATCTATTGAGTTCTTCTGGGGCTTTCGCGCGAAGCCCAAAAATGATCGAAATCTTTATTTATTGGGGAGAGACCCCTAATTTTTTCATCATCGGAAATGAGGATAAGGGCGATTAATTATAACTCAAAGTTTAAGAGGGATTTGACCGAGTGCGGTACAAACCTTGACACGATTCTCGAGCGCTCTCGATCTCGAGCTTTCATACGAGAGAGGAACCATAATGAATCGCGATCAAATTTTTTCTTCACTCCACCAAAGTTTTATAGCCGAATCCAGTTTTTTATTTTTTATTTCAACACCATTTTTGTTTGTTTCTCGTTTGAATGACAAATTTGACACTCTGCACATCTGGCAGACGAATAAATATTGAAAACTATTTTAAGAAAAATCTAAACATATGTTGAGTGAAACTTTAGTTAATTTAAAACTAAATTTAGCTTTTTTTTTTCAATCTGTACTTCATCGTTTCAATACGCTATTTTAGTTTTCGCAAAATCTGGGTTACTAAAATGCACGAAGCGTTTGTTGTACGTACGTTAACGACGAGTCGTGAAATCCGCTTTTTTCTTCGTAGATTAAAAAAAAAAACGACAAATACGAAAAATTCATTTTTAACTCGGATTATGAGAGCGTTAAAATCACGAGACTATCTTTAGTGGATGATCGTAAAAACCCAGAAATTGAGGGTACGACGAGTGGAACGAAGTAATTCGTGTTCGATCGATGACTCGAACGAGATTCTCTTTTTAAAGTTCGATTTACACAATTTTTTTATTCTTCGTGTACGCATACTTATGAGTGTAAAAAAAAAAAGCTGAAATAACGTTTACAAATTTGTGAAAAATAATAGAGAAATTGATTGGATCGAAGGATGAGAAAAATGTGGGTTAAAATCGACGAATTTTCGTTCAATGAACCAGTTATAAACGTACGAAGAAATATGATTTTTCGGAATAGGTCAGTTCGTAGATTCTCGATATTTCTAGCCAGGCAATGATCGTCGTTACTCGTTAAGAGAATCAGAACTCCGACACCCCGACGTTCACTAGGCGTATAAACACCGAGAGAAGGAACAGCTGTTCGGATTTGTTTGCATTACGACGAAGTGAGAGAGTGAGAGAGAGAGAAAATCGGTGGTGCACATCTCGCTTTGGCCGAAATGCATTTTGCTGCTCTTGATAAACGGCCAGCATATCGCAGACGAAAACGTGCGTTGAATTTCGCTATAGAAAATCATCAAAGTCTTTTACTATCGCTGCTCCTTATATATACAACGATGATTTATAACTTTTTCCATCCTTTGCCTCATAAAATTCATATCCATTAGCTTATCCTTTCAGAGAGTTATAATTAAATTCATTCGGTTACAAATTGGCTCTTGGACATATATAAATCAACAATTAGACGGACGAGTTGAATGGTTCGTGGAAATGATCACTAGATATCTGTTCAGCCCTTGAAACTATAATTTTTTATTTTCTCTCATAAAGAATATCATTCGAAAAATTGTTATTTTTTAATTCGAATAAAATTAGAATTGTTATTAAAATCTACTGATAAAATCCTTCAATTTTCTTTCTGAATTTTCTTCGAAAAATTCTGTGAAAAGAATGTAGAATTCTTCGTTCTGTAAACAAAAAATATAATTGAATCAATTGTTTTTATACGGTTATTTCGAAACGAATATTATTTTCTCAAGAAATATAAAAACAGGTGTCAGCCAAAAGATCCACTCGGTCTTGGCAATCGTTGGAAGACGTTCTAACCGAGTTCTCTGTTACATCTTTTTCTCTTTTCGAACATTCTCTCCCTTCAGTTTTTTCGACTTGCGCTCTCATTAATCGCGCAGTGTCTCGCACGAGCAACGACCAAAAAAAAAAAAAAAAAAAATTCTCCAACGAAGCAAAGAAAATGTTTCAATTCCAGTAAATTCAACGTTTCGGATTTCTGGAGCTCGGGGGGAAAAAAGAATTTCGCGAAATATTTATCGAATATCTCGCGCGATGTCGCAGCAACTACGACACACACACACACACGTACGTTGTGATATATCAAGAGTTTGTGGTATTTTTGCCAGCTCGGTTGGACCTTCGTCTATTTAAAGAATCAACGTTCACTGTATACTCTTCTGTATAACGAACATCATGTTTCTGACCCATTTATGATGAAAAATTTGCATAATTGTCATTTACTCATGGGGATGTATAACACCCGAATCCGAGCATCTTGACACGAATGCATCGTGAAAGGATCAAATGCAACGAGATTGCAAGATTTCCAGGCCAATCTTTATAAAATAAATTTTGAAGGATTCTTGGAATAATTCGAAAAACATTTGGCATTATTTTTTGAAGAAATAAGTATTTTTAAGGTTCCCAGACATTCTATTATCACATCTAAATCCGTGGATCGAAATACCACAACGATATCGAGAAGGACTTTATTCATGGAATTGAAAAAAAAACTTGTTTTTTTTTCATTTTTTGAAACTTGTTTCTTTCGATGAAGTTTTTGTCATTAAAAATTGACCGAATCTTACGTTATCATGCACCCTTCTCTGGGTTACGAGGAACACGAAGAAAATTCTAAATGAAACAATAACTGTTTTCTATAATATTTTCCTTCATTTTTTTTGCGTTCTCGTTTTTTCCAGGGTATTTCTGAGAGGTTTTCTCTCTTAATCATTTTTATTTTTGTTGTTAAGTGCTTTCTATCCTGATATAAACTCGCGGTAAACAAATGTTGCGTCATCTGCCCTTGATGGTCGCTCTCCACGATCCACACTCCGAACGTCAAAGTCACGACCCTTCAAATATAACTTCCTGTCCAAGAGCACAGGTCCAAAGAGACGTCTAACATGCGTTTAACGCGTCGTTCAAACGTCTACCACGATCCGTTTGTTTCTTTCTTTTTTTTTTCTTCTGCTCTACACGTTTAACGAAATGCTGTGAATCAAAGTACAAGCAATAAAGCTGCGAATTTAACTTTTATTGCAAAACTCGAGAACACAACGATTTGAAACGACCATTCCACGAAATGAAAAAGTCTAGGATAAAGGAGATTGGATACGGAGACAATAATTTCGACGACCTTGAAATTTGACTAAATTTCAAAATTCAAGATTAACTCTTCCGCCTGCTGCACACACATTCATCGAATTAACAGATATTTAGGACGAAGAAAACTCTCTCGCTAAACGCGTGACATAACGTCACCGAGCGTGCTTTGCCAAACTTTATTGTACGAGAATCTTTCGCGTCTCTGTCTTATGTAACTTTATTATTTCACGATTCTTGGATGAATAATGAAATTCGTTCGGGAGCCAGAATTTGAGAAAGAGATTAGAGAGAAATGTGAACTTCCGGTATTGTGAAAGTTTTATATATCATCTGCTGATGAACACGAGATAGTTACGTCAAACGGTTGTTGCAATTTTCGAATATTCTTCAAGAGCGTTTACGAGAATTGATAAAACTTGATCTGTGCAAAAAATCAATTCAGGGTTTATCGTTGTTTTTCTTTCCTCGATACTAACAGGACTTTTTTTTTATGCTGACGAGTGTTTATGACAATTAAAAATAATCGTTGAAGCTGTTTTCGTCGATGGCATTTTTGTCCCCTTGAATTTTTTCATACCGAATTAATAAAGCTCCGGAGCTTCGTCGTAGAATTTTCGGTAGCTCTTCTCATCGCTCTATCAACGTTTTATTTTCGTATCTCATCGACGCGTGTAACGCAACAAGGCGTGGGTGAACGTAACGGTTTCGTTATATCGTCGCGCACACACCATGGCTCGGATATTAATTGACGATCTTCCTCCCCCTCGAATGTTGATTTTATCGCATTTTTTTCTTCTCTCTCTCCTTTCTCTTCCCGGATAATTGGTTGTGAATTTTTAGAGGTGAAAATAGTGGAGCCTGGGAAAAATAACGAGAATCAACGCCGCGTATTTAAGTCGCCCCTTTACTTTTTTCCGGTCATCCAAACGAATTTCATTAAAATATCATTTTTATCCGATGAAATTTGATGTATTAAGAAATTTATTATATTCAACCTCAGCATTCATGCACTCGATCATTCTCTGGCTACTGTCCAGACGTTATGCTCAAGTCTTGAAAGAAAAATTGTTACCCGACTCCCGCAGTGCAGCACGAAATTTCGTAATTTGGTAAAAGTACAAAAAAATGTGGCTTTAGCCCCAAATATCCTGGAACCTTTCGAGGATAATCGACTATCCTTATCTTTCACAGCAGAAATCAATGATTTTGAGGCAAATATTTGATCTGAAATTCCTCATTCTTTAAGGCCTTGTATACGCGATGGTCAAGTATATGTTGGAAAAAAAATTAGAAATATTGATAAACGGCGGAGATATAACATAATGAAGCGACGTATTTTTTTTTGCGCGCGCGTTGATGGTGAACGTTCTCGACATCGATGTGGGTGTCTAAGAATAAAAATGAACATATTTATAATTGCATAATAAATGTATCTTCAGTGTGAACTAACAATATTATTTTCAAAAAATTATTATAACGAAAATTCGGAACTTTAAGTCTTTTTACTCAATTTTTTGTCGGTAATTTATTTTTCATATTTTTTTGTATAATTGAAATTTTTGTTTCTATGCGTCACACGATTGGTGATGATACCAAGAATATGTTGTAAAAATTTCAATGCGATCTGAACCTTCGTTCAAGAGTTAGAACTTTCACGAATTTCGAAAAGTGAATCGTGGAAAAACAGCTTTGGAGTGTGCGCCGCGCGGTATCTATTGTAAATGCTTACCTCATTTAATAGCATCCTGCGCTATTCGCGGGGCCTTCAGCTTCAAATATTCTCACCCGTTCTGGTTAATGAAATCGAAAATCAAAAAAAAAAAATGAAAAATTTGGAAATTTTTCGCGTATATAAGGCCTTGACAAGATTTAATTCTACATCATTCTCTTTATTTTTCGATAACGAAGAGAATAGAGTGTGACGGGATTGCATTTCGCGATTATTTGATGATCAAAAGTGCATAAATTGAGAAAAAATTTCGGAAAAATTGAAAATACAAGTTTTTTTACCAAAAAAAAAATTCAAGTCGTTTCCAATCACTCTGTAGAGGTCTAAGCTCCAAGTAAAGTTGAATCCTTTAAATTCCTCTCGATTCGAAGATCTCGATGACCAATAAATTCTGTTTCTGTGATGTCTAATTCGCGATTAATGATTTTTATTTTTTTGACAGCCATACCGCACGACTCCTCTGGTCTTGCCAGGTGCAAAGGTCAAGAAGGATGCGCCACTTGGAGAATGTTATCTCCGTCATCATCCGAATCCAATGATCAGAGCTTCGCCTCATCATTACGAGATCGCTAATCCCGAGGTTGCTATGAAACAAAAAGTACGTAGATACAGTGTGCAGTACAATCAGCATCATATGTACGTTTCATTCACAGTCATGATAAATCCCAAACCCGCCAAGGGCGTGCGTAAATGAAACAAAAAAAGATACTATTCATTTTACAACGACAACCGGAATAATGAATGATTTTTAAAACGATTTTCCAAAGAAAAAAAAAACAAACGAAAAGAGTCACTTTTATTTTCTGCAATAATTTATCGAATTATTTGTCATCGATCGACGTGTAGAGATCATCGATTAACTCCCGCATCGTGTTCGATTCTCATTAAGCTCCATAAAATAAAATGAAAATAACAATTTTTAAGAAGAAAAAAAAACATTTATGAAGGAGTAAATCGATTAAAGTATTCAATAATAACGTCCAGGTTGCGGAATCAGTTTTGCAGCGCGTCTTGGGACCAAACGAAGTTCCAAAGGTTTGCAATATTATTTCTATGAAACGCTTTCGCTTGAAAAGAAAAAAAAAAAAAACAACAACAATTGAATTAAAATCGAAATAATAAGTCAAAATACGAAATTTTTTCGTAACCGCCTTCGTTTGAAAAATTATCGAATGATTTAACGCAAATTCTAACCTATATTTAGCGACGTTATTCGCATTTGGTTTTGGACTTTCGCGCTCATGGACTTATCGAACTTTGATTCGCACTGGTTTTTACATTTACACGAATTAAACACGATTAACATTGTGCTCTTGTTGATTTATTCTTGCTGATCGCATTTATGAGTATGCCAAACGTGGATAAAAGAAAGGCAGAACGAAAAGACGAATCACCACAGGACGTGTGTGTGTGTTCAGAAAAGAAAGAAAAAAAAAAAAAAATGAAAAAAATTTGTGCACATTTTAATTGCTGTTATATTTCATTGTATATATACGACTTTGCGACTGATGATTTATTCATTATTTTTCATGTAACAATTATACGAATTAATACAGCATATGTAATACGACCAAAAATATAGACAGCTTCGAAAGTGTTATTGTAACATATTACCCAGAAAAAAAAAAAAAAAACAAAACTTACCTCTTGACAATGGTGTGTTCTGAGCAATTGAAATAAAAAGCACTAATAAATTTGGAACATTAAAAAGCAAAAAAAAGAAACAACGTGATAGTTGAGTTAATAATCCATGAGAGTTTCTGAAATTTAATATTACCCGTCAAACCCTTCACGAAATAAAGAAAGAAAAAAAAAAACGAATTACTCGTGTTACAAAATTATTGAGGAGAGAAAAAAAAACGAACGTATTTTTCAATTATTGGAAGAAAAAGAATAAACGAGACGAGAATCGTTGAGGTTATGACACAGGTAATTTATTTTGAATCGCCGAGTATTAACCAGCTGACGCGAGAATGCATTGTTCAAACGTTATTCCACGATTGAATGAATTTTGTTTTGACAGGTTGTCCATAAGCAATTCAATTCTCCGATTGGACTCTACTCCGAACAAAATATCGCTGACACGATTAAGTGTCAGACTTCGGCAGTTCCGTAAGTAAAAAAAAAAACAAACAAACAGAAAAATGAAAAATATAAGAAAAAAAAAAAATAAATATCTTTAGGCATCATGACAATGAACAAATAACAGAGCGCTTTATATATACGTCAAAACAATAAGAGTATATTTTTCGGCTTTTTATTTAACACGCTAATCAGCAGTTCGTAGAAAACAAAATGCGGCGAATGTTGGTAGAGCCTGTGACATGAATTATTTTTGCTATGCAATAGCTTTATTAATAATATCGAATTAGCTCGATGCACTGACTACTAAATTAATCGAGTGTTTGACACCTAAGCAATAATCGTTTAAATCGATAAATAAACATGAAAAATGCATTGTGAAATCTCTCAGCGCGCCTCGTACGATATAACGGTAAAATGTTGTCCAGAAAATACTGAATCGTTTACAATCGTTTCTGCCGAACTACGGATTTCACTCATACGCGATTTAGACAATAAAAATGTATTTTCATCGTCTAAAATTTTATCTAGAATATAAATTAGGTTAGATTTTACGTGGTAATATAGTAGAAATGATTTCGATTTTTCAGTACTTTTATGGACACGGTTATGTACGAAACATACGCACTTCCCCCGCCCCCAAAATGGCTCCCACGTAAAAACACGAAGGAATTCGATACTCTGTTTATTAAAAAAAAAAAAAAAAATTCATTGTGACATGATATTCTGACGAGATATCGTTTCGTTTTTCCAGAATTTTCGTAGATTTATCCTTCGTAAAGCATAGAAAGGATATTCAAGAACAAGCGAGATTGATGAAAGAGGCTGCGGCCAAGGGATCTTCGAAGAATCCGTGGCCCCAATTCAATAAGCCGATATAGTTACATTAGAGAATTTATAAATACGAATATGCAAAGAAAAAAAAAAAAAAAGAAAAGTATCCCACCCTTCCGACGACGTACGTGCGACGAGAATTTTAGTCATAATAACCTAACCCATATATACACTCATATTCATGAAACATTTAGGAAATTCAACGATGTTATGACACAGACAAAAAAATCGATAATGGCGGTGGACTTTTCTGGATACTTTATTTGAAGTAACGCACTGATTTTTCGCAAAGCAAGTGGCTGGTTGCCATTCTTTAATGAATCATGCTTCGCTACGATTTTTCTCCCATTTTAGCTTGATTCCTGTTACATTTCGAACACACACGTGAAATACGTGGATTTTTGCGAACAAGTTCTATCGTTTCGTAAGTCGAAAAAATAAAAAAAAAATAATCGTCGAACAGAAAAACGAAACGAGTCGGAAAAGTTCAACACACAACAGAGATAAAATAATGTATAAAAAAAACTTCGATGTAAAAATCGAGAATAATATATTAGTGCATGTGTAGAATTGATCGTGAGTATGGTGAAAAATAATGAATGACGATGATAATCAAACGCGTGAAAATTTTATCCTAACCAAAAAAACGATTTTTTTTTTATGGATTAAGAAGCCTGAGAACGACGATGACCTTAAGCCAACGGTTCGAGGTCGACTCTTGAATGCTGTTTTATCGTACACTACCTGTTTTTTCTCGTCGTTCGAATGTTTACTTTTGCACGATCATTTTTGTTTTTGTTTTTTTTTTTTTCGTACTTTGCGAACGTTGCTGGGCTGCTTTTGCGTGGATCGCTCGTATACTTGCAATGTTCGTGAAAAAACTTTACGAATATGGACTGCTGTCATAACTCCTTCAAAAGAAAAAAAAAAAAAAAATAATAGCTTCACAAAGATTACGATTAAGAAAAAAAAATTCGTGTACGAATGATGTAGCAACAAGGGACCGATGAAGTATGATCCGAGCAAGAGCGAAGCGTACAAAGCCCTTCAGGAGGAAGAATCGGACGTTGTTCAAGAAGTAAAACAACCAGCACGCGGCGCTGTTTTCGCTCCACAAAAGGCGAATCAGAATAGGGTAAGCAGCGTGTATTGAAAACAAACAAAAGCGTGAAATGTGTACGGAAATTCGGAAAGAATTATTTCGAATAATAATATTTATTATTGAGATGATTATTTAATACGAATGAGAAAAAAGTTTCTCCATTAAATCATTGAAAAATAACCTTACGAGAAAAAAAAAAATAACAAAAAGTTTATACACAAAACCGGACGTTTTTCAAAAATGTTTACAGATGTATCATCGACCACAGAAAAGCCCCGCTCAATCTTACGTAAGTTGTTTTCACTGTTGAGACATTGAATAATTGTTACATAAAAATTTGTAAATACTTCGTTCTGTGCATGGTATTGCATTGTATTGACCAAGCAACATTGCATTTGAATCATTAGATATTGTGAAAAAAAAAAAAAAAACAAATTACATCCCAACTCGATGCCATTAGTTCGATTTTATTACGTAGAAATATTCCTGGATGCAAAGCATGGTAAATTAATATAAATTCGATGTTTGTCTGATTAAGGGTGGAATGTATCGTCCTTTTCCTCTTCCTTTCGTAAAGGATCGCGTCAACGGCTACTAAATTTTCTCACGATTGTACGTTGAATTTTTTTGTCCACTTATATGCAAACATCGTTTTATATCTCGTTATCCGTCTACTGATACATTTTTTGCATCGTCAAGCTTTTTTCATTTCATGGCGCGCTGTATACATGAAACAAAATTTTCAATTTATTGCAGGTCGGTGGTTTCGAGGATGATGGCGAGAAAATTCATCAAAGTGGCAGCTTCAAAAGGATCATGTACAGTGTGCTCGGTCAAACCGATTATTAAAAAAATCTCAACGATAATATATCTTCACCCACCTTCCCCACGCCCCCAACGACTCTAAGCTTAAAAAAATAAAACAAATCATCGATTTACTTTATTGTATTTTAAAGAGAAAAAAAAAAAGAACGAGGGACAAGAAAAGGCGAGGCACGCGATAATTAAGGCCGCACAATTTATATGCTAATATAATTATCAAATAAACTATATTTTTGACGACTAAGATGTAGTTTTTTTAGAATACATTGACAACTGTGCTTCTGATCATTTCCGAGTCTCGATATTTGTTTTTTTTTTTCAAATTTCGTTGCCGATGCAAATTATTTTTTTTCATCAAACTCACCGAACGTTCTAACCTTTTATTTGGAGAGGAATGTGCTAAAAATAATTGAAAAGTTGTGCAAGACAAAATTCAATTTTTTAACAGGTGCTATACAGGAGAGTCCAGAGATATCGCTCGATCGGAAACCTCAAAAAAGGTGTAATAAAATTCCATCATGGTTTATTATCATACTTTCAATAATACGATATAATTTTATTTCTGTATTTTTTTAATTCATTGTGTTTATTAGTTTGGTCTACATAACAAAATGAGTAGTGATCGAAAAAAATGCAGGTAATTCATTTTCATCATTGGACCACGTCTCTCGTTAACTCCCATCTCTCTCTCTCTCTCGAATTCTAAAAGTGTTAATTTTACTATCACCCAATTGTATCGGGTAGAATAAAAACGTTTGGGTGTGCCGTGAGCACGCGATATCGAAAAATTACATTCGTTCTTTTTTCATCTTGTTTGAGCTGTATATATCACCACGAGGCACATTACAATCAGGAATCGTCTGCGATATTTAATAAAAATATTGGGTTATCACAAAAATGCGAACATCATCGCTGAACGAAAATAAAAAAAAATACTGTGCACATAATGTAACGGTAAGGGATGAACTCGACGACTTATGTTTGTTAATCATTACTTTGCCAGTATGAAGTATCACATTGAAGTACTTCATGCTGTATCGCTAGTAACGGAATAATATTGCAGATATAAATTGAGAAGATGCGACACCTCGTGGTCGAATCGAGAAGTAAACAAAATGGCTGTTCGAAGGTATATTGTATATTTCAATGGTGATAAAACGATCAAACGACGAGAAAAAAATACTGGAAAAAGTGAACAGAAATTGTAGTTCAAAGAGACAAAGGAAAAATGTAATAAATTAAATGCCTCAAATGATTTGTTCTCTCACAAAAATATGTTTACATTGAAATACCTCGAGGTTATATAAGAGCGGAACTTTTAGAGACGATTACAACCTCCCTCGCTCGCGTCATTGCCATTTAGAAAAAAAAAACGAAATTACTTATATTTCGATTTTTTAAGTCTTTTTTTTTTTTTTCAAGTTTAGATTATATTTTCACTATGAACGTGTATACGTTCTCGTTTTATAACTTCAAAATATGGCCTCTGAAAGGGCCTCTGCGATTATAGCGCCACCATTTATTAATCCGTTTTCCTCGATAATAATTACGCGATCATATCTCTGTAATATCACGCGATTCACCGCCCATTCAATTTCTTACAACGAAAGAAAAAAGGGAACTGTAAGAAGTTGAAGTGATTGGCGAATCGCTCGTTCCCGGCTATAAAAAGAGAGTAAAGAAAAAATTCAATGAAAATATAGTTTTTTTCTTCTTATACTTTCGCATTCCGTAGATAAATACTATATTTATATGTATGACATGAAATGTTTCATCCGAGACTGTCGTATTGGAACTTTAAAATCACATTTGTTTCATTTCTTGCCTGTTTGTTGTTCACTTTTGTCGAGTAATTTGAGTTAAATAATAGCACAGGGTTGAAAATAATACTTTGCTCGTTAATCTACGATACGCATAACTTTTAAACGCTAAATATAATATTTAAATTAAATTCACCGGGATGTTATTAGCATTTGATTACTCCAGACTCGAGTGAAATCTTGGATTTCACGAAAGCCAGCAGCCTCATTGGCACCGCATTGCTCTAAATTCGTAAAGCTTCGAATACTCTTCTGCAATTAAATTTTGGATAAACGTAATTCTTTTTTTACTTGTTTTTCGGGTTTTTTTTTCTTCATCGTTTAATACATATTCACACAACGTGAAAATTACTGCGATACATTCGTTTCCTTTTGTCTATTCTTTTGTTTTTGTTTTCTCTCCACAGAACACAGCACACGACAAGCTTCCGCATTCAATCTGGTAAATATATAAATAAATCGTTCCTTCCAAAAAGACCGGAACTTTTGTTTGCACTCGAAGAAAAGGATACAAAGCAGCTCTCAACAAATGACAAGTCTCAAACTCTTACTCATTGATTACCGCTCGAAATAATAAAACAAAGAGCCCTGCCCTTGAAACTTGAGTTTTATACAATGTACCATTCATTTTTTTCTTCGTTAATGAGAAATTTATAATACACATTCTCGTTGGAGAACTTTTAAATTACTATCTACAACTGAACGTGAAAATATCCAGGAAAGAGTGCAACTTCAGCGATATCGTCATTGATTTTCCATTTAGTTATGTAACAAGTCAGGTTTCGCCAGCCTGACGTACAAAAAAGAAGAAGAATGGTCGTTGTAGCTCTTAAAACAGGGATGAATATGAATCTCTTAATAATATTTATAGAAGGGACAGAGGCGATCGAACAATTATGATAGAAAAGAATAAATAAAATTGGCTTTCTACACAGTGCTATGAGAGAGGAGAGTTTAAATGTTGAAAGTGTCGTCCAACAGCTGTTTAAGTTCCTTGAGATGTTGCATTTTGCTGCCAGTTGCTGGTGATGCTGCTGTCGGCCGTCCAACGTATCTGCAAGACGAATTATTAGTTTGAAACACTGCCCTTATTCGAGGCGTGAAAATTTAATCAGAATCTTCGCTTTCAGCGATTTTGCTTGAGGGAGAAATTGTGTAGAGGATAGAAAACGATGTCTTTCCTATTATTATAGTTTCATGTAAAACTACGTTGTATCATCATTTAATTGAACCAATATTTCTTTCGATTTTCCGCATCGGACGAGTGAATTCACGAATGTTACCTCACTGTTCGTGGTTTCGGTTTTGATGCTTCTGCCGATTGTGCCTCTGGCGGCACAGTTTTCGTTTCCGTTGGTTTAGACGATGAAAACAAGCCGCTGAACCAACCGCTATTACTTTCACTCGCACGTGATGAACCTCCGCTACTGTAACATGGCCCAACGTTTTCAACTTTACTTAGGAAAGATTTAATTGAAATAAAAAAGAAAAGTAAACAAAAAAAAAACGAAAATTTCAATTCTGTATTCGTAAAACGACATTTACCGCGTGCTTTTTACGAACTTGTGAACTATGAGATATTTTTCTCTTCTTACTGCAGATTACAACACATCGAAGCTAATTAATTCGCTAAAGCTCAAAAACGTGGGCCATGTAAACAGTAAAGTGGTTGAAATATTGAACACAAAGTGCGATATTCATAAAATTGTTTTCACGATAAAATTCGCTTTTCAAATAAACGAAGAGACATCACGAAAGTGAGGTTTAAAGGAGCGAGGATGAAAAAGTGGTTTTTTTTTTTCAATTTTACAAGGACAAGGACACGTGTGGTTGATACTTACGATACATCGCGTGTTCCGGTAAGAGCTGTAACGAAACGGGGCTGAACGTAAGTCCACGCTCCTTGATTCTTGGCCTCCTCCTGGGTCCAGATTATTTCGGCGTTGGGATACTTGGCGACTTCCTTTTTCACGAGATCGTACGGGAATGGTGAGATCTAAAATATTGGATCGACGTATCAGTTAAAAAGCAGCTTCATTTTTGAAATCAATCATTTATAAAAATCAATATACCGATTTTACTTAATTTCTTTTCTAATTATTAAAGATTATAAGAAAAAAAAAAAAATGAAAACGTACCTGTTCCATCCTGGCAATAGCGACTTTGTCATCCATGCCTCTTTCAGCTCGCGACTTTTTGAGGTCGTAATATACTTTGCCCGAGCAAAATACGACCCTCTTGACGTTGTTCGGATTCTGCGCAGCGACGCCTTCTTCGGGTATGATTCTGAGAAACTGGGTGTCTTCGGTCATGAGATCAAAGCTGGAACGAGCCTCGGGATGACGAAGAAGGGATTTAGGGGTCATCAAAATGAGAGGTTTGCGGAAGGGCAACGCGATCTGTCGACGCAGAATGTGGAACAGATTGGCGGGTGTGCTGCAGTTGGCGACGATCCAGTTAATATCGTGGAGCTGTCTAACTGCAAACTCTTCGCTCTCAGGTGGGAAATAGTCGGGATCGTCGGCGGACATCTGGAGGAAACGTTCGAGACGAGCACTCGAGTGTTCGGGGCCCTGAAAAAGATGCGATGTTGGCGAGGATACAACACGTGAACAAGAAAGCAAGCGCTTCTAAGGATTTCTGTAAGTCAGTGTGAAACATTTGAGGCAGATTCGCGGAGAGATTGAGTCATGTTATTTCAAACGAGTGTTGAAATTTCGGAGAAAAGTATACTTTTACGAAAAGCGTCAAATTCGTCCGCGGTTCGTAAAATTTCTAAAGACTTTTTCGCCGAAATTTCGACAGGCCTTTGAAAACAGTTGCGAGGAATTTTTCATTGGGGTGAAGGAGACAATCAGCTGGAAGTTTCACACAGTCTTAAGAAAATAATGAATGTTGATGCGGACCATTCCCTCAAGACCATGAGGTTGAAGCATCACCAAACCGGACTGGCGAACCCATTTGGCTTGTCCACTGCTGATGAACTGATCGATGATGCATTGAGCCGTGTTGTTGAAATCACCGAACTGCGCCTCCCAAATGACCAAAGCGTTGGGATTCGTCATCGAGTAACCCAATTCGAAGCCTTTTCCAACATTGCACAGCGAACAAACAAGAAAAAAAAAAAAGGGAAAAAGAAACACACATTTAGAAAACACAATTAACAGTTGTACAGAATTTCGATGAAAACCAAATCAGATAAACCAATCGTTGCATGTACCAAGGACTCCAAACTCCGATAGTGAACTATTGCAAACGGTGTACGGCGCTTGGTCAGGGTACAAGTAACACAGAGGTCTATAAGTGGCTTTGTCGACAGTCTGATGATGAAGCACGTGGTGACGATGAGAGAACGTTCCTCTCTCGACGTCCTGACCGGAAAGTCTCACGTGAATACCCTCTTTCAGCAACGATCCAAAAGCCATCGCCTCTCCCAGAGCCCAATCAATTTCTCGCGACTCTATCATCTCCATTCGAGCTTTCAATATGCGCTCGATACCTGAAATATCAAAAAACTTATTGGTTATGAAAAGAATCAAATCGTCTCTGACACCCTAATCCTCTGATGTCTGATCGTGACAACAAAATGATATCTGTTCCTTGAAAATCGCTCACAATAGATTAAAAAAATATGATATTTCAAGCTGGTTTGTCAATTGGTTTTTGGTCTGTAAAGGAATCGATATTTTCACGCTATAACGAACCTTTGTGAATAACAAATTCCGCAGCGTTCGGTGGAGGCGACGAGAATTTCTTTCCGATGTGAACAAGAGTATCTTCCTTGACACCAGTTGGTGAAACCTTGAGGGGATCTTTGCCCTCGAAGAAGCCGGACCACGGCGAGTCGAGCCAATCCTTGTACTTGATGTGAGTTTCCTGTCGAGCGTTGGTGTAAGCTTCTTCGCAAATTTTTTCATACTTGTCCTTGACGTCTTTGACTTCTTCCTGAGTGACAACGCCGTCGGTGATGAGTTTGGTGGCGTAGAGATCCAGACCCGGAGGCGTTTTCTTGATTTTCCGATACATCAATGGTTGCGTGAACATGGGCTCGTCGATTTCGTTGTGGCCGTTTCGTCTGTATGACACTATGTCGATAACTACATCTTTGTGGAAAGTCGCTCGCCATTCGGCCGCAACTTTGCAGACGTGCATCACCGCCTCGGGATCGTCGGAATTCACGTGGAAAATCGGAGCATTCACAACGCGAGCAACGTCTGTTGAAAAAGAAAAGTTTTCACTTTTACAATTTGTAGAAAAATTGCCACGAGTGTGAGTACGAAATATTTTCTCAGTACCCAACTTGCCCTTTTCGTTCACCTTAATTTTGACTCATTTCGTAAATTAATATTTGTTTTTATCGGGAGAGTTGTGCACGAAGAAAAAATCGCTATTTGACATTAAATTTTTGCTCTTAAAATCTATTATATTGTAAATAAAAATATTGAAACTGACCCGTGCAGTAAGGCGAGGATCGAGAGTGCCTAGGATCAGTGGTGAAGCCAATTTGATTGTTGACGACGATGTGGACCGTGCCGTGGGTCGTGTAATCCGGTAAATCTGACAAGTGCATGGTCTCGAAAACGATACCTTGTCCGCAGAAAGCAGCGTCACCGTGCAGAAGTATGGACATGACCTGGGAAACAGAATATTGTCATCAAGAGAAGAAGAAAGAAAATAATATCGCTGTTAAAAAAGAGATCATTTACTTTTTTGCCTTCTCCGTCCCCGCGGTAGAACTGCTCGGCACGCGTTTTTCCTTGGACAATGGGATCGACGGCTTCCAAGTGGGATGGATTTGCCACGACAGCCAGACGAATGTTCTTGTTCGTTACTCTGTTCAAACGCTCGATGTATGTTCCTAGATGGTATTTCACGTCACCGGAGCCCTGATTACATTTTTAAATGCGTTAATTTACTCTTTTTTTTTATGTTCTCACATATTCAACTTCAAATGTTGCACTTTACGAAAGTAAGAAAAAAAAATTTACGTCATCCGCGGCTTCGAGGGCAGCGAACTGAGTGAATATTTGGCTGAGAGGCTTGCGACAAACGTTGGCAAGTACGTTGAGACGACCCCGATGAGGCATTCCCATGACAATCGATTCGACGCCGAGTTCAGTTGATTTATCGATAACTTGCTTCATCGCTGGGATAAGAATTTCGCAACCTTCCAAACCGAAACGCTTTTCAGACGACCATTTGCGGGCGAGGAAAGCCTCGAAACTGTGAAGATAAGAGTACAAAAAAATTGTTATTAAAATGCAGGCAAAAGGCGAATCGAGAATAGATTTTTTTTTTTTTAAAGATTCTTTTTACCCTGTAGCTCGAGTGAGTCTGGCCAAAATGAGTCTCTTCTCGTCGTTGGTAACGTCCATGATGTTGGGGGTTTCCATTTTCTGACGAATCCAATTGCACTGTTCCAACGAGTTGATGAACATGAATTCAACGCCGATGTGTCCGCAATAAGCATTTTCCAGGCGTTTCAAAATCTCTCGAAGAGGCAAAGATTTTTCCTTTCCACCGATGAAGGTCGTCGAGGGCAACTTGAATACGCGATCCATGTCGGAGTCCTCTGTTCATTTTTGTTTTTTTTTTTTCGATTTTGAAACAGAAAAATTCTTCGTCACATCATCGTTCTGGAATCATATTCATTTTTATCACAACATTTAGGGAAGCCCAGAGTCCTAATCAGGCACCAGGACAGCATAAGGTTTTACCAAAAAGTGACTTTAGCTACCGCTAAAAGACTACGACATTAAATTCCGGTAGCTAAGTCGTGTTTCTTACGACTGGTACTGAAAATGCAAAAGTAGAAAAATCTCTTCCTACGCCATAGTTGTGTACGCCACGTAGAGATTCTTAGAGAACGAAAATGGAAAGAATTCCAAGGAAAAAAAAAAGTACGACGGTTCCCATTTGCAAGCAACGTTTTTTTGTTTCTGAAAACTTGGGAGATCCCTCACCGCATCACACTGTTTATTAAAAGAGGCAAAGTGTAAGACCGATCGAGGTCCAAGCAGTTTATCGTTCATGCAATTTTTAAAAATTTTTCTCCTTCCAATCTCAAAGTGAGGAGATGAGAGAATATTGAGCTAACAGTAGAAGATACAAAAAGGCAATAGAAAAACATTAAAAGTGTAGGATATTCATAAGTGACGAGAACGATAAACGTACGTCGTTCATTTGTGACAATTATTCAAAATAGACATCGAGCATTGGAGTCTCTGAGACGCATATCCAGATATTCTAATTGTTATTTCATTCAGTCAAGTATCATTTGCTGCACAAGTAGTAGAATACAAAGAAGACAGATGTACATCAACGAGGAAAAGCCTTAGAGTGTGTTTCTGCTAGTAGTGGTAAGCACGTTTTTGTGTATGGGACCGATCAGGAGAAAACAATTATACAAATGAAATTGAAAAATTACAAATTAAAATCGAGGAAAAAAAAAAAGTCGTTTTTAATGACGCTAAAATCGTGGATGATTATGATTGAACGAATGATTTTTGTTTCTTGTACATTGAATCAGCCTCGAATTTCATAATTCACAGAAGTTGGTGGTTTGTATATAAACATTGTCTGCGAGAAATCGTACCCAAGAGCGTGTTAAACCAGTCTACCATTGCATAAATCAACTCGCACCTGTTGTCAATTAACGTCTTTCAAGCCATTAAGAAACCAAAGTCAAGGATCCAGTGAGTCCCAAATAAATGTGTTTACTTGAAAGTACAGCCGAACAAGGAATTTTTTTTTGTTTTTTTTTTTTTTGTTGTTGTTGAAATTCTTGTTACGATGATTACATACGTTTTGTAAGTGCAGCTACTCGATATTGAAGGTCCTGGGAGTAAGTAGTGCGGGGTCTCTTCCCTGTGGACATCAAACTCAGACTGAACGACCGATTTTTCCGAGTTTTCCGTTTAAACATCCAATTCATATTTACTTTTTGAATATAATATTTTGCTTTCATTTCTTCTTCTCTTTATCTATATTTCTTATTTTTCTAATTATTAATTTTTGTTTTTAATAAAATAAAAGTTGCCTTGGGTTTTCCTCGCTTAAAGATTCGACGTGAACGAACAATACAGTTGACCGACGTGGAACGAAGCAAATGAAGAATAATATCCTTCTTTTCTAAATCACAATTTAATGAAGTGGGACTTCTGTGTGAAATTCGTAAATTACAAGACGTACGTAAATGAAAATTGAACACTTTTCAAAGTGTCCAACATTCTTCGGATGCCCTCAAGCTACGGTCCAAAAAGAAATGTTGCATTTTATTTTATTACTACGAACAATATGTGAACTCACGCTTATGAAACGCGTATAAATAAAGTAATTTTGTTTTTTTTTACTTTTTAATGTGAGGTAAATTACTACGAGCAAGAGACTTTCAAATGGAAATAATGCATCATTGAACGTCACATATTTACGATAAAATGCATTACGAATTAACTGACTTTTTTCCACTTTTCTCATTTTGAGGATGACGAACTGCAGATAAGTAAAAATAAATGTGTAAAAAATATACTTTTATTTATTTTTTTTTCATCAAAATAGCATTTCGATGATTGGCATTATTTCATAAGAGTATTCGTCGGTCTCTTGCTAAGAGTTTTCTCACTAAATATCGTTCATGGAAGGACTAATAACAAGTGTGTGCAATTTTACATACGCAACATCTACATTGCGCGTGACGTTTGTTTGTTTGTTTTTTTTTTTGGTGTGTTTCAGCTTACCGAAAGAGTAATGATTATAGAGCAATTCTTGAGGATGTCTATCATCAAGATCAGCGCTGTTGATGCCCAGTGGGTCCAATTTCGCGATATGATGACCACGGATCTGTCAATGCAATGGCCCAAATTTCATACCAGCAGTATGATTTACTTACGAGCTTATTACAATTTTATTTTGTCATATTCTCAGCTCGTAAGTTTTCACAAATACATACATTCACAAAATTAAAAATTTTTTTTTTTTATTCATTCTTTTATTCTCAGTGGTTTTCGCGAGTGGAACGAGCAGAAAAGATTGAAAAATCTTCCCAGTCGGTATGGAAGAAGATGGGCGTTTGGAACGAGTCATTTTTTAAAACGTCCAAACACTGAGGAGCACAAAAATTCACGCGCTCGAGCAGTGCGCTATTCGTTATTAGTTTTGACAAAAGAGAAACAAAAAAAAATCATTTATTAATTGACATTCCGATGAAGAAAAGAGAAGAAAAGTACCTCTGCGTTTAAAAAACCAGCTCACACCTCCCAAAAGTGGCGACTGATGGGATCGAAAGAAATGTTTCTCTCTCGCAAAAAAAAGCTGCGATAAAAAAAAACAAAAAAAGGTAACAAGGCAGCAAGCTCTGTGAAGAAAATAAATGTTTTGTGAAGCGTAAAAGCGTCAACATCCAACGTGCAAAGCCAAACAAAAATCTCGTACGAGTAGCTTACCTTTCAGCCACGACTTATCGAACTAAAAATTGAAATCTTTCCTTTAGACCATTCTTTTTTTTTTTTTTACCCAAATAACACGACCCTCACTGCCATTTCGATTGGCACATAAAATCATTCGATCCCAACCCAATTGCATTTTCAGTATCAGTGTAAGTATGAAACTAATTTTTCTCGTTAACGAGTCGAAGATGACTAATCTTAACGAAAATGATATTTAGCGTTTAACTTTTCAACCGATTCGATCACCAAACTCGTTAAATGTGGAATGAGTTTTCTTTTTTTTTTTTTTACGATAAAAAGATGCAGGAAAATCAAATATTCCAATTGTTCACGAATTCTCATCGGTACCTTCAATTCTTTTTTTAATTTGATCTTCAAAACAGTTCCAAATCAATGGCAAATTTTTATCGAAATACAGAATCGAATTATCATTATTTTCGATACCATTTAACCTGAAAGTAATTCAGAAATTTGATAAACTATATAATTTCGTGAACAATTCAATTAGAAAATTGGATTTGGAGCTTCCCTAATACGATGAAGAGATAAAAATGGTTCGGGATGTTTTGTTCGTATTGTCGAAACCTTACCAAGCATGTATTGCCGAAGAACACGCTCCGGAGCTCCCTTGCGAGCGGCATAGTGTGTATGTATCAGGTCGTTTCGCATGATACCGAGCGGGTCCAGGTCAGCGACCAAGTGACCACGAGCCTAAGATGCGAATGAATAAATGTCCCAACAAAGACCCACCAAGTTTAATAATAGTATTGTGGTTTTTTAAATCATTTTTCATTTCGTTATCTTCGAAAAGTTTTTTAAGCATTGGCTACACATCAATAACAAATATATAAAGACGACACAATCCGTTGAAACGTTTCATAAGAAAAAAAAAAAAAAAAAAAAAAAAAAAAAAAAAAAAAAAAAAAAGTCTACTGACGTCCACTCCAGTTGATTGAAACATCAATGAGGGATAATAGGAAAAGATCATGCTGTCTCTCTCTCTACAAAAAATGCCCACTGGAATGGACCGGCAGAATTTTCTATGAAATCACAAATTTCATCACCGTAACCATTTAATTTACCGATTAAAAAACATCGATAAAAAAAACGCTTGTAACACAATGCATCAATAAAAACTGCTGCTGCTTCTCCCTCAGTAGTTGGATTTAGTAACGCGACAAGCATTAATGTCGAATGAGTCATGATTCAAGAATTCGACGAACGAATTATGTGCCTGCGTTCCGTTTGAGAAAATGAGATCATTTTTTGCAAAGAATTTTTTTGTCACTAGGAAAAAAAAAGGAAATTGAGAGTTTTCCGAACATGCTTGAGGTAGAAGCGCAGATGGAGTTTAGCTATAGCGTAAATTGCGTTATTTAGAGCTATTATGCAAAACAGAAGAGAAACTGTAGAATTCTTCAAAGTCCAGGAGAATTCTTTTTGTGATATTGACAACTCGTGATCAAAATTTTTTTGTTTTTAACACTTCTATGGTAGTTACATAATAGCACTAACACATTGACACGTTATTTTTTTTTTGTTAAGATACAGTTCTATGAAACAAAATTATCTGGTTGTTTATTTTTCGACGAAATTGTCATTTTCACATTGGAATTGAGACTTTTATATTTCACGATAAAATAATCAAAAATTGTTTTCACTGTTTTGGTGAATTGAAAAACCAATTTTGACCTTTTTATTCCTAATTTGTGTTGAAAAATCCGTAGTTAAATGAATAAATGTGTAGATTTTCGCGAAATTATTGTTGAGAATTACATTAACATGATTTGGTGTCCCAGATAATTTCGTTAGTCCGAATTATATCATAGTAAAAAAGTAGAAGTTATCGATCATCGTGGGTCTCATGCAGAACAACGGATCATGATTTTCCTTAAACATACAACACGTTTTTTCCTCAATAAATCATATCCAATTCGAGAAATATCCCCGAAAACATGCGACAAAAAATTATGTATATGAGAACATGATACACATATAGATGTTTTTTTTTTTTTTTTTTTTTTTTTCGAAAATGATCACATTGATTGATGACTCGCGACCCCGGTGAGTGTCTCTAAAACTGGGGTCGCGTGAATTCATAAATTCGAGACATTCTCCGTCGAATAATAATTCAGTAATGATGTGATGATGCAAAAGTGTGTTCGTATCATTATTTTTTTGAAATCTTTCGTCTGGGAGGTGCTGAGTGGCTCATTTGTCATTTAATTCGCGAGTGTTCGAAGACGAGGAAAGTCTCGCGAGCGAATAATAGTCCGCGTAACAGTTGAAAGTCATTACACTCGAAATAATGACGTTAATACCACCGTTTTTATGTTCTACTCGAGTAACACTCAAAACAGTCGCATAAATCCCTCTCTATTCGCTCTGAATAAAAAATAAAAATGTCGGAGTAATCGGTCATTTTCAATTACACCTTCGTCTCGACGTACCTGATACGATCGGATTATCGCCTGCACCGCAAGATGATCGTCAATAATTTTTTCATTTACAGGCATTTGACTAAGCTGCGATCCACCGCCGAGAGGGAGCAAAGATCCAAGGGGTACTTGATTGTAGCTCGGTGCGAGGGATGGTGGTGCTTGATAGGCCAATCCAGGTGCTGCTCCCGCTGTGCTGTTCCGAAAGAACGAATCCCATGACTGGAAAATTTTCAAGAATCATTTTATTCAATCTGCATACGATTTTTTTTTTAACTCCTAAAATGAAAGAGTTTTAAAAAGTTTTTTGTATTTAGTTCAATTTTCTTATCGGTTAACACCGAACTTCATTTGGATAAATGATTTTTCAATCACCTTCCACAACCTCGTTATAATGCAATATGAAAAAGACGGAAAAAAAATCAAATTTCCTGGATACGTGTACGGTCAGCATGATTAGGATCGCTATTTTTTTTTTTTTCAACGATTGATCAAGAACGTGAATTCGACATTGAAATCGAAGAAAATAAAACTCGCGATGACTGGCTGCAACCACCGGTTGTTTTCTGTTTCGCTGAACAAATATAATTGGATGAATTTCGAGACAGCGAGTTCAAAGTCGTGAATATAAAAACTGATTATTTGCGTTCGGTCAGGCAAAACTGTTTCACGAAATACGTACGATTACATAATTTCCTTATTCTACTAAAATTTCGGGATATCATCGTCGCTAATGTCTTGCATGCGTCATCAAAAGATAATTTTACAGGACGGTAACTTTTTTTTTCTACATTAAATTCGTAGAATGTCATTAAGATTTCTAGTGCATTTTTAATGTCTAAATTGGGAAGTTGATGAGAAAAAAAAAAAAAACAAAACAAAAAAATTGCTTTTTTGTACACCAAATTTGATGGGCACTGACCACGTGGACACTGTGCGGATCCTGGAGCCACGCGTTGTACATTTCCTCGACGTAAGAGCTGGAGCTGCCATTGAGAAAGGGTTCGGTGGCTGCACGACTCGTGTAACGCTTCAATGATTCAACAGCGACGACCGGGTGCGTGCGGGTGAGCGGATTGCTTCGTACTAACCAAGAGGCGAATCTTTCGGCCCCGCAGACCCTTGGGGCCAACGGGGTCAAGGAGTTAAATACCGTTCTAGCCCTGTACATTTTGCTCTGAAAATAAATTTAAAAAAACAAATAAATTAATATCAATAAAATAGTTTTTGCCTCCGTTGAGAGACCGAATTTTTCTTGTACCGATGCTCGCGAGATGAAATACGCGATTGTCGAGACGACAAGACTATTCATGAATTCAAAATTAAATGTATACTCTGTTCTTGCTAATTTAGCGCTGAAACGCAGAGCCGAATTCTCACTCGTTGATACGATTGTCCAATGTTGCAGCAATCGAATCTCATGATTATTCGATTAACTAATCGTTCCTGCCAAATGTTTGTACTGTAGTTTTTTATTTGTTATTTTATAGACCATACAATTAGATAATTATTCTTTAGCTGTGTTAAGCTTCAATTTCTCATTATCATGGCATTTATATTCGGTATTCAACAAATTTATTAAAATAAATAAAAAAAAAAATTCGGGAACTAACGAAAACAAATAGCAGAGTGAATAAATTGAATAATTAATGCGATGGATTTCTCCAGATTAGATTGTCTCGGAAACACGTCCGCTGATAGAATATCGCTCGACTTAATCTTATCGCACAAAATAGCAAGTAATTCCGGTCTCGTCCTCGTTAAGCCATTTGTCTGGGTGTTACTGATTATGTGTATGTTTTCCTTTGATTGAGAGTGAAGCGCAAACATCGAGAGTCTCGAGGGGTCGAATGAGTGTATGATCAATCTGAAAAAACGACTTTGTAACAATTACGAACTGCTTCGAACTGGAATTCATGATTTTTTTTTGTAAATCATGTCCTCGCGGATGAGATTACCGTTGGATTAGAACCAGTAGCGGCAGGAATATTAATTTGCGTAATGAGGCGGGAAGTGGCCAATTTTAAAAATACAAATTTCGAAATTGAATTCGTTCTGCGCAACGGCGATTGATGAAATCGATAATTTATACGAGGAAAAATATTTTTCTTTACATTGTTTTTTCGTGGAAATAATAAATTGCCTCGTGACGATAGAAGCCTTGGATGAGTCGTTCGTATATCTGGCTAGATCCGATCAAAATCAGACAATTATGAGTCATTGGAAACGTTAAACGGAGAAAAAAAAAGATGAAACATGTGCGAAGAACCTCTCGGTGTTTACACTGTTCTCAGTTTCGTTCAACTTTTGATTTATCACGATTATTATCACACAGATAAAGGTAC
The DNA here is from genome assembly GCA_037576405.1 of Campoplex capitator. NCBI lineage: Eukaryota > Metazoa > Arthropoda > Insecta > Hymenoptera > Ichneumonidae > Campoplex > Campoplex capitator. Next base: position 2,414,817 of record JARBWI010000338.1, read on the forward strand.
GTAGTCATAACATTGAGAATCGTGCTATAAAGTAATTGACGGAATCGTTAAGTTGACATTAGGCACACAAATTTCAGTCAAACTAGACTATTTTTCAAATCTTTTTTTTTATTCTCAACGACAGGCATAACTTCTTCATTTTAAACAAAGAAAAATAAAGTTTTATTCAGAAACGTCACGAGATAAGTCGAAAAAATTATTATTTTATTTTGCTTTTATGCCTAATCATTGAATTCATTACGAACTGTTATCATTTCGAAATAAGCAAGAATAAACATAGAGATTTTGGTGCCGTATAATTTTTCATGGTGACCGTTATATTGGAAAGTTCAATTTGTTTGTTTAATTTTCAAAATATTTCTCTTCAAATTTCTAATTTTGTGATTCAATGGAAAATTCAGCTAATTTGCGCTGTTTCCGAAAACCTGCGGATCAGATATGCATCAGAAACAAGCAATCTATGATCTACGCTGATGAATCGATATAGTTTATGGTTTTTATCAATCGAACCGATGTTTTCAGAAAAATTATGAGATCATTATTGTGAGATTAAAAAAAAAAAAAGCATTCAAAGACAGGATCGTGATAAAAATGTAGGAAATGCATATAACTTGTTATTATTTTCGCAAACACCATGAACATGAAAATAAGGTTCAATGATTTGAGACTCGAGCATATAGCAGAATCATTAATAAATGTTTTCTTTTTTCGAGCTCTCAAAATGTACATTTGAATAATAAAACAAGAATGAATTGCTTCGTTGAATAGACTAGCAATTGAAACGTGTTCAATGTTCTGGAGTCTGAGAAAAGAAAATTCAACAATGAATTATTTGTTGGTAGCAAAATTCAATTCTATCAATCAACAATATTAGAATTCGACTCATTACATCCGTAATAAAAAAAGACCCATATTGAAGCATTTAGAACTAGTGTTATATTTTTGACAATCACCATTATAGTTAAGATCCGTTGAAACCAAAACTGATAAATCAAATTGCTCAAATTTTATATAATTGAAGAAAAATTGATGACACTACTTTCGATTCGATCACTGACACAAAAAAGTGATTTTATGAATGAAATTAAAAAAAATTTTCTTTGTTGTTCAAACCCTTTTTCATTAGAATATGAAAAAAAAAATAATAATAATCATACGAATAACTCTTATTACCGTTCTAATTGACTAAATATTTATAAGGAATGATCAGTGTCAAGTTAGAGCAAAAAATCCCAGCCAAATTTTCAGAGACACTTATATAGTCATAAAACTCAATAAGGATTCACATGACAGTCACATGACATTAAGATACAAATGAATGCTAAGTTATGATGCAATGCCAGACGATCTCAAGAATAATGTTGACTTAAAGACTTATTGAATTTTTTTTTTTTCAACGTCTGCAGAAAACAAACAGTCTAGCCGTATCATGGACGATTGAAATTTGTTGGAATATATTTAGATCAAGGGAAAAATAACTCGAGGAATGTTCAATGTCGTAGGAAATAACAATCCAAGAATAAGAAAGTATGATCTGTCAAGGTGAGATAAAAATTTCACTCGAGTCAACCATGCTTTAAGACAATAAAGTAAGATAATATTGTGCAATACCGAATTAAGACATGTCTAACATATTTTTTTGCCAAGATTGCACAACTTTCGGCATGCGGGGAAATATCTATACGTATGCCGAGTCTATATTAAAGTTTGAACGTATATAGATTTTTTCTTTACGTATATACATCGAGATGGCACGTATTGGAGGGAAATTAGGTTAATTCATGCCAAGTCGTACGAGATGCTTCGAGAATTAAAATTTTTACGTTCAGTCATAATAATTATTTGGTGATGCGAAATTCTGCTAAGGTCACCCCAAAAGTATTCGAATTGATAGAACAGTGTGACTATTTTTGTAACTTGTGCAATAAATTTTACGTAACGTGAAAAAAAAAAAAATTGACTTCGAAAACGCGATAAAAAACCGAAAACAAATGACTGTCGGAACAAAAATAATAGTGGAATGCTGCATAATGCACTTTACATTTATTAGATTAATGATATCCGAGTTCTTGATGAAAATTGCATACCTGATGTTAACGATGCAAGTATGACAGCCCGTCCACCATTTGCAACTCGCAGGTACGCCGACGAGTTCTTACGCCTTCTTAAAATAGGTTCTGTGTACTTGGCAAATAAATATGACAATTCTCTTTTCTCGTTATTGTCAAAGTTTGGAAATATTTTGTGCTAGTTAATGACGCTATTATGATAGTTTTTGAAATAATAGTTTGTTAGTGACGAATAAAAATGTATTGGCGTGTACTCAGCAGAATGTAATTTGGTAAGAATTTGTTTCTTCTGAAATTAACCGGAAATTATGTGGAAAAGTCTGTAATCACCGAATTATTTCTTTTTTTTTTCTATTTATTACAAAAAATTAACAAAAAAAGCGCTTTGAATAATCGTCGGATTATCGACGAAAATACTCGAAGCGACATCTAATGGGTTCAGAATCTGTAAGCGTTATCGGCCGCGTTCTTTACCAACCGAGAGTCGAGATTCATATTTTGCATGATAAAAAGGTTTCCTCAAAATCGAGGCGTGCAGTTATCATAAACTTCCCACTAATAAGTAATAATAAAAAAAATAATCTATTGTCTAATCGACGTTGCAGCTCAAATAGTCGTGAGCACCAAACGATTCTTCATCGATTTCGCTTTTCAGTCATGTGATTGCACGAAAAATTTAGCTAATTTGAATCGGAATTTCTTTTTTTTTTGTATTTGCAATCGTCGACAATTAAAAACACGTAATGCGACTCATACGTATTTTATATTAAGAACCGGTTACAACTTTCATGACAAGAAAAGAACAAAACAATAAAAATTGAGAACGTAAACTTTTCTCATTTTCACTTTCTTCCTTCCTCCGTTTCACTCACTCTCCCTCTCTCTCTCTCTCCCTTTCTCTCGTGTTTCGGGTAATTCTAAAGTAAACGTGGAAGAAAAAACATGACCGAAGAACTCAGATTTACATAGAAAAACAAGTCCATTGTATCGTTGACGCCAGATTTTGAGTTTGCTATAACGTCGCTTGGAGCGCTATTCCTCATACGTGTTAGATCCGCTTTGTAGCTGCACACTATAATATATATATATATACATTTAGTATGTAGTGTGTATGTGGTGCAGGCTCACAGACACGAACGGCTTCAGCGTTCCTGGTGGACGGAAGACAGAACCTCGCCCAGGTTTTCCAAAAGTCGTTCCACTACACCTCGTCCTCTATGTACCTCGGAGTTCTTTGACATGGCGCACTCCTGATGACGTTCGTGTGTGTACTCGCGGTCTCGCAAATATCGCGAAACAGATAGATGATCAAATGCCCTTTAGTAAAAAACAGCTGGTTCACACCAGACAATATTTTTACGTCATCGAATAAAAACGATAAAATTTAATCGTTGGTGGCAGCAACATTGTGTTTTCTTCGGATCGAGAAATTTGTGACGAGTGTTTTAACATACGATATCATGATGAATATGTGGAAAGTGCGGGAATTAATGGACAAGGCGTGAGTTTTCTTTCTCATCAATCCTTCTATGGCTTTTAATCTGCCTCCACCTTCCAATCAAATTTTTGGCCATATTTTTATTGTTCTATTTTTAGTGACTTTCTCCTCTCTTTTCCTTATCACTCTGCTACGGGACACTGAATTATCACTTTTTTTCTCTATTAACGTTAATACTAATTTCTTGTATTACACACAGAACCAATGTTGTTATGAACTATACCGAAACTGAGGCCAAAGTCAGGGAGGCTACGAACGACGATGCCTGGGGACCTACAGGTTATTACAAATGCTATATTTTTCTTGCGACGAGTATTTTTATTATAAAAAAGATTTTCTCAAAAAAAAAAAACCCAAACTCATGATAGAAAAGAATTCAAGAAAATTATAAAATTCCAAAGTACCAGTTGATTGCTGATTTATCACCTTTTTTTGTACACAAATCCAAACTGAAGTTTAACTTCTTTATTTTTTCAAAAATTCTTCCTAATTTGCTTTTTGCTGAAGTTTTCCCAATTAGTTGTTGCTGCGAGCGAATGATTAATCAACTTTATTAGAAATAACTTTGAGGAAGAATCCAGGAGCAATTTTTTTGTCCATTGAATATTTCCTAGGAAAACAAATGCTTCGATCTTCAGAAAAGAAAGTTCATATACCTTGTGTGGAATGAATTGGCCCATTTCATCAGTAGCAACTACAAAATTTGTCATTGGGACAGTTTATTATTTACCGTATGTCACTCCAAAAAATTTGTTGCTCTTTATAAATATTGTATTGGAAAAAATATTCAATACTTCTCGACAAGAATCGAAATGTCGTTATAACTTGAGTGATGATATTTTGTATTTCATTTGTCAAATACTGCCAAATAGAATGTATTTTGCTTTTCATGAAAAGAGGCACCTGTCAAGAGTATCAACTTGAACAGATACTTTTTTGAATGACGGAAAAAACTATCGAGATGAAAAAAAATGATTAGAGATGTTTCCGTTGTTAAATGTGGTATGCAACTTGTTTGTTTTAACTGTCGAATTTCTTTTTTTTTTCTTGTTGTATCAGGAGCCATGATGCAAGAATTAGCTCAGTCTACATTCACGTACGAGCAATTTCCTGAAGTAATGTCCATGTTGTGGAAGCGAATGTTGCAAGAGAACAAGCGAAACTGGCGTCGTACTTACAAGGTAATTAAAACCAGTGCTATCAAAGCCAAGACTGGTTTTATAGCTGTAAAAGTGTATGTTTTTTTATTCGTTATCAGGTTATCGAACTGGTTTTCTGAATGAGATGAACGAGTCCTAATGATAGAATGAGGGTTATTTTAACTATTCTGTTTTTCGTTATTTCAGTCTCTTCTCCTGTTGAATTATCTGGTTCGCAATGGTTCGGAGCGAGTCGTAACGTCGTCCCGGGAGCACATTTACGATCTTCGTTCCCTTGAGAATTACACGTACGTGGACGAGTTTGGGAAAGATCAGGGTATAAATGTGAGACACAAAGTACGGGAGCTCATAGACTTTATACAGGATGACGACAAACTTCGCGATGAAAGAAAAAAAGCGAAAAAGAACAAGGACAAATACGTCGGAATGTCGAGTGAGGCGATGGGCATGAATTTCGGCGGTGGTGATCGATGGACCGATAACCCAAAGTGGAATAAACCGAGCATAGAGAGTTATAACGATTGGGAAAGAGAGAGTCGAGGTAGCAGAGGTTTCGAAGATGGAAACAACAGGTTTGCCACATTTTTTTATTCCTTTTTTTTTTACCAATCCTCGAAAAACATCGAAACTGATTTTGATTTTTATTTTCGTTTCAGTGACGATGGTGAAAGGGAAGATTCCGATAATGATAATCCTTCGAGTCCAAAGAAAAACGATCGAGAATTTCGTGACAAACTCGATACTTTGGATAAAATAAGAAGGTTCGAAATGCAGCGTAAATCAGCCCAGACCTCACCTTCGCGACAACCGCGTCCTGTTAAAAAAGTCGATCTGGGAGCAGCTGCAAATTATGGAAAAGATCAACCAAGTACCGTGAGTTAAATTAACAATTAAATCAACTAATCTAAGTCACAACACTGTTGATCGCAGAGTAAATAACTCAAAAACGTTTCGTAATTACGATCAGAAGATTGACATATTTTTGATACCATGACATTTATATTTTTATTCGGTACGATAGTTAATTTTTCGTCTGATGTTCACACTCTAATATTTAATCGAAATGCCATGTTTACGAACCGAGCATAGAGCATATCAACTTCTTTTTCATACTTTTGAAAAACGATTTATTTAGACCGACAAATTAGTCTTGATGTGATGAAAAAAATTAATTTTTTCCCCGTAGAAAAATCAATCAAGCCCTAAAAATAATACCATCTCCTCATCGAGTAACCAATTGAAGAACAAAGAAGACATCTTAAATGACATATTCGATTCGCAAAACGAAAATAGCGAAAAAAAAGCAAACGTCGAGAATAATGACGAGGACGAAGACTTCAATCCGCGTGAAAACGCTTACGCTCCAATACAAGCGCAGAGTCCGAATTCAAATTTTGGCGATTTTGGTAGTGCCTTCGGCGTTACGAATACAAGTGCGAACAAAGCTACGAAAACTGCGGATAATAGCGACGAATTTGCTGATTTTACGTCGGCCTTTAATTCAGGAGCAAAAATAACGAACGAAAATTGGTCGGCGACGCCTCAAGCTCAAATTTCGTTAATGGGATCGACGATACCCAACATTGGAAATCCATTAGCCAACAAACCGAGCAATAATACCACGCTTATCAATCCTTCACAATCACCGAGTATGACAACAGTCGCGAGTTCAGCCACTGATCTTTTATCAACGAATCTCACGATGGGAACCAATCTACTCAACACCATGCAGTCTCAAGGACAGAACAATCAAAATGTCTTGAGAAACAATGCTAATAACAATTCGGGTAAATATTTCATTATTCTCATACATGATTCGTTCTTTTAAGTACCTAATTAGTTAGCCGGCGAAATGATTAATGCCACATCAAATAGTTATGTTTTCTTCGACCCATAGTGTCCGAAATCAAGATAAAAATGAAGTCAATTCAATTTCTGAGCCGAGTGACTACATATATGAGAATAATCGCTCCGTCACGGACGTTTTGAATGATTCAGTCTTTCTGTTACTTTCTTATATAACTTTTAGTTTGACTTGAACCATCGATTTTTTAAATTGAAAAAAAAAAAAAAAAAAAAAAAAAAATTGCAATCCGGATCGGATGAAAAAAAAGAAACAATATTCTCCGTTTTCTTTGATTTTGACAGTCCACCACTGAAATTTTATTTTTTCTAGGGTTTCGTGAGAAACTTTACTTCTTTGAAAAATCGATTTCATTTTTTGTTTTGACAAAAGTTTTTTTAATTGAAGACTGTTTATGTTATTTCTTTCCTATTAGTCATAATACCTCCATCTCTAAGCAGACTTTCAATAAAATAGTAAACACATAATTTTTTCAGGGTCTATGGGCACAGATCTATTGGCGGATTTCGATGGCTTTAATTCTCAAATCGTCGGTTCATCAAATAATGCAAACGTATCGAACACCAATGTCTACAATCAAGGGAACGTTTACAATCTTACGTCAACATTGGATACGAGTTCAGTATTCCCAACGGGTACGAATTAAATTTCGGTTGTTCACGAAGTTTCTTATTATTTTCCTTTTTTTTGTATTCGCACGGTCTACTTTTTTGTAATGCACCTGTCGCGTCCGCGTAACAGATTCGGTCAGCCACCACCATGATGTAATGCGTGTTTCCAGATTCGGCGAGCAACTTTCTCTCGCCCATACCGGTTAATGCAAGTGCCGCGTCGAACGATTCGACGATAACGCCAATTGGCTCAACATGGGCAGGCGCAGGATTGAATATCGATCTCAATAATCTTATGGGCGGGAAATTGAAACCATCCGGTCCGGCACCAACGATGAATCAATTAGCCAGCAATAGTCCACAGCATCAAGCCAAACCTTTGGGTAAAATGCACATCATTTTTGATACTTTATGCGGTTTACTAATTAATTCGATGTTTTACTACGGAATTTTATGGAAAAAAGTACCGAACTATGTCGTTGACTTTATAAATTGAACCTCTTTCGTTCGTTATTATTATTATTATTATTATTATTATTATTACGCAGAAGCTTTTATCAGTGAATGGGGCAATCAAGGCTTTTATAATTCGTGACATTAAATATCGCACATGTAACTTTTCTGATAACGTTTAATGCAGCATCGCTATGCGCACTCAGAGGAATGATAATGCATTTATCGAAAAATTCAATAGACCAGTAGCTTGTGGCGTATAAATGACGTTTATTTCATCATTTTGACTGCATTCATCAAAATCATACAAATTTTGCCACTAATTCATCGACTCTCTCATTTTCAGTAATTCTATATGCTTAATGTTTAATGCACAGTCATGCTGATACCGTACATGCAAAAATAACTAACGTTTCAATGAGTTACATGCGTCAAAGAGTTACATGTTCAAAGAAATTAATGTTTTTCAGGAACTTGTTTTCTGTCTATTCAAAAAATACAATATAGATTGCATGAAATAGAATTTTAACTTTCCGGGTTGACAAAAATTTTATTTCGCATTTTTTTCTGTATTCATCGTTAGAAAAAAATATATCCTCGCTGTCGACATTATTACGAATCGTTGAAAAAAAATGAAAATATGAGCACACTTTACGAAGCCCAGGCCATTTGTCACTGTAATGATGAAATTCATGAAATAGACGATAAATAAGTATGACCTATTTTGTTGAAAATTGTGGGCTTACGTAACTTCTCAACACGCGTAAACTATAATTCGGCTACCACACTCATTCCATTTGTCCGCTTATTCAAATCAAGATTCGTAATTCTAAATGCTTCGCCAAAAACATTGTTGGCAAGTGTTGAGTAAAAAATGTAAAAATATTGAAATAGTCTGAATGTATTTTCGTACATAACGAATCTTTTTTTTCAGGCCTTTGTTTTTACAATTGCTTCACAACTAACGCTCTTTTGTGTTATTGAAAAACAATTTCTCCATTCATTTCCGATCCAGGTGACTTTGTTCACTCGTAATATTAATAAATCATTGATCAATTGATAAATTTATGTTGCGCAATAGTTTCATCATTCATGTCAAATTCTAATATCATTATCGCTCTTCTATGATAGAGGAACTCGTTACAGGTGGATCGTCGATGAGATTTGGTGGACCGTTGATGCAATCGCCCCCTCCAGCAAGCCCGACTTTCTTCCCTGCATTCCAATGAGAAGATGTGAAACTCTTGCAAAAGTCGGTGCACCCATAAGAGGTAGATCATACTAAAATTAGGGACTCCGAAAGACCGAAACATAATATATAATACGTCGACGTCTGCGAGAAAGAGGAAAAACGAAGAAGTAGAAGAGTAAAAAAATGTTGACAATACGTGCTTCCTTTAAACACGAATTAAATAATGCACGATAAATAATGCATAACATTTATGTAAAAATGGAAACGGATTAAACAAAAGACATTCGAGAATGTACCGATAAAGTTGAAATAAGCTATATAGTCGGAATTTAGGAAAAAGATTAAGAAGAGAAATAAAAGAGACAAAAGTTCTAAGATATTGTAACAAAAAGGACGACTGTCGTGGCACAAAAAACGAGGCGAAGTTTAGCGCAATACGAGGAGTGGGTGCACTGAGAGAACGATTGATTTTATACGAGGAAACAAATGTTCGAATCATCACAGAGATAACATAAGAGCTGTCGTGGTTATATAATAGCAACGGGTAACCTCTTTTTTTTTTCAACAAACAAGCAGACAAAAAAAAACATATGTAAATCGTTTGGGAGAAATGGGTTGGGCGAACAAGTCGCCTTGTTAGTAAAGTACGCCCGATCCAAAACCCGCTATTAGTTGAACGGTTCACCGACTTTTGTAAAGAAAGTAATAACAAAAAAAAAAAAACAAGGGAGATCGTATGGGGGACAAAATATATATCGGACACGAGAAATGAAACGTAGTTGAAATCGCTAGCTTGTACTCCACTCTCTTTGAGTGAGAGGCAGGAAGAAGTGCATATCCTTTCGAGATCGAAAAAAAAAGAAACAAGTATAAAAAATTGAAGCAACCACTTAATTACAAAGATAATTATTAGCCACGAAGTATACTAACTGATTAGGTTGTCATAATAGTTATCATTATTATTACCATAGTTTGTAAGACGAAGGCAGGTTCATTAGTGTTTAATTTTTCGATAAAAAGAAACAAAACAAAACAACTTTGCTGTAAGGTTGTTGAATCCTTTGTATGGAAATTGAAGTGGCGAGAAAAAAGAAAGCCGGCGATAAAGCAATAAAGCCTCTCCACGACGATGTCTTCGCTGAGCTTTCGCATTATATCTTTTGAGCTACACGGAGAAAAGTCTTGAACCTGAAATATATTAAAATGTATTTTCTCGACTCTTCTCAGCTGTGGTACAGTCAAAGAGCAGCTGGAGTATATATATAAATATAAGTACACACACGAATAAGCAACGGTGGAGTCATAGATTTACACAGTTATAAACTTCGAGGAATTATTTGTTTTTATCTCGTTATCGAAATCTGAGCTCCCGAAAACAGAGAGAATGAGAGCTAGACAGCATTTTTTGGCATTGCGTTGAACGAACGAAAAGTAAGGAGGAATTTTTTGGAAGAATCGCTCATTCCAAATTCATGACGATGATAATACCGGCTCACAATTTACACATTTTTTTTTTTAGACAACTGCGATAGGTAATTGAAACATATCCAAACATTGAGTTCATGGGGAATATGTTGTCTCATGTTTTAACTATCTTTGAAAGTAGTGCCAATTCTAAAGTTTTTGCTACCAAATTGTTCCATTTTGAGCCAATTGAATCGTACCTTTTTGCGCATTTCTCCAATCGATCATGGTTCGATCCGTTAATTTTTTGTAACTGTGCTCACTTCTACAAAAAAAAAAGGCTTTCGTCAGTTATTATTTTACATACCGCTCCCCGCGCGCCCCTTTCTCTAATGTAACTTTTTTTCAAGACTTTTGATAACAATTATTAGCCGCATAAAACTGAACCAAAAATAAATTTACGCGATTACAAAATAGTGTGACTCGCGCATTTCAGATTCAGTCTGCATCAAAGCTTCGTTCACGAATGAAGTATTGTTTTTGTTGGAAGTTGTTTTTTGCACGAATTGTCGATTTTTATTGTTCCCGCAGACAAAGCATTTTTTCTAATGCCTTTTTTACGGCTCGGATTCGTAGGAATAATTTCGTCAGAGACTGAAATTCCTGATATTTTCGATATTCCTCCTTTTTCTCCGTCTATTGCGCATTTATTGGAGAGTGATATATATATATTCCGTATGAGTGTGATTTGCGTGATATTGAACATTGAATATCCCGCTGTAAATACAATGTGGAAAGTAAATATGTAAAAAAAAAAAAAAAAAAAAAGAAAGCGAAAAGAACGTAGAATCGAGGAATACACGTGAAATCAATGGGGCAAAATTAGGGTTGCGATCGAGTTTAAATCGACGATTTATATTCCTATTCCGAGGATCGAGAGAGAAATTGCGATCCTTACCAATCTGTATTTTTTTTTTCATTGTTAATTTGCCACGCTCGGAAAAAAAGTCTACCATGTTTTAGCTCAAGTGTGGGGCGGCGATCGTTACGTTAAAATTAGTAATGGATAAAAGAAAAACGATATTCGTGCGTATTTTGGAGCATTCCTACCGTTTTCAGTAAAATCGTATTCAGAAATATGATTCATTTACATCGTTTTCAGTTTCATCGAAGTATGATTTAAAAAATGAACATCCGCCGGTGTATATATAAAAAAAAAAAAAAAAAAAAAAAAATTAGGAACAAAGCGTACGAATAAATTGCAAAGTGATTAACAATCATTATTGTTTCGGCGAATAATCCCACTGCACGAATATTATGGCCAATGATTCGGAACTCAGTAGTTTCGGCGAAAATAATGTATTTTTGTTTGTTTATTATTATAATCGAGAAGAAAATTATACGATTAATTCGAGTATTTATAGATATGTTGCAGTCTATATAATTTTATCTTCATTAAATGCTCATTGGTGCTGGTATTAAAATAAGTTTATTATTCCATTCCAATCCCACACGTCCTAAAGCAAAAATTACGGTGACAAAAAAAATTGAGGGATCTTTCACCTTAATCTATTTTTCCACATAGAAAATACGAAAAGCTTCCTTATTTTTTTGCAAACATTTCGGTTCGTAAACAGTTTATTATAATTGAACGAATCACGGGCTCAACCGGACCGTTCATCTTTTACGGATACAAAAACGAAATTTCATTTGAAATAATCGCTGCTTCGTTGTTTTTTTTTGTGATTTCATATGATTTTTGCAAGAACCAAGGACATGATTGAGGACAATTGCGATATTTATAAAATATTTCGGTTGCATAAAACCTTTTCGTTTATTGTGTATCATCAGAAATATGTTAAGATCCAATATCAGAAACAGGAGTAAAGTCATATCGGAATGAAGACGGAGAATTGAGCGAATAATTAGAAAAAAATTAATCGCCAAATCCACAAAACTCAAAAAACCGTGTTTATGACGAAACGTTCATGGTTCTTATTTACAAAACCGCGACTTTATGTTTACTGTGTATTTTATATATAGATTTATTTATATATGTATCAAAACGAAATGGAATAACGAGCAGGGCAATTTGCGGAGTACAGACGTCAAGAAAACGTCCTCTTATTCCGCCTCACTGACGCTCTTCGATTTCTTTTTCTTCTTCTTTTTGGGAGGTGCCTCTGGTTCACCATTATTTTCAGCTTCGACTTTAGTGCCATTCGTAGGTGTTTCACTTTTGCCGTTCGTCTGGCCATTCTCGAGTGCTTCGCTCTTGCGTTTCTTGTCTTTTTTCTTCTTTTTCTTCGGGGACTCGGGCTCTTCAATGTCGTTGATGATGTTAGATGCTTCTTCGAGGGCTTCCATCATAACGTCAATATTTTTCTTGGGCACATCGCCGGTCTCATAAAATTTGAGACGATCTTCGACTTGCTGGCGCAATTTTTCGCCATAAACGTTGCAGGGCGTATCAGCGAAACAATCGATTCGCGACGCGATCGAGCATTTATTAGCGAGATACCTCGATATTCTTCCTTTGTTTTTCGTTCCAGCACGACCGATGAATGTCGAATGAAAGAGCAAACCGTATTTCGGTGTATTTCCTTTAGTCTTCAAAGCTCTGAACAGAGCTTTTTCGGCGCCCAATATCTGCACGGTTGATGCTGGGTATTTGGCCAAGTTGGTCAATGACCCGGCGTGAGCAATGAGCCTGGCACCTACTTGATCTCCAATCAATGTTGCCAAATTCGGTGCCACACCCGCCATCTTAGCTCGCAAGTAACCCGCCAATTGTTTTCTGTAATCTGCTAACGCGATTACACGGCCTGCAAACATTTCGATATTTAATAAATCTACCGGGCTTATGTCCATTCCCATCGACGATTTTGAAGCGTCTATTATCGCCTGTGCTTTGCCGCTGTCCATTACCAGTTCCTCCAGCGCTTCCAATTTTTCCGCTGTCAATTCTTTTCGATTTTTAATCAGTTGTGCCACTTTAGCGTATAAATAATTTTCTGGAACGATTTTCACGAGCTCTGGGAAATGGTAGCTATACCATTCTCTGTAAATGACAATGTTTTATTCGTTAGAATCGAATCTTTTTTTGACACCGTTGTTTTTTTTTTTTTTTTTTTATTTTCAAATGAAGTAACTATCAATTAAGTAATGAACTGGTTTGGCTAAAATTAATTTGTCAAAAAACAAACGAAAAATTGATTACTAATTTTTTCATATTTTATATTACAAAGCAAAGATTAATTTACGATAATGTAAATAATCTAGTTCTTGAAAAAATAAAATAAATATGTACCAGAAGAAAAAAATGGAGCATAGACTATAGAATTGATAAAAACATAGCTCGTGAATTGGCAAATTTTTTTCAAACACCAAGAACAATGAATATTTCTTACCTTATACGCATGCTAAATGTATTGACGTCTTTGTCCAATTGATCCAAGAGTGCAATGCTCTGTATAATCATGTTGTCAACACGATTAACGTTGAACTTGACTTTAGCTCTGGAATAACTGTGGCCAAGTCCGAGCTGAGCAATACCGGAGCTTTTGGCGGTCAAGCCTTTGACCAAGTGGTGAAAATGGTAGCGTATTCCTCTGATGATTTCCGGTACAGCGCCAGTGTGATCGCATTTTATATCTAAAGCTTCGGTTATACTGGCCCCAAGTTTGGGATCCCCGATGCCCAACACAAATTTTTCTTTTTTGCCAGGTTTTGGCAAGGTAGAATCAAGGAACAGTTGAAGATCCTCCGGCACCACACCTTCCGAAATGCTGTTAATATTCTCAAGAGCTGCCAGAGCCGTTTTGAAGGGTGAAAAACCAATAAGTTTGACGACCCCGTTGAATCTTGAAAGATCCGTCACGGATGCTTCGACCTGAGGTAACAACATTCCTACTTCTTCGAATTCCTTCACTGCGAAAAGGGCATAGCCCGCTGCGTGCTCGTAGAGCACGTAAAATTTGCCCTGAAACAAAGAAAATTAAATGCATTCAACTTTCATTCATTATTGAACTCACTGAATTTTATTATTGATGTCTTTGATTTCGATTGTTGGATTTTTTTATTATGAATCATTTTCAAGATTAGATACAGTTTTTGTGAAACAAATTGAAAATTATGGAATGAAATTATTTAATGCTTCGAAGTTTTGTAAATTCACGACCCATTGCGTACTAGAGTCCCGAACATGCGGGTGTAGAAGGTCGAAAATTTTGTTTATCATAAATCATTGTTCAATCGATTGTTATACTAGCTTTTACTTTCATATAAATACTTACCATTTTCCTTGATTTTTATTTGTGATTCGACACTACTTTCGCTTTTAGTTTCACTAATCGGTTTTTCTTTTCAAAGCATTATCGATATAACCAAAGAAACTCGTTGTGTACGCATGGACCCATGTGCCGAGCTGGTATTCATGTATACCGGAAGTTTACTACGCGATCAAGTTCATTTTGTACACGAAAATGGCGCCTATTTCCTGTTTACCAAAGAGCATCTTTTTTCGCGCTTTTATTTTCAAACGTCACTGTTCTTCCACAAATCGTTGTTTTTTGTGTTTGAATAAAATCAGTACAATACTCGACTAAAAATTCGTCATTAAAATTTTATTTAAATTCATAACCTTACTCAATACAGTGTACTACTTTAGTGATAGTGTAGTCAAGTGCAACTTGGAACTTGTACCGGCAACTACATATTTCGCTGAATCTAGCTATTTTCGTGATCGGAGCGGATACGGCTTCGCTTCGTATTAAATTCGTACATAACCCCAACTTGAAATATAAAAAAAACACAATTAATAAAAGGACAAGCACGATCTTATAGTTTTCTCGGCTATATTTGTTCTGTGAACATAAGTAGATTGTATTAAAATCTCGCAAACTTATATGGCGCATCGTTTGCTCGGACGTGGTTTGATAAACGCCACGAAAAAAGTTAGCGATTTGCGCCAACCATTCAATTACTTGTTACTATTGGACTTCGAGGCAACCTGCGAGAAGAAGGGAGATTGGAAAACGCCTGAAATCATAGAGTTTCCGTGCATAGCAATAAGTACGAAAGATTGGCAAATTAAGGATGTTTTCCATCAATACGTCAAGCCAAGAATCAATCCGATCCTCACACCATTTTGTACGGAGCTTACGGGAGTAATGCAAGAAATGGTCGATAAACAACCACATTTCCCCGAAGTTTTTTATGAATTCCTGCACTGGCTCCACCAACAAGGATTTCTTGATCAACAGAATCCGAGTGCACTGGTGACTTGTGGTGATTGGGATTTGAGAGTTATGTTGCCGAATCAATGCGCCCTTGATCAGTTGGAGATCCCTAAATATTTTGAACAATGGATAAATCTGAAAAAATCATTTTGCGAAGCTACAAGCTATTGGCCTAGAGGCATAGTCGATATGCTTCTTAGACTGGATATCCCTCATCAAGGAAAACTCCATTCCGGCTTGTGCGACACTCAAAACATGACATCGATTGTAACAGAACTTCATAGACGTCACAACTATATTTTTACTGCTACCTCTTCAAAGTTAAAATAAAAACTTTGACATAACCACTTGAGTTATTAATCATCTTCATAGAGGTCTGGTGAAAAAATCATTTTTTTGCCTGATTTTACAAATTTCACAGAACTTCAGCAGATTTTAGACAAGTATTTCGTCATTTCTATTGTACATTAAATTTAATGCCAATTTTGTTCAAAGTAAAATTCAAAACACACACGATATAATCTAACTTTTTAAGAAAGCTCGGATGACATTTGGATGTAACAGAAACATGTTACGGTTTTTTAAATGTATTTATAAAATTTTGCCTGAAAGTATCATAACAATAATGCCAACCAAGTAATAAAAAAAATAACGAAGTATTGTAACATTACCATGAAAAAAAAAATGAATTGAGCATGTTCACTTGAATTATTGCAATTTATATCGAAAGCAAAATACCATTCTGAATGCTGCAATCATCTTCTTTTGATCCCTATTAACAGAAAAGTATCCAAAGTTTTTATGCCACCATCTATTTTTTGAGTAAAAAAATGTTAAATTTATTATATTCCCATTGGTTCCATTGTTCGTAAAAAAAAAGTACAATAATATTTTACGTTACGCTCGAAACATTCATTTATACAAAAATTTAAGAAAACAACTCGAATCTTCACAGTCTGAAGAATCTTTTTAAAATAAGACGTAAAAAATTATCCGACGTTCCACTTGCAGTAATTTTTATATAACGCTAAGTCCCTTGGGCTGTGTGTAAGTATTTTGCTTGTAGAAAAAAGTAAAAAATATTTCAAGTCGATTTTGGGAAATTTTCTTCACACTGGGAGACATTCTTTAAATATTATCACTATTTCCATTGCAAAGTAAAGTACAAAATTATATCTAGCTAAATTCAACGTCGATATCCTCGACAGAAAAATTAAGTAATTTGTTGGTACGGATATTTGAGAAAAAAACTTCCACAGAGAAGATACATCTTGCTTTTGTTTTAAAAGAGATCAGATTATAACTCTGATATGAACATCGCGTTTATCGTTTTCCGTGTATACTTGTAGCACAGCATTGATACTGTGCGAAATCGTTTTTTTACAATGTATACGAATTGGAAAACCTCTTCTCGTTGGTATCATACCCTCGGCTGGTAGCACATGAAGAAATTCACTGTGCGAGACTACCGTATCGAAAGGCTGAGCGACATTCGACGAGCTCATTATCATTATCGTAGCTTCATTCACTGTCGGCGGTCTCAGGGTTACCGTCGAAGGGTTCACGCTGAAGTCCTCCTCGTATATTCGCTGATCTACTGTACATTCCATCAGCGTTCTGAAATACAAATGACCATTGTTATTTCACTCACCATCGATATTTTCAGCTGATGAATATGAAATATCTTCGAATAGAAAAAAAGATTCAATAAAAATATGCTTGTTCCGCAAGAACATAAAATCAAACAAAAAAACAGATACAGGATCGATGAAAATCATCTTAGCAAACAAAAAAGCCGTGAAGAATTGGAAATAATGATGGCATTGACTCTAGAAATAATTATTGAACAGCTAAAAATCGATTTATTCATTCAATTTTTTTAAACTCAATATTTTGCTGCCTAGAAGAATATTTGATCGAAATAATATTCTTGTTCAAAAAATGATTTAGTGTTGGAAATATTAAATTTATATATCTTATAATAAAAATATAATAACACTTTGAATTTAATGAATATTTGGGTACTTGTGTTTTATGAGAATTTTACGAGCTGCTAGTTTTAACAGTTACTGTAAGTTTTTGGATATTTGGTTTATCTACAGAATTTACTAAATATCTATGTATTTTCAAGTTGTTCAAGTCTACAAAAATTTTCCAAAAGTCGTGCATGTTTACATACTCGGATGGCATGAAGCTTTCATCGGTAGTTGGAAAAACAAGACTACTGTCGCTGCATAGGGAATAGAACGTTTGTGTATCATCGGCATTGTCTTGTAATATAGACATGGTTTCCTCAGCATTGACTTCCATGGTTAACATGACTTCCTGCTGAAGTACACCGCGGCACAAGTCACCGAGATTTTCCTGAAAAAGCACAATTTTTCCATGGAAAATTATGATGATAAACATTTTTCTTCTGTACAAATGAAAAATATAAACTTACCACAGAATCACGTATAATACTCAAATTATTTATGGGAATTTCGCCAGGAAAAACTTTGCAAATAGGATAAACGACGTTTCGGAACGCCTCATTTTCCTTTCCGCTCATCTGGCCGTTTTGGCTCAATTTTTTGTACAATCTGTAAGCAAACGTGAATATTTTCGCGATATATAGATATGGCATAATTTTTCAAGAATTTTTGGTATACTTCTCAGTGTTATTCACTAACCGGCGAATTCTTAGCCTCGTTGGTTCGTCACCATGAGTTATTGTTAAAGTTCCAACGTGAGATACGTTGGCTCGCCTTAATAAAGCAAGATCTTCCTTTCTCGGACGAAATTCTAGTGTGACCCAGCGGATTTCTTTCGGTCCGAGCAACAGTTCCGTGGGTTCGACGTGCCAGCTTGACACCATAGCGGGATAAACAGCTAAAAAAAATAAACAACAAATTTTTATCATTGTTTTCTCCTGAAATATTCCTTATTTCTTTCTTTAGATGTAGAGCTCGGACTGTGGCCAAGTACTCAAGGCATTTTCCCAGTCTCTTTGCGTATTTGAGCAAAACGCAAATGCATGAGTTACTATAAACAAAAGCTTCAACAAATTCAGGCTTTTTTTCCACCATAATATTGTGTTTTTTTTTTTTTCACATAACTGCAATTCACCTTTTGGAGTCAATTTAACTTTTGCATAGGAGCTCAGATCTCCGGTGTTCTGTAGCTTTATTTTTGCATCCAATGTTCCTCCTGCGTTAAGGCTTCCCAGAGACAACCATAATTTACCTCCGGTATCCTTGAAGGCTTCAGTTATTTCAACCCTTCCAACACCGCCGTAACCGTACAAAAATATCTGCAACGATAAATTGCGACTATATATTGTTTCAATTGAATTGTTGAATTCACTTTTGAATGCCCGAAATTTCATTTTCAGTGATAAAAAGCACGATATTATTCTTAAATTAAAAAACTCACGACTTTTGAAGGTCGAGACTCTCTGCCCTCTTGTCTCTGAGGTTCGTAGTGCTTGAAAACTATTCTTCCTGCAGTTGGACCTGAATTGTTCGGATTGAATACAACGGTGAATGTTCGACTTTCCATGCGCTGCAGGCTCAACACAATGTTCGGTACATGATGTTGTCTCTCTCGTAAGAACTGTAATTGAAAGTGAATATTGTATTTACCGATATTATACATTTTTATACTTGTCATGGCCAATCGTCATTCTTGAGGAAGCATAATTTTCACCTTGAAACTGTTGTCATTATCAACGATCGTAGCTTGAAGTTTGATTTTGTTATTGCTCGTATTTCGTATCGTGAACTCTTTTAAATCGGTTTTCCCAACTTTGATGCTGTTCCACACCAAAGCAGCGTGAGTCGCTCGTATCGAAACAACATCACCAGCCACAGTTCCACCGGATGCTGAACTCAGCGGAGAATTCCTACCCGATATTCCAGATCTACGGAAAATTAAGAAAAATTAATTTACAGATTTTGTTAACGAAAAGAGCTAGCAAAAATTCAATTTTCTGACAAAGGATTTGAATGAAGTTCATTAATAATTAATAATTAAGTTAATTTTATAATCGTAAAGATTAAAGTTATCAATAGAGGTGCATGATTTTATGATTCTCCAAAAATCATCTGTCTCACGTACCTATTTGAGGCAGAGCTGTGAGGTGACGTTGGCGAGCTCAAAGTTGCTCGCTGTTGCGGTGTATCGCAACGGAAATTTTCGGATAATCTATCTGTTGAATGAGGTGTCGTTTTCAGAGTAGTCAAAAAACCGAGGAGAGAAATTTCTTTGATGAGTAGATTTTGCTCCTTGTCGTGTATACTCAGCAATAATTTTGCTGTGTAACTGGACGATTCATTCTCTGCAAGTAAAATTAATAATTCATTTTATTGCGGTTAGTTTTAAACCCCGAATATCACAATCGGTATGAAAGACCGTAGGCAGTTTTGTTTTTCCCAATCACCAAAGTTCGCTTTTTTTGCGTTGAGAGTTTCAAATAAAAATGTCAAAATATTCTTCAGCAGTCAAGATCGCCATCTTTTATGACAGATCTTAGATTACAAGAAATAAATTAAATGGAAAAAAGTGTAATAGCTCAAGTGATTAGTGGATTGAATAAAAATTTCTATCAAAACATCAGGAATAACCTACACAAATTACGAAAAAGACGCCAGTAGGCATTTTTCTCGAACTCGCAAGTTTTTTTTTTTTTTGTCAAGAATAGGTGTCAATACATTTTTCGTTTCCTTACTTTTCCGATCACTGATATTGATGCCGTTGTATCGAATAATAACTTTGAATTGTTTCGAAGTTTCAAGTATCAAACGAACGGAATCATTATTATGATGTTCCTCAGTGCCAGACTGACCTTCAGGAAACTCAAATTGAAATCTGCGTTCGTCATTCTGTAAATAAATGAATAAAAACCAAATCATTTCGGGCTAAATTTGTCATGTCGGGCCAACGAGTTTTGAATCGTACATTTGTGATGAACAGCTCAAGTGGGACATCGATGCTATTTTTATTCTCCACTATAATTGATTGCGTTTTACTCGGACGATCGACCGTTGTTTCAAACTCCAACTCGTCCTTCTCCGTCTGCGGAGTCACAATAATTTTTGGTTCTTCCGGAACAAACCACATCGTGTGCTGCATGTGCCACGTAGAACGCGTTGGCATTTCCGACATTTCGGCATTTATCGTTGCTCGGATTGGCCTACTTTGCTTCAGAACTTTAACGCCAATCTACAATAAAAAAAAAAAAACGTTAACATTAAAGAAACATCGACAAAATGTAATAATGTAACGATTAAATTTAATCCTATCGTTTTACGATCCAATGAATAAAAAGAAAAAAAAAAAAAAAAAAAAACAATACAGAACATTTTTCAACTCGTGGTGCCGAGTTCAGGACCCAAAGACTCTGGACTTTTCGATTCGATATTGATTCTGAAGTTTATTTCTGGACTTTGGTCCTGATTATTATATTTTGGACCACGGAGCGTGGAAAATAACACAAGAACTTATATATTCGAAAGTTTAGAAAAAATACTGTGATTCTCGGATAATACCTTGATTACTTTGCTCGAATCAGGTATGAGCATCGACTTTGGTGTCACTTCAAATTCAATGTCGTTTCTATCACCTTGAATTTGAGTTAAGCTCAAAGAGCATATTATCCATCGATGACTTTTGTTCACTAATTCAATGTCCACTTCTCTTCGTACACCGACGATACAGTGTTGCAGCTCTTCGGTATTTTTTCCGATTTCAACGTTTTCTAGAATTTGCGTAACAGATAATTGAGAATAAGGAGACGATTCTGTACCAAGGAATAATTTAACAAAATCAATAATCTCTGCTACATCATGAATTCTTATTTCAAGGGTTTCCTCGTAATATCAATATGTTTCTCTCTGCACAATAATATTTGAAAATGTTTCACTCATTTACGGTCAAAAATAAAGAGAGAAAGGAGAACAAACCGTTTGGTGAAATGTGTTCGTTCGAATTGTTGGTCGCTACACTCGCTTCCAATGCGGAACGGTGAGCTGAAGTGTCTTCTTTTTTTATCATCGATTGAGTAATGGTACGTGGTAAATCAGTGCTCCGGCGTTTCTTGAAATCCGTTTGAGATTCTTTAGATTTCGAGGAAGTGTCGATTTTCGCATTACTTTGAGATTGCTCTTCCTTTATCGCTGGAAAATTTCTTACATCTGCAACGAAACAGTTGATCATTGGTCACAAAGATACGATAATAAAACTAGAGATTTTGATATCGTACCGGGTTTTTCCAATCGTGGACTCGTTATATTCGAAGTGGAAAAATCTTTCATCGGTAATTTTTTGCCAAGCATTTCGGCCATCGTGTTTTCGGCGTCGTAATCTAAGGTATTTCCGAATTCTTCAATCGCAACGGAACTTCGTGTAGCCTCATGATACTTAGACGCATAAGACTGCGTGATACTTCTACTATCCAGCGAAAACTTTGCACCGCGACCGTTAAAAATTTCTTCTTTATCAATCTTCGTACTTTCTTCTGATGGACAAACTGGCAATGAATTTCGGGAATTAGGCAGCGGCAATGTGTACGTGTCACTCGTAAGATTATGAGCATGAATCGCTTCACACTTTTTCTTCTGTTTTTTTGCCAAGAGCAGTTGATCGACCAGACGTCGAGGTGTTCCACTATCGATGTCTTTCAGGGCCTGGGCGATTGTACTTAGACTCATGATCGTATGTTCTCTCGTATTTTCAGAAAAACTTCTCAGCATTTTTTCACTCTTTTCATCACTCCTTGAATCTGGAAATTTCAATATTGATTCGAATTTAGAAACACGAAAAAACCAATTCAGGAATCGCAAAAAGTCTTTTTTCATCGATCATTTTTCGTTGTTGTCCATCGAAACATTATTATTTTTTTGACCCTGGGCATATTAAGAGTAAATTGTGGATAAATTTACGTTCATCCGCATATTAACGACGTGTAATTACCTTCGGTCATTGTCGTAAGATCCACTAATGGTATATTTTGTCCAATTCTTATGGGGCTTCGAATATTCATGCCAAAACTTGGTCTATCGGAAGGATCTTCAACATCGGTTAAGTTACCTATGTTGCTGCATTTTCTCTTGAAGAATTCGCCAACCGATACTTTACGGCCAGCGCACGAGCTACTGAAAAATAAATTGATCAGTTTATCCGAAAGATTTGATAAATAATTGAATTTTGTTTTTCTATTCTTACTCGACTGTCAAATCCATATCTCCGATTATTCCGGAAAAACAGGACAACGAAAGATGTTCTTTTTCGGTGCTGGTCGCTACTGGAAGCGCGTATAATGCATTTTGCTGGAAAGATAGTTCGTCAGCAAGAAATTGGTTCGACATTAATGAACCGGATTGAAAATCTTCATTTTCGAATTGTGCCATTAGCTGAGCAGCTGCAGAACCGAAGCTTATTCCGCTGCTACTTTCTATCGATGTTTGGGCATCTTTGTTTTCCACATTTTTACTCATTGCTGATGAACGTGCAGTTATTTCATTCGGCTCAAAATTCATCTACAATTTATCGTAAATATCAATCTATACTGTATCGTATCAAATACACGGATTGTTTTCATCTTGCTTCGAAAGAAAGCAACATATGAACGCGATACGATTTTCCGAAAATAATGTTTCCGAAAACGGTGATCATCATGTACCGAAAATCTAGCAACTAATCCGGCTAAAATTTGGCACCGATACCGTATGTCAAACACTAATTTTTCTTTGTCAACGTGAATTATATATGGTCGTAATTGTGGCTACTGTGATTGGCGTTTCGAGAAAACTCGTTTTGACTATTTATAGTTAGTTAAAAAAATTATTTATGCAAATCCTCACACTTGAAATACTGATTTTATCTCCAGATGTTCTAAGAATACTTTGCTCTTTTGGTACAGCGGGTGTGAGATTGAAAGATTGTCCTGAGTCCAGAAGTGTCGAGGGAGTTCGATCTTCCGACAAATTGAGAGAATTTGCATTGTTTTCCTTGTTTCCATCTACAAACAATGAACTTTATAAATAATGATTTCAAAACGTAAAATTCTTTGAAAAATATTAATCAACTCTTTGACTTGCCTGATATGGGATTTGACAAATGGAATTCGCTGCATCTCTGAAGCAATTTCCTTGCTAGCTCCCTCTCATCAGAGCCGCTACCAAAATTTAAATGATTCTTGTCTGTGCCACTTTCATTGCTGAAAACTATCAAACATTGAGGTGAATCAAAGTTTGTTGGAATGTGTTATTATTCAAAAAGGCTTTCATCGATTCTTAGAGTGCTAATAAATTTCTATCCACATCCATTGACCGTATGTTCCTTTGTATTGACATTTATTTCAGCAAATTTCACCAGTTCACTGGTTTTTCAAATAAATCAAAACATATTTGTTTCTGTAAACATATATGGGATGAATTTGATAAAAAAAAATTTCTTCCGATTTATGGATCTTTGAAAAAAAAATTTCCAGTTCTACTACACTATTTATCCTTTCATGACCGATACAACAATAATTGTAGATTTTTGTCAGATTGTCAGAAACTTTGCCATATTTTCGAGTATATTTGAGAATTTTCAAGGAAAACCTGTAAAAATGTTTCAAAGTTGTTGCTAGAAATGCGATATTTTCTTTTGCTCTGCCAAAAGAATCCATCCAGAATTGTGAAATTTTTTATAGAATTTATTAGTTTCATCAGATAACTAGTGACATAGTAGTGTTCTAAATATGTTCTTTGATTTCAAACGAATTTCCCAAGTAAATGCTGAGGTAAGGCAATCGAAGCGAATTTATGAGACTAAAATAGTAAGCAGTCTGAAACTTACACGATGGAAGATTCTCCAAAATGCCCAATGACTCGTCCGTCGAATTGTTAGACCTATTGAAACTACTGGACGGAGAATCGTATAAACGTCTGTACTTTTCACTGGTAAAACTGTGCCCAAGATCCCGAGATCCATACCTTAAACAAAGAAACGATGAATCTTCAACAGGTTGATCCGAGGTTTTCTGAACAATAATCGTACCACTGTTATTTTTTTTGCACATTCTGTTGGGATTTATTTTTTGAAACCTCATCATGATTGTGTTTTTGCAAAACTCACGTTCGTCTTTCTACAGTCGACGTTGCTTGAGGACGTGGTGTACCCAATACTGTTACGTTGGTTAAATCGGCTCCAGTTTTCGAGGCTATTCTCCGAAGTTTTTGTGTCTCCTCGTCAACTTCCATTTTCTTCTTCTTTTACACTAAACCGTTCAGGATTTTTTTTTGATCACTCCAACGCAATGTGTGTTTTTGCCGTAAATAAAAATCAGTCGACGGAGTTTATTCTCGCATGCCGACTGACTGACAGTTGATTGATTTTTACTGTTCAAATTTGAAAAAGCTCAAGCAAACACTCCGCACACCAAACATCTCTCTACTCTCTCGCCACCTCCGGAAAATGAATCAAGTTCATACAGAGTCGAAACAACGCAAAGATTTTCGTCACCTGCGCCACCGCCCGCGTCGTTTTGCAAATATGTCGGTAATATCGGTTTGTGTGTCGTTTGTAGAGTATTGTGAGAACAAAATAAACGTTATTTGTGCAATGAGTTTGTCGCGAAAAAATAAAAAATAAAAATTAGCGTGAAGTTAGCCTGTCCATTCTATTTTTTAAACTTTATGAGTCTAATTGGTCTAATTGTACGAAAATGAATGCGAAATCGTTTGTAGAATACGAATAATACAATAAAAATGTTTGTCGGATGCATATCCTCATGAAAAAGCAAAAACCAAATTTGCATAAATTTTTCCGAACCAATCAGGGAGACTGGAGAGAAGGAGTGAACACACAGGAAAATAAATAAATAGTCGAAATCCTGATATATCCCGTCTTGAATTAGTTCTTAGATCTGCCATCAGAATTGGAAACCCTACACTGAATGAAATTCGATTGACGTCTTTTTTTTTGCTACCGGCATTTTCATGCGTTAGGAAAACGAAAGAATAAAACGTTGTTGAATTTTTATAAAATATTACTGAACGAATATTCATACATACGGTGCACAAAAATGTGATCGCTAAATATTGGCGAATGAATGTCCCTAGCTTGTTTGGTTTGTTTATATTCATGGAGCCTCGACCGCCTCGACTCTGTGTTTACGTTTACGCGCTCTCGCACTTGGCCTGCTAAGCCGTTCCGTAGCGGGGATGGTGGGGAGAGTTCACGCCGGGGCGACTGGAAGGGGCAGGCGCGAGGACTGGATCATGCGCGTGCGCGGGGCAACGAAGGAGCGAGCAAACACTTGCGTTCATTCAGTCGCCCGCGGGGCGCGGGGCGGGGCGGCAAGTAGCGCGCGCGGAGAGAGTTGCATTAGCATCGGTCGGCTAGTGCAATACCGCGCATTATCGTTCGTTGATTGCAGCGAAATTGATAAAACAGAGTGCGGAATAAGAGTCGGTTTTAATGACGAAAATCTTTATATAAAATACTTCAAACGGTCTGAATTGTCGTTAAACCAAATAAAAATACAACGATGAATAATAAAAAAACGGAAAATCGTGATAAAATTTTTTATTAATAAAACCATCCAAATCTATAATTTTTACATAATTTTTTATCGCAATTTCCGTTAATTAGAGCTTGAAAATATGAGCGATTTTTTGAAAATAAAAAATGCACGAAAATAAGAGCTTAAAAATATGCGCGATTTCTCGAAAACGAACCATGCACGAAAACGCTATGAAAAGAATATTAGGGTCGTAAAACACAATTCGCTCGTTTGTCAATCGTATTGAATTTTGAATTATTTCTCTTTGGTCAACGAGTTGTCTTCTCGCACCGTGATAAGCGATAAGCCGGTAGGGAAGCCTCTTGCCCACGATATTATTTTTCGTGCTAAATTAAAGGACGAATTACTTTGAATATTTGACCAAATCACGATAAATGGCAGCGTGAGCAAGGATCTTGAGTGACAGACAGTCTAGTGTTGGCTGTGTCATAGCTTCGAAAATCGTGTGTATGCTCGCACGCACGCGTGTTCGCAAGCGAAGCTAAGATGCAACCATACATGCGAGTCGCGCAACGCAACGCAAAGCACCAAATGCACGCAAGCCGTAAAGCCATGGGATTGTCGGCAAGAATGACGGAACGAAAGCTATAAATCTACTCTGTAGTTTGCTGTTTCCGAACGCGATACAGTTTCTGTATCGCATATCGAAGTCGCGCAGGCAAGGTCCATGCATATAACCCGGATGCTGCAAACGGTGCACGCAACGCAATGCACGCAAGGCATGTATAACCGCAGCTATTGTACAGCATTGCGAATAGTTTTTACTATCGCAATTGCTTGAGTACAATAGAACGCAAGCGCCCGTGCACGCGTGCACCCACGTGAGCACGCACGATTTTCCACGAAACTGTGACACCAGTTGCCATTACACTTTCTGTCACTCGTCGTCAACCTTATTCGGTTGCTAAAAGACAATTTATTGACACAAGAGAAAAACATTTTTTGAGTTAGCGGGACAAAGAAACATTGAATGGATTTTTTTATTCCGTGCAAGAGTTTGTTGACGTGGAAATGAAAAAAAATCTTAACGTCTTAATCACTCGTTTACTATCTCGGAAGTATAAAAAGTTAATATTGGTTTTGAATTAGTGCATTTGAATTTTGAACTACGATGAACTATCGTTTTCAACGTTGGAAAAACGACGCTGCTGCTGCAATGGAAATGGATATTAACTGTGCTGACTATTTCGGAAATGTGAACAATAATATTGATTTAAAATCAGTGCTATTGAATTCTGAATAATGGTACGAGTCGCGAGTGCAAAATGTATTTAAACTCATTTGACCGAAAAACATCTAGTGTTGATCTACATCGGAAATGGATCTCAGCTGCCAAATTCTCGAACGATTTTGCCAAAGGTAGGTTCATTATTGAGGAGGGGAACAAGACATCGAAGAGTGAGTACATAATTCCATCATTTTTATTCGTTTCATTTCTGTGCATAGCAATTTTCAGTATCAAACTGTTGGGCTTTCTTTGATTTTAGCTATTATTTTTTACAGAATTCGATTTTCATTTCAATCGTTAATATTTGAAGGATAAAATATTTTTTCTCTTATTGACCGTGGATTGATTGATGAAATGAAGAATGAATCCTGTATTTTTTTTGGTCGGTAGAATTATTCCATTTTAACATTAAAAAATATTCTTATATAATCTTTTAATTAAATAAAAAATTTAGGAATAGACCAGCAGTGGTAACATCTGAATCAGTTCAACAGACTATCCATATAATTTCGCATTTATGAATCAGTCTTATCGTTTTTAGCATTTCAAAACCTTCAAGATTCATTTCTTTCTAATCAGTTGACCCGTATGGTACACACCAGTCTCCCTGACTGGTTCGGAAAAACTTGTGCAAATTGGCAGGGTCCCAACTCGACATTGTCCAAGTGCCCAAGTGTGTCAACTGCCCAAAATATATAGATATACTCATACCATTGTACGCGGGCTAATAGAATATCTATATATTTTGGGCAGTTGACACACTGGATAGTACCACGATGTCGACTTGACACCCTGCCGTGCAAATTTTGTTTTTGCTTTTTCATAAAAATATGCGTCCTACAAACATTTTTATTGTAATATTCGTGTTCTACAAAATTTTTTTTATTGATTTACGTACAATTAGACTCATGTAGTTTAAAAAGTAGAATGGGCGGGCTAACTTCACGCTAATTTTTATTTTTGATTTTTTCGCGATAAACTCATCTCACAAGCGTTTATTTTGTTCTCACAATACTCTACAAACGACACACAAACGATTGAAATCAGAAAACTTTCGAAAAGTTTATGTCGGGGGGCCAAGTTCACGTCCATAAATTTTATTACGTTTACGAATTATCGATCGTCGATAAGAAAGAACGGCGGTCAACGGCCAAAATATGTGGAAATATGAAGCTAAAATGACGATTTCAGACAGTCATTCAGAAGATCGAACATTTTTCCAGTGGAAAATGTGTATCAAATAATCAAAAAATCATTTCAAGATCACGAACATGCAAATTTTTAATTTATTCAATAAAAATTTCAGGCAAACACTGATGAAGGTAATTCATAATTTTATCAATGTTCTGATTTTTTTTGTCTTTTTTTTCGGTGTCCAATCGATATACATATATTTCCTTATCGGGAATACAAAAATCTTTCCGATTAATTGCGGATCGTTGAAATTTTTAATGAAACGCATTATTCGGTTGACAGTCATCGCATAAATTTTCGATGCCCTTGACAGGTACTCTCGTATGTTACAATTTTATACGAAACAATTTATAAGTGTACAGTGGAAACAAAAAATGATAATTCCATTTAATTGAATCAATCATCGGTCATTCTTTTGCGAACGTTCTTCATGCCGAATTTACGTTTTTTGAAAGTCGTCGGTACTTGTTCATCGTCGCTATCACCGGTTGATAAATGAGTAACGACTTTTTCTGTGAAAATTCTTTTCGAACCTGCTGGATCTGCGTTGTGCAATGATGGAACTACCAACGGTGCTTTTTTCTTGGGTAACTGAAGATCCACGGGTTTCTGGTCTCTGAAAATTATGATTAATTTAGGAGTTTAAGAAGTAAACTTGAAAAAAAAAAAAATTACAAATAATTGAATCTCACATTTTTTTCGTTCAATTAATTATTTCTAAATGTTTAAATTCTCTCACAAATGAGAACAACGATTATCAAAGATGAAAAACAAAATAAATTTTTTTCTTTACATGACTTGAACCGTCTGCCAAGGCCCGTATGGTTCCGGTTTTTCTGGAACGCTGTAATCTCTTCTGTAAGGAATTTTTTCCTCATTTTCCGAGTCGACGTAATCGGTCATAGTTTTATCAGGGATTTCTTCTTTGATCTCTTTTTTCATTTCTCCATGATCGTCTTTTTTCTTTGCCTCATTTCTTCGTTTTCTTATCTCTCTGAGTCGTTCGCGCTCGGCATTCGCTCGTCGTTCTTCCGATAGTTTGGCTTTTTCCTCAGAGCTTTCTTTATCAATTTGCTCCAAAAATTCCTGCTGTATCGCCTCTTCTTTGGCTTCGTTTTCTTGTTCAGCCATTGACATGAAGCCTTCCGCTGGCACTTCCCAAACGGATTCTGCAAGTTGGTTACGTAACGTCATTTTTTTTTATTTTTCTTTTTATTTTTTTATCTTCGTACAAACTTGAAGGAAAAACTGCGAATGGAAGGAGGCAAAAACGGAGGAAATCGAAGAAACAAAAGAGTAGCGACAATAAGCTGCAATGATCGAACTGATGCTCCATTGTGAAACCTGATATTCCCTCCTATGAAACGGTCTCGCGAGCTTTGAACCTTTATCGACTATGTCTTCTCATCCTCAAGTGTATCTATTCGGTGAAACATAGATTTCGAACAAAGGAAAAGAGGAAACGAAGAGGAAAAAAAAAGTACAAAAAACTAAAGCATCGAATCGAACATTTTCCACGATAACCCAAGCGTTGAAAAACTATAAAAAAAATTTCCACATTTGTTCTGGAGAAAATCGTTTTGAAATTCACGAAATAAAGAACAAAAAGAAATATTGACGAGCAGGAGAACATTTTAAAATGTTTTTCAGAACATTCCTTATTTTCATACCGTTGTTATTCGACTCTAAAGAATTTCATAACCCAAAACTCGACTGGAAAAGGTGGCTGAGGACGGGAAAAAAAATGAAGGAAAACATTGGCGAAGAAGAATATTGAAGAAAGAAAAGAAAAACAAAGTAAATTGGCGATGAAAAATAATTTTACCGTTAGTTTCTATGTGCCAGTAATATGTGTATCCTTCGGGAGTCCGAGCTTCGTACCACAATTTTTGTAAGTGTGCTATGCTGGCAGCTTGGTCCTCTTGTGGCCGTTTTCCTTTTCGCTTTTCACGCGACGCTTTATTACTCTTCCCCTGGGTCTTGTTTTCGCTAGCGCTGCTCGTTGTTAGAACACCTTGAGACGCCAGTTTCGCCTGTTGATGATTTCGTTTCGCCTGGGCGTAGGGATCGCAATAATCCACATCCGAGGGGTTCTGCAACGATGTATCATTTCTGATTGTTCTTTTCTCCAATTTTTTTTGTTTTTTTTTTTTTTAAACTCGAAACAAACAAAATTAAATGTGAAATCGAAAAAAAAAAATCGTATCACAGATTTTTATATTATTTACAAATCATCTGCTACTTTATTGATCAATTGTGAGCCTGAACAATTTTTCCTTCAAATTTTTGGAATTAAATTCAAAACGTGTCACTTTTCAGGAAAGTATGCTAACAAATAATTATTCAATCACGAGAAAACAAGCAGAAAAATCGAGCTCCAATAATGATTCGTCATTTTTATTCAATTTCTAAAGCTTCACTGAAAGAGAAATGAAAGAGTTTCGTTCTCGTTGATTTGAAATTTTGAAAAAACCTTTTTTTTTTTTAAAGAGCCTTCGAAATTATTCTCTGTACGATTCCCGATTCATTTTCCATCGCCCTCTGTTTCGGTTGAAAAATGAAAAGTAAATTGACAAATGAATAATTAAATACAAATGAATAAGGAACAATAATACTCACATCGCGATAAGTTCGGTTTTTATTGAACCTTGGTACGGTATCCGGTGAAGCTGAGGGCATTTGATTGGGATTTTCGGGTGACTGTTGAGAAGAAAAATGTGAGATGTAGAAAATAATTGGTATTGAGATCGAGAGAAGACATTCGAATTAGTGAATCAGATTGAATTCGTGGGAGACGAATGTTACCTCGGTTTTATCGGGATTGTTCAATTTGTCGCGCATTATTTTTTCCGCTGTGAGATCAACGTTATTGCTTTCAACGTCTTTGAGATAAGCAGCCATTGCAGCCTGAAAAAGTAAGGGGGTAAATAATGAGATAAAAGAAAGTTGAAGAAGGAAAAGAAAAAAAAAGTAAAACAAAAGTAGAAAAAGATAAATCTCGGTCGGATTAATTACGTTTTCCATTTTTTTCAGATCATCCTCAAATTTACGAGTTTGCTTGGCCTGTTTAGCGCTATTCTTGTGAATCTCCTTGAGCCTTTTGCCGACATTTTCCTTGTGTTTTTTGCCACCCTCGTGAAACTCGATGCTTGGCTTGTTGTCGGCGATCCAACACTTGCAAAAGTCACAAAACTTTCGACCCTGGGACTTCCAGTAGTCAGCCCTAGAGGAACAAAAAATCGGCGAGTAAATAAAAAATAAAAACAAGAAATTTTCATGATGAAAAAAAGTCATGAAAAGAATTGTATAGACCGGTATAAAGTGCTCCGCGGGATTTCATGTCTTTTGATAGCGCGATCCCTCGGATCTTCGTGACAGTTGTAAAAAAAAT
The DNA here is from genome assembly GCA_037576405.1 of Campoplex capitator. Taxonomy (NCBI): domain Eukaryota; kingdom Metazoa; phylum Arthropoda; class Insecta; order Hymenoptera; family Ichneumonidae; genus Campoplex; species Campoplex capitator. The sequence goes on from JARBWI010000338.1 coordinate 2,446,673, forward strand.
AATACAAATAAATAAATACAAATAAAAGTAATAAAAGTTTTGTCTTCGTGTAAGTTCCTCACGAGATACGACCCGAGAGAGAAAGAATCTCTTTCTCTCTCTCTCTCTCTCCTCTCACGAGTCCCGTCTTCTCGTCGTATTCTTCCCTCCGCGAACATCTATTTTTATGCTTTATGACAGGGTTTTACGCGAATGCACTCATATTGCTCGTAACTCGTAAACTTACTATCCCCTGTACACACGATCGTGAGAGAGATAGGCGAGACACGGCGAAGCGGGAGACGAGATTGGAGACAAGTTCAAAACTGACAATATTCGTTGTACCAAATCGAATTATCGCAAGAAATTTTCGTTGCAATTAAGGGTGGCTGGGTCAGAGGTCATGCGTTGGAATCAGGGCTGCAACGGCGGTGCGACCACCCCTGAACAAACGATGCTTGAAACTTTTTTGAATATTCCTTCGGGAAGTAAAGTCATAAGTCAAAGAAGTTCGTGGTTGAATCTCGACTTCGCAGATTTTCTTTTCAATCTTCGGCAACGACGTTATGTCCCGTGTCTCTTGACGTTAATTATTCAAACAGAAATTAGAGTCTGTTTATCAGTAGAAGAAAAACGTGCTTTTTTTTTCATTCTAAAATCCGGTTAAGTTGTGTTTCCAAAAAAGTACGCGATTTTTCGTGATTTTTTCTGTGCTTGTCGAACCAAAACTTTCTTTCTCAACATTCCGGATATTGCTGGTTCAACTTACATACAATGATGAAATTGAAAAATAAATAATATAACATTTACATTTTTGTTGACAAGTTTTACAGCTGTATTGAATCAGACATTTTGAATTTCAAGAAAAATCCGACTGCATTTTAAAAAGTTGTTCATCGCCATTCGTTTTAGAAGTTTTTTCTTTTTTAAATCACGAAAAAATCGGTCATAACTTTTCCGGATCACGTTCGAGGCTGAATGTGGATCAGGGCATTCAAAAGAGGCTGCTAAAAACGAAATTTTGTTGGAGCTTTGAAATATTTCGTTGCAAACAAAATAATTCGACTAGGCAACAAAATATTTTATCGTCTCAACAAACTTTCGTTTCAGTATAAATAAATTTTGTTATAATATTCGTAATTTCGTAGGTTTAAGGAGAAAAAAATTTCGTTGAATACTTGCAACAAAATGTTTGAATGTTTCAACAAAATTTCATTTTCAGTGGGAGCTTTCGAACCATCGAAAACGTTTTGTTTCATATTATTCGGAGGATTTTGACATAAAGAGTTCCAGGGTTGAAAATTTAGGAAAAATTCATGTATAGTTTGATAGAAAAAGGATTAACAGGGAAAAAAATGCAAGTCGAATTCTAATTTTATTGCAATCTCCAGCAATTTCAGATAGAATTAGTCTAAAAAGTATTGTTTATTGGATAACTGAGCTGAAATGAAACTGTATCCGATGATTCAAGAGACTCATGAGCTCGGTAAGAGTATTTGATAGTCAGATTTCGATGTCGTTCTTACAATCTCTCGTTGGATTTAACTCGAGCAAATAATATACGATTGTTCGTGGGCTTGCGAGTTCCGTTTAACTTGCAGATGCTGGGCGTGTCTCTCTCTCTCTCTCGTAATTCACCAGAGCACGATTTCCATAAGTGTGTATATATGCAGGGTATAATTTAATCGACTTTACGAAGAGCAACAAACCAATCTTCTTGTTACAATGAGCTGGTTTATAATATTATATAACAAAGCTCTTGTTCACTTATAAACATATAAATATTGGATGTAGAAAATATGGATTATTTTTACATAATTGATATGAAAGCTCGTGAATCGCTTGAACAAGTGGACTGTCATCAGAGTGCACTGCGGGATCCGGTACGTTCAATCTGACCTGATTTTTTTTTTATTATTCATTTTCACGGCTAACGAGTGATCATACAAGTTCTCGAATTCTGCGTCGAATGACTTGTCGGAAAAGCCATGAAATGCTGCTCAATATATTTCAAATTCTGTTTCGCACATAAATGGACCAAGAGAATTATGGAAAACAGAATTTAACATAAAAATATTGTGAATCGACGCATAAAACAGTCGGAAAAATGTCGGAATTATCATTTCAATTCCCGTTGTGTTTTATGTTTCAATCGCGTTTCTCGAATTTCTTCTTTTCTAAGTTACACGACTTTTTCACACGCTTTTCTAAGCAGATCACGCTCGCATGATCAGACATCATTGATATAAAGCCCCTGAAAGCTCATGAGAACGATTTCATAGTTCGAAATATCAGGCTTCACGCAATCGACTATCTATTCGGTCATTGGAGCTTATTGTTATACGTATCTCACAGTCTCTGAATGCTGCATACGATTGAAGCGCTGCTGGGAGAATGAAATTGTATATCGTGGCCCCGATGTAGGCTGATTACGTTTCTCTATAATACTCCTCATGATGTATACACGTATATCATGCACTCCTGTAACATTTTCATCCGATGACAAGACGAAGACGACCAAGACGACAATGTTACATAACACGAGAGTCTCTTGGGCCTGATGCATTTAGAAATGCAGTCTCGATTCTCAATTCCTAATTTTCTCATCTCCAGTCACCATGTGGAAAGCGAAGAAAGAGGGAGACAGAAAATCTCCCTTCGATCGTTGAATATTTTATTGAACGAAAGGTGTTTTAAGCTTTTTGGGCGAGTGGTTGAATGAGAAAAAATGATGAAGGGAAAATTGAGCGAAAGTATAATACCGAATAAAGAATTATTTCGATGATAGATATCCGATAGAAAAAAAATGACATTTTTCAGGTGCAAAACTTCGCGAATGAATTTCCTACGTTCATGTTTCTTTCCCTAATTCTTCGATTTTCTGCCTGAATTATTCATACTCCAATGGGTTTTGCAGGAATTCCCGAAAGATTTTCTACTAATACTGCATTTCGAAATCAAACCAGCTTTTTCGTCGTGAACTTAATAAACGAGATATAATTTTCAGCGAAATTAGCCTCGTTTAGACAAAAACAATAAAATCGTTCGTGAGTCAGCTAATAACACGAGCTACCCTCAGCCGACTGGGAATATGGACGAATAAATTTATACAAATGAACTGTCAGTCGCAGAATATTCGCAGTCTCAATGGCCATTCTTGAATATATTGAAATTCCACGAAATTTGTACAGTTCACCGAGCAAGAAGGATAAAGAACCCGTAAATAACGTCGGTTCCCCAATAAAAAAAATTGGGGAAAAAAAAAAACATTATTTACACCAGCAATAGTCCCTCATCGATAAATTTACCGAACTCGAATACGTTACACAACTCGATTACATAATTTATTATAAAATCATAAGTATGAAAATTTTTTTATCCTCCGCACCATTAGGATTGTGATAGAAGTATCACGATTAAAATAAATGGAGATCATCATTTTCCCAAATTATTTATCTCTTCGTAGGAGGATTAAGTTCGTAGAACAATAATTATAGCAACGAACTGGAAGAAGCATAGAATTATTGTTGATTTCGAAATATTTGGGTTACTCCAATGCTGTAAACAGTCTTATCTAAGATCAGAATTCAAATATATATGTAAAATTATAAAAATATATAGTTGGATGAAAAACATCGTTTTTTAATAAGTTTTGTAAGCTGGGTTCATCGATGTTTTATCGATAGAAGAAAAAGTAATTTTTCTCCTCAAAATATAGAAGGTGAAAGGAAGATAAATGAACTTGCTATGTTCTATTTAATGGCTGTTTGAATCGAGTCAAATTATGATTCCAATGTCGTAATTAAGGAGGAAGCCCTTCGGTAAATGTAGTAATCGAGTCTTGAGTACGTGTGCTCATTTCTGGAGCACTTAGTGTCTCTATTCATGAATAAACGCCGATGTGCACATGACTTTAATGCACGTTTCGCGTAGACACACAGCTGACTTCTCATGCTATTAATTATGTGTAACATATATGTATATGGTCACGAGAACGAGACGATGAGCACCCTTTCGATCAAAAGTAGCCTGCTTTGATCTTGGTGCCTTCAGTGAAATTTCATCGAGTCAAAAGGTCGTCGGGTTTACTCTCGAATTCGCATATTCGATGTGACCAACAAGTCGTCCCAACTATACATGTAACTTGGAACTCGTAAAGTGAAGCTTTCTGATGGAAATATTTTTGCTGCATATATTCATGAGAGGAGAATAAAAAAATATGAAAAGAAGAGAGAAGAGAAGAAATGGAAGATGCAGAGAGAGAGAGAGAGAGAGAGAAAGAGAGTAAGAAAAATGAGAGTCGAGGCAAAGAATAAAACAGAGTTATATTATCTCTTCGGATTCAGCAGTCCCTACAGGGGTACGTCCAAATTATATATAGTTGGCAATTAGTGGTCGCTCCTCGGTCGCCTTAGGCCAGGGCAGCTCTCCGATGCACTTGGCCTTCGCGGGAGCTACAGAATTTTCTTCTCAACATCTCGAGCAAAAAGCAAACTGTCACTGATGACTGCTGGACCTTTTTCTGAGCAGCAACATTTTTCGTCTTTCTTAACTCTTTGCCACTTTTTTTTTTTTTTTTTTATTTCGAAAGGTATATGTGAGAACTCGATGATGCTCGGGGCCTCAAAATAAATATGCATTTTTGTTGAAGGACAAGAAAATGCATCGCGATGCGTCGATCAAGATTGAAAAAAGACGATTTTTTTTCTGCTGAAAAATATCGATAAGCGAACAATAAAATTTTTTCAACGTAATCGAGTATCGAGCTAAGAATTATTCAACTATTTCATATTACGATCGGAGACGAAATATACGAAATTGGGACAATTTCACATTTTCGAATGTGGCTCAACCGACCACACGAGAGATCCAACTTATCCTCGGATTAAATCAAAACTTGCTCGTGGATTACATCAGCAAGACCGAACCGTACGAGTACAAGAAGAGACAGCACGCGACGGATCATCCTTTACAAATCCGCTGCATTAGGAACTTGCATAATCTAGAGAAGTACCAAAAAAAAAAAAAGGGATGGAAAAATAAAACTGTATACAGACCCTGTGTTACAAGCTTTCGTATATTCTCAAGTGGTGTTTCTATCTATAAATAGTTCAAATGGAAATCGATTCCTGAGAATTGAACTTCATTGTTTAGGTCTATCGAATTTTTTTTTTATTCTGTATACATTAGAATCCGGAATGCACTCGTCGATAACAGCGCATCGATTGAGAGTATTAAATTCACTTACCAAGGATTGAAATATTTCCAATTTGAACAATTTATCAAGTAATATTCGAAAACACAAAACAAACAGCATAGATGCTGTAAAAAAAGGTGAGACAAGTACATTTACTCGCTCCGAATAATATTTCCAGTTGACGAAAAACTAGGTCTAGATTTCATACAAAGTTATTAGATAAATAGAAAATGTTGACATTCTACATAGACAAACACGTGAAAATCCATAAAGAAATCTTCCAACGGTAGTTTTGGGTGATCGAAAAATATGTCGAGACATCGATTTCAATTTGAATAATTTATCAGGCAAAATTCGATGATGCGACGACGCGACAGGATAGTTTTGTCAATGAAATGAGAAAAGAAAGTAAAGAGCGTTTTTTTTCCCTCAGTTTTTCAAACTGTAACTAAAAAAAAAAAACGTAAAAATTTAACAAAATCTCGCTTTGAAGCTTTTTATTTTACCTTTTGTGTCAAGAATAATGCGGTTTAGGTACGTCAGTCTCCTTCGAAAAGGTTTACCAATTTGCGCGCGATAAAACCTCATGTCTTCGAGCCCGAACGTCTAAATTTAATAATTCAATGACGTTCGTTCTATAACTATATGGAGCTATGTACCCTTGTGGATTGAGTCTGAAAGAGGGGAAAACACGTTTATATGCATTGAGAGAAAGAAGGGACTGGCTTGACTTCGTTGACGGACGAGGATTACGTATCTATATACGTGAAGGGAGCGAACGAGCTGTCTTTCTTAGCACCTTGTATAGATATAAAGCAGCAACAGGTCTCCCCTTCGAACTATGAAAGTGAATCGATAATTGCTGACAGAAGAGTTTTAACGAAACAGGAGAAGTACGTGCGTCCAGGCATTAAAAGTTTGCACTTGGCTCGAATGAAAGGGAGATTTCGCTAGATGGAAAATCGACGCTTTTTAGTTTAGGAGGCTGAAACAACGATTCGAATCACGATGATGATGATGACAATGTCTATGGATCACGTTAGTCCTTCGTCACGTCAACGTCACCGGACGATGCTTTCGACGACTCTTCTCGAAAGTCAATTGCTAGGGCAACGAGAAATTCCAAAAAAAAAAATTAATGAATAAAATCGATAAAAATAAACGAACAAAAATGAATGAAACTTGATGAAAAATGTGAATCATAGAAGATTTGAAAAATCGAAACTTACCAGGAGATTTTGTTCGAATTTGTTGAATCAAAAAAAAAGAATCAATTGCCAGAAACCAGTGATTGGATGGGCTTAAAAAAGTTTTTTTTAACATTCCCATGGCTATTGAATGCACTGGGAAAGTGAATCCAAGAATGTTGCAATGTTGGCTGAACGATCGATCAATTAATGTTCGTGTTAACCAACAGTTAGAACAGACACGATGAGCACGATCGTTTACGATTTTGCCAACATTCGTTTTGCTTCGTTCACCTTCGATGCAATTTTATTTTTTTATCGTATGAATTCTATATACGACGATCCATCAAGCAGACAGACGCGCGTTTTGTATTTATAGATCCACGTGATTTTATTTTTAGCTCGCATTATTAAGCAGAACGAATGAGTTTGTATGTGGACGAGTGTGTACGTCCGTTGTATTCATGGATATCGAACCGCGACGGTGGAGTCTTTAATTTCCCGGTATTTTCATCAATCTTTTTTCAAACGATCGAAGAGAGTCATAACTGATAAAAAAAAAAAAAAATACAAACAAACAAAACGAAAGAAAACATTTTTTTATTCAGCAATAAAATTTGAAGCAAAATGTGTATAAATTGAAAAGTGATCTGGGAAAACTTTCACGAATGCGCGAGTGCAACGAAGCGTATTTTAGAAATAGGTTTTATGGTCGTTCTGCCTCAATACTCGCGGCCGCAAAAATAAACAAAAATCTATGGGATAATTAAAAATATGTTTTCGTACAATATTTCGGGTTTTCTTCTTCCTTAAAATAACACATTTGTACATGCGTAAAACACATAACGAGGACGGCATAAGCGATTTTCTGTGTCGCCATGAGAAACACAGCAAACTCGGACGAAGATATATAAACGAGAAAATTGGCCTATTTCCAATTATGCATTCGTCGCTCCCGGCGACTTGTCCGCTTTACCCAGAGAGCTCTCTTTCTATTCATTATTTGCATCTCTCCTCGTTCCATTTTTTTTTTCTTTTTTTTTTCCATTCGATTTATATTATTTTTCATTTTTTCATGATTATGAATTACTTAACTTTTACATTCTCTTTCGAAACAGCGTCGAAATCGAAACTCGATGCTCTCGAAACGCATGATTCACCGTATTTAAGTAGAACAGACGAATTTTGGCCAGACGTTGCTTACGACAGTGCTGTGATCGATATAAAATCGTAAGTAATGAGAAAATAGAAAAATCTATTTGATTTCATTGATTTGCAACGAATTCACACATCCAGACAGTTTTGGTATTCAGAAGAGGAAAAAAAAAACTAAAATTTTCATCGAAAACAAACCTTTTGTTTGATCATTGAATTTTTTCTGAGCATTTTATATGTCAGGTTCTTTCGTCAAGGCTTCGGATACTATCAATCGAAGCAGACTTACTCTTTATGAACTATTGACAGCCTCATGTTTCTCTATCGTGTATTTTTAATCAAGGACACTATAATCTCTGCACATGTCTCGTTCCAGGCCAATTCGACAAGACCGTGAACTTCAACCTCTTCAATTCCAAGATGTGACGTTTTATTTTGTTAACGCGAGTATCTAAACATTGTACCGACAGAAATCGAATGAAAACCCGATCGAACAAACCTTCATCATAGCTTTCACTATAGCAGAAGACGTTTGAGAAAGTGGCAAATTTAACGATTACTTTCATTAATAATCTGCAACAAAATGTCATTTTGCAAATTACCTCAAAATTTTAACGAACCGACAAGCTATTTAGAATCTTTTCTTTTTTTGCAAATTTCTATCGACGCCCGACAGAAGTTTATTCGAATAAGAACTTCGGACCCGAATCTACGTATAACTATACCTCGGACCAGCTCAAGGGCCTGATTCAGTCGCTACGTCGACGCACCGTTCGACTAGATCGAGACACACCAAAACTTTTATTTCTTCTTATCGATCAAATCGTGTCGAAAATTTTTTTAACTCGACAAATTCGAGGTCTGTCAGGCCACTGAGCCTTAAGGTCAAATGACGTAACCTCCTATACGTGACCTGACAAATGAGAGAGAGAGAGAGAGAGAAAGGGGCAAAAATTGTTTGAACACTATTTGCAGATATGTTCTGTGTGTGTTACATGTGTATTTACATTATGCGGCAAAGTCACACAAGAGCAGGCTCTTGAACGAAAGGTGAGGGTGTATACAATTGTCGAGCTCGCGTGCAACAACTCACCGTATTGAAACGTATATGCTGCTATGCTACTTGACCACTTGTCACACTGTTGAAGAATGCATTCGCGTTGATGTACGAGAGAGCCACTATTCGTATATATGTGTTTATACACGAAGCACTAGAGCCAGCACTTGCAAATGTGGCATCGATACAAAATTTATTTTCATTATTTATTGATAAGAAAAAGTGATTTACCCGCGAGTGTTAACTTATGATCTGATCAAATCATATTCGATATCCATTTCAATCGAGGCCCATATTTTCGTGCAAATCTCTTTTTTCTTTTTAGAATCTTGTCAAAGTATTTATAAAATTGCCAGGTGGTGTAAGAACGCTGCGTTTACAATAAGCCTTTTAATAGGTGCCAGAAATAAAATTGCTTACATTTTCAGAAGTTTTGTGGTTGAAATTTCGCGCGGTGTAGTTAAATGCAAACACACTATCTTGAATGCAGAGTTTCTATAGAAGCTCGAAAGAATCGAAATCTCGGGCTGTTGTTGCCAAATTATATTAGCAGCGAGTCATGCAGAGAACAGATATATATATTTCGTAATACGGAATAAATTCTCGCAGGCGCTAACGAATTGATATGATAATTCGAATGTAAATTTCATTCCTATTCGAACAGGCGCAATCATTTTTTCATTGTAATTCTATTAAATTATTCTGCAATAAAAAAGACGAGAGCTTTAATAATGGTGGAATTATTTTAATGACCTATCTACGTCAAATACGTTTCTCAAAACGTTAGCGTGAAAAATAATGTCACCTGCAATTATCTCACGTCCCCTGAAATTACCTCGAGAAACTTGGGACAAATTCGTGAACGTAATGAATCGAGAAAAGCAAGAAATTTTCTCTCGAACGCCTGCGGCAACGACGCGTGTGTGTAGGCTCTAGATGCTGAGAGTATTTAATGCTGAGTATACAGAGAGGGAAATCCGCAGTTCGGACAAACACACACCGACACATACACAAGGAGGACTTTACCGGAACAAACGGTTCTTGTACACACGAAAATTTATATCCGGTCTCTTTGAATCTTGCAGTGAAACAACAAAGCGTGATCTCGGCACTGCAGACGTTTATAAGGGTACCAAAAAATGAGTGTAAACATGAACCTTCGCGATGATATATTCGTGGTAGAGAAAGAGCAGCAGCTCATTGCTGCAGAATGTTAATTATTGATGCTCCCATTTTTCAATCGTATTGCCTATTTTTACATTCCGAGATTCGCGTTTGTAAAAATAATTGACGAAGCTCAAAAGTAAAAAAATGTGGCAATTGATCAAAGATTTTCGTAATAAACAAGAAAAATTTTTTTGATAAGTATTCGGGTGTCGAAGCGGTCGAAGAACCTTTTCAATTCTCTCGATCAATTAGAGAACGGAAATCAATAGATTCGTGATTAATCGTTATTTTATAAATAACGAATATTTTTCTACGATTGATATGCGAGATTGCGGAATTCGCGATGACAGCTGGATGTGGCTCGTGTTAGCAGCGATGAAAAATAAATAGCTCAGCATTGATCGATGGACCTCCCAGAAATATAATTAATTTATATCTCGCCTGCTGGTTTCCTATATAAAGTTGAACCATCAGCGAACGTGACTAATAATTTTCTGCCATACGCGACTTTGAATTATTTAATTCCACACTGAGAAAAAAAAAACAAAGTTATTTGAACAACAAAATCTCTCATCGATCATAATATCATAAGCCATTGAACAAACGCATTAATTTTTTATCAAACTTCGCGCATTTCAATTCACAAAACTCTTCCAATAACATTGATTTCTATAGAATCAACAATTTTCTTTTTCTCAGTGATAAAAAGTTTAATTTTACACCTCGAATAATTGAAAATGATTCTCCATGAATATCGGCTCACGAAAAATACGAAGCCTCTCGGCTCATCAAATGATTCTATAATATATTGGCCAAAATTATTATTATTCCCGTAGATGCTTCGGGCTGATAAAGGAGGTTGGTCGATGGGGCTTGACCAGCCTAGTTTAACTGGAAATCAATCACAGAGTCGAGGCATATCAGGAGCCTAATCATGCGGTATATAGGCCTCCGGGACAGAGAATTCTCTCACGTATGACCGGTCCAAAATTGGGTTCTCGGGTAAAGCACTTCCGGCGATAAACCGTCGATTTATTATTGAAAGACTTTCAAATAATTTGATAAATGGGCCATTATATTCGTCAATATTTCCACGTGTCTCCGGATCCGTGCACTAACAAACGTCATATTTTTTGTTTACATGAAATAATAAAAATCAACAGGATAAAAGAGGAAAAAAAAAAACACTTTGAGCTGGCCTGATTTCGTAGCTTTGAAAAGCGACGGGAAGTAAAAATGAAGAGCGGGAATTAAATTGGGGCTAGTTGGGCAAGAGGAGCGTGCGGTATCGAGGAGAAGAGACTTGGAAAAAAAGGCAAATGCGGCGAAATTGAATTTATTCGAGAGAACTCACAGGTAGCCCTATCTCTCTCTCTCTCTCTCTTTTTTTCTTCTTTTTTTTCGATCCATCGCACCCACGTCCAGTCATACGTGTTGAAAAAGTACGGATATAACATTTACTGTTGGTAAAAAACGAGGCAAAGGGGGGAAAAAAAAGGAATGAATACAGAATAGGGTTGCACCAACCAGATGGATTTATAGAGAAACTAGAGACGAGAATTTGCGCGCGCGTTCTCGCGCTTATATATATTTTTTTTCGACGACTATATCTCTATTCTATTTCAACGAACAAAAGCACGAGAGAAAAAGCCTCTCCGAATTGCTCTCATGCGCCCTTAATTGGAAGCTGTAAAAGAGAGGAACAAAAGAGAGCCTTGTACGCACCATCATAATACGGTTTATATGTAACGCGATTCAATCGCGTTTAATCACCTATCGAATTATCTACCGATTTCTTCGAAATTTTCAATCTCGCTGCTTTGATCCGTCAACGCTCGTGCTACTTATCGCTCTAACTTTTGTGACGTGATAAAAGATATTATCTCGCTGATCCACGAGTGCTTTGTTGGATGAAAATGAAACATGAAAATAATTTCGTCACAGAAATGATGATTTTAAAACACTTTTATTTTTTGATAATCATTAACGCAACGAGAAATGAGACTTTAGAGAGTTAACAAATTCGAATTCACTCTTTTATCGTAGAAAACAATGAACCTGGAGGAAATATCGAACATTTCGAGTGCCAATGACACTTTTAATTGTCGAGCGATCATCGCGTCGTGATTGGAAATGTGTGAAAAGTCTCATACCGCGATAGCTGTTAAGGAACGCGTTATTGGAAGGTTTGGAAATTTAGCTTATCGACGCATTTTCGTGCAGTGAAGAAAATTAAATCAAAATTTTCTCTGTTTGTATCGAGAAGAAATAGCAAACCGTTGATCTTGTTTTAGGAACGAACAGGCTCGAAATTCACCGAGATAATTTGTGTTGAATGCCAGAATTAGAAAAATGCGCGATTTGCTTGTTTTACCCCAGCGATGATAGACTTGTTAGCATAACAAGATTGCGCCAGTCACCATGGTCGAGAGGCTAATTTTTATCAGCGTACACTAACTCCGATCAATGTTCAGTCGCGTGATTCATCGATTTTACCAATTTATTTCATCAATTTTTCATAACGACTGATAAATTTTGCGTTTTCAACGATAAATGCATATAGATTTCGGTGAGTGTAAAACTTTAAACAACAATGTAGAACATGCAATCCGGTTTTCCAAAGCTCATAATCCGACTAGACATACCGCGTGTGTATATATACGAACTTGAGAGTCTTCTTCTCTCGACCCTTGTTTTCCTGTATGACACTGCTCTCATCCTCTATACTTGTATTATTTATTTCAAAAGTACTTGACTTTTACTTGGCAGACAGGTAGATCATACGTGCTTTGTTTTCACAGCAGCTAACCGATATCAATGCCAAATTACGTAAAGTACTAAACGTGTTTAACCAAATGAATATCAAAATATTCGAAAAACAAAATAAGTAAAGTTGAAGCTTTTAGAGAGAACACTGAAAACGAAATTTTTGTTGAATATTTTTATTTTTTTCATTCAGGCAACGAGATAATTACGAATATTACAACAAAACTTCTTTATACCGAAACGAAACTTTGCTGAGTCATTTTATCTTTCTTTCAGAAAAGTTATTTTCTGCTTTTTTTTTTGCAGTCAATGTTCGTAAACTGAAAATACTATATACGAGGATTCGGAATGAACAGAATTTTTATTCATGACTATAAGCTCCGGAAAGCTCCGAATATACTTTATCAGTGACAGCGATGTGCAGTCATTTATATACTTGTTACCACACTTTATCGAACGAGAACTTGGAGGATGGTAGAAGAAAATCGATTTTCTCGATAAAATAATAAAATAAACGATTTTTCAGGAGTTTTGTGGAAAATTGATAAATGTAGAGAATGATCGTTCGGTGAGTATAAAGTCTATCGGAAAAGCGTGAAAGGTGTGAAAAAAAATAATGGAGGATCGACATTCTACGAGTGAGCAGAAGAAAGAGATGAAGGCAAAATATTTGGCATATTCATGATTAAAAACAATGCGTTGTTACGTAATTTTTCGAAAGTGATTCATCATCGTTTCAAAACGTGCAAAAGATGTTTGAAGCCTGAAATGAATAAATGTAGTATATGGAGTACATTTAGACAAAAGATCACGGTCGGTATGAATAACAATCGGAATAAGCGTGGACCGAATGAAGTTATTTACTAACGCAAGCACGTGTTTCGTACGTTTAATGTTGTTGGCAGCTTTTCTTAATGGCAATAAACTCTGCAGAGCATAAAATTGCTGACAAATTCTACAGACCGAGGATAAAACCGTGAGGAATGAAGTAAATTTGTGGTTGTGGGTGGTTAACGAAATATTTAGTTAATTTCATTTGAGATTTATAAGACTTACTAACGAGACAAGTTATTTTAACGAAGGTGCATTTGAACAAAAAATTATTTCGTTTATAATTGATTTTGATGACTTTTCACTAAATTTCAAATAACTTCAGTCGCTGATCAAAAAGTTTTGACTGATCTTGTCCAATCGCCGGTGTTTTGTGTGGACAAAATTTTGATTTTTGCCATAAATTACGAGCTTGAAAAAGCAACAAAACTTTTTCGTTCCTTATTGACTTTCTTACGTCTAGAAATCGAAAGATTTTGGCAACTGTAACATTTTCCTACTTCATTTTATTACCAAAGTGACAATACCGTTTGTACAAAATTCAAGTTATTCGGGAACTAGCAAACGTCGTCGAAAAAATAAAACAAAATTGCTCGTTTCAAGCATTTTCGTATCCATTCCGTTTTTGCTCTAATCAAGAATGAAATAATTTTCTCTTCTATTCTACGAAACGTTCAATTATTGCCAAATAATCGGAGACTCCATCGTTACAGACTTCTATCAATAATTCTATTTTGACGCGATCATATAGAAATCCATTTTCTGTTCTCAGACTGCTACCTCGAAGAGTTTATATCTTGATCGGTCATCTGGCAACTAATTAAAACTAATGCACACCGTTTTTCTCTCTCGCCGATTGATAAACGACAGGAAGTCGCGATGGGCAGGATTTTGAAATAATTTCAACGTCTATAAACTCCTCAAGAGCACGCCATCCTACATATATTTATAAAGAAATATACGTATATATACACATAATTTCAACGCTGGTACGAGCTCGGGGTGGATATAGCAAAATCCATTTAGGGAACTATACTCTTTTCTTGGCTCTCGATCTAAAGATCTCTCTCTTTTTTGTTACGAATTATTACACCTACGGATCTATAAATATCTGCACGAGAAACTACGATTCGAAAAGCCACTGATATTAAAGACGAGAGAGAAAAAAAAAGAAACAATAATTCTCGTACTCTTTGCGAAACAGTTACTAAACAAGGGTTTCTGAAATCTCTTATTTTCAAGTGGCAATCAACGAACTGTCAACATTTTATTCGGCCGCGATTGACCATCGGAGACTCGAATTTTGATTCTCGATTGAAATTCAAAATTCAACAATATTCTGGTATTGAAATGAGTATTTTCGAGATAAGCGACGAAAAAATATGTTTCGTAAAAACAATTCGCGCCTGAAATACCACAGAAACGTCATTATCAGATGTTTCGTGAACAATTCGACGCAACAACATTGATACGATGGCGATTCTTACGTTTGAAATATTGTAAAACGATGATCGTGTGTCAAGATATTTTTAAGGTCGTTATTGTTTTCGGCTTGATCGACTGAATCTCTCGAGTTGTAAATAGGATTGTTTATGGAATCCCGATAATAACAGTAATCGTAAATATCGAATAAAAAGTCTGTCACACGATGCCTAACAATGAGGAGGAGTGGGTTTTGTTTTGTTCCTCTTTCCTACTATTTGGAAATGAAAGAAACTTAAAATCGAGAAATTTTCGAAAGCGAAGCCCACTCGGATAATGGCACAGGCCAGTCTTTTTACGACTGACAAACGAACGATCGACTTGAACGCAGCTATCAGAGTCCAATAACATTTGGCCTGTTTGGCTTTGCGCATGGTGTGCGTGCGGGGTAGAGATCGTCCGTGAGTATACTCATTTTGTACAGAGACAGATTCGAAGCAGAAAAAGAGAGCTCGGAATAGATATTTTGTACAGGAGCGCACGCGAGTAATGGTGTAGCAAAGCACACATTGAGAGTGAGACGAGAAAAAAAAAAAAGCGAGTCAGGAGCGAAGGAAAATGGTAGTAGTGGAAGGGAGAAAGGTTTGTCAGCTCTGTGGCAATCACGATTGCAAATTCTGTTTACACGGGCCTCGCGATGAAAACACGAGATTAAATAAATAGCGGAGTATTGAAGTGTGGACAAAAATTATTTGACAATAAAAAGTTCGATGAACTACATTCAATTCGACAAATTTTCGGGAAGGAATTTCTTGGACGAGAAATTCATGGGAGAAGTGAACGGAAAGCGAAATGATATCGGGGAAAAAAAAAATGTTATTTCGCTCTTTCTTTTTATGCCGCTCGTATATAACATCTTTGAAATGTATTTTTTTGAAGAAATTGTATGCAGTCTTTGAAAGTGACGAGCTCGTTAAAATTGACGATTTAAGACAGTTGGCTCGAGTCAGCCGCTTGAAATTGTATCACGAGACGCAGAAAAAACAGTATCAATTCTTTTTTGTTTTTGTTTTTTTCTTTCTCTTTCTCCAGCATATTCACACTTTTATTTCGAGTTCGAAGCCTGAAGCGAAGAAATATACGGACGAATTGTTAAGCAGAAAAACGGGTCGTCGTCCAACGATTTCAGTGCACCGTTCCGAACATTTTCAGTTTTCTCTCGACACACAAGAGGCGTGCATTAGTTTTACTCAGAGAGTAGAGCAGTGAACCGGGCCATTAAGAAATCTCGCGAGCGACGAGCCCCGTCAGAGTCACAGATTAATGGTTTGACCGAATATTCGCAGGTGCAGAGAAATTTTGCATCGAATTTTATGAGCGCCAATTGAGATTTCTGTTTTTGCGACAAGATTTATATATTTTTTTCGCTGATTTTACAAGTATTCATGTTTTTGAACATTATGACAGCCTAAATCATTCATTTGTGAGGAAAGATTGCAGCAGGGGGGGGGGGGGGATTCATAAAAATGACTTGGATAAATTGAAAATAATTATTTTATTATTTTCTCTGTACAATTGAAATTCCATAAATCGATGATAATTCAAATATCATTGAATGTTTTTTTTTTTTTTTTTTTCCTTCACATTTCTTCTCGGTAGCCTGAAACTACAGGTAATTCAGTTTTACGAATAATATACTTGATAAGAGATAAGAGAAGGCGCGTTGATAAGAGACTGATCGATAAACTATGTGACTAGACTTAACTAGATTGGTCCTTTGAGAGGGGAAAAGAGTTGTAAGGATTTTTGAAAGAGAGAAAAAGAGAGGGAGAGAGAGAGATTGGAAGGCGTATAACATGGAAACGCTTCAGGTTGATGGAAAGTAGGAAAAGAAATGTCATCAAAAGAGTATTATTCTCGTTAGATTGTAACGAGACTTATTCAATGCCGAAAGCCATCAGCTAAGAAGCAATTTTGACTCGATGTTTTTCTTCTTTTTTTTTTTAAAGCACTCTTCTAGTGATTGATGAAAAAAAATCATCATTTTCGTCGTTTTCCTGCGGTAGGAACATTGGAAGTGAAGGATTTATGAGTGTTCGAGGGCGGAAGGATAGAGAAAAAAATGGGCTTAAGGTGGGAAGCGATCAAAGACGGTTTTTTTTTGTTCGTTCGACGACGACCATTGGACCCTCGAGATGGAAAGGTATCATTGTCCTTAAATACCTTTGAGGTATACACAGGTATACACATTCGACGTACACATATACGTTGCCTGGCACGTGACCGCGACCGTTTGATTAATCGTAGTTGCTGGTCGTTTCCACAAATTTGTATGAGTGATTCTACAAAAATCATTAATTTTATCGAAAAATTTATCGACTATCCTAGTTTACAATGATCCATTTCGAGAATAACGAAGCCTCGTTACAAAATACTTTTACCAAGCCTTTTCGTTAGATTCATTTTTTTAGGCCGTTTTAGCGAGTTCTTTTTTCAAATAAAATTCGACGCCATCGTGTGTCTGAAATACCTCGTGCGTGTGCCAGTGAACTTATGACAAAAGTTTTGTTGAAAAAAAAAAAAAAAAAAAAAAAAAAAAAAAAAAAAAAAACACTTCGTCGATGGTAAATTTATTTTGTAGTAAAATCGATATTTATGTGTAAGAAATTAACTCGCTGAGAGCCACCGTTTTCTGGCTTTCGCATAAGTCTACCTCGAGTGTACAGCAACCCCAAAACTTCTTTTGCTCATAACACAGGTTTCAAAAAAAAAAAAAAAAAATTCTCAACTCACAAGTAGTAAATCGAATCTTTATAATCTCAGGAATAAAAATATGCAAGGTTGCAGTCGATATTTTCGTTATAGAAAAAGAAACTGTGTGAAGAAATGCAAAAAAAGTTTTGCTTGTTACCCATACTGCAGAGGCAACGTTTTAAGGATGGCGCAGGATGGCTGTAAGGCCCTTGCGGTCATATCTCAAGGGATTCGACGAATTTTCATAATTTAATTCGTTATATATATATCTCATGAAATAAGTGGACATCAGGCCCATTTTTTTTCTCATGTCACTGTTACGTATAGGCCAATACTTGATCGAATTTGCGTCGAGCCACCATCTTTTTTACTATATGATATTAAATTATTTATCCCATCAAAACAGCGATAGCCATAAGACTCTGTGCAATTTGAAGGTAACTTTACGATTTTTTATATCAGAAAGTAGACGGTCAATCTTGTTCAAATTTTGCTGGTACACGCGGAATATGTTCAGGAAGGTGCTATTTAAATTTCAAAGATCTGCCATCTTTTTGAAATTTGGGCAGAATTTCCTTAGATCGAATATTTTCTTCGACGCACTGGCAGTTATCAACGTTGGAAATACTCGCGTGTTTTTCTTCATATTCCGCAGCTACTTTCGTTGTTATATCTAAGAAATCGCACTTTTGTTTTATTCGGATTAAAATTAAAAAAAAGTATTCTGCTTAAAAAAAGGAACAATTCATTTTTTTTTACAATTAATAAAAGTTATAAGGAGTTACAAACGAAATTGATTGCACATTTGTTCCGAAGAAGGGAATTTGGGAATTGATCCTGATAACTGTAAATTGGAATACGCCAAAAAGTGATTTTTGTTTTTTGTTTTTTTTTTCATTCTTCCAAAATCCATCAAAATTCCTGTCTCCGAAATAGTGTTTTCTTGAAAAATGCTCTAATAAAAAAAAAAAAAAAATATGAATTGTAAAAATTGGAATCCGATGTGATCGGATAAGAAGAGTATTTTGAACGAGAGATATAGAGAGGCATTAACGTTAGAATCGGCTGACACGCATGGTGTTTCATCATTTTGACGGATTATGAATTAGAGTCGAAGAATTCAGCGGAGTCTCCGTCTTCTCTCTTTCCGAGGGTACAACACACGATGGATTTCATCGAACCGTTGACTCTTCCGGTTCTCTCAACTATTTCGTTCTTCCTTTCCTTACACGAGAGTTGTCTGTACATTTGATCGAGGTTGGTTTATTTTTGTTTGCGTTTTCATACGTGATTCATGAGAGGCACACGCGGTCAATGTCCCTCGATCTTGCGTATCAACCAGGCTCGAATCCTTCTTAACTGATATTTCGATTATTTTCATTCATCATTATTTTTCTATATACAGAAATTTATTTAGATCAATGAGGAAGATCGATTCGTTGAATTAATAACTAAATATAATCATACGATATCGTACAACGAATTTTTCGCAGCCAGGCGAATAAATATATCAATAATTATTGTTAACATTAATCGAACAACGCGTCCAGCGCGTTGTTCGAGGCGCGTTCGATCTCTAAAAACATTGTTAGTGTCTTTTATCCGCTGTTTTTTTTCGTTCACATTTCATTATTATAAATAACTATGTATTTATACAAATTTTGATATCACCGGAAAGTTTCTGTCCATGGAACGAGATGCACGCTGGACCGAGAATTGTTTGAAATTTATCAGGCACCATCGAGAATACAAATCAACGTTCCTGATCAATCGGTCTGCATCCTCTCCGAAGAGAGTGGAGATGCAAATGCTAATTTTTTTTTTTCATTGTTCGAAAGGCATTACAAGAATATATTGTGTTTGTTCAATTTGCTAGAGAAATCTCGTTCGACGAGTCACAATACAGTGTCATTGAACGTTTCGTCTTTTGATGCTTTTTGAGCAATCCAAACGCAGAGTGTGTGTGTGTCCGTCGTTCTACGCGATTAGGAGTGTGAAATGTCGAAGTTTTATGCCCGATTTCTCGTGACCGGAAAATTCAAATAACTTTGTAAAGCTAGAGCCACAAGGGAGAAAGAGAATAATGATAAAAGAAGAAAAAAAAAAAAAACAAACAAACAAGTGTTTCGTCGCATCGTGGCAGTTAAATATCTCTATACAAATCTCATCATCAAAAATGTTCGTAATCATGGATAAAACGGTACAAGAATTGGCTATGAAATAATGGTCGTCAACCGGGTGATATATTTGTTTGTTTCGTTAACTCAAGCAATATCGGATAATGAAGATCAGGCGAGTACTCCTGACCATTTTCAACGAGCTCCAGATGTCTTGACCATACTTTTGTATCATAGCGCTCGGTAACGCGGGCGATAAAGCCCCGCTTGACAGCAGCTTCGGCAAATTTTTGGAATGTCGTACCCCGTCTGGGTGCCATTAGCAGAGCTACTCCGTTGTCAGCGAGCCATCCGTAAATCGTTTCAACGAGATCGAGACGAGCATCGTCGAAGAAAAGACAATCGGCGCTTAGGATCACGTCGTAAAGACCTTCCGTTCTTCTCGACTCGTCTATACTCTCCATACTTCGTGTCTGTCGAAAATTTCATGTATTTTCGTTCAATCGGGATTCTCACTTTAAGCTCCTTTACAACACAAACGATCGATTAAAGCTCAAAACAAAACGAACACAAAATCATTCATCGGTATTTTACTATTTCATGTGAAAAAAAAAAAAAAAAGGCTGACGCGATGTTAAAATCAGAAAACGAATAATTGAGTGGATTGAAAGGAAATTTTCAACGTTGAAGTAAAATCCAATGAAAGGTGCCCGGATCAGAGAAATTGAAAAAAGACAATTTTCGTTGAGTACAAAAAGTATTTGAGTGAAACGAGAAACATCAGTTTAGGGTTGAAATGTGAAGAATAAATGGAGTATTCATGAGAATCGGCACAAAAAAAAATGGACATTTGATGATTATCAGACTGTAAGGATCAGAATTTTTTTTCTTCATTTTTTCGAAATTTTTTTCTGTAAAACTTGGAATGATGGGGAATTTCATTGTGCGTAGAAACGTGGTGGGAAAACGGAAGGAGAATGAAGCATCGACCGGAAGCGTGGGCCTGCCTTTGCTCCTTTTCGTATATGTATTAATAAATGAACATCGGTCATCAACGCCAAAATGCCTGATGGACGATTTATTAGAATTTCCTAGCAGCGAAATATTTATGAATCCGGGATACGACCGCGGTGGCATTAATTCTCGCGTCACCCTTGAGTCAATTTGCGATTGTATTCGAAAAAAAAAAAAAAAAAAAACAAAAACGTACGTTTGTCAACGCGATTCGATCCACCGGATTTTTATTCAACTCAAAGACTTATTTTCGTGTCCGAGAAATATCGAAACATCCGAATGTATTTTGATCGAAAATCATTGAAAAATGAATTGCAGTCATAATTTCGTTGGCAAAGTAGACTTTTCTTCAAAGATTTCAAGAGTTACAGCAACCGAATGACGAGATTTGAGAGAAGAATTCAAACAAATAAAATAAAAAAAATGTCTGATCCACCGACACGAATGTCCGTGTGAAGTCCGATTCGCTAAAGATGTTAAAAAAATAAAATAATTTGTAACGATTGAAAAAAATGTGTGATCTCGAGAAAGTATTTTGGCAATGAATAGTTGGATGAAATTTGTTTATGAGACAGGTATATATATAGAGAGTCCTGTTGTGTTGTAATCACCTGAATACGATTGGAGGTTGAATTATTAGGAGCGTTATCCTGTCTGAGTACAGCGGCAGCTCTTGCCCATTGTACGACCCCGCATTTGACGAAATCGGCCATGTTGTTTCTGGCAACGATGCATCTTACGTTGTCAACGCTTGTGACATTGCCATCGGTTAGCGTTACACCAGCTGGTTCACAATATTTGGCAACGTATACACCGGCAAGACAGCTCATACCACCGCCAAGTTCCAACACCATTTTGTTACGGCATATATGAGAATTATTGAGAAGATAATAAGCCAAACACTCTTCGGATGGCCAAACGCAAACGTTGCCGGTATTATTGAAGCCCATTAATTCGTTGGCGGTAAATGATTTTTTATTTATACGACGTATTTCAACGACGAATATATGATGATCTATAATAGTACGATAATCGTACCACGTTGAATCGGGATCAGCTAGAGTATTGTCGATTAACAAAGGTTTTACGAGATCGAATGACGTAAATCTACGGACCGATATCTCGTCCTCGATTTCGATTGATAACTCTGGCGAGCGTGTCAACGCACGTGCCAAAAGGCGCCATCGTCGTTGCGCTTTGTTACTGTCCTTCTTAGTTACTTCGACTTTTCGCGTCACGACCTTGCAAGATATTTTTTCATCGACGTCGCTCAAAATCTCTCGAGACATTTTCTTATCGCCTTTCGTCCCTTTCCCTTTTTTTTTTCTTCTTCTTCTTCTTTTTTTTTCTTTATTCTCACCCTCTTATCGGAGCTTGGCAAATTTTCAGTTCTATTGTTCTTTTTTATAATATTTCACGATGATATTTTTCGACGACCGATCGCGACATTCCTCACGAATGATAAAAACGTAACGAAATTCTTGGCATTCTCTTCTGTATTCACTTTGATCCACGGCTATTTTTTTTTTTTCTTTTTTCTTTTTTTATATATCTCCCTTCGACGTTTCTCACGCCGTTTTTTATGCACGCCTACACTTTTTTTCTGATTTTCATTCAACCTCGTACACAGCCTCGGAGAAGGATTCTTCTCATCCTTCGATACACTCGGAGCCGCGCGGCAAATTCGATTTCGTTTCGGTCCTCAATGTCATTTCTCTGCTCTCGCCTACCACGTTCGTGTTTTATTTTATATTTTTTCTTTTTTTTTTCTTCTTCCGTTTTTTTTTTCAGGAAAGTGTCGTCGGGTCGTGGAAAGGTGGGACGAGGGCGGTCAGCTTTTCAGTGACGAGAGACAATTTTTTTTCTCTCTCTTTCCCGCTCTCTTTAACTCTTTTTTTTTTTCTATCTCTCAGCTCGTCTCTCGTCGTCGAAGATTTCGTCGGGGAATGAAAGGACGAGAATGAACGAAGGGACCAAGAGAGACTAAAAGCATCGGAGCCAAAGTTCTAACTCACGCGCCACGAGGCTCGACTACTCGGACACGTTAAATTTTCGCGCTTGCGCGCACCCTATCCGCGCGAGCTTTTCCACCTCTACTTCTCAACGTACGTACGTGTCTCTCTCTCTCTCTCTCTCTCTCTCTCCTCTGCCACACACATACAACGGAAATTTAATAAACGTATATACGATTTGTTTAGACCGGGTTCGTGGTCGAGAGAACTCGCTAAACGCCAAGAGAATATCATCGTATTTTCATTCTGCCAATTTAAAACGTCTGCGTTAAATCTTTGCCGCGCACTCGCTTTTCCAAACTTTATGCAGACGGACACGCACACATATTTTTCTATTGTTACTCGTCCCCGTATTCACTCTTTTTTTTTTTTTTCTCTCGCTTCCGCATCTTTCGTTTTCGATCCAACGACGATGAAAATATACAAAACGAGGGAAGCTCCAAACTTTGATGTTTTTTTTTTTTTTTTTTTTTGCCAAAATGAATTTCATACGGATTTTTTGAAATATTTGGCATCGAAAGTCCGTTCGAGAAGTGAGTTTACCCAAACGATTTTGAATAAAAAAATATTTTCGATCGAAATTTCGTTCGTGATGAATTATTTGAATTGCGCAAAAGGATGAAAAAAATTTTTGTTCATTTGAGCAAAGCTTGGGTGTTGGAAAGAGTTGGAAATTTATATTTACGAGCTCGCAGGATAATTCGCTAGAAGAATTTGTTTCTTATCATCATTGGCTTCGATCCGAGATCTGCATTATTCGTGAAAGTTTCGAACGATAAAATATCCTGGTGTTTTATCTCTTGGAATAGGAAGAAAGAGAGAGAGAGAGCTCAACGAACTGTTAGGAGATCGATGATTGAGGGTAAACTCGGAAGGGATACGATGGCAGAAAAAAAGGGAAAAAAGATCTCGCACGGTTTCTCTGTGTGACAGATCGTCGGAAACGTGCGATAATGGATGTTACAGAAAGGAGGAAGCCACCTGTACGGTCTAATCCAGAATGGGACATTTATTCCTCCAAGAGGAACATTCCTCTTCCTAATATATACGTGTGCTTAATCCTCCTACGGAAATGGATCTTTTGAAACTCATTCGAATATACTACTCGAATTGTCAGATTCGAAATATAAAAAACGTTTTTATTCGCATTCGATTCGGATTCATCGATTTATTCGTGGTTTTTCGGAATCGAGGAAAAATATTTTTTGGAAACTGTGACATTTCGTTCTCGCAGCATCAGAGGTTAATTTTGTTCTGAAAAATGACAATTATGATTTTTTAATATATTTCTGATACGAGAACGACTCTTGGAGTTTATTTTTTTTTCATAACAGAGAGGGGTAAAAATATAACTCCAAGTTGTGATTATTAAAAAAAAGAAAATGACAGATATAAAGGAAAACACGAGTAGCCGGTTGATGCAAACGTGGAACTCGTAATTAGCGATAATTGGTTTAACCAGGATGGGGAGGTTCGATCGATAAATCAGAGTCGAAATAACAACGAAGCGTTATACGCGAGGATGGTAAACAAGATTGAAAAGTTCTTCAACTATTGGAGGAGAGAGAGAGAGAGCTGGTGCATGTACTTCAAGGGAGTAAAAACAAAAAAAAACGATTCAATCGAAAAACAAACGAAAAGCGTAGTATTTCATCAGCAAGAGGAAAAGAAAAAAAATTCATTTGAAATTGAAAGAAAAAAAATTGGAAAACTTGGTCGAGGGGGAAAAAATGAAAAAACAAAAACTGCAGAGATTATTAACGAGATGAAGAAGGAAAAATGTAAAAGGATGTGAAGAAAAAAAGAAATAAACTGTAATAAAAAGAGGGAGAGAGAGAGAGACACGTGGAAAATGAAAGGATATTCATAAAAAATAAATAAGCAGGGCTGCTGAGCGAGGAATTCCTGACTCGAACGAGATACGAATTGCTTGACACGAAAAGTTTATAAGATCATGCAGTTTGTCTGCTGAAGTATTTCTCGTTCCCACTTTTTCTCTCTCTCTCTCTCTCTCTCTCTCTCTCTCTCTCTCTCTCCAATTTTCGTAATTGAGTGATACGAAAAAAATTGAATGAAAAAGTACTCGATAAACCGTTTCCAGCTTTATTTCGAGAAGTCCGCCTCCGCGCTTCACTTTCTTAACGAAGTTTTCTTTCAAAACTGTTTCTTATTCGACTCCATTACAGTTGCCAATTAATATTCAGTTTGCTCATGGCAATTAATCCGAAAAAAAAAAATCAGACTGACAATTATTTTTAGCAGAAATAAGAATTTTCGAAAACTGGGCAACCTTGACCCATAATTTTCGTGGATAAACACAATTAATCACATCGACAATGAAAATAAATTGGAACTGTGGTAATTAGATAAAATCTAAGTGAATTTCCTTGCTGTTGAACGTGAAACTTGAAGTTTCTTGGATCTTGACAGTCGAAGAATAAGAGACTCTCGTGTGTAAAACTCTCCAAATTATAAATCGATCTTGTAACAGCATTTTCCTGAATATACAAAAACAACAACAACAACAGAAACGATATTCGAGGAATTTGTTTCGAGCGTGTACTTTTTCGTATGAAAAATAATACGGCTCTAAAGTGGAAAAAAAATTAAGGTAAACAAGGCGAAAAAAACAATAACAGAGCGCGCGCCTGTGTGCGCGCGAAACGCTTCGAGTTGTTGACCTTGGAACAGCGTTTTGTCGAATAAAGATACACGAATGGGTTCGATCATTTTTTTCACGTTTTCACTCAAACTTTTTCTTGCAGAAAAAAAAAAAGAATAATTTTGAATATAAAAATAAGTGAGATGATAAACTAAATGTATGAAAGCGATAAAAGTCACCGATTATCAGAGCGCATGATGAGACAACTCGATATCAGGGAACAAGAAAATATGCAACTTTTGTATATATAAATCGGTACGAAAATGCCCGATGACGCAGTGCTTGAAATTGACAGCATTGCGACTGTGGCCGTGAAAAAGATATACACGGAGTAGACAGATTGCCAGACTGACGAGGAGTCCCGAGTCCCGAAAGAGCGGGTAGAGAAAACGCAGAAGATGAAGGATGAGGAATAGTAAGAAGAAGAAGAAGAAGAAGGAGAATGAGAAGGGAAAGCTCAGTGGTACGTGCAGAAGTGCTCAGCCATCTATAGGAAAAGGTTATACGAAGAGTAAGTATAAAGATTGTCTTCGACGGGGTGAGAATCTCAAGAGTAGGAACACTCTTCCTTTCTCTCTATCACAGCTCTGTCCCTCTTTCTCATTCTCCCGCTCTCGCTCTCCGTGTCTTTGCGGCTATTGCGGTCTTTCTGGCAAAGCTTCCCGACGCATTGCGTCTACGAAAACGACGCGACAAGCTGGCCAACAACCGGACACGACGGACTCGTTCGTCTCTTCGTTCTTATGTCTCATTTTCGCAAAAGGGACGAGAGCAAAGATAAACAGAGATGAAAAAAAAAAAAAAAAAAAAACACAAAAAGTATTTAAATATGGTTTTTGTAGAAAATATCTTTTGGATTTTCGCTAAGATGGATATATTTTTAGTGACCGAAAATCGGATTTTCCTATCTCATCCTGAGTACCCGTCACGGCGAACACCTACTTTTAATCATTTTTTTTTCTCCCTCAATTGGTCGATAACCCACCCTGAAATTTCATGAGAACAATAATTGATCTATGAAGAACGACATAAAATTTTTTAACGCGAATCCTATGACCGCGATAGGATTACCTTAAAGCCGAACGGAAATGAATTTTATCAGGTTTCAAACAGTATTTGTATACATAATATACATATATATATATATATGTATTCAGGTATTTTATATATATTTATGTAAATAAACTGCGAAATAACTATCCGATGGGAATGAAAGGATTTAGTCGGTAGTGCGTCCTAGATTCGTTTATTAAGGACGCTAGAGCGCGTTTAACGAACAATGAACGTAGTACACGCTGCTGAGTTATTCACTATATACATAGATTCAGTGAATATATCACACTATGTTCTACATTATTGCCCTGTATTACGAGGCACAGAGGCATTTCGCAGATAAAGCTCGAAAGCACATTCCCCGGTCACGTGACACATACAATTCTCGATAAATGTACTATATATGCTAATGAAGCCCTCGGGCTTTGACTCGGTTTTGGCGGGATAATTGTATCGCGATAGAAATCAACACGTTTCGCACGAAATTTTATTCTAAAGTTGTCTGTGAGACATTTAAAATTTATTGTTTTCGTTCTCTCGTTGTTTTACAATTTTTTTTTTTTTCCATTATTTCTTTACGGTTATTTAATTCTTGCCCTGAATATCGATACTGCACAGAAGAAAAAAGAATTGTGGTTGCTTAAAATATATATTAGTTTTACTCAGGAATACACGTGTTAAATAAAAGATTAAGACACGTGCGCGTATCGAAGAGAGCGCGAAAAGTTGAGTGAGAAAAAGGAAAAAGTGTAGGAAAGACCAGCATCACAATTTCAATAAACGAGAAAATCTTATAAGTTTTTCGAATACAGCATATTGTATATTGACGAAAGTAGAACATCGCGAGGTCGGAAAATTGTTTCATACGTGAGACGAAACTTGTTGAAGCCCGAGAAATCTCATGCCGAACTTTGTTCACGTATTGTATCTTTTTCGGTTAAATATATACACATATTTAGCCATGTAACGTGTTCACGTACATATATAGTTTTTAAGATATATTATACTTCGTAAATACATTCGAGATAATTTTCTCGAGCACGTGAGCATAGTACCAAGTGTTATGTCCGATGATAAGAGAGTGAAAATGTGTATTGAAATACAGTGAAATTCGGAGTACGTTGTCCTTATTTTATCATTTTGTTTCAGTAATTGTCTTCGTGACTGTAATCCTGATGCAAGTCATAAATATCTTATCAGTACGTATTATAAACTTACATGACAATAGATCTCGTCGTTCCTGCGACAAAAGATGAAACAAAAACCGCAAGCTTTTCGGAAACACAAAAAACTCGTGAGTTAACCTAACAAAATACACTGTCACGTTTTAGACACATTTTTCACTCAACACTACGCACAAAACAGTTTTTAGAGAAAACATGAGACGCTGCTAAACAATCAATGGAGCTTTTTTACCATTAAATATTTACAGATTTATGAAATCTTTGAAGAATACTCTGACATTTTAGAATAAAAAAGACGACTTGTCCTTTGGATGAAAACATAAACAGCTGATGGACGGTACGATCTCGAGAGTATACTGGACTGCTGCTGCCAGCTAACAGCGACGTTATGACTCTTGGAAATATACTGGTGCTGCCACTTTACATGGAAAAGTGAAAATACTTCTACGTAACGAATTCCTCACGATCGTTGTTACCCGAAAATGGTAAATAATATATTGATGCACGAAAAAAGCAATTTGCATCTATATATCTATACACACGACTCTTAGCTTCACGGCTGCACGAATCTGCAACCTCGACCGACGCGAGGCCGGTCGCCGGTCGCCAACAAACCGTAAATTCTAAATTACATGCCCCTAGTTTTTGACGCTCCTTCGTTTCTATTATCACTTGCAAGTTGTTTGTAAGTAATTGTCAGAACAATTATCTAATGTTTGTTGTATGAGTTGAGGTGAGGTTAGGTTACCGATCCATACTTTTCATTCATTCCAACAATCCGAACGCGCTCCTGTAGGACGCGCTTTTTTACCACGCGACAGTTCTCTGTTGGAGGTTTGGCGGTTATTGGCGCTATTTGTTAACTCGTGTGTTCGCGGTTCGTTTCGTGTATTGTTCCGCCGCTACGATGCTACTGACTGTTACAAGATATTAGAGTGATGGGCAAACAAATGAAAACGCGATAAAGGTTTGTTATTTGAAGGTTGTTCTTTATTAGTCATTGGAGAATCAATAAAACTGACATGGACTTGGATAATCAGAGTGAGGACGGAGAAATCAAGAAAAGCCCAGCGAAGGATATGGACGAATTCAGGTAACGATTCAACGACGTTTTACCGCTCATCTGTTAGGTTATAATATCAATTTACACGTTTTACCGGAAATTAAGACTTACGAACCGAAGAAAAATCAAATTATCTGTTTCTGAAGATCTCGTACCGTCTTTACGCAATTTTTCAAACGTACAAAATCGTACTACACATTCGAATAATCTCATAAATAGTTGCTTTTTGGAGTTTTTTTTTTAAATCATTGTTACAACTCGTAGAATTTCAAAAGTGCAATTTCGTCTATTGCACACACCGGTTTATTTCAAAATTGAAAAAAAAAAACCTCGTATCCAGCTGATTCACGAATTTCCAATGCAATCAATTTACTTACGACATACATCTTCCTTCGAGTTTAACTGAACAATTGTTTTTCTGTACTTTACAGGATGGTTCAAACAGTTTTCAACAAAGAATCTGCATAAGCTTCGTTACTTGGTGTATAAAAATTAGAAAAAACCAATAAAATAAAGATATTGATAGAATGAGGGAAAAAGATATATAGCGCTTGAAGGAAAGAGCGAACGAAAAGAATAATATGTTTATTTGTTCAGTTTTTCGGAGGAGGAAGGCGCGGACACGGCGGATTCTTTGGATATAAAGCCGCCACAAGCGGCTACCCATCTACGAAAATCAAGCTCTTCACGAAGAAGAGATAAGCACGGAGACAGAAGAGAGAGACGCGACGATAAGGAGCGTAAATCGCGTCATCATGAGCGAGCGGAGGATAGACACAGAGATAAACACAGGCATCGTAGACACGGTATGGAAAATATGGAAAGATCAGAACGTAATGAGGGAAATAAGAGAGACAGAGAAAGATCGGATAGGATGGAAAGAACGGATGGACATTCGCGGGACAGAGATTCCTCGAGATACGAGAGAAAGGATAGAAGTACGGGCGATCGCGTACTCGAAGATTTGAGAGAAAGGTAAGTTTGTGTATGCGCTTCATTTGAATTTGTATCTTTCAATCAATCTGACTAAAAATTGGATTGAATCCAAGTTCATTTTTTAATTAATAAAATCATTCCAAAAATTACAACCAGAGACGCAGCTGTATTCGCGTACAAGCAAAATGATGAAACTGTTCTTTCAAGATTGTTGGACAAGCGTCGTGAGAGGCGCGAGGATTCGCGAGACTACAAGAGTGATTCCCGACGCGACGTTAGAACCGAAGATCCGCGAGAATCCCGAGATCGTCGAGATGTACGGATGGATGAGATCCGGGAGAGACGCGAAATACGCTCGTTACCGGATGAAACGCGTGAACGTCGCGACATTCGTATGACGGAAGAACGTAGACATATTAGAGTTATAGACGAGCAATACGACGATAACGAATTGATCGAACGTAGCGATCGTGAAAAACGACACAAGAGAAATCATAAACACGATCGTACGCGCGACAGAGATCGCGAAAAAATCGATCGCGAGAGAGAACACAGAGAAAAACAATTGCGCGAAGCTATGGATGTCGTGCCTCAGGAGGAACCTGAAGATATGGACATCAGTGAAGTTCCCGTACAAAATAAAGATCCTAAGGAAATAAGCGAACAAGAAATGAGAAGGGAAAAGTAATTTCTCCAAATTTACTAATTAATCGACACACGAATACTTTGATTTAAAAATATTTTATTATTTCTACTTTTCCTGTTTTTCAGACTGTTGGAGGCTGATCGTGAAATGGCTAGGAGAAAAGAAGTATCGCGACTGGAATTAGAAGCACGGAGAATGAAGAGAGGAGAAAAGAGAGCACTTAGTCCTGACGTTAATCAAGATCATTCGGTCGTAGAATTATCGGATGAAAGTCAGAGTCCAGCTCAATCAGACCCAATTCAATCGAAGTCACCCGAGTATGTATTTTCTTTCAAAATATTGCAGTTATTTTTGTAAAACTATTTCGTGAGCCAAAACTTTTACTCACGACATTCTCAGTTCTCAGGTGAGAGCTTCGTCCGAGGAACGAAACAGTACTCGAGAAAGATCGTCGGAACGTCATTCCTCGGATTCCTCCGAGTCCAGCAGCGAAGATGAAGAGGAGGAAGACGAAGATGAAGAAGAAGAAGAAGAGGAAGAAGAAGACGATTCGAATGAATCTAACAAAGCTTCCGACGCAGAAACCAACGATGGTTCGGAATACAATAATCCAAGTCCATTGTCGGTCGATCGCCTAGCTAAGTCGGACCATTCGGAAGGCGATTCACCGGGACACATTGAATCGAATGGTGCTTCGAAGGAGACGGTCGAGGAAGTGGAGAAAAAAATCGAAGAATCAGAATTACCACCGTACTTACCTGCCATACAAGGTCATTAGCTATTCAATAATAATAGTAATAATAATAATATTAATGATGATAAAATAATCATGATAGTAGATATTGAATTAAAAAAAAAGAACTTTAATGCTTCAACGAGACGATTTTAATTTATCTTCGAAATACCAATATTTTTCTGTGTGGGAAGTATTTCGAAGGTCGCTGTGATGTATCGAAGAAGTGGATTGTTTCCATCTTGAAAAATGCATGATTCTGGTTGACAATTTTTCAATTTAATGTTTCAGGCTGCAGAAGCGTAGAAGAATTTCAGTGCTTGAACCGAATAGAGGAAGGAACATACGGCGTAGTTTATCGAGCGCGTGACAAACGTACTGAAGAAATAGTTGCCCTGAAAAGGTTAAAGATGGAAAAAGAAAAAGAGGGTTTTCCGATAACGAGTTTGCGAGAGATAAACACATTGCTCAAAGCGCAACATCCGAATATCGTGACGGTCCGAGAGATCGTTGTTGGTAGCAATATGGATAGAATATTTATCGTAATGGATTATGTTGAGCACGACCTAAAGTCGCTGATGGAAACGATGAAGCAGAAAAAACAAGTTTTTATTCCAGGTTTTTAAAATTTTCATTCATATTTCACTATTTTTAACTTAATCCTAACCGAAAAAATAATTATTAACCAGAATCTGCAATACCTTGTTTCAGGCGAAGTTAAATGTCTAATGCAACAATTATTACGAGCGGTTGCTCATCTTCACGACAATTGGATTCTCCATCGAGATTTAAAAACGTCGAATTTGCTTTTGAGCCATCGGGGCATTTTGAAAGTCGGTGATTTTGGTCTTGCCAGAGAGTATGGATCGCCCTTGAGACAATATACTCCCGTTGTCGTTACGCTGTGGTATCGAGCTCCGGAACTGCTGCTCAATGTTAAGGAATACAGCACCCCAATTGATTTGTGGTCCGTTGGGTAAGTTCTTTATTTTTCTTCCCTTATGACAATCGAATGTTTCGAAAAAGCTGTATTTTCCATTTATGTTACATCCTAGATGCATATTCGCCGAACTGATTAAAATGGAAGCTCTCTTTCCTGGAAAATCGGACATTGATCAATTACATAAAATCTACAAGGAACTTGGCACGCCGAGCGATCGAATTTGGCCAGGGTACAGCAAACTTTCGGCGGTTCAAAAGTTTTGCATTGCTCATTATCCTGTTAATAATTTGCGACAGCGTTTCAGTCTCTCGTTAACTGACCTAGGAATCGAGCTTTTGAATAAGTAAGTGCGATCGGAAAAAAATAATTCATTATTTCATGTAAAAACGACAGAGAAATTGAAAAGAAATTATGCAATGACGAATCATCGTACGAGAGTATGAGAAAATCTTAAAATTTTTATTCTTTCACAATGAAACCTTCAAATTATAGAAAATAAAAATCGAATTATTATACGAATGATTTTATTCTTATTTCAGATTCCTCACGTACGATCCCGCTCAGAGAATAACCGCGGAAGACGCTCTGAAGCACGGTTATTTCAGCGAAGCACCACTCCCTATAAATCCTGACATGTTTCCGACTTGGCCAGCTAAATCGGAGCTGGGTATCCGAACGGCGAACGCGTCCCCGAAGCCACCGAGCGGAGGTAAAGAGTACAAACAATTGGGCGACGGTGACGACGCGGAACTCAATTCCTCGGAGGGTTTTCACATGGGAATGGTAGAGGGTGGAAGACAACCGTCCGTTGGTTTTCACCTCAAATTTTAGGCATCACAATAGCAACGATTTGTAAACATTTTTTCACCCTTTTACGAACTAAAAAGCTCAACAGTGCCAAGTTTTTCTTAGCTCCTTGGATTAACTCGGCTAAAGAAAACTTAGCGAATTGTAAAAAAAATTATCAAACAAAAGTGTGTTACTCAGGCGTATAGTATATTAAAAATAAGATACTTTTAATAAATATCATGATTTCGAAATTGTATTTTCTCGTTTGAACTCTCGTTCCATACTGAATCATCAAATACCAATAATATATCATTTCGAATTCTTTTGCTTTTTTTTTACGAATGAAACCAGATTTTTATATCGTTTTACACTGCTTTAAAAAACGTAGTTACTGTTTAAAAGACTTGTTCGAAGTAATTCCAATAAAATAGCGTCAAATTTGATGCTGAACGGTGCGAATCCAAATGGCAGTTTTTATGCCAATTTTTTTGATATTGAAAATACGAAATTATTCTGATCTCAACATTTTTCTTACTTAATTGCCTGCGAATTGAAAGCTTGAAGTACAATTTTCGAACCCACCGCCCGCTGTGCGAGGACCGAAGTCCTGCCCCGGCTCCGCCTATAAATTAACGATTCGTGTTTTTCGCCCGAATTTCAAGCTCATTATTGGAGATTCCAAAAAAATTTATTCCCACAAAATATGGATAAGTATTATGATTATTGTTCAGCTGACGTCTCCGTTGATTATCGGTTTCATATATTTAAAAAAAATTGGAGAATCCAAGAAATAAGATTGTTACGATCTCGATGCTTTGTCTGCAATATAATTTGTGATTTATTCAGCATAGAAGTGAGTTTCGTGCATACACTAGATTTTTATTGAAGCATTTCGAAAGTAAAGAGTGCAACTACAGATTTGTTAGAGATGTGATTTAAAAATGATATTATTCGTGCAACTACAGTTTTAATACATATATTCAAAGTTACATTCTCGAGTCTATACTCCAAGAATTGAGCTTAAACTGAATGGACTGAAACGTTGATCAAATACGAGGCTCCATTTTCATTATTATCGGTTTCACTTTCTTCCGGCGTTGTTCATATTTTTTGGTAAACCGAGCAGCGAGTTAATGAGCTCAGAATTGCGTTTCGGATGATACGTACGTTGAGGAATCAGGAGTATTCTCGCTAGCTCTACGTCACTGTCCTAAAAGACAAACAAAAAAAACCAGAATAATTTTATTTTATTCATTCGTCACGCATTTTTTTTTACTTGACAAATTTTTGAATTTTTAATAGTAAAACGTTCATTTTTCGTCAGTAAACGAGTACGAGCATCAAACAATTTATTTAAAAAAAAAAACAGTAAAAATTTGCAGTTTCATATTTTTACTGTGTTACTCAGCAAACTGAATAGAAACGAGTGACGCACGATTATTTTGACAGACATTTTTCGAAGTCGTCAATAAAAAAATTCGAATCGTGTCGTATAACATCACTGTAATGAGACATCGCGAGAGTCCGAGAAATGTAAAATGTTTGAAAATGCTTTGAAGATATAAACTGATGGAGTACTTGTCAAAAAAAAAAGGTCAAACTCGTTCGAAAGATGATTTGACTCGGAAGTAGAGATTCATTATTTCGAAGAGTTAGTCACTTACAATGCCACGAGTGTACGGAAAATTTGAGATCAAAACATTCCTCTCGGAATCGTCGATCGAAGCCGAGCTACCGCCCATTGTGCCAAAGACGATCATAGCGATGAGCGACCAGATCAAGACCAATGTATCCATTCGTTTCATTCTGATCTAAGAAGCGTAAAGAGATATAAATTTTTTCATTTTTCAATAAGCTGTAACGATGAAGATTATAGAAAAAAGATTGATCGAAATCAAGAAAAGTGAAAGAAAAAAAAAATATATTTATTTCTGAAGATCAGAAATGAATCGGTTTGATTCGTATGTCTGAAAATATACTAAAAAAAGAGGAAAAAAAAAAAAACGAAAAATTTCAATAGAAGCATAAAGTTCTTGATGGAAAATAAGAACGTATGAATTCCGAAATACCTGAAGCCAATTCAGCCAAAAATGATGTTTCCCTGGGCTCGTAGAAGCTCTCAATTCGT
Source organism: Campoplex capitator (assembly GCA_037576405.1). Classification (NCBI taxonomy): domain Eukaryota; kingdom Metazoa; phylum Arthropoda; class Insecta; order Hymenoptera; family Ichneumonidae; genus Campoplex; species Campoplex capitator. The sequence goes on from JARBWI010000338.1 coordinate 2,481,468, forward strand.
AGATAATTTGAAAACAGTTTTATTTGAAAACTTTCCTCGAGTATTATCGCTGATGAAGCGATAGATATCAACGTAGAAAACTCTGCGAGTCGTCTGTACGATTTTCCATAAATCCAGAGGCTTTTATACATCGAGTTATTTAATCATGGCTGAATAATTTCTGTTACGAGCAGTGAATCGTATCACACGACGAATCCTGTCGAAGACAGGTAACAAGGAAGACGATTTACCCCATGAACGAGACAGTTGTATGCTGCTACCTCCAGTGGAGCATTTACCGCCCTCACAATTTTTTTTTATACGTAAGAATATAGCTGCAGTGAAAGGAAAATCGATGAAAAATGTACATAACTGCGTCGGAATATTGCAGATTCCTGGAATAAGGAAATCAATCAAGAACAGACGACCCACAAAGCGCTCCGATTACTTTCGTCATGTAAGATGTTACTATTTATTTTATTTAGAATTAAAAATTATGTGAAATGAAATAATGGAGAACGCGCTTGAACAAACAAGGAGATAATTCGAAATTATAAAAAAAATTCCTTATAATCTAGAAAATTAATGAAATCCTCGAAAAACAAAGTTCGTCGTAAAAGGAGAAAAAGATAAATTCAAATCCTAGGAATGCTCAAAAGCGACACTTTGGGCGCGAATACTGTTTTTTTTTTTTTTTTTAACCATTCGATCGTTTCAGGATTCCAAGCGATTTATATTTATTTTTATTTCCTCTTGCATTGATCCAGCCGGTTCCCGATACAGGACCCGCAAATCTATTATGTATATACCATAACGGAGCTTTTTATCGAGCGTAATGTTTTTTCTTTCTTTTTTTTATGATCGTCGTAGACGAAGAAGTCGTAAAATTCGTCTGATAATCAAGAAATTGCTGAATATCAAGACTCTCGTATTCGTATCGAGGGTGAGTAGACCGGAGAGCTCAATTTTTTTAAAAGAGAAAAGGAATAATTGATTTTCGAAAAAAGTTACAATCGCAGTGGTGAAAAAAACGTGGAGTCCTCAACCAATAAAATAATCGATCGATCCTTTCGAAGGGTTTTTACTGAATTTCTCTAAAATTTCCTACGAAAATAGAATTCTTTCTACTTTTCAAATCTTCTAATATCTACGATAAACCTTCTGTTTTTCATGCCCGACGAAGGAAAAAATAAAAATATGATCAATAAAAAGAGAAGGCTGAGTCCATTAAAATGCGTTCGACTCTGATGGGCCTGGTTCTAGAACGTTGAATCGAGAACCTGATTTTCGATGCTAAAATCAAGGTGACCCTCGTACCTGTTGCTCTCGTCCAACCGCAGACTCTTCGATTCCCGGCGATTCCGATGAAAAAAAAAAAAAAACAAATGCATTTGCTATCCATATTCGTGCGTATTAACTACGAGCTCGATTGAGAAAGGGCCGGAAATGTGTACAGCTTCGTACGAGTTGATAAACAGAAATAAATCCGTTAGGAGCAGCTCGTTGTTGTCATCGCCCAACGTTTCTTGCTCACTGAACCAAAAACATAAGAAACTAAACACAACGAGTATTCAGCCATTATCGTCTTTTATCACTGAATATAAAAAAACAAAATCCAGTTTTTCGAATTACTTTTCTCGAAGTGCTAATTATTCAAGATTCTATTAAGGTAGGTCTTCCTAGTTTCGTCGTTACGATCAATTAGCGAATCAGTCAATCTCAGCACCTTAAAACAAACGACGACTTTTTTATTGAAACTTTTGTCAATATTTTTTTTGTACAGTACAAACATTAAGGTTTTAATTAATTAATTAAGGATTCAATCAATTAATTAAGCACGTTTTTTAAAAGAATTTCTTTTTCTTTTAATGTTATACCATATAAAAAAAAAAATTTCAAGTCCATTTTACAATAATTAGTCATTGATTTATACAGTCAAGGTGGAGCCTTAGAAAAAAAGACAAGGGTGGCGGGGTACGTCTAGAGGCTGTTGTAGTGATCTCAATCGAAAAAAATTCAAAATTATTATTGTTAAGCCTAACTAAATCTTTTATTTTGATGCATAATTAACAAATGGGCGGACTTGAAAAAAAAAAAATCAGAAATGAGCTGATTCGAGGAAGAGGTTGAAATAAATTTGGACCCAAGTATATATTTATTTTTTAGAATATTTATTTTCGTAGTGTAAAAGTCAGGCAGTCGGTGCGAATGGGTATATTAAAAGGGATCGGAAAAACTTCTAACTCTCAATTCCGTTTAAAATGAGTCAGGGAAAGTATAAGTTCGAAAAGGAGATGAAGATTGAGCCTGGTGGATGAAGCAAGGTCTTTGTACGGGAGAGAGAGAAGAAAATCTGCATGAAGGACGGGAGCTTCGTGCGTGATGGAGAGGAAGTAGACAGCTGGTTGAGAGTGTATCTTCGTAAATGTTGCAGAGAGTTTTGTTTGCGTTCTCGATCGTACGAGAGAGACCAAGAAGAGAGCAACCGTATAAATGGTAGCTTGCAATATGAAATTGCCCCAAGGGAAACGATAAATCTTGACGGTCCGCGAGTACAGTCGGTACGCACTTTTGTATCCGGCAAAAGTCCTCTCATTTTCGAGCATTTCGATTCTCGTTTTTCTTTTCTTCTTTTTTTTTTTTTGTAAAAACTGAATATCGCAAGAAAAATATGAGTGAGGTAAAATGTTCACCGGAATGGTCAACGATAATATCTTCTAATTTTACCTCGTTAAAGTTTATTCACAGCTCGAAAAAAAAAAAACGTTGAAAAGAAATCGGAAAGTGAGCTGCCGCCGAATCGTTACGAGAAGAAAAAGAAATACTTCAATTTTTTTGTTATTCGATGGGAAACCGAATCGATCGGTACGAAAAATTGAAACGACGTTGCACCAAATTGATGCCATTTTCTGAAAAGAATTATTTTTATCGACAATTTTTCGAAAAAAAAAAACGATTTTCCGGCATTCACAAAAATTCGAAAAAAATTTGTGTGAAAACGATTTTTCGAATTGTTTCTTGAAAAATTCGAAATTTTAATAAATTTTTTATTTTTGTAACATTTTTGCTACTTTTGATTTTAAAGAATGAGAAACATGTTTGTAATCGAAGGGGTCGATGACACTGATGTTTTCATACGATTACAACGTTCAGTGGCGAACTTGATCGCATTGAAGGCAACAAGACTTCTCGTGTGTGTATGACGTCAATGAAAAAAAATTAAGCAGTCGCGCTATGAGACTTTTTCTCATATCTCTATTAAAACGATTATTACTCGAGGACCCAAACGACATCGAGCATTTTAAATGTTTTTTTTTTTTTTTCTCATTAAATTCATTATTCGGTATGAAAGAAAACAAAATTGTTTTTTCAATGATTCGTGTCGATTCAATTCATTTATTTTTCTATAGTTTCGAGTATCTTCGTATTTATAGTTTCGAACGAACGCGAATATTCGAAATTTCCAAATCACTGGAGTCATTTTCAAATTCCTTTTTATCGTAAATTAAAAAAATATAAAATTTTTTTTTTTAAATTCCAACGATCGATGTGCAATCGTCGTTTCGATCAAACAAAAAAGTTGTCAAAAATGATGCATAACGATTTCGATTGTTAATATTTCTCGTTGGATGCATCATTCGATGATTTCTTAGAGACAAAAATGATCTTACTCTCAGAAAGGTTAACATATCCGTTAGTTTTCATGTATATTCATCGTCGTATTACGATGAAGTCATGACACTAGTAGAAACGAGGGAACTCTCCGAAAAATGAAAAAGGAGAGGGTGAAAGGGAGAGGGAGAGGGAGAGAGAGAGAGAGAGAGAGAGAAAGAGAGAACAAGATTACACTGAGAGGGAGGGATCACAGCAGACCAGCAGGTCACTCACCACTAACCAGAAAACCAGCTCGATTTGGTCCCGAGACCTTGAACCGACTTAAGGCCTTTTTTCAAACAGCATCGCGACAATATCACAGCTCCTGCTATGGTATATACTGAGCCAATTGTAATATTCACGTATAAGCTTTTCCGTACCAATTGTGCAGAATTTTTCGACGGTTTAATTTCAATTTAATTAAAATCGTTTTGAAGCATTGAGCAAAAGTCCAAAATCTCTCATTTTTAATGACGATCATTCGATCACACGAAAAAAAAAGTTGGTCCGGGCAACGAAAATTTGTTTTAGTGTGACAAGATTTTATTGAAACATTCAAAGTTTTTCATTCGTTCAAATATCTCAAAGATCCCTGAGCTTAACAATAATTATATTGGATTTATAAATCGAGAAAAAGAAAATTGCTGATTCAACAAAAATGTTTGTTGGATCAACGAATTGTGGCGAACAAATTAAATTCGTTGATTCAACAAATTCTTGGTCGTAGTGGGAAATATTGATTAGAGCCAACAAATAAAACGTTGGAATCAACTGAATGTTTGTTCGGATCAACAAATTCGATTTTGTTTCCCACGATTCGTTGATCGATTTTTTTACTCAGAATCTGGTGTGAAGATTAAAAAAAAAAAGTTGGAGAAAGGTTTCAATCGACACTGAGTCTCCTGTACATGAATATATGAGATTCCTTGACTCTCCCCGAGCAGGGCTCACATTTATCTTCGGTAAATCGTTTTCCACTTTCAAAGTCAATCAACTCGGGAACCGGCGAACACTATGAAAAGGATTATTTGACAACGAAAGAGCAGCTGTGTGCTCTCGCCAAAGTATTAGAATAATTTAGAGTGATTTAAAAAAATCAATCACCACGCTGCCTTTTTTTTTTTCCAAATGGCCAAAATTAGCCCGAGGGTGTGTTGAACGTATTTCCCTATTACTGACGTTGGTTCTTTTGCATGTTATATCGATTAGCTACACACTTGAGATGGAGAAGAAAAAAAAGAAGAAAAAAATTCGACTTACAGTTTGCAGAATCTCATATTAGCCCCCTAAATCAATCGAACACATTCTCGATCGTATATATCGATAAGATTTTTCAATGGGAAACAAAATTATTCTAACGCGTTGTTAGATTCTGCGTTCGTTTGGTTATCTCTTCGTTAGTTTTCATGTTTCAGAGTGTGCTCTTTGCGCCTGTATTACCTTTGAATTGAGAGAGTTAACGGACACGTTGTGACCATGCGATTCCAAAAATCGGGACAGAGTGGGGAAGAAAGAATGATAAAACCGAACGTCAATTATTGAAATCGAAACGCCTCGGAGAGGCGAAAATGATGTTCGTATTAACGACGACGAGCATCTATGGGCGTGACACTGGCTCCTAACGGGTATAACCGCGAAAGACAACTGACCGACGATTATGAATCATTATCAAGACATTAGAATAAAAGCAAATTGTCGTTACGAATTTTAAGTATATGCTCTGCAATCATCAAAATCGTGCAAATATTTTGGTAAAATATCAAGCTGTTGACGTTATAAAAAAGAAATTTTGTTGAAATATGAAAATATTTTGTTGCACGTGTCCAACAAAAATTTCGAATATTGCTACGAAGCTTTTCTATACTGAAACGACATTTTTTTCGAACGATAAAACATTTGATTGTGTCGACGAAATATTTTGTTGAACTTATTCAACGAAATATTTTAAGATTTTAACAAAATTTCGTTGCCAGTGACAGACTCGATTGGATTGAATCGAGAGAATAATCCTCTGTAACCTGCACGATTTCCGTCGATTTTGTTTATAAAAAATTTACAAATATTTCAATGAATTTCATCGAATTCTGGAATAATTTGAAAGAAAAGTATATTTTACATTTTTTTTGTCGCCACGTTTTTATACGTAAAAAAAAAGTAATTTTCGTTGATTTTATTTATAGGATATGTTATATTGATGAAAAATGAATTTAGATAAATTCTCAATTATAAATCGAAATGACGCTTTCTTTATTTCATTTTATCACGTTTATCCGATGCTTTTCTCTTGCTAAAACGTTATTCTGCGAAAAATTAAATTGCCGAACAAATGATCCACGCCAAAATGCAACGGAAACGTTCACTTTCTGTAAAATGTCAATGATTCAATCGTATTATATTCAAAATTAATTTCAATAAAATATATTTTTAGCTGATTATTTTGAAGAAACACCCACTTTTGCGCGGTGAACGATCGATTGATCGAAAAAACATTCGGCTCTTTCCCACCATCGAATAAGATATGGGATCTGCTGCGGTATCTATCGGATAAGAAGAACCGATAGAAATCTCAAGGCCATAAGAAACATCAGAGGTTCGCGAATCGACTCAAATATCTTTTAATTTAAAACACGAAAAAAAAAAAAAAAAAAAAAAACACGTTTCTCAAGATTTTGAATGGAATTCGAAACGATTGTATTTGAGATATATTCGTTATTTCGCAAGAAAAAAAAAACTACTTCGATGTATAAGCTTCTGTGAGAATTTCGGAGAGTACAGTTTTGTTTTGTTTTTTTTTTTTTTTTTTATCTTTTTCATTCAAATCCGTTGTAGATCAGCGGACAACGGCCAAAAAATTTCGCATCTCGATATACAGTGTCGTAGCTCTAAATTTCGATATTCTTACTTTCGAAAAACTCCATCCACGATTCACGTCCGTTTATTCATGATCTCAAATAATTCCAAGAAAATCCCTAAGAAAAATTCAAGTCTCGAGCTCTTTTTATATTTCTACAAACGTATGAGGACGCTCGAGCTAAAATCACTCGCTAGAATGTCTGTATGAGGAATATAAAATTTATTAGCGATTCAAGCGGTTTTATAACCGGTCATTTTCGTGATTGCGGTGAGATTCCCCCCTGTACAGACACACACACACATTGTAAAGGGACTTTATATGGTTTCACGTACAATGCGATATCCCTGAATGCAATTACGTGCGACCATCAAAAACCTATTGCTATGCTATTCATCTGCAGTACTCGCGTGTCTTTTAACACCGATATCCTTGTTGTTGATGAAATCCTTGAAATTTGTTCAATTATTTATTCGGGAAATCAATGTCGCGTTTGCTCCTCGACAACTCAATTCGTTAATCAACGATTGAGGCCAGTGTTATGAATTTTACTACGATCGATGCTGGCTCGATGACTAGCTTACGCAATCGGTGGCTTTGATCTTTTAATCGCGTTATGAAATCGAACGAGAAACTTTTTTTATTCGTCATTTTTTCAATTCTTTTCAATCGTCCCGTTATTTTCATAGATCCAGTTTCTACAGCTCACAAAAAGGCTCGTCTAATCGTCGAAACAATGCGAACAAACGTTGTGCATCTGAGCAATTTGTTGATTCAACAGAACTTCTGTTTGATCAATAAATCCTGCTGAACGAAATGAAATTCATAAATTAAACAAAAAATATTTTTTAAATAAAACAATAAATATTTTTCACAACGACGAGAACGTCGTTGAAAGTATTGTTGAATGAATTTTTATTTTCTCGTTTTTCTCGTCGTTGTTGAACGTCGAATGAAATTTTACTTTTGTTCGTCATTCGATTCTTCGATCCAACAAAAAATTTGGTTTAATCGACAACAAATGAGAGAGAAAAAAAAATAAGAATTTCGTTGTCCCGCGAAGATGCAAACTCGTAAACGTCGTAACGGTCGATCGATCCAACAAAGCAAAAAATTTCCAAAGTTTCTATCGTAAATCAATTCATTCGACTGATTCACGAACCTCTGTAATTCGATCCGATCTCTCGTAAACCTCTCGTAATATTAAAAATATTAAATGATTTAAACAAATGTTATATTCGGTATGAAAAATATGAATCAAAAGAAATATTAGTGTGAACTCGTGAAATTTTACTGGATGCAATTGCGCCGAGTCCGCGACTACCGCTCATTACTATGCTTCACATATCACCGTAGCACCTCCTATACGACCTTGAGACTGACCGGTAAGTGCGTTTCATATATATATATATTTCTTAGCGTATATATTCATCTTCTAAGGGGACGAGACTTATCAGCGAGGTTTTCTACGTCAAAAATCCCGATGAATTTATGCCTCGAGCGGGTTCCTCTCGCTCTTAATCGTTCGGTATTGAAAAGAAGAAGAAGAAGAAAAAAAAATCTATATAATTTAATGGTATTTTCGTGTACGTTAATGAATCATTAGATACTTGCAAATTCGAAGTACCATGACGATCAATTTTGCACACGGAAATCAAACGAAGCTTTAAAAAAAAAAAAAAAAAAAAAATTGTTTTTCGTTGATCCGTTCCACCATTAGAAACACCAGTTCCATTATTCATTTAACAGTTTATTTTAACTCCATTAGAAAGAAAAATTAACCAACGATTACATTTTATTCTCGAATAAATCGTAAAACTCAATGAATGATTGATCATTTTTCCATTACGATATCTCGATTACTCAGTGAATTCAAGCGATCTCTATTATTCATTCTTTTAATGGGACATTGCCCCGCAGCATTGAATATTGATCATTGTCAACTGTCGAAAAGTTCACCCGAGTTTACGAGAAGCGCGCTGATCATTTGGCGCAAATTTTATATTTACGAGTGTTTTAAAGGCAGACTTTTTTCTCCGGGTGAAAGAAAGAAACGACGATTCTTCAGAGCTGTGCTTCGAAAATCGTTTGCGAATGCGGCGAATTTCTTTTTTTTTTTCTTATTGTATCAATTTTTTATGAAAATTGAACACAAAATTTCCGCACGAATCTTTCTCCATTTGGCAAACGGTTCGTAATTGTTTCTTTTCATAAAAAAAATATTTGATGCATCGCTTATATGGACAGGTGACCAACACACGAGTTTGCATAAAGCTCGAATCTTTCCTCGTACATGCGTGATTGATGAGCAAGGGCGTTGTCGGGCCATGGTCAACGATATATCGACGTTGAAAAACAAAACGATCCCTTGCGAGCACTCAAATAATTTCTCACTGATTGAAGTCGATTTCTTCGAGGAATAATACGAAAAATTGTTGGCTCAATATCCTTGTGTGGACGAAATAAAAAAAAAAAAAATATAGAAAACTCTGCAACTTTGAGGTTTGAGAAATGAGTAAAAATTATTTTTATTTTCATAATTTATCTTCGGTTCGATTCACATTCCGTTGCAATTGTACGGCGCCATTATTGCAGGGAATAATGTTTATAAACAATCAAAATGTAATCGCTAAAATTGAAAAATATATACGATTTTTCTTTCATCAAATATTAGCAGAAAAATCAATTAGAAAAAATTGTAAATTCGTTTCTCGATTCAATGTAGAATAACCGTTCGAATTTTTTTACCGATCGACGTTCTAATTAGGCACTTTTTGAGGACGTATATTTCAATTGTTGAACAGACAATGACTGTCCTCGTTGAACGATTCTTTATAAAAAGAATTCCGTTAGAATTTCGTTCGAGTATCAAGTGCACGCGGTGGGACAATGATACGAAAGACTGCAGCCGTACGTGATTTGCCTATACGCGGTTTAACTACTAGTTCGATCTACTTATTGCTTCTTCGAGTAGTTAATTCAGCCGAACTGAAACCGAACAAACCGAACTGAAGCCGAACAAACCGAAATTTTTTGCCTTTTACAAATAAACAGAATTGTTTCATCAACTTTGACATTTATCAGCGTCAATGTCTATATTTGAAAAAAAAAAAAAAAAAAAAAAAAAAAGTTTGAAACCATTTGAAAACTTGTCACTCCAGCATACGAGTGTCAACGAACTCGAAAGCATTTTTCAAGCGTAGTTTTTGCACATTATTATCCGAAGATTTCAATTTGGATTCGTGCAAAAAAAATCATAAGCTGCGAGAGGAATTAGACTCGGTATCGATCGTTTGGTTCGGGATAGATTAATTTTATTGGTGCTATTTGAAGCGTAGAAATATATAAGAGTCTTTCTCCAAAATAAGCGATTCTTGCTCGACGAATGCGGAAGTTTCGAAGATCCAAGAATCGTTTAAAAGAAATGGAAATTTCGTCAAAGGAGAGGAGAAGACAGCGGCTACAATGAGTCAATACTCTCCTCGACGTATCATTGTCGACGCGGTGTCTCCTCGTCGGCAGAGAGCTACAGGGGTGTGCTGAGGCTACGAGGGGGACGAGGGGAATAGCGCAGGTATAAATGGGCTACACACGCGCTTGGAATACCACATCCGTGGTTTGCCCTACCTGGCAAGGTTGGCCCCTTAACTCTCGTCAACTCGAGTCCGAGCTTGAGTTCGACTTGCACTTCTTCCACCTGAGCACACCTCGCGGGGCATCGTATACACGCGCTTGTCCTCTTCGACTCGGAGTAAATAAGGTTGTTCGCGCGCCCGCGCGCGCGCACCCAAGCATAACCAAGTCGCGATCGTTCGAGATACCGATCAGATGATACCGGTTCGTTTTATTTAGTGTTTACCTGAAAATTCTATAACGACTGGAGAACTTAAAAAAATTACAACGACGGTGGAAGATAACGCAGCCCCGAAGGTCCGTGATTAAATCAATTTACATTATTCTAACACATCCCCCCCAATATCAAGGATTTTTATGAAATTTTTCGCATCCATCGATCAATTATTTCGTGTCAATTTAATATTTTCACGCGGTATTACTCCCTCAGCGGCTTAAATGGTTCAGAGAAACTGTGTTAAAAGTACGAGTTTTGTTTTTTTTTTTTTTTTTTCAAAGTTTCCTCTATTAGATTCATAGTGCACGTGTGATATTGATGGAAAAACATCGGGCAAGTTTTTTTTTTGTTTGTTAAAATATTTTGGCAACATTTATATTATCAACGCGAATTAAAGGCAACGTCGATGAATCAGTCGCGTTTTTGTTTTCTGACACATTGGAGTAACATACTCGGTGGCATTTGAGACGAAAAGTATACTTCGATACTCAAATCATACGGTGATAAGATCTTCTCTTGGAAGTATTAAAAAAAAAAAAAAATTCAAAATCATTCTCTTTCTTCTAAAGTACGCGATCGATTTTTCGCGAGGACAAATATAAATCTCGCAGTTCTCGAGGCCAGCGGTTTTTGAGAAATGGTCGGACGCTCACGAAAGTGAGAGTAATTATTTGAAAGAGGATTCAAAATATCGACCAATTTTTGAAAAATAGAGAAATTTTTTAAGGAGCGCAATTGAAAGAATTCGTCGATCTTCGCTCATAATAATTAAGTGAATTTTCAATTATTCAAGTTCAAGGACCTCGCTTCGTCAGTCAATGAGTTTTCAAGTACCCTATGTCATAAAACTCCAGTGCGTGCGTGTGTGCGAATATATAAATATACATAGGAAATGAAGAAAAAAAAAAAAATATATTATTTTTGCCAGTGGAATATATTATCGAGCACACGAATCTCGCGTTCGATCACTTCAGGGTCGACAGGTATTCCCTTGATGCGCGAGAACGCCTTGTGAATTTTATATGATCTTCTTTGTTTCATTACTTTATGCTCATGATATTAAGCTTTATGATGATTAATCCAATACTGTCTGAAAATAAAAATTCTTTTGACCACGTGTATCAATCGATGAGCATCAATTCTTCATCGCATTGCATTGAGCATCAAGGAAAATTATATCGAAATTTTGTTGAAAATTCTAATATTTCGATAATCCGATTGACGACAAGCATGTGATTCGTTTTTTTTTATTTTTATTCCCATCAGAATATAACTGATCGTCAATCTTTACAAAATCTGATGAACAGTTCCAAAATGTTTGTTCGAACACATTTTTGTTTGTGCCTGATGAAAAATAGAAGAAAAAAGAGGAATGTTTGTTCAAATAAACAAACATTTCTCTTTTGATATCTTCGTAGTTTTTGATAAAATGATTTGATTCACATTTCGATTCTACCATCGTTGGCTCTCTCATTTGCATTTATAAAGAGAAAATACAACAAAAAGTTTCTTGTATTTCGAAAGACGAAATATTGCATAATTATTTATAATCATTTGGATTGATAAAGTTTTTAACGAATTCTCGTTTCTCGAAACAGAATTCTCGATTATCGCGATTCTTTTCTCGAGTATACTCGACTACCAAAGACGTCATTGATCCAAGGTCGTTTTATTTTTTCCTAAAAAATCTTCCCACTTGTTTACCATCTATTTACGTCCCTAATTCTTATCAATTTTATGTGGGCAATGAATTTTTGGCTCTTGAGATAAGAAAAAAAAATAAAGAAAAATAAAAACAGAATATTCGGATATAAAAGGCTCGCGACTGGCATTTTTGCAGCCCCTGTTTCGCTGGCTCGCTCGCAGCGGGCGCAAAACTCGTCGCCTCGTATATGCAGCTTCTTTCTCCACTCGCGATTCTGCAGGTGCATATATCTTGAGAAGCGGTTAGAGTGTCTCCGACCGCACGTTCATATATCTGCCAATAGATCGGCTCGTACGTCTTTGAAAGAAAAAAGCAAAAAAAGCACAACTATACGAAATAAAAATAAAAGCTATAAAAGATATAAAAAATGAAGAAAAGAAGGAAAGACGAAGTCCCGCGAAAAAGCGAGGGCGAATACGAGCGAGCGACAGAGACACCGATACAGATTTACTTGTTTAATGGGGAGTCTGGGGTATAAATTAACATTCCTTAAAGACACTGGTGTGGGTGACCGTATTACCGGCTCTTCGTTGTATCTCGTTCCTTATTCCAAAACCCGAAAATATTCAAATTGCTTTTTTTTTTTTTTTTATTTCTTTTTCATCTCTACTATTTTCCTGCAAATTAATAACACTCGAGTAGAGTCAGTGAGAAAACATCAATGAATCCTGACCTTTGTTTTATCAAAACTTTTACAAAGACTTACTAAAACGATAAATATGCATGCTCTCAATGTTCGAAACGTGTTTTGAGAAATTGATTGAGAACAGATCGCGTTCAACGCTGAAAAAAGAAATGATTTTTTCGTATTTTTTCAGAAACGTCAACAAAATACGAATTGAGTGATGGTCGAATGAGGTTTTTATTTTATTTTTTTTGAAATCGTGTTTAAAAAAACCTTTTGTATGGGAATATTTCAGAAATGGGCTGGCCAATTTTGGCTCTATGGGGTCTTACGATCGTGGCCCTGGTGACGGCTTATCGAGTACCGGATATCGAGGAATCGGCACCTTATCAAGAGCACATACCACCCTCGCACGTTCCCTCGTTCCAACGATACTCCGTCGAAAAGCTTCCCTACTCTCAGGATTATCAAGGGAACGAGATCGAATTTGGATCTCAACGTTTACCATTGCGAACCGCGGTCGAAGCTTTGCCGGATACCGTCGGTTTGAAGAGTCAAGAGCTTCGTCAATCCGTACAAAGAATTCCGGAATAGTATGCTGATTATTTTGATAAATCATCGCGAATACCCTGACATTTCAATCATTACTGGGAGCATTAAAATAATTAAAAAAAAAAAACAAATTTAATTTCAACGAGATTATCACGAGTTGCTGCTTGATAATAAAAAAAAGCATTATTTTTAATTATTCGGTATTAAAGATCGTTCAAAATGGTCGATAACTCATTTCGTGCCTTCGCGTTATGCGTTGGGACGTGAATATTAAACGAACTGTCATTTTTCAGTGCCGGCAAACGAATTCCCCTTAGAGACGCGGTTGAGCATCGTAATGCACCGTTTTTCGGTGGCTTTACTCACGAATCAATCTGGCTCGAGCAACTTACGACACCGAATATTCGAAGAACTCAAAATTCAGCGAACGTCGTCTGTCAGTTTGAATCTCGAGGAGTTTACAGACTTGACCCGTTTTCCTTAACTCCCGAAACTATACCAGCTAGAAAATGCACTCATCTCGTATACAACGCGGCTACTTTGGGTAAGTTATCAAAAAAAATTTAATCTTCACAAGGAACAGACGAAAGTATACAAAAAAGTTTAACTGTGCGGCCCGATTCGAGTAAACTTTTTTCTCAGCAGCAATTACAAAGATCCAGAAAAATGACATTCTGTTTTGGGTTTCAATGGGTCATAAATGTGGCGATAAAAAATGTATTTTTTTATTAAATGAACCATTTTTCACACTTTCATTTCAGATTCGAATGATCTGAGTGTGGTTTCGAGCGATCCGGAGTACGATGAAATCAAGGGTACGGATTGAACCACATGAAATTATTTTTGAATGGAAATTTGATGAATATTGAGAAGAAAAGAGTTTTTAATAAGTAACAAAGAATGGTTATCAAGCTAAGTCTGAAACTGAAAAATATCGTTACGATGTTTTTTTTCATTGATGAACGTATCGTTGATGGATTTGTGTTACAACGATAATTTCGCGAAACTATCAACTGATAAATGCAAATTTCCATGATGACATATTGTCACTAAGATTTTTCAAAGAATAATCTGTATTTTTTGACCGATTTTAATGCACCTCGTCTCATTTTGTTCCTCAACTGATCCTCTACGAACTCACCACGTAGATTTTTCTTAAATTTGTTCAGAAATTATTTAATAAAAAAGTTTTTTCGCTCAACAAACAATTGGCTGTAACAGTGAAACTGTAGAACTTTACAAAAAATCTACATGGTGGATTCGTAGAGGATCAGTTAAAAACCAAAATGAGACGTGTTGCATTAAAATCGGTTAAAAAATACAGTTAATTATTTGATAAATCCCAGTGAAAATGTATCATCATGGAAATTTGCATTCAACGGTCGATGGTTTTGCAAAACTATCGTTTTTAGTATTATTCCACGTTAATAGTACATGCTGCGATACAAATCCACTAACAATACGTTTGATTGGTACTTTGAACTTGGTCCGAAAGCGTTTTAAAAATTCAGCACTCGTTCGACTAGTACGCAGTCCAGTAGTTACGTTAAAAGAGGTTTAGTTTTGTGTCTGAAACGAAATTCAGGAAAATCATAAACGATTCTGTATGACAGGTGGTTACAAGCTGGCGGTGGAACAAAAGAAGAAAAATCCTTCGCTGCGAGTGCTCTTATCGATCGTTATCCCGGACAACAGAAAATTGTTCAACGAACTTACAAAATCATGGATATCGCGAAAGGAATTTAGCCAGTCGATACTGAATTTCATTGAGAAGTATGAATTCGACGGTATCGCGATCGAATGGAATCACGAATCGATGGATCGATTCAAAGATTTGATGAGAGTGATCTACGACTCGTTGTCGCCGAGAGGATTCACCGTTGTGATGACTCTTGGACCGAATGTAATCGCCGATCGAAAACTCGCCGAAACGAGCGATCTCTTGATCCTCAATTCTTGGCGAGCTCCAAACACACGAATAGCTCTTCATCCTGGACCATTGAATTTCGCGATATCAACAACAAAAAAATGGATCGAGGCTGGAGTCCACGAGAACAAAATTATCCTCGGTATTCCTCTATTCGGTGCGAGTTACACACTCAAATTCAAAAATTCTACTGATCTCGGTGCCCCTGTTCTGGGCCCCGGAATCGAAGGCAAATACACTAAAAATCAAGGCACTCTCGCTTACTACGAGATTTGCGAAAAGCTCGAAGAATTTTGGACTTACGGACGAGACCATGAAGGACCTTACGTTAAACGAGGAGATCAATGGATCGGATACGACGATCCTGTATCGATAAAACTCAAAGCAGCGTACGCCAAGTCAACCGGACTTGCCGGAATATCGTTGACGAGTCTGGATCTCGATGATTTTGTGGTAAGTATTTAAAAAAAATTTAATCTTCTGCAGGAAAGTTTGGGGAATCGCGAATTATAAGCGGAAATCGATGATAAATCATTCTCTCGTTTCACTAATAATTTCTTCGATCTCCTAACTTTAACCTTCCTACTCGTCCTCCCATTTTTTCTATCAAATATAATATCACGATTTTAATTACAAAATTTTTGATAAATCTTGAATCTCGACGAACGTAAGCTCGATAATTTTTTTCACATTTTTTCATGCTTCGAATCAACATTCGATCGTTGTCTGTCGATTCAACTTTTCCATCGAAGTAAACTTTATTCAGACTTTAATGTACCAGCAAAAAGTGTTGTTTTATTACTTTTGGCGTCGAAAACGACGTCGCGAAAATGATACAACGTTATTGAAACGATTAAAAATTGGATCGAGCTACAAAGAATGAAAAAAATTCACGAATTCTTTCCTTCGTTTCCGTTTTTTAATGCTGATAAATCGTTGAATCCGTAAACAGTATTTTGTGAGACCAAGTAATTAGGATTCTCTCCATGTCTCAAAGTATTTCGATCCCTTTGTAAAGTTTCAATAAAAATAGACAGTATCCGTTGATGAAAAACGGTTTCGATGGCGTGTAGAATGTTAATTTTTCTCGTTCAGGGTGTCTGCGGCGAGCCCTGGCCAATTTTGAACACAGCGATCGTGACACTGGGTCAAGTTGACGAGGCGATCGAGAGATGTGAGATAAACGGTTTGTATCCCGATCCAGACAACTGTGCCGCTTATCTCTCGTGCGAAAAAGGTGATTTTCAATAAAAATCGTACGAATGAGCTTAATCGTTTGTCCAATAATAAATCTTGCTTGCGAAAGGGAAACTTGATTTCGATTGTTTTTATTTGTAATTCAGGCACGTTGTACCGAGGTTTGTGCAGCGATGGACGATTCTTCGATAAATCGAGCAAGCTCTGCGTCAAAGCAGATCCCAAAGTCTGCATCCCCAAGCTTCATCATTCGGGTGACGAAAAAAAACAAAAACTCAAAGATTCGAGGTACGAACACAGCGGTCCTCGCGTCGTTTGTTACGTCACTTCTTGGTCAATGTACAGAAAAGGAGATGGACATTTTGCGCCAGAACAATTAGACACGAAAATGTGCACCGATGTTGTTTATTCGTTCGCTGGCTTGAATCCGGAAACCCTTCAAATACAACCGTTCGATCCTTGGGCCGACATCGATAACAGTGAGTCCATCGAATCAATAAACTGCTATAGCTTGTTTTTTTTTTTTTTTTTCGTGTTCCAATGAAGTAGTTTTTTGGGTCTGAAAAAAGTAAACGTTTTTTTTTCTATATTTTATGAATTTTCACGAGTATAACTGTTCATCAGGTTCACCCAATCAGATTTGATTTCTAGGTTCATGAAAAAACTTGAAAATTTTCGTAAAAACGATTTATGCACGAACGAAACAACTTAAAATCGATCGATATAATAAATGTATAAAAATTAATAAAAATTAAATAAAAATTGATAAAAATTAATAAAAATTAATAAAAATTAATAAAAATCAATAAAAATTAATAAAAATTAAATAAAAATTGAATAAAAATTAAATAAAAATTAATAAAAATGTTTACAAACTGGCTATGAAATAGCTCTGAAATACTGAAAACCGGTGCCGAACACATGAAAAATGAAAGAACGAATGAAATGACAGATGAAAGATTATAATAACTGGCACTTTCAACTACAAACATCTTCGCGTACGAATTGACGATTACGATGGTATTTTCTTTCAATTTGTTTGGCACCAACTTCAATTTTATTACGTCAAAAAGATGCCGAAGTGTTGGTTCTGAAATTGTTTCTTTTTTTCTTACCTTCTGAATCTTTTTTTTTTTTTATCAACTATTCAAATAATTGGTAACATCGATCGTAACGAATCGTTTTTTTTTTGCTGCAAGATCTTTTCGAGAGAGTAACATCGTTGAATGGACCTCGAACGCTCCTGGGACTGGGTGGATGGACCGACAGTTCGGGTGACAAATATTCACGTTTGGTGAACGATCCCAGCGCTCGTAAACGATTCGTCGAATCGACGGTGAATTTCATCCAGAAATATGGTTTCGAGGGTCTCTCCTTCGAATGGCTCTACCCAAAATGCTGGCAGAGTCAATGTTCCAAGGGACCGGTTACCGATCGACCCAATTTAACGAAACTCTTACAAGAATTGAGAAAAGAATTTGATACCGCTAGGCCAAAGCTGACGCTCGCCGTTGCCGTTTCCGGTTACAAAGAAATAATCGACGTTGCATACGATTTTCCTCAAATATCCGAAGCTGCCGATTTCATATCGGTCATGACTTACGACTATCACGGAGCCTGGGAAAAACAGGTCGGACACTTGTCACCTTTGTACGGAACACCGGGCGAGCAACATGCGTTTTACAATACCGTAAGAATTTTACGTTTTTACGATCGATCGATAAATCATTTTGTCGTTTTTAACACATTGAGAAAAAAACAACATTGACAAACAGAAATAAAAGAATATAAACGATTACGATCGCGGTAGAAGAATCGCTGGTTCTACGTAGATTGAATAATTTTTTCTTTCAGAATTTCACGATGAATTATATCGCGAGTCTCGGAGCCTCGAAATCGAAACTTCTCGCCGGAGTTCCCTTCTACGGCCAGACTTATCGTCTGGTACGAAACGATTTTTATAATCTTGGAGATCCGGTATCAGGTGCCGGAGCTTCCGGTGAATTCACCAAACAACCAGGAATGTTAGCCTACTACGAGATATGTGATCGTATAAAACGACAAAATTGGAAAGTAGCCGATGGTACGAAACAATATTTCCGTTTTATCTCTTCTTTCTCTTTCATTCGGAAAAAAATGATTTATGAATTGTAGTTTCGTGTTAACGAATATATTGATCGATTTGATAAATAATCGAATTAATGACGACCAGGACCGGTTGCCCATCGCCAAGACCAGCTCGTAGCCTATGAAGACAGCTCGAGTATCGATCGCAAAGGACGTTGGATTATCGAGAACGGTTTCGGCGGAGCTACCGCTTGGACCGTTGATCTTGATGATTTTACGAATCGTTGCTGTTTCGGAGCTTTCCCATTGCTCAGAAGTCTCAGTTACGCGCTTGGTAAGAATATACATTCGAGAAATAAATTTATTCCGAATGATTCACTCGACGATTAATCTTGGAACGATTTTTTTTTTCTTCTGACAATTTTTAAACCATTTTTTGTGACTTTTTCTTTGAGATTTATTTATTCCATGATCTTATCATTAAGATCTACGTTCGTATGACGAATAATCGCGATGTTAATTATCATAATCGAGAAGAAGGTTTTTGAGGTTCGTAAAAGCGAATGAATGTGATAGAAAATTCATAAAATTCTAACCGATTCCGAACGCTTTGTTCGATCCTTGCAGGCGTTCAAAACGAAGCTCCATCGGCATTTGAAAATTGTCAACGGCCACTCGAGCCAATAACACCTCCAGCTGCTACCTTGACAACTCCAAACGAACTCTCGATCGATGGAGGAAATGATTCTTATCAAACTAGTCGAATGACATCGCCAACAACGATGAAAGCAACTACCTGGCCAACGTGGACAGAAAAAACAACCAGAAGACCAGCAACTACTAGTTGGACGTGGACGAAACCAACACCAACGACAACCAGAACCACCACTACCACGTAAATCTTTCATTAGAGTCTCTCTCTCTCTCTCTTTGATATTTATCCTTTCTAATACTTATCCTGTGAGTGGTGTAAGCGATACCCGACGACCTTTACCGATTGTCATCTCTGGACTCAGAGATATATAAAACTGGACAGAAAAAAGCTCTGAACAAAATCATTGACGGAGATCTAGGAATCGACTCTTTGGTTTTATTATTTTTACGAGGAAAAAAAAACGATAAAATCTTATATAAGTGCACTGAAAACAAAATTTCGTTGAAACTGTCAAATATTTTGTTCAATACGTATCCAACAAAATATTTCGATCAGCGAAGCCATTCGATTAATCCGGAAAATCAAAGAATAATCATATGAAGGCATCGTCGAAAAATAATGAATCGGATTAACTGACGGTTCGTTTCACTTCCAAATGCATCTTTCAGCAGAGTAACTACGACGACGACTGTAAGAACACCGACAACGACGGGAACACCGTGCAACGGAGTCCAGCACGTAGGGAATCCAACGAATTGCGGGAGCTACTTTAAATGCGATCGCGGTGTGCTAAAACGTGAGGAATGTCCTGCAGGATTGCACTGGGACGATTCTCGAGGCCGTTGCAACTGGCCGTCATTGGCTAAATGCCAACCAGGTAAACGTTCGTTTGATTCATCATGAATGAATAAAAATCATTTTTATAATTCGAGCAACGACGAAATTTGATCATGTAATTATTTTATTATCATCGGAAATGATAAAAAAAAAAAAGAAGAAAAAAATTGTTTTTAGAATTGAATTAGCATAAAACTGTAGATATTTTCAATGATTTTCGTCAATTCTGAGAATAATTATAGATAAATGAATGACCGTCGTGTTTATGGCGGTATTAGTCGAGTGTTTACATCGATTATTCAATGTTTTTTCTCGAAAATTGATGATGAAGCAACGTTCAAGTTCACGATAGCCATATAATCGAGGTATACGCCATAAATTTCCATGAAGATGAACAAATTGAATGATTCATTGAGTGTTTTTCTATGCCCAGTTATCGAACAGAGCTCTAAGCTGGTACCCCGTAGAAAACCTGTTTCAAGTTTGCCGCATTCTGCATCAACGCGTCGTTAATCACGTCACAATATCTTCTGGATTTCTTTTTTTTTTCTTTTTTTTTATCTTTCTCTCTCGCTCGCTCCAGCTCATCTCATTATTCCTACGTGCCCTCGGGGCGAGAACGTGTCTTTTCTTCACCACTTTTTTTTCACGCTCAAACACAATATTGGTCGATAGATTCACTGCATTAGTTCGATACGCGGTAACGGAGCGAGGACAGTGCAACAAACTCTTTCAAATTTTCTTCCTTTTCCTTCGATCTTTTTTTTTTTTTTTCAATTCATTCTCTCTCTAATCTCATTTCGGCGACGATGCTTCGTATCTGTGACGTTTTAATTCTTTGTCTCATTTGCGAATGTTCAGCGGGACAAAATAACAGTGTTTTTAGAATGAAAAAGAAAAATAGTGTTTTGAAAAAAGGTGAATAGCTTATTTTCTATTGCTGGAAAGCCCGAATCGATACAAATGTGAATTAAAACCTTTCGACAAGTTTTCTATGCTTTTTCATTGACTCCGTAGACGTTGAAATATTTCATACCCGTCAAAAACGTTTTCGCCGCAAGCACCTTTCGAAATTTATTTTGCCTCATTCGGTTTCGAGAAAACTTTAACGAGATCGTAACCTTATTTTTTTTTGTCATTCATTTTTACGTTAAGGAACCACGGGACATGTGGTAACTACACCTCCGCCCACGATCGCTGCCCAGCGACCCACGATCACGTCAACTTCGAAGCCTTTTACTACCACCACCGTGACGCCTCCAACGACTACTACCCTTATTCCAAGCAAAGATTGCGAGCACGGACAATACTACGCTTATCCAAATTCGTGCACGAATTTTCTTATCTGCGTTAATGGTAATCTGGTGACCCAACAGTGCGGTCCTGGGCTCAACTGGGACGACAAGAAACACATGTGCGACTGGGCCTTTAAAAATCCCTGCAATCATGTACCAACTGCAAACGCTGCGCTCGTTATGAAAGAAATGGAAGACGACGTGAGTCCAAAATCGTTAAGTTTTCACAGCCTCTAAATTCACCATAAAAAAAAAACGTTGCACAACACGTTTTTTTTTATTGTACCTGAGATACAACTCGCTACCAGACGTGCTATGGTCGATAGGCCCTAAATGTGATGTCACTACCAGCGATGATTTATTCCGATTCCATTGAAAAGGAAAAATTCGTCAAGCCGTACGACTTCTCTCGACGAGACCTTGACATTTATTTATTGATTCACGATGATTTTCGTCGACACGCGGTTAACGAAGATCATTCGGAGTTTGCCTTCATGAAGGCTCGGTTGAAATTCGTTGCGGTTCATTCAAAAAGTTTTTTTCTTTTCTTTTCGATACGAAATTTCATCGATCGCACTCCAAATCGAGCCGATTGAATCGATCGCGATTCGTAGCAAATCGTCATTAAAATGTACATCTTCGTACTGATCAATTTATCAATCGCGTTCAGAGAAATTCTCGCTGTGAGTCAAAAAAGCCATTTTTTCTGAATCATTCGATCACTTCTATCCGCAATCATAACTTTCAACGTAATTTCCTGAAATTTAAAACCGTTTGAAAATGAATTAATTTCATCTATGACAATCGACGTATTTTAGTTTTGCCGGAAAAAAAAAAAATTCAAACGAAAAATAGTAAAATTTGGTTTTAGTCAAGTGTTGATTGATTTTCAGGGCAAATGTGCTCCCGGAAGTTTCAGCCGAGTGCCAGGTGACTGCGGAAGTTATTACACGTGTTTATGGGGACGTCACGAAAAGTTCGAATGTGCACCGGGTCTCCACTTCAGCGAAGAGTCCCGTATATGCGACTGGCCGTCGCGAGCAAAGTGTCCGGATTCTAATCGCCAAACGGTCCGTCCTACCCTCGCGACCGAATCACCGAGCTGGGAATTGCCGATCACCCAGGGCCTCGTTACGTCCGAAACACCGTGGTCGACTCATCCGACCACGGAGCGTTACACGACGACCCATAAACCATGGATGCAAAATCCAACTACTCAGAATCATCCGACAACACAAAAACCAACTAGTCATCATTACGTTACGACGCAAAAACCAGCAACGACCCATAATCCGTGGATATGGACTGAAAAACCTAAACCACTGCCACCTCCGTTGATCGATCCTGATAAGGTCTCACCGCTCTCCGGTCATTTCAAGGTACATTTTCTTCTGGTTCCGAAATATTTATACTTCTAACGTTATTTAATGATTCGTTCTAAGCTCCTGGAATCTATTGTTCCGGAGGAAAACCCTTCGACAGGCTCGAAAACGAATCCAATCTTTTCTTCGCCATAAAATGTTGCTCGCAGATGATAATGTGATTCGATTGTAGATAATTCTGTTCGTTTTTCGATAACGAAGATAACGGTCTTTGGCGAAGCCACGTGAGATGAATATTTAATCATGAAAAGTCTATAAAACTCAAATTTTTTTTAGACAAGTGGAATAGGGTTTTAGGGTCCAATGCTGGGAACTGACCGAGACGAGAGTCCGATGTCTTCGAAATTCAAAAAAAATTTCGAAATTTTTATGGGGAAAAAAGGCTTTAGATGAATTTTGTTTTTTTTTTTTTTTTTTCAAAGGTTGTTTGCTACTTCACCAACTGGGCTTGGTATCGTAAAGGTATCGGTCGATATGTCCCGGAGCATATCGATCACACGTTGTGCACGCACATCGTATATGGATTCGCAGTTCTGGATTATTCGAATCTCGTTATAAAGGCGCACGATTCTTGGGCAGATTATGACAATCGTAAGGGAAAAAAAAAATATAAACACGATCGACGAAACTGTTTTGTTTATTGAGAATTCGTACCTCATCGATGGGACTTTTTTTTTTTAAGGTTTTTACGACCGAGTTCTGGAGTACAAAAAACGTGGACTCAAAGTGTCTCTGGCACTTGGTGGATGGAACGATTCCGCAGGTGACAAATACAGCCGACTGGTGAGGTCACCCGAAGCGAGGGCAAAGTTCATCGAGCATGCTATACAATTTTTGACCAAATATGGATTCGATGGTCTTGATTTGGATTGGGAGTATCCGGTTTGCTGGCAGGCGAGTATTTTTTCTCTCAAATTATCGAAATAATTCAGTAAATCAACACTTTTCATCGTTTAAATGAAAAATTTCATTTTCGAAAGAAAGAAAATGATTTTTTAGCGAGAAGAAAAAAAAAAGTAACGATTTTTTGTACAGGTCGATTGCACCAAAGGACCGAAATCCGACAAACAAAATTTCGCATCGCTCCTGAAGGAATTGAGCGAACAATTCAAACCGAGAGGATTGCTGTTGTCGTCAGCTGTATCGCCGAGCAAAACAGTCGTAAACGAAGGTTACGACGTTCCCGCGTTAGCCAAATACTTGGACTGGATAGCTGTTATGGCTTACGATTATCATGGACAATGGGACAAAAAAACTGGTCACGTTGCACCTCTCTTTTATCATCCCGATGATGACGTTTACTTCTTTAATACCAATTACACCATCAATTACTGGATATCCAAGGGAGCTCCACCGAGATCCATAGTTCTGGGTAAATTACGAATAACAAATTGTTTAGCCCTATCAAAACGCATTTTTCTTCAAAAGTTAAAAAAAAATTGACATTTTTCTTCGAATTCGTAGTTAAAGTTTCAATAATTCAAATCAAATTCATCATGATTTGCAAGATAAAGTTGTGAATATTGAAAATAATGGGAGAACACAAGTTTTCGAAGCTTTGGAGCATAAGAGTTTGTTGATTCAACAAAATGTTTGTTTCGGTTCGCAAAAATTTAACAAATGTGGCGAAAAAAATGATTCGTTGATTCATCAAAAGTTTGAATCGAATCAACAAATTTAATTCCGTTCGTCACGACTCGTTGATCATTTCATTCTTAAACTTCTTTTACAGAAGATTGAAAAATATTTTGATGTAAGGCACGAGATAAGTGAATATTCAGCTTAATTAGAAGTAGGTACGTTTAAAATCATGTGGATTCAAATGTTTTCAATAGGAATGCCCATGTACGGACAATCCTTCACGATTAATGATCCAAAAGCCGGTACCGGTTTGAATTCGCCAGCGAGTGCCGGAACTGCCGGTGAATTTACAAAAGCAGCTGGTTTCTTGGCGTATTACGAAATATGCGATAGAATTCAAAATCGTGGCTGGACAGTCGTTCAAGATCCGGAAAGAAGAATTGGACCTTATGCGTACAAGGGAAGCCAATGGGTCAGCTTCGACGACGTCGATATGATACGTAAAAAGTCTCAATTCATCAGAGACATGGGTCTCGGTGGAGGAATGATCTGGGCACTTGATCTCGACGACTTCAAAAACCGGTGCGGAGGCGGAGCTCATCCATTGTTGCAAGCGATACAACAAGTATTAGCGAATCCACCGAATGATCGTGACAAACGTGAGTGAAGTTGACATAACTTTGCGTCGCTCGCCAAAACGCAAAGATTTTTTTCGAATTTTATTCCCTCGCTTGAAAAACCAGAAAATATTGACAGCAATTTTGTTCTGTCGACAAAATTTTGAAAAAAAAAAAAAAATAAAAAATAACGAAGGACCATTCTCCCATTAATTTACAGCGATAACGCCACCAGCTGTGGGCGACCAACTCGAATGGAAAGTACCTTCGTCACCGACGGTTACATCGATAAGCGAAGTAGCTAACCAGCCAGGAGTCGTCGTGAATAATGAGGACGAGTACAAAATGGTTTGTTACTTTACTAATTGGGCTTGGTATCGTCAAAACGGAGGACGTTTCGTTCCCGAGGACATTGATCCAGATTTGTGCACTCACATTATCTACGGTTTCGCGGTATTGGACGGTTCACAATTAACTATCAAAACTCACGATTCTTGGGCCGACATTGACAACAGTAAGTTCTCAATCCAATGGAAATTTCTTTTTTAGGCAAACCACTGAAAATTTTGAATACAAGTTTTCAGCTGAATTATTTTCATTCAAAAATTTTGCAAATTATGTGTGTTCTGAAGAAGGGAAGAGAGGAACCTTCACATCAATTTTCAGAGCGTTTTCTTAGTGGAAAATCACTGAATTTGGCCAAATCATAAAATATTTTACTAAATTACTTGAATAACCCATTCGTTTTTTATCCAAAAAACCAAAATCAACAAATTGAAAATGTCACTATGAATGTAGAAATATATATGCGGTAAGGGTTTTCGGATTTTTCACTTTCAAAATGCACCAGACATGCTTGGCTCGTGAAACTTGAAAAAGAAAAAAAAATGAGAAAATTGAAAAATCAATGTGAGAAATTTTTTAATTCGTCTCAGCCGAATAATTTCTCGTGTCTATAACGAAGCTTCTTTCGACGATCACTGAATTCTGAAAATATTCCTTTTTTGACAGAATTTTACGAAAGAGTGGTGGCCTACAAAGCCAAAGGAATAAAAGTTTTGTTGGCAATCGGTGGCTGGAACGATTCAGCCGGTGACAAATACAGTCGTTTGGTAAATTCTCCTTCATCGAGATCCCGATTCATCAGTCACGTCGTACAATTTATCGAAAAATACGGATTCGAAGGATTGGATCTTGACTGGGAGTATCCGGTCTGTTGGCAGGTAGAATGCAACAAAGGACCACCCAGTGACAAACGCTCGTTCACTTTATTCGTCAAAGAGCTCAGTGAGACTTTCAAGCCCAAAGGGCTTTTACTCTCAACCGCTGTTTCACCTAGCAAACGAGTCATTGACGCGGGTTACGATGTCGCTGAATTGTCTCATTATTTCGATTGGATTTCTGTCATGACCTATGATTTCCATGGTCAATGGGACAAGAAGACTGGTCACGTTGCACCTCTTTACCATCATCCCCAAGATTGGGAACCGACCTTCAATGCCGTAAGTATCAATTCATTCGTATTCACCATGATACTTGAATCCGTTATCAGAATTTCAGAATCATGACACCTGCTGCTGCAACAGAAATTCACATTTTACTATGATTATTGTTGCCACATTCAATTTTTACTACTCAAATTAACATTCATTCGGACAATCACTTGCTCCGGATACCGAATCGAAAAATGAAGAGAAAAAAAAAAACAAAAACAAAATCGTCGATTTAACTTATTGACTTTGATTTATTCGTGATCCAACAGAACTTCTCCATTCATTACTGGATCGCGCAAGGTGCGTCACCGAAAAAATTGGTAATGGGTGTACCACTTTATGGACAATCGTTCAGTCTCGCAGAGAGAAGTCAACAAGGTTTGAACGCTCCAACTTATGGAGGTGGCGAAGCTGGCGAAGCAACGAGAGCACGAGGCTTTTTGTCTTATTACGAAGTTAGTATTGGTATTTATGGGACTAATTATTCTTGCGATCGTCTATTCGAAATGGAGGAAAATGATAGGAAAATGTTTTGGTCGTGAAACCAGTGAAGATACATTAACTAATGAACTGATTTATCAATCTGAATGATTTTTTTCTTTTTGTCAATTCGAACGAATTTGTTTCATTTGTTGTACTCTTTGATCGTAGATTTGTGAAAAAACTTTGATGCACGGTTGGACGGTGGTGCAAGATCCTGAAAGACGAATGGGACCGTACGCTTACAAGGGCGATCAGTGGGTCAGTTTCGATGACGCTGAACAAGTGAAACTCAAAGCTGAATTCATTAAAAAAATGGGTCTTGCTGGTGGAATGGTTTGGGCATTGGATCTCGATGATTTTAAAAATTATTGTGGATGCGAGCCGCATCCGCTTCTAAGAACGTTGAACAGAGTATTGAGAAATTATCCGGCAGGTCCCACTTGCCGTGTTACCGGTAAGACAAAAATCCATTTGAAAATTTACTCACTTTTAGAGAGTCTCAATTTTACTTGACTAGTGGCGACAGAGAGATGGTGTCGGGGACTTTTTTGTAGGAAATTCGTTGCTCTACATGATTGGTCCTATCCATTTTTGCTCTATCACCAATCGTTTCGACGATTTTTCCAGTAAAAGAGAGCGAGTTATTCGTCAAAATTGATAAAAAGTGTCGCAGCGTAAATGGGGGGAATTGAACCAGTTTTTTATTCAAAATTCGGTTGATATTTTGAATTTATGTTATTGACTATTGATCCTGGAATGCTCTGTAAAAAAATGATTCCTTTCTGAAATATTTCGAGGCACAATAACGGCGTACAAAAATAAATAGAAAATGAATGATTTTCCTGCTATTCTAGACAAGATCTCGGTAGAAAATTTGCCGGAAACAACGACGCATCATGCGTGGTATGAAACAACAGAAAGAGGCGATAAAACGACGACTCCTGGAACGGCGTACTTGCCTCCTATAACGACAACGCAAATAATCGATTCTATCGACACGATCGAAGTTGAATCTGGTTCTGCTCCACCCGCGAAGCCCTCGAGCGGTGAATGCGACGGAAGAATGTTCAGACCACACGAACACGATTGCTCGAAATATACAATTTGTAATTTCGGTGAGCTTCTTGAGCAAACCTGTCCAAACGGACTTCATTGGAACGAGAATAGATGCGATTGGCCGGAAAATGCAAAATGCAAAAGTTCAACGAATCAAAGTGGAGAGGTAAACGTCAAAGAAGAATTTAAGAAAAAAAAAAAACATTTCTTTCATTTCGTTACTTTCGTTCGAGATTCAGAATCTCTGAACTTCCAACTTGGACGTTTCTCAACTGATTTTCAATCCGAAGCGACCGTACGAATTCAATCGTTCTTTATTTCAGAGCAATTCTATACCGCAAGAAACAGAAAAACCGGAAAAGCCAGTTCAAACGGAATTTCCAATAGTCGAAGAAACAACATCCGGTCACGTCGATCACGTTAGTTTGATCGATTCATCGAGCAGGCCCGAAAGCATCAAGGTCGTTTGTTACTTTACAAATTGGGCAGTTTATCGGCCCGGAAAAGGAAAATATACGCCAGAAAACATTGATCCAAATCTGTGTACGCACATAGTCTACGGTTTTGCCGTTCTCGATGGCAACGATTTGGTGATAAAGCTTCACGACTCCGGTGCTGATATCGATAACGATTTTTACGGTAAAGTCACCGCTTACAGAGCTAAAGGAATCAAAGTTCTCATAGCGATCGGTGGATGGAACGATTCGGCCGGTGACAAGTATAGTCGTTTGGTCAATAATCAAAGCGCCAGAAAAAAATTCATCAAACACGCTCTCGCGTTCGTTGAAAAATACGGTTTCGATGGACTTGATCTCGATTGGGAATATCCCGTCTGCTGGCAGGTAATTTCAACCACGAAATTAAGAATTCATTGATTTTACAATGGTTTTTTGTATCACTCAATCGTGGCTATCAGTACTTTTGACATTTTTAGTAAAAATCCCTCTTTTTTTGGATTTCTTTCGTAATTTTTTTTAGTTTCATAGACTTTTCATCATCGAATATCCACCGAATGTGGCTTCACCGCAGACCGTTTTCTTCGTTTTCAAAAAACTAAGAGAAACGCGCATAATTGAACTTTTTTATCGCATCCGAGGAACATTTTATCCCAAGAAAACATTCGGGTCGTTTTCGAATCTGTTTTTCGTCTACTTTTTTGAGATGCTTTTCTCCGTTTTTTCTTTTTGATCCATTCCTCCTTCATAATTCTGATTTTTTTCAGGTCGAATGCGAACGTGGTCCATCTTCGGACAAGCAAGCTTTCGGTACGTTCGTGAGGGAATTGAGTCGAGAATTCAAGCCAAGAAATTTGTTGCTTTCGGCTGCTGTTTCGCCGAGCAAGCGGGTTATCGATCACGGCTACGATGTGCCCACCCTGGGCAAATATCTTGACTGGATCGCCGTGATGACTTATGATTTCCATGGAAATTGGGAGAGAAAAACCGGTCACGTTGCACCTCTGTATTACTATCCAGGCGACGATTACGATTATTTTAACGCCAATTTCTCCATGAGATATTGGATTGAGAAGGGAGCACCGGCTTCGAGGCTCGTCATGGGAGTTCCATTTTATGGACAAAGCTTCACGCTCTCAAGCACTTGGAACCCGGGTCTTCAAACTCCAACTTCCGGTCCAGGCGAGGCTGGAAAATTCACCAGATCCGGTGGTTTCCTCTCGTTTTACGAAGCAAGTACCAATCCTGTAACATTGATTCATTTTAATCAAATTTAATGTCGATTTTTTTCGTGTAATTAGATCGTTAGAATCAGGAAATCGCACATTCAGCTTCAAGGTCGATTCTATCCGAAGAGACAAAAGTATTTGACTGCATTCCAACGACGCAGAGTTTAACGTCATTTTTTCAATATCATTTCAATTGAAATGGAAAAACACGAATTTTCTATGACTAATTAAGCTTCTCTAAGACTTTAATATCGTTCACCTGACACGAGTTGATAAGAAATTCAAAACTAGATCGATAACCGCCTTTTTTCTGATGCCATTGGATTGCTACAAGCTTGAAGTACTCAAATCTCATTTCTGTAAAATATCTTATGGATTTTCACTAAGATATATACATTTTTAGTGTCCGGAAATCGGATTCTCCCATGTCATCCTGGAAATCCGTCACGGAGAACACCAACTTTTAATCCTTTTTTTCTCTCTTAACTGGTCGATAACCGAACCTGAAATTTCGTGATAACAATAATTAATCTATGAAAAACGACATAAAATTTTTTCACCCGAATCCTATGAACAAGAGCCACCCCGACAGGATATTACCTTAAGAAACAAGAACGTCGACGTAATCTGGGATGTTTTTTGTTCATAGATATGTGACAAAGTGAAAAATGACGGATACACGGTAACGAAGGATCCGCAACGTCGTATCGGGCCTTACGCGACTCGTGGCAAACAATGGGTCAGTTACGACGATGTAACGAACGTATTCAAAAAGGTAAAAACATAATAAATCCTGTTGCTCAGACTGAGAACAAAAAATTGACTGATTCAACAAAGAGTTGAATCGTTGATCCAACAAATTTCTTTTCTCAGTGGATTTTTATTGAAACGAAAATCTATAAAATCAAATAATTGACGATTATATGTCTGTGGTTCGAATAATTTTCAGGGTGAATTCATTCACGAACTTGGCCTCGCTGGTGGAATGGCTTGGGCTCTGGATTTAGACGATTTCAATAATAATTGCGGATGCGGAAAGTATCCGCTTTTGAAAGCATTGAACGACGGGGTTAGGGGAAAGCAATTTTTCTCCAAGGATTGCACATAGTCCCGAGGATTATCGAATCTCCATCGCGCATCGAATTTCCTACCAATTTGCCACTTAGTTTTAGGTAATCCTAAGATTTAATCATAATTACATCATTTTTCGTTAATTATAATACGATAATGGATAAGAATGAAATGGCAAAAAGCCGTGTAAAATCGAAAAATGAAACTCTTCCGGATGACGTGATTGTGGAATTTTCAAATCCCCAAAAAACTTCTTTTATCATCCTCGACGAAATTCCATTTTATTATATTCCAGTACAAAAATAAAACCGAAATTTTTCTTTCATTACCGAAAATACGAATCGTTTACGAATTTTTTCAAAATTACGCGTTCCATTTTGCACACGACTATTTTCGTTTTAGAAAATTCGTTCAATTTTCATGATTACGTATGTCGGGCCATACAAAGACGAACGATATTTTTTATTGAATATTAAATTTTGAAGCAAAAATTCTAAAATCGAGATTTTTACAAATTTATCTGTATTCATAAAAAAACAATTATTTTTCATACGGCTTTGGGGGCTAGACGACGTCGCGTCATCTGCGAAGACTCGATTTAACGATGTAATTTCGTTTCAGTGTTGAAATAAAATACTCATTTCTGTATTTCATTGATTTAGTTGAAATAAAATTGATGAAAGAAAAAAAAATATATCGAACAAGGCTCTCGTCTGAGATTCGTCCGAAGAACTCACGATTTCGTGGAACGCAGCCGCCACTCGCTTCACAGAACTTTCATTGAATCGTAGCTTCGAACAATATTGAAGCCCAAACGAGGGGGACTAAAAATATCGAATTCAGCTTTAGACGATGAGTTCGATGGAGACGCGACGAATTTTCACGCAAATAAGGACAATAAAGGAGATTCAGTTCCAACGTTCAACAATGGACCGTCTGTCTGATACAAAAAAAAAAATCAATTCATCAAAAGAGTTTTAAATTTGCAGTTAACATTTATCATACGATCCGGTTACGTGATCAGAACTCTCCCATTGTCTTGATATCGAATTCCCATATTTGGACAGTTAAATAATTATCATTTTTTGTCTTAATTTTCCATGATTACTTCAAAGTCATGATTTTCAACATTTTCGAGCAATTATCAATTGTAAACTAATGAATCATGTTTTTTTATTTAAAATATTAAAATTTCATATTTTCCAATGGATTTCAACTTCGCATAAACCTTAATCGTTCGTACGAAAACTTCATTGTTAAGAGATTTTCATAGTTATACGAATCTATGGAAAATCTAGAAAAGAAAGTATTTCAATTTTTTTGTTCAAAGATCTCAACCAATTTTCAAAATCTAATTGTCGATGTGACGACGTATTTTAATCGAGATTGGAAAACAACGAAAAAGTAAGTGACATTCGATCGCGTGTAGTCGAAAAATTATGAACAAACTATAGGAACGATTTTGCGAAGTATATTCGGCGAATAAGCAACAACGAATGTCGAGTATTTTCGATCGAGACCCTCGATTTTTGTGTCGGTTCCTTTCGGTACATTCGGACGGAAAAATGGATTAAATAAAATAGCAAAATACATACTAGCGGTCAATCAAGAATTTGCGGTAATCCATTAGTGAAAAAAAAAAACGTTACGCTCACGAGTCAAAGGCTGAGTAGTGGGGTCAATAGTAACGAAGAATGCGAGAGCCATCGCAGCAGCGATAAAAAAGAATAAAGCATTTAGTGCACGTCTGAGCGTGAACGAGGAACGACGTTAGTTTCTTATTCCCGAGGATCGCTAAATCGGTTTTAAAAAACTTGATCGACACATTATTTTCGAATCATCGTTATGGAATTGAGAAAAGGTACAACTTTACGAATATTTGAACAATCAAAGAAATTCACATTTTCGAAAAAGTCATCAAATACGAATTCCATGTACATCGTAATCGGTTTGGTTTTGAATTAGAATTAGATCGCGATTACATCTTATTATTTTCGAACTGTCAAAATTGTTTTCTTTGATGAAAACACTCGTTTCTTCAACTTCGAATTCGTTTCGTTCTGATTCGAACGAAAACTTTGATAAAAAAAAAATAAACGCATTTTAATTTTCTTCCGTGACTTCATTTCGAGTCATTGATGATTTATTTTGGATAAATAATATTTGTATGATTTACAGATAAAAAATTATTGAGGTTTGCACAAAGTCTCAACTTTTTGAAATAATACAGAGCAAATCTCGAAATTTTCTTTCGTTTTAGTGATAAAAAACGAATTATACGAGGATTCTGCCGCTTTCTGATTCCGATTCTGAGAAAGAGAAGACTCTTTCTGATTCTGAGAATCATGCGTCGATTCCTGTCAATCGTGTTGACGTTATTATGATTTCTTTATTCGTGAAATTATATAAATATTTTTCGATTGCATTTTATCATGGGTAAATAAAAATAATAATATTAAATTCAACCTCATAATCGAACTTGTTTATTTATGAGATACGATAAATGGTAAAGCTCGTAAAGTTTGGCATCATAACCTACAAATATGTGAGCTTTCGAGCAAAAAAATTATTAAATTTTTAAAATACTGTCACCATCGAATCGAACATTATTCATTAAAATTAATGCACGTATCATCTTTTACGGAGAATTGGAATAAAAAGACGCCGCGTCGTCGACATCGTGTTTGGAGAAACCGGGAAAAAAAAAAGAAAGTGCGAAAGAGTGTATTATTGTGGAAATACGTCGATAACGGCCGCCGTTTACAAAAAAATATGATCGTCGTACCGATCAGCGAGTTGCTCAATAAATATTTCAAATATGCATACACATATACGTCATTATAATGGCATATTACGTTGGAAATGTACATTAAATTTATCTGACGATAACGCGCGTCATCGAAAAAGTTGAGCAGGGGAAAAAGTTGTACGTAATTCCGATATATAAGTGAAGATCTCTCAATAAAATCGATTCTAAAACAACGACACGAAGAAATTTTCAAATGAGTTCTTCTCAGAATAATATTTTCTCGTCACAATCCCCCGGTGTATTTAATTCATTTGACAAACTCGTCACTAAAAAATCGTGTACATACACAGAGAATATTTACTGTCCGTACGTACCGTCCTCGCGTTCGTATCTATATTTACTAATTAGGACATCGACCTTATCAATAGAACAGAAAACTTGGATCGATGGATATCGCTCTTCCAAAGCGTAAGTATATCGCGTTGAGATCACTTTCAACTACTTTATATTAAAATTTAAACGTTCACCGGTTAAATTAAGATTTTAATACTGGCTATTAGAAAATAAAACTTCATTTATTTCTGTAAATGAAAAATGTCATTGTAGTACGAAAATATGATTTCGTGACCCGGAATTTCGTATAAAATAAAAAAAAAAAGAACAGTAGACTTTTTCAATTACAAATAAAAATAAAAGATTATCGAAGCTTTTCGTACTTACGTGAAAGTCTATAAGAAAAGCCTATTTTCGAGGATAAGTGCGCACCGAATCTTTTACCTTCAAAACGTTTAGTTTTTTTCTTTCCGAGACTTGGCGTCAAGACGCTGTCGAGTAATAAAAATGATGAGTTTCATTACCACCAGCCGACCAATTGGATACAATTTATGTAATTATTCGTACACGTAATATCAGAACGAAGACTGATAACCGATAGAATTTACACAATGACCCACTGTCCGAACTTTTTCAACTTTCTATCCGATAACACACGATTGCCCAACTTGGTAACCTAAAAACACTGTCACGGTGTTACTGCAATAGGTCGTAAGTTAAATAAATAACTGACCTCCAGGAGCTTGGAAGAACTCGTTAGATCTTTAGAAATGTGTATTATATTGACGTGGAGATAAGGTTTTTCGAAATGCATTTGTCACTACTTTCTCTTACTATGTTTACGAGTCGACCTCTACATTTGGAAATAATAAAAACTATTGTTTTCCGAAACTTTCCTTGAGCCACATCAGCCACATCGTATTTATTTCTTCCCCTCGACCTCAACTTATTTCAGCCATGAGTTTATTTCCGTACGCAATTTACAATTCAAATTTTATATCGATGACACAATTGTACGTTTTACGCACGCCGATCAATGAGGTCATCCCTTTCATTATTTTATTATTCAGGAAATCGCGATCGAAGTTGCAACGATCCTCTTCATCCTTCCGAAAAAAAAGTTTCATTTTTATATTTACACACGCATATGAAATTATTCGGACGATAGTGCACTTCTATAACAGCAGAGTGTACTTGTAGAAAAACAGCGTGCTTCTCATCAACGACGCATCGGTATATATCCTTCGGACTATATTATCTTTCATGCTTATACGAGTAAACACTAATAGAACGAAAAAAAGAGCAGCTACAACAAACAACGAAAATGTCATTTGTGACGTTCGAAATACATATGCGATACTGCACGAGGGTTTGTTTATTTCCGCCCCCCTCCTCTAACATTTTTACACTTGTTTGTATTCCCTTCTCGTCGTGGTCTGGTATACACACATGAAATTGCGCGCACTTTGGCCAACCACCTCATACACTCGACCCACTCGACACGTTTAGTTGGACTGTTGGGCATGCGCCTTGAAAAAAGAAAACGACGAAAAACGCATCCATACCGAAACGGACCACAGAACACAGCTGCACAGCATAGCATTTGCATGCTCATGCTGTGTATACGTGATCAATTTGTCACTAGTTTAATGCACTTCTGTGGTAGTTAGGATAACTAATAAGACGAAATGGTTTCAGGTACATTTTGTACAAATTTTTGTGTATAACTTTTTTTTTAATTTGGAAACCGTGTATCGTTTGACGATCAAACAGATGGTTTTTTACACAGTGTATTTTACGTCCTTTCAGACTCTGAGGCCGCCTCTCTGTGCCTTGGAAATTCTAAAATCGAACCAGTTGCGACCGAAACGAAAAAACATGTGAGTGTATTTTCATTTGATTATTTTTTTCTTTCAATTAAACTTAACTACAATTGCATCATTATGAAGAAAGTTCTCTCGCTCGTGTCGTTATGCACGTTTTGTTTCAAATGAAATTGCTTTTTTTTCCGAGTTGATATCGACTTCCCATTTCCGTTACAAAACACACAAAGCAACGAATGAGACTTCGGAACTCGACAATATTTTATTATTTGTCGAGGCATTTTACTCTTGCTATCATATCACATCGCATGCTGTTACAAATTATTGTCCTTGCTGTCAAGGATCGAATATGCTACAGGGAACAAAACAATAATTCCACGTTTAATGTTTTATTCATTGAAAATTTAAGTCACTTTCCATCATCTATACTTCTGTGGTATAAGTAATATGATGTAAATTGTTTTATTATGGACAGTCTATTTCGAAACTCATCATAATTAGAAAGAATTCAATAGTGAGGTTATGTCCAAAATACTTTTTATATTTTCGTTACGAAATTGAGCGTTTGAAAAAAATGCAATTTATTGAAAGACTCAATTTGATGAATAAAGAATTTGTATAGAGTAATGCTCGATCGCTCGTTATTCTGAAATATGCCACTTTTCACAATATCATTTGAAAAATTGCACAACAATTTCATAATAATCACACAAAAATTTATTTTCCCAAATCATTGCTCCTGTGTAAACTCTAATTATATCTTGTCTATGCCGAGAGATTGATAACCCTATTGATGGTGATGTGAATCAACTTCTAAACCTACTGTAAATATACACAACAAGATATTTCATAAATAAGTCAAGATTGTGTCACACACGAGTATCTGTTTAACTAACAGTTCTATTCTTTGTCTAAGAATCATAAACAGCCAAGCAGTTAGATTTCAGAGTTTATGATTTTATCTCCGCTAATTCAATTTTCTTCAATGAGTTCAATTGATAGAGCAGACGCTGTTGGGTCAAGAAATCTCGACACAAATCAGAGAATCAATGGAATCTTATCCAAGTTGATCAGAATATTTATTCAGCTATGGATTTTTTAATTAAACATTTTTCTCGCTGAAAAAATTCCTTTTCTGATTTTATATTTTTTTTCGTGACATTTTGTTCATAAACTTGAGTGTTTGAGTCATGAGACCAATTTTTTTCTATTATTAATAATACTATTTGAAATTTCTCATTTATACTGTAAAATAATTATAAAAATAACTAATCATGATAATATGGACAAAAAAAATTCTATCAACCATTTTTGTATCATTGAAAATTCGGTATGAAAGAATAACCCAGTGGATCAGGAATGTTTCCTTTCAATCCTTCTCTCTATTTTTCTTTATACCGATGGAAGTTGATAACAAATTTTACTGGATAATAAGTACAGATTCGAGTGTATAATAGTGTGGCAAGACTAGCGCTGAGTTTTTTTTCTAATATATGGTATCAAGCCACTACTGCAGCTCTTGACACAGATAAATGATAATGGTAATAATATTGATACAAA
The DNA here is from genome assembly GCA_037576405.1 of Campoplex capitator. NCBI lineage: Eukaryota > Metazoa > Arthropoda > Insecta > Hymenoptera > Ichneumonidae > Campoplex > Campoplex capitator. The sequence goes on from JARBWI010000338.1 coordinate 2,518,494, forward strand.
ATTCAAAGAATCTGTTTTTTGTTGAATTCAAATATAGGAATTTCCTGATGAATCGGTGGATCCAGGAGGATGGACTCCGCTACTTGTACTTTGCGGTGCAACTGGGTGTCTTGGATCTGCATTGCCCGCAGGATTTAACATAGGTGTCATTAATAATCCGGCCAACGTTTGTATTTTTCAAAGTCATTTTATAAACTATACAACAGCATTCTTTGATTGAATTATTTTTACAAATTGCAGATTATAAAAGCATTTTGTAACGACAGTATAGAAGAACGTTACGATGCAACCGTGACGATAAATCAAATGGAAACAATATGGTCAGCTGTCGTATCAATTTTTCTGATCGGCGGTGTTTCTGGGTCCCTCGTGGCGGGCTTTCTCGCTGATAAATTTGGCAGACGAGGAGCTCTTGCAGTCGGACATATATGCGGGATTATCGGAGCTGTAATGTTTTTTGTTGTGCCAGCTTTGAACTCAATAGAACTGCTCATGTTGGGGCGTCTCATGGTTGGTGAGTCTGGAAATTTCGCTGTTTGAGATGATTAATAATTTTAAATTAACGATTTTGGAGTTTGCATCGTTGAAGTGCAACGAAATTTCTTTTTGCTTCTTTAGCAGAGAACAAAATTTAGTTACAGTTTTTGGCTACGATTATTGACTAAGCTTTTATCAGAATTGAAAAACTAAATATGCAGGAAAAATAGGATGAACAATTGAAAAAAATAATTAACTCCAATATCGTGAAAACCTTCTAATTCTTTTTTTGGCCGTTTAATTATTATTGTCGTAATTTCTTTTTTATGCCTTTTGAAAGGAAAGAATCGATTAATTTGTGAAAATGAATTTGATCATCTACGTATTTTCTAATGTCGAGTTCGTTTTTAAATAAATATTAATTTTTTATCCAGGTCTTTCCGGCGGCCTCGCGACGAGTTTACTGCCAATGTACATGACCGAAATTGCGCCGTTGAAGCAGCGAGGCGCGGTCGGTGTTCTCTGTCAACTTGGAATAACTTGTGGAGTTTTTTTCGGCCAAGTAGCAGGTCTTGACAGCGTATTGGGCAAACCAGATACTTGGCACATTATGTTGGCATCGTTTGCTCCTCTGTGCGCCATCGCTCTTGTCCTTTTATTGTTTTTGCCCGAAAGTCCAAAGTATCTTTACATCATAAGAGGACAGGAAACAAAAGCTCTTGAAGGTTGGTCCATTTTTCACTGCCTCAATCCTTATAAGCGAATTGCCTAAAAGTACACTTTCTCTGTTCATTCGATCGTTTCAATTTTATCTACGAAACGATGACGACTTGAAATTGTTTTGATCATTTTTCTGATTTCTCGATCTTGTTTCGGTTTAACAGGATTTTCAAGAATATTTATTATAAAGGTGTCAAAAATGTACGCTTGCAGCACACGAATGCCGAATAATTTTTCTAGCATTTCAGAGCTCACTCGGCTACGGAATCAGGACATATCAGTGCTTGGGAAAGAAGTACGTTCGCTCCAAGAAGAATCAGCGATGCGTTCGACAATGGAAAATTGGACAATTGGTCGTCTTCTCAAAGATCCAACCCTGAGATTATCAGTCCTGCTCATCTGTTGTTTACAATTTGGCCAACAGCTCAGCGGCATAAACGCTGTATTTTATTACTCGAATGACATATTTCTTAAAGCTGGCTTGAGCACAGTCGGCGCGCAATATGCGACGCTCGGAACCGGCCTCATTAACATCGGGATGGCCGTTATTTCCGTTAGAATTATGTCGCTTTTTGGTCGAAGAACACTCTTTCTTACCAGTTGTTACACGAGCATGGGATGTCTTGTTTTTCTCACAATCACTATCAATCTAATTGTAAGTATTTTCTCGTACATCACAACGAGTTCTGCTCAACGGTCAAATTCTCATCGCAATGAGATGATCATTATTCACATTAAAATTACCTCGCGAAACCTCTCAGTCGCTAGTTCTCTTTTTCCACGTAACGTTTAGACACCAACAGATTTTATGAATTCGACTAAAAAATTTAACGAAAATGGCTTCAAAAACTTGAACGTGTTAAGACTTTATTAAAAAGCGATCGAATAACGAGTTCGATGGTTTTTTTATCTTACAGCACACAACTTCTTTCATGCCTTGGTTGTGCGTGATTGCCGTACTGGCTTATGTGATGTTTTATGGAATCGGGCTTGGTCCAATACCATATTTCATCGGATCGGAGTTGTGCGACGTTGGTCCGAGACCAGCTGCCATGGCACTCGGCAGCGTTTTTAATTGGGGTGGAAATTTTATCGTCGGTATGCTGTTCTCGTCCATTCAAGGTGTTCTCGGTGCCTACACATTTCTAATATTCGTAACGTGTATATTACTCATGACATTTTTCGTAAGGTAAGTCCGTTTATTATTCCATTTATTCGTTCAAGTATTTTTTGTATAGAAATCTCAAAGCAAAGAGAACCATTTTCGAAGTCGACTTTTTCAGAAAACTTGTGCAAAAAAAGTTTTAAAAACGCTATTTTTTGTTTCGATTTAACAAAAATAATTGGATCAATCTAATGAAAAAATATTTAATAAATTGAATAAAAATCTTGATTTTCAGAACATATTTGCCGGAAACGCGAGGACGAACGACTCTGGAAGTTGTGTCAACAATGACCCAAGGATTCAAATCTCGACCAAACAATGTGTTCAACGCTTGAATTTGCAAGAAAAACGGGTAAACGTAATTGAGGAATAAAGAAAAAGAGATAAACAGCGCCAAGCAATATTTATGATAAACTTCGAGAAAAAATTGTGATACAGAGTTTCTATACATTTTTTTTTTTTTTTTTTTTTTTTCATACAATCCAGCGCACGAATTCCAAGTGCCTTTTAACAGTAGGCAAATCGATAATAATGAAAAATGAATACATTTTTAATCATTTTCCGTATGCAATCGAGGGAAAATCGTCAATAGCTTTTTCTGACAAGGTAAATCCTAAAGCCGGGGGACGTACTTACAAATCATACATAATACAGGTGCTATGGCAGAGAGGAAAAGAATAACAAATGAATGTACAAAGAGAAATCATAATAAGTAAAAAAAAGAACATGATACATCGAAATAGAGTATAATCTAACTAAACTACAATACAAATAGTATTTTAATTCAACGAGTGTCGCGAAATAATCATTTTTTCTTTGCATAACAGCGGAACAATTTTTGTTGATGTTCTTATCTATAATTTTTCAACCCGATTAAGCTCGTATATTACTGAAAGATACTGCTCACACGATATCATCCGTGTATACGATTGAATAATCTTCTAAAAATTCGTCTTCGACTCACCTCCATAGTCTCACAGTTAATTGATTGATTTTCTCGTAAAAAACTAAGCATAATACGGTGTGCGGCGCTATCCTTATCCACGTCGGAAATACTCCTTTGTAAAGACCCATTACACCTTCCGTTCTCCCAATTTTTATCAAAGCGTCAATGACACCGCGATACAGAAGTCCTCGCCCGTTCGCGTCCGTACCTGTGAATGTTTTTGCAATAACGAACAGTTCAAATCTTCGGTAATTAATTGAAATCACGGCTCAGCCTGGAATACAGCCAAAACTTTTTACCATCAAACATGTTTGTTGACGTACATTCATTTACATTCGTTTGATACTGTTAATTTCTATCATTTTCAGATCGAAGAATTCTTTTTTTTTTCTAAAGCAATGTAAAAAAAAAATTATTTTATATTCAAAATCACTTTTTTTTTTTCAAATTTTTATACCGATAAAGCTGAGAATCGTAAGAAACAAAAAAATTGTAAATCGATTTTAGAATGTAAGTCGCGATTCTGAATTGTCCAATCTTCCTAACACGAATTTCAATTCGTAGAATAAAATATTTATCGATCCTTTATTTAAAAAAAAAAAAAGAAATGTAAAGTTGATAAGCGAAATTACCTTGATTGTACAATCTCGTTGCGACAACGTCGAACGGCTGCATCACAACAGCAACGCAGTTTCCGGCCATCAAAGCCGCCATGAATGTTTGTGTGGTCGGTTGATCTGGAAATGCCTGCAAGATACATTGAAATATTGATCTTATGGTATTTTACTTTGGTCTCGCCGTTTTATGTAAAGCGAATAGTAATTTGTTTACTCGCTTCTCCGAACGACTCTAGTCGTACTCAAATCTTATTAGATTCATTTCGTTTTCAAGACGTATGTAAATGTGAGCATAAGTTTTCAAATATTGAGACAATATTTATTTCTTAGAATCGAAATAATAGGAATCAATTGACGAGAATTTATATTTTTTTTTTTTGAAAAATTCTCAACAACTAAAATCTTCGACATAATTTTAAATATTAAGTAACATTTTTGTAAACGAGTAAATTATAATAAAATGCTTATTGCAATCGAGTTTAATGAACCCAGCGTGATTCAAGCTCCGACGATAAAATTATTTGTTCCAATTGAAATGAATATGACGTGGATTGAAACATCCGCTTATTTTGATATTCTTTTTCGTGAATGAATGAACTTACATCGATAGATTTGAGCCAGTCAGATGCCAACGAGAAAGTGGTTAATTGGGTCGAACCACCAATGAATAAGCGTGGTATGGCCGCTTGCCACCCTCGAAATAACGCTACTATACCCCCTTCTTTCCATAATGCGCGAAACGCTGAAATTGTTCCGGTATGTTTGTGTTGAAAACCAACAGAAATAACTTCGGCTGATTGAGCTTGCAGTTGAGTCTTAACCTGAAATTCGTACGCCGAATTTAGTTGGAACAAATAATATTAAAACAGAGATAGTGAATAAAAATGATTAAAGGAAAAATAAATCAGAAAGTTCCAATTTTGTAATAGAAATGAATTGTATTTTGTATTGACAGAGAATAGTCGATTATCGAACTCGTAAGAAGCTCCAATTTCCACACTTTATTCGTTATGTAGAAATAAAAATTACAAATAAACGTAACAAATTTCATTATTGCTGTGCATAATAATAGAATTTATTATGGATAATTGGAGATTTGAGTTCTGAAATAAGTCAAATGATGCTCAACTTCTATGTCGTTTATATATATGAAAAAAAGTATTTTTTTCTTATTTGAACAAATAAATGGCGTCGAATTGTCGATAAAGACGTTCGCACAATTTTTATTACCATATAAAGTGGACTTCCTAAAACGGCACCGACACTTCCGGCTGTTCCACTGACCAGAGCAGTTTTCAGTATGTCCGTTTCGCCCTTGGAATTAAGTGTCAGCTCATAATTTCTTGCCATATGAAAACCACCGAGACGAATCCCGTTAAGAACAACTTGAAAAGCGAGTGCTGGCACGAGACCGGCCTGAAGAGCTAAAATTCCCTCGTGTTTCGCTATCATGTACGCTGCGTGCAACGTATTTTTATACATTTTCTGATAAGTACCACGAGCCGCCAGTTCACCTTGCAATTGCAATCTTATCTTGACGACATCGGATGGATTTGTAAAAAATCCAGCTCCCGCTGCAGCCAAACCGCCTATTACAAATTCCGAGCCGGGCCTTGCAAAATATATACACATATCTATTTATTATTTTGATTATACGGGATACCCGACGAACTGCTCATCATGTAAACTTGACATCATGGCCAGATTCGCAGTCATAACAAAAGAATAAAACTCTATTATTGCTGTTTTGATCGAACTCATTTTTCCCGATTTCTGTCATTCGTTGAACAAAGTAACATATGTTGCCGAAGCGGTTAGGGTTGGAGGCATAAAACCACAGGGCCAATGCAGTAAAGCAATCAAATTACAACGAAGAACTGTAAACAGAATTTCTCTTTTTCCAGCAATTAGTCTTTTGAATCGAAATGAATCGGATAAAATGTTCGCCTCGGTTCCAAATGGAATAATTAATAATTCTATGAGAGAGAGAGAGAGAGAGAGAGACCTTCGTTTATATCTATATTTTTCAAAGTGCAGTTCGCCGCGTCACGTGGCCGCCGCACGTTAAAAATATAAGGTGATTCGTCATATTTATACCATGTCACGATATATTATTGACACAAAAAAAAGTGCTGTCATTCGTTCTGAGAACAAAGATCGATATAGTACAAAGTTGGTTATTGGAGCAAACGCGCCTGCGAACACGGAAATGCATTTGGCAATTTATCGCTGATTCAATAGATACGATAATAACAAATACATATAATAATATTAACAATCCCAAAAAAATACTCGTTGGAATAAAAAACGATGATGCATGATATCTAAAATTTTTACTACATGCTGATCGACACAAAAAAAACGTCCGGTCTTATCGATGAAAAAAATGTTCAAGTAAACGAAAAAAAAAAAAATATATTGCGTCAGTTTAAACAAGTGTTACGCTATAATTTCAAAATATATGTAAGGAAAAAAGGTCCGCGGTATTTAATTGACCGCCGTTTTGGGTCGTCTGCTTTTATACTGTTGCGTAATCGTGCGTTTAAATGAAAGTGTAGATACGATTTATATGGAGGGTAAACACGAAGGAAAGACGAAAAGATTAATTTTTAAAATTCAGTATGAATTAAAAAATTGTGCTAGAGGATGAAATATTAGTGCCACGTACATATAAATACGAGTGAATTCAATATTTTTGTTTTCTCACAGTGTTTTCCCGCTGCTCTCAGTCTTCGTTGGGCTGCTCATTCTTCCCGTATGTAACGTTACACACGTGCTCCGTCGAATAGCCGCTGTATGCGATGAAAAAATATATATATGCTGCTCTCTAGTGCACAGCTGATGCAGCAAGACAGTATATACGTAAGAACAAACGGTGTGGGTGATATCTCTCGTATTATTATAAGTGGAATGAGTAGTGACGATCACCGTACAGCGATAATAACTCGCTGATGTCCGTATCGCTGAATGACACTTTGTTTTTTCTCTACCATACGAGATTTGTTACTTAATTAAACTCTGGAATTTTGAACGTCGATCGATATATGTAACGCGTCGAAGAAACGTCCGTGGAATAAACTCGTTTTGCCAATCGTTGAAACGCCTGACGAAATCTATTTACTGTGCGTTTAAATAACCAAGTTTCGTGATGCTACACGGTGGAGTGCGGGGGGCTATATACATTCAAAAGATGTGAATCAAATCCTAAAATTGCGTCAGCTTATAGCAGACTCATTATAACGTTCATTATACTCTATTTTAACTACGATATTTCGCTAATGCAGTAAATTGTTTTGATCAATCTCGTCATTGCTATCGAATCTTCGAACGAATATGAAAACAGTGTCGAACAAATATATTCATCGCGTGCCAACTGTGTTTTGTTTTTTTTCCGTTCCCAGTTTCATCGTTATTAACCGCACTTGGCTAATCGCCACTCCCGGCATATTCATTTTTCACGGTACTTTCAGTACTCTTCTTCGTTTCTGTTCCTAATTTTTTTTTCCTTCTACCTCTTTTAAGCAACTTGATAAACAAAAATTTGTACATTTTCAACGATTCTTTCATGTGTAAAATGCCTCGGGAAAACTGTATCTGTTCTGAACACCTTTATTGTCAGGAAACATATCGAGTTGAAAATTGTGTACATCGTTTCTGAATGAGAGATTGAGACTCACGAAGGTAAAGAGAGTGGGTTGAGGGAATTTGTGAAACGAGGAATAAAAGTGACATCTACCATAGGTAGATTCAACAAAACTGTGCACTCCTTATCACTGATAACGAAGAAAATTTAAATGAAACTCAGATAACAATTTAAAATGTATGACTAGGCAAAAAAATTGATCAGGGTCATCAATTTTCTATATTAAAGATTACTCGGTCGCATGGATTTGAATTTTTCTTTATTATTTATCATTGTTTTTATTGTCAAACTTATTCGTATCAAAAGAATAGTATTCTTATTTTCAAAATTATAATTAATTATTATTTATCGGTGAAACCTATAGACTCGGTGAATTGAATCATTGTATAACCGAAAGTCCGCCGCTGGTTTTGGAAATTTTAGCTATTTCATTTTTGAACTTTGCAATAGTTTCCTTAGCTAAGGTCAATTTTTCTTTGAGGTCAGCAACTTCAGTTCTGATTTTGTTTCTAGCGTCGGTAATAGCTTTGAGAGTAGATTCCTTCTTTGCTTCAACTGAAAGACAAAAAGAATTGTAATTGATTACCAATTGCATTATCTTGTCCGGTTTAGGTAAAAGAATTTACATACAATCTGTATCGTGCCTCCAAACTCCAAGGGTGATGGGTTTGCTAGAACTCAACAAATGTTGCATAAGCGCTGTAGGATCTTGGAATACTATTTCTTCGTAAAATTCTGAAACCAGACTTTTTCTGCCCATTTGAATTTCCGGCGTAGATTGAAACAATTTGAGAATGTGATAAATTGTAACCTGTAGAGATAGAAAAGTAATAGATTTGATTAATCTGGGAAACAAGTTTGGCATTTCCAAGAAAATCTATGAACTCACCGGTCGCTCATTGGGATCATGAAAATATATTTTAATGACGATCTCAAATTCTCCCCAGCCTGTTTCCGTCAATTCGTAAGGTGGCTTTGTTACTACTCTGTTTGGATTATTATAACTCTCGTGCAATTTGAAGTGAACTTTTTTAACGTAAGTCGACATGTCTTCGTTGAGATAAGGCTTGACATAAACCGTCCACTGATGAGTGTGCCCATCTTCTTCTCTCTTTTTGCCAAAATATCGTGCCATGTTGCCATAAACTAATGGCTTCACTATTGTGAGACCCTGAAACAAAAATTCTTGATTTACATTTGTTTTAAAACCCTTTTCATTATGGATATTGAGTACTTTTTTAAATTGTCGTTCCATGCTATAAACCAGTAAAATAGAAATATTTTTTGTCATAATTTGTATGATATCGAAGTGCCTGTAAGGAGGCAATGAAAAATACTTGTAATTCTTTGGGATTGTTGTAAAAAAATGTTGTCATCCACTTAATTAATTCCTCAAGTTTAGTTATTTGTTTTAAATTAAGATTGTTCAGTTATTGAAGCCAAACCCTGTGTGTTCTGAGCTTTATTGAAGAAAAGAAAAACAAATTTTGTTGAGCTTTGATTAGCCAAGAGAACTTCATCAGCAATATCTTGTTTTGTTTTCATTCACGAGTTTTTTTTTTTTTTTTTTTTCAATCAGAATACTATTTGAAGTCTACGAAATTAATGGCACTTTTGGAATGAATGCTAAGATATGCAAAGTGTACCATTTGAATATATAAATATAAGAACATGTCTACATATTGTCATGGTCAAAGAATACCTTCACTCTGCCGCCGGAATCCGGTCCAAATTCATTGGTCGATGCCATTTTCGGTTGCCTTCAACTTTTTAAACATCCAAATACTGGAAAAAACGCAGAGAAATTTTGTCATTTCTCCACGCTCAATTGTTTATTTATCGCGAACGAGACATACTTGTGATTAGTCAGCTGTCTTTATTCGATTTTCAGGTTATGTTTCAGAAATGCACCGCACAACGAAAATAATAGTGTGTATACAAATATATGAAGGCGCCAAAGCGCTGCGTTCGCGGGCGGTTGCATCATGAATTACGCACAAATTGGCGCGATATTCGAACCTACGTACTGGAATTGCGGAATATCCAAAGAACGTCACTCGGTTTTTTTGTAATCTTTATTTTGCGAGTTTTCGATGAAACAAAAACACATTTATAAAATAAAATGAAATATAGTACGTTTAATTCTTTATTTGATTTGCACATCGAAGCTCTTTATTTAAATCCTTTTGTTTCAAAGCAGCGAACATAAGAATAAAAAAGAATATGAATTTACAAAATGTTGATTTATAATTACGCTTATCACCTAATAACGTATCGATTTGTTCTTGTATTCAAATTCATTCCATTACATTTTAAGGTCAATATTTTGAAAAGTCATCTCTAATAGAAAAGAGAAAAGTTTCATTGAGTGGGTGTTACATATTTTCATATAATCCAATTACATTTTTAAAGGTCGAATATGCGTTGACAAATCCAATTTTTTGAGTACGAATTAACTTATACGCGTATCGTAAAATAAAATCATTATTATTATATCGCAGACAAAGACAGAGAAAGAACAAAAAAAACGTCGAAGTTTTTTGACAAAGTGTTTTAGTTGCTTGTTTATCTTCTCGATTCGGTTAATGTCGAAAGCATATTCGTGCATATAAGTATTCAAATTTTTCATGATACAACTATTTTCTTGAATTTACGATTCAAGGTTGTAGTAAGTGGAATTTTCAACTTTGGGAATGGCTGATTGTTTGTAACGACGTTCGGTTCGGTATTTTCACGATCATCAGCAATCGCATCCTGACTCAAACTCCGTCGTCTTGTTTCGTTCGACAACTTTGTTTGTTTTTCAGCAGCGTTGTTCGTTCGAAGGTTTTCCGAAGAGACGCCGCGTACGAATACCGGTTTGAATTTCGGAGCTGGTCTTGCATGAAAAACGCGATTTTTTTTCTCGCGTTCGACTATTTGATCGAACAATTCTTTCTTTTTTTTCAATAAATTTTCATCCCTTTGTTGAAAACTGAAAGGTGCATCGGCCATTACGGGAGGCTTACTCGGATGCTTCGGAGGATTCAGCGACGGATTAATTACGTACGACGGAACTGGCCTCGCATGGAACGTTTTTGTCTTCTTCTCCTCCCTGTTCTGTCGATTTTTCAGTGGATCTTTTTTAGCTTGGGTTTGCTGCTTTTTATGCGATTCGAAACTGAAGGGTATTGCTTCGGTGATTTTCTTATAAGCGTTGCCAACGGGAATGCCAAAGTATGAAATTTCTTCGTCTTTAATGGAAACGCAGCCGTCGGTTGAGACGACAGTTTGAATGACTTTTTTGCAAGGTGTGTTTCTTCGTACTGACTCCGACAATATCGTGGTCGAAAGGATATTCCCGGTACTCGTTTTATCCAAGAACGAAGTCGATCCTGCTGTGTGTGGTTTTAGCTCGTTGTCAAACTTTTTGACCACTTCAGATGGATTCAATGATGCTTTTAATGGGAAAGGTTCGGGCATCTTTGTTGATTTACCGCTCATTTGAAGCGGAGCTTTTGGAGGATTCATCATTGTTCTTCGATCCGACAGTGATGCATTCGAATTCTTTGTTGACTCCTTCGTTTTTATCGATGCTGCTTTAGGAGGATTCATCATCGTTCTACGCGACGATAGAGAGTCCGTGGTGGACGATGATTTCTTCGCTGCTTCCCCAGCTTTTGGAAGATTTATCATGGTGCTATGCGATGACGGAGGGTCCGGGATGGACGACGATTTTTTCATTAATTCCCCAGCTTTTGGAGGGTTCATCATCGTTCTGCGCAACGATGATTGTGGATCCGCAATGGACGAAGCTTTCTTTACCCTTTCCCCAATTTTTGCAGGATTCATGGTGGTTTTGGGCCTCGACGATAAATCGTTGTCATTCTTCGTGGACTCGTCCGATTTTTTCAAAAGTCTTGGTCCATTATTAATAGCTCTTATCTGGGTCGATGGCAAAGCTTCGGTATCTGTCGTTTGCTTTTTGTCGACTTTTTTCATTGAATCGTTAACTGTGGTCTTTTTAAGTTTCGTCGTCGACTCCAATACGGTCGAAGTTGTTTTCAAGTTTTTCTGAGAATTTTTCACCACCTGCTTGATCGTATTGGGTTTTATTCCATTTTTATGAATTTTCTCGACTTTCAATGTCTCACGTTCTCCTTGATTCAGTACGGAAGTAGCTCTAGAACGATATTTGCAACGCAATACCGGCGAAATTGCGCATGTAACTTTTAACGCAGTTTTCTTAACTTTTTGCAATGGTCCGGGCGCGTTCGAGCCTTTAGCGTCTTTTCTGTTGGCAGAACGGAAACGTTCGGGTGTACCGTTCTGAAATTTGGATACAGCCTCCGCAAGACTTATGTACTTGTTAGATACACGTCTGTATCTCGACGTACTTTGTCGTCGGGCATGAGATGTGAGAACAGTCGGTTTGCCCTGGGGATTTTTACGATTATTCAGAATTGCGTGTTTCAAAGGATCCACCTGACTCTGCAACTTGACTGATTTGACCTTACATTCATTTGCTTTCTGTACTTTTTCTTCTTTTTCAGGTTCCTCTGGAGGCAGGATAACCCCTTTGGATATATCGGTGTTTGCAAAAACAGTAGGGATCATCGAGTCTTTCGGTTCTTCGAGAGCTGGCTCTGTTTCATTATTTTTCGTCTCCACGATGCAATGTTCAGCTTTTCCAGTTTCTTTGCTCGGAGGCTCGGCACTGATTTGGTCGCAATCATTAGAATCACATTCATTGGAAGAATTTTTTTTACTTTCCTCTGTCGCTATGAGGGTGCAATTGTGATCAGCGTTTTCTTCCTCTTCGTTATCCGTGCTTTCTAAATTTTCAGGACTTTTTGTGCATTTGATTACGCTTTTGCCATCTTCGGGGCTTTTCTGGTTGCTGTTGGTCACATGTTTCTTCGGTGTTTCGCTACTCTTTGCAGGTTCATTCACAACAATCTGCCGAGATGACGATCTTGTCAGCCTTGAACAAGTTTTCTTGAGGACGTAAGTTCTCGGCGTGATTGACATTTTACCTTGGCGTAAACTGTTCTCTTCTTTAATCTGTAGATTTTTTATGTAGCTAGATAATTCTTGACTCGAACTTGAAGAATCAGATTTTGGTGTTTTGTAAGGAGATTCGGCAATGGGCTTCTTAGTATTTGGAGTACTAGGACAACTGTGATATTGCAAGTCGCCCAACTGTTCGGGTTCCAAATCCTCATGCACAAAATTGAAATATTCATCGATGTCTGATCTGACGCTAGCATCAAAATCTGCCCACTGCGGGGCATTTACCGTGTCCAATTTGTCCATTGATTCCAGTTTATTTGTCGACACAGAAAAATTAAGTATAATTTCGTTAAAATATTTACCGGACGACACGAAGGATCCGATCGCTGGACAAGACTTTTTTAAAGACGACGAAACTTCCCAATCTGCAAATCCATTTCTTTTATCAACTCGTTATTTAATGGCTTAGGATGGGGAAAATGAAAAGAAAAAGTTTCAGGAACCTATTGACAATTTTTTATGCGGTGCACGGACTTTTCTGATTCGAATTTTTTATTTCTTTTTTTATAATTTAACAGTAATTTTGTCGCTTACCTCCATTATTTTAGGCACTGTTGATCGGCATTAAAATCGCAAGGTTCCGAGTGTGACGGGATGTTTGTATACTTTTTTTTTTTCGCACAATTATTTCTTGTTTCAAATTCGTAAACAATCAACTCGAATGTCGAAAAGTCGTTACGGCTCGCTCTCCTTGACGATGATACACTTGTAAACCAAAAAGATCCAGCTCTCTGAGTCAATCCTCTTTGAATTGCGAGTTATCGTTTCTCGTTGTCCAAATTGCGGTGTCAACCGTCAACGGACAGAGTGGCTTTGGAATTCAAACGTTTGAGAAAACGAACGAGATTGGCCGAAAATATGTCGGGTAGGATCGGGACCAGATGGTGGCGACAACTAGTGGATGAATAGTTTGTAGAAGGGTGGGGAGCAAATGCCCCGAATTACCAAAAATGAATGACTCACGGTTGGTAAAAATAAACATTTTCATTTTCCAAAATGAATAAAAGTACATCTACTTTTATTAATATTATCTTTCGATAAATTTTCGAACAAACGTAACTTTTTTTGGTGATTGTAAAGAATCAAGTGTTCAATGAAATTTACTTTTTCTCTGCGTAAAAAATTGGTAATGTCGAGCTCTTCTTTATTACAAACCGAGTCGGTACCAGGTGGTCGGTACGAAACATAGCCATATATATACATAGCCTGACGTAACCTACAAAAATCTAATATCTGCCGGATGAACAATTTTATCTACATGCAATCAAAGAAAATCGTCTGCAGTTGTAGCATGTGTTTCGTATAGGGAGAAAATTTCTCCTCGATTTGTTGATCATCGAAACGGACTATTTCAAACTTCAGTTTTTTCAGGAAAAAGAACTCAAAAATTCAAGAAATGTCAACGAGATGGTGAGTTTTTACGAATCAATTTGTATTCCAGTGTATACCCGAAAAGGGAAACTTACTTTTAGATTTCAAAACAGCAATGAATACCTAATTGTTATAACAATCGTAATGCACATAAGTATTATCAATTTCCAATTTTATCTTGAATCTTATGTAGGTATCCTTTGTATCAACGAGGAAATCCACAATTGAGGATTTTCCTCCCAAATTTTTGGCTCAAACTCGTGAAACCTGCATGGGAGCAACCTCCCAACGTTGTTGTCTTCCACTGTTCCATGGAAATGACTAAAATAGATGTGAAGAATTATTTGGAGAAAATATACGATGTGAAAACGGTGGATGTGAGAACGAGGATAGCACCGGGAAAAACGAGGATGCACCATTACATGAAATGTGTTGTCAAAGATGACGATGTAAAAGTCGCCTACGCCATTCTTGTAAGTTTACAAACTGATCTTAAAACAGCTGAATATAGATTATTCTTATTTTCAAACGAAATTTTGAAGTAGCATCAATTTTTCGAACGATCAAACCACAGTGCCAAAAAAGTTTCGAAATATACATATATCTATTGAAATTTATCAATATTTTCCATTAAAAAGTAAATAATTCAATTGAATTAAAAATGCAAACTTTTCCAATTGTCCATGGAAAAATATAGCAGGATTGTATTTTCGATCCAGATCATCAAGAACACCCAAAACATAAAGACTCGACTGCCTATGTTTTTGATCTTCGTTTTTTTCCACACTTCTGTACAATTAAAAAAAATTATTATCCGTCATTGAAGCACTGCAAACTATTATTGAGAAGCGATCCTTCTACTAAACCCTTAAAACATCCATCACGTTAATAAATTTACAAAAAAAACTATTTCTGTATAAAATTGTCAGATCAAACTGATATTTGCTAATAATACTTACATGTGTCAGTGAATAAAAATTGTGACTGGTAAAATAAACTCGAGCAGTGGACTAATTATTGTGGGTTGCAGCGATCTGAATTGGAATTGGTCTCGACGATTTAAAAATTTCACTGAAAACCTTTTAATGAATTAGATAAATTGATTGTTTTTTAAATTGATGAAAAATTATATGCTTCTGAATTTTTCAAAACGGAAACTAAAAAAGTGCACAATTTGCTGCAGTTATTCTTAAATGTAAAAATTCTTATCAATTTACAGCCTAAGGATCAAGTTTTTGAGTTTCCAAAGCTGCACGATGAAGAAAAGCGGAAAAAGACTGAGAAAGAAGATGAAAGTTCCCTCGATGAGATGAAAACTGTTCACAAGAAATTCCTCAAAGCGAACAACAAACCTGGTGTTCCAGGTTGGTTCAGCATTTAGAAATTGAGACGTTTATGCTGTTTTGAAATTAATTTGTAGAACAACTGTTAATTTTCATTTACCTGTACAAAACCGAAATTTATACACCATTGGATATATGAATGAAAACCAATAAAACTAAGATGGACCCAAATTTCTGTTTATTCATGACGGTGATGTGAGAAGTGTGAAAAACTTAAGGTTAAGGCTTTTCAATATCGTTATAATCGAACTTGTACTTTCATTTTTTCTTATAATTATGGTATCTATTACAATCTGTAGTAAAAAAAATCAGTTTAAATGAATAATATTTATAACGTGGACCATTTTTTTGAGCACTCAAGACTGGAGAAGTTTGTCAAACTGAAAATCGATTTTTCAACAATATTGTGACGATTTTTTAGAAGATAAAGTTGGTCAGCGATCATCGAAATAATTTGAACAGGGAGCATGAAAAAATATGGCAATTCGTTCTTTTGAAATGGTCGCACATCATAATGCAAAATAATTATGAACGCTCAATGTCGATTTCATACGAGTCTTCAAAATTGGTCCATTATTAAGTCCCCTCTTCAGTCCAAGCATACAAACGTATATATTTGAGTTTATATTTACGCAAAATTTTAAACTTTTTAAATAGATTCACAGTACTGTCAAACCTTACATTATTCTTTAAAAATACTTTCATATCGAGGTAAGTCCAAAACTAATCACTTTTTTTTTCAACTGGTCATGAAGGAAAATTTCACAGTTAATGATCATGACGAATGGTATTTTAAAGATGGAATTTTGAATAATTCGCAATAATTCATTTTATCTCTTCTTTTTTATATTTAAGATTGATCGAACCTTTTAAATATTTGAGGTTGAAATTTCTAGCGATAATTCCAGACCTCACCCATAAATATAAAACTCTTAATAAGTTGTACTGAACTCTTAACAAGCTGTTTCAAACTTATACAGAGTCCTTCCCGTGTTTTGACTGAATTTTTTTTCGTCGAAAACATCAAAGTTCGCTTTAAAGAATATGGTCCTTTCTTTCGCATGTGTTATTCTTGGGTATTTCTTTTTCCCTTTGATTATGATTTGATATAATAATTACCAGATACCAAGAGATAATTAGTTTTAACTGCATCATAAATAATAACAATTTCAAAGAACACTTTTCTTTCGGGCGATTGAAGATGGATCGATGGAACTTCGGATTATCAATATTCGCTGAGACAATAGCCTCTGCAATGAGGACATTGTGGCCAATCGAGCAAAAAACTCGTCTATGGAAAAAACATAATGAAAGTATGAGTTTTTGTTTTATCTTCAAGAAAATTTTTGAAAAAATTATAACAATAAAAGAAAAATAGAACAATCAAAAAATATACAAAATCAAGACAATACATTGCATATAAAATACAACAAAAATAAAATTGAATGAATTTTGAAATCAAAGGAAAAAATATAGGATAAATAATTCCGACAACATACCCCAGGATGCTTGGCGCATATATAATGAATACGTCCAAAGGCTTTGAAACCGCAGTTGCTACAAACAACCGTTCGTTGAGGCCTGTTACACAAACACTCTTTTGGGTCAGGTATGGAATCAACATTGATCGTCGCTCTGCCCATACTCATTAGTGGAGAACTCGGAATTTTGTTCGCTTCCGGAACTGAATAATTGTTTCCCAACAGAAACAATATTTGAAGAATTGATAGATGTATAGAACACTTGAATTTTCAGAATATACGATTTTTGAATGTGCGTGATGATTATTTATTGAATTTTTCTAACAAGGAAAGTATACGAAAATAATTGAATCAGGAAATTACTGGATATATTTTTAACTGTGAAGAGAATCATAGAAGAAGCCGGAAATATAACATCGTAAAAATCGACGAAGCAAAAGTTTTTTGGATTTTTTTTTATAAATCTTATACGAAAAAAATGCCTCACCATTATGTCCAATACTTTTCGATTTTGGATCCCCATTGAAATCAAAATCTCGGCGATTATTGCACATAAAATGTGTCATAGCGTCTTTCTGCATTTTTTTTCGTGTCCTCTGCAAGAACAGAGTGTGACGCCTCGGAGATATGTTTTCTACACAAAGGCGCGTGTCCCTCTTCGTACGTTATGTTTTTAGACACTGATACTGTTCGTTGGCTGCAGAAAATTTTTTCGGGGCGTGTTAGTGCGAAGAATAATTTAAAGAAAAAAGGAGGACGACGCACTTATTGAAATGCGTAACGCGAACTTACGTATGACTCGTCGACTTGTGCGATCTTCTTTTCTTCAATTTATCATTCGTGTTAATCAATACGAAGAACACCGTGTAAAATGATAAGTTTCTCGATTAACTGACAAACTATCGCGATTAAAAGTAATAATTCGATTGAAACTACATTTACTTTAGTCTGGTTTGTTTCTTTGTCCGAAAGACAACCTTGTCGCTTTGCCCGGCAAAAGGATACTTGAGAAACGTAAACAAACAAGCAACGCTAGCGCTCGCCTTGGTGCCTTCTTATTCCGTCTAAATTTTTTTTCGTATTAATTTATTGCCAACGGTTTAATACACATCGAATCATATCAATTCTCAAAATTCAAACGTTATTTGAATTAATCAATTGTCTCAAAGAATTTTTTTTCTCCAAATTGATTATTCGGTATTTTTTCGTTTGTGTATATAGTCACTTTGAAATGCACACTCTCTATATGCAAATGTATAGGTGGTGAATTCGTATACGATTATATGTACATATATGATAAATTATATCCAGGACTGATCAATTATTATTATTATCATTTTGTTTTCAATATCGGCCGTTTGAGAAATCTAACCACAAAGAATATGAAATTTTCCATAATAATACAAATATGATTGCACTACATGTAGCGATTATTTCAAAGAAATTATTGGATTTTCCTTCCCGAAGGTCTTCCTCACCGACGGTTTCCATAGAACATGTAAATATATCGATCAAACATTGAACTCAAATCATTTGTAAATAATGGCGAGTACCGTGGGTCCCGATGTTAAACGAACCGGAAACGCTAATTTGGCAACTATTTACGGGAGGTAAGAACCAGAACTAATTGTGTTTCAATAACCTTTGTCTTGAATATATATAAAAAAAAAAATTCATCACAATTTATAAAACTAAAACACTGGAAAAGTTTTTGTCTAAGAATACTCATAGGTTGAGCAAAATCCTCACGTTTATCGTAATTTTCTCAACTGTGCAATTGTATTAGAATAGAAATCCTTCAATTGTCAGAGTACGCGTCAAAATTATAATTATAAATCACGAATGAATTAAGAATTAGAAAAATAAATAAGATCGTTATATATTTAACCTGCTTCAAGGGTGCCGACAATCGGTACAGACAAAATGAAAGTGACGTTCTGCACTGACATGGAAAAATCCGTGATAGTGTATAATTTTGAAAAGAGGGGATGGAGCCAAGTTGGTCCAGAAGACGATTGGAATTTTTACTGGTAACTTTTGCAATAATCGTTCATTATAATTTATAAAATATCAATAAATAAAATTAAATGTAACATGTAAATATAATATTTAAATTTTTACACAAATTATAATAATCAAATTCATTCGTTGACTATCCGTTTTTTGATTGGATTTCATAAAAGCTGGGCGATACATTCGAAATAATATGATACTAATGCAAAAATATTTTTCATGGAAAATTTATGCATCTGAAAATTAGTTTTTTTAACAAGAAAATTATATTATTTTGTTTTGCTTCAAGAACATTCGTAAGATCGTTGAACCAAAATTTACAATTTCATATTAAACTTAATTTAATTAATCGAGTCTTTAGTATCGTGATTAATAAACCAATATCTGTGGATATTCGTCAATGATAAATCTTCATTAAATGTGGCAGGGCGGTTACACAATCGTGCAGAAATATATTCAGCGTTGAGACTGGTTACAGAATGGGCGATAATCAGTAAGTTTTTGAATCATTTTTATGGTAACGTTTTGAAAAAATCAAACAAGCGGGTTAAAAAAAATAAGAATTAATCATCAGGACAATAAATCATTTTCCTAATCATTACGAGCTGACGAGAAAAGATTTATTGGTGAAGAATATAAAGAGATATCGAAAGGATCTGGAGCGTGAGGGGAGCCCTCTCGCGGAGCGAGGTGAAGGCCCTGGAAAATATCTTCATCTCGATTTTATTCCCGTTACTTTCGTCTTACCTGCAGGTTTGCAAAATGCTTTTGCTAATCAAGTTGGCGTTATCGAAATTAAATTTATTGTTTTCTCTTTCATTCAAAATTTGAAAAAATTTCGACGTAAAAACTTCGCTTTCTACCTGGATTCAATTCCAATGTTTTTCGACATGGAAAATTGGAGATAAAAAAAAAAAAAAAATTAATTTCTAATATTGAAAGCACAGATTACAATATGTTTGTCGAGGAATATCGAAAATCTCCACAGAGCACATGGATCATGAAACCTTGTGGCAAGTCACAAGGAGCTGGTATATTTTTGATTAATAAACTGAGCAAACTAAAGAAATGGTCGAGGGAAGCAAAAAATCCTTTCAATCCTAATCTGTCCAAGGAATCATATGTGATTTCGAGGTAATGCGTTAATAAAAAGTTCTTTTTTTTTTTTTAATTTATTACCAAATATTTGTTAATTGTCAAATAATTAACAATTTTTAACAACGATCAACAACTCATTTCTGAACAAAATGTTTTTTCATATGAACAACATTTCTTTCAGGTACATCGACAATCCTCTGTTGATCGGGGGCAAAAAATTTGATCTTCGTCTCTACGTTCTTATAACGTCTTTTCGGCCCCTCAAAGCATATCTCTTCAAGTTGGGTTTCTGTCGCTTTTGTACTGTTAAATATGACACAAGTATTCAAGAACTCGACAACATGTACGTCCACCTGACTAACGTTTCTGTACAAAAACATGGCGTAAGTTATAACTGAATAAATAAAACGATAAAACTGAAGAAAACAAACTTTAAATATATAATTAAAAAAATTTCAAAATTATGAAATGCCTCATTTTTTACGTGGTACAAAAAAAATTAATTAAAAATATAAAAAGTGTGAATTTCATGACGAATTATGAAATCTCGCGATTAACTATAAATTGATATGAAAATATGGACCATGTGACAAAGTGAATTTATGATTTTTGAAAAATTTTATCACACAAAGAAAATGTAAATAATTATTGAATTTTCATCGTTCACTCTCATACGATAAAATTCTGGAAAAACTTGTTTTTTTTTTTGTTTTTTTTTTTAATTTACGTAGGAAGAATACAACAGTCTTCACGGTGGTAAATTGAGTGTTCAAAATTTGCGTCTGTATTTGGAGAGTACACGTGGCAAAGCTGTTACAGAAAAATTGTTTGCCAATATATCTTGGTGCATAGTGCATTCGTTGAAAGCTGTTGCACCGGTGATGGCAAATGATCGACATTGTTTCGAGTGTTACGGTTACGATATTATAATCGATAACAAGCTCAAGCCTTGGTTGATTGAGGTCAGAAACGACGAAAAAAACATTTATTTTCTTCGTATTCAAGAAACTGCTGTATGATTGAATTTAACATTATCAAATTTACTAAATCACAGGTCAATGCTTCACCATCTTTGACTTCAACGACGGTCAATGATAGGATATTGAAATATAAATTAATCGACAACATCGTCTCCGTGGTTGTACCGCCCGATGGAGTTCCTGAGTAATCAATCAAAAATTTCATTTAAATTTTCATTTTGCGAATAAGCCATTTAATCGAAGTTCGTATCTCAGGAATGCTGCTGCATTCCTGACATTTTTTTCACTGGTTCCCAAAGTTTATTTGCAGTTTTTTTTTTGAAAATTCGTCAGAACATTATTGAATCGTTAAAAAAAACTGTAATTATCCATGAGACTTGTAGTATTCGAGAGATTCTGAAAATTACTTGAGAAATAATGAATTATTTTGTTTTGAATTTCGAAATCAAAATAACTCAGTACAATTGATAACTGATCTTTTTTTTTTGTCAGTGTCCGATGGAACAAATGTCCGAGTCCAGAAGCGATGGGAAATTTCGAATTGTTGTTGGACGAGGAATTGTCGGCTCAAGAAGAGCGAGACAATCCGTCAGGAAAGTCGCGTTCCTCGAACAAATGGAAATGACATTGAAAAAAAAAAAAAAAAAAAAAAACAGATGTAATAATGAAATATGAAGAAAAGAAAAAACGAGTGGAAGCCCGAGATATACATCAACAAAAAGAATTATGTTTTATTTTTGTTTCGTTTTGTACAAATATTATACATTATTTCGTAATATTTACGAGGATAAAACAGTGCACGAGTTAAAAAACGTGAAACGTTTAATTTTGTATTTATGTTTTTCAGTCTTCGATGCAAAACGAGGCGAATTAATTCAACGACGATATTTCAATTTATTTTTATTTTAATAATTCAAACTTATAAGTATGCTCCAAGGCGATTTCCAAAGTGGCAGTGCGATGATAAGGTCGCTGTTTTATTTCACGCTCTTTGCTTTTCTTTTCCTTCCTTTTTTTTTTTTTTTTTTCATTTAATAAGTTATGTTTGTACGAAAATCGTTAATCTATCTGGATATCGTTGAGTTCTGTATATTTATGTTGTACATTTAAATGCTATTTATCATATTCTTGAAAATTATGGCACGGTTTCGTGATTATCCTAGTTGGAAAAAAAAAAAAAAAAAAAAAAAAAAAAAAACAAACCAACGAACAAAAAGTGGAAGAGGAACGGTCAATCGAGAGGCTGACGATAAAAAACGGAATTTTTTGAATGTACAAGTCGACGACAAATCTCGCCTTCCCAATTGGAATGATGCTTGGAAAATAAAACATTAAAAACTCGAGTACAAATTCGTAACAAAGTTCTCCTAACTAAATTCTATTTATAACATCATAATCATTAATGATTGCAAAATTATTCGAACAATCTACGAAGTTTACATTGTCGAAATTAAAAAAAATTGCAGCAGTCTGAATTTCATTTTTAACTCTCAGATTCCACAAACTGATCAAAATTTTATACAAATTTGAATATTCCAAGTGACGAAAACTTGCCTTTCAACTGTATAAACTTCAACGTCGTCGGACAATTGCATACACGCTGGTACTAAAAAAAATAAAAAATGAATTGCTATTTTTTTTTCTTCGTGCCTACTGCCAATCCATTTTCCAATCATTTTCATACGCGCACCAGTTATTTTTAATCATATTATTACGTATGAATGCATTGGCACAGTTTTTTTTTTTTTTTTCGATTTTTTCATCGTATTTCGTGGTATTGAAGTTTGCGACGTTGGAATCCAACGAAAATATTTGTTTGTTCATTATTTATAAAGTTTTTGAAATCTTCCCAATGTTCTTCGCAGATGATTTTTTTTATGCATCAATTCATTCCAAAGATGCAAACCTCGATATCATTTATAATTCTTATTTTTAATTATTCGAATTCCATGACATAAAAATGATGGTGAAGCGTGATGTATCTTCGGGATAGTATGTTTCGTATAAATAAAACAGTAAATTTATTATATCGAGTCGCTTTGAGTAATAATTAAAATAATCGAAGCAGCCTTTGGTTAAACGCTACGTCAAAGGTGGGATCCTGAGTTTTTACTGTACATAAACTTACATTCTCTATAATATGTGGCACAAGAATAGAGTCCAAAAAGAGAGTAAATTTGTTTGAAATTGTCACAATTAAAAATAAAAGATAAAGTGAGGCTGATGAGTTTTCAGCGTTGTTTCATGCGTTCGATACAAAAGCATAAAAAATAAAATAAAACGAGTAGATGAAAAAACTATGAATTTTTATCAAAATATGGAAACTTGTCGTCGAAGCTTTTCGGATTCCCAACCCAGGTGAGGAACAAAATCTAGATATTTTTAATCGTCATAATAACTAGCTATATGTACATACGATATTATGATATTTTTTATATCACAATTAACAGTGTAATGGTTAAAATGATGAATACGTGTTGAACTGGGATTGAAGATCCATTGAGTCCAGATCGATGATAGCGAGAATTGCGTCGTTAGAAAGTAAAAAAACATATCTTCAGGGGCGCACCATTAATGTTTGGTTTTGAGTAACGAAAATTCGTGAAGATATTTTTCTGAACTTTAAAACTCAAGGTCCACAAGCATAAAACATTTCTTTACAAATGATGACATTTCGATAATTAGAGAATTCTTTTACTTTTTAAAAACGCAAAATTCCTAGGATCGAAATTCGAAGCTCGTTCGTACACTCCTTTTTTTTTTTAGTTTTGAAGATTAAAAATATCATGTACAGTTTTTACACGCTTAATCCTTTTGTTCGTGATTCTTTATCTATCCCTAAACTTCTTTATGTTTTCGTTTTTTTATACATTCTCATAATATTTACAAGGTACGAGCTCGAATGCCTCGTTGGTTAATTAGTACACGTTAAAACGAAGATTGCAATCAGCTCAGGCACGACCGGTATTTATCTCATAAAATTTGTACACGAAGAAATAATTATCTATAAAAACGAATATTTGCACTTTCAGTGAACCCGAAAACATCATCGCCCCAGAGGCATTTATGTGCGTAACATTATACTTGATCATATCTAATATATATATTTTGCTCTTTTCACTCGCAACGCGAAATCTTCCCGATTTTCATTTTCTTCGTTTCATTCTTTTTCTTTTTGATATGCATGTGATATAACGATTTATCTATCAGATGATATGTTGAAAAAAGTCTTTCGAGCGGAACGAGCGATTAATTCCAATTGTCAAAATCCGTATCGAGGGCACTTGGAGAAAAAAAAAATTATTTTTCCGAATTCTTTGAATAGAACTGCTTCGATTTCGAGCAAGAAAAATCGAATCTTTTTTTTTCATGCGACGAATATATAAATAATCAAAGTGATTAAAAAGTAGTTAATTTTTCCCAACTTATTTACAGTTGCGTTATCTGAATCAAAATTGTGGAAAGATCTAATTTTAATGAAATGTCAAACGTCGGAGGATTTTGTTAAAAAATAAGGAAAAAATTTCCTCAATTTCAAGATTTTTTTTTTTTAATATTCGAACAAAATTCGAACTTTTCGAATTCAAGAAATTAAGTTACGTCATTTTTTTTCTCCGTGCACACGATTTACGAATTCAATGAATATTTATGGTA
Source organism: Campoplex capitator (assembly GCA_037576405.1). Lineage (NCBI taxonomy): Eukaryota > Metazoa > Arthropoda > Insecta > Hymenoptera > Ichneumonidae > Campoplex > Campoplex capitator. Next base: position 2,543,054 of record JARBWI010000338.1, read on the forward strand.
CGGGTGAGGGCGGAGGTGGCAAAGGACTGAAATAAGTGGACGATCGCGAACTCGGTGAAGGTGGGCAACTGAGTGCCGCGTCACTGTGATAAACGGAACGTGGCGTTGGCGGAGGTGGAAATGGCTCGATCTCGTAACGATAACGAGCTGGATAAGTACTGTCCGACTCGTCGCATACGTCAGTACTGCAAGGCGTTGGCGGCGGAGGCTGATTTATACTCCGGTAGTGTCTGTAAGGACGATAACGGGAGGCGTTGCTGCTCGAACACCTTGTGGAATTTGCTGTTGTTGCTGGACTCGGTGGGGGATTTAAAGTCTCTTGAGGATATCCACAGGCGGAACTTCCTCTCGTCGAACTCGATGCACCTGATAATTGATTTGAATTACGATTAAAAATAAGTATGGTTTACGACGAATATAGATTTTTTCAAATTAATTTATTTTAATTTTGGAAATCGTAATATTTTCACTGCAGATTTAGTACAATTGAAAAATTTATCGGCTTTTTACTGTATCTCACCTGTGATGTGACTGCGATCGTAGCTCGAGCCGATGCTACTTCCGGTCAAAGTTGACATTCTGACAGTTTTGAGACCAGCTTTGAGATCTTTGGCGCCATTTTTTTGGGACAACATCGGCTTTCCCGATCTGGTGGGTTTCGGTGAGAGCGGATCACCCGCTGAGTCATGTAAAATATCCGGCAATTCTTCGTTGGCAACGAGTCTTCTACGACAATAGAAGAAACCGAGTATAGCGACTCCGGTAACACCGAGAACTACTAGAATCGCTATGACGTAAGTGCTCTTTCCGGCATCCGTCGCTGGGCTGACGTCCTGACGACGGTTATTCGCGGCCGCGCATACCGGCGCTTTTTCGTCACTGCCGTCCGCACAATTTTCCCAGCCGTCGCACAAAGCCGTTCCTGAAATACACATACGGGTACCCGTGCATCGGAATTGGCCAGGTTCACAGCAATGAGCTTCGTCTAAACCATCTTGACACTGAGCTGTTCCATCGCATACCCAAGCCATGTCTGCAAAAAAAGACATTTATTTATTAATACAAATTTTTTGAATCTCATATTAACCGAAATTGAATATTGGCAAGAATTAAATCTTGTATCGAAGAAGTTTGTTTTTCAATAATCAAATATGCATCAATATTTAAAGATTTTAAACAGATTCATGGAAAGAAAAATGAGCAAAAGTTGCATGTGTCTTTACAAAAGTCAACAAATTTGTTTCGTAAGAAAAGAAAATGGATTATTAGGTGAAGATCATCTTCGGAAGCAGCTATTATTAATTGAAATAAAATAATAGCGTTATTATTAATTGAAATAAAAGTTGACAATATTGCCGAAGATATTAACATTTTTCCAGATTATTGTCGAGTTACACGAAACACCAGAATAGTGATGGAATAAAATATTTGAATATGTGTGAAAAATGATTTATCCGGTGTACTAACCGATGCAGTGACCGCTCTGGCATTTGAATTGATCTTCCCCGCAGGATGGACAGCCGAGTTCATCGCTTCCGTCGGTACAATCGGTACGTCGATCGCATTTCCATTCGGCAGGAATGCATTCTTTGGTGACAGCGGAGCTGGAATGAGCGCAGGTAAAAGCGTCAGGACCGCAAGCGGGCGCAGCTCGGCAAGTTCTCTCGTCGTCGGACAAGACGAGATATTGGGGACACGAGCATCGCGACGTGGTGGTACCGATGCAAAAATGGGAGCAGCCACCATAATCGTGAAAAGGGCTGCATATGTGAGATTCCATAAGGTGATCATCGGGAGTTCGTACGGTGACCAAATCGGTGAGAAGACGATTCATCATCGATTTACGCGAGGTGCCGTTGATTTTATTGACACGTGAGACAGCTTGGGTGTCGCGATCGTACCAGTAAACAAAATCGTTCAGCACGGACAAATAAGCAATGGAACTTTGTTCGACGTTGATAAGAACGCGTCGATTGGTTCCACTCAAATCAGAAACTTCGATTTGACGTCCGTGGGACCAAAAAATCATATTACCGATAGTATCGACAGCCAAACCGGTGGGTTGATCGAGATCGCTCGCTATAACGACCCTCTCTTTGCCGTCCATGGTACTCTGCATTATTCTCATTTTGCCACCAATGTCGCACCAAAATAACAATCTTTTTTCCGGATGCACAGCCAAATTACGGGGTTTTTCACCGTCCCCCTTAACTACAACACCCAGCGACGAACCGTTGTCCAATCTCGTTACGTTTATAGCATCGTTCTCCGCGCACGACCAAAACAACAATCGACCCAATGGATCCAGAGCTAAATCGAAAGGATGTCCCGAACCACCGGAAACCACTACCGACGCGTGCGTTCGATTCTCCATCGCTTTACGTATCGACATCGTTCGACCGTCTATCCAATATATGTGCTGTGTTATTGGATCGAATTCTATCGATCTCACGTTCTTCAAGCCTTGGACACGCAGCACTATGTCCGGACAGTCATTGACGTCCGGTAAAAAACGACCCATCACGTTTCGTAGACTGTAGATCATGAAATTCTTCGGAGCTGTCGACAAACCAGAATAAAAATTAGCTTTTTTTTTTTTCTTGGAAACACCTTTCTTTCTACCTCGTCATGGTTTTACATTAGAGAAAACGGGTCTAATGTTTCGCTAGACTACCCACTGAACATTTTACGATTTTTGAGGATTCTAAACTTTTTTCTTTTTCAAGTCTATCGAATTTTTTCACGGATGTTACAGTTCCGCTACATTTTAAATTATTCTCCATGATCCTCGCAGCTATCTTTGTAATTTATTTATGAAAGAATTACTGTTGTGAAAATTCTTGTGTCGATTATATCCTTTTTTATACATTTTTTCGTTACCTCTCACCGTGTTATTACTTTTCTGTAGACGAGAAAATTTATACATGTCAAAATAGATTCAGAATACTCGAGTTAAGTTTGAGTCGGAATTTGAACAGATGGATGTACGAAACTTGATGCTTTTCCTCTAATACGTTAATATGTTTCCATACGAAGAACAAACTTGTCATATTTTAAGAAATTCTTCAATGCTGAATTTCCTTAGTTATTTTCAAATATAAAATAATGTTTCAGAACTCTAAAAAAAGTTTTCGTTCATTTGGACGAACCTGGAAAACAGAATCGTTTTGGGGCGAGTTTAATTGAAAAAATAAAAAAAAATTTTGTTGCAACGATGCTAATATGAATACCGATATTTTCATAATCAGAAAGCTCCAAAATTCATTTTGCCTTACCAACGCAAGTTTTGTTATCCGGTGCAAGATTATAGTGAGTTGGACAAGCACATTTGTGAGTAACAGAATTTCTGCCACCGGGTTCAGGGAGAGCAATGCACAAATGACTGCAATCGCCGTTTCTGACGGAGCATGGATTACTGCCAGATTGTCGAGAGCGATGAAAAACTAGAAGATCGGTAACAGACTCGAGACGATCATGAATTTTCGTTCTGTTCGATCCGTTTGTTTTGTAGGCTCTTTCGATGTCACCGGTGTTCCAATCGGTCCAATAAATGTAATCCTGATACTGTGTTATGCTGAAAGGATATACGATGTCTTGCGTTATTATGGCTTTTCTTTTTCCCGTTTGAAGATCGTAACTGTCGATCGCTGGAGTAAAAAGGTCTGCCCAGTATAAAATTCGAGCTGAGTGATCGATCGTCAATCCGTTGGCGCGACCAACGTTCGACAGTATTATTTGTCGTCGTGAACCGTCCAGACCAGCTCTTTCGATGCTTCCACTCTTTCCCCATTCGCTCCAATACATATGTCTGGAAAAAAAAAAAAAACACATTCATCAGTAACGCTTACAGGTTAATGCATTTTTCCTGGATAAATTCATTGCTCAAATTGCAATTTTTTTTATTATTGATGATAAAAAATGATTCGTTTCGTTCAAACATTTGTTACGTGAAATTGAAAAATGCTTATAAAATTCTTCAGCTATTTTCGTTGAGTTTCAATTTTCTTGAGAATCAACTGAATTAGAGAAACTTTAGTATAAAAAAACATACGAGGAATGTTAAAGAATAAAATTTGTTAATTTATTTTTTCATCGATGCAACGTTGAATGGTGGCGTTTGATGATAAAATAATTTTACCCTCTTTCCGGATCAAGAGCAAGGCATCTCGGTTCAACGAGATCTTGCCATATGAGAACTTTACGACTGCAACCCTCCAGTCTTACGACTTCGATTCTATGAGTTCCAGTGTCGGTCCAATAAAGATTGTGAGCTATCCAATCGACTGCAAGGCTCTCGGGTGTTTCGAGGCCAAGATCAACGATCCTTTCAACATCGGAACCATTTCTGAAGGCTCGGGTAATAGCTTTGAGTTTAACGTCGGTCCAATAGATGTGTTTTTGCATATCAAAATCAAGGGCGCTGAAACGTGAAGAATTTGTTAAAATGAAATTACGACGAATATTGCCTCAATGTAAGTTCTATTTTCTCATGTGTTTTTCTCCAAAAAATAATTCGCCATGAATGAAACGATTTGATGATTTGTTTTACACTGGCAAAAGGAATAAATTATTTGAAAGGATGAAAAATTTGTCAGCTCAAAATTACCTCGCATCTTTGACGCCGGTTACAGGAATAATATTGTTATTATTAGGATTTTCGATGCTGATACGTCCGATTTTGTCTTTTCTGGAGAACAACAAGAAGGCATCGGGTATGACGCAAGTTTTTTTGTCCCTGATGAGTTCGTAATCGATTTGACAGGCGCAAACGTAATTATTTCCAGGTCGATTGAGGCAGAGATGAGTACATCCGCCGTTGTTACGAGCGCAGGGATTGGTGCCGCGTACGCGTCCAAGATGAACAGCTTTGAGTCCCATAACATTGGGCACTTGTTCAACGATGACTTCGCGTTCGCCACCGGTTAATTTGTGAGCTCGATCGATGCTCCGTCGTTGCCAATCGGTCCAATAAAGATAATCACCGAGGAGGCTTAGTCCGAACAAATGGGGAAGATTATCAGTGATAACTTCTCGGCGATCGGTACCGTCCATGTTGCAAACTTCTATCTTGTCCATACTGGCATCGCACCAATAAATCTTTTTGCGATCGAGATCAAGAGCGATACCGTTTGGCCAAACGATGTCTTTGGTGATGAGGAGCGTTCTCTCGCTGCCATCGAGATTGCTGCGTTCGATTTTGGGCCTTTTCTCATTCCAATCGGTCCAAAACATCCAACCGAGCTCAGGCGCAAGTGCGATGGCGCGTGGCTCTATGAGATCTTCGTTGATAAGCACTCTTCTGCTGGTACCATTTAATCTCGCAACTTCGATGCGATCAGTACCGGTATCGGACCAATACATATTTCTGGCGATCCAATCAATCGCGATACCATCAGGATTTGTAACCTCGGTCGTGACGACATCCTCCTGTCCACTGCCATCGAGAAAGGCTCGTCTAATAGCGCAAACTTTTTCATCCGTCCAATAAAGCATTTCGTCAACCGGATCAAAATCAATAGCAATTGCGTATTTGATGCCGGTCAGGGGTAATACAAAATTCGTATAATCAGGTGAATCGAGTGACAGCTTGCAAATCGCATTGCGTTGCACGATCAATAACACATCTTGGGGTCCTTTGGCACACGTGTAATTGTCCACGAGCTTAACACCGGTTGGACAAGCGCAGCTATAACCTGGTTCTTTACTGCTGAGCAAACAGAGATGCGAACAATTGCCATTATCGTGCATACAAGGGTTGTCCGATTGGGGCTGTCTCCGAGGGTCCCAAACTTCTATGTCACCAGGAATGTATTCGCCGTGGAAAAGCTCTCGAGGATGTGGCGACTGCGTGCTCGAACGTACGTCGTGAGAATGAATGCACCAAGTTTTCCAATCGGTCCAATATAGACGCTGATCAAAGAACGTTATCGCAAACGGATAATCCAAGCCTTGGCTAACAACTTCTCGTCTGTTTTTACCATTGTAATCCATCACCGCGATAAATCTTAATCTACCGTCCGCCCAATAGATCAGCTCGTTTTCATAATCAACCGTTATTCCGTTTGGCCAAAAAATGTCATCAGAAACTATGACTTCTCTCGTACTCGGATCACCGTTCATCGAGGCTTTTTCAATCTTCGGCACGTCGCCCCAATCCGTCCAAAACATTATGCTCCTCATTGGGACCAAAGCTATCGCTCTTGGCTCATAAATCTCCGTCCAGAATAATACTTTACGGTGTTTACCGTCTATGCTCGTTACTTCGATACGATTCTTGTCACCGTCAGTCCAATATAATTTTCCTGTATACCAATCACAGGCCAAACCATCCGGTGATATCAACGATGAATTCACCACTGTCATTCGTTCTCCAACGTTAGTACCGTTCGTGTGGACACATTGTATCATCTCCAAACCACTGTCCGACCAACAAACCAAACGACGCTCCCAATAAAAATCCAACGCTGCACCCTGCGAAAGATCCTTCACCAGGGTCGCCACTTTGTTGCCCCGTGATACATTCGCCACTCGTATGTCTTTGTGAGTGGCGAACAACAGCGTTGGTGAGCCTGAAACATACAATTGGATCGTATAAAAGCTTGTATGCCAGTTAAATTCTGATGTTTTTTTTTTTTTTTTTCAATTTTATTCGAATTTGTGTGTTAAACCCATGAAATACTTGGTCATATGGATTCGATTCATTTTGTATTGACGAAAATTTCAAATGATTTGAATAATGACGAGAGTTTTTTTGCCTTCCCGTAATTGGGTCAATCATCATCGCCATTTTTGGAGTTGTCGAAATTATAATTAAAATTTCTGGCTGTTCTTGTTATTCGTAAAAGAAAAAAACGTGCGACTCTGTTCTTTCGACTTTCACTGCTCTTTCTGGGATCGATGCAAATGTCCGTTAAACCGAGAGACTTTGTCGCAATATCTTTTTCTTCTGCGCTATGCTTTTCTCTTCACTTTGAACTGGCAAAGAAAAAGAGTTCAAGAGTTTCTTCACCTCATTATGCACGTTAATGCATTATTATTCCCTTTGGGGCTCTCACTCTATCGCAGTGAAGAGACTGACTCAAAGGCGAGTCTGTTTAAAATGGTTTAACGCTCGACAAGGACCACTGACCATTCGTTCTCTCTTTCTTTCGCTGCACCCCCCCCCCCCCCCCCCCCCCCCCGAGTCCGAGAATTCAAAGTGGGGAAAACAGCTAAGCAAGAGTAACGCAAAGTTCGGCTCGTCAGCTCGTGAAACTCCGTCAACGTGCGATACTTCTGTCACGTTAAAAATTCAACGACATTTAAACTTACATTCTTTAAACCACAATTGTTTTTTTTTCTCAATTTTTTAATAAACATTTTTTTCTTCGTACAAATTCACAAGGATTTTTGACGACGAAAATATTTATAATTTTCTCATTCGAATCGTAAGTTATTCGTTGCCTTTTATTGAGAATATTACTCCCCATAATTGGCTCGCAGGAAGAAGAAAAAAAAATTGGTTGTTACGTTACTTTGACAGGAACATTGAGACAGACGTAATTATCGGTTTATAGGAGAATATCCGTGAGCTTGAACAGTTCGCAGATAGTGTACGTTGTACAGACAGACAGAAGGTAAAGAAAAAAAAAAAGGAGTAGGGAAAAGGGAGGTTGGTATACGTGTAATATGAAGCGTACGTGTTCTAGGGGGTAGATTCGTGAATCGCTCGATGCTAGAAGAGAGTAGTTTGAATAGGCGACCTAAATATCTTGCACTCACGATGAGTAAAATCCCGAGAGAGAGAGAAAGAGGGACTTCTAACAGATAGAGACACTTATAGACGCTGTATTTCGTGGTATATCGATATTTTAATCAGTAAAAATCCATCGTTGAAGAATATGCGAACGTTGATATGGGTCTTCCCAGGCAAATATTGACGTTGGCTCGATGTATAGTTTGAAAAACAAAAAATGTTTATGTACGGAGTTATCGAAGTGCTGTACAATTTTGGATTTTATTTTGAAAAAGTAAATACACGATCAGCAAAAAATAATATGTTGACTCGACGATGAGGTTATCGAAAAATGATATAAATAATTTGGGTTTTATCGCAAAGGTCACTTCATCGCGGTTGCGTCATCGATATCGAAAGTTTCTTCGAAAAATCACAGAGTTTGGTAAAACCCAAAGATTTTAGCAAGCATTTAGAAATTCCCATAGGAGTGAGCAAAAAAAAGAAATGTTTTAAGCCGACGATGAGGTTATCGAAAAATGATTAATATTTGTTTGATCACAAAGGTTACGCTTCATCGGGGTTATCAGTGATATCGAAAAGTTAAATACTTCGAAAAAAATCATTGAATTGGTAAAACTCAAAGATTCCATTTGGAAATGCCCATAGGTATAAGTCTGTGTCTCACCGTGGGAAGGTTCCTATAGGAAAATAGATATCTCTATGTAGTCCGTGTATATAAAACTACGAGCCCGTGCTGCGGAGTTCTCTTTAATCTCCGAATGGTAGATTAAAGGCGTTCGCACTACATTTCTTCCAATTTCTCGTCTTGAGTACACTTCACTTGATTGTATCGAGAAGGACGAGTATGCTCGAGTTGGTAGTTACGAAAAAATAAGAAGTAAAAGAAGAAAAAAAAAAACGAATGCAGTCGAAGTGAGACAGGAAATTGCTTGCATTTTTATTTTCTTCGTAATAGACGTTTTTTTTTTTTTTTCTCTCGCAATGAAATCTCGTCAATCCTCGGTAAGATTTTTCAACGAAACAATGGGAAAAATTAAGTTGGACTAAATTACCAACGCACTTATAAGCCACTTTTGCCTTCTTTAATTGGCATTAATAAAGGGATTAAGGGAACAGGGGGGAACACTCGACTGTGAACCTGTGGAGAGTTAAGTGTGGATGCATCACTGAGTGCTATCAGGAGCAAAAAGAAGAAGAGTACACGTGGGTATACAATTACGGGGCTCGAGGAAAAAAAAAGAAGAAAAAAAACGTTTGCATGAAGTGTACTTCTTGAAACTTGTGAATAAGGGAGAGAGAGAGAGAGAGTGAGAGAGAAAGGGAGACAAAAATGAGAAAAAAAAAAGACAGGAAGAAACGGAGAAAGGGCGAAAGAAGAAAAGGACAGGAAGAAATAGAGACAAAAGAAGAATGAGTGAGAAAGAAGACGAGAAAAATCTGGCAAGTAACGAGAGCAACAAGCTCCGAGAGAAGAAAAGAAGTGGGTGCTAATATTTGTTCTTCTTCGCGTCGTTACCAGAGAGTAGGCACTCATCCCGCATGTACGAGAAAAGAACGCGAACAAGTGCACACAGACACGCGTTACACGCTATACGCGAGCTTCCGATAAGAATTACACTCGTATGCCCCTGTCTATGTGTGAATCCTCTCGTGAAATCAAGATTCTGATATGTGAAATCCTTACTATTTTATTTCTCCATTCCTTTTCCATAGACAAAAGATTCTCGTTTTCACGAAATATGAAGAGCTTGAAATTCAAACTCGAGAATTTCAGCCTCTTTTTATTTTCTTATCTATTATTCACGAATCTTTTCTTTTTGGAGATTGCACGTTGGAGCAAAAATCACTATGAAAAAAATATCTTCTTTCCTGAATTTTTTTTCATCTTTTCATGATATTCGAGAGGAAATAAGATTTTCTCGTAATTGCCGAATATTTTTGCATAATTTATCAGTGATTCTGAGTAACGATAAATTTTCTTGTGACCAAAAATACCTCATTGAATCTGTTTCAAAGTAGTATAGAGGGATGCAAACTGCAGTACCATAAAATTCTTTCTTTGTGCCCTTCGAGTTTCTCTTTTTTTTTTTTTTTATTTTATTTTCTGGACCCAAACTCTCTCGAGAGATGAGATTTTATTTTCTCTTTCTTTTCCTACTCTCCTTCTGCGATAATGCTCGTGGCCTCGAAGTTATATTGCTCTCGGGATGCTCGTTCCTCGTATATGAGTGTAAAAACATTGTACACGGAATGTGTATCGATACGAGAGAATATTTGTTAGCCAAAGGTTTACAGGCTATTTCAAAAAGTGTAAAAACATTTTGTTCGCAACGATTGATGATGATGATGATGATGATCTCTTTCGTTGAATGAAGAAAATCCTATGAAAAACTAGCCTTATGAAAAGCAAAATGTTCGCAGGAGTTTGGCAGTATTTGAGACACGTGACAGTTTACCAAATTGATCACCCCTGCAGCATTGTCGGAATTGTAACGAGAGCGGATTCCACGTGTTAAAGTCGACGATGAATTAGTACACTAATTCGACCGGATTACCGAAATCCGGCGCGGGGGGTTAAGGGACCAAGAATAAAAAGTCAGTCAAACGAAATGATAGAAACTCATCGAGACTCTTTCTATTTTTTTATCGACGTACAAAATATTCGATTGCAAAATGAGATTTCGAAACAACGTTGAAGTTTATGTCGATCATTTTTTTTTATGGTTTACATCGATTATTCTAGTCTGAGAGACCCACAAAAGCATTGATTCAACTTTTGTTGTCGAAATTTACAAAAAAAAAAAAAACGTTTGAAAAGACAATTCTTTGCAGTCGAACGATCGATGTTTCTTCATCGTGATTTTGGCAAATCGATTTGTTTTTTTTTTTTTTTTTTTTTCATGAAATTCAGTTTAAGTTCGATCGGATTGAAATGAAAAGAGAATTTAAATGATATTAGGGTTTTAGGGAAACTAGGAGAGAGCCTCAAACGCCTGTGTTTTCGGCTAGACGGCTTTTCTAGTCAGAGAACGCAATACACAGTGAATATATATGTATACATAGATATAGAAGTGAACATAATACGATTCTCTCTGAAAGCTCGTTGGACCGAATGCACGAACAACAGGCCGAATGAACGGGACTGGCAAAGGATAGAGCCGGGTTCTCTTCATGCATATGTATGGGTCACGGATGCTATTAAGGGGAGAACTCGAAACGATGCTCGACTTTGAGGTTTCCCGGCTTTGTGGAAGTAACAGCCGATGCGCTCTTCGGCGTACATAAAGAAGATCGAATACTGTGCTGCCTCTTTCTTTTTTTTTTTTTTTTTTTATTTATTTCTCTTCTCAATTTATACCGCGGGCGGCTCTTTGCCAAAAGAAATTCAACTATCTTATCGATATTCTCATCGTCGATGTCTTTCTCTTCTTACGTCCCGATAATCTCAACGAATAGCCTAGACTTTATATCCAAAATCGTATATTATCGACCAGCAGGTCAATATATTATCTGTACAAAATAATAAGAAAATGAGAAAACCTAAGTGAGAGATCGATCGATTGATCGTACGATTTTTGCCACAACGACCAAGTATAAATAAAATTTTACTGTAAATAAAAGAGCGGAAAAAACAGTGAACGTGAACTTTTTTTTGCTCTTTATTCTGTCACTTTCTCATTGACATTATCGAATAGTTGTCAAAATTGTATTTCTTCATTTTTATTTTCATTAGCGCAAACTCTTAATCTTTTATTTCCACATAATTATTTTAACTTTTAAAAGTAACGTTAGAAGTTTAATGTTTAATGGAAATTCACGTTGATAGTCGGGGGGGAGGCGTGTCGAAAGCGGGGTGGTGGTGATCGAGTGATTGGTTTTCAGTGGTAATTTGAATCGAGGAATCGTATATGGATATTGGACGATTAAATATTTTGTAGAATTCAGTCACGTCGATGTTGTCGGGAAATAAATGTATTCGCCATGTTGTGTTGTACACTGCGAAATGGTAAGTTTAGTCGTAACTACTCGTCGAGTTAACCAGGTGAAGTTTGTACACAAGTGCACGTTTCACGGGTCTTAGTCACGGGAAATTGAACGATGTTGAAGTTGGCATCGTCGGAATGCAGTAAAAAAAAATTTATTCTTCTTTTTCTTTCTCTATTTATTTATTTATTTATTTTTTTTCGAAATTTTATTTTTCAAGCAGTACTTGAGAGAGAATTTCCGTTTCTGAGACTGAAGAGAAAAAAAAACGTGTTTTTCGTGTACCTTAGAAAATATGAATAGCACGAATAAGCGGAGGATGCGGTTGGTAAATTATGATTGAGAAAAGATGATGATCAGTGACGAAGCAAAGTTTTCGTTCAAAGTGTAGAGGTATACCCGCGGAGAAACCTTGAAATTGACGGGATAATTTGAGCTGTTATCTCGAAGCCGCTGAGGGATATTCAAGTGCCAAGAAAACATGAGATTATGAGCGAAGCCTCGCATGGGTAGTGTGCTCTCGATGGAATATGAGCTTGGCTACGCCAATGTTAAAAAGGCATCGTTGAGGGGGACGCTCGCGGGTTCTTCCTTCGAGAGAGAAAAGCAGCAGCGCATAGTTTGTACCCTTCGCAGTCCATGAACTCTTCTGCTCGTAGTCCTTGTTGAATATCCTCTCGGTGTATATATGGTGATGGCTGATGGCTCATGGTGTGTTGGTGCGCGGTGGTAGCGGCGACGGCGGCGGCAGCAGTTAGCACGCCGCCCCTCGCGTTTTAGTTTTACTCCGTTCCTCGTGACCACCCTCTCTATCTCTCTCTCTCTCTCTTTTTCTCTCTAGGCCTCCCTCTCCTGCTCTCGTGAGGAAACTCTCCTTTTTTTGTGTCCTCGTCCTCTCGCTCTCCCTCTCTCGTACACACTCCTGGCGGGCCCTTGTTAGCGGCCGTTAGCTCTCTCGCGGCTCCAGCCGCCACGAGATGAGTACCGTGTGTGCATACAAGGTGTACCGAAATTCATTGCAGTTTCGGAACAAACTCTAACTCTATTTTGTTATTTTCTTCAAGTTTTAGATTCCTCTTTAGTTTAAAATGAATCATGAGATTCGTCGTTTGATTACGATCGTTACCATTATTGGTTATCAGATTTCACCGACTGTTAGTTCTCGTCGAATCGTTCCAATTACATCGAATCTATCGTAATTTATGGTTTTCAAGTATTTTGAGAAAAAATAATTAACAATTTTGCTAACGAAGGAATCACTGAAAACGAAATTTCGTTGAGATATTTTAAGGTTTTAACAAAATTTCGTTCTCAGTTAAACGATCGAAGAAACAATGATCCAAAAATATGTGAGAAATGATGGATCCGAGAATAAAAAAATGGGCGAATATTTGTCTCTTAAAATTGAGTAATTTAAGGATCTCGTGTTGATATCGAAAGAAAAACTTTGAGAGACACTGTATATATGTATAGGTACGATGCTGGAAGTCCGGAACTACGGAGAACCTCGTGGCCCCCAAGCCATCCGAAACTCGTCCAGCACACACACACACACACATACACACACCCAACGAGGATTGAAAACTCGTATAAATACTGGCTTCGCTGTGATGAAGACTTGAAACACGCCTAGGTAGAAATAGACATGTGTGCACTCGTGTCTATGAAAACACAAACACCAACAAACACAGAGACATTTTGTGCACGTATAAAAATCTACGGATATGCAATTCGAGTGGTATGTTATAGCTGTTTGTGTGTGTCTGTGCAGGGGAGAGAAGTTGAAGAAGTAGACGCTCGAAGAATGAAAGCACCTTCGCAACTTTTTTGCTACCGGCACATTCTCGTGTACCTGTTCCTAGTGACAGACACACTTCGTACGTTGGTAGAAAAAAAAAAAAGCCAACTATGCCGAGCCGGAAAATTTTGGATGACCGAATTAAAGCCTCTGTTTACCTCGATGACGATTTCATTAATTGTTGTGTGGCGAGGCGTATGTCTATTTTTTTAGAGTAAAGCACATGTGCAAAATTTCCATACTTCAATGGTATTCAAGTTTTTAGGGACAAAATTTACGAGAGTAGGGCGAGAGGCTTGCTGCTGTAAAAAAACTTGAAGTTCAAAAGATGAACTTCAAGATGAATTAGCTTCACTGGGAAAAAACTCTGTGAAAGTTCGAAGATTTTCCTGGAACTGGGTCCGCACAACTTTTATCGATATTCGTGTGTCCAAACTACGTTTGGAAAATAGAGCAAAGCTCATGTGCAAAGTTTGCGTACTCTGTCAATGGTATTCGAGTTATTAGTACTCTTCGTGGATAACTTACAAAAGTAGAACGAGAGGCTTCCTGAGCTATCAAAAAACTTGAAGTTCGAGATGAACATTAGCTTCGCTGAGAAGAAAAAAACTGTGAAAGTTTGAGAAAACTGTGCTGGAACTGGGGTCTGCACAACTTTTATCAATATTCGTGTGTTATTTCTAGGTGCGAATCGTAGCGAACTATAGTTTCTTGATTTTTTTAACTTAGAAATTCTCAGTCTCTGGTTCTTGTGATATCGAATCGAATGATAGCGAATTATTGGTAATTATTTACAAGCTACTTTTTTTGCAATTTACTTTTTCGGATGAAATGATCTTCCAAAATGTCAGCGACAGAACAAAATTGCAAAGAATACTCGACAGCTGGTGGCGTATAGAAAAATATACGAAGTGTGTTAATCGATGAGTTATTTTTGAACGAATCGAAAATCAAATCCATCGAAGTACATTCGTGTGACACCGAAATAATGTAACGAATAAATGGATGAATAAGGATTCGAGAGAAAACTACTTTTCATTGTATTCTAACAACGTAAACTCGAAAGCCTTGGAAACTTGAATGCGAGCAAATATATACGAGGCATTGAAAGCGCTGACGTCGATTTGCTGTTTTGAATTTCGATTTGCTTACCACATATCGTATATCGAACAGCGCTGTATAAATATAAATCGTGAACGAAATAACGTGAAAACAGTTTGATCAGTTAAGAATGAAGCGGAATATGCTTGATGACTGCTCGGGAATCTTAAGTTGCTTTTTTTTTTTCTTATTCGTATACCGATCGTCTGGTCTTCTCGTTAAACCTCTTATACATCTTCTACGATCTCCTTGATACGCTCAACAAGTGTGGCGCACTAAAAAATCCTTATATTTTTATTCGATATTTTTTTTTTTTCTACAGAGTTCGATGCTCGCAGATATTCCAACCTCAAACACGCGCGTATATTCATACCTATATATGATTCTTCGTAGTATAAGTTGTAAGTTCGAATCTCGTAGGAGAAACGAACTGCATGGAGAGAGCCCGAGCAGCCTGAAGAACTGGTCGGTTCGCCCGTGGCTCCCGAGACACGCTTAAAGTATATATAATTTATCAAACGCCTGTCCCGGCTCGTTAGTTATAACGGGGGTCCGATCGCGAACTCTCTCGCACTACTCCTCGAATACTCAACCAACACTCCAAATCCTCGACAACAACTTCGTTAGAACGAACGATTAAAAAATAAAAATAAATAAAGAAATTTAAAAATAAGGTAAATCGTAGGTAAACTACGAGCAATTAAAATTACGCTTTTACCCAAAAAATTCTCGAAGCAAATGAATTTGAGAATCGGGAAATGTCTCGTTCCAATTCATTTCACGTTTCTGATCGAGTGAATTATAGGATTTCTAAGAGGTTCCCGAATTATTGAATATTTCCACATTTTCATGAAAATTAGTAATTTTCCGGTTATTTCATGCTCATAGATAACGACTCTTTCAATTTTCCATTAAACACATTTCATATTACGAATTTACGAATGATTTAATAATATTTATTTTATCATCAATTAATCGACACTGACTGGTAACATTACGAGAATTAAGAATTCATTAAATTAAATGTCATGTCGACAAGCACACTGAGAAAATGAAATTTCGTTTATCGAACAGGATCCCATTTACAATTAGTTGGACCCATTTAGTTAGATGGTGAATCCAAATGTTTTTTGTCGAATGAACTAACTCGTTTGTCTTTTCAAGACAAAAAAACGTTCAAAAACCAGTGTTTCGTTTCGTTGTAAAGAAGCTTTGTTGTAATTATACAAAATTTTGTTGCCTGAACGAAAAAAAAAATTGTTGAATCCGTGCAACAAAATATTTGAATATTTCAACAAAATTTCGTTTTCAGTGCACTATATTTTCGTCCAACTGAATGAATTTTCTTCGACAAACAAAATTTGTTTTCTTCATACCTCGGTCGAAAGTACGCTCTTTCCGCATCAATTTCGATGCAGAAAGGCCGACTTTCTTGCATTGGTAAAACAACTGAATGACGGCGGGAGCAAACACTTTTTCCACGCACAGCTGTATGTGAGGCTCCCGCAACTGTCACCGGTGACAGTTGTCCCTAACCATTTTTTGTCTCTGACGTCAAAGCTGCTCTTTTGTTTACGCTGGTTATTCATAATTTGAAGCATCATATAAATGGACAAAAATCAAAATATCTGTCTGTCAATGAAAATCCACATAATTTATTCGAAAACTGCGTATTTCATGGTGACATAATTAATCATTTTTATTATGCATGTGACCATGGTAAAAATGAAAAAAAAAATGTACGCATTAATACTATTGATAATTTGCATTTTACGTTTGTTTAATTTTAAAAAAATTATGTTTGTTTAATTCATTTGGATGCTTGTTTAATTTTAAAAATGTTCATGTTTGATAAATTTAAAAAATTTTCTGATTAAATGTTTAATTGTCTACATTGGTTTTTTTTTTATTATTTATATATATTTTAATAAAAAAAACTAATGTACGCATTAATATTATTGTTAATTTGCATTTTACGTTTGTTTAATTTAAAACAATTTATGTTTGTTCAATTCAAACAAATTTTGTTTATTTAATTTGAAAAATTTTCATGTTGAATTTTACAAATTTTCATGTTAGTTGAATTAACAAATTTTCACATTTGTTGAATTAAAAAATTTTCATGTTTGTTAAATTTTTAAAAATTTCCGATAGAATGTTTAATTGTCTACATAGGTTTTTTTTAATTTGATGCCTGCCCCCCCGACCAGCAGCACTCGCTTCGCTCGTGCCGCAAATGTCGGGGGCAGGCATCAATTTTTTTTTTGATGCAATACATTTAATATTTTGTCTCCGTACTTTCGACCGGCTATGAAGAAAAATAGTATACACCACACGGGCAGAAGTTTGAGAGCCCTGAACTGCGCGTCAAATGCCCTCGGCTTCGCCTCGGGCATTGTGACGCGCAGTGCAGGAATCTCAACTTTCTGCCCTTGTAGTGTAATATACTATTCTCAGTGAACAAAATATTAACTATTTGTGGTAAAAAATGAATTCCAAATTCTGCCATATCCACCGGGTCTCAGAAGATGAACTACGAAGAGCAAAAAAAAGTGATAAAATGAACGGAGCTATGTCTAGTGATCGCCAGCATAGCCTATAGAAAAAAAGGACAAAGTAGTTAATTCTATTCCGAAAAATCTAGTCGCGTAACGAACGTGTGTTTCTACGGCTCGATATCGAACGGACCCCCCCGCAGAGCTAAATATAAATCCGTAAATCAAACGCTTTTTCTCCAAAGCTTGTGCGATATAAGATTAACGTATGTTTCTGAGACTGTTATACTGAAAAGGCGAGAGAGTTTTGAGAAGAATATTTAATCTTATCGGTGTTATAGAGCGTATAAATAGAAAAAATAATTTATGTTCTTTCTGATATTGGACTGTCTCGACGAACGGTATATCGTATGCTTTCATTAAATATTGTCAGAACGTATGTAAACGAAACGGTCCATATTATTTTTCAAAGATCCTTTTACAAAATCGAGAGGTAAGATTCGTTCTACTTCGAACTCAAAATTTTCATTCACATTCCAGTGATTTTACTTGAAACTGATCACTTTTTTTCATCTATTTCACTATAAAAATGTGATATCATCGTTTTTTAGCACAGAAAAAAAGTGAAATTATCGAAAAACGATTAGAAATTTCCATTAAAAAAGATTTTTTTTTCCTGTCTTCGAACGAAGCGAATATGAACATAGAGTTGGACTTATTCGTTCTGAAAAGCTCTGTACGTATATATTCTATACGCTGATTTTTTTTTTTTTTTTGCTGTTTGTTCTTTACAACGGGAGAACCGGATGAGCGAAGGTAGAGAATGAGGAGGCGAGAGCGAGGAGAGGGAAAATGGCCATTGGACGTGCTATCGTTGAAGAATAGTCTGTTGGATGCTGCTGTTCCGTATATAGATATATAAATATATGAATAGGGTCGATGCTGGTATAGAATTTGGTGTGCCCGCGTATACATAGTTTGAAATAGAGAAATAAAGGTCTCTCGAATGTTGAAAGTGAGATAATATATATATGTGTGTATAAACGGGTGTGTGTCTATCGCACCGTTGAATAGCCAAGTGCAGAGAATGAATCGCGCGAATCTCTCCCTTCTCTCAAGATCCACTATTGATAAATGAAGAAAAAAAAAAAAAAAAGACATTTTTCAAATCGTCGGAGAGAGAGAGAGAGAGCTCGAGTGATTATATTTGACGAGACGGGCTTTCTGTCTGTGTGCTATTTTTCAGCGTGTATTAGTAAACACGCGTCCTGTGTTACGAAGGTGAATTTATAACGTAATTGAGGGTTTTTATTGAGCAATCGAGTTATGAGTTCCATTGTACCGTGGGTGTTGAAATGGGGTGAGAAATTCGTGTGTTCACGAGGTGGTTTAATGCACCAGGGGCGTTTACTTGGGTATACTATTCACGTGAACTTATCCATAGGTATATATACGAGTGTTGGCTATTATAAACGTTTATAGACACGTCACTGACCCTATAGCCCCAATAACGCGCCGCTAAGAATTGACCCGAACGGGGTGTGTGCGCGTTACTTCCTTTTGCTCTCGCAATCCTTTTACACTCACAGGAATCACTGAGGCTTACGCGCAGTTCGTGAATTCGCAGGATTTTAATTCGGTCGAAGATCCGAGTATTCGCTTTCGCAAAAAGGTTCAGGTTTATTGTACGAAAAATCAATAAAATTGTTCGATTGAACGAATTTTATAAATTGCTTAGAGCAACGAAAAATCTCCAATTTTTCACATCGTTTTTGTTAAACTCATTGATCCTGAAATCAATGAGTCGAAGTTCGAGAGTTTAGTGAAATATTCTTTGGAAGAACTTTAATAGCGATTCATTTTCATAAATTTGCTTCAACCATTTTTTATGGTTTTGATTCAATTATATCGAATCGCAATAAAAAATAAACATTTCGTATATTTCTCAAACAAATACAGAGAACTTTCGTCTGTCGCTTGCAATATATATATATAACTTTGTTTGTGCGCCATATTATTTTGATAAACGCGAGAGATAAGATAATAAGAATTGAGTAATCTCTTGCTCGAGCAGGAACATAACGCATAACTGTTTTGTTTCTTCAGTCTCTTTACGTAGGAAGCTACACGTATATTCGAGGTAAAAGATCACAAATAATGAGGAATTGATGGTATTTTATTAACAAAATATATGAACGAATGAATGAAAAAATGAAAAAAAAAAAAAAAAAAAATAATAATTCGTTGAAAAAAATCATAAAAATTCATTTAGAAAGCTTATGCTAAGAAAATTCTTATCTAATTCAAACGAGTGATTAAATGGGCTGCTGATTGATAAATTTTAGATTAATTTCGGCGAAAACTGTCGGCGACGTTTGGTGATTTTCATGTACAGCATCAATTTTAATTTTGCAACATTTTAATGCAGAGATACGGTTTCAAAAAGTTTTGGAAATATTAAATCATGGACGAAAAATGTTAACGTCGGATTTGTATAATATGATCGTCTTACGAGTAGAATGCGGTGAAGATTTATAAATCTCATGCCGCAAAGGAACTTGGGATTAATATTCTACGATGTTTTTTTGTCTCTCTCTCTCTCGGGATTTAAAAATGATATCCGGAAAAGCGAGTGGTACAATGGGGAGTCGGGACTGCTGAGAGATAAGACGATCAGGATGAATCATTTTATTCGGTTTGCCTCAGAAGCAGGATAAGCCGCACTGGATTGTTTCGGTCAAAACCATGCAGCACCGAGAAAAAGGCCCCTACACGCTGCTAGCTTCGAAAAATTTACACAAGGGTCGGTATTATGCATTCTCCTGGAAATGGTAAAACGATAAGGGAGAAAAACGCAGGCCAGCACACATCTTTTCTCTCCTTTATCCCGATACACTATTTTGAAAAGATAAAAATTCTTTTCTGTCGTCTTCATATGCACGTTCGGTACTTGCGAGCTCAACTCGAAAACAGTCGAACGAATATCAATGACAATGTCGCACGTCGATTAATCATTTGAGCAGAGTAATCGGATGAAGAATCAAATTCAAAATCGAAAAAACAGAAATAATCGCTTTTTTTGTCTTCCTTTTGGACAAAATTGCCGAATTTTTATGACTTGAAATTCCCATCATTAGAATCGAGAGCAAATTTTGTTTAGATTTTTATCAAGATTTTGTTTTTCGATTCCGAAAAAGCTTGACCAGGAATTATCGCGAATCTTTGAATCCCAGCGATACGAACTTCAAGATCGTGGATCTTCGTAGCTCAGCTGTACTTTTTAGCTGTAAAATAAAATAAAACTCGACTGTAAAATCATTTTCAATAAAAAAAAAACTTTTTGTAGCTCTAGTGTTTCGTGATGGAGCAATTACGATGCTTGATTGTTTTCGAGCAAAGCTAGCAAAAGTATTTTAACAAGTACACCGGAAATGTTTGAATCATCTTTATCTCGCAGAATATAAAGTTCCATATCCATATAGGCAGACCTCCAGCACATTGATGCGGGTAAAATGTTTAAAACACGAATGCGAGGAAGATTCTGTATTTCTATAACTGTCATATACACGTATTAAATTGAATGGATCAACGCAGAAATGAGCGCTTCGCGAGAGGACGCGTCGTTGACCGGTAATTTTAACGAGACCTGTGTAATTCGAGTGTCGAGCTTAACGAACGCGTGTCTAATGATGCTTTACTCGGCTCGAGTACCCCCGTGCCCTGCCTCACATCGCACCCACATGAGGGAGAGAGAGAGAGAGGAGTGAAACGACAGAAATGAATGTTGTTGAATTCATTTTTCATCTGATTTAAACTAAAAAACTGTATTTGGAGCAATTAAATTTTCCTTCAAATTCACATTCAAATATGGAAGAGAGCAAAACTCTGCTGTTTTTTTTTTTTTTTTTACAGATATAAATATGAAACGATATTTGAATCTTTATCAGAACACATTGATGAATAAGAAAATTAGTTTTCGAACTTATTCAGATTATTTTTGATTCAATTGAATTATTAATTTCTAATGAATTGTGATTACATCGATTTTGACTTTTTCTTTTGATATATTTTTTTGCTCCTATCACCCACGTGTGAGTTTAACGTATTATAACGAGGTTAAAATCAATTAAGAACCTGCTGATAAAGCTCTGTCATGCAGAGGTATATACACACGTTATAGAACACGCGCAAATGTTTCATGTTGTTTGCCACCTTTCGGTCACGCAGAAGTTTCAAACCTGTGCCTTAACAATAAACTCCTCCCTCTGCCCTCTCCCCATTTCTCTTGTTCGGTCTTTTCCCCTACCGAATCGGTCGAGGCCTCGTCGGTTCTCGAGCGTGCATGCACCTGGCTATAACATTATTTATATTGTATCTTGTTAGGAGACGGATATATAGGTATATAATTCCATTGGGTTATGTACTGCAACGATGAAGGACGAAGAGTTACGTATGGGCTGTTCTGACCCTATTTTTCTTTCTTTTTTTCCTTCAAATTTATTCTTTTTTTTTTTTTTTTTTGCAGGATTTATGTGAAATCTCGAAATTTGGTTGAGATGTGACGAACTTGAGACTGTTTTTCTCGCCCAATTTTTGGCCCAAAAACATCGACTTTTCGGTCGAGAAATTCAATTCGAAGTGGAACTACAATTTAACTGTAATTCAATTCCTCGCCGGCTTGTTCTTGTCCCGGAAATATCAATTTTTGTATACAGGAAATTCGAAATAATGGAGAAATTAATTGTACGACGAAATAGAATAATTGGATGATCAGTTCTTCGATCAGTTTACTCAATTTTATTGAGTTTCAACCTTTTCATCTATAGATATATATAAATGTGTTGGCTAAAAAATATTTGTCCGTTTTCCAATTGAAAAAACCACCAAACCGAATACGATGAATCTTTCACGAGATTGAAGATCATGATTCAAATAGTGTTTTGTGGTTTTAAGAAATTTCGATAATTTGATTTTTCTAGAAATGCAAGAAAAAAGTTGAACGATGCTTAAAAAAAATGTACTATTTATATAACGATGGTCGAATTGTCATAGAAAGTCCCATATATATATGCACGAGAGAGAAATAGTGGCGAGAGGGTGGTCAGGTATAAGCAGGGAGGATGCTGGGAGGGGAAAAAGAGCAGAGAAGACGATGGAGAAACGAAGAAAGGAGAGGGCCTACATTCCTGAGGTTTGGTTCGAGTCCGGTCTACACCCCTCTGTCTCGTCTTCTTTTAGATATATATCCTTCTCTCTTTTCTTCCTTTTCTCACTCTCTTTCTATCTCGCTTCTTCTTTTTTCATTTTTCTTACCGTCATTTTCTCATAAAGATCTTCAGAATTTACTAAAGAAACGAACGCATCCAAAGTGCATTTTCGTTTCCTTTTTTTTTAATATAAATTTAACAATCATCTCGCAGCATTGACCTTTCGAGCTCGTATACAAATAAATAAATATCTATATATGCTGTACGTTTGTGAACTTCTTATTCTCTTTGTTTCCTTCGTGTGACGAAATTTCTTTCTTCAAGCCCATGTGTCAAAGAAGAATTTATTCATTCGAGCTACGATATTTGATGGAAATTTTTATTCGGAATCGTTATCAAGAATTTCTCAATACAAATGCAGCATTTTTTTGACAGGTAAAAGTAAAATATTCAATTTTTGTTGTATCTCGAAGAGGACTTTAGAAATATGAGCAACAAAAAAATGAAACGTTTGTATTCGGGGAATGTGGGTACACGTTATAAATTCAATTGGAAAAGAGCTTGAAAAATCACAATGTTACGTTGAATAAAACTTTTCTTGAACCTCATAAAAGCTGAATTCAGGTATGTATTTCGGGGTTTCGTGTCCGTATAAACACTTAGAAAAGCCTCAGCTGTACGAATGTACACAATGGTCTGTGAATAGAATCCGCACGGCCACTTTGTACATAAATAACGCGGGAATTTACGAATATCCCTAGATATTGTGACGTTTGTTTGTTTGGATTTTTTTTTAACACCTTTGAATGTAACGAATTTATCTGCTCGTTCGTTGAGGCGACGCAAATAATAGCCCCATCGATGTGTTTAATATCGAATCTCTACTAATTCCGACGAAAAGTTACGAGTCAAAATCACTTTCGGAGACTTATCGTTGTCTTTATCGAAAATTATAGAATTAGGAGAAGCGTTACATGATTGTTGACAACGAAGGAGAGAACTTTGTTTGTTTCCTCGAGAGCAAAAACCACGTGAAACGTAATTTTTCGTAAAAATTATTTTCGTTTAAGGCGATTGAGAAAAATTACGGTATATTTGAGCGACCATTCTATGGTTTTAAAATATTCATGCAATATATACGAATGCACATTTTCATGAGAATTTTTTGTGAAGAGGAAGGTTAAAAGAAAGAGCAAAAAAAACTCACCATAGCCGGCTGCGATACTGCATAAGATGCAAGCAGCGAAGAAACTTAGAAATTTCCCAAATGCCATCCTAAGGACTGCAAGGGAATTCGTTCGACCCGCACATTTCGTTTCCAAAAGTAAAAAAAAAAAAAAAAAAAAAAACACGTTCTCTGTTCTCGTTAGTTCACTCTTCACTCCACGATTTATATTATCACAAATCTCGTATTTTTTTCTGCTCACTATCGTCAAAACACGTCTCGTATAAGGATTATTATTGAAACTCGAAGTTCATCAGGAATTTCGGAATCCAACATACACCGTCCAATAAATCAAACCTATAGAACAACAACAATGGCAAAAAACAAGAGAAAAACCCACGCGCTGGCTCGCTACTCTAATCTAACGTGCCGACTGACCAGGAGTCAACACTCCGTGCCATGCTCAAACGTACTAAAGTTGCAGACATAGACATGCAGAATGCAGACGCATCGACGGGAGGGTGAGGGAAGGCAAAACGCCAGTCCGAGTGTGGGCGTAGAGCTTCGCAAATGCGCCGCATAGCATGGAGAGCGCGCATGCGTCGAGCCGCGGTCACCTGACATGAGCGCGCGAAAATTCAATTTTCGAATTCATACGATTGCCCGCTGCGCGTGAATTTATCATTGATAAATAAGTATAAAAAAAAAATCGGTCAACTTTTTCAGGTCATTTCATCATTTTGACGACGATTTGAAACGTCAGTAAAACTTACAATTATTTTCAATCGTTTTTTGAATTTGTAATATCCCTATTTATATTAACATGTCCGGATAAAAAAAAAGTCGAAGTTGAGGAAAAGGAATTTTTCAAAAAATTCGAATAAAAATGGTGTAGATAAGTCTTTTATTTTCATGTATAATATAGTTGTTTTCAAAACACGTCGAAACATGCGATTTTTTTTTCTATTCTGTGGCTCTCGTCGTACTACACATTTTTATTTTCAATTTTTTTTGCAATAAAAAAATCGTAGTGCAAATGCAGACTTGTAATTTTGTTCAATAATGATAATCGTCGTTTCATTCGCTCGACGATATTAATTCATTATATTTTTTTTTATATCGTTTACCATCAAATTCTGCGTTGTACGAGGAATGAATTTTTTTGTTTGTTTTCGTTTGTCGAAATTTTTTCTTAATATCTGAAAATTTGCCTCAGTCGGAGGTCGAAACACGAATTGAGAATTTGAACGAAAATATGATTGTGATTCATGGACACAGTCAAATACTGAATTAGGGAGAATGGCGCACGTGGATTCGATTATATTAATTATCAATATATTAATATTATTAATTATTATTTATCTTCTTAGTTTGTTTGAACATCGAACATTCTGACATCACGTTGATTATTAATTTACGTTATAATCTAACTAACAGCCCCTCGATATCGCTCAGCTTTTATATTTCGTAGGACATTTTTATCTCGATAGATTGTTTTTTTTTTTTTTTCTTTTTTGTTTGGTTTATAAATAATGTTTATATAAAAATCACGCTAAGATACGCTATACTCACGATTTAAACCTCGGTCCAAAATTTATTGTGTTTACATTATCATTTTTTTAACGAATATTTTTTATGAAAAATGATGAAAATAAAAAACCATCGCACAATCCTCCGCTGGTTCTATGCACATTCTTTGACACTTCAAACCTTTGAATATCGATAAACACACATGGTTGATGGAACCACAATAATGTAAGTCAAATTCCCGCAATTTTGTAAATAAACAAAGATTTTCTTTTACTTCAATTAGGATTTTTTTTTACTTCATTATTATTACAATCTATTTTGAAAGCAAAAACAAAATTGAAAAATAGTTAGAAACAGCTAACTGTGACACTGTGAAAAATTCGATAAAAAGGTTTTTGGCATCTCAAATTGTGCATTACAAATATATAAAAATGTTTACACAAAGAAACGAGCCTTCAATCAAATGATCAGAAGAATGAAGAAATTTAGAATATTGGATTGATAGATCTATCGAGAATTTTATGCTTTTTTTTTCGTTTTCAAACAATTTACTTAGACTTTTTTTTTGCTTTTATAAATTTACAGATTTACTGCGTTTTATTTGAATCATTTTTTTTTTTCGAAAGTATCGTGAGCAATTGAACGTACCGTCATCATCTATTTTTCGTTATCGGGAGTTCATATTTATGATGAATTTAAAAAAAATATAAATTTCGCCAATACAAGTTTTCCAAATAATTTGAGATATGTTGAAGGAATTGTAAGCTCGCGATTTTCTCCATGGATTTTTAATTATAAGTGTTGTAAACGTTTTTTTTTTTTATGAAAAAAATTCTCTGGAAATTATGATGCAATATTTTTTTTAACGAATTCAATGAAATCAATTTTTTCACGAATATTCAATTGAAAATTTTTCAATCCATTGCAAATTCACAATATCCATAGCAAATTCTATCATTTCCCATTGTTTTATACTTCAAATTATTTGGCTCAGATGATAAAATTTTTAACAAATTCATAAAGAATATACAGAACAATAATATCGCATTTTTATGGACGTGGATTACGATTAAATGCATTTCGATATTAATAACTACGTGTATTATGTACGCGTGTAAATATTAAATGTGTCAATATAATTGATTTAATAATTATTATTAAATAATATATTAATATAAATATATTTCGATAATTCGATTCGTTCTGGCATATATAGGAGTACCAAATCGACGCACATCCATTCACTGACTGTTCGGAAACTTTGGCGTATATATATTAACGATTTCGAAATTTGCATCATTGAAACGTAACAAAATTTTGTTCTCTCGAATTTTTATTAAAAAAAAAAAAAATCTCGAATTTTATCAGCATTTGCATGCCACGAAAGTTGCTCAAATTTTTCAGAGAATTTTCAAACCAAATTTGCATGACAAAAAAAAAGCTGATAAAGATGACAGAATCGGTGGTCGAGATTTTTTTTACTTTTTCCAACGATGCAAATTCCCAAATCATACATATTTGTGTACATGTATATTTTTTTTTTTTTTTTGGACCACAGGTCGTCTTTTAAGCTCGTATTGTGATCGCGAGATCGAAGCTTTTGCTTTTATTCGCAACGCTTTATTGACCCCTGAAGTCCTGCGAATATATATTTATTTTCGAGCGCTCCTTCAACATTGGTATTTCTTTAGATTATATTTACTCTGATACCGAAATTGTGAGTTTTTCTGAATGCGAATAATGAGTATAAACAATACCCCTATTGTCGTTTTTTTTTCTTTTTTTCATCTCGCATTTTTCTCCACTCGGAAGATGAAGTATTAGAAGGAGAAAGAAAAAAGTGATCGCGGTGTCAGGCGACATCGAACGATGCGTAATAATGCGAAAAAGAAAAAGACTAAAGCTGTAAGCTTTCGGATTCAATATAGTACAATAATATTTCGATACAATATTTCCTTGGCGGGCACACCAGCATCCGGCATATATTTATACCATGTATGGTCCTGGCACATTCCTAAAAAAAAGGGCCAACCTATCTTAAAAAACGTATTACAATTGATTCGTCAAAATCTTTCGCTAAAGTAGTATTTATATTTAAAAAACGTCAACGATTCTACGTGTATCAAGTATAAATCATTAATTAGTTCAATACTCTCGTTTAAACGATATTTGGCATATTTTTTCCTCTGTTTGTTTCTTCTCTTTTTTTTTTCTTCTCGTTCCTCTTCGTTATCATTCTTTTTAATAATTTAAAAACTAGTTGAACTAAAACTTTTCGAGAGCTCGCAACTAGAGTAATCTTCTAGCTTTTATATACAATTGTGAAAATTCATAGAAACGTTAGAATTTCGTTAGCATCACAGAGTATCGGTGAGAAACAAGTTTGAATTGACAAAATCGAGGATTTCACACTCCCTCCGTGTTACCCGGTACATTACGAGGGGAAGAACTATACAATTATCGATTGAATAGGGGGATGAATGCTTTTTTTTTTCTTTTTATCTTTTCCTTTTACGTCGTATGTTTTGTTCGTGTATAATATATACTTAATCGACAATAAACAAGTCGTAAAATCTAGTGATATGCGAAGCATTCGATACTCCCTAAAATTTTACATACGTATGCGTTATATAATTCATGATTTTCTCTCTTTTTATGCGTTCCTAACGGTATAACGAGTTTATAAAATAATAAATAATAGATAATAGTCGTTCAAGAGCAGATAACGTCTCTCGTGAGAAGCGAATTTTTCATTTATTCGGTGTTCTTTTTAGTTTTTCGTTTGTTTTTTTTTCTTTTCTTACTTTTTTTCTACTCGTTTCGTGCATTTCTTATGATTATTATATTTACAACGAATCTTTGGTGCAAGCTAACAAGATCCTTAAAAATAAAACTGTTATTACTGCTACGACGAATTTGAGATTCTGACTTACAAAACGTGCCGGCTCCACAGTAGGGCAGTTGAAATCATGACTTTCATTCAGATTGTTTGTCAAAAACAACAGAGCTGTCAATGTACTTGTCCCGAATCTCTTGATACTTTTTCAAATAATATAAAGTAAAATGTACGATCTGTCAAAAAATATTTATCATCGACGAAGACAATGATGAATGTTTTTTACACTTCCCACCAAAACAATCCAAATAATAGTCGCTTTTTTTGTCATGTCCAAAAAGTAGTAAATTTCAATCAAGAAAGACACTACGATTTTTAATTTCAACTTAATTTTTACGACTTTACTTTTCTCTGAAATCAATTTTTTTCTAAGATAAATGCTCATCGAAACTACACTTGTGATTTTACAAATCTTATTACATTTATCGAAGAAAAACTCATTGTTGCGATGAACGAAAATAAAAATAATTTTGAAAATTAAGAAAAATTATTTCAGTCGATAAAATTGTGAAAATGGTGTGCAGTTTGAGCAAATTTCTATTTTTTCGAATTTGCTATTTTTTCGACACGACTGTGCAACCAGTACGTTTTTGATTTAAACTAAATTTTTCTTTTCTTTGTTCATACCGAGCTGGGCATGTTTCGAACGACTCCGTATGGATTTACTGTTAAGTTTACGTATCGCTGGCGAAATTTATCGATACAATGGCTAGTTTTTTTTCGTCCACACGACCGATATATCGTACGTCTACCATTAACGATGATCATTATTCATGTAACATCGATTTTTTAGCGCGGCTATTCAATAATACATTTTTCGAAACGGAGTATTGTTCTTCGTCAATTATAAATCACGTATTAGTTAGGATCATTTTTAAATAAAAAGAAAACCTCTTCGGTAGAACGCAGTAGAAAATTACGAAGACAGTGAAAATTGGAAAAAATCTTTCAAAAAGCATTCGTGCGCTGAACGAAATATTCATCGAAAAAAGGTAAATTATAAATAATCGTAAAGTTTCATGAATTTTCTGAAGGAAGACGATGATTATTTCGTCACCAAAAAATCATGAGACATTTCCCGGAAGTTCCTTCAATTAATTGCAATTTTGTTTTTCATGAGAACAATTTGTGGGGCCTAAACAAAAATTTGAAAAAAAAGTGTATTTATGAAAAATTATTCAATTGAGTAATGAAAAAAACTTTTTTTTTATGCGTTCGAATCGAAGTAACAATTAGAGGAAATCTAAACTTTTTTTTTGGGATGTCTCATGACGAAGAAACATAAAAGCCAATGATTAAAAAAAACAAGGATTTTTCAAATTTGTGTAACGTTGCAGCACTCAAGAGTTTCAAGAAAGATTGAATCTAGATAATCTTCAAAATGGCACTTCAACTGTCACGAAAAGGAAGAAATAGTGAAAAAAAAATTATGATTTTAATCTTTTTATCATACTTAAAATTATTTCTATAGTTATTCAAATTGTGAATTCATATCGATTTACCATTTTTCCAATTATTCCGTATGAAAAAAAAGTGGTGAATAAGACTATGTAAATTACAATTATTGTACAGTTTAGATGAGAAAGCGAAGTTGCAATGAATTTTGATCGTTAATCACAATTTGTACATGGTGCAAGTATAAAGAAAAAAAAGTAAAATCAACTATAAATTTCATAATATTTACAATTGTCTAAGGAATTATCGTTACTGCGTAACGATCGAACCCCAAATAGGCTCTTCATTTTTTGTCTACTTTTTCGTCACCTTTTCTCAAATTCTTGTGCATTCGATCAAAGCTATTCAATGTCTTACAAAGAAATAAAATTAACGATGATAAAGATAAAAAATAAATATTTAACGCAATATGAAAAAAAAAAAAAAAACATTTTTCTTTTTATCTTAGATTTTGGTTTTCCTACGTTCGCTTCTTCTTTCTTCTGTAATACCATACGTGTCAATACGGGGCTATAAGCATTTGTATCGAGTAATTCATAGAAAATTTACAAATTTCAAAAATTCGTGGATCTCGTACTTTTTCGAATAATTGGTGCATTATCATTCACAGCTAATTACGAATTATCGATTTCATTTCGATAAAGCAACGTATAACACTCGTTTATGACATTTTTACATTTTCAGAAACGCGTAAAAAATATACTTACAATTATATCCCACGAATAATTCTATGAGTTGTAGTTTTTTATGTTTTTTTTTTTTTAAATAAGAAATGCAATTGGAATGGTACAGTGAATTTTCACCGCCGGGTGAAAAAAAAACTATAAAGTCAAAAAAATTCCTTAAATTAAAAAATTTTCATGTCTGTTATGGAATGAGCTCGATACACGTGGAGAACAAGTTTTTTAAAACTTCCACAAGAATTTGCGACGACTGATACGGCATTTGAGGAAAGAATCATGATTTTTGTGTTTCAAAAAGGGTCTAAAAATTTTGTTGTATATCACGTTCGTAGATTTCCTTGAAATTAACGAAAGTCAAAATTTCGATTGTTCCATTAGAACCTCACGTTTTCTATTTTATATTTCTTCCTCCGGATTAAATATGTGTTTTTGATAATGGAGAAATCTTTGAAAAGTCGACGGAAAATTTAATCGCGATATTTGGATGGAATTCAAGTCGGAGTGGTTCTTGTGGCTTTTCTCTCACAATGCGTGATTTTTTTTTCTCACGAGAATTTACGACGAGAGCTAGGCTTCGCCTTAAATTCTCGTATTAGTTTATCGTCTATATTTAAATAAATTTGTACGTTTGACTAACGCATGATCACTCGAAAGTGAATCACCGTGCAATCTTTTTCTCTTCGGTCGAGGAAGTTCGAAACGTTTTTATTTCAACCAAAAATTTCTTTTTCTCTATTCACTTATTTGAGGAAAATTTCGAAAAAATTCAGTGATTTTTGAGTCGTTACGAAACTTGATTTCAACTAATAATAATACCACCAGGTTAATAATGAATAGTTTACACAGAAACTTCATTAAAAATTATTCTTTCAAACTTCACTCTCATCTCTGTGTTTCCTTAAAACGGCTATTCATTGAAACACTCGTTCAATGTTTAAGGAACTTTTTATTTCTGTGATACTACGAAAAAATTTGTAGAAATTCTCATATGTAATCCGAATACGTGCTGATGAAATAAAAAAATAGTCTCAAAAATGTCTGACTTTTTCAAAAATTTCATCGAACTGCAAAGTACTAAAATTTTTGGCTGTTACGTATAAATCATCCTTGAAGCCGTAAAAATTGTCTTGAATAAAAAAAAAAGTTATCCTTCTTTTTTGAGTTTGTCAGGAGTTTTCGAGCGCGAAAAACTCTGCCGGTTACTTCAAATTCTTGGCTTATAGGTAAGTGTTACGTGAATCGTTTGTACGTCCATTTCCGTACAATCCTGTGGTCCTATCGCTACATCAGTTTGTGTATCTACTATGCAATCTTTCCTATCCTCTTCGTTGAGAACTTCTTTGCTGTTTTTCAGTATTTTTTCGCTAGGCTGCTCCAGAGAAACTCGTTTTATTTTCACTGTTTCGAGCGATCGAGTTTTACTGGAATCACTGGCGCGACATTTCGCACCGTTTTCCTTGTTACGACGCGATGAACTTCGATGCAGACGGCCTTTTTCTCTCGATGCGGTGCGACGAAGACTCGGACGTTTTACAGATTCGGCACTCGCGCTCAAACCAGCAGCTATAGAAAATAAATTATTTAATGAAGAAACACGAACTTTTTTCTTTCAAACGGTTCTGAATATGTTAAAAAATAATTGCAATTCGAATTAATGTCAAATTAGAAAATAATATTTAAAATAATTCCAATATTTTACTTACCAATGTTACCGGACGATGAACGATTGGATCCTCTGAGAATATGCATAGCAGTTGGATCGCTATCAGTGCCAGCCAATCGTTCGCCAACAGGCGTTAAGAACCACTCGGAACGAGTTCGCATTCGAGCGGTTTGTCTTTCGTGAACCTGAGTATGAAAAAATCGTGCGAATATTACCCGGAGATGAATCGATTCGAGAATGAATTTGGTGCTTCGTGTTTCCGAGTCGCAGATTTTTTTTTTAACGGATCACTAAAACAATGAATGAGACCAAAACCCAAGGAAAGAAACAGTATTGAAAAGTTCGCACGGTTGGGAAGCAAGGAACTTTCTTTTTTTCTAGTACTATTTTGAATATTATTGCAGTTCTGCTCAACAAAAAATGGTGCAATTTTTTTGGGGTCCAAAAGCCAACAGTCCAGAAAGAAAAATCAGTCAGTTCAATTGTGAAACCTTTGAGTAAATAAATATTCCGTTGTCTTACAACGTTGCAAACTTCTTCAGTACGATAAAAATGAAAATAAAAAGCAAATATGTGCACAGAGTGAATTTATTATATACATTTTGATGATAATAAAAACAAATGTGCGAATTGAAAAACAAAAAAAAACGAGTCTATCGATATCTATGGTAATAATCGCTACATCAATGTAATTCAATTACAATGTTTTACAAAAAGAAAAGAAGATACAACTACGAGCTACAACTATAAAAACTAGGTGAATGCAGAAAAAATGTTGTATATTGGATTATTGAATATCATTGTTGTCATATTGAATGATATTCAGGGATGCAGGATTCTTTAATTATAATACTTATTTCATTTTTTATATGCATAAATAACTGATATATAGTTACTATACAAAATGAATGTAACACTTAAATAAATAATCAGACGTAATTCACATGGCAGCAGTCATATTTCAGATCACGTTATTTGAGAGCGCTTTTTTTTTTCAGAGATTCATTCTCAGTTACAAAGTGAGGATTCATTGCTCTTTTGTTTTTAGTGCCAATTATTATCGCAGGATCGCTCAGGATTTGACAGAGGAATGGGAACGAAACGAACAAATTCTTAGAAGTAGACGGGTCAGTGTTAAACGCATTTGCGAGAAGAAAAAAGAAAAAAAAAAAAAAAAAACATATAATACACGAGCGATGATCTGTCGAGTGATAATAATGGCTAAGTGAACAGTTACATGAATAATGTACAATTTGTGTTCCCCCTTGCGTGGCATCGGAACGTGTATTTAATATTTGTAAATTAATGTCATGAATAAATAAATTAATCGTGGTAACACACATTAACTGATGCAATGACGATTATTATAAGTATAATGGTTTCTGCTTTTTTTCACTCTTTTTCTCTCTTTCAAAATCAGATACATTCTCAAATAGTGCAGATATTTTTCTATTCTCTGTGGATCATCATTCATTCGTAGCACTGAGCAATGTCAATGAAAAAAAAATTTCAATTGTGACAATTCTAAATCCAAGTAATCGCAATTTACAAAGTTGTAAAGTAACGAAATTTTTTCTAGTGCTGTCAATATATATTTGTATTTTCGGGCCACTAACATCGACTAGATTTGTAACTCGAACTCAGTCGGCAGAAAAATTATTGATTTTCCGAAAAATACTTAAATTTATAAAAATTTCTCGGTGTGTGGGTGTGTGTGTGTTCACTGATGCAAAATTCAATCGCTATTTAGGCGGTGGAGCTTCAATCAACTGTCGGTTTTTGATGACAATCGATAATTAATTAGTTGGATTGATGATTTTTTAATGTTTGATCTCGTGGAATTAGAATTAGAAAAAAAAAAACGATTCGTCGATGTAACATGGGATGGAAAAAAATTGTAGATTAAGTTATCTTCGGTAATTTGACGTGACGCGATGAAGAGGGTCGTTATATCGTGAAAGCGTTTCATCGTTAAAAAATGCATTTTAAGCCTCTCCCAAGCCTACCTGCGGCAGATAGCTGAGACTTTTGGTGCTTTCGGCGTATCGATTAACCGCTCTTAATTCGTCGAGCGTCATCGCTGCGTGTCGAGAATGATAACTCCCGTTACTCGACGAACGGCTTGAAGCCTGCACAAAATACTAT
Organism: Campoplex capitator; assembly: GCA_037576405.1. NCBI lineage: Eukaryota > Metazoa > Arthropoda > Insecta > Hymenoptera > Ichneumonidae > Campoplex > Campoplex capitator. Next base: position 2,576,914 of record JARBWI010000338.1, read on the forward strand.
ATTTTTCAATCAATCGTAATACAAAGCGATAGAAAAGCAATGAAAACACAATAAACTAAATGAATACGAAATACAAAGAGGAAAATTAATTTTACATATTCTTCATTTTGATTATTTTTGTTCAAATTTCTCGTTTTTATATAATCAAATTGTATAGTGATAGATTTTCAATTTTCTGATTGTTATTCTCACCTGAAACAATCCGTTTTCTTCTAGGCTAACGGAAAGTCTTGTATAACTTTCTAGTAAAGTATTTTCCGGTATCATGCCAAGGGACGAAGTAAGTTCAATGGCTTCGGGAACATGTATCAACGCTGGTGTAGATTGAGATTCTTCGTGATGAGAAATGGCTGAAAAGATTTATAGTGAAAATATGATTTTCATGATTAAATATAAATATAAATTATTAAAACTCGTTGCATTTTTTAATCATTTCACCTATGCAGTTTCAGACACTACATTTAATGAATTTTTTTTATATATACAAATTGGCATCCTTAGAATTCAACGAAAAATAGTTTCTTGCATTCATCTTTCGTTTTTTAATCTCGTTTTTTTTTTTAAAATTTGAATTTGCTTATATTTTGTGCTTTGCTAAAGAAGAAAAAAAATTGTGTTGCATTCCAACGATGGAAACTACAGTTTTGTTATATATTTCATTTTCTCCCCACTACTTTTGGGTCGAGCCCTTTCGGCCCTTTAATAAGACAAATGGGAGGTCATCACTCACATTCCAAATTAAATTTGAGGCCCCATCTTTCACACTCGTACTGCAACCAAGTTTTTTCCGCCTCCAATGATAATTGTCCTACAACGATACGTAAATATAATTACGCAGGAACGTGACGCGATGACGCAACAAATTGTAACATTATTAGTTGCGATAGAGTTACATTGTACTTTTGACTCACTTGATACGAGGGTATCGGGTGGATAACGAAAGCTGAATATCCAATCCTCTTCGACTTTCAATATTCTTCCGGTAATTCTCGCATAGAATTCGTAATTCTCTCGCCCGAATAAATTCGATACGCCGAAGTTGTCGATCATGAATTTCATAACTCTCGTTGCCACCTGCGAAGAATGCGATCGATATAACAATCAGAGAACAAAACAATAATACGATTGAAACTGGATGATTGAGAGTCTTGTGTCGCAATGTATTCGATGCATTGTACGTATAGGAAATATTCTAGCTATGATTGTATACCTGCACTCATCATAAAATTTATTTAGGGTATCTGGGGGATTTAACATCAAAATTCCAGTGGAAATCTTCAACCATATTTGATTGATATAATTTTTTTCTTTTCTTATAGTATCAAAAATCATTCGGGCCGAGTTCATGACGATCAACTAATCTCAAATCAACTAATTTCAAAAAATTCTAAGTACTGTGATAATAAATTTGAAATTTTTATTCATCAATAATCTTGTGAAGTAAACCTATGAAAAATTTCCATCCATCAAACATGGTCAGAGTTGTGTAACGAGACTTTCACATGGAATACCTCATTCGTACATATGAGCGCGTGAATGTAGAGGGCTCTCGAAATTCCGTGCAACTGATGAGTTAATTGGGTGTTGAGATTACGATTGCGCGTCGTAAGAAACTGTTATTGAGGAGAGATGTCATGCAATTGGAAGACAACGTCTCATTCAGCTAGGAGAAAGGGCGATCGGAGAGACGCAAGAAACTATATTGAATTACACATGCTGTAGACATTCCTTCGAGCTGCTGTTCTGAATAACACGACAAATTAGCCTGTATACAGGTTAATTTGTTTTATTTTTCAAGTGTTTGGAAAAATGTTGTGCCAATTATTTTTACCTACACAGATAATTAATTTTGCAAACAGAAAAAGCGATTTCGTTGAAGTTTCCATCGTTGGGAGGTAATAAAATTACTTTTTTTAGGTGATGCCATTTTTTTTTTTTTTATTTATAGAGATTAAAATCGAGAAATTTCGTGACACTTGTTTGGGTCGTTGATAAATTTTTATGTCAAGCATTCGTAAATAAAATGCAAGGATTTTCGGTGTTTTGCAACGATGAAAATTTCAATACGAAAAAAAAAAAAAAAAAAAAAACAAAAACATCACAGAATTAACGATAAACGTGTGCATGAAAAATATGTTTCATGGTTTATTTTTATACGTAGATAATTATAAGTATTCGTGCATGAAATGATAAATAAATTAGAGGCCATTTCATTCGGTCTTATTGAAAATTGTGAAAAATGTTGATAAGATGATGAAATAGTGAGAATTTTTAAAGGAAACGAATATAAAAAAAAGGTCCACCCCACCAGATTTAAAGGTTGCAAAATGTTCGGCATGCCAATCTCTCGAATATGCACGAGAAACACGTAATCAGACAGGAAACGTTAGTAAAGTTCTTCAAGTTCCAGCCATCATAACAAATACATCGAACGCAATTTTTTTTGGTTAGTATTGAAAACTTACTGAGACCTCCGCCTGACGTCGAAAGTAGCGAAACACAAAGTTCGAGAAAAACGAATGATCATACGAAGTAGCATACCGATTAATAGACCGAAAAACCAAAAAAATAAAAAATAAATCAAAACAGAACGTTCGTGCATTAAACCACTCTTTGAATTTGAAAATTTGTGTAATTTATTTTTTAATACGCAGGCGAATGAAAAACTGAATATTCAATATTGACTAAAATGTTTCTATCGTTTTCCTACTGTGTGAGTGCCGTAATTTTGGCAGTTGATCATTGAACCTTTCTAAAATAAAATTTAAAAAATACTACAAGTGTTAAAAATCCCCGATCCTCTTAATTTCATCGAAATTTATTACTTTCCGATCGAATTGAAGTTTTCAAATAATTAATTTTTTATGACTGCCGTACAAAATGAAATCAAGTAGATCGAGTTCTTAAACTACGTTTATAACTACGTAAAGGATTAATTAACGAACGACCATCACCTTGAATCTCAGCACATCTTCCATCTTGGCGGTTTTACCATCGCTAACGCAACTTTGGAAAAACGACGGTGCTACTGACACTCCGAGGGCTTCGCTCGACATCCCTGTTCGAGCTTTTTCGCTATTCACAGCTACAACTCTGAACGTTCCGAAAAGCAACACCAGTAAACGTTGCGTGTAAATTGGTAGAGAGGTGATTAAACTGTCAAAACAATGTTAACGTATTATTGATCCAAAAAATTCGTTTGTTGATTGAGATATTTAAAAATTGTAAAAGAAAAATTCTATTGTTCAATAAATAGAACAGTAGAGTTTTTGTCCACTTTCAAGGATTCCAATATCATAAGAACGCATCATCAAATATGAACGAATGTCTTAATGAGTTTTACTTCTTCTTACAATAAAACTCGCCACCAAATTTGGGGACCAACTGAGTAATCTTAATGACTTTATTGTGACGCTATTACTTTTGATGATATTCAAATTCTCCCATAGCTTTCGAGACTGTTAATTGATTCAAATTGTCAGTGACTAATTGTCCTAGATAATGTCTAGAAAACTTATGAATTGCGACATCCGCTACACCATAGTCCATTTCAAAGCACAAATTTGGGTCAAGAATTGACGAGCAATGGTTTAAATTGTCTGAAAAATGAAACTATTTTGTATTACGATTTTGGTTGCCACAAAAATGTTATGAGTCATCCATTGATATCCATGTAGTAGAAAATTAATGAGTTTCATTTTTCTCGGATTTGTTGAGCTACAAATTCTGACTTGAAAAATTAAGGAACCTCTTATTTTTAGTATTTTTTGTGTGTTGAATAAATATGGCGATAAAAAAACGTACTCATGAATCTGGTCCCTTTGTTGTTCCATGCTATCCAATCTGATGACCGTAAAGAGTTGTTGTTCACCCTCCCTTCCAAAAACTCCACCAGGTATTTTACGCAAAAATTTTTTAAGCACGCTGGCTATCGTATAAACGCTAAAATTGTCCATGTTAACTAAACGTCCGGTCTGAAGAAAGTGAATTAGTTTTTTCATGTTTCCTTGATGTCCAGGTGCTCTGAATACGTCTTTTTTCATTGGAGCTTCTTTGTTGAGTTTTAAGATGAGGACCTGCAAAAATAATTGATCTGAAGAAAAATAACAAATCAAGAAACTCGGGATAGTGCTTATTCTCCTGCATTTTTCCCACAAGTTTTTTTTTTCTTTTTTCAATTGAGAGAATGTATTGGAGTAAGCATGAGTGTTTGCCAAATTTTGAATGAAGTTATGATTCCAAATTTATGATATTTTACATGAAACGTTTTGCAGTACATTTCTTAGGAAGATTATAAAGAATAAACTAAAAACAGAATGAATTTTACATTTCTGGTAAAACTTTCAAACTTTTCTGCACATTGTTTATATGGAAATGAACTAAAAAGGAAAACCGTTTTATTTTAATACTTTTTATTACTCTTGTATTCGATTGAAAAATAATTTAAGTCTGTTTCAAAGTCGATTCGAATGAATGTGACAAAAACTTTCACTTACCAATAAAGGGCCGGGTATGTCATTTTTGCATACTTCGTCGAGCGGAACTCCAAATTTTACTCTGAAATTTAAAATGAATAAAAAAATTGTTAAAATATGAATAAATGTTAATGTACACTAAACAAATGTATGAAATCTTTCGTTTCAGCACGATACAACGTTCATGCAGAGTTTCAATTTACAAAAATGAGGAAACTTTGTGGGAGTGAAAATTGTAAGTTGAATTATACACTGAGAATGAAACGATGATTTGAACGTTACATTTTCGGATGAGCTTTAACGACACAATTTTTAGTGCAATGAAAATATGATTATTTAAAAGAAAAGGAATTTATTCGAATTTCAAACTAACTTCTCCAAACGTCTGGGATAGGGTGAAACGGAGGAAGGATGACCACAGCTTGTGACAACGTTTCCCAGGGTTGCAGCCCTGCGATGCATTCTTTCCGTCCAGCTGCTCATCATTTCAATATTTCTATACACGTTTAAGCTCGACACGGGGAGTATCTTTCAAAATTTCGATTGTAACTCAAGCTTCAAGCATTTTCCCGCCGATAAAGAAAAAAACGAAAATTCCGTTTCCGTAGAATTGTTGGACGTGGAAAGTTGAGTAGAAAGAGAGAAGACGTTTTTTTTTTATTACAAAAATGTATTATAATACGCTTGAATGTATTCGTGACGAAGTCGTAATTGTATTGGAAATTCGTGATTGAAATTAATTGTGACGGTCGACAGAGAGTAACGTAAGTAAGACTTGACAGTTCGTCGCGTCTCGAAGCCTCGAGGACACGAGTACGCTTGGCAACGAGAACGAAAATTTTGACGCGGTCATAACCTATCGATGGTTAATTACAAGAATAGGAAAAACACACGAACAGGCTTCATGATTTAATGAATAACACTCCGTACTAATCGCTGTCTTTAAGATTCGCTCTCCCTCTCTGTTTTTTTTTTTTTTTTTTTTTTTTTTTCGTTTGCAACCGACTACCATTCGTCGTGGTTCTAAAACGATCTTGTTGGTTCACAAACTATGAACACCCGCATCTCTCTTGTCCTAGGCTTCTCGTCGTCTACGAGGACGCTAAATTGGTCGTACGAAAAATTCGCGGCCGATCTTCCACCAGTTTACCGCGTACTAATATCCTACGTGTATACACACGCGTATATGCACACATGTATATGAATATATATATTTTGTACAGGCGTGTACAACACACTATCGAGAGCTCGTGCTACTTCGATCACAAACCACAACCACACCTCTAAAATACTTAAGGTACTTTAGCCATCCTCGTAGCGCGCACACCCGCACACGTTCACATTTTCAACACAAAAAAAAAAATCAATATATGTCCCTCCTTCTTCGAGTTACGTTCGGCGGGTAGTAGTAGTAGTGGTGGTTGGTGGTTGTGCGGTGCACCACCGCGAATACAGCGCCAAATGCAACGCGGCGGATTGTGTCTCGTATTAAAAGTGACGTTGGTCGGTACACGAAAAGAACGATTATCAACGTGTGATAATGTAAGAAAATAAAACACGAGTTCGAAGAGCTTACTGAGTTGACCGCTACAAAAAAAAGCCTCAATACAAAAACTGTTACATGAACCGTTAGCCTCTTATGGTTTCTAATCGAAGCGGAAGTGTTTACTGTTTGTAAATGGCATTACACAGTTTTTAACTGATTGCACATATATATAGGCCAAAAAATTGGAAAAAAAAGTAAAATAAAACTTCACTGATTTGTTTTTTTAATCACAGTAATATAACAGATTGTTTGGAGCATGAATTTTTTCACACACGAAATAAAAAAAAATGGTCGATATAAAGAAAACTGAAATATATCACGTTCAGTAAAGTTGGCAAAGTGTCAAAATAAAAATTTATGTGATTAAACGAGTTTCATGGCTTACAGAAAGAGCTACTCGAGTCATTTGCATATAAAACTTCGCTCACGTATAAAACAAAAATCGAATTAAAAAGTCAAACAGTAAGAAAAAAGAAAAATGATATATAGTCAAAATAAATCATGAAAAAAATTGACGCGAAACAGTGAAACATCAACAGTGTCACGTACTTTTGTCCAAGATTGTACCTCTGATGTATCCTTAACCGACTTATTACCGAACACAAAAAGAATCACTTGCTCTCTCTCTCTCTCTCTCTCTCTCTCTCTTCTCTTTGAGAAGAAGAAAAACAATTGCGTAAATTTCCACTAGTTGATGCAAAACTAGTTTTAATTGATGCGATTGTAGAAGGTGAATCCGAGCAAATATCCACAATGTCAGAATTACATTGACGGCAGGATTATTTTTGCGCAAGTCACAAAAGAATATAATATGAAAACGTTGAATAAAAAGTGTAAAAAAAAAAATAAAATAATAATAACTCACTCTTCGCGAATGTGTGTTTGGTACTCATAATTTATAGAGGCCGAGCTCAAGGCCACGAATTCACTCGGAGCGTGACCTGTGCAACCGGTTCCATCCGATCTATACGGATTATACTAAATTACCTGATCACCCATCGGAGTTTAAATTATACGAAGATGTTGAAAGAATACTTTTTTTTAATATACATGTAATAAAAAAATAAATTAAAAAAAAAAACCATAAAGCTTAGAGGTAACTTGAAATATCAATGATAACCAAACTGGCAATAAAACTGTTTCTATGGACTATCTAATTGTTAATTTAATGTATGATTTGTGTTTTTTCCTCTCATTTTCATCAGAACGTTGAACAAAACTAGAAAAATAATGAGTGAATCAAGTATTTCCACTCTATTAATCATCCATGATGTTTGGAAAAAGATTTTTTTTTTTTCTTCTTTTTACCAGGAAATACGATGTTTTGCGTAATAGAATTGTTTGGCGATTAATCTTGGAAGAGACTGGCAATGAAATATGAGTTATTAAATTAATAACCGCGCGATTAGCTCTTCCTTGACCACGACTTCGTTGTGCAGTTGTAAATAAGCTCCGTATATTCTCATGTTCAACGTTGGACCTATGGAATCCAACTTTGGGGAACAGCCAGCGATTCAAAATTGAAAATAATCCAAAGATTTCAATAAAAAACGCTGAGAATGATAGCGGACGCAACGTGGTATATCAAGAACACCTGGCTACACACAGATCTCGAGATGATTGGGGTCCAACAAGGAATCAAAAAATGGAACAAAAATTACAAAACCCAGCTGGTTAACCATTCGAACCAGTTTGCGAAAAACTTAGCCCCAAAAACAATCTCCGAAGAATAAGACTCCAAAGACTCGAGCCAGGACACTCAACTCAACGATTCAATTAGGAAAAAATAACGAAAAAACGATTGCATGGATGAGCCTGCTTGCACGTGTACATTCGCCCTACTCAGATGTCATTTACAATCAGTGGACCGTCAATGGACTTTCATCTGATTCATATTCAAATGCAAATCAGGGAAATTTGTTATTGTTATTACTATTAACAGATTACAGTTGTAAAATAAAGAAAAAAAAATGTTTAACGCGAGGAATGTTCGATGTTAAATTCACGATAGTAGACGTCTACGAAGTTAGAATTAGCACCAATCGTGCATGTTTTAAACGCGCTTTGACCAAAATTTTTGGTTTCTTCTCCGCCTACTTCAAATGTCCCTGACCCAAGAATCGAAAGTGTTTTTCTGGTTCTTATGGTTATATTGCCGCCGAGGGCGTGAGCCAGAATTATGGAGAGAGAACGATCCTTATGCCTGAGAAAAGACCAGCTTCCAGTAGCGCAGGATCAACTACACGAACGCAGGTTTTCTAGCACGTCACGCACTTTGCTCGTTGACCCTGGCATCTGTTAATCGCTTCAACTATATTTTTTTTTCTTCATTCTTTTCGCTGCTTATTGCCTCGTATTTCTTATTTTTTACTTAAGGTTAGTCCTGATCCTATTAATTTCGTTGTTATTCCATTTGATTTTAGTTTCAAATTGCCTTCTCTTCGTCCTCGCAGTATGCGAAGGACTTTATGAGCTGAAATCGTTTACATTAAAAATGATGGTTCATACACAGAAATTTCGTAAATCGATCATATTTTTATTTTTATTATTTCACGGTAAAGGGTGAAGGAAATTTTTCAATCGTTGGAACGGAATATTTTTCAAGAGAAAATTGAAAATAAATTACGACTCCATAAAACGGTTCGATTCTTGACAGGTGCGCACTCGTTTTTTTTTTTCTACCCGTGTCAAGTACATTCAAGCGAATTTTTGACGAACGAATTACGCTTTGAGGGCAAAAAAGTGAGTGGCGTTCGACGGTTTATGCTTCTCTAAGTTCGTGATGAGCTATCATTCATCGAATGTGATGTTTTAATACTGAAAAATATTCATTGGATATAAAAGGTATTTTTCTAAAATCGAAGGACTTCAAATTCTTCGATTTTTCTTAATAATTTACAAAATCAAAAGGGGATGGATGAGCCAGCAATTAGAATTTATTTGTGTAAAAGTTCGTTTTTAATTTTCTTTTTTATATGAATTCAATCGATCTACGAAGAGTCGAACAAAAAAAGCTGAACGCGGCGTTGCTTTTGAGCAATTTCAAATCAGGCGCAACGAGCGAGGGATGGTATTTAAAAAAAAAAAATAAAAAAAAAAGGAGTGGTTCGAAGAGTGCTACAAAAATTAAAGATAAAAAAAGACGAGAAAAAAAAAACTGGGAGGCATTCACCAAAAAAAGGGCAGCGTCTCGAGTGGTGGGAGCAAAAAAACGATGACCACACGCGTTCCTATTTTTTTTTTATTTTCCTCACTACTCGTTTCTCCCGAAGCCCAAGCAACTTCGATCATCGGCTCTAGAAAGGAATGTGTGAGAAAAATATACGAGAAAATAAATATACACCTATATGCATAGTACATTTTTTGCATGGTGATAATGACACAGAAAGATTGCGAACGAGTGCGAAGTGAGAAAAGTAAATCAGCAAACGGATGCACCCTATGCGGAGGATGCAAGTGTAGTATCACATGTCCCGTTCCGGAGATACGTCAGAGGCCTGATACTCGAGCTAGATAACCGAATAATTCACCAATAAACGTCTATAGATATGAAGAAAAAAAAAATTTATTTTTATTGCTCGATTTGTTCGTCAAAATTGGCCGATTTCAATTCAATATTTAATCAGAAAAGCGACTGTTCGAAGTGTTATAAACACAGAATTCGAAAAATTATTGGTCAAGACGATTTTGTATGAAACATTGGGAATGGCAATCACCGAAAATCACAATTGTCCTACTTCTCGAATTAAATCATTTTTTAAATTTTTTCCCATTTATCAGAAATATTTTTATGTCATGGATACGGAAATATGAGACCCAGAAAACGCCAAGCCTTTTATGGGATATTAAAAAATAATGATTCATTGAAAACTTTTTGTATAAATAATATAATATTCGATTTAATCAGAGTTAAAAATTTTTCTGTACGCGGAAGGAACTTTCGAGTGGAAAAAAAAATGCCGAACTCGCCGTTATCGGTTTTATCACATGGAAACTTTTCAAGCCGCAGCTTCTTGGCAAATAAATAATCAGTAATGAATTCCAAAGTGAATGATCGATTTCTGAGGAATTTCAGACCATCCTACGACTATTTCAATGCAAATGTTCTGCTGGTCTACGTAAAACCGTGATATATAGCGCAGCTAATTAAATTAATGTTCAATCAATATTATCGTAGACTTCTCGTTAGTGGTATATGTGGAATGAAAATTTTGAATGAGGTTATTGATCGTTTGAGCAAATGACAAAAGTTTTGCTCTGCTCGATGTAAAGTAATTAGTCACAATTGAAGGATTGGAAAGAGATTTTTTTTTGTCGGAAATGGAGTAATTTGATTTTGTTTCTCACGATTCTCGATGATCCGAAAGTGTACATCATTGATGGATCGAATTTTATTGAATAAATCCAAAAAACGTTTAGTTTTCACCATTTTTACTGCTGTTTCAAGATATTCGGCCAACGAAATCAGATTTCAAGTGCACGAAATGAAGTTTCGTGTGGAATAAATTTGTTTTACTTGATGATGAAAATACGTGGCTTGCATCGGGAATATTCGCTCGAAAACTTGAAATTCGAATCCCGAATTTTTAATATTCAATGGTCGAGTAAATTTTGCCTAAATTTAAAATTGAACAATTTCGCTCCGGCGAACTCGACTTAATTTATTTGATTTTTAAACGAATAGTTTGAATGAAATACGAGGCTAGTTGTATGCATGAAAACTTCCAACATCGATATAATAATATTAACACAGAATTTTTTTCTCTACACTCTTATAGAGAGCGAGTTTGAATATATATAGAGTTATGTAGCATGGGGAATGGAACGTCAAGCGGATTGCAACGAAGAGTAAATGTGATAGCTTGCGTCCAACTAAGCGGACCGTGCCGAGAGCAGCAGCAGCAGCAGCAGCAGCAACAGCAGGGGCAGTGGGGTTCGTGGCTAACCGAATTGATTTAACCGCAGTCAGCGCCGGTCCGCTCGATAAGCCGCATCGATCCTCGAGCGCTCCCGCGCATTTTTCCATCGATCCTTTGATCGACTGCGCAACCGTGAAATCCTTGTAATCGAGAACGTACTCAAGATTGCAAAAATTCTTAACGTTCTTCAACAAAAAAAAAACATAAATAAATAATTTTTTAACTTAAAACCAAACGTGATTGCCAAAGGATCGATGCACTTGAGAAAAAAAAAAAAAAAAAAACAAAATCAACAACGAAATCATTTTCGACGAATTCCGAATTGTTATCGTTATACGAAATCGATATTCTTGGAGCATTTTACGGAATTGAAACAACTCCGATAAATCGTATGTTTTGATCCGAATAAGTGCATTCTCACAGTGCATTTTTTAAATGACAAATCACTTCGGCAATGATGCCGAAATTTGGTGATCAGAAAAAACAACAAGAAGAAAAGTTCATTCGAATTCGTGCGAAAGCAGAGAGGCTCGAAGCGATAATGGAGACTTCGTAATTTGGAAACGGAGGTAGGAACAAATTAATGCAATGAGTTAACATCGAATCGATTTTGGAGGTGAAAAATGTTTTGCTTCAAAAGTTTAAAAGTACAAAAAAAAAAAAAGACTTTAAAAAGGGAGAAATCAGGTGGTAGAAATCATTCGTCGATTTGTGGATGCAATTGCACATTTTTCGTCAATCCCTCCGGGATAAACAGACGTAAATCGTTTGAATGTAAATTTTACTGGGTTGGCACGAAATCATGAATAAAACGTGAAAAAGCCTATGGGAGAAGCAAATGGAAGGAGGAGAGAAATAATTTTATTGCAATCGTGTTTCACGAGTAGTCCTGGGAGAGTCGCGACGAGGACGCGGTATAGATATTCCACGGAATTCAGTGCAGGGTGCCGGTTTTTCGTTACACAACAATTTTCGACGACGTTTGCCCACGCTTCGTGTACACATTGTTTATCGTTGAATTAAGCAAATACACGTAGTATAATAATGACGATATTGCCCAAACTGCGGGTGCTCGTCACGAGCTATTCGGATACGTATTTTTCAATACGAAACGCTGTATTTCCTCGTTTCATGTTTCACGCAGATCCATCTGAAAATATCATATTCGGAGTTCGCTATCCATAGATATAAAATTAGTCATACATTCAACTATCCATGTATACACAGTGATGAATCCAATACTCGATACTTTATATATATAAAGTTTAATTGAAAAATCTTCAATTTTTTATTTCTGTCGGTCAGTTCCAATAGAATTGCGATGCAATTAGAGTAACATGAAACAATTACGATGGCAATTAGTTTGATTGATTTTGCACGAAACATGAAATTTTCTGAAAATCTACGTATTCGCTAATTTGAGTAAGTGCTCGCTCCAATTTCATTTGATCATCAAATTCATTCGATTTATTGAATAAAATTGTTTTCAATAATTATTACGAGTATTCTTGCGAGTGAAAAATTTTTCAGAAATTCAAAGTATTTGTTACAGAATTCACTTTTTAAGGGTCAATAGAATCACGTACTTTTGTGCTTGTGGTTAATAAAACAAGATTTTTATATAAACAAATGAATGGTATAATTGAAAATAAATTGACGAAAATAATCTTGCAATGATGATCGAGAAAACTTTCAACATAATCGTTTTTGTACCGAAAATTATTACCAACACGAAAGCGAGAAGCTGTCGCAACACACAGACACACACACACACAAACACTTCTTAAGCGAGGACGTACTTCCAATCCTCGGTCGCAGAGTGAAAGAGCACGTGGAGAGACCACAAAACACGTGCTTCGATGTGAGCAATAGGAAGAAGAAATAGTGTGATTTACATAAGTCGTTCTGTGTCAAATCGCTTAGCACGACTCATTGAAACGTTTCGCTTTATTTCTTCGTTTTACAAACGCGTAAATAACTTAAAGACATCGAGTTGGTATACAATCAATTATTGTAAGTTCTGGAATCATTTTTTTTTTTTTTTTTAAGACAGGTGAGATCTTTTTCTGTTATTATTCTGAACTATTAGAGTACAAAATTGAGTAAAATGTCTTGGAGTTTTTCACTTCCTCATCAATCTCGGATAACTCGTATTTTTATCCGAGATTGATTATCGTCGTTTTATTATTATCACTATGCCTGAGTACGTGAGAGTCAGAGAATTTGGACTTTGATTGTCAAATCACGAAGACGAGGCGGTTGGTATACGAGGTTTTGGAAAAAAAAAGAATGCGTCGGACTAAAAATACGAAATGTTTCGTTTTTGTGCAACGCTAATCACACTCGTTGTAAAAGTATCAACTTCGAGAGCCAGACTATCTGAACGTCGAATAAACGTTAAATAGTAGTTTGGGCTGAAACGACCCGTGGCTGACCCTCAACTTTTGAGCTTTGATCTCAGATTATTTCGATTGTTGTTGCAATAGACGGTTAAGACTTTCTGCTTTCTTAACAATTTCTTCTAATCACGATACTCGAACATCATTCGGTATTTTATTTCTCGTATTATATTTAAAAACATTACTATTTTTGGCATTAAATTGTTATTAAAAATATTATAGATTTATTTGTTAATAAGTGATTTGATATTCATGCCCAAAAGTTGAACGAAAACAGTTGTGAAAATTCACAGAACTGAAACTTTCGTTTTTGGCAACAAAAACATTTCGATAAAATGTCAGGAAAACTGGGTCAATACCGAAACTCATTTACTCGAAGTTCCAGTGCAAAATGAGTTTTTTCGCACTTTTTTTTCCCCACTGTTTCCGTGGCATTCGTTGGATTAATAGCACTACAAAAATCTCATGATTTGAAACCACTCGAAGAAGATAGTGATTGAAATAACATATTTTTGATGAATTTTTTATTGAACAATCAGGGATGCAAACAAGATGAATTAGCCTGTAGACTGCACAAATAAAAGTTGTATAGTATCGCCAGAATTCGTAATAGCATTTTAACACGCTCGTGAATCGTGTCTCGAAAATGGGTTCAGAGCAATCAGCGAAGTACAGCAGATGTCGAATAAGAATCGCTGCGACGATAGATGGAAAAATATATAGTGATTGGTGTTAATATTTAAAGAGGGAGACACCAATTTGTCTCGGTTTGAATTTTTTTTCCTTCTCTCTTTCTCTGTTAACTCATTCGCTCTTTTCAGGAAGCGATTTTGTCGATGTGGTTGTCGTCAACTCAGCACATAATCAGTTACAATAGATTGTAATATGAGACGTGAGCGGAACGCTTACATCTGTATATATACGCATGTACGAACATTTATACGATCGACTTAATGCTCAAAAACGCTCGAGGCATTTTATGAAACTACAGCAAACCGATTTTCAATATCAGTCGAAATTCTATAAAGGATTCACGTTCCGATACAAATGAATTGGCAATATTGCTCAAGTATCGCACTCCGCTGCGGTCCCACTTGTCAAAAAGGTCAATCCGTTTTTTTTTTTTTTCGAAATCCCTATCAATCTCTTCAACTCCGTATTAGAGATAGGATTGAAAAAAATGTTCACAATATTTTTACAACGTTGAAATTTTCATCGTTGAACGTTGCAACGAAATTCGTTTTTTCGTATTTGGTAGAGCACAAAATTTATTTGCAGTTTTCGGTTGAAATAATGCGATAAGCTCTTCTAGGGCCTAGAAACTGAATCTGATGTGAGAACAATGAGACGATTAAAAAACAAATAAAAAATATTGAATGAATCATAAATATCGTTGGATCCCGATTTTTTCATCGAAGGATATTCGATCGAATTGGTACATTTTTGAGACGTAGGAAAAAAAATTGAAAAATCGATGGAATAAATGGTTGAAGTATATGAAACGCACGAACCTTTGTTTATGGAAATGAAAACTTTGATTATCAAAGTTTAAAAGAATCGACTTGCAGGAATGATGTTTATACAAAGTTTTCAAGTCGGAAATACTTGATATTTTTATATTAGATTATTAAACAAAAATGCTGATAATTTACATAAAATCGAAGATAAAAATTCTTGAAAATGGGTCTCACCAAAGTTTGTTTCGAAATAACCCATGTACCAAATACGTATAATAGTTGTGTTTGCATACAGATGTAAATAATTTGTTCCCGACGACGGACAGTTTACCTGAGTAAAAATCGGCGTGTGCGTGTACAAGAGGTCTCTCTTTCTCTCTCTCGGTTTCCTTGGCTTCTCTCGAACATTACGGTTCGGCGCTTACTCAACGTGTTATCCAACGTCTGTATTAAATCTAGCGTAGGCTCAAAACGCCTGAGATTACATTCCGGTTGACTGCTATACACCGCAAATTCGTGTTAGGCGTATCGACCAACTTGATGGACGTTTCGCGATCGTGGTAACAATTTATAATAGACCGTATGTCGACTAAGAAAATTGTATATATTTTACCAATAATTAGCAGATCGGAAATAACGCTACTGTTTAATGAATGCATGTTCTTTACTGAGTGCGACCTGAATGCAATTCTCAGGTCAATAAATGGAATCACGTATCCCTGCTGTTACGAACGTGCCACTCCGTTAACGTTGAGCTTCCTGAAAAGCAGCCAATAATCTGTTCTTCATTTCGACAGTTTCAAACAATTTTTTTGGCAAAATTTCCTTGCAGTTTCATTTTTTTTTTTCTATAACCAAATCAATGCCAATTATTCACATTTAAAGGTGAAAGAACCGTTTTTATCTCATCATATCTTGATCACTTTTTTTTGTGCAAAAGTTTTCGATTGTGAATAAAAGTTTAGATAACGTGAACGTAGAAAGTATCGACTATTTATATTTTCACTTTCTCGAAATAGTCTCAAGTCTCGTTGATCGTCAGGCTTTATCGTCAGATTTATGATCAGCCATTGAAAACGTACGCGCTTATGGTTTGGAAATTACGTTACAAAGTAACCTCAGTTACGTCGAAATCTCGAGCAGCTTTAGGGGAATTGATTCGTTCTAGCGATCTCGATTTCTCATTGTCATCGCCGCATTCCTCGATGGCGCTAAAGTCAGCATTTTATAACAAATGCGTGGGTTCGTTTGTCATATTTCCGCATCGTCACATTTTGCCACGTTCCAAATACTGTGGAATAATAAATGTGAATCATTGACAGAATTTCAGATGCGTCAGGCGACGACAATGGCATTTAAAAAATTCCCGTTTATGGTCATTCGAATCGTAGAATTTTTTTTTTTCGTGACAGGAATAATTTGATTATATTTATCTCAGGCCCTTTTTTGTTCATTGGATTTGAATAAATTTACGTATTACGAACAAAAAATTGTTTTGAATTTTCAATATTGGATTCGTGTATTTGGTGGGATGACGGATTTATACGTTGACTCTTACAATTAATACCTGGTTCGATATATCCGAACAAAATAGATATGTAGGTCAGTGGAAAGTAATTTCGCGCTTAGGAACGCGTGCCACGAGCATGGTCAACGTGCATTAAGGCAAACGAGACCGTATATATCGTCAACGGTTGCAAGAATCCATTTACCGATGAAAGCCGCAATGCCTAGACTTTTCGTGCAGAAAATATGAGCGAAAAGTAAAAAAATTATTTTTCAATGTCAAGAATATCTATGAATTTGAGATCACGAAATTGAATATTCATTGAATATCCATTCATTTTTCCTCGTTCATTATTATTTGTCACGATATATTTTCATTTTTAAACTTGCCACGAATCAGGATGAGCGCAAATATCCGCATTCGATGTAATGGATTCCGAAAACAAGTCTCAGGCTATTTTCATTTACGAAGAATTCATAATCATTCGCGTCTTTGTGCGTTACGTATTGAAATATATCTTCTGATAGCTCCTCACACCTGGAGTTCGCATCTTTATCCCTCATTGTCCGTTTAATTACCGGAAACGATTAGTTTACGATCGTATACAATAGCCGTTTAAATTGTATCTGGTGACATTAATCTCGGGCACAATGAATAGTGATTCAACAAGATAAATAAGCAGTATTTGAGGTAGCAGACCCGGTTGTTGATCATTTTTCAAAGTGGGTGACAGGTTCCTTAACCTTTTATAAGGAAAAAGATCTGCAGGTGTGCGATTAATTGTATCTTTTCGTCGTTTATCACTACATTGTATTGCGTGCTTTTAATTGATGAGTCTCAAACCCACGGCGTATATTATTTTTCATCATATCTTCTGAGAAAATTAAGTATAATTGAGCATGCTATTCAATTAGGTCGCAAGTAAACCGCTAGATTGACTTTGTTACCTCGATAAATTACCGGTAAATTGAGAGCAAAGAAAAAGAGACCAGATATCACGAGACGTACAAAATCCACGTGGCGAATAAAATTCACGTGACCTACAGAATATATTCAGGTTACTCGGAGTTAATCAAGTACACGAATGACTTTATTATTGATTGTGTGTGTATGTGTGTTTTTTTTCATAATTATTTATAACCTTGTATTACGAAATCATGATAAAAAATCTATGCTTTCGAGGTCAGGAAGAGCAAATTGCAGCCGGGCAATGTTCAACGTTGCGTAAAAACAAAAAAAAAAAAAAAGATCATTAACACGCTGTCCCGGTTTTACGATTGTCCATCTTCAGCAATTTGGAGAAAAAAATCTTAAGAGTAACAACACATTGTTTGTTGGGCATTGTTCTTTCTTCTTATGGATCCGGACTATGAATTTACAGAAATTATTGCATTAGTGGCAAGAGCAAAAATTTTGAAATTTCTGTACATTTGTGCGTTTCGATCTATATAACAACGTCATCGAATATATATTCTCCGTTAAATTCAACACGAAAGCGTGCGATAAATGGTTCGGAATAATTTCGGTTGAGAAAACATTTTCATAAAATATTCAATTATTCGTTATAACATTATTATTAATGATCATTAATATCGCAAATGGAGTAAAACCATGCACCCATACTTAGAAAGCTTATCCCTACTTTTTCAGCTACATTAGCTATTACAACAGCGTAGCCGTATGTCAACAAAGACTACGAGGCTGCAGCTGTTGCTGCACTTTCACGGTGGTATATTATAAATAATATAATGATTGTTGCACCAACTCGTAGAGTTTATATGAAAGTGTGGCGAGCCTTTTTAAAAATCATTTTCAAATTACTTCGTACAAGTCGCTCAGCACCATCTTATAATAATGATATTACAAAAATCTTACGCCTTTTTCGTGTGTTCAAAGATCGAGGGATTATAAATTTACATGTATAACCTGAAAGTGGCTTCGGATTCGGAGATCGAAATATGATTCGTCTCCAATTCCGATGATTTATGAATTCAACAAAGTATTAATTGAATATTTATAACATAATTTATAGCGATTATTATTATTATTATTATTATATGTATATACATATATAGAAATGGAATTATAAATTTTTGTAATGATCCATTTCAAAGCAGGTTTCTGGAATGTTGAAATGTAATTGGTATTTTTTTTTTTTTTTTTTTTTTTCATTTAATGAATCACCTTTTGGTAATCGATGCTATTCGGCCAGAAAAGCACACTGTTGAAACATCCACGCAAATATTTGGGTACGTTGGTGAGGTTGAAACGCTGAAACACGTGCAGGAATCACGAATGAGTATTTACAAACCGATGCAACGAGAGGCACGTAAATGTCAGTTGCTCATCGCAATGCAATAGTTTTTCATGATTCCAAATCTTCTGGTATCGTGTTTCACTGATGTACAGGATGATTAAATATAATTTTTATCATAATGAAATCTGATTTGAAACTGCAATCTTTGAAATATTACCATTTTCATAAATACCATCGATTATGGTTAAGATTACTTTTTTCATATGAATGCAATTTTTTGAAAATAGAACACACATTCATTTGTTCACGTCAAATCATTCGTGTTATTTTCTTGTAATATCTTGTGAAATAATTTATAAATATTTCAACCGACATATACGCACCTGAAAGTTTCAAATTTGTGTACTGAAATTCAATTTTTTTCCATCATCTTTTTTTTTTTATCTCTTTTTCGATGTAAATATGTCGCAAGAGAAAATAAAATTTTGATAATCTTGACACAAAGAATGCAATGTTGGGTCACACAGATACGTGTGAAAATCATGGTTTCGTTCACAGAATGCATTTGCGTAAAACGGATCAAAAGTACGCGGGGAAAAAAATCCTTTGCAAACTAGGAATATGAGGCAATGAAACAATGAACGCGAAGCGAAAGAGAGCACGTGCGAAATATTGCCTGGAATATCGTTGGCGTTGGCAAAATGAATTGAAAATTCATTCCCGACGCGGAAACAAAGAGGAACCTTTGGCTTACAAGGACCAAAAAATCGCTTTCTTGTGGGGTCATGAAAAAAATTCCAGGAACTAATATTAGAGTAAAAAGTTACCTCTATAACGGGTGTGAATATTTTTTATTTTACTTGTTTAGTATTTAGAAAAAGCAAACATTCGTAATTGCGGATAACACTAACATATTTTGGTAAATTAAGCATTTTTCGAATTTGATAGTGTTCATTTATAGTTATAGTCACCTGGCCTCCTGCAGGTGGTACCCACCCACGTGTGCATATATAATATTCCAAATGTAATGATTGAACAGGTAGTAGAGTGAAGGGAACAGCTCGACTAAACTTTGCGACAGATTATTTCGAGAGCATGTGTAATATCATTTTTTAATTTTTATTTAATGTCATGATTTCGAATTCCATGGCCACGTTTATAATATTATATCGTAATAAGCAGTGTTATCGTAATTTTTGTAGATTGAAAATTTTCATGATTTTATTTCACCGATACATTGATATTACACAAACGACTGAAAGAATAATTCAAATCGATATTGGATTCTTTACAAATATATATTGAATCGAAAAGTAAAAAGCATTTTCAAAGGCACGCAAAAAAACTTTGACGCTGCAGTAGTGACTGACGAATATTGAAAAAAAAAAAAAGCATAAATCAACTGATTGCCAAATAAAAATTTAATTAATTTTATACAGAGTTGCGATAAATAAATTGCAGAATTGGTTGTCGTTTTAACAACACTCTATGAATGTCGTATGCAATACTAAATCAGTCACTGACCCATAACAATTGCTTCAGTCACGAGAGACAGGGGACAGTGCTGAATTGGTATGAAAGATTATACGTTTTTTACATGCCATCAATCGCAGCGGTACGTGTTTACTAAGAGGGGCACAGTCCAACAAACGGAAACGAAATCAAGTTAGATTAATCCGGTGGGGTGACCAAGCTAATGCCTGAGCGTTTCTTAAACTCATCTTTCACGTTCATATCTATATCTCGTAGTAAGTCGATCGTTCTGAATTGAGAGAGAAAGTTCATGGCTAGGGTTTCGGTGTTTGAGATACCCAAAATGGAGTCTTTCAAATCGGTACATGCAGTCAACACTTTTTATTTTTACCATTCAGAAGTATTTCACGTCGTTGGTTGACACATAATTAAGTAATGCCACCGATTGACAAGTTCTTCAGGCTGCGCGCACTCGTAAAGAGCTTGCTCTATGGATTTACGATAAAAAATAAACGTGACTGTATTTTTTCAATAGAAAAGTGAGCTCGTAAATGACAACCGATGTCTCATATTTTGAAAGAGGCTATAAAAAACGAGCGTCTTCTTGTCTACCAGACGAAAGGTTCAATTATTATTTCAATGGAGATTTTTATGGACGGAATAAAGGAGCTACGAACGAGGCAAATAAAATCATGTACATTCAACGGATACGTCGGATTTACGCGTGATTTACGCACGATCATTTCAATTCAGTAAGGAAGGTCCACTTGTCAATTTGCTTTATTGACTACGATTTTGAGGAAATCTCGAACGACTTCTAACCTGTGAAAAATTGTGACATCATTTGACAGGTTTATATCATTTTTGTTTGTAATTGATTCGGCACTTTTTGTCTGGAGGATAATCCTGCGTGTTCCTTTCAGCTGAACTCGTGATCGCGCTTATTGATTCAGAATTTTTACACGTTTTTTTTTTTATTATTAGAAAAGATATTTGAAGCAATTTGCAGAATTTTCGTTTTCGAGGTAAAATCTTATGGATTGAATGAAAAATTAAGAAATTTTTTTCACAATATGAAAATTAGCTTGTTGTATTTAGCGAAACGTATTCAGACATGGTGAATTAATATTTCTCGACACGTTTCTTTCCGTTTTTCGAAGTGTCGAAAAACGTGTTGCATCAATTCCTTTTGTTCACGGAGACTACTAAATTTTCTTTAAATTGCCAATGCGATGCTTTGTGTCGATAATCGATGATACCTGATAGAGGTGTTTTCGCAGTTTCGTCATGCTCCAAGAATTCACGTAACACGACAATTGTTGAGGGCGAACGTATTTTTTAGGGGATAATTTAAAAATCTTGTATTTATTCATGTATACGAGGAATTTTTCATCATATTTGCCTATTATTTTTTAAACTTTATTATTCATTGATGATAGACAGAGTTTCTCAAAAATACAGTACTTTTTTGAATTTAGAAAATAAGATGAGAAACATTTTTCATTGAAGAATCAGGTTTTGAACGGAAAAACGTGAAAAAAGGAAAATTTTGAATCTTTTTTTTTTTTGAAAAAGGAAAAAACCAAACAGCAGAATAAAATCATCTTTCACATTCGATGGATGAACATATTTCTTAAAATGTCGAATTCAGCATTAGGCTCGCCATAAAAAAAAACTACAGACGCATGCAAAAAATCGTGAATGGAAATGAGATTCTGGCCATGAATGTCAAAATTTTAGATTCTTGGCGTTGTTTCAAGTTTCTTAACATAACGACGATTTGGAATGGAGAAAGAGAGAGTGTGATTGGATTGACGAGAGTCGATTACGAATTCACGGCCGGTGATCGATTTCGAAAAAAGAAGCACGATTTCCATAGTAATGAACCGTGGCAATAAAAGTGAGACACAAACCGTTACATAGTCTGGCGATAGTAAATTTATCGTTTGGGATGCTTACGACTGAGTACATCTTATAGACTACTGTGTAGATTTCTACCGTTATACTGATATGCAATAACAAACGAAGGCAGACCTGGATCCAAGATAATGAGGGAATCTCGTGATTCCCTCATTCAATGATTTCTTATCGATGTCAAGGTCACCACAGGGACGCGAACTTCGGTACATAACTCATTTATGTCGGAGTGACAGAAAAACTATCGATGTCACAAAAAAAAACGTATTTATTGCGGTGGCTTTCGTTATTTTAGAAATCAATTTATTATGAATTGACTTCTCAGAAAAAACTCAATTTGCCACAACGAGAAGTCTGATTCCTCGTACTAAAGTTATAAGATTATCGATAATTAGCATGAATCTAAACGTTTCGATTCTTGATTACACAGAAATCATACGCGCAACAAACAAATTATGGCACAATAAACGTAACTGAGAAAAAAAAATTGAATTTTCTTTTTCCAGTAAACTCGACAGTAAAAAATATCGTTGAATTAAAAGAAAATTACGAGAGAAAAAACCCAACAAACTAAGCTGTCCATCGTTTTATCTCGATTCATCATTTATGCGCAATTGTAAATCTATAATCTTGAAGTTCACCACGAACAAGTCATTAGTAGTTTTCAACTCGTGTCATTATTTTTAATTTTCGACTCTACACATGGCCTTCGGATTTAACTCAAGCTGGAAACTAATCCTCTTCAATTCACTGCGAGAAGTAATCTTTTATAATAGTGTAGAGACTTTGAGGGCTCCATTTCTATGTGTATTCCTATGTATATTGCTATTTGTAAAGGTTTGAGAATTCAGCTGCAGTTAAAGTTCATTGATTAAAACTTGGTAGAACCGTTGATTTGAACTCTTTGATCTTCAGAGACGCAAACAAGCGATAATATTAAGAGAAAAAATCGAAATAGAGCCTCAGGCTATTAAAATGATTATTTTACGAACGAATAACACTGTATTAGAGAGTAAGCGGTGAAAGCTGAACCTATTCGCCCATTTTTTGATGAAAATCCATACGCATTTTCATTCATTTCATATATAAATAAATAGTTATACTGATTTTTAAGTATTCTTCCATCATTAACGAAGTTGAAAATAATAAGAGATTTGAATCATTATCAGTGCATGCTCCAATCATTACAATCATCGTGATCTCAAACGTTATGTTTCTAGACTCATCAGTAATGTTGCCTTTGCTTTGCATCGATGCATTATATATACATAAATATTATCACAGGAATTCATTAAAATTTTTAAGAAGAAGCTGCGCAGTGAAAGGCAACAGAGTATGCGGATGATTATTTTCACACAATTCTAATAGACACTAATTTCATGAGAATAGTATTATTTTTACATAAATTGTAAAAAAATTTCGATTTAGCAGAAAAAAAACTTTATGGGCATGATTTTTGAAATTGAAAAATATTTGAAAAATTAAGAGGCCCAATTATAAATAATGGAAAGTGCACGATAAAAGTATAGAGAAGAGTCGAAGCAATGGATCTGCGTTGAATTTCTTTCCCTTTTACTTCGACTTCTAATTATATTTGTTTCATCGAAACTGCAGCTGTCATGGTTCAATCATTTTTGGACCGAGAGTTTTTGGTCTTGAGATTTTTAGGCAGCCGGATATTTTCCCAAAAAATTCGGCGGTGTATTTTTGTATGGAGCAGCGTGGGAGATGAGTCGTTTTGGTACTAGACGAGAGTTTAATACTTCGAACGAAATAATGTAGTTAAAGTCGAGTGATCAACTGACAAGTGACGGTAAAAAAATACAGACTGATTTATTCATTTTCTATGCAGATCGAAATTTCATTCGATAATTTTTTAATTCGTTTGCATAGAGATAGAGAAGCGATTACAGAACATAGCCTCGGAAAAATATCTTTGCCGAAACATTCATTGTAGTTTGATGTTCGATAGGCGGTAGAGTTTGAACTTTTAAAAGTTCTCGCCCGAAACGAGAATACATTGGGTTGCACGCGATTGAGAGTTGATCTCGCGGATGTTACAAGTGATTTACTAAAGGTTAGTGGGACGTGAGGTGGAAGAAATTCGGAACGGGTTGCGATCGCGGTTCGGGAATAGTTGAGCCATTTTCGTTAGCTCCTGTGGCCATAGTCAATGAACGAAACCGTATTTTATTCGCTTTTGTAAGTTAAATATTGAATTGTGCTGCGCAGAGAAATAAGTTTCAAAAAGGATTTTAAATGTTTGTAATTATTTCGAAATTCAAGCTATGACACGAGGGAATCCTCGAAGTTAAGGATCGAGATCGAATGATAGATCCGATGTCCACCATTTGCCCTAGAAAATTGTACTCCGTTGCGATTGTCGAAGATTGCGAAAAACGTATATACGTAAACGACGAACAGTATAGTGAGCCTTTCATCTCCGTGACCGCATTGTCACGACATTTCAGCTTGTCTAATAGACTCTCCGGTAAACCGGCTCCTCACTCTTTATATATACAGGGTATCCCAGATTGAACTATCAATAACTTGGCGACCATTAGTATCAGAATTGAGTTTTGAAACGAGCTGTTTAGTATGTTTCTTCATTCAGATCTGATGATTCATTAGAAAAATTGACGTAACCGTATCCTTTTGATGTCTTACATCGTCGAACCGGTTGAGAATAACGCAAAAAATGCGTAAAACTCATCTAGTAGTGAATCTAATAGGCAATTCCTTACTGAAAAGTTCCTAGCGCCATTTTTCTAAAACTAAAACAATGACTTTCGTGCAGAGAAATTTCTCGCTCTACCAAATTCGTCCCGATTGTTTTCGGTCTATCGGTAATCGTTTTGATAGCAAATGCGATAATAGTGCGGAGCTTCGTTAACGTGACTAATTCCGAAATCATGAAGAGAAAATCTAATTAAAAAAAAAAAAAAAACAGACACAAAACTTATTAATTAATAAGTTTACGAGTGATTTCGGTACAGGACACCCTGTATATAATCAGTACCCAATAACATCGTCGGTGGATGTATGCCTTGGCTCTAATAGCCGAGTACATGACTCGTCCATCGTATACATGAAGTACAGGCCGACTTTGTTCGTGTTTAGTGCACGTACTAATAAGATGTGCACTATGCATTTAAATCAGCATTCGCACCGAACCGATAGAGCACTCGTAGTCGATCGAGCTCGATGATGTTCACCGTTCATCCATACCGTTGTACCTTTCTAACAATGGATTTGTCATTGCTGTTATAGCTTTAGATTTCGGTTGTACAATAATTCTATTAACTGATTTTCTATTTTCGAATAACTCTGTGGATAAATAAACTGTATTTCTAAATAATTTTATTATAACATACCTTTGTGGAAAATATATGTCGACATCGATGTATTACTGTGTGTTCAAATATCTCTACTCTGAAATATCTCGGTTGATATAGTACGAATGACATTTATCATTTTCGTTACATGTGGAATAATTTTCAATTCTCAACTATTTATGTGGAATACAGATAATCATGAATTAAAATTTTTTTAATCATGAATTTGATATTTTTGATGAGATATCTTTTTTGCACGAGGATTATTTGGAATAAAATATTTGCCATGAAGTTATTTAAAAATATAGAAATTGACCATGAGAATATATTTGACGACTATGAGAATGAATTTATAATAATTTCACAGTTATTATAAAATACTACATTAACGTGTAATGATATCAAATATTGCAACTAAATGTACACTTTTCAAAATCCTAAGTTATACATTCGCAGAAAAGTTGTCAGGAAATTGGAAAATTCATGAAAAAATCTATGGTTGCGTTCAAAGTTGCGAACTTTTACACCACAATGGATATATATATATATATATATATATATTTAAAGACCAATAACAACTTTTCCTTCTGTACGAACGCGTGCACCTGGATTTATTTCTTCAAAGGAAAAATGACTCGCGACCTTCCTTTCCGGATTCGTTGCACTCTCTCGATTTATATCTGTGGTTTTACTCTGTATATATACAAACATACAAACTTTATATTTATACTAATGGGGTAAACCGTCGGCTAATAGGACTGAGCACGTTTCACGAGACAGGGCAGCGATATATTTCAAGACTCGAGAAATCAAGCCTTGAAAAAATGAAACAAGTGGGGATGAAGGCCACTCGTTGGCACCTGTGGCTACCGGCCACCTTGCTCAGTACAATGCGGTGCGTGCACCTTCGCGTACACCGCAAAGATCTCTATTATACAGTTGTGCAGATCCGGTATATGTTTCGCGTTACTGTTATATCCACGATTCAACGTAACCTAGGCAAATTCGTATGATGAGTCCAATAACCACGTAGAGTCGGTGAAACCTTCGTGTATTTGTTTAGTTTTTTTCCCCCTTTAAAGTCCAGAACTTCGAAATCTATATAATGATCGTGATCATTGTATCCTGCAAAACGGATCCTGGTGATCACGCGATGCATGGGCATCCGTCAATTATTCGCTCGACGTGCCGGAAACTTTACGTGAATGCAACAATTCCGAAGGATGTTCAAAAAGCCTTATTTTTGTAGATTGAGACGTGTTCCACTTAGGATTCAAGATGTTCCGGGAGTCAGAAAAGGCCTCCGAGGTTTCGCGACAAGTAAATGAAATTCGCTTCATATACGCAGCGAGTTATGATCAAATAATCGCTAAGCATTGCAAAAATTTTCAGTCTAGATCTTGTTTTTTGATCGCTAGAATTTGAAATTTTTGAAAAGGTCTCGGTGAAAAAAAATTGACAGATAGAAATTTACGTGATGAATTCGTAGAGAATTTTTGGGAAAATAAAATATATTTTGGGGTGCATTAAAATTTGTTTCGATGTAAGGATTTTTCATTGGCAAATCTTGATGAAAATGTGCCATCATGAAAGATATCACTTAACGTTTTTTTTTGTCATTTCAGACGCGATTGAAAAGGTGCGGCTGGGACGATCAGGAATAAATCGCGAGATGTGGAGTCGTGGGCAATGGCTGTTGCTCACTTTAGCGATAATAATTAACATCGAGAGCGCATATTCGCAGAAGCCGCGACTCGGCGGTGCAATCAACGTTTTCAGTCGCTACGGATACCTCAGTATAAGTATGAGAGTCGTGCCAAGGAACGACACGGACACATGGGTCTTTCGCGAACCAACGCTCGATGTATTTGAGAATCCGTCAGCACTGCCGCAACGTTCGCAGGGAAAAAGCGCCGCCGTATTCGATGGTGATTTTCACATGGAATTTTGCGACAACGTTCGACAATTGTTGCAAGCTTATTTTCGTGATTTCGCATTCGAGAGACTCGATCGACCTTGGCGCGCTTTTACCGCCAGCTGGTCGAGAACTGCTATTGCAAGGCATTTTGGCATAAATGCTTCCTTCATCACGGGCGATCATTGCTACGTTCTCGTAAGGGTTGCAAGATTCCGTGATAATCAAAAACTCGCTGGCTTACCTGAAAATCTCGTACTCGATGAAGCCGTCGCCAGAGAAGCTGACAACGTCACGGTCGGCGATACTGTCAGCGTTGTTAAATTCATCAGGAATTTCGGCTCTCATTACATTTCTTCTTTTGTCACCGGTAATTCGCTCTACCAGGTAAGCGAAATCTCCTGATAATTTATAAACAAATGAATACAAAGTTATTAACTTATTCCCACGGGGACCGAGCAAATGGAGTCAATGGATTTCATTTATGTGTTAAAACTCAACAGAGATTCTTTTATTTGAAAAATGATAGAACTACTATTGCTTCATTAAAAAAATTATCGAGCTTAAAGAATTTAATTCTAAGTGCTAGTAAAGGGTTATTTTGTGGAATTATTCTTAATTTCTAGATGAAATATTTATGGATATGAACAGAAGAACAAAACAGTTTTTTTTAATGATTTGCATAAACGCCAAAACGGATGTCATTTCTTACGTTTTTTTTGGGGGATATGCTTGACATTTTATACCCCTGAAGTATTAAATTAATAAAAAATAATCATCATGCAGGTGTATTGATGAATACATTTATTCTTTCAGGTCTTTGTGTACACGCCCCAAGTGTATCTCCGAATAAAGGAGCGACTGAAGGCGCGCGGTGTAGCGGAATTGTCGAGTCTCGAATTGAGCAACTATTTTTCGCCCTGGTACGCGGAGCATATGGGAACGATACAATCGGCGAGTGGTAATCGTTCAGTCGAAGCTTGGGCAGTTGAGAGATTGAGAGTTCAGTACTACATATTCACGTACGCGAGTCTCTTGAAGCTTCATGGCGATGCATCGTTGCTTCGACAACTTGACGGACTTTTGGGGGATGAAGCTCTTCTTCAGTTACAGCTTCGAACTTTGGCGCCTCTGTTCAAAGATCCGAAACGTCGCGAATGGTTCCTGGAAGTAGTTGACAATTATTTCAAACAGTGGGAGGTCAATATGTGAGGAAACTTTATAGAAGAACACGAACAAATACGATCAAACAGACAATATTTTGCACGCAAATGCTCTTCGAGTGATCGTGACAGACTTTTCAGTGGTACGACAGAAAATTTTCGAACCACGCGCTAAAATTAGTCTTTTATTAAAACCGCTCTCTCCCTCTTTCTTCCCCTATCTCTGATACTTGATTGGGCCGATGACTGATGGATGAAATGACGCAATCCGACGAATCAAAGAACTAGCCTGCTGATCTCTTTTTTCGGTTTTAATTTTTAGTTCGTAAAACATCGATAATGCGTACAACTATGTAAGCGTGTATTACGACGTGTCCGATGCTACAAAACGTTATTTTATTACTAAGAGTTCTCTTTTTTTTCTGAATATACTGTACGATAAATTTGCCTTTTATTGATGATACTTGAGGGAATAAGTGGTTTTCTGAGCCATGCAGTTTTGAATATACATTTTTTTACCACAGATTTATTTTTGGTGATTTTTTTTGTGGCCCTCCTCATTTGTTCATTCCTGATAAGAAGGACTTTTTAAGTTTCATGTTTTTTACGCTGGAATATGTAAAATCAGCATGTCACAAGAATATTGGAAAAGAAAATTGTTGGATAAATTGTCTGTAACGTACAAACTTCGATACAGAGTTAAAGGGGAAACCAAGAAATATTTTGGTAAGTGAACAACAATTTCATTAAAAGTGCTGAATTTTTTATACGCTCAGATTTGACGCTACAACAAGAGGGCACTAAACCGTTTTGTAATTACCGTTATTGCTATGAAATAAGTAATTATTATTACATAATTGTTAATAGAAAATATTTTGTATCGACGTTTATTTTTCGCTCACTCAATAACATCAACTGCATTTTTTTACCTGTTGCAGGCTAAATTATCGTTGATCTCCATGTTTTTTTTAAATAAATTTAAAAATTGATTGTTCTATAGTACAATTTTAACTATTGGCGTGAAGTTGTAACGAATAAGTTAACCGATGAAAAACGATAGTTTTTTATAAGGATAAAAATCGACTTAGGTGCATTACAATATCTTCCAACATCTTTACGTTTTGAAAAACGGTATCATTGTTTTTGAAATGAAATTGTTAATTTATTTCTACCGAGCACATTACGATTTGGTGAATGTAATTTACCAGCCAAACCAGTCGAATGAAAATATTTTTTTCCCAATCCCTCCTGTTCAAGTTGTTCAAATGAAGGTTTGTATACAATTCAACGATTTTTGTTCGCACAGTTCGACGTTCGTGTATCGTGTAGCTTAAAGCGAAATCCTTTAAAATCGTTCCCGAGATGGTTAAAAAAGTGAAAAACGTAAGTCTAGACTATATTGGTTCAAACGATTCAAAATAAAATAAATTTCCGATAAATATCACAGTGGGGATGCTTTATGCATCCCTGATGACTTGAATGAATGAATTCATTTCGAATATCGCAAGTCTGTACTTTCGATAAGTACGATGAAACCTCTCGGATTTAGGCAAATTTGTAAACAGCCGTATGTAGAGTTTCGCTGACTGATGATGATGCAGCTAAAATAAAAAAAGTGTGAAAACTTTTTTCATAGGGAATGTGGAGAATATCCAGTTTCAATAATAATTATATAATATATACTGTGGATAATTATGAATATATAAATTATCCAAGGTGTAACTAGCGCATAAAAAACTATGCTATATATTTGGCTGTGTATAGATATATGTGCTAGTAATTCCCCATTGGTAGAGTATGGTTATGGTTGTAAACGAATCTTTGTAGTTTCAAGCGTGACAGCTTTTTTGTTGGTCGACATTTTTTGGTAGAGACTGGGCAGGCACAGATTTAAATTTGAATCACCTATGTCTTTTGAATATTGACATCTCGACGACACTACTATACTGAACTACGTAACCATTGACAGAAAAATATCTTCATGTCTAGACAACTTTTGAAATTATTGAGGTCATGAATACGTTTACAAATTTGTTCAAACCTAGTAAATGTTTTACCTGCTTGTAGAGCTGTAAAGATCGCATATGACTTGCATGACATCGAATCGTAGAGCAACGCAGTAACTCGCGGAAGCGATTATATTTAATATTGAAAACGCGCATGCACAAATCCATAATCGGGTAGCGCAATAAACATTTTCCATCGTCATTGATTTCTTGGCGAAAACATGAAAGTTATACAATTTTCGTTATTCTATCGAATGTTGATTTTTCACGTTCTTTAGTTTTAAAGTTATTTTGACGTTTCAGCACACGCATATAGCCCATGAAGTATATAGTCAGCGAGTAGTGCCACGATCACGAACGATTTCATATTTAACCACATATATGTGGAATGATTTTTTTGATAATTTTTATTGCTCCTGCGTATACCCTTCCTGCGAAACCTCCCAGAACGTTGCCTACAGCCACTCTTTCTGAATGCACTACTGTTTCGCGTATAAAATTTCGGGAGGCAGTTTCGAAAAACCCTCTCCCTCTCTCACGCTAAGCGACAAGTCTCTAAGAGCTATAAGTCTCAAGAGCAAACTCTCGTTTTGCTATGTATTGACTTGAGTCATATACTAAACAGTACAATGTAATATTTAATTTTATTTTTGAGCGTTTTAAGGTACCGTGACAGTCAAACAATCGAAGCCTCACTCGAAGATCTCGAATTCGATGAATGGTTGCGAGAGTTGACAAGGCATGTTGTCGAAATATTTAGTTTTATTAGTTTAACTAATCAATTTGGGACTTGTTTATTCAAGTTTTTTGTTACTAGAAAATTACTGTATTAGGTAAGATAGACATTGTCTTTTCGAACACACTATCTACGTTTTGCAGTCTGATAAGGGTGAATGTAAGCACCCGGTAAGTTGTGCGAAATACAAAAGCCATTGGCCTTTGTATTTCGCACATGCGGGAGAATAAGTATTATTTTCAATTTTCAATAATTTTCAATAAGTTGTCGCATTGTCTTAGTCGATGTTATATTGTCTGAGTTGTCGATTTCACAATCCAATCGCAACAAGAGATTTTTTTATTTTTAAAGAGTAAGGAAAAAAGTGAAGAGATTATCATGAATAAGTGGTATCGTTTCAATAAATGTTGGAATAACATTACTTATTGTCAAGAGCTCACCGCGGGTAATTCTTGAATGCTTGGGGAGATATTTTTTTTATTACGCTTAAAAGCACGTTTGTGCGATACGAGATGCGTGGAAAGCCACGCTTTGGAATTTTCGTTTGATCACTTTCTTGGTTCATTATGAACTCATCACAACAAAAGTTGTAATATTTTTTCTTGGTGTCAGACAGGACGGTGAATGTTGATGAGCCTTTGATTCAAATATTGCTCGATGTTATTTGACGGAAAGTTAAATCAAAATATTATCATTTTCCTGCGTACTGTGAAAAAGTTATATGTTTTGGAAACTCGACGAAGTCACCACGCACACTCCACGTAGCTTCATCTACGAAAGGTGCAAGAATTCAAGAGGAGTAGTTTGTAAATACTTCTTCTGTCAGGTGATACAACGAGTTCATAACAGCAATATCCGGGTCAATGCAACATCTGTGTAAAATTTTTGAGTAACCAGTGGTATGTAAAAACTATTTACAATCAAATCTTGTGATTGAGAATTTTTTCTTGAATGAAAACGTATGTTGTTCATTAGCGTCTTGCATAGCTACAGTGTTAAAAGAAAGAAACATATGGAGACAAGGACATGAGTAACGAGGAATGTTAGTTTCATAAAAAATTGAGCGAAAAAAAAAATTTAAAGCCCGTTTCGAAATGGACTTACACTTTGGATACTCGGACATTTATCAAATTGATAGGAACACTGGAATTGAAAAATTAGGAACTATCGGCAGTTTTGTAAAAGCCTATAACTTTGAACGCATATTATTCGCAAGATGAGCGTCACGGTAGTGCTGATAAAAAAAACTGTGGTTGTCGAATGGCTTAGTAGCGTTTGACTTGGAAATCTTGAAACTCACCGGAAAATAAGCGTTCAAAGGTAACATTAGAGTCTTGGTTAATAAAAACCAAGAGACTGGGTGAGATGGCTGACACAATTTTTATACCCATGACCCCGTCAAACGAAAGCTGATAGTACTAGGACGTACCTACAGGTATCACAAAATGCAATAGCGGCTTGACGCCAAGTGTTGGAAAAAAAAAGCGTCAAGTTTGTCACAATCTCGCATACACAAATATAACGGTTTGCGGGATTTTTCTTAGATTTCAAATTATTATTACAGCAGGCCGGTTTGAATGAAAATCTGAATGCGGAGAACGATTTTTTCTGATTTTTCTCGTTCTATTGGTTTTTACTGTCGGGATCCATCTACCTAAACTCGAGGTATAAAAATTTTGAAAATTGGAAACAAATGATTCGGGATTTTTTTTCTCTCGAAGTCTGGAAGCTATGAGAAACATTTGTTTACATTGGCCATATATCCTTTAGATGGAAAAAAAAATTATTTACTTAACGTTACCCAAGCCAGGTATGCGGTTACTCTTTCGTACTGTCCCTGACTAATCTTGAAACCGAAATCTTTGGTGTCGTTCTTGTGGGTGTCAAGTATCCGATTAAAGAACAAGTTTATTCGTGTCAATAACACTTATCTTGGCCGCTCATCCTCAGGTGTTGTTGCGAAACTGGTCGGTATTGTCACTAATATTCTTTCGAGCAAGAATTTGCGTGTCGATATCGAATTAAGGGTTTTGACACCCATTGGTTTGATGCTCCAAACTTTGTATCGATACTTGAACCGAAGGTCCCCTTCACTTTGGATGCCACAAAAAGACTCTGGGTAAACAAATTTGGGTTTCGATGCCCTTGATTCAAGTGTAGATACGCAAAATCTGGCAACAATGAATGGAGGCGGCAATACTCTCAATTTGGGAGTAGAAACAGGACGACTCCAAACGTAATTTTTGGTGTCGACGCAAAAATACATCTCCAACGAAAATAAGTATTAACACCCGTAAAATTGTTGTTGAATTGGATAATTGAAACCAGATTTCCGGTAACACAATTCTTAAGGGGCGCGACACTGTGAGAGAAGGAGCCCGGGAAGACTATGTAGCGCACGTTTTATATGTCCCGTTCGTTAAGAACAAAAAATAGTCGTTATACCACTGAGGACAATATTTTTAAGTACTTAACGTACATCCTGTACTTTTGAAGATGGGAAAGATATTTGGAAAATATCATTGTTTGAGATATACATGCCACTGTAATAGCTGTTATGATACCGATATCAAGCACCACGGCGTGAAGAGCTCCAAGCCATTTGTAGTTCTATGCATTGTGTGTAGGTAAAAAACAAAACACAGCAAAGTGCCCGAATGACTTGTATCAGATAGAAATTGGTGTGAAGTCCTATAGGCAAAAGATTGAATATAAGGAAATAATTCCCGACCTGTTTTTTCAGAACATGAACTTGAAAATTATATTAACAATTGCTGTACTCACAGCAATAATTACAAAAATATCACCAGGAGGAGCATATCGAAAGCTGTCATTAAAAACCAAGCTTGGCATCAAACGTAAATATTGCAATTTCCGGTATCCTATTAAAAAATAAAGCTCTCGAAATAAAAACCTACTCGTGTCTGTACAAATGGCCATTTGTTTCAGGAAATCATGTAAATTACGGAAATAAGCTTTTCAAGGTAAAGAAAAAAGATCACGGAGCATTGCCTTGTTTGGGTTGTAGAAGGAAAATCCATGAGTCTTCAAACAAACAAATGCTGAAACGTAGATTACAACCAGCTAGAATCGGAAATGTAGCAAGGCACTTGAGACGCCACAGTAAAACTGCAAAAAAAAGGTCACCAAGTTTCACTTTTAACATTCACCAGCCAAAATGGATAAAAACCTATACCATGTCGTCAATCATACGGCCGCTTGCTCCGTTTAGAACAACAGGTTCCTTTCTGGAAACGAAAAGTACGACGTCAGTAAATCCCACGTCACCTACTATGAAAAAATCATCCAGGTCGTTGGGTGCTTTCATGCTCATATCGAAAATGACTACAAGTAAAAAATCACCAGAAAAAAGCTCGCCAGTTCCGTCCTTGTTTACATCACTCGGAAAAAAAGATACTGAAAAAGTACCTGAGGAATCCATTGAAGGAAAATTCTTGTCTGTGAAAGCTGAGTCATCATTGACACGTTCGTCGGTATTGTCCACGTCAACATCGCAGACAATTACAAAAACAACAACGCAACCTAATTTATTCATAGGCCCGAAGTTGATGCACCTGGAACTGGGAAATTCAATGATATCGACTACAAGTACGTCAGCAGCCACTAACTCTGTATCGCGAGGAACTATCAGTACGACATTACCACTGAAAACAGAGACATCGGTGTTGTCGAAGACCAGTTCACAAAAAATTACGGGTAATAAAAAATCAATAGGATTAGGGAATACGCTAACATCACTTGCGTCCACGGTACCATCTACAAAAAGTATGACAACAACGTCGAATCAAATTGAGAAAGGGCCGGATATCCTTCCTGAACCGTCAACAAATAAATCACCGATCCCTTCGTTAGTGGCGTCGATCTCGGTACCGCCAATGACTGTAAATGTGGAGTCATCAACTACTAATCCATCGGTTCTTCCTATTTCCGTGGAACCAACAATCACGAGTACTAAATCGGTGGAGTTGAGTACGCGTGACTTTTCCGAGCTACCGTCGTCTACGACTACAAGTATAACAGCACCGCCAGATCAAAAGATAATAAATTCAAATGCCTCACCTAAACCTTCAACCAGTCAATCTCCGGTTTCTACGTTGGTTTCATCTATCTCAGTATCGCCAGCGGCTATAACTAAGGAGTCATCAACAGCTACTCCATCGGTGCTTCCTATTTCCGTGAAACCGACCACCACGAGTACTAAATCGGTGGAATCAAGTACGTTTGAGTTTTCCAAGCTACCGTCGTATACGACTACAAGTACAACAGCACCGCCAGATCAAAAGATGATGAATTCGAATGCCTCAACAAAACCTTCGACGAGTCAATCGCCGGTTTCTATGTTGGTTCCATCTATCTCAGTAACGCCAGCGACCATGAATGCGGAGTCATCAACAACCACTCCATCAGTCCTTCCTATTTCCGTGCAGCCAGCAACCACGAGTACTAAATCCGTGGAGTCAAGTACGTTCGACTTTTCCAAGCTACCGTCGTCTACGACTACTAGTATATCAGGACCGCCAGATCCAAAAATGATGAGTTCAAATGCCTTTACCAAACCGACAACGAGTAGATTGCCAGTATCTACTTTAGTTCCGTCAATCTCAGTATTGCCAACGACTAGAAGTGCGGAGTCATCAACAACGACGCCATCGGTACTTCTCATTTCCGTGAAACCGACGATCACGAGTACTAAATCGGTGGGGTTAAGTACGCCTGACTCTTCAAAGCTACCGTCGTCTACGACTACAAGTATAACACCACCGCCAGACCAGAAGATGATCAATTCAAATGCTTCACCTGAACCTTCATCGAGTCAATCGCCGGTTTCTACGTTGGTTCCATCTATCTCAGTATCGCCAGCGACTATAAATGTGGAGTCATCAACAACTATTTCATCGGTTCTTCCTATTTCCGTGCAGTCAGCAACCACGAGTACTAAATCCGTGCAGTCAAGTACGTTTGACTTTTCCAAGCTAGCGTCGTCTACGACTACAAGTATGACAGCACCGATGAATCGAAAGATCATGAATTCAAATGCCTCACCTGAACCATCATCGAGTCAATCGCCGGTCGCTACGTTGGTTCCATCTATCACAGTATCGCCAACGACTATAAATGAGGAGTCATCAACAACTACTCAATCGGTGCTTCCTATTTCCGTGCAGCCAGCAACCACGGATACTAAATCCGTTGAGTCTAGTATGACCGAATTTTCCAAGCTTTCGTCGTTTACGACTACTAGTATATCAGGACCGCCAGATCCAAAGATGATGAGTTCAAATGCCTTTACCAAACCGACAACGAGTAGATTGCCAGTCTCTACTTTAGTTCCGTCAATCACAGTATCGCCAGCGACTATAAATGCGGAATTATCAACAACTACTCCATCGGTGCTTCCTATTTCCGTGAAACCGACCACCTCGAGTACTAAATCGGTGGAATCAAGTACGTTCGACTTTTCCAAGCTACCGTCGTCTACGACTACTAGTATATCAGGACCGCCAGTTCCAAAGATGATGAGTTCAAATGCCCTTACCAAACCGACAACGAGTAGATTGCCAGTCTCTACTGTAGTTCCGTCAATCTCAGTATTGCCAACGACTAGAAGTGCGGAGTCATCAACAACGACGCCATCGGTACTTCTTATTTCCGTGAAACCGACGATCACGAGTACTAAATCGGTAGAGTCGAGTACGCCTGAGTTTTCGAAGCTACCGTCGTCTACGGCTACAAGTATACCAGCACCACCAGATCAAAAGATGATGAATTCGATTGCTTCACCTGAACCTTCAACGAGTCAATCGCCGGTTTCTACGTTGGTTTCATCTATCTCAGTATCGCCAGCGACTATAACTCAGAAGTCATCAACAACTACGCCATCGGTAGTTCCTATTTCCGTACAGTCAGCAACCACGAGTACTAAATCCGTGCAGTCTAGTACGCCTAAGTTTTCTAAACTTCCGTCGTCTACGACTACAAGTATATCAGGACCGCCAGATCCAAAGATGATGAGTTCAAATGCTTTTCCCAAACCGGCAACGAGTAGATTGCCAGTCTCTACTTTAGTTCCGTCTATCTCAGTATTGCCAACAGCTAGAAGTGCGGAATCATCAACAACGACCCTATCGGTATTTTCTAGTTCCTTGAAACCAACAATCACGAGTACTAAATCGGTGGAGTTAAGTACGCCTGAATTTTCTAAGCTACCGTCGTCTACGACTACAAGTATAACAGCAACGCCAGACCTGATGATGATGGATTCAAATGCCCTTCCTGAACCGACAACGAGTCAATTGCCGGTCTCTACGTTAGTTCCGTCAATCACAGTATCGCCAGCGACTATAAATGCGGTATTATCAACAACTACTCCATCGGTGCTTCCGATTTCCGTGAAACCGACCACCTCGAGTACTAAATCGGTGGAACCAAGTACGTTTGAGTTTTCGAAGCTACCGTCGTCTACGACTACAAGTATACCAGCACCACCAGATCAGAAGATGATGAATTCGAATGCTTCATCTGAACCTTCAACGAGTCAATCGTCGGTTTCTACGTTGGTTTCATCTATCTCAGTATCGCCAGCGACTATAACTCAGGAGTCATCAACAGCTACTCCATCGGTGCTTCCTATTTCCGTGAAACCGACCACCACGAGTACTCAACCGGTGGAACTAAGTACGTTTGAGTTTTCCAAGCTACCGTCGTATACAACTACAAGTACAACAGCACCGCCAGATCAAAAGATAATAAATTCGAATGCTTCAAACGAACATTCAACGAGTCAATCGCCGGTTTCTATGTTGGTTTCATCTATCTCAGTAACGCCAGCGACCATGAATGCGGAGTCGGCAACAACCACTCCATCAATCCTTCCTATTTCCGTGCAGCGAGCAACCACGAGTACTAAATCCGTACAGTCAAGTACGTTCGACTTTTCCAAGCTACCGTCGTCTACGACTACTAGTATATCAGGACCGCCAGTTCCAAAGATGATGAGTTCAAATGCCCTTACCAAACCGACAACGAGTAGATTGCCAGTCTCTACTGTAGTTCCGTCAATCTCAGTATTGCCAACGACTAGAAGTGCGGAGTCATCAACAACGACGCCATCGGTACTTCTCATTTCCGTGAAACCAACGATCACGAGTACTAAATCGGTAGAGTCGAGTACGCCTGAGTTTTCGAAGCTACCGTCGTCTACGACTACAAGTATCACAGCAATGCCAGACCTGATGATGATGGATTCAAATGCCCTTCCTGAACCGACAACGAGTCAATTGCCGGTCTCTACGTTAGTTCCGTCAATCACAGTATCGCCAGCGACTATAAATGCGGAATTATCAACAACTACTCCATCGGTGCTTCCTATTTCCGTGAAACCGACCACCTCGAGTACTAAATCGGTGGAACCAAGTACGTTTGAGTTTTCCAAGTTACCGTCGTATACGACTACAAGTACAACAGCACCGCCAGATCAAAAGATGATGAATTCGAATGCTTCACCTGAACCTTCAACGAGTCAATCGCCGGTTTCTACGTTGGTTTCATCTATCTCAGTATCGCCAGCGACTATAACTCAGGAGTCATCAACAACTACTCCATCGGTAGTTCCTATTTCCGTACAGCCAGCAACCACGAGTACTAAATCCGTGCAGTCTAGTACGCCTGAGTTTTCTAAACTTCCGTCGTCTACGACTACAAGTATATCAGGACCGCCAGATCCAAAGATGATGAGTTCAAATGCTTTTCCCAAACCGGCAACGAGTAGATTGCCAGTCTCTACTTTAGTTCCGTCTATCTCAGTATTGCCAACAGCTAGAAGTGCGGAATTATCAACAACGACCCCATTGGTACTTTCTAGTTCCTTGGAACCAACAATCACGAGTACTAAATCGGTGGAGTTAAGTACGCCTGAATTTTCCAAACTACCGTCGTCTACGACTACAAGTATAACAGCAACGCCAGACCTGATGATGATGGATTCAAATGCCCTTCCTGAACCGACAACGAGTCAATTGCCGGTCTCTACGTTAGTTCCGTCAATCACAGTATCGCCAGCGACTATAAATGCGGAATTATTAACAACTACTCCATCGGTGCTTCTTATTTCCGTGAAACCGACCACCTCGAGTACTAAATCGGTGGAATCAAGTACGTTCGACTTTTCCAAGCTACCGTCGTCTACGACTACTAGTATATCAGGACCGCCAGTTCCAAAGATGATGAGTTCAAATGCCCTTACCAAACCGGCAACGAGTAGATTGCCAGTCTCTACTGTAGTTCCGTCAATCTCAGTATTGCCAACGACTAGAAGTGCGGAGTCATCAACAACGACGCCATCGGTACTTCTTATTTCCGTGAAACCAACGATCACGAGTACTGAATCGGTAGAGTCGAGTACGCCGGAGTTTTCGAAGCTACCGTCGTCTACGGCTACAAGTATACCAGCACCACCAGATCAAAAGATGATGAATTCGAATGTTTCACCTGAACCTTCAACGAGTCAATCGCCGGTTTCTACGTTGGTTTCATCTATCTCAGTATCGCCAGCGACTATAACTCAGGAGTCATCAACAACTACTCCATCGGTAGTTCCTATTTCCGTACAGCCAGCAACCACGAGTACTAAATCCGTGCAGTCTAGTACGCCTAAGTTTTCTAAACTTCCGTCGTCTACGACTACAAGTATATCAGGACCGCCAGATCCAAAGATGATGAGTTCAAATGCTTTTCCCAAACCGGCAACGAGTAGATTGCCAGTCTCTACTTTAGTTCCGTCTATCTCAGTATTACCAACAGCTAGAAGTGCGAAATTATCAACAACGACCCCATTGGTACTTTCTAGTTCCTTGGAAACAACAGTCACGAGTACTGAATCGGTGGAGTTAAGTACGCCTGAATTTTCTAAGCTACCGTCGTCTACGACTACAAGTATAACAGCAACGCCAGACCTGATGATGATGGATTCAAATGCCCTTCCTGAACCGACAACGAGTCAATTGCCGGTCTCTACGTTAGTTCCGTCAATCACAGTATCGCCAGCGACTATAAATGCGGTATTATCAACAACTACTCCATCGGTGCTTCCCATTTCCGTGAAACCGACCACCTCGAGTACTAAATCGGTGGAACCAAGGACGTTTGAGTTTTCCAAGCTACCGTCGTATACGACTACAAGTACAACAGCACCGCCAGATCAAAAGATGATGAATTCGAATGCCTCATCAGCCTCATCAGAATCTTCAACGAGTCAATCGCCGGTTTCTATGTTGGTTCCATCTATCTCAGTAACGCCAGCGACCATGAATGCGGAGTCATCAACAACCACTCCATCAATCCTTCCTATTTCCGTGCAGCGAGCAACCACGAGTACTAAATCCGTGCAGTCAAGTACCTTCGACTTTTCCAAGCTACCGTCGTCTACGACTACTAGTATATCAGGACCGCCAGTTCCAAAGATAATGAGTTCAAATGCCCTTCCTAAACCGACAACGGGTAGATTACCAGTCTCTACTTCAGTTCCGTCAATCTCAGTATTGCCAACGACTAGAAGTGCAGAGTCATCAACAACGACGCCATCGGTACTTCTCATTTCCGTGAAACCGACGATCACGAGTACTGAATCGGTAGAGTTGAGTACGCCTGAGTTTTACAAGCTACCGTCGTCTACGACTACAAGTATAACAGCACCGCCAGATCAAAAGATAATGAATTCGAATGTCTCACCTGAACCTCCAACGAGTCGATTGCCAGTCTCTACTTTAGTTCCGTCTATCTCAGTATTGCCAACAGCTAGAAGTGCGGAATCATCAACAACGACCCTATCGGTACTTTCTAGTTCCTTGAAACCAACAATCACGAGTACTAAATCGGTGGAGATAAGTACGCCTGAATTTTCCAAACTACCGTCGTTTACGACTCCAAGTATAACAGCAACGCCAGACCTGATGATGATGGATTCAAATGCCCTTCCTGAACCGACAACGAGTCAATTGCCGGTCTCTACGTTAGTTCCGTCAATCACAGTATCGCCAGCGACTATAAATGCGGAATTATCTACAACTACTCCATCGGTGCTTCCTATTTCCGTGAAACCGACCACCTCGAGTACTCAATCGGTGGAACCAAGGACGTTTGAGTTTTCCAAGCTACCGTCGTATACGACTACAAGTACAACAGCACCGCCAGATCAAAAGATGATGAATTCGAATGCGTCATCAGAACCTTCAACGAGTCAATCGCCGGTTTCTATGTTGGTTCCATCTATCTCAGTATCGCCAGCAACTATGAATGCAGAGTCATCAACAACCACTCCATCAGTCCTTCCTATTTCCGTGCAGCCAGCAACCACGAATACTAAATCCGTGCAGTCAAGTACGTTCGACTTTTCCAAGCTACCGTGGTCTACGACTACAAATATAATAGCACCACCAGATCAAAAGATGATGAATTCGAATGCCTCACCTGAACCTTCAACCAGTCAGTCGCCGGTTTCTACGTTGGTTTCATCTATCTCAGTATCGCCAGCGACTATAACTGAGGATTCATCAACAGCTACTCCATCGGTGCTTTCTATTTCCGTGAAACCGACCACCACGAGTACTGAGTCGGTGGAATCAAGTACGTTTGAGTTTTCCAAGCTACCGTCGTATACGACTGCAAGTACAACAGCACCGCCAGATCAAAAGATGATGAATTCGAATGCCGCACCTGAACCTTTAACGAGTCGATTGCCAGTTTCTACGTTGGTTCTATCTATCTCTGTATCGCCAGCGACTAATAATGAGTCGTCAACAACGACCTCATCGGGGCTTCCTATTTCCGTGCGGCCAGCAACCACGAGTACTAAATCCGTGCAGTCTAGTACGCCTGAGTTTTCTAAACTTCCGTCGTCTACGATTACAAGTGTATCAGGACCGCCAGATCCAAAGATGATGAGTTCAAATGCCTTTCCCAAACTGACAACAAGTAGATTAACAGTCTCTACTTTAGTTCCGTCTATCTCAGTATTGCCAACAGCTAGAAGTGCGGAATCATCAACAACGACCCCATCGGTACTTTCTAGTTCCTTGAAA
This sequence comes from Campoplex capitator, assembly GCA_037576405.1. Taxonomy (NCBI): domain Eukaryota; kingdom Metazoa; phylum Arthropoda; class Insecta; order Hymenoptera; family Ichneumonidae; genus Campoplex; species Campoplex capitator. The sequence continues at coordinate 2,619,115 of JARBWI010000338.1, forward strand.
CCAACAATTACGAGTACTAAATCGGTGGAGTTGAGTACGCCTCAATTTTCCAAGCTACCGTCGTCTACGACTACAAGTATAACAGCAACGCCAGACCTGATGATGATGGATTCAAATGCCCTTCCTGAACCGACAACAAGTCAGTTGCCGGTCTTTACGTTAGTTCCGTCAATCACAGTATCGACAGCGACTATAAATGCAGATATATCAACAACTACTCCATCGGTGCTTCCTATTTCCGTGAAACCGACCACCTCGAGTACTAAATCGGTGGAACCAAGGATGTTTGAGTTTTCCAAGCTACCGTCGTATACGACTACAAGTACAACAGCACCGCCAGATCAAAAGATGATGAATTCGAATGCCTCATCAGAACCTCCAACGAGTCAATCGCCGGTTTCTATGTCGGTTCCATCTATCTCAGTAACGCCAGCGACATTGAATGCGGAGTCATCAACAACCACTCCATCAATCCTTCCTATTTCCGTGCAGCGAGCAACCACGAGTACTAAATCCGTGCAGTCAAGTACCTTCGACTTTTCCAAGCTACCGTCGTCTACGACTACTAGTATATCAGGACCGCCAGTTCCAAAGATGATGAGTTCAAATGCCCTTCCTAAACCGACAACGGGTAGATTACCAGTCTCTACTTCAGTTCCGTCAATCTCAGTATTGCCAACAACTAGAAGTGCGGAGTCATCAACAACGACGCCATCGGTACTTCCTATTTCCGTGCAGCCAGCAACCACGAGTACTAAATCCGTGCAGTCTAGTACGCCTGAGTTTTCTAAACTTCCGTCGTTCACGACTACAAGTATATCAGGACCGCCAGATCCAAAGATGATGAGTTCAAATGCCCTTGCTAAACCGACAACGGGTAGATTACCAGTCTCTACTTCAGTTCCGTCAATCTCAGTATTGCCAACAACTAGAAGTGCGGAGTCATCAACAACGACGTCATCGGTACTTCCTATTTCCGTGCAGCCAGCAACCACGAGTACTAAATCCGTGCAGTCAAGTACCTTCGACTTTTCCAAGCTACCGTCGTCTACGACTACTAGTATATCAGGACCGCCAGTTCCAAAGATAATGAGTTCAAATGCCCTTCCTAAACCGACAACGGGTAGATTACCAATCTCTACTTCAGTTCCGTCAATCTCAGTATTGCCAACGACTAGAAGTGCGGAGTCATCAACAACGACGCCATCGGTACTTCTCATTTCCGTGAAACCGACGATCAAGAGTACTAAATCGGTAGAGTCGAGTACGCCCGAGTTTTCGAAGCTACCGTCGTCTACGGTTACAAGTATACCAGCACCACCAGATCAAAAGATGATGAATTCGATTGCTTCACCTGAACCTTCAACGAGTCAATCGCCGGTTTCTACGTTGGTTTCATCTATCTCAGTATCGCCAGCGACTATAACTCAGGAGTCATCAACAACTACGCCATCGGTAGTTCCTATTTCCGTACAGCCAGCAACCACGAGTACTAAATCCGTGCAGTCTAGTACGCCTAAGTTTTCTAAACTTCCGTCGTCTACGACTACAAGTATATCAGGACCGCCAGATCCAAAGATGATGAGTTCAAATGCTTTTCCCAAACCGGCAACGAGTAGATTGCCAGTCTCTACTTTAGTTCCGTCTATCTCAGTATTGCCAACAGCTAGAAGTGCGGAATCATCAACAACGACCCTATCGGTACTTTCTAGTTTCTTGAAACCAACAATCACGAGTACTAAATCGGTGGAGTTAAGTACGCCTTTATTTTCTAAGCTACCGTCGTCTACGACTACAAGTATAACAGCAACGCCAGACCTGATGATGATGGATTCAAATGCCCTTCCTGAACCGACAACGAGTCAATTGCCGGTCTCTACGTTTGTTCCGTCGATCACAGTATCGCCAGCGACTATAAATGCGGAATTATCAACAACTACTCCATCGGTGCTTCCTATTTCCGTGAAACCGACCACCTCGAGTACTAAATCGGTGGAACCAAGGACGTTCGAGTTTTCCAAGCTACCGTCGTATACGACTACAAGTACAACAGCACCGCCAGATCAAAAGATGATGAATTCGAATGCCTCATCAGAACATTCAACGAGTCAATCGCCGGTTTCTATGTTGGTTCCATCTATCTCAGTAACGCCAGCGACCATGAATGCGGAGTCATCAACAACCACTCCATCAATCCTTCCTATTTCCGTGCAGCGAGCAACCACGAGTTCTAAATCCGTGCAGTCAAGTACCTTCGACTTTTCCAAGCTACCGTCGTCTACGACTACAAGTATAATAGCACCACCAGATCAAAAGATGATGAATTCGAATGCCTCACCTGAACCTTCAACCAGTCAGTCGCCGGTTTCTACGTTGGTTTCATCTATCTCAGTATCGCCAGCGACTATAACTGAGGATTCATCAACAGCTACTCCATCGGTGCTTTCTATTTCCGTGAAACCGACCACCACGAGTACTGAGTCGGTGGAATCAAGTACGTTTGAGTTTTCCAAGCTACCGTCGTATACGACTGCAAGTACAACAGCACCGCCAGATCAAAAGATGATGAATTCGAATGCCTCACCTGAACCTTTAACGAGTCGATTGCCAGTTTCTACGTTGGTTCTATCTATCTCTGTATCGCCAGCGACTAATAATGAGTCGTCAACAACGACCTCATCGGGGCTTCCTATTTCCGTGCAGCCAGCAACCACGAGTACTAAATCCGTGCAGTCTAGTACGCCTGAGTTTTCTAAACTTCCGTCGTCTACGATTACAAGTGTATCAGGACCGCCAGATCCAAAGATGATGAGTTCAAATGCCTTTCCCAAACTGACAACAAGTAGATTAATAGTCTCTACTTTAGTTCCGTCTATCTCAGTATTGCCAACAGCTAGAAGTGCGGAATCATCAACGGCGACCCTATCGGTACTTTCTAGTTCCTTGAAACCAACAATTACGAGTACTAAATCGGTGGAGTTGAGTACGCCTCAATTTTCCAAGCTACCGTCGTCTACGACTACAAGTATAACAGCAACGCCAGACCTGATGATGATGGATTCAAATGCCCTTCCTGAACCGACAACAAGTCAGTTGCCGGTCTTTACGTTAGTTCCGTCAATCACAGTATCGACAGCGACTATAAATGCAGATATATCAACAACTACTCCATCGGTGCTTCCTATTTCCGTGAAACCGACCACCTCGAGTACTAAATCGGTGGAACCAAGGACGTTTGAGTTTTCCAAGCTACCGTCGTATACGACTACAAGTACAACAGCACCGCCAGATCAAATGATGATGAATTCGAGTGCCTCATCAGAACCTCCAACGAGGCAATCGCCGGTTTCTATGTCGGTTCCATCTATCTCAGTAACGCCAGCGACATTGAATGCGGAGTCATCAACAACCACTCCATCAATCCTTCCTATTTCCGTGCAGCGAGCAACCACGAGTACTAAATCCGTGCAGTCAAGTACCTTCGACTTTTCCAAGCTACCGTCGTCTACGACTACTAGTATATCAGGACCGCCAGTTCCAAAGATGATGAGTTCAAATGCCCTTCCTAAACCGACAACGGGTAGATTACCAGTCTCTACTTCAGTTCCGTCAATCTCAGTATTGCCAACAACTAGAAGTGCGAAGTCATCAACAACGACGCCATCGGTACTTCTTATTTCCGTGCAGCCAGCAACCACGAGTACTAAATCCGTGCAGTCAAGTACCTTCGACTTTTCCAAGCTACCGTCGTCTACGACTACTAGTATATCAGGACCGCCAGTTCCAAAGATAATGAGTTCAAATGCCCTTCCTAAACCGACAACGGGTAGATTACCAATCTCTACTTCAGTTCCGTCAATCTCAGTATTGCCAACGACTAGAAGTGAGGAGTCATCAACAACGACGCCATCGGTACTTCTCATTTCCGTGAAACCGACGATCACGAGTACTAAATCGGTAGAGTCGAGTACGCCTGAGTTTTCGAAGCTACCGTCGTCTACGGCTACAAGTATACCAGCACCACCAGATCAAAAGATGATGAATTCGATTGCTTCACCTGAACCTTCAACGAGTCAATCGCCGGTTTCTACGTTGGTTTCATCTATCTCAGTATCGCCAGCGACTATAACTCAAGAGTCATCAACAACTACGCCATCGGTAGTTCCTATTTCCGGACAGCCAGCAACCACGAGTACTAAATCCGTGCAGTCTAGTACGCCTAAGTTTTCTAAACTTCCGTCGTCTACGACTACAAGTATATCAGGACCACCAGATCCAAAGATGATGAGTTCAAATGCTTTTCCCAAACCGGCAACGAGTAGATTGCCAGTCTCTACTTTAGTTCCGTCTATCTCAGTATTGCCAACAGTTAGAAGTGCGGAATCATTAACAACGACCCTATCGGTACTTTCTAGTTCCTTGAAACCAACAATCACGAGTACTAAATCGGTGGAGATAAGTACGCCTGAATTTTCTAAGCTACCGTCGTCTACGACTACAAGTATAACAGCAACGCCAGACCTGATGATGATGGATTCAAATGCCCTTCCTGAACCGACAACGAGTCAATTGCCGGTCTCTACGTTTGTTCTGTCAATCACAGTATCGCCAGCGACTATAAATGCGGAATTATCAACAACTACTCCATCGGTGCTTCCTATTTCCGTGAAACCGACCACCTCGAGTACTAAATCGGTGGAACCAAGGACGTTCGAGTTTTCCAAGCTACCGTCGTATACGACTACAAGTACAACAGCACCGCCAGATCAAAAGATGATGAATTCGAATGCCTCATCAGAACCTCCAACGAGTCAATCGCCGGTTTCTATGTCGGTTCCATCTACCTCAGTAACGCCAGCGACATTGAATGCGGAGTCATCAACAACCACTCCATCAATCCTTCCTATTTCCGTGCAGCGAGCAACCACGAGTACTAAATCCGTGCAGTCAAGTACCTTCGACTTTTCCAAGCTACCGTCGTCTACGACTACTAGTATATCAGGACCGCCAGTTCCAAAGATGATGAGTTCAAATGCCCTTCCTAAACCGACAACGGGTAGATTACCAGTCTCTACTTCAGTTCCGTCAATCTCAGTATTGCCAACAACTAGAAGTGCGGAGTCATCAACAACGACGCCATCGGTACTTCCTATTTCCGTGCAGCCAGCAACCACGAGTACTAAATCCGTGCAGTCTAGTACGCCTGAGTTTTCTAAACTTCCGTCGTTCACGACTACAAGTATATCAGGACCGCCAGATCCAAAGATGATGAGTTCAAATGCCCTTGCTAAACCGACAACGGGTAGATTACCAGTCTCTACTTCAGTTCCGTTAATCTCAGTATTGCCAACAACTAGAAGTGCGGAGTCATCAACAACGACGTCATCGGTACTTCCTATTTCCGTGCAGCCAGCAACCACGAGTACTAAATCCGTGCAGTCAAGTACCTTCGACTTTTCCAAGCTACCGTCGTCTACGACTACTAGTATATCAGGACCGCCAGTTCCAAAGATAATGAGTTCAAATGCCCTTCCTAAACCGACAACGGGTAGATTACCAATCTCTACTTCAGTTCCGTCAATCTCAGTATTGCCAACGACTAGAAGTGCGGAGTCATCAACAACGACGCCATCGGTACTTCTCATTTCCGTGAAACCGACGATCAAGAGTACTAAATCGGTAGAGTCGAGTACGCCCGAGTTTTCGAAGCTACCGTCGTCTACGGTTACAAGTATACCAGCACCACCAGATCAAAAGATGATGAATTC